>JALAZF010000222.1:1313750-2627500 GCA_022829125.1 Lathyrus tuberosus | reverse complement strand
TGAGATTTGATGTATCTCACCCCACTATTGTTGATTATTTTCAGGAGGTATTTGCAGGTTTGATTTACAAGTGGAGTTATGCTTGGATGTTTCAAGAGAAGCTTAGTTGAGCTTATTTCCGCTGTGTATTATTTTCTTGTACAGTGAGGAATATTGTATAATGCTCTTAGTTTTTATTGTTTTGGCTAGTTTCCATATCTTGAGCCATAAATTGTATTTTTGTTTTAGAATTGGTCAAGTATGTGAATTACGCCATTAGGCACTTATG
The DNA here is from genome assembly GCA_022829125.1 of Lathyrus tuberosus. Classification (NCBI taxonomy): domain Eukaryota; kingdom Viridiplantae; phylum Streptophyta; class Magnoliopsida; order Fabales; family Fabaceae; genus Lathyrus; species Lathyrus tuberosus. Next base: position 2,627,232 of record JALAZF010000222.1, on the reverse strand, counting down.
ATGGTGTCAGTACCAAATAAAATACTTGTATTGTATTATTTTAGATATATATTATACAGGGCATTACAGTTGGTATCAGAGCAGGTCGTGTCCTCGACCTAGCCTTGAAACATCATAAGTAAATCTATTATTGCCTCTTAAGTGTGTCTTGCCAGCATGACTCTTAATATCATACTATCTAATGTTGGGCCTGATCAACCTAATACTATGTATGTGATAGGTAGAATCATGGTTGAGTGACCACGGGGACTCCGAAGTGTTGTTGTGACTTGTGCTATGAGGGTAGGCTCAAGCCAAGAGTTAGTAGTGAAGGGTTTTGGGTCAGCTCAGTGAGGTTTTAATAGAAGTTGTGCTTGGGTAGCATGGAAATTGAGAGGGGTGTGTTGTTCAAGCAATCCTTTGGAATGGATGGATCCTGAAAGTTAAGAATCTCTATTGGACGATTGGTTAAGGTATTGAGGAGTATGTAAAATAGCTAGTAGAGCTGGATTGACCACTGATATGGATAAGAATTTCAAGTAATCTCATTCCGTGGAAAAGAAAAGTTGTTTTATGGAATATGTGACGTAAGGTCCGGAAGTGAGATAAATTTTGGTGTTTCAGTTTCTAAGGTCGCTATGGTATCTTGAATGGACGAGTGTACCTTAAGGAATGTGTTCGGAACAATATCTTCTGACTGGTTAAGAGTTGAGGGTCAAGGAAGTTCGGCTTCTATGGGAACCTAAAGTAGTGGAGAAGTGTATGAAGGAACACAAGGATGTGTTTACATGCTTCAAGTGAAACAAGTATGTGCCGGACGAAGAGTGGGTGATGGATTTCGTATATTAAGCTAGGTAGAGAGATTAAGTTTGAGATGTTACATCAGGATTTTCGGTATTCAGTACGAGACCAATTTGGGAATTGAAATGTGTTAACTTACCCAAGGAATAATATAAGGTATTGTGTTGGAGAAATAATGAACTTCATTTAGTAACAAAAAGTGTAGTGATACGGACCTAAAGAAGTTTGTATTAAGAAACAGAGTAATTACCTTGGATTAAAGGAAATTTTAGTAAGATGGTTTTATATTTGGACCTGAGAGGATTACAAAGGAAAGCGAAGTAAACGCGGTGTGGAAAGCGGTATCGATGGTATGTTAAGAGGAAGTGACAACGAAGCATATTTTGGACGAATGTGCGATAGAATCCTTAAGTTATTGATGAACCTATAGTTAAGGAAGTGAAATCAAAGATGGTTCACCCATGAGAACCCTAGTGGAATGACGTGGAATGAGAAAAATTACACCTTGGTATTAAGAACAGGCGTAGTAGTAGCACTGTGGTCACAAGTGTACGTGACGAATTCTTATTCTTGAGACAAGTGTGAAAGGGCGTACATTGTGAAGCAGTGAGTATTGTATCCTAAGAAGTAAGATTGCGGTAAACAACGAGAAACGAATCAGAACTTATTACGGACTAAGTGTAAATTATGGAACAGTTTATACTGGAAGAGTTTTGTAAATAGTTGGTGAGAATTGTCGGTTGCGAATTTTTCCATTAAGTAATTTGGTGTAAGTGGGATGTTCAATGGACAGTGAAGGGTAAGAAATCCCGGTTAATGTGTACGAAGTGATGGAAAGGTTCTTCAAGAGGATGCATTGCCCCGATTTATTTGCAAGTATAGAGAAACTTCTGTATTTGTGAATAATCGGAATAATTGGAATCTACCTTTTGTTGAACCAAGGATGTAGAACGAGGTTGTATGAGTAGGAAACGAACTACCCCGCTAAAGTTTTGTGGTGTGACTGCGTCCGAATCTGGAATTTTGCCTTGTCACTTGGTTGGAGCGTGTCGTCAGAATGTTTTAACTTGTTCTGTATTACCTTGAGTGGATCATGGTTGGTGAATGTAATATAAGTTAAAGAGCCACGAGTTAAGAATGATATTCCAAGATAGAGCAAGACGAATTGATGGTTTTGGGTAGGGATGGCTTTGAATTAAACGAAATTGTTTATTTTCAGCTTCTGCAGCAGTGTTAACTGTTTAACACAATGGGGTTAACCGATTAACACGTGCAAGGATAGTGTTTTATACTGAATCTTGAGGAGTTAACCGATTAGCTCAAATGGTTAATCGATTAACATGTGTGTAAATTGTGAAATCCCATAGGAACCATCATCAGTGTTTTGTTACCTTATGTTGCTCTGAGTGGAGAGTATTGTGTTAATGGAAAATGGGATGGTAAGTAAATGAAGGACGAGTTTGTGTTTTTGAAATTGGAACTTCTAGAAGGGTGTTGCATATTTGACCATTTGTTTAGATGACAAGAGGGTTGACTTTTGGGGAGGAAATCTTGTGAACCATGTTAAGAGTGAGAAAGTTATAAGTGTATTACTACCATTACCGTTGCGAGTCTTAAGGACGAAGTTGGAGAATACTCACGAAGTATTGTTCTTGTAAGGAATATTTTGGTGTGTATTAATGGTATTAGTAAGGTATGAACGGTTGGTTATAGTTGAAATTGTTATCTTCCGTGCATTCATGGTATTGGATTTAGGCTCCGTGAGAGTTGTACCAGTTGTGTGCAGTTGTGTTTTTACCACGAGGGTGAAATTTGAAAGTTATCTTTCAAGTAAGAGTAAGAATTGGACGTTCCGAGGTTAAGCATATAACTTGGATCGTTTATGAAACGGAATGAATGAGAAAAGTGGATTAAATTGAGAACGTGGCATGGTCTCCGAAAGTGTGGGTGTATGAGGAGTGTTGTATGTGAATTGATGAGTGGTATGGAAACTCACAATGGTACCTTGAATGGTTTAAGTTTTGATAAGTGGTGATTCTTATATGTTGAAGTTTTGTGTTGGTGTTACGTCGTTTTTAAGTTGAGATCTCGTGTCAACACGAAACCTTGAGTGAATCGAAACCCGTAAAAATAATCGGTTTGGAATGTGATAACCAGAACGGAAGTTGTTAAACTACTTTTGGGTGAATTATTCGAGTTTTGAATGAATTTGGAACAGTGTAACTCCTATACTTATATCGTCTGGGGAATATTGGACAGATGTTATGATATTGTGTGTTGGCAATGAAATTGTTCTACCATAGGACGTCAGTAAGTTTCTTGTACCGCTGGTTAGTAAGGACCCCAGGGGATAAGTGTGTTCTCCGCAGACTGTTAGCTACTTGGTAGTGCTTAAGAATTTGTGGTGTTCCACTGTTAGAATTGGATTACGCAATGGAAGGTGACAGACGAAGGAGTTCGGTCAGAATAATGGGAATTTAGAACATGGTTACTTATAATTATGGAAATAAGAAGAACTTGTCCTAAGCATGTTATTTTGGTGTGATACGAAAGAAGACGAATTATCGGATGTGATGAGTACAAGTGGGACTGGTAAGAAGTCGTTCGACTATTTGTGAAGTGGCTCGAATGTTAAAGAATTTATGAAAGGATAGTTGTCGATAATTGGATAAAGGAAAGAAATCACTGAATTACATCGTGAGGATTTGATGAGTGTTGGTTATCTTGAATCAATATAAGGTGTTACGGTTTTGTTTATGACTCAATAGAGGAATGTAGAATGGTACATTCTTTCCGAAGTAAGATGCGATAAAGTGTTATATGGATCAACAGATGAATTAGGGGAAAAGCAAAGTTCGAAGTTAACCCAATGTTGGAATAAGAGTATGACTAAGGAGATGAAGTTTGATAATTCGTGAAAATAAGGATTTTGGTCTGTGAAGTCAAGTTGGAATTGAAATACGTCAGAATTTGAACGGAAGTAGGGTTAAGTGTGAGTCTAAGATAATGATACAACCTGTGGTTAGTGTCGAAAAGAGGAAATTCGGGGGCGAATTTCAATTTAAGGGGGGGGGGGGGAGGGGGAGAGTGTAATACCCCATATTATTTAAGTGCTCAATTGGATATCAGAAGAGATTAATTATTTTATAAAAAAGATAGATTGATATTTATTAGCTCAAGAGAGTATTTTAAGGCTACTCTAATAATTAATCAATTGGGTTAAGACGATAAAATATCAATTGGAGATATTTTACCCTGTTGGATTATATTATATAATATTGAGTTATATATATATATATATATATATATATGTTATAAGAGAAAGAAAAATATAGAAAAGAAGGAAAGGAAAGAAGAGAAAGGAAGAGAAGAAGAGAGAAAGTGGAGAAAGATAAACAAGAGAAGTTTATGGATCATCATCAATTCATCATCTTCTTCAAACTCCTCTTCATTGCTAAGGTGGGTTCTAGTTAGACACTCTAAGCTCTAGAATTAAGGATTTAGAACTTAGGTTAGATTTGAGAGAAAATGATTAAACGGATAAATCAATGAAATCTAACGGATGAAATGCGATATAAACTGTGAGTTAACAGACTCATGACATGTTTCCATATAGTGTGAGATTGTGAACTCAAGGTCATTTTCCTTCCCCTTGACTTGATTTAGGATTGTTAGAACCCTGTAAAGCCGAGAGAATCCATAAGATAGGGAACTCACTGAGATTTGATGTATCTCACCCCACTATTGTTGATTATTTTCAGGAGGTATTTGCAGGTTTGATTTACAAGTAGAGTTATGCTTGGATGTTTCAAGAGGAGCTTAGTTGAGCTTATTTCCGCTGTGTATTATTTTCTTGTACAATGAGGAATATTGTATAATGCTCTTAGTTTTTATTGTTTTGGCTAGTTTCCATATCTTGAGCCATAGATTGTATTTCTGTTTTAGAATTGGTCAAGTATGTGAATTACGCCATTAGGCACTTATGATGGTGTCAGTACCAAATAAAATGCTTGTATTGTATTATTCTAGATATATATTATATAGGGCATTACAATTTTGGTCCTCTTCCTTTTAAAAGTTCCAAGTTGGTCCCTTACGTTATTAAAATGGTACCATGTTTGTCCTGGTTGTTAGAAACATTAGATTATTACAAATAACCTGTCTGACGTTTTAAGATATTATTGTGGAGTGATAAATTAGATTGGTTATTGCTGAGGTGTCATCTGAAGTATCCTTTTACTAGCATTTTCATTGTTTCATTAAAACATGTGTTGAAATAGAAAGCTGAAGGAAGACAAAGAGCACTTTGAGAGAAGAAGAGAGTTGAAGGAAGACGAAGAACACGAAGAGAGAAGAAGCAAGTTGAGGAAGACGAAGACGCAACAGTCGATTAGGTATGTAGGGTTTTTTGCGTTTTTTTTATATGATTAGGTATCCGATTAGGTATGTATGGTTTTTTTTGTGTTTTCTTGATCTGATTAGGTATCTAGGGTTTTTTTTGCCTATTTTCGTAATCTGCTATTATGTTATGTGTTGTTGTATGTAATGTTGCGTTTTATTGTATTAGGTAGAAATGGAAGAAATTTTGTGTTTGAAAATTCATCATAGTGGTAAGTTTATGGACTCTGCAAAAATCGATCATGTGGGGGGTAAATGTAATGAGTTAGAGATAGATGTGGATAGGTGGTCCTACTTTGAATTGGTTGGTGTTCTGAAAGATTTAGGTTACACTGAGGTAGACACTATATATTACAATGACCCCACATTTGGGATGCATGTTCTTAAGGATGATAAGGGTACGTTAGAGGTAGCTGGCCTCTGTAGGGTTCATTTAAAAGTTGACATTTACATTAAACATCCATTATCTCAACCAAAATATGTTGAAAATCCTATAGACATGATGGAGGAAGAAGCCATAGATGAAGAACCATTAAATATGATTAATCCGGAGGTAGAATCCATCATTGAAGATCTTCATCAAGAAGTCATAAAGGAAAATAATGTAGGTACTGATGGTGAGGGTGTGAACAGTAATGGTGTTGAGGGTATGAATGTAGGTGAGGGTGTGAACAATAATGGTGTTGAGGGTATGAGTGTAGGTGAGAGTGTGAAGAATAATGGTGTTGAGGGTATGAATGTAGGTGAGAGTGTGAACAATGATGGTGAGGTTCATGATGTTATAGATACTAATGTTTGTTTGTTGAATGAGGTTACAAGCTCTGATGATAGTGAGGATGAGAGTTACTGTTATGATAGTGCTTTGGAAGTTTCATTTAGTGATTCAGATATTAGTGTGGATTTTTCTGAAGAACACTTATCCAATCTTGTTGAATATGATGGAAACCATGAAGAAACAAGTAAAAAGAAGAAAAAGAAATGGGAAGGAGATAGTGGAGAGGAGAATGAGAGTTTATATGATAGTAAGGAGTTAGATAGTGGATGTGATAGTGAGGAGAGTGATGAACCAAAGAAGAAGAAGTATCCCATTTTTAAGTTATTGAAAGATATGGCTAATTATAAATGGGAGTTGGGAACTTATTTTAACTCAAAAAGTGATTTTAAGGAAGTTGTTCAAACGTATGCTGTCCAATCTGGTAAAGGTCTTAAGTTTTTGAAAAATGACAAAAAGAGAGTGAAAGTGATGTGTAAGGAAGGCTGCCAATGGGAGGCATATTGTGGAAAGTTGCCTAATGAGGAACTTGGCAACTGAGGAAAATATTTTACTACCACAATTGCTCAAGGGAATATAATGTAAAGATGATGAGTACAAAATGGCTTAGCAAGAGGTTACAAAATTTTTTAAAAAATAATCCTAAGCTGAAGCTAAAGGATATAAAGGAAAAGGCTAAAAAGAAATGGAATGTGGGGGTTAATAAGACAAAGGCAATTAGGGCCAGATTTTGCAGCTAGGGGTGTAATACCCCAAAATTTGCTCTCCCCTTTGTCATCATAGCATGGCATTATCATTTATCATATCATATCCACCTCATTAACATTACATTGCATTTAACATAGAAAAATGAAGCATGGCATCCTTCTTACCATCAGGGCATGTGGTCAGGTGGGAGGTGGACAATCAAGAGATCATTCAAAGCACAAAAGGTTAATCAAGTTGGCTCTAGGCAAGCCAAGAGGTCTCTCATGTCTCATACTATCCCAATTGATCTTCCACAACCTCAAGAAGGTGAGATTCAATAGGAGAGTGAAGCATTACATCCTACACTATGCAAGAAGTCCAAAAATCGAAGGAAAATCCTCAAAAGAGATAGCTCATTGATTCAAAATCATTCTCAAGTGGCATTTATCATCATCCTTTAAGAGGATACACAACATACTCTGAGGAATTTGGATTTGGAAGATGTGCAATTTCCTCCTAACCAGAGGGGGTCAAGATTAGGGTTTCCAATTAAATCAGGGTATCTCTGTTTTTTGAACAAAACTTGATGTCATGGTATTCCATATGTCCCTAAGTGTATGTATGTGGAAAATTGCATCTCAATTGGTTTTAGAAGTGGTTCAATTGGAAGAAAGATCAAGAATCAGAGAAATTGGGGCAAAGTCAAATAATCAGAGGAAAAAGTCAACTCTTGACTTTTTGAGCCCAAAATCATGAAATTCATGTTACATATGTCCAATGTACAAAATTTGGTCAAGAAACTCCAAAGGAATCATGAAAAAATCAAGATGTGGAAAGTTGCCATTTTTGGAAGAGGAAGGTTTGCTAAAAATAGCAAGTTTTGGCCATTTTACATCAGAGTTTGAACCAAGGCCATTTAAAATTGAAGCACCAAATGAAAATTCCACTCGGCCACAACAAAAGATCTTGTTTTAAGCTTCAAATCCATGTGTGGAACATCTCCATTGGATAAAAATTGAGTGAGATATGATTGATCAAAGTCTGAGCAAAGTAGGTTCAAAACTAGGTCATGACCAAGATTTTCAGGGCACGCGCGCAGTCATTTTAACAAACAGTTGGTGGGCCAAATGTACACCTATTTTTCGCATGGTTAGAGGCTTCATTCTCAAAACTTGTCAACATCAAAAATGTTCCTTGTAATGTCTTCTTCAAGTTTCATGTTGGACAAATTTTTGTTTGACCAAGCTATGATGGAGATATACTAGCCCAAATATGGTTGCCTCATGCTGAAAATTTCCCAAGTCATATGGCCATGTCCAACTCAAGTTGCCATGCCCTGCACCAGTCATGATGTCTATTATTTCAGGTCATTTTTGAGCCAGATAGAGGCCTCATTTCTAATCTTGTTTCACACCAAACTTGTAGGATCACACTTCTTCTTTCCAATGACACCAAAAGCTCCTCAAGCCATCCATTAACATGTGAGAAATTCACTCTTAAACTTCCACTGCTGCATTGGTCATAGCTGCTACCAAATCAGAAAAATAATGTTGATGTTGATGGATTAATTCAAGCAGTCACACGCATACATCCCACACCAACCATCCCTTACTTCTTTTAAACCAACACATTCCCGTACACACATACATACCATGTCATGCCATGCATAGAAGAGGAAAAAAGGAAACTTGCACCACAAGATTCCAGGCTGCTACACTGTTCCCTCTCTCATTTTCAATTTGCTTAGCTCTACCATAACACCATGAACACTCTTCACTACATCACAACCTCACCCACTCGCCCTAACTAACTTGACTCAGTTAGTTAGAGGCAACTCACTTAACTCACTCACAACTCAATTAACCATACCAGTTAACAGATTTAACTCAACATATACACTCACAATTTCAGGGAGGATTCTCATTTTTTCACTCTCACTCCTAAAGCACTCTCAAGCTTTCTCTCTGAATTTTCTCTCTACCTGCACGAATTCCTCAAGTTCTTCTTCAATCTTCACAATCAAGCAAGAAGACATCAATGAAGCATTGAATAGCACAGTTATCTCCAATTTCAGATTCAGATTTCCTCTGATTCTCAAAGCCAAATAGCATTTATTTTGCTCAAATTGAAGTTCTAGAAGTTCAAGAACAAGTTCTCACCTCTGGTTTTCTCAAAAATCCAAAGATCTTCAAGTTTCAGGTTCCAAAATCTCTCAAACTTTGCTTGCACGATTTTATCTTGTTCTAACTAGTTGATGTGTTATTTGAGCTTATTAGAAGCTATGTGAAACCGGCTAGTTGATAGAGCTCCTTAGGAGTTTAGAACTGAAACTTAGGGCAAAGTTTCTCTTCTTCGATTCTCTGTATCCATGCTTGATCTCTGAATTTTGTTGTTGGATTTGTGTTCCTCATGAGCTTAGCTTTCGTTTGGTATATGGCTTGTGAATTTTTGGAGAAAATGTGAGTTGCAGGTGGTGGCTGCTGGCCGGAGAAGATGACCGGAGGTCATCTCCGGCCGGTGACTTTAACTGTTAGGGTTTGTGTGCGTTTTAATCTCAGCCGTGTGTTTTTCATGATCGTACGCTCCAAAATGTGACAGCACATTAAAACTCACATGCTCCTCACGTGCATTTTTCTGAATTTCACTTAAGCATGGTGTGGTGTGGTGCATGGTAAGTGGCATGTGTCCTCACGTGCATGCATTGATCTTGAGTACTTTGACTTTTATTTGACCTTGACTTGATCTGATGGTTGTGAGTGAGTCAAAATTGTTGACTGATGGTGCACACTTGTTATTGTGTTTGGCGTGTAAATGGACCTTGTCAGATTGATATTTGCACCCGTCTGTTTGGAAGCCCAATGAATTTGCACTGTCCAATTGCTATGTTCATACCCCCTGCATTTTGCATTTTTTTTTCATTTTTATTTCTTTCTACACGTTTGATTTTTAATTTTTAAAAATACCAAAACATATCATAAAATTCAACAAAAATTCATGAACATCATTGAAACATTTATGAAATTTTTCATGTTTTTATTTTCTGTTTTTATGACCATTTTGCCCCTGTTCCATTATTTCCTTTGAATTTCTATTTTTGTGCATACTTAATTTGACATACCATTTTGTGCATTTTTGTTCTTGATCATAAAAGGTGTTTTTGATCCCTTTCCTTTTGCATTATGTTTGTAACATGTTGAAGTATGTTTGAGCTTTATGGATTGATTTGTTAAGTCTTTTTGGATGACTTTGGATGTGTTGCTTTGAGCAGGAATGCATGAAACTTTCATGAGGTCTTGACCTTATTGTTGATTGACTTTGGTTCTGATCCATTGCTTGTGGCTTTGATATGTTGATGACACATGTTTAAGGTGTTTAATTGTTGGAGATAATAATTTTTGAAGCATGTTTGCTATTTGTGTGAAGCATGAATCTTAACTTGTTCTTTTTATGAATGTATGCTTCATGTTTGGTTTGCTTGATCATGAAGGCACTTGTGCCATAATTTGAGGTCTTGTTTGAGGATTGATAGCATGCTAATTGACTTCTGATTGTAGTATTTGGATCTCATCCTTGTATGTTTGTAGTTCACCTTGCACTTTAAGTCATTTGTTTTACAAGTATGAACCATATTCACATCACTTCATCTTTCTTCTTTGTTCTTTATTGAATTGAGAAATGGTTTGCATGATTTGAGTGATGTTTGAAGATCTTATTTGGGAACATGTTTAGGTTGTTCATATTCTGACCATGACCTCTCATGAGGTATCCTTGCATAATTGTTTTGCATTTTCCTTCACTCTCTTTCTACTTCTTTTATAAGACACTTCTTGTGTTTTTAATTCTTTGTTTATGTACCCTTGGTTTGTGTTTGACATGTTGATGTTAGTGAAAACCTTTTGAGATGTACATTCTGACTTGGAAGCTCTTATAGCATTCAATCTCATTTTACTTTGTTTGTCAATTTGTTTGAGTTTGATTTGTTCACTCTATGTTCTTTCTTTACTTGTAAATAAGTGTACTAACCTTTTCAGGGGCTAATGGTAAGTCATTTGAGTGTGGATATGCTTCCACATTCTAATCCTTTCCCTCACCTTTTAATCTTTCAATTTGTGATTGTTTAAGCATTTCATAATGCTTTGTCTTCATAACTTTCTTCCTTCCTCTTTAGAACTAACTTAACTTCCATCTTGGAAGTAAGTTGTGTTCTTCCCTCTTTCTTCTCTTTTCTTTTAGGTTAGGTTTCTCATACCACACTAACCATAGGACTTCCAAGTATGCTAATACTAGGGTGTGTCTTAGTCCCCCCATAGATTTTACCTTTCTCCTTCTTTTGAGTCTCTCTTCTCATCTATAAAGGAAACCCAAAACCACTTAATAAAGGTAAGCATTTATTGCATTTAAGCCTTTCATATAAAGGAAAGATTATAAGGGGTCTTCTCTTATAATCTTAAATGAGTAGCATGTGGCCCATCTTGGGTCAATGTGCTACACATTTGACCTTATGTGAGGGACTTAAATGCAATAATTGTTGATGGTGCAAATAATAAAACATTTCTTCATCTTCATAATTAACAAAAACACTTAATAAACACAAGTATGCTAGTGTGTTTGAACCTTGACAATTGGAGCTAAGTGTGGAGGTCTTCTTCACTCTTAGTGTGCTTTCTTACCCATTCCATCTTGGAATGTGAGAATGTACACATTCCAATGACTAAGATTCAGATACACTGTCATATGCAAACAAATGAAAATATTCTTAAAAGACAAAAACAAACAATAACGTCTTTCCTTCGGGAATTCTTTTCTCACCTCATTCACTCTTAGCGTACGAACGCGCTTCTACTCGTTCTCTTGCAAGATGGTAACGCACTCGGACCAGCGAGCCTGCAACACCTGAGCTAGAACGTTAGCCGTTCCTTAAAAAATGCAAACAATCCATCCCTAGTGAGGGGAACTACGTCGCTCTGATTCTCATGCTCCCGATGAGATACGTAGGCAGTGGGGTAGGGCCCATGCGAGCACTTCTTTTATTTTCCCTACATTTGTTTCCCGTTCCTTTTCTTTTCTTTCTCCTTTCTTTCTTTCAGTTCCTTTTCCGGTATCCTTTCTTTACACCCTTTGATCGAGACAAGCAAGCGTGGATCCCATCGGGTACGATGGACGCGTGGGGGTGCTAATACCTTCCCCGCGCGTAACCGACTCCCGAACCCAGTTCTATTGGTCGTAAGACCATGCTTTTCCTTTCTCTCAGGTTTACGCGGTGTTTCCTTTCCCTCTCTTGGGATAAATACACATTGCTGGCGACTCTGTTCGGTGCCACTTTCGCGTTTGTACTTGGATGAAAATCCCGGGAGCGACAGCTGGCGACTCTGCTGGGGAGTATAACACAGAATCTCTGGTTTCCTTAGCGAGTCAATCCTAGCGCTTGTCTGCTTTTCTTTCATTGGGTGTTTACTGTTGTGCTATATGTTGCTGTTTATTTATTTTACTGTATTTACCGCATTTTAGCATTACATATCATATATTATATTGTGTTGCACTGTTTTTTCTGTTTGGCGGGCGGGGTGTTCTGAGAGATAAGCTCACTACACAGGCTTGAGTACACACATAGGAATTAGAGTGGATAGTCATGACGCTTGCGTGGTGGTGACCACGTATTGTTGTTCATGAGACCCACAACCAGACGAGGTTCTATCAGGAGCTTTCTGCTACTGCATGTTATGCAGGCCAGTGGTTATTCTCTTGAGGAACTGTCGACTCTGGTGACCATTCCCGAGGACTCAGTTGCGGCACTCCTCCCGAGATGTGACAGTGGCAGACCACATTCCGTGGCAAACCTATTGCACATCCTCGATCCGAGGACCCAATGCTGGGAACTTGCTATAGGACATCCCTTTTTGAAAGAGAATCAGCGGAGGCACTCCTCGATTGGCGATAGTACTGTACCCTGAGGGATGAATGTACTATTGCTTATCGACCTCAGTGCCAGAAGCTGAGGACCTTTTTGTTTTGGAGAATCAGTTGAGGCCTCCTCGATTGATGATGATGCCAAACTAGAAATGGTGAACGTATCATCATTTCTCGACCTGAGAGCCCGGGATACTGAACATCCTAATACCCACATGTGAGAAGGGCGGGTTGTTTACAGGTTTGCAGGTAACCATGACCTCCTACATACCCGGTTTTCTATCATCATTGCACAAAAAGGAAGTTTCATCCTATTGTATGCAGATGGTTCTTATCTATGGTTCTATATTAGTCTCAGAGCTACACTGACACCGTTCACAGTTCAGCACAGACACCTGATTACCTGATCACATTGCCCTTTGCATTGCATTATCATATCCTAACATACATGTTTATTCATTTCCAGGTGCATATATTACCCTTGATTCCAGTCATCAGGTCCCTGCAAAGATGAACACTAAAGAGAGGAAGAATATCATCAGCTATAAGTTCCTTACGCCTACTTTGGGCCCTATTGTTATGCTGAAGGGAATGGCGAGTCCTGCAGTACGAGAAGCTTTTGAAGAGAAATATGGGTGGATTTTATCTATGGTCCGTAATGTCAGTGATTATGAAGCCAGAGGTCTCCATACGTTGATGCAGTTCTATGATCCGCCTCTGAGATGTTTTGTATTTCCAGACTATGTGTTGGTTCCTACCTTGGAGGAGTATTCCAACATGTTGGGGATTGCTATCAAGGAGGAGCCCCCTTTCTTTGGGTCGGTGGGGGATCTTGACTTTGGGAAGTTGGCTGGTGCTCTTTATTTGAGCAAATCAGAGTTAAGTGACAATGTCTCCAACAAAGGAAAGATTCGTGGTTACAAGCTGGAATATCTGATTAAGAAGGCCCAGGAAGCAGCTAAAGGCGAGAATTGGCTTGTTTTTAATACTTTGCTAGCCCTTTGTATATACGGCATAGTGTTGTTTCCCAACGAGCCGGATTTCATTGATACGGACGCTATACGAATATTCATGATGAAGAACCCGGTGCCAACGCTACTGGGAGATCTTCACTACTCGTTGTACAACCGAAACGAAAAGAAAAGAGGAGGGATAATTCGTTGTTGTGCACCCTTGTTCTATAAGTGGTTTGCAGGCCGTTTACCACAATCAGGGGCTTTTGTGGATTCCAAAGATTCTCTAGAGTGGAAACAGCGTTTAATGGGATTGGTGGCCAAGGACATCGTATGGGTAGATCATGGGCTGATTGGCAAGAATATTATCCACAGCTGTGGTAAGTTCCCTAACGTTCCACTGATAGGAAGAATGGGTGGGATTAACTACAATCCTTCTTTGGCCATTCGACAATTTGGGTATGCCCTGACAGGTCCGCCTATTAAGAGAGATGTGGAGGAGTCCCTCTATTTTCATACATCAGATGGTTGGGAAGCAGCACAGAAAGCTTCTGAAAGCTGGGGTAGCATACTGAAAAAGGGGAAAGTTACTCTAGGCAAGCCTAACAACCGGGTTTATTCAGCATATGAAGAGTGGGTGAAGAAAAGAGTTGAAGATTTTCTCTTGCCTTTTGGTAAGGCACCCCTTTTGTATCCGGAGAATGAGAAAGCAAGAAGCACTGCTACTGTGGAAGAAGTTGACAAGTTGCAAGCCTTGGTGAAAAAGCTCCAAGGAGAGAATTCCGAGTTGAGTAGCCGTCTTCAGAATGCTCTACATGCCAACAAAGAGATGGAGCGGAAAGCCCAAGATGCTGAACAAATCCTAACTGCAAAAGAAAAAGACTTTGCTGGAAGAGCCCAACATTTCTGGAAGATTAGTAAAGGTGCTGATGATGCTACTCAAGCCCACAAGCAAACCAAACAGGCGTTAGCACAGACCAAAGAAAAGTTAACAAAGTTTCAGCACGCTTGGGACGAAGTTAGGATAGAGAATGCTGAATTACAGGAACAGTTGCAGATTAAGGACGAAGAGCTTGAAAAGGCGCATGAGCAGAGGAGAAAGTATCGGGAAAGCCTCGGTAAGAGTCAAGAACAGCTAGAAGAAGCTAGAGGTGAGCTGAGGAATACCAAGAAAGAGCTTGAAGAAGTCATGATAGAAAGGGAGATACTCAAGACGCATGTCGGCATAAAGAGACACAAAGGAGTGTGTGATGACGAGGCTCTGATGCTGCATATGGGTTCTTTAAATGAAGCTCTTGAGAAAAGGGATGTCTTAATCAAAGAGATGATTGAAAAGCCGAATCACCAGCGTACCCGTATACTTTTTGAGAAGATCAAATACTCAAGTGATAAGCTGAAGGATGTGGAATTGTCAGACTGATGTTCTTTTCCTTATATTTTGTTGTTAATGGTTACCATCAGGCTTGTTGATGGATCCATTTTTCCTTGTATTGCATTTGCGGATGAGCCTTTCTTAAATGTACTTGAATACTTTGTTGAATGAGTATGAGCAGTTTTATTCAGAATTATTCCTTATCAGATAGCTGCACACAAGCACATGACCACGATACGTCTCTTTATATCACGATTTCTGGTCTTCAGATTTCTGTGGTTTGGATTGGAATCAGGGTATAAAGCACCTCGGAAATGACAAACATAGCATTGCATGGCATTGCATATCATTTTGCATTTTTGTTACTTGCTTTTCAGGTACTCGTTGCGGGGTCTCTAACCTTTATTTGGTTTCAGGCAGTATAGCTGAGAATCATATTCACCGATATTCGACGCGAAGAAATCAAGTAAGAATCATGGATCAAATGCAGAAGGATTTGGCTGGGGTGAGGGCCCAATTGGGGCATTTTATGGGGGACATTCAGGCGCTGTCCCGAGGTCAGGAACTACTGAGGGAGGAAGTCAACCAGATGAAGATTCAAATGGGCCTGGTCATGGAAATCTTGAATAAGGTGTTAAAAAAGGAAAATGATCATGTGCCCGCTTCCACAACAGAGGTCTCTACTCCTCCCATCTCTTTGGGATATGCTTTAGATCATGGATTACTTCGTGAATCTCCTCTGAAAGCTAAAGGTTCAGAGCTCTCGCATCAGCAGTCACTTCCTGATTTCCAAGAGGATCCTAAGTCAGAGGGGCCTAAGAGGAAGTTCGATCCCATTCCGATTTCGTATGCGCAATTGCTTTCTTACTTGCTCGAGCTCAAGCTGGTTGAGTGTGTTAGTTTGGGACCATTGCCCACGAAGATTCCTCTGGGACCTAATGCTAAGGCTAGATGTGAGTTCCATTCTGGGGCACCTGGTCACAATGTTGAGAATTGTACCAGGTTCAAGCATAAAGTCCAGGAGCTAATTGATTCAGGGGCAATCAAGTTTGCATCAGTTGGTGCTGGTAAACCAAGTGATGTCACTCCCATTGTTGCAAGGGAACTGAGGACTCTCTCCTTTTCCAAAGGGTCTACCTCGCGTCAGGGATCTCTTCCACAACCCTGTGTTGCAGAAGACCTATGTCAGCAACCCTTATTTGTGCCTCAGCCGAATGCAGAAAGGAAAGTGCAGGGCCAGGTTGGGCGCCCGAACCAGCAGCAGCAAGATTATCAGCAGCGGAGGCTACTCAGACCAAGGAAGCCCAAGAGGACATTTGATCCTATTCCTATTCCGTACAGTCAGTTGTTGGCTCGTTTGCTCAAAAGTTCAAAAATCTAGCTGAGAAGGGCCATGCCCGTGCCATACCCCATTCCTCCGGACTATGACATGAGTGTTAGCTGTGAGTTCCATTCAGGAACATTTGGGCACACACTTGATAACTGTAATGTGTTCCAGCACAAGGTGCAGGATTTGATTGACTCAAAGGTTATCACCCCAGACGGTACCCCACAAGGTGAAGCTTCTGTACCATGGTGAGTGCTCAAAGTTACAAGAACATCACCAGAAGTGGTCAGTCTAGACGGAGCCAAGCCTCCTCAACAACGACAATCTTTATTTTCCTTGCTGCATTTTCATATGTAGTCTTTATTTGTTCATTCAGACATTGTTCGCATGTTAAAATTTGTTTGTATTTGGTATGAGGATTTTAATGCAATGAATATGTTTTCTTGAAGAATTTCATTTGTGTTTACTCATTTAATGCTAATGTGTACTGCAATACCATTTTTCTTGCTCAAACTCTATGAGGGAGAATGATGATCTGAAAATGCAAAAATCTCTAATGGTGTGCTTTGGAATAAGAACCCTGTTGAGGATGTACAGGCATTGTTTCAACTCCTCAAACACTGGAGATATAAGGGAGATAGACCCTCGTTAACCCCTTTGAGCCTTGAAGTAGGAGTTTCTTTTCGTACGAAAAAACCCTCACATTTAACCCAGGGGCAAGGTATGCGTCAGTTAATTTGACCAAGCATTCAAGTTTCAAAAGGAGTGTGCATCTGAGGATCCATTACCTTCTATTCCACCGTCAAGAGGGCAAGAGATGTGAAACCACAATGGTTATCCATCAACAATCAAAGAGTGAGGCAGTCACGACCTTTCCAATCAAGTCAAGACAAGCCAGTGTCACACGATTTGTTCAAGAAAAAAGGAAAAAGAATAAAAAAAAATGAAAAAATGAAAAAAGCCCGCTAAGTTGAAACTTGAAAACAAGCAACTTAGGCAAAAGTTAGGGCATCCCGCTGGACTCTGAAATTAAAGATTCAAAAGAATCAGTCCAGGCAAAAATTAGGGATCAAAAAGCAAAAGAATGTGAAAGCGAAAAACAAAAGGATTACAAAAGAAAATCCTCGAGCAAGAACAAAGTCGTGTGACTATGGACAAAAGACAAAGGGGTGACTGTCAATCCAAAGCCTCATTAGGTGTCAAACTATCAGTATCATGGTTTCCTTAAAGATCACAAAATCTTTTTGAGAGGCGAACGCTTGGGCAAATTAACTGAACGTAGGACTGGAGAACATCACGAAGAGTGGGTGGGCACCAATAAACTTTGAGCCATAAATCCTTTTTTCTCAAAACCGTGAACCAGGCCCCGTTACAACCCTCAAAAGTCCTAATTGAAACAGGGTTATTTCAAAGGCATACTACCAAGAGATAGCGTTCCTGACTCCTATCAGTTGTGCTAAAAGATCTTTGTTGGTGTTGCATGTGCATTGCATTATTTCTGTCAAAAATTAATGTCGTATCCTAACCCGTGATTCGCTTACAAAAGGGTTTGCTACATCTTTTTAGTAAAACTTCGAGATTAACATGTTGTGTTGCATTAGAATTTTCATTCTCAGAATAAAACATTTTCTGCTTGCATACATTTGTTTGACATCAAAAGAAGTTTACATATGGAAATTCAGTCCAGAAGCTTAATCTTGTCGAGTTGAGGATCCTGAAACTCCCGAAGGGCAGCCATATCCAATGGTACTTCCTCAGGAAACTTTGTTGGGCAGGGGCTTTCCCAACAAGTTGTGCTAAGACGTAGTCGATCTGGGGCAATCACGTCGAACCATCTCTTTAAGGTGTAGCTCATCTGAGCCAATCACGTCGAGAAATCTCTTCAAAGTTCAACCAAACTGGGGCAATTATTGCGAGATTCAAATCCCTACAAATGCAAGCATTTTTGGTTTTCCTTCGAAGATCAGTAGTCAGGGGCAAAACCACTTCAAGGTTCATACTAGGGCAAGCTATACCAAGAGCACGAGAAGTTAGTCCATCCAAACGACTAATCATCCTATCCAGAGTTTAGAATACTGGGACAGAATATCCCACGGTGGTATGAGATTGTTCATGAATCTTTTCAAGGCGAATTCCTCTGTAGTCCATACGGTCTGGGGAAGTTACGTCGAGATCCAACGAATCTCTACAAGAGTTTGAAGACACTGAAGCATTGAGCTTGCCAAGTCTTCTGTAAAATCCTCATGCGATGACTTCTTCTAAGTAATCCATGCGGTCTGGGGCAGTTACGGCGAGATCCAACGAATCTCTACGAGAGTTTGAAGACATTGAAGCGTTTTGGATGTCAAGTCTTCTGTAAAATCCTCTTGGGACAATTTCTTCCGGTGGACCATGTTGGTTTGGGACAAGTGAAGAAAAACAGTTGGTCACGCATATGCAGTCAATCAGCCAAAAGGAGTGAAACTAAGGGGCATTCCAACCCAAGGCATTTTTGGTCCCCGTCTTCAGTAGGCTTCATTAATAATGTTCTCCAGCAAGAGATTGCATGCAAACCTTTCTCCCCAACAAGTGGTGGTTCAGAGTTAGATTTTCTCAGTTGCAGAAGTCATATCTCGCACGGGGTATACGTGCATATCCTTTGCTTGCAGGTAGCAGCCTCATACTAGGCTCAAAGGCAAAATTGAAGCCTTTGCGAGATCACGGGATCATGTCTTCTAGACGAGTAATCACTTACTTCCATGCAGAAGACTGGGGCAATCATGTTCGAGAAAGGTGGTCACCCTTTTGTCACAATGTTCACTGATTAAGTCCATCATTGGGTCGACGGTCGGTCATGACGATTCGATATCAACGAATTGAGCACAACTGGGTATCATGGTATCTTATTAAGTCGATTCTCTTATTCAGTCCTTCCAACAGCTACAAGCTTTTCTGTGTCGATAACGGTCACAGGTTCCCCAAAAGAGTGGTCTCGTCGACACCGAAACTGATGGTCATTATCCCCAGCGAAGTCGCAGGAGTTTGAAGAGGCTAAATCTTCTGTAAAATCCTCTTATGACATCTTCTTCGGGGACAAATTGTTGGTTTGTCCAAGCATAGGGCATGTTTGTTTCCCCATCATGAAGTGTTGATCATCCCCAGTAGAGTTCGAGGACAGTTGGTCTTCTGTAAAATCCTCTCAAAAGGCATTCCCCAGCACGAGACGTTTTAAAGCAGTTTCCTCCAGCAGAGTTTGTTATAAACTCGTCATCCCTAACGGAATTATCTAAAGGGAAGCTCGCCTAACATGGGGCATTGTGGTACTTATCCTAAGCTTGACAGTCATATTCTTCAGCAGACTACTGTGGATTTGCTTTGGGTTTCCCCAACAGATCTCTAAGGACTCTTTCTAGCAAGTTGCAGTGGAATGTTCTAACCAGGATTTGCATATCCCTGGCAGAGTAGCCATGATCCCCAACAAGATTGTGTCTCTGGTAATGATCCCTCACAGAGGTCAGCATCGAATCTTGTCAGCAATACTCCCCAGCCGAGTTATAAGGTTGATAATCCCTATAAAGGATCTTGGGTTGAATAAATCCCCAAGCAGAGTTTTAATGGCTCATTTCCCCAGCAGGACGTCATTTAAAAATTCTCATCCCCAGCGGAGTTGCTGTGACCAGAATCCAGCCCCAAACAGATGGAATAATTCCTGGCAGAGTCATCATTCCCTCATATCTTAAAGTCCAACAGTGGATTGGCAAAAGTCCGTCTTCGGGTGGCAAAAGTCCAACAGTGGATTGGCAAAAGTCCGTCTTCGGGTGGCAAAAGTCCAACAGTGGATTGGCAAAAGTCCGTCTTCGGGTGGCAAAAGTCCAACAGTGGATTGGCAAAAGTCCGTCTTCGGGTGGCAAAAGTCCAACAGTGGATTGGCAAAAGTCCATCTTCGGGTGGCAAAGCAGCTAAAAGTCCAACAGTGGATTGGCAAAAGTCCGTCTTCGGGTGGCAAAAGTCCAACAGTGGATTGGCAAAAGTCCGTCTTCGGGTGGCAAAAGTCCAACAGTGGATTGGCAAAAGTCCGTCTTCGGGTGGCAAAAGTCCAACAGTGGATTGGCAAAAGTCCGTCTTCGGGTGGCAAAAGTCCAACAGTGGATTGGCAAAAGTCCGTCTTCGGGTGGCAAAAGTCCAACAGTGGATTGGCAAAAGTCCATCTTCGGGTGGCAAAGCAGCTAAAAGTCCAACAGTGGATTGGCAAAAGTCCGTCTTCGGGTGGCAAAAGTCCAACAGTGGATTGGCAAAAGTCCGTCTTCGGGTGGCAAAAGTCCAACAGTGGATTGGCAGAAGTCCATCTTCGGGTGACACGAAGCTGCAAAGTCCACCAGTAGCGTGGCAGGCCAGTAGTCGTCTGGAATTGCATAAAAGACATTATTAAAGTCCACCAGTAGTGTGGCAAGCCAGTAGTCGTCTGGCGTCGTTCAAAAGACGTTATCAAAGTCCACCAGTAGTGTGGCAGGCCAGTAGTCGTCTGGAATTGCATAAAAGACATTATTAAAGTCCACCAGTAGTGTGGCAGGCCAGTAGTCGTCTGGAGTTGCATAAAAGACATTATTAAAGTCCACCAGCAGCGTGGCAAGCCAGTAGTCGTCTGGCATCGTTCAAAAGACAGATCTCTCCGACGTTTCGTCGAAGATTCAATCCAGCAGTCTCGTTGGGTTTATATCCCTTTTCTTCTTCACCATCCAGAGCAAATTTTTGGTTATATTTGGTATTCAATCACTATATACCTTGAAAGGCCGAAAGCAATTGCTTTCAGGCATTCAGGTCTACAGCGCTTGAATAGGGGCAGCTGTAATACCCCAAAATTTGCTCTCCCCTTTGTCATCATAGCATGGCATTATCATTTATCATATCATATCCACCTCATTAACATTACATTGCATTTAACATAGAAAAATGAAGCATGGCATCCTTCTTACCATCAGGGCATGTGGTCAGGTGGGAGGTGGACAATCAAGAGATCATTCAAAGCACAAAAGGTTAATCAAGTTGGCTCTAGGCAAGCCAAGAGGTCTCTCATGTCTCATACTATCCCAATTGATCTTCCACAACCTCAAGAAGGTGAGATTCAATAGGAGAGTGAAGCATTACATCCTACACTATGCAAGAAGTCCAAAAATCGAAGGAAAATCCTCAAAAGAGATAGCTCATTGATTCAAAATCATTCTCAAGTGGCATTTCTCATCATCCTTTAAGAGGATACACAACATACTCTGAGGAATTTGGATTTGGAAGATGTGCAATTTCCTCCTAACCAGAGGGGGTCAAGATTAGGGTTTCCAATTAAATCAGGGTATCTCTGTTTTTTGAACAAAACTTGATGTCATGGTATTCCATATGTCCCTAAGTGTATGTATGTGGAAAATTGCATCTCAATTGGTTTTAGAAGTGGTTCAATTGGAAGAAAGATCAAGAATCAGAGAAATTGGGGCAAAGTCAAATAATCAGAGGAAAAAGTCAACTCTTGACTTTTTGAGCCCAAAATCATGAAATTCATGTTACATATGTCCAATGTACAAAATTTGGTCAAGAAACTCCAAAGGAATCATGAAAAAATCAAGATGTGGAAAGTTGCCATTTTTGGAAGAGGAAGGTTTGCTAAAAATAGCAAGTTTTGGCCATTTTGCATCAGAGTTTGAACCAAGGCCATTTAAAATTGAAGCACCAAATGAAAATTCCACTCGGCCACAACAAAAGATCTTGTTTTAAGCTTCAAATCCATGTGTGGAACATCTCCATTGGATAAAAATTGAGTGAGATATGATTGATCAAAGTCTGAGCAAAGTAGGTTCAAAACTAGGTCATGACCAAGATTTTCAGGGCACGCGCGCAGTCATTTTAACAAACAGTTGGTGGGCCAAATGTACACCTATTTTTCGCATGGTTAGAGGCTTCATTCTCAAAACTTGTCAACATCAAAAATGTTCCTTGTAATGTCTTCTTCAAGTTTCATGTTGGACAAATTTTTGTTTGACCAAGCTATGATGGAGATATACTAGCCCAAATATGGTTGCCTCATGCTGAAAATTTCCCAAGTCATATGGCCATGTCCAACTCAAGTTGCCATGCCCTGCACCAGTCATGATGTCTATTATTTCAGGTCATTTTTGAGCCAGATAGAGGCCTCATTTCTAATCTTGTTTCACACCAAACTTGTAGGATCACACTTCTTCTTTCCAATGACACCAAAAGCTCCTCAAGCCATCCATTAACATGTGAGAAATTCACTCTTAAACTTCCACTGCTGCATTGGTCATAGCTGCTACCAAATCAGAAAAATAATGTTGATGTTGATGGATTAATTCAAGCAGTCACACGCATACATCCCACACCAACCATCCCTTACTTCTTTTAAACCAACACATTCTCGTACACACATACATACCATGTCATGCCATGCATAGAAGAGGAAAAAAGGAAACTTGCACCACAAGATTCCAGGCTGCTACACTGTTCCCTCTCTCATTTTCAATTTGCTTAGCTCTACCATAACACCATGAACACTCTTCACTACATCACAACCTCACCCACTCGCCCTAACTAACTTGACTCAGTTAGTTAGAGGCAACTCACTTAACTCACTCACAACTCAATTAACCATACCAGTTAACAGATTTAACTCAACATATACACTCACAATTTCAGGGAGGATTCTCATTTTTTCACTCTCACTCCTAAAGCACTCTCAAGCTTTCTCTCTGAATTTTCTCTCTACCTGCACGAATTCCTCAAGTTCTTCTTCAATCTTCACAATCAAGCAAGAAGACATCAATGAAGCATTGAATAGCACAGTTATCTCCAATTTCAGATTCAGATTTCCTCTGATTCTCAAAGCCAAATAGCATTTATTTTGCTCAAATTGAAGTTCTAGAAGTTCAAGAACAAGTTCTCACCTCTGGTTTTCTCAAAAATCCAAAGATCTTCAAGTTTCAGGTTCCAAAATCTCTCAAACTTTGCTTGCACGATTTTATCTTGTTCTAACTAGTTGATGTGTTATTTGAGCTTATTAGAAGCTATGTGAAACCGGCTAGTTGATAGAGCTCCTTAGGAGTTTAGAACTGAAACTTAGGGCAAAGTTTCTCTTCTTCGATTCTCTGTATCCATGCTTGATCTCTGAATTTTGTTGTTGGATTTGTGTTCCTCATGAGCTTAGCTTTCGTTTGGTATATGGCTTGTGAATTTTTGGAGAAAATGTGAGTTGCAGGTGGTGGCTGCTGGCCGGAGAAGATGACCGGAGGTCATCTCCGGCCGGTGACTTTAACTGTTAGGGTTTGTGTGCGTTTTAATCTCAGCCGTGTGTTTTTCATGATCGTACGCTCCAAAATGTGACAGCACATTAAAACTCACATGCTCCTCACGTGCATTTTTCTGAATTTCACTTAAGCATGGTGTGGTGTGGTGCATGGTAAGTGGCATGTGTCCTCACGTGCATGCATTGATCTTGAGTACTTTGACTTTTATTTGACCTTGACTTGATCTGATGGTTGTGAGTGAGTCAAAATTGTTGACTGATGGTGCACACTTGTTATTGTGTTTGGCGTGTAAATGGACCTTGTCAGATTGATATTTGCACCCGTCTGTTTGGAAGCCCAATGAATTTGCACTGTCCAATTGCTATGTTCATACCCCCTGCATTTTGCATTTTTTTTTCATTTTTATTTCTTTCTACACGTTTGATTTTTAATTTTTAAAAATACCAAAACATATCATAAAATTCAACAAAAATTCATGAACATCATTGAAACATTTATGAAATTTTTCATGTTTTTATTTTCTGTTTTTATGACCATTTTGCCCCTGTTCCATTATTTCCTTTGAATTTCTATTTTTGTGCATACTTAATTTGACATACCATTTTGTGCATTTTTGTTCTTGATCATAAAAGGTGTTTTTGATCCCTTTCCTTTTGCATTATGTTTGTAACATGTTGAAGTATGTTTGAGCTTTATGGCTTGATTTGTTAAGTCTTTTTGGATGACTTTGGATGTGTTGCTTTGAGCAGGAATGCATGAAACTTTCATGAGGTCTTGACCTTATTGTTGATTGACTTTGGTTCTGATCCATTGCTTGTGGCTTTGATATGTTGATGACACATGTTTAAGGTGTTTAATTGTTGGAGATAATAATTTTTGAAGCATGTTTGCTATTTGTGTGAAGCATGAATCTTAACTTGTTCTTTTTATGAATGTATGCTTCATGTTTGGTTTGCTTGATCATGAAGGCACTTGTGCCATAATTTGAGGTCTTGTTTGAGGATTGATAGCATGCTAATTGACTTCTGATTGTAGTATTTGGATCTCATCCTTGTATGTTTGTAGTTCACCTTGCACTTTAAGTCATTTGTTTTACAAGTATGAACCATATTCACATCACTTCATCTTTCTTCTTTGTTCTTTATTGAATTGAGAAATGGTTTGCATGATTTGAGTGATGTTTGAAGATCTTATTTGGGAACATGTTTAGGTTGTTCATATTCTGACCATGACCTCTCATGAGGTATCCTTGCATAATTGTTTTGCATTTTCCTTCACTCTCTTTCTACTTCTTTTATAAGACACTTCTTGTGTTTTTAATTCTTTGTTTATGTACCCTTGGTTTGTGTTTGACATGTTGATGTTAGTGAAAACCTTTTGAGATGTACATTCTGACTTGGAAGCTCTTATAGCATTCAATCTCATTTTACTTTGTTTGTCAATTTGTTTGAGTTTGATTTGTTCACTCTATGTTCTTTCTTTACTTGTAAATAAGTGTACTAACCTTTTCAGGGGCTAATGGTAAGTCATTTGAGTGTGGATATGCTTCCACATTCTAATCCTTTCCCTCACCTTTTAATCTTTCAATTTGTGATTGTTTAAGCATTTCATAATGCTTTGTCTTCATAACTTTCTTCCTTCCTCTTTAGAACTAACTTAACTTCCATCTTGGAAGTAAGTTGTGTTCTTCCCTCTTTCTTCTCTTTTCTTTTAGGTTAGGTTTCTCATACCACACTAACCATAGGACTTCCAAGTATGCTAATACTAGGGTGTGTCTTAGTCCCCCCATAGATTTTACCTTTCTCCTTCTTTTGAGTCTCTCTTCTCATCTATAAAGGAAACCCAAAAACACTTAATAAAGGTAAGCATTTATTACATTTAAGCCTTTCATATAAAGGAAAGATTATAAGGGGTCTTCTCTTATAATCTTAAATGAGTAGCATGTGGCCCATCTTGGGTCAATGTGCTACACATTTGACCTTATGTGAGGGACTTAAATGCAATAATTGTTGATGGTGCAAATAATAAAACATTTCTTCATCTTCATAATTAACAAAAACACTTAATATACACAAGTATGCTAGTGTGTTTGAACCTTGACAATTGGAGCTAAGTGTGGAGGTCTTCTTCACTCTTAGTGTGCTTTCTTACCCATTCCATCTTGGAATGTGAGAATGTACACATTCCAATGACTAAGATTCAGATACACTGTCATATGCAAACAAATGAAAATATTCTTAAAAGACAAAAACAAACAATAACGTCTTTCCTTCGGGAATTCTTTTCTCACCTCATTCACTCTTAGCGTACGAACGCGCTTCTACTCGTTCTCTTGCAAGATGGTAACGCACTCGGACCAGCGAGCCTGCAACACCTGAGCTAGAACGTTAGCCGTTCCTTAAAAAATGCAAACAATCCATCCCTAGTGAGGGGAACTACGTCGCTCTGATTCTCATGCTCCCGATGAGATACGTAGGCAGTGGGGTAGGGCCCATGCGAGCACTTCTTTTATTTTCCCTACATTTGTTTCTCGTTCCTTTTCTTTTCTTTCTCCTTTCTTTCTTTCAGTTCCTTTTCCGGTATCCTTTCTTTACACCCTTTGATCGAGACAAGCAAGCGTGGATCCCATCGGGTACGATGGACGCGTGGGGGTGCTAATACCTTCCCCGCGCGTAACCCACTCCCGAACCCAGTTCTATTGGTCGTAAGACCATGCTTTTCCTTTCTCTCAGGTTTACGCGGTGTTTCCTTTCCCTCTCTTGGGATAAATACGCATTGCTGGCGACTCTGTTCGGTGCCACTTTCGCGTTTGTACTTGGATGAAAATCCCGGGAGCGACAAGGGGTATGGTTGATGGCTCATTTTTAGGGGATTACACAAGGATTTATGATTACTGTCATGAAATTCTAAGGACAAATCTTGGTTCAACTGTTAAGTTAAATGTCACACCAGTCCAATAAAGTGTTGAGGATAGAAGACCTTATTTCAAGAGGTTGTATATTTGCTATGCTGCTTGCAAAAAGAGTTTCAAGTTGTGTAGGCCTATTATTGGTCTTGATGAATGCTTCTTAAAGGGGCTTTGTGGAGGTTAGATTTTGGCAGGTATTGGTATAAATCCCAATGACCAAATGTTACCAATAACTTTTGCTGTAGTGGAAGGGGAAACTAAAGACAGTTGGTCGTGGTTCTTGGAACTCCTCATTGGTTATCTAGGTGGTAGGTAAGAATGTAGAACATATACATTCATTTCTGATCAGCAAAAGGTACCACTCTATTTTTTTACATTTTCAGTTAGAGTATGATGTGTCTAGTAAATCTATGTAGTCACCATCATTTGGTTTAATTTTGTAGGGTCTTCTTCCTGCAATGGATGAATTACTACCCAATGTTGAACAAAGATTTTGTGTAAGACACTTATACAATAATTTCAGGAAGAAGTATCTAGGAAAAATGTTGAAGGAGATAATTTGGAGGGTTGTTAGGGCTACTTACCCACAAGCATGGGAAAGGGAGATGAGAGGTATGAGATAAGTACATGAAGAGGCATACAAGCACATGATGCAGACTCCACCCAGATATTGGAGCAAATCATATTTTAGGACAACTTCAAAGTGTGATACTGTATTGAATAACATGTTAGAGGCATTTAATAGTGTGATTGTAGAGTCAAGAGCAAAGCCATTGGTGACCATGCTAGAAGGAATTAGAGGCTATATCATGGAAAGGTGGGCAGCTAATAGGTTGAAATTCTCACAATTAAATGATGGGGATGTATTGCCAAACATAATAAGGATGTAGCTCTCGATTTTTTGTGACGCGGCCACTACCGCTCTCGGTGCTACTTTCTGATTTCTATATTTATCCTATGAAGCTTAAAAGGAAGGGGAAGATATCTTAAACTAACCCTGCGTGCAAGTGTTTTCCCTACAAATGCGAAGAGATCTGGAATCGGGGTTTGGTTATACAAAGGGAAGCTATTAACACCCAGAGTATCTATAGTAAATTATAGGAACCTTCATTTACACATATTTTCTTAATGTTTGAAATGGTTTCTTAAGTCTATCTGCTGTTGATTGGGGAAAGTTTCTCCTTTGTGAGGGCTGAGGAAATGTTTTTGTTGTTTATGGGTTTTATATTGTTTTTGGGAAGGTGCTTGACCTAAGATTTTTTATTTGTGTGCTCGGTAAGATTTCACAATCTTATGCCTACGTATTCCCGTAAAGAGATTTGGGAAATTAGAACAATCGTAGTTCCTCCTGTTCTATGGGAGGAAAAAAAGTTTGTTTGGTGTCTTGTTCAAAGCCCAAGATTGAAGCTAATAGGGTATTTGTGTCTTGTTCAAAGCCCAAGATTAAGGCTAAAAGAGTGTTTTGACTGGGAGAGAATTTATCATCTCTAAAGGGAGATATCTCACCTATTCACCACAAATGTTGAGTAATTGGTTATAAGGAAAGTTACTTTAACTGGTATGTGTGGAATCCAGCAATGCCATATCTTCCTTTATAAATCTTTGCATGCTAAAAGAGGGACATTGGCTTGGATGTGTAGAATCCAGAGGCTTTCCACTTACATCAGTTAGATGAAAGAGAAATTTTAGCCATGATAAAGGAGGGACTCTAGCTTGGATTTTGAATCAACAAGTGTACCACTTACATCAATTATCTGGAAAAAGGTTTTGATTATTTGTTTTGATATGTGATGTATAGAGGAAATGTTTTCCTACAGAGAGGACTCATGGTCTCATCTGAGGGGATGTTTAATTTTGTGCCTTGATCAAATCCCAAGGTTGAAGCTAAAAGAGGTTGATTTCACTGGGTGGAGTTTTATATATGTCTTGTATAAAGCCCAAGATTGAGGCTGAAGAGTTTAAGTATAATCTTAAAGAAGACTAACTTAACTGGGTAGTGTTATATTTGTCTTGTACAAAGCCTAAGATTGAGGCTGAATAAAAAGAGATTCTTATATGAAGCCTGAGAGGAGGTTGTGGGGAATCCTTAAGAGAGAAGGACTCTTGCTGAGAGATTCTAAATTTTAAGAGAAGGTTCAAACTACTTGGGGAGTCAGGAAGGGATCTAACTCTTGATGGAGATTTAGAAGAGAGTTGATTTATCAACTACCACAAAGGCTTTGATTCTTATGGGGGTTTATTGATTGTGATCTGACCCTGGTTGGGGATTTTAAGGTGAAAGTCAAGCCTTGTTGGGGATCAGAAGGGATTTAAAGATGAGTTTGAATGCCTTAGCGGTTTTAACTCTCCTGGGAATTAATGTATTGGTAAAGATGATTAGGATTTATCCTATGCTTTTAGGAAGCCTGGGGGTCCTTGTATGAAGTCCAAGAGGAGACTATGGGGATGAGACTTTCCAAGTCTACTTGTATGAAGCCCAAGAGGAAGCTGAGACTACCCAAGTCTCTTAAGACGAGGTAGACTCTAGTTGAAGAAAGATCTTTGTATGATACCCAAGAGGATGCTGAGGGTTCTAGAGATGAAGATCAATTCTTGAATGATTGGGTGTTATAGAGTTTTTGACTTTCCTGAGGATTGAACTAGTAGAGATGACTAAATTATATCCTATGCTTTTAGGAAGCCTGAGGGTCTTTGTATGAAGCCCAAGAGGAGGCTATGGGGAACTTCTAAGAAGTCTGTCCGTCCATGCCTAAGAAAGGTTCAAGAAAGGTTTCACTGAAAAATAATCCTTTCTTTGTTGAACGGTTCTAAGGTTTGAAGAAATTCAAAAGAGGTTTCACCGGGAATTAATCCTCTCTGTGGAAATGAATTTCTTTGTATAAGAATAAACTAGTTGATTGAACTGAGTTATAAGTATCCTACTGTTTGACCTAAGTGTGAACTGAGGATGACCTAACTGCTAAGGGAACCCTAAACAGATAAGCATGGGTATATATACAGATATATGAACAAGTATGAATTGAATTTAAAAAGGGTATTGGGTCTTATTCTCAGGGAGAAACCCAGGTGTATTGTGATTGGTTGTATTGATTATCACTGTATGATTAGGGTTTTGAGAAATTGAAGAAAGTTTTGAGAAAACTTTGAATTTGAATTTGAATTTGAATCAAAAGAAATGTTGTTGTTATTTGAATAAATTGAAAAGAATGTTTGGGGGCTTATAACTCAAAGAGAGGCCCAAGTGGTCTAAGAGCAGTTTCACCGGGAATAATGCTCCTCTTAGTACCAGTGTAATTTGAATCTTATTTTTATTATAAAAAAAAAAGAAAAGGATGGGACTTACACTCTATTAAGAGGCCTAAGTTAATGTATTTTTGAATGAAAGAAGGGTTAAATATACTTCACCCTCTGCCAATGTAGCGAGTTTTGGTTTTACCCCCTGAAGTATATTTTTTTAATTCCCCCCACCAAACCAAGATTCTATTTTCACCCCCCTTTTGCTGACTAGATGAGAGAATCTGCTGACTGGACGAGGAAATCTGCACACGTGGCCTATATTAATTTGCTGACTGGATTAATTTTGAATAAATTTTTTTATTATTTTTGTTTTGGTATTAAATTTTTTTTATTTTCGTTTTGTTTTTTAAATATTATATATTAATTTTTTATTATGAATTATAAATTTGATGTTTAATTAATTTTTTTTTAATTTTCGTTTTGTTTTTAAATTAAGAATTATATTATACAAAATATATATTAAACACATTGGGCTCATGGTCTATATACCTAGAGCCCATTTTCAATTCTATTAAGTTGGTGTGTGTTTGATATATAAACACTTAAATGTTTATCTTCAAAAACGATGTGGGACTATTTCTAAAAAAGCAAACCACACAGCACATCCCTCACCCTCACTTCATCTCTCAATCTTTCTTCTCATAAAAAGATGCTACTTCATTTTTTTTCTCATGGAAACTTCTCACTAAAACACACTACCATAACTTCTCACTAAAACACACTACCATAACCCAAGGGTCTTGCTACTTCATCAAGATCCTTCCACCTCTTCCATTTTCTTCATCAACCATCAAAACACCACCTTGTAACACTATGTCTGGACCTTGATTTTACATACTGAAATACTCACCTCATGCATATAACTTCCCTCCTGCGTATGCCAACCATCATCTTTTTGGTACAGCAGTAACACAAAATGAGGTGGAACTATCCACATGATGAACAACATGCTTAATAACATTGCAGTAGATAATACATTTTGATTACTGTCAAGAGGTATAGATGTAAATTAGTGTCACTTTCCAAGTTCTAACATACAAAAGTAAGCAATTTTAGAACATGCATTCTTTCATGCTATGTATATTATGCCCCTCACTTTCTAACGTACAAAACAAATCAAAGCTTTCCAACATATTTTGAAAATTGATAGCATACAAGACATTAATGTTGGTGAATTATTGTTGGTGAAGCTTTACAAAACAAATCAAAACAATATTAAAAAAATGATGAACCTTCCAGTAGCAACATTTTTGTTGCATCATTCATTTCTTATAAGCATGAAAAATAATGTTTGTGTGTAATCTGCCATAGTTAGAGTGATTAAGATTTGAGTTTAACAAGTCGTATTTAAACAATTAATTATATTTCACCATATTGCTTCATGTTTTCAAACTTTTATATATTTGTTGCCATTATTATTGTTAATTTTTCTGGTTCCATTCTACCACAGCTCAAAACCAATTTTAAAATCATTTTATATATTTATCAGTACGCCTGAATTATCATGCTTAAGTAATGGTTTAATACCACTCTTTAGAATTAGTAGTTTTGAGGCATTGAAAAACAAAACTTTAATGTAAATGAAATCGTTCATAATTTTGGTTTTGTTGCTAGCTTCACATTCACCAGCATTAGTATAATATTAAGAAGTAAATATTTGATCTCAATGTCAAACAAGTAAATATTTGATCTCAAGTAAATAATTTTGGTTTTGTTGCTAGCTTCACATTCACCAGCATTAGCTTCACATTTTGTTTATGTGACAGCTTTTTCTCAACTACCAGTGCAGTATAATTAATCATATGGATAGCAAATGTTTTATCTAGAGTTTTTGATTCTTGTATTGAAAGATATTCTCATCTTTATGGAAGTGATGCTAGGGTGTTCTCTTGTTGTATTATTTTCTTAACAGTATACAGACCTGCGAAGAAGAAAAAACAGAGGAAAGAGTAATGAGCATAAAGGAAGTTTTCAAGAAATAGTGTGTTTCTAATGTCCCACATCGGCTGGTAGAAAAATGATTTTAGGCTTTATATAACTTACTTGTGCATTATGCTTCAAACTGAAAAAACATATGGGCCAATAAGAGTAATGAAGATGATGGGTTATTGGATGTTTAGAGTGACCCATCAAAGTAATTTAAAAAAAAAATTAAAAATACAAAAAATAAAGAATTAGAATAAAGAATAAAGAAAAAAAATTTAAAAAAAAATAATCCAGGTACAATTAAAAATAAATTTAAAATTAAATAAAAATAATAATATATAATATATAATATATAATATATAAAAATAGTTAAAATGTTAAAATATTTTAAAAAAAGTGAAGTGTATGCCACATGGAAAAACGTGGCATTTTTTTAATCCAGTCAGCAATTTAAGATAGGTCACATGTGCATATTGCTTGATACAGTCAGCAACAGGGGGGAGTGAAAATAGAATCTTTGTTTGGTGAGGGGGGATTAAAAAAAAATACTTCAGGGGGGTAAAACCAAAACTCGCTACATTGGCTGGGGGTGAAGTATATTTATCCCATGAAAGAATAGTATTGGGTCTTATACTCGGGGAGAGGCCCAGGTGTATTCAAACAGTTTAAAACAGACAGATGATTTTGAAAACAGAGGTATGGGGCTTACAGCTCAGGGAGAGGCCCATGGAGGTTGTTTATTGTTTAAAACAAAGTTTATGTACAAAAGATTGGGGCTTATACTCAAGGAGAGGCCCAGATGATTTATTTGAAAACATTGATCGCACCGCGATACTGAAAGAAGTTGTGGGACTTATACTATAGCAGAGGCCCAAAATTTATTTATGTACATAGGGGGTTGGATCTTACACTCTAATAGAGGTCCATGTGTGTTTGAAATGAAGTTTTTGAAAGATTTAATCAAAGAAAACCCTAATTTCTATTTTTTAGGTATTTTTAAAAGGAAAAATCAATTAAAAAATGATAAAAAAATATCAAATAAATCCATTAAACAGGTTATCAATTAGGATTAAGGTTTGGAAAATAAGGTTTTATTTACATGATGATTTAAAATTCATTTGGTTTTGAAAAATCTAGAAAAAGAAATTATTTAAAATGTTTAAAACAAATTAAAATAAAATTCTTTAAAATATTTAAAAATATATCAAATAAAAATATTTTTTTGATTTTCTTTGTGGAATAAAATATTTAAATGTATGAAGGATTTTTTGTTTAAAAAATCATTTGAAAAAGATTAAAATTGAATGAGAAATTAATTTTTTTAAAATAATAAAGAAAATAATTAAAAATTCAAAAATTTGAATAAAATTTGAATTATGGCGCCAACGGTCATCTTCTTCCTCACGCGTGCCCTCCATGTCCGTTTTGCAAAACCTCTCACATCTCCCTCAATACGTAGTGATTTTGCACGATGTAAACATGAAAGTTATTGTATTTTGAACAAGGATTTCAATGGTACCAATTAATTTCATTTCTTTTAAGTGTAGAGTGAGATATCATGTGAAGAACAGATGAACCCTAATTTTTGCAAGAACACTATGAAATCCTATACAAGATTTATACATAGCAATTGATTGAGGGAAAACATTCTACATAAGTGCAGAAACATGTTGGTAAATTGAAATATAAAAAATGATGCATGTTTCATGGAGTTTGAGAAGTTCATGCTTACCTTGCAAGAGGAAATCGAATCCTCGGTTGTAGGTGTTAAAGAAGTGTTTTGATGATCTGGACAACTTCCTTGGACCTCAAGTAGTGTGTTGAGGTGCTTGGAATGGATTGAAAACCTCTGGATTGGTGGGCACGACTCTAACTGCAGTTGGCTTTGGGATGAGGTATGAACTTGATGAATCTGGTGTTACAGATGTTGTTCAAGTGTTTAGATAATCCATATATGATGTAACACCCATATATAATATAATACATCAAAGCATTAATATCATACATGAATTCACGTTTTGGTACTGAAATATCATAAGTCCCTAGTTAACACATTATACATATAGATGCCCAA
Source organism: Lathyrus tuberosus (assembly GCA_022829125.1). NCBI lineage: Eukaryota > Viridiplantae > Streptophyta > Magnoliopsida > Fabales > Fabaceae > Lathyrus > Lathyrus tuberosus. The sequence goes on along the minus strand of JALAZF010000222.1, from coordinate 2,593,545 downwards.
AATACCTAATACAAAAAAAATATGGCATTATATATACAAGATGTTCCAACACTAAGAACTAGATCAAACAATGATCTCAAAATCTTCACAACGGAAGCCTTGCCACACAAAAGCTACGATCCGTAAGGAAAAGTCAAACAACTTTGTCCTTACCCTTCGCCGAACCTGTAGTACCTGTGATGTAAACAACAACATGGGGTGAGATACATCAAATCTCAGTGAGTTCCCTATCTTATACGTCCTCTCGGCTTTACAAGGCTCTAACAAGCCTAACTCAAGTGAAAAGGGAAAAGGGGAATGACTTTGAGTACTCACACACACTATATGGATCCATGTTCATGAGTCGCTTTAACTCACTATATCACTAATCGATAACCTCACCAAGGCATCCCCTTTTCCCGTCCGCTTCTATGTCTAGAAGTCGACCCGAGTCATGGATCCTTGTAGCCTACTTGACATACGAATGCATTCGGGTTCTACGGGCCTTTTACTATTATGAACCGTCACTTTACACGGGCCTTATACCGTCAAAAGCATTCACCCCACGCGCGCCATTCGTACTGCACACGGGAATCAAACCTGCCAAGTAGTTGCGCATACATTTCAGAGGAGCCCGAGGCTCATGAAACAGCCACTCAAGATAAACGGTTAGGATTACGTGATCTCACACACAAACGTGGTTGTATTCGACAATCACAAGGCCACAAACACCTTAAGACCTCTTGGTCTCTAAAAAATAAACACAATAAAACATGATCCATACTAGTGTACTTATTTCCATATCATCAGGTAATAGACGCACGCCTCGGCCTCTCATGCACGAGCGTCGTCGTTATGTTATTCCACAATTTCCTAACCGCTACTAGGTTCTAACATAGTTTTATGGTAATGATCCTCACTCTACCTATTTCACTTCCTTTTTAACATGCATATTCACTCACAATTATGATAACAACAATAGAATAAGCAAGATATATCATAATTGCACAATAGAATAATATATGACAAGTAAAACATAAATATACCACTTTTGGAATTTCCCCGATTATTTAGTCAGGCAGTAAAATTAACATTTTTCACCTCCATTGCATAGAATATTTTCTTAGCTTCATATCGATATAAAGAACTCTTAAATCGGATAAACGAGTCAAAAGTTACGGATTTCAGAAAATCCTATTTTTTTCATTTTGCTCCAGGTCGCGCTAAGCGCGCACCCATCTGCGCTAAGCGCGCTACTCTCGGCCTGGAAGGGTTGGAAATTCTGTAGACCGCGCTAAGCGAACATCACCATGCTAAGCGCGCTCTGCGTTATGCAGAAAAAATCCCTTCGCAACAGAACTTCCAAACCACCATTTTCCACCCTTAAATCATACCCATACAACCAATGAAGGTATTTTATCATGCTTCTAACATAGTTTGACCAACAAGCATCAAAAACATAATTTCCAACATTTCCACAAAGTTTCTACACAAAACCCTCAAATTTCCAACTAAAACAAACCAATCCAAACTTCATAATAATTATCAATAAGTGATTCTACACACATTTGGATCATGCTACGCAATTTATATCGATTTCCAACCGTTAAATTCATGATTTTAGCAAAACCCTATTTTTCCTCAAAACCTAACATAACTCTAAAACCTCAAAAAATTCTACCACTAAAGCATCTAACTAGAACCCACCTTGAATAGATGATGATGATGAAGATTGGAAGATGATTGATGAAGAGGAGATGATGATCTAAGCTTTTCACTTCAATTCCAAGTTTTTCTTCTCTTTCTTTCCTTTGCTCTTCCTTCTCTCTATTTTCTCTCTCTCAAATGTTACTATGTTTGGAAAATGAGAGGAAAAGAAATGATATAGAAACTATCATTAATTTAGTAATACTACTAAATGTCCAAATTATCTCAATTGCACCAATTAATAAAACCTCGGAGTTAAATAATATTAATCTGATCAATTCTGAGTTCGCCAGATTACTCTAATTATTTTATCCAATATATTCTCAGAGTAATCCGGAACCCAGTTGACCGTAATAATATTATCCCAAGTGGAATAATTCACGGGGTATTACATCCCCCCCCCCTTAAATAGAAATTCGCCCACGAATTTAAAACAATTACCTGAAAAGATGAGGATAAGCTTCTCGCATCTTGGATTACAATTCCCATGTTGCATCACCCGGATGCGTCTCATCCCACTGAACCTTAACAAGAGGAATCTCTTTATTCCTTAACACCTTAGTTTCTCTTCCTGTGATACGACTCGGTTGAGGCTCAAATGTTAAATCCGCTTCTATCTCAATCGTATCAGGTAGAATTGGCTAAAGAGGATCCGGAACAAACTTCCGAAGCTGAGATACATGAAAAACATCGTGCATCTCCGACAGAGAAGGCGGTAAGGCCAATCTGTAAGCTACTTCACCAATTCTTTCAAATATTTGATACGGTCCCACGTATCTCGAACTTAATTTCCGCGACTTAAACGGTCCTTTCAATCTCAATCTCGGAGTAACTTTCAAGAATACATGATCACCCTCATCAAACTCCAAAGGTCTTTTACGGTTATCCGCGTAACTCTTCTGATGATCTTCTGCTTGTTTAACTTTATCACGGATCATCTTAATCTTTTCCGTAGTTTCGTGAATAATTTCGAGTCCCAAAATTCTCTCTTCGCCAACCTCAGCCCAACACAATGGCGTCCTACACTTCCTTCCATAAAATGCCTCGTAAGGAGCCATACCAATACTTGCATGATGACTATTGTTATATGAGAACTCGATCAACGGTAAAAGTTCTATCCAATTTCCTCCACTCTCGAGTATACAAGCTCTTAACATATCTTCCATTGTTTGTATAGTTCGTTCCGTCTGACCATCCTTCTGCGGATGATTCGACGTGCTCAAACACAACTTCGTTCCCATAGCTTGTTGAAAAGCTCTCCAAAATCTTGAAGTAAACTTTGGATCTCTATCCGAAACAATGCTAGAGGGAATACCATGCAATATCACTATTTCCGAAATGAACAATCTTGCGAGATGACTCGCCATGTAAGTAGTCTTTACGGCCAAGAAATGCGCAGATTTCGTCAACCGATCCCCAATTACCCAGATCAAATCATAACCACCCTGAGTACGGGGTAGTCCAATGGCGAAGTACATAGAAATACTATCCCACTTCCATACCGAAATTTCTAAAGGTTGCAACAAGCCACCTGGTCTTTGGTGTTCAATCTTCACTTGTTGGCATACCACACATTCTGACACATACACTGCAATATCCTTTTTCATCCCGGACCACCAATAGTCCCTCTTTAAATCTTGATACCTCTTCGAAGAACCAGGATGTATAGTAAAAGTACCCTTATGTGCTTCTTCCAAAATCCTTCTTTTCAACACCGTATTATCCGGAACACAAACTCTTTGGTTAAACAAAATGATTTCGTCGGTAGTTCGCACAAAACTCGGTTGTACCAACACTTCTTGTAACTTTTCATCTATCATCTGTCCCTGTTGAATTTCTTCCCTAAGAGTAGAATTGATATTCAAATTTCCCATAATCACACCATTAGGGGTCCAAACAAATTGAAGATTTAGATCTCGAAATTTTTCCAACAAAGTATATTCCAAGATCATCAATTCGGCACTATGAACCATTTTCCGACTTAATGCATCCACCACTTTATTCGCTTTTCCTGGATGGTACTTTAGTTCCAAATCAAAATCCTTCAAATACTCCATCCACCTCCTTTGACGCGTGTTCAACTCTTTCTGATCAAAGAGATACTTCAAGCTCTTGTGGTCGCTGAACATCTCAAAACGTACACCATACAAATAGTGACGCCACAATTTCAAAGTAAACACAACTGCCGCCAATTCTAAATCATGCGTTGGATAGTTCTCTTCATGGACTTTCAACTGTCAAGACGCATAAGCCACCACATGACCATCCTGCATTAACACACCTCCTAATCCCCTCTTTGATGCGTCACAATATACCTCATACGATTTGCTAGGATCAGGAATAATCAAGATAAGGGCGGTCGTCAGTCTTTCCTTCAAACTCAGAAAACTTCTCTCACAAGCCAAATCCCACTCATACGAACACTCCTTTCGAGTAAGTCTCGTCATTGGTAAAGCCAGTTGGGAAAAACCTTTAATAAATCTTCTATAATAACCCGCCAAACCCAAGAAACTCCTAATCTCAGCGACATTCTTCGGTCTCTCCCAATTAATCACCGCTTCAAATTTTGATGGGTCTACTGCCACACCTCCTTGAGATATGATGTGACCAAGAAAATTAACCTTCGACATCCAAAACTCGCACTTGCTTAGCTTGGCAAAAAGTTTTCTTTCTTGTAGGATCGATAAAACGATTCTTAGGTGTTCTCCGTGCTCTTGAGAATCACGAGAATAGATAAGAATGTCATCAATAAAGATCACCACAAATTGGTCCAAGTAAGGTTGAAATATCCGGTTCATATAATCCATGAAAACTGCCGGAGCATTAGTCACACCGAAAGGCATTACTAAAAATTCATAATGGCCATAGCGGGTTCTAAATGCAGTCTTCGGTACATCTGAACTCTTCATACGAATTTGATGATATCCCGACCGTAAATTAATCTTCGAGAACACACAGGCTCCTTTCAATTGATCTAACAGGTCGTCTATCCTTGGTAGTGGGTATTTATTCTTGATGGTGACCTTATTCAACTGACAGTAATCAATACACAACTGCATTCCCCCGTCCTTCTTCTTTACTAATAACACCGGAGCTCCCCAAGGCGAAACTCTTGGTCGGACAAAATGCTTAGCCATTAACTCTTCCAATTGATCCTTTAATTCTCTTAATTCAAGTGGGGCCATCCGATACGGAGAAACGGATATTGGAGCCGTTCCCAGTATCAGTTCAATAGAGAATTCCACTTCCCTCTCCGGAGGAAGAGAAGTGATATCCTCGGGGAAAACTTGGGGAAATTCATCGACTACCAGAATACTCAACACCTGAAGGTTGTTACTCTCCTCCTTAGTAAAAACCAAAAGAACAAACTTTTCCTTCTCAAACAAGAAATTAATCATCCCCACCGTACCTTCCAAAATAGTAGTTAACACATCTCTCGGAGTAGCCTCATCGGATGGAATAATGATTAGCTTTTCCTCACAACCGATAAATACCAAATTAGCAGAAATCCAATCCATTCCCAAAACAACATCCACTTTCTTAAGCGGCAAACAAATCAGGTCAATCTGAAAAACTCTCTCATTCACAGATAAAATGCAGTTTTCACACATTAACGGTGTTTCAACAATCTCATCCATGGCAGTAGTAACCACCATGGGTGGAGACAACGGAATAGCTTGCAACCCAAGTCGCTTCATACATTGCATCGATACAAAAGAGTGTGCGGCTCCACAATCAAATAACACAAAACAAGGATGTCCATTTACGAAACACGTACCAGCAATCAACGAGTTGTCACCCTTTGCTTTCTTCGCATCCAAAGTGTAAACCCGGCCAGTAACCTTTTCTTGCACTTGCTTCCTGTTCTGGGAACTATCCCTCGCCAAATGCCCCACTCTCTGACACTGATAACATCGCACACCCTCGATACCACACCTTCCATGATGATTCCTATCACACACCCGACACACCGGAGGGGCACTAGTTCTAGAACTCTGGACTTGTTTCCCCTTGAAAGTTTGTTGCCTTGGTCTAAACTGTTGATTCGATCTTCCACGATCACTTTGATTCACCCTACTCAACTCTCCCTTTGCTTGCACCTTCTTCAAGCTATGTTCCACCACATAACACTGCCTTAACAATTCAGCATAGCTAGTGAATTCCCTCTGAGACACGCTATGTGAAATTTCATCCCTCAAACCAAACAAAAATTGATCGATCTTCCACCTCTCGTCAGGAGTATACATGGCTTGCCTAGTGTAAGCAGCCATAGTCTTAAACTTTTCCGCATAAGAAGCCACGGTCAAGTTGCCTTGTCTCAACTGTTGAAACTCGAATTCCTTCTGAGACCTTAAGGAACTTGGAAAATACTTCTCCATAAAATTTATCTTAAACTACTCCCATACCTTCGGTACCTCTTGAATTGTCATTAAGGCCAAAGCACTCTCCCACCACCTCATGGCAGGACCCTTTAACAAGTGAGAAGCGAAGACCACCTTATTTTCCTCGCTGCACTGAACTATCAAGAAAATCCGCTCCATACCGGATATCCATTCATGAGCCTTTACCGCATCTAACCCTCCCTGAAACTCTGGAGGATTCATATGAATGAAATCCCTAAAGGTTCCCCCCGCAGCTTCAGGAATAACCACTGGAGGATGCAGGCCACCGGCCATTTGTTGTACCATTTGTTGCACAAAGTGATTTTGTTGCTGCTACATCTGTTGCATGAATTGATACAAAGGGGCATTCCCCTTGTCACCTGGTGGATTTGTCCCAGCTGGAGTGGTTCTCGGTCTACCCCGGTTGTTTCTGCGCCCGTCGGCCATGTTCCTAAATGTCATACAGATAGGATTAAGTTGATCCGGCTCAATACCATAAATATAACACGTAAGACCAATGGCGACACAACGCATATGAAACGGAAAGAAAATACTTATACTATTTCATAGCTAAGTCGAGGATTTGACCTGCTCTGATACCAACTGTAACACCCATATATAATATAATACATCAAAGCATTAATATCATACATGAATTCACGTTTTGGTACTGAAATATCATAAATCCCTAGTTAACACATTATACATATAGATGCCCAAAATACCTAATACAAAAAAACTATGGCATTATATATACAAGATGTTCCAACACTAAGAACTAGATCAAACAATGATCTCAAAATCTTCACAACGGAAGCCTTGCCACACAAAAGCTATGATCCGTAAGGAAAAGTCAAACAACTTTGTCCTTACCCTTCGCCGAACCTGTAGTACCTGTGATGTAAACAACAACATGGGGTGAGATACATCAAATCTCAGTGAGTTCCCTATCTTATACGTCCTCTCGGCTTTACAAGGCTCTAACAAGCCTAACTCAAGTGAAAAGGGAAAAGGGGAATGACTTTGAGTACTCACACACACTATATGGATCCATGTTCATGAGTCGCTTTAACTCACTATATCACTAATCGATAACCTCACCAAGGCATCCCCTTTTCCCGTCCGCTTCTATGTCTAGAAGTCGACCCGAGTCATGGATCCTTGTAGCCTACTTGACATACGAATGGATTCGGGTTCTACGGGCCTTTTACTATTATGAACCGTCACTTTACACGGGCCTTATACCGTCAGAAGCATTCATCCCACGCGCGCCATTCATACTGCACACGGGAATCAAACCTGCCAAGTAGTTGCACATACATTTCAGAGGAGCCCGAGGCTCATGAAACAGCCACTCAAGATAAACGGTTACGATTACGTGATCTCACACACAAACGTGATTGTATTCGACAATCACAAGGCCACAAATGCCTTAAGACCTCTTGGTCTTCTAAAAAATAAACACAATAAAACATGATCCATACTAGTGTACTTATTTCCATATCATCAGGTAATAGACGCACGCCTTGGCCTCTCATGCACGAGCGTTGTCGTTATGTTATTCCACAATTTCCTAACCGCTACTAGGTTCTAACATAGTTTTATGGTAATGATCCTCACTCTACCTATTTCACTTCCTTTTTAACATGCATATTCACTCACAATTATGATAACAACAATAGAATAAGCAAGATATATCATAATTGCACAATAGAACAATATATGACAAGTAAAACATAAATATACCACTTTTGGAATTTCCCCGATTATTTAGTCGGGCAGTAAAATTAACATTTTCACCTCCATTGCATAGAATATTTTCTTAGCTTCACATCGATATAAAGAACTCTTAAATCGGATAAACGAGTCAAAAGTTACGGATTTCAGAAAATCCTATTTTTTTCATTTTGCTCCAGGTCGCGCTAAGCGCGCACCCATCCACGCTAAGCGCGCTGCTCTCGGCCTGGAAGGGTTGGAAATTCTGCAGACCGTGCTAAGCGGGCATCACCGTGCTAAACGTGCTCTGCGTTATACAGAAAAAATCCCTTCGCAACAGAACTTCCAAACCACCATTTTCCACCCTCAAATCATACCCATACAACCAATGAAGGTATTTTATCATGCTTCTAACATAGTTTAACCAACAAGCATCAAAAAACATAATTGCCAACATTTCCACATAGTTTCTACACAAAACCCTCAAAATTCCAACCAAAACAAACCAATCCAAACTTCATAACAATTATCAATAAGTGATTCTACACACATTTGGATCATGCTACGCAATTTATATCGATTTCCAACCGTTAAATTCATGATTTTAGCAAAACCCTATTTTTCCTCAAAACCTAACATAACTCTAAAACCTCAATAAATTCTACCACTAAAGCATCTAACTAGAATCCACCTTTAATAGATGATGATGATGAAGATTGGAAGATGGTTGATGAAGAGGAGATGATGATCCAAGCTTTTCTCTTTAATTCCAAGTTTTTCTTCTCTTTCTTTCCTTTGCTCTTCCTTCTCTCTATTTTCTCTCTCTCAAATGTTACTATGTTTGGAAAATGAGAGGAAAAGAAATGATATAGAAACCATCATTAATTTAGTAATACTACTAAATGTCCAAATTATCTCAATTGCACCAATTAATAAAACCTCAGAGTTAAATAATATTAATCTGATCAATTTTGAGTTCTCCAGATTACTCTAATTATTTTATCCAATATATTCTCAGAGTAATCTGGAACCCAGTTGACCGTAATAATATTATCCCGAGTGGAATAATTCACGGGGTATTACATATGATGTACGTGAGGTGTTAGGACCATTGCTTTGAGTTGAATTGCTCTCTATTTGAAAACATGATTCTCGCTTCTTTGGAAATGGATTTTTGATGAACAAGAGGGAAATGGTGGAAAATATATGTTGTGATGTTTTGGGGTGCTTTGATCAACCATAAATGACCTCTATTTATAGTAGAGGAAATTTTTTTTGCAAGGAATAGTGAATGGGGGCAGGATCATCCTATTGTCCAATGGATATGGGTAGGTGTTCAAAGTCTCCTCTAGCCATTGACTTGAGATGAACTTGCAGGCTTTAGGTTCTTTGATTCTTGGATAAGTCTTGACTCATTTGGACCAGTATGATCAGATTCATGCCACCTCAATGCATCCTTTCAATGGCATATGACAAAATTGGATTTTGGATTTGCAATATTGATGATCACATGCCAAAGGGATATGATTCTTGACTTATTGGCCTTATGGTTCAGATTCCTCATCATTTAGGTTGATATTGGATAGAAATACAATGATGCAAGTGTCCAAAATTGGCTCAAGAAATCACGGGATACACGTTATGTGCCAATGCTGTCAAAAATCAGTTTGTATCAAGGCATGTTGTGAGGTTCATAACTCCTTGCTCAAGTGGAATCAATGGATGTTTTTGTACTCTTTGGAAAGCTTGTATATCATACTTTAACTTTGATGTTTACATTTGGTCTTGATTCCTTTTGGATCCTAATGAAAAATACCTCCAAAGCTGGACAAAACATGAGACAGATTCTGCCTAAAAAATTTCCAAGTGTCAAAGTTAAAATCCCATGAAACCCTAACTTTATGGCATTATAACTCAAAATCTAGGCATTTTTTGGGGTACCTCAGTAGGACAATCTTTTTGTATGTAAGATGAGCTATCATTTGAGCTTTGGATGGAAGAAAATGGTTGCATGGATCACATGTTATGACCTTGCAAAGTTGGTTAAAAACCATTTTTTCCATAACTTAGTGAAATTTCAAGTTTCTCAAGGTTGCCCTTTTTGCAAGTAACCTCACTTTTCTTGATTTTTATTGATTGATAATGATCCAAATCACAAGTTAACATTGTTCTTGACCTAAAGAGGCCATGTTTGTCAAAAAAAATCCCAAAAGTCAAACTTGGTTTTGATCACAGTTGACTTTTTGTATCAGATGAATTTTGAACTTTGTAATCCTTTATGAAATCAAGTCCTTGGGCTAAATTGAACCTAATGGATGGATTCCATGGGTGTATTAGAGTGTCTTGAATCATGTCCCAAGGTTTGAGATCATGTTTTGGTCAAAAGTCAAAGGTATGGTTGACTTTTTCTCAGAAACCCTAATTTGTGGTCCAGATGAATTTGATTCCTTACATTGCTTATCAACCAAGTTCTTTAAATCAATTCCATCGTGTGAATAGATTAATATGATGGATTTGAGGTCCTTAAAGCATATCTTGAGGTCTTGGCTCATGCCTTGCTCCAAAAGTCAACTCAGGGACTGAATTAAGTCAAAACGCCAATTCCTGATTTTTTATGGATGCACCCCCTGAGGCAATTTTTAACTTATGAATGGACTCATGAGGTTCCTTTGAGCTTCTTGAATCATATTTTGAAGTATTGGCTCATGCCCAGATGAAATTTCTCTCTGGAGGCCTTGGTCGACAAAAACCCTAATTTGGTGACACTGATGATCTTGAGGCTTGATCAACTTGAAATGTTGAATTCTTGTGTTAGATTCTTGATATGGGAGACCTCTTGATCCTTCATGGATGTTTGTGAGGTTTGAAAAGTTGAAGATCATGTCAATTTTTGATTGATCCTTTGCCTGAATGTTTTGAGAGGGCTCAAAAACCCTAATCCTTAGTTGAGGTGAACACTCAACAATCTTTGAAGGAATTGGTGGGGTATGAAAATAACCCATATTGTGGTGATGATTTGCACAATGATGCGAAATCTTGTGGTCAAAATTTAGGGTATGACAGAGGAAAGTTGAAAAAACAAGCAGTTGCACAAATTATTGGATAGTAAGGTACCAAAACTGCTTTAATACTTTATGTGACTTTTTATGTTTAAATTCTCATTTTTATGTGACTTTTTTTTACTATTTTGTAGGATGTCATCTGAGTTTATATTTGAAGTAAGACACATTGAGAATCAAGGTGATATTTTTGCTGTCAACTTAAAGGAACATGATTGTTCATGCAGAAAATGACAATTGACTGGTCTACCTTGTGTTCATGCTCTATCTGCAATGAAGAGTAGAAATCTAAATGTTGATGATTACATCCCAGAGTGTTATAAGAAGGTAAGGTATATTTCTGTTTATGAGCCTATCATTTTTCCTGTTAATGGTACAAATTGATATGTCAGAACAAAGTACACAGATGTCCAGCCTCCAAAATTCAAAAAAAAAATGCCAGGAAGACCAGAGAATATGAGGAACTGTGAGCAAGGTGAAATTGATGGGTCAGATAGAAAAATGAGAAAAACTGGCATGATAATGAGGTATACAAGGTGCATATAGACTGGATATAATAAATCCACTTGTAAGAGGACTCGACCACCAACAAAAGGAACTCAGCCAAGGACAACACCCACACCAACTCAAACAAATCAGCCAAGGGCAACACCAACTCCAACTCAAGGAAGCCAACCAAGGGCAACACCAGCACCAAATCAAGGAACTCAGACAACGGCAACACCAACCACAACTTAAGGAACTCAATCAAGGGAAATACCAGAACCTACTCAAGGACAAAATACAAGGGCAACACCAACCACAATAACTCAAGGAACTCAACCAAGGTCACCACCAGCAACAACAACTCAAGGAACTCAGCCAAGGGCAACCCCAACTCAAGCAAGTCATCCTAGGGCAACACCAGCACAAGCAAGGCCACAGAATTTTCCTTTTAGGAAACCAAGGTAAACATCTGTTACAATGGCTTCTGTTTCACAAGGACTAACCACAAACCAGACTATGTGCATCACAAAATGCAATAGGACCTACAACTAGGAGGACCACTCCTACCAAAAGAAATGACACAAAGAAGCCCATTTAGATTTATGTAGTTTCTGTTTTAAGAACATGGTTGATGTTATGTTGTTTTGAAATGTTTATGTTATGTTATTTTGAAGTGTCTGTGATAACTTATGCTTATATCAAGTGTCTGTAAAAATGTCATGTAATGGTATTTTGAACAAGGTTTATGTTATGCTCCATTTGAACTATGGTTATGTTATTTTGAACAAGTGTCTGTAACAATTCCATGTTATAGTATATTGAACAAGTGTCTGTAACAATGCCATGTTATGGTATTTTGAACAAGGTTTATGTTATGTTCTCAAATTTGAACAAGGTTTATGTTGATAAAATTTTGTGTTATACCAAAATTCTGTTATTTAACTTTTGTAACTAATGGTATGTTATTTGTCAAAGTTATCTTATGTTAACTTAACTTATGTTGACAACTAACTTAAGTACACAACTATCTTGACAACTTTGAATAATGGTAAGTTATTTTATGTTAAGTTATACACAAATAATTGTAACTTTAACACAAGCATAATGTTAAGTTCAACTTAGAACAAATATTTAACAATTAACATGTAACAATAAACTTAGAACAAACATGTAACAATAAGATTTAACTATCTGCATTGCAAGTTTTACACCAAACCAAGAAAATAAACTTCAAACTTTTACAACAACTTAATTACTAAAACAAATAACACAAAATAACACAAATAAAACAAATAACACAAATGACCCCTAAATTGTTTCAGACGGCCTTGACACCGAATATCAAATTTTGGTGCAATTTTATTATTTTTAATTTATTCCTTTTTTAAATTAAAATAATTATATTTTGTTATAATTTCATGGTGTTAGCCGGCCTAAGCGGCCCAAAGGCCAAACAGCCCAAGATATGGTTTGAGGCCTTAAACTTTTGGATTAAAAAATGTCTAAAAAAATAATTAAAAAATAATGACATTAATTTCACAAGTTCTCATAGTTTGGTTGATAAAAGAGAGGCGTTGTATCTTTTTTTTTATCTTAGGTTTAGTTCTTTGCTCTCACAAAAATTTAGTTTTTAATTTATTTTTAAAGTGTTAATCTAAAAATCATTTTTAGGGTTCTAAACAGTTTGAGTGACCAAAAATGTGAGATTATTTGACAACTATTATTTATCTTTTCTCCACACACCAATTACATGTCAAGAGTGTATTGAAAGTCGATGACAAATCATTTGAATATTATAAAGTCATATAAATTTTAAAAGTATGTAATGGTTCTTAATTCTTTTGGGCTAATTAAACTAATTATTAGAGAGAACAATAACATAATCACATAAAATTAGACATAAATTTAACCCTATTAAAGAATAAAATGGTCAAACATTTTATTAATTAAACTGATGTTTACTAAAACATCACAGTAGACATAAAACAAGCTTATCAAAAGACACAATAGATCCAATCATCAGATATGCCTGAGAAATTAGGTATAACAATGTCTCTATGAAAACTAACTTAAAAAACTTATTAAAAACAAAGCTATAAAAAGGATACATAAAACCAATTAATCAACTCGGCCCATTATATAATTAAAACCCTAAATCAACCTAGAGCTTCAAATCCAGGTCAATGTCCTCATTGTTGTTGTTGCTGGTGTTTCCAATTTCCAACTGACTAACTTGCCACATCATTGGTAATTCCTTTATTCCTGACAAATCAATAGGCTTGTCAATTAGAGAAAGGAGATCCATTGTTCTCTCAAATGATTCATCAATGTTGTTTTCATGATGATGATGATGATGATGATGAGGAGGAGGAGGAGGGTAAATTGGAACCTCGGGTATAAATTTCATGTAAGGATGACAAAAACGGTTCTTATAACTCTCACTTCCAAGAATTGAAAACAATAAAGAGTGTGAAGAAGGCGATGTTCCTATGTGATACAAGAAATCTCTTTCTGAAATTTGTGGTCTTGGAGGTTGTATGAATGTTGGTAATTTTACTCTTTTACTTTGATTCAACATCATAAATTGGTTAAAAGCATAACGAGCAAATTTAACTTTATGTTCATAAAATTCAAGCTTATTATCGAATGTTTGATGACAATGGGAACATCGAAGTGGGTTGACGGGAGGCGGAATAAGAGTTGGAAAAGGATTGACTCGGTTGACAATGTTATTATTGACTATGTTGTCATTCATCTCCCTATCAAATATTAATTGAGTGCATAGCACCATTTTTCAGCAATAAGAAAATTAGGCGAGTTAGATAAAAATTATTTTTGAAAGGAAAAAGGAAAAAAAATGGTAAATGTGAAGATGTGCTGATGAAAATCTATGAGAAACCCTGTATTTATAACGACAGATTCAAGGTAGGGTATGGTTCTAGAATTTTTTTTATAATAATAAAATAATAATTAGAAATTGAAAGTTGAATTTTCCATGTGTGCTTGATATTTTTTTCTTTATTGAGAATGACATATTTTATTATTTGACCAAAATAATGTAGAAATTAATCAGGGAGTTATTTTTGTTGGTATAATATTTTAATGATTAAAAGAACACATTTTAAATATGAATAAGTTAAATATTGCATATTAGAATTCGCGTCCTTGTAATTGAATTCCAACTACCATATACTAGTAAATTATCTATCAAAAATGTGCATATACAATGAATTTGAGAGTTAAATGGATTTATATATACACCAAAGATGGTAGGGAATAAACTAACATATTAAAATTATAAAGTATTTTTTATAAAAAAAAAATTGTTGAATTGACTTATAAATATAATATAATATAATATAAAGAATTATTATTTTAAATCATTTTTTTATTATAATCTAAAAAATATTATTAGCAAAATCAACTGATGTTAATTTAAAGTTTATGACATTTATAAGTTTAAATTTTAAGTAGCACTATAATAATATAATATGTTTATCGTCATTAAATTATATTTTCTTATGTAAAATATTATGTTAGTTTTTTTGAATTTCTTAAAAAGTAATATATATATATATATATGGATAACATCCTCATAACAAGCAACAATGTCAAGGATGTTGTGGAGGTGAAGGCTAAACTTGATAAAGTGTTCGACATGAAGGATCTAGGAGCTGCATTTAGGATTCATAGGATTGACATACAGAGAGATAGAAAGAAGTTGAGATTATGCTTATCTCAAGAGACATATTTGAAGAAGATTGTCGAAAAATTTGGTATGTCGAATTCAAAGCTAATTGTAACACCGATTAATCCTCAGTTCAAGCTGAGAATGACTTAAAGTCCTAGTACTATATTCAAAAGAGCCTATATGAATAATATTCCATATGCTAGTATAGTAGGTTCTTTGATGTGTGTTATAGTTTGTACGAGGCCAGACGTAGCGTATGAAGTGAGCCTTGTAAGCAGTTATATGGCCAACACATGGGAATGTGCACTGGGAAGCATTGAAATGGAATCTAAGGTAAATAAATAGGTCTCTAAGCAGAGTCCTTATTTATGGTGGATCCTGTGGTGATTATAGCAATGTCGAAATCAAAGGATTTGTCGACTTTGATTATGCATGTTGTATGGATTCCAGAAAATCTATTTCTGTATATGTGTTCATTATGTCTGGCACATCAATCAGTTAAAAAGCAACACTTCATAAGGTTGTTGCCTTATCAACCACTGAAGGAGAGTATATTTCCCTCACTGAAGTTGTGAAAGAAGCATTGTGGCTTGAAGGTTTTGTTAAGGGATTGAATCTTCAAGGTCAAGTTATAACTGTTAAATGTGATAGTCAAAGTTCCATACACCTGCCGAAGAATTCAACCTATCATGAGAGAACCAAGATCATCGATGTGAGGATTCACTTCGTCAAAGAGATAATCCAGCGTGGAGAAGTTCAAGTGCTGAAGGTTTAGACTGATGACAATGTTGCTGATATGATCACCAAGACATTGCCAAGTTACAAGATTTTCCACTGTATGCAGCTGATAGGACTGAAAGCTGACATCTAGTTGGTTTAGAGGTGTTTACTGTGAAAATTAGACAACAACCTCTGGTCTACCAAATCTATAAGAAATTGGATAACTTGCAGGATCGACCATACAAAATCCTAAGACATATGCTAAATAATTCAAAAGGATATTTGGAAAAAGATGAACACTTCGACAGTATTCATAATTTAGAAAAGGTTCACTTCGACAATGCTAAAGGAAAAGTAATGCAGGGAAATGATTAAAAATGCATTGGAAAATAACTTGCAAAAGTAAAAGATAAAAGGTAAATTTCTGGGCAAAGATTAACTGAATTGCATTGAATAAGAAAGATGGTGTTACATAAAACGTACATTTCTCACACACTCGTTTCTCTACACGCGGGTACTTTGAGTAATTGAGGAATTTGTACAAACTTGAACACCTACAAATCCTAACACTAAGACTTGCTATTTATAATAGTCGAAAATAACTACCCCTAACAGCCTACTGATTAGAGCGAGACAAATGGCATTTTGCATGTCTTCCTCCTTCAAATGTGCCCCAAGTGTCTCCTTCCATCAAATGGATAAGAACAAAGTTCCCTCCCTTATTTGAATTCAAATTTGGAATCGAATGTCATCAGTAAGGCTTCCGTCGAACCAAATTTCCAAATTGTTAGAAAATATTTCTAAGTCCATAAAATATGTTTCTCTTGCACAAGGACGATTTCGACTAGAAATTCTGGAAATACCATTCCAGTCGAAGTCTTCCAAAATTTCAAAAAAAAATCCATTTCTTTGAATAATATTCTTAATCCAAAGGCAGCCGTCGAAATTAGGAGCTAACAAATTGACCCCCAAAAATATCATTTTCGACACCATTGAAGAAAAGGGCATTTTTTGACAATATCATTCGACTCCTCATTTAGTCCTTGCGATGTTTCGACATTTACTTATGGATCCAACGTTATAAAACTGTTCACTTTCCTATCAGCAGACCTATGACGTCATAGCCATCATTACCATGTCTGACACGTCCCCTCAAAGCGTGCGAGAATCTCCATCATCATCACGTTTCCTATAGTCTAGGAGATCAGGGGGTAGGCATTAATTGGCACCATTTCATCAGAGATCGTGGGGAAGACACGCATCTCACTCCCAGTTTTAACGTTAAAGTAATTTCTACAACCGTTTCCACTTCTAGCCTTATAAATACCTCTTTCAACAACTTCTTTCACTTTTTACGCCCTCTCACTCTCAAATCTCTCAAAAAAACTTCTCATATTTCAAAATAACTCACCTTCTTCACTCTATTCCAGTAATGGCTTCCTCCACATGATCAACCAAGGATGATAACAAAACTACTAAAGAACCTGGCAAACCTGCAAGGGCTCCCAATAAGGTCACTCAACTTCCCCCGTTCGATTCCATCGTTGGACCTTCCATGGTGGGAAACCAACAGTACCTACCTGAACCTCTTGCTGAAGAGAAAAGAAGAATTTATGCTTCTCAGGTACTCATCCCTTTAACTGTTTCTGGTAAGCCTATGGCTTTGTGTGGTCCTTTGACTGATCCCAATGTTGATTTTAGTAAGTTTAGGGATTTCTTCCCTACGTACCATAAGTATAAACCCATAGGACAAGCTAAAAAACCTAGGGCTAGCAATGAAGATCTCAAACCTGCTAACCAAGACAATCCTCCGATCTAAGAGGCTATTGATCTTAGGTATATGAACAATTTAAGGGTATTTGGGGCTAGTCCATCTTTGAAAAACCCCTCTGACTACTTAGGATGGTTGAGTAAGTTACAGAAAACAAAAACTGAGGTTTGGAAAGAAATGGGTATTTATGACTTATTCATGTTGTCGAAAATAGGACCTGAATATTGCTCGAATATGCTTGTTTCGTTCTTATATTTCTAGGATAACACACATTACACCCTCCATCTTCCATGTGGAATGATGACACCGACCATGTTCGACGTAGTCGTTATCACAGGGCTCGAACCAATTGGGAACACTTACGACCTTGAGTTTATGTCTGATGATACTATTAGCTTTTCGACCTCTAGGGCAGCGTATTCGACTCATATTACGCATTATCATGATACGGACACAGAGGAGGTTTCAGACGTCGAACACATAGCCTTTTTAGCTCTATGGATGTCTCGTTGTGTCTTCTGTTCAAAGTCACTTCAAGTTGCTAGGAAATTTCTGACTATGGCAAACCAACTTTATGCTGGCCACGACCTTTGTCTGAGCGAACTGATTCTTGCCAACCTCTACGAATCCATGAGCGAAGGCGTTAACCAACTCAAATGTCTGGGTGACAAAGGAAACCTCCTTCTCCCTGGACCCTTCTGGCTTCTACAACTATGGTTAACGCTTCATTCGAAGCATGTCTTCCCTATAAAAATCAAATTAACAAAGATGCTGACGAAGTGAGGAATAGAAGGGTAGAGGGTCCACGCCTGTCGAAGCTGACTCATGTTGATGATGGTAGACCCATCCAACAAACTTTTACCAACTTTATCATGATGTTCGCGAAACGCTATGACTTCACACCCCATATGGCTCTTTTCGCTGCAAGGAAATATGGTCCTGAGTGGTTCACCAGTGATAACAAGAAATCGTATTGTATTTTATGGCTCATTACGCATTTGTTTCGTTCGTTTTATCCGAGTTTTATTAGCATTTAATCGTGTTTTTTTGTGTTTTACAGTTGATAGCTTCGTTTGTGGAGAAATCGAGCACAAGATCGAAAAAGAGCAAAGAAAGAAGGAAATTCAACAAAGAAGTGCAGAATTATGGTTTCTACTGATATGGAGTTCGCCATCCCCAGATGGAGTTCGCCATGAGAAGCATGCCACATCAATTAAAAAGGCCAGGACCATGGCGAACGCCATGGCTGCGCAGTTACAGAATTTCAAAACTGCAACTGTCATGGGTAGTTTTGATGGGCCATTTTCCCTCCACTCCTCTTTGCAAGTTTCAGCAGTTGTCCTTGGGATTTTTCTCTATATATAGGACCTTCCACTTATGTATTGGACATCCTATTTTAGATGTGGAAGCTTTGTCAAATTCTGTTTAGGCATAAATTACTTTCAAAGCGACAATTACTCACATCGAGGAATTGTCGAAAAATTTCCTTGTATTGTTTGCTGCTGTAATCGTGATTTCGAACAAGGGTCCGATACTTTCGTTTCAATTTAATTCAGTATTTTCTTTACAGGTTTTTATTACTTTCATTTTGCAATTTAATTTCTATTTTTATTATGCTATGGGTTTCACCGTGATCATGTATGTTATAAACGTCGAAGTGTTTTGCTAAATTTATGTGATTGCCTGCTAGTTTTGGTTTTAGTTTCTATTTTTTATGTCTTATTATTCCGACCCGAAAGTGAGGGATAAACTAAGTTCGGACCAATAGCGCGAGAGTGTGAGGAAAGAACGAATAGTAGAAACTAGGGATCGATCCTAAAAACAGTGAGAGCGCTTTAGGCAACGCTTAGGATTTCATTAACTTCCAAAATACACTTTTCAATTAAAACCGGCGAGCGAGAGCAAAATCCTGTGGTTGTTTAGCGTGGCTTATGTCAATAGCACGAGAGTGTGAGGAAGAGTCTTTAAGTTAGTATTTCCTATGGAATGAAGTGCAGTCCTAATTAGCGCCCGACTTCTACAAGTCCTTTAGGCAAGCGAAATCCACATCCCATACTCGATTTTAGTATTATTTCTTAAAACCTCTAGAATTAGTATTTTTTTCCCATTTTTGTCCAAATTTCGTAAACTCTTAGCCTTAGCTTTACACTGCAACTTAGATTGCATTAGTTTGATAACCCCTTCCCTGTGGGTTTGACAACCTTAATTAAAACTACACGAACAACTGTATACTTGCAGTCTAAGCTCGATGGTCACGTTAGTGTCCTCGACGCGCATCAACCATGCCATTCCCAGCACCTTCGAAGGCTCAAGAAGCAGAATCTACTGCGATTTGGGAAGCCTTTCTGACTCCTAGGGTTTTAATCCTCAGATTCAACCCCTCAAAAAGCCAAGTTACTTTTATTTCTTACCAACCAAATCTGGTCGCTCGAAAATTTGGACTGGTTCAAGTTTTACCTAGACCCCTGTATGAGAAGAAACACCTCCTCCTCTTTTACAACGCAATTCACTCTAAAGCCATATCTATTAAGCAAATCACACGGTATGCTAGTTGAACACAGCTTCTTCCAATAGCTTTCGAACCAAGCTTTCTTTGCACTCAACAATTTGATGGCTGGTGGAAGGCATACTATGCAGAGGAATTTTTCGACGTGGCTGCATTTACACACCACATTAACATGGATTTCCTCTCTGTGCAGGAAAGAGTGAAGAAAGGTACTTTGACACACATTAAAGAAATCCAAGCCTTCCAAAAATACTTTAAAACTATTTATCGACCAGATGACCTTGGTCGAACAGTCCGCGACGCAGCTGTTAATCTGAAGGAATTTTTTAAAAGAAAATGGAGAACTTAAAGATCTCTTCGTACATTCCTCCTGAGAAATGATACGAAACAACTTTCAATATGTTTCCCCCCAAATTCCCTCAACTGCCAAGCGCTGATTTTGGAGTGGCCCTTACCCCTCCATTTCCAGACTGGTTTGTATGTGGGGATTCTATCAAAATCCTTCGCCAATAATCAAAACCAAAAGCGTAGCGGGTGGTTCCGAACAAACACACACTAGACAGTTTCAAAGGGCATCTTCATATTGGGATCGAAGATGTTCGCATCGAATATGAAATATATAAAGGTGTGGAACGGGAGGATTTCGACCCAACTTTTCCTTATTTATTTTCTTTCACATATAATAACTGCTTTCTATTTTATTTTAGCCGTGAAATTTCCTCCGAAGAAACCACCAGTTAGGAAACCTGCAGAAGTAAAAGAAGAAGGAGTAAGCAAAATAGCAGCAACAACAACAAAGGTATTTCGTACCCTTTATTAATTTTGTCACTTTTCATATATTCCAATATTTTCTAACATTTTCCTTTTCAGGGCGCTCGAAAGCTACCCCCGACTCCCCATAAAAGGAAGGCAAAGGAGGATGCGATTGTGGTAGTCGAATCGGGTGATGAGGACCTATCTCCGACTGCTGAACAGTCCCTTAAGAAGAAGAAAAAGCAACTCAAGATGAGCGAAACCCATGCTGAATCTCAAGCAAAAGGTGTAAAGGCCCCAACAAAGAAACCCACCAACTTAACCATTTTGGAACCAACTCCTGCAGAGATGTCAAAGAAGGCTGCAGACCAGCTTGAAAGTGACAACTCAAGCCCTGGGGCTGAAGCTCCTAAGGTACCAACTTTTATACCTCATTATATTCTTAGTACTCTTGTTCGGCTACTGACTTCGATTATACTTTTCAGGACGACGCAGGAGTTTCGACTTAGCCAGCTGCCAAATCAACCAACACCACACTCCTCAATAGTGAAGGCGAACCAACGTATCACCCCACTTCTGCAAAGGATTCTGAGAAGAGCTCGATGACCGAAATAAATCAAACAGTTAGGGAACAGCGTGAAACTTTGCCACCTAAGACCACTACTCAAAATTCTCACACCAGTGGCTCTGAACATGAAGGTGATCAGGAGAAGGACATGGAAACTGAAGCAATTACGGAAGTAGATAATCTTCACATCCCTGTCGAAGAGGAAGTTGAAGATGGCTTTCCAAGAGTCGAACGTATGGATATCACTCAGCAAGATCTAGATGATGACATGGAAGAAAGGGAAACTCGCTCTGTACTTCAGAACTATTCGATGCCTATTAAGGAGTTCGTGGATGATCCTGAAAATGTTGAAGATGATGATGACCAGGAGGAAGAAGAAGATGAAGGTACTCATGAGGAGACAATTGTCGAACCGAACCCTAATCTTGGCCCGTCGATTGCGAAAGATTTAGGCGGCGCCTTTATGGCCCTTTCTGCGGAAGAGCTGACGGCCTTGAAAAAGAGCAACCCTCGAGAATACCTAAAGGCTTTGATTGGCTCTAGAGGGAGTTTGTCTGAAAAAAGTATCAGCTCTCCTTCAGTGTCTGGTGGTCGATCAACCAACGACCCTGGTAGCAAAATACTTTCAAAGATTAAAGAGAAGGTTTTTAAAGGTGACATGTTCTGAATCATAGAGTCTGATCCTACTTCTCCTCTTGCCTTAAAGGGTCTTCTAAAAAAGGTTGACATCCTGACTGCTTCTCTTGAAGTTGCAAAAGTTATCTTGGAATTGACTTCAATGATCGACCAAGTTGCTGCTGATGTTAACAAAATAAAGCAAAGCTCGAAAGACATCGAAAGTTATAGTGGCTCTGTAGAGGCTGCATGGGATGCTGCCTCGGAGTCGACCAATCGCTTGGCTGATTTAGAGAAAGCCCAAGAAGACAACAAGGCTGAAATCGAAACCAACAATCAAAATATCCATTCTTGGGAAGAACAGATAAGAAAGCTACAAGCCAAAATTTCGAAGGCCAAGAAATAGAATGCTGAGCTTCAGAAATTTGATAACTCAAAAATGGTGAAAGAACTTGAAGTTCGGCTGAGCTTTGCTGACAAGGCTCAAAAGTTAGAAGCAGAACTAGAGGTTATAAGGTCGACCAAGTCCATCTGTGAGAAACGGCTAGATCTTTTGAAGTCGAAATACCTCAGCATGAAGGCCTCCCTTCCATTTTAGTTCTAGTTCTTTTTATTCAAACTTTTATCATCATTTCTTGAATTATGTAATGACTTTTTGAACCCTTCGTGGTTCTTTTGATTGTAACGAATTTATCCATTTTAGCAAAAATTTTCATTTTACCATGTTAGCTTCGATTATTTTACATATGTGATTATTCTTTGGCTATTTTTACTTCTTGAAGTGCAGGCTTGTATTTTTTCAAATACTTCCCGTTTACCCTTAAGATTCTCTTATCTTGATCTAACTCTTCGATCTCATAGGCACCATTCAAAAAAACTTGTATGATTTGAAAAGGGCCTTCCTATTTAGGGGATCATTTCCCCACCCAAGGCTCTATCTTTTCGATCCATAGGAAAAACTACTTTCCAAACCAACTCTTCAGGCGAAAACGTCTTAACTTTGACTTTCTTATTATAAGACTTTTCTACTCTCTTCTTCTGTCTTTTCAATAACTCTAAAGCATTAAGCCTTTCCTCATCTAAGTCCACTAATTCATCTAACATCAGTTTCTAATACGACTCAGATGGGATCTCATGATGCCTCTGAATCCTCGTCGATTGAAGATAGATCTCAACTGGTAATACGACATCATGACTAAAAGTCAATCGAAAAGGCGTGGAATTAGTAGCCTCTTTGGGGGAGGTTCGACATGCCCAAAGAACCTGGTCCAAAGTTTTGTGACAATTTCTAGGCTTTTTTCCCACATGTTTCTTAATTAAACAAATCACTACTTTGTTTGCTACTTCGACCTGACCATTAGCCTGAGCGTAATAAGGTATAGAGGTTAATAGTTTGAAACCCATTTCTTTAGCAAATTCTTGCATTTTTCGACTTGTGAACACTGATCCTTGATCTGTTGTAATGGTTTCTGGGATTCCAAACCTATAGATAAGGTGTTTTTTAATGACTTCGATTACGTCTTCTTGGTTAACATTTGGCAGTGGTACAACTTCGATCCATTTCGTAAAATAGTCAATGCCTACCAAAATGTACCTTTGATTATAAGATGACGCTGGTCGAATTTCTCTAACCAAATCCAAAGCCCAACCTCTGAAGGGCCATGACTTGACTATAAAGTGTAATTCACTTGCAGGGACTGTTTACTGTGAAAATTAGCAAACAACCTCTGGTCTACCAAATCTATAAGAAACTGGATAACTTGCAGGATCGACCATATAAAATCATAAGACATGTGCTAAATAATTCAAAAGGATATTTGGAAAAAGATGAATACTTCGACAGTATTCATAATTTAGAAAAGGTTCACTTCGATAATACTAAAGGAAAAGTAATGCAGGGAAATGATTAAAAATGCATTGGAAAATAACTTGCAAAAGTAAAAGATAAAAGGTAAATTTTTGGGCAAAGATTAACTGAATTGCATTGAATAAGAAAAATGGTGTTACATAAAACGTACATTTCTCACACACTCGTTTCTCTACACGCGGGTACTTTGAGTAATTGAGGAATTTGTACAAACTTGAACACCCACAAATCCTAACACTAAGACTTGCTATTTATAATAGTTGAAAATAACTGCCCCTAACGGCCTACTGATTAGAGCAAGACAAATGGCATTCTGCATGTCTTCGTCCTTCAAATGTGCTCCACGTGTCTTCTTCCATCAAATGGATAAGAACAAAGTTCCCTCCCTTATTTGAATTCAAATTTGGAATTGAACGTCATCAGCAAGGCTTCCGTCGAACCAAATTTCCAAATTGTTAGAAAATATTTCTAAGTCCATAAAATATGTCTCTCTTGCACAAAGACGATTTCGACTAGAAATTCTGGAAAATACCATTCCAGTCGAAGTCTTCCAAAACTTCAAAAAAATCCATTTCTTTGAATAATATTCTTAATCCAAAGGCAGACGTCGAAATTAGGAGACGGATGGCACAAAAATCCGTACCCGTGGATATCTGCAGATAAAATCCGTCACGGATATGAGTCGGATAATTTAATGGATATTCACGAATAAAATAAATGGATATTTAAATACCCGTTTGTTAATGGATATGGATACAGGTTTAATGATATTCGTGCCCGTGGATATCCATATCCGTTAATAAATTTTTAAAATCATTTAAATATTATTAATTTATTATATCTTATCTTCTCATCTTCTAAAAATATTAGTTTTCTTATATTTATTTTTTTTTGAAATTTTCTTCGAAGAAACCCTTTCACATTTCATTCAAACTTGATTAGCCATTTCATATTTAAACGCTTCATTACTTCATATCTCACTTCAACAATTTCATAGTCCAACCAACTAGTGTCTTCGTTCCTCTATCAAACCATTGTCTCCCTTCCTACTTCTCTATCGTCCGCTCTTCCATCATAACTTACAATCACAATATCTTTTATTTGTTTGGTTAAAATGAAATGTATGGATATTATGTTTGAATCTAATTATGTTTTGGTGAATAAGAAGAAAATTAATATGATGAAATTTTATTGTTAAATTAAGAGCTAATTGTATCGATGTTATGTGATAATAACTTTTTGTCTTTAAAAAAAGTTAAAAATCTTTTTTTCAAAAAATAATTTTCATAAAAAAATATTATCCATGGATATCTGTAAATATCTGCGGATATCGTAAAACCCGCGGATTACCCGCTTAATGAATATCTGCATGGATATGGGGTGGATATGGATATCATATTTCTCAAATGGGGTGGATACAGATATCATAGTATCCTTCCCCATGGATATTAATTTACATCCCTATGTTATACCTAGTTTTTGCATCGTTCAAAACCCTACTAAGGTAGTAAATGGCTCTTTCGACACCATTTTCATCCTCTTGAGCCAATGTAACACCCACATATAATATACATACATCAAAGCATAATATTATACATGAATCCAAGTGTTTGGTACTGAAATGCAATAAGTTCCTAGTTAACACATTATATACATTACATGCCCCAAAATACCTAATAAAAGAAATTATGGCACAATGTATACAAGATGTCCCAAGACACTAAGAACTAGATCAAACAATGATCTCAAAAAATCTCCACAACGGAAGTCTTGCCATCTCAAAAGGCAAGGAAAATAAGGATAATCAAACGGCTTTATCCTTACCCTTCGCGGAACGTGTTGTACCTGTAATATAATTAACAACATGGGGTGAGATAACAAATCTCAGTGAGTTCCCTATCTTATGGATTCTCTCGGCTTTACAAGGTTCTAACCAATCCTAACTCAAGTCCAAGGGAAAGGGAAAGGACTTCAAGTTCACAATCTCACACTATATGGAAACATGTTCATGAGTTCACCAACTCAAAATATCACTAATCGATAACCTATACCAAGGCATCCCCTTTTCCCGTCCGCTTCTACGTCTAGAAGTCGACCCGAGTCATGGATCCTTGTAGTTACTTGACATACGAAATAGATTCGGGAACATCGACCTGTTAACCGTGAACCGTCACTTCTCATGGCCTGTTAACCATCGCAAGTCTATTTACCATATAGGCTCCATTCGTACTCGCACGCGGGAATCAAATCTGCCAAGTAATTATGCACATGTTTCAGAGGAGCTCGAGACCCATGAAACACACTCAAATCAAACGGTTACGATTACGTGATCACACACACAAACATGATTGTATTCGACAATCACAAGGCCACAATGCCTTAAGGCCACATTCGCATTTTCTCATAATCACAATAGTTCACACATGTTCCATACTAGTGTTTCACTCTCTTATAGACCAATCTCGTCACGGATGCACCTTTCTACATCAAGTGCCCGAGCCTTCCATCTAGGTTTTCTATCACAATTCTATTCACAACCTAGGATCATATCATTAGGTTTGGGGTAAGTTTTCTCACTCTTCCTAATTCATTTTAAGCATGCATATTCTCTCCCAATCAAGTTTAATCAACTATAGTATAAGCAAAACATATTACAATTGTACAATAGAATTTCATATGATAATTCAACATAATTATACCACTTTTGGATTTCCTACGATTATTTAATCGGGCAATAAAACTGACATTTTTCACCTTCATCATATAGAATATTCTCATAGCTTCCTATCGGTACCAAGAATAATTAAATCGGGTGAACGAGTCAAAAGTTATGGATTTTTAAAAGAAAAAGGAATTTATTTGAAACTCCCAGGAGCGCCCGGCGCTACAATTTCGCCCGGCATTCTAAGCACCGCCTGACGCTCTGCACTAGAAGCAGAATTTCTGCTTGCGTTTTCCATAGTTCCAAAGTTCCAAAATCCATCTTTTCCAAACCAAAACATTTCCAAACATCCAGAACAAGTATCATAAATGATCATATGCATATTACGATTATACTACGTAATTTATATCGATTTTCAACCGTTAGATTCATGATTTTAGCAAGATTTACTCATTTTTTCCCAAAACCAAACCTAACTCTAGAACTCAAGAAACTCTACATCTAAAGTATCTATCTAGAACCCACCTTGATTAGAAGATGATGATGAAGAAGATGAGATGATTTGGTGAAGAATGGATGATGATCTTGATCTTTCTCTCTTCTAGGTCTCTTTCTCTTTTTCCTTCCTTTCCTCTTTCTTCTCTCTAACTTCTTTCTATATTTTTTCTTTCTTTGTTTCTTTTGTTGGAAAAAGGGTGGAAAGAAATGATATAGAAAATATCATTAATTAGTAATACTACTAATTATCCAAATAGTCTCTAAAGCTCCAAAAATTAAAACTTCAGAGTCAAATAATATTAATTAGATTTGCTCTGAACTCAACAGTTACTCTAATTATCTTTGCAGATAATTCCTCAGAGTACACTGGAACTTAATTGATCACAACTAATATTATCCAGAGCAAAATAAAATACCGGGTATTACATCCTCCCCCCCTTAAATAGAAATTCGCCCTCGAATTTAAAGAAATTACCTGAATAGATGAGGGTAAGCATCTCGCATCTCTGATTCTAGTTCCCAAATTGCATCACCCGGATGCGTCTCATCCCACTGAACCTTCACCAGAGGAATCTCTTTATTCCTTAGCACCTCAGTTTCTCTTCCTGTGATACGACTTGGTTGAGGTTCAAATGTTAAATCTGCTTCTATCTCAATCGTATCTGGTAGAATTGGCTGAAGAGGGTCTGGAACAAACTTCCTGAGTTGAGATACATGAAAAACATCGTGCATCTCTGACTGAGAAGGCGGTAATGCTAATCTGTAAGCTACTTCACCAATCCTTTCTAAAATTTGATACAGTCCCACGTATCTCGGACTTAACTTTCGCGACTAAAACGGTCCTTTCAACCTCAATCTCGAAGTAACCTTCAAAAACACGTGATCACCTTCAACAAATTCTAAAGGTCTCCTACGGTTATCCGCATAACTCTTCTGTCGATCTTGTGCTTGTTTAACTTTATCACGGATCATTCAAATCTTTTCCGTAGTCTCTTGAATAATCTCTGGTCCTAAAATTCTGTCTTCGCCAACTTCTGCCCAACACAAAGGCGTCCTACATTTCCTTCCATATAATCCCTCATAAGGAGCCATACCAATACTTGCATGATAACTATTGGTGTATGAAAATTCAATCAACGGTAAAAGTTCTATCCAATTCCCTCCACTTTCCAGTACACAAGCTCTTAACATATCTTCCATTGTTTGTATCATCCGTTCCGTCTGACCATCTGTTTGCGGATGATTTGACGTACTCAAACACAACTTCGTTCCCATAGCTTGCTGAAAAGCTCTCCAAAATCTCGAAGTAAACTTTGGATCTCTATCGGACACAATACTAGAGGGAATACCATGCTACCTCACAATTTCTGAAATAAACAACCTTGCAAGATGACTTGCCTTGTATGTATTCTTTACAGCTAAGAAATGCGCTGATTTCGTCAATCGATCCACAATTACCCAAATAGAATCATATCCACCTTGAGTACAGGGTAATCCAACTGCGAAGTCCATATAAATACTATCCCACTTCCATACCAGAATTTATAAAGGTTGTAACAATCCTCCCGGTCTCTGATAATCTTTACTTGTTGACATATCGCACACTTTGATACATACACCGCAATACCTCTTTTCATACCGGACCACCAATAGTCCTTCTTTAAGTCTTGATACATCTTCAAAGAACCTGGATGTATAGTAAAGGCACCTTTATGCGCTTCATCTAAAATCCTTCTTTTCAACACTGCATCATTCGGAACACAAATCCTTTGGTTAAACAAAATAATTCCGTCGGTAGCTCGCACAAAACCCGGTTGTACCAACACTTCTTGTAACTTCTCATCCAACACTTGTCCTTGTTGAATTTCTTCTCTAAGAGTAAAATTAACATTCAAGTTCCCCATGATCACACCATTAGGAGTCCAAACAAATTGAAGATTAAGATCCCTAAACTTTTCCAATAAGGCATACTCCAACATCATTAATTCGGCATTATGCAACACTTTTCTACTCAGTTCATCCGCTACATTATTTGCTTTACCTGGATGGTACTTCAGTTCCAAATCATAATACTTCAGATATTCCATCCATCTCCTCTGACGCATGTTCAACTCTTTCTGGTCAAATAGATATTTTAAGCTCTTGTGGTCGCTGAACATCTCAAAATGTACTCCATACAAATAATGACACCACACTTTCAATGTAAAAATAATAGTTGCCAATTCCAAATCATGCGTTGGATAATTCTTCTCGTGGACCTTCAATTGTCGAGATGCATAAGCCACCACGTGACTTTCTTGCATTAAAACACCTCCTAATCCCATCTTAGATGCATCACAAAATACCTCATATGACTTGTTAGGATCAGGAATGATCAGAACAGGAGCAGTCGTCAATCTTTCCTTTAAACTCATAAAAATTTGTTCACACGCCAAATCCCACTCATAAGGACAATCTTTTCGAGTAAGTTTAGTCATCGGTAAATCCAATTGAGAAAAGCTCTTGATGAATCTTCTGTAATATCCTGCCAGTCCCAAGAAACTTCTAACTTCTGAGACATTCTTTGGTCTCTCCCAATTAATTACCGCTTCGACTTTTGATGGATCTACCGCCACACCTCCCTGAGATATGACGTGACCAAGAAAACTAACCTCCGACATCCAAAACTCACACTTGCTCAACTTGGCAAAAAGTTGCTTCTCTTGTAAAATCGATAAAACGATTCTCAAATGTCCCTCATGCTCTTGTGAATTACGAGAATAAACAAGAATATCATCAATGAAGTTCACAACAAATTGGTCCAAGTATGCTTGAAATATCCGATTCATGTAATCCATAAAAACTGTCGGAGCATTCGTCACACTGAAAGGCATTACTAAGAATTCATAATGACCATAACGGGTTCTAAACGCGGTCTTCGATACATCCGAACTCTTCACACGGATCTGATGATAACCTGACCGTAAATCAATCTTCGAGAACACACAGGCTCCTTTTAATTTATCTAACAGGTCGTCTATCCTGGGTAATGGGTATTTGTTCTTGATGGTGACTTTATTCAACTTCCGGTAATCAATACATAACCGCATTCCACCATCCTTCTTCTTTACCAACAACACTGGAGCTCCCCAGGGCGAAACACTGGGTTGAACAAAATGCTTAGTCATTAACTCATCCAATTGGTCTTTCAATTCCCTTAACTCAAGTGGGGCCATCCAATACGGAGAAACGGATATAGGAGCCGTTCCCGGTATCAGGCCAATAGAGAATTCCACTTCCCTCTCCGGAGGAAGAGAAGTGATATCCTCGGGGAAAACTTCAGAAAACTCACAGACTACAGGGATACTCAGAACTTGAAGGTTGCTACTCTCCTCCTTAGTGAGAACCAAAAGAACAAATTTTTCCTTCTCAAACAAGAAATTTATCATTCCAACCGTACCTTCTAAAATAGTTGTTAACACATCCTTCGGAGTAGCTTCATTAGATGGAATGATGATTAGCTTCTCCTCACACCCGATGAAAACCGAATTAGCAGAAAGGCGATCCACTCCCAAAACAACATCTACTTTCTTAAGCAGCAAATAAATGAGATCAATCTGAAAAACTCTCCCATTCACAGACAAAACACAGTTCTCACACATTAAAGGTGTTTCAACTATCTCATCCATGGCAGTAGTAACCACCATAGGAGGAGATAACGGAATAGCTTGCAACCCAAGTCGTTTCACGCATTGCATCGACACAAAAGAGTGTGTTGCTCCACAATCAAATAATACAAAATAAGGATTCCCGTTAATGAAACATGTACGAGCAATCAAAGAGTTGTCACCCTTTGCTTTCCTTGCATCTAAGGTATAAACTCGGCCGACACTCTTTCATTGCACCTGATTCCCATTCTGAGGACAATCTTTCACCACATGACCCACTTTACGACACCGATGACACTCCACTCCTTCGAAGCGACATCTACCAAAATGCATCTTACCACAAGTACGACACACAGGAGGTGTACTTGCCCTAGAATCCTGAACTTGCTTTTCCTTGAAGGCTTGTTGCCTAGGCCTAAACTGTTGGTTGGATCTTCCATGATCATTCTGATTCGACCTACGTGAATCTCCTTCTGCCTGCACTTTCTTCAAACTATTTTCTGTCACATAGCATTGCCTTAGCAATT
This sequence comes from Lathyrus tuberosus, assembly GCA_022829125.1. Lineage (NCBI taxonomy): Eukaryota > Viridiplantae > Streptophyta > Magnoliopsida > Fabales > Fabaceae > Lathyrus > Lathyrus tuberosus. The sequence goes on along the minus strand of JALAZF010000222.1, from coordinate 2,562,391 downwards.
CCGTATAACTAGTGAACTCTCTCTGAGACACACTATGAGAAATTTCGGCCTTCAAACCAAAAAGAAACTGGTCAACTTTCCACCTCTCATCAGGAGCATACATGGCCTGCCTAGAATAAGCAGCCGTAATCTCAAATTTTTCAGCATAAGCAGCGACAGTCAAATTACCCTATCTTAACTATTGAAAATCAAATTCCTTTTGGGTCCTCAATGAACTAGGGAAATAGTTCTCCATAAAAGAAATCTTAAATTGTTCCCAGACCTTAGGTACCTCTTGAATAGTCATCAGGGCTGAGGCACTCTCCCACCACCTCATGGCAGGACCCTTCAACAAATGAGAAGCAAATACCACCTTATTCTCCTCACTACAATGGACTATCAAGAAAATTCTCTCCATGTCAGCTATCCATTCACGGGCTTTCACGGGATCTAATCCACCATGAAATTCAGAAGGATTCATGCGGATGAAATCTCAGAAACTCCCACCTACAGCTTCTGGAACAACCACATGAGGATGTAGACCTCCATTAATTTGTTGTACCATCTGCTGTATGAATTGATTCTGTTGTTGCTGCATCTGTTGCATAAACTGATACAAAGGGGCATTCCCATCGCCGCCCATTGGATTCGTCCCAGCTGGAGTAGTTTTGGGTCTACCAAGATTGCTTCTGCGTCTATCGGCCATGTTCCTAAAGGTCATACAGATAGGATTAAGTTGATCAGGCTCAATACCATAAATATAACACTTAAAACTAATGGCGACACAACGCATATGAAACGGAAAGAAACACTTATACTATTTCATGGCTAGGCCGAGGATACGACCTTCTTTGATACCAACTGTAACACTCATATATAATATAATACATCAAGCATCCATATCATACATGAATTCACGTTTTGGTACTGAAATACCATAAGTTCCTAGTTAACACATTATACATATACATGCCCAAAACACTACATAAAAAAAACTATGGCATAATATATATACAAGATGTTCCAATACACTAAGAACTAGATCAATACAATGATCTCAAAAAACTCCAAAGCGGAAGTCTTGTCAACCCAAAAATCCAAGGAAAATAAGGAAATCAAACGTTTCTCCTTACCCTTCGCGGAACCTGTAATACTTGTAATATAATCAACAACATGGGGTGAGATATTAAATCTCATTGAGTTCCCTATCTTATGGATCTTCTCGGCTTTACAAGGTTCTAACCATAGCCTAACTCAAGTCCAAAGGGAAGGAAAGGACTTCGAGTTCACAATCTCACACTATATGGAAACATGTTAGGAGTCATGTTAACTCACATAATTAGCACTATCGATAACCTTATCAAGGCATCCCCTTTTCTCGTCCTCTTCTACATCTAGAAGTCGGAGCGAGTCATGGATCCTCGTAGATTACTTGGCATACGAGATGGATTCAGAGCTAAGGGACACATTATCACCTTAAGTCGTCACTTCGCACGGTCCGTACACCGTCACAAGTCTCTTTACCATATAGGCTTTATTCATACTATAACATTGGGAATCAAACCTACCAAGTAATCGTGCATTCGTTCCAGAGGAGCTCGTTACTCATGGACGACACATAATAGGAGAATGGTTACGATTTCGTGATTTATCATACAACCGTGATTGTATTAAACATTTCTAGGCCACATACGCCTTTTGACCTCATTTTCCTTTTCTCTATACTTAACATAGTACACATTTTCCATAATAGTGTTTGTTTGTTTCTATACCATTCGGTATTGGTTACACGCTTCGGCCTTTCTTGCACGAGCGTTAACATTAGATCGTTTACCAATTTCCTAGTCCATTACTAGGTTCTAATATAATTTGGTGTAAGTTTTCCTCACTCTTCCTATTTTTATCTTTTAAGCATGCATCTCTCTCACTATCATGTTTAACAACAATAAGATAGGCAAAACATATTACATTTTGCACAATAGAATTACATATGATAATTCAACATAATTATACCACTTTTGGGTTTCCTCCAATTATTTAATCGGGCAATAAAATCGATATTTTTCACTTCCATTATATAGAGTATTATCATAGGTTTCCATCGGTACCAAGAACTCCTCGATCGGAAACACAGTTTGAAAGTTATGAATTTTCAAAGATAATTTTTGGAAGTATAATAGTGGTAACCGGTTACTCACCACTGGGTAACCGGTTACTTGAGAAATAGAGCCAAAATGAGAGTTAGAGGCACATTTGGGTAACCGGTTACTCACCTAGTTCCGTTCTGCTCTGAAGTGTTATAGCATTTGCATGTCCCTTCGGATTAAGTTGAGTTTGTCCTGGAAGATTACCAGCTGGGGCAGCGGTAACTGCTTGTTGTTGAGCCACTTATGAGATTTGTGTTTCTAACATTTTGTTGTGAGTGGCTAGAGCGTCAACCTTGTTGGCTAATTGTTTGATTTGCTGATTAGTGTGAACATTCTGGTTAAGGAACTCCTTGTTTTGTTGAGCTTGTGCAGCAATGAAGTTCTCCATCATCGTTTCAAGGTTAGAGTTTCTAGGAACGTTAGGAACGTTAGCAGCGGGTTTTTGATATCCTGGCGGCGCAGCAGGCATTTGGCCAGGTGCATACAGAGCGTTATTATTCTTATACGAAAAGTTTGGATGGTTCTTCCTGCCGAGATTGTAGGTATTTGTATAAGGGTTTCCTTGAGCATAATTCACTTGATCAGCGGAAACTCTTGCCAAAATTTGACATTCGGGGGCAGCATGTCCAGGTACTCCGCATAGTTCACAGTTTGGAGCTACAGCAGCCACGGTGGCTGCGGGTGTTATGGTCAAGTTGTCTATCTTTGAGCAAGGGCATCTACCTTAGCATGGACATGATCAAGGCTACTAACTTCGTACATTCCACCTTTCGTTTGGGCTTTTTCCACTGGCGTTCTTTCACCTCCCCGTTGGTAATGGTTTTGAGCCATACTTTTGATGAGTTAATAAGCTTCGGCATAAGGTTTGTCCATAAGTGTACCACCAGCGGCGGCATCTGTTGTCATTCTTGTATTGTACAAAAGACCATTGTAAAACGTATGGATGACTAACCAATCTTCAAGAGCGTGATGCGGATACATCCTCATCATATCTTTGTATCTTTCCCATGCATCGTAAAGAGACTCAGTATCTTTTTGTCGAAATCCATTAATTTGGGCTCTCAGCATAGCTGTTTTGCTTGGTGGGAAATATCGTGCTAAGAATACCTTTTTCAACTCATCCCACGTAGTAACGAAGTTTGATGGCAAGGATTGCAATCAAGCCCAAGCTCTGTCTCTTAATGAGAAAGGAAAAAGATGTAGTCTTATGCGTCTGCGGTCACACCATTTGCCTTCACTATGTCTGCGTACTGCACAAACTTGGTCCAATGTTCATTAGGATCGTCCGTAGGATTTCCAGAAAATTGATGTTGTTGTACGGATGACAATAATGAGGGTTTCAACTCGAAATCATTTCTGTTGATATCAGGGGCAGCAATGCTGTTATGTGGTTCTTGCTGAGAAGGAGTAGCATAATACTTAAGAGGACGGTTCTGTGGTCCATCATCCATGTCTTCTTCTGATTCTAACTCAGAGTCAACTTCTGTTTCAGATTCGGATTCGGATTGAGATTCAGGTTCTGATAACGGAAAAGGTATTTCGTGGTTTAGGCAGTATTCTTGGATTCGTCTTTTTACGCTAAGAAGACGTTCAGGTTCGTCCGCCGGTCGTGTGAGGTCTTCGCCTTTTGAGCGAGTACTTGGCATACAACCGACAAATAAGGGAATTTGTTGCCTTAGTCTATACGACGCAACAAATGAATTGCACTATTGACTAAATCAGTCCCCAACAACGGCGCCAAAAACTTGATCGCGAATTTATGAGTCTATCGGAATTACTAACTGCAAGCGCACGGTCTATCGCGTAGTTTTAAAAGATATCGAACCCACAAGGATCGATAATCAAACTAGTGCTATCGGGTTGTTACTATGTTTAGCTAAGGCGGATGATTTTTAGATTAAGGTGCAACGGAGACTATAATTAAACTAGAATTTAGATTTGATTTGAAATATAACGGAATATCGGTACGTAATTCATCAATCATCGGGAATCCAATAGATCGTCGGCTTATTAGTCAAAATAGTTTTCAGTAGAGAAATATCAATTTAAAAGTCTTTACCTCACACTCTCGTGTTATTGACTCTGACTATACTCCTAAATCAGAATGTCTGCTCTCGCTAGCCCATTTGAGTTTAAAAATACTTTTTGAAAATTAATAAGTCCTAGTTGGTTTTAAAGCGCTCTCGCTGTATTTAAAACCAATGTCCAATTTCAGCTATCCGGTTAAAATCTCAAACTCCCATTTTATTGATCGTAACCTTAGTAATTTCTTACTCTCGTAACAAAAGTTAATTAAAATAAGAAAATGGAACCAGAAAATTAAAGTGTCAAAGTTTACCTACGATCGATCGGACTCCTTTCCGGTCGACTTAATTACATACCGATATAATTAATTTAGCCAGACATTTCAACAGACATACGCAAACTTAAACAATAAAACATTAATGCAGACATAATAATTAAACGTAAATGGCAATTATATTAATTGAATAAAAACCTGGAAACAACGAATCTTAAGTACGCGATCCTCCACAAGCCGGTAGGACTCGCTTTGCTCGAACAAATAAAAACTTAACGTGAAACAACTACTAAGCTAACTAATTAATTCAAGTGCAATAGTTCCTCGGTGTAGGAAACTATTGCTTTGGAAGGTAAGAAAAAAATGGGAAAAGTAATGCAAGGAATGAAAAGCTCTGAACTCAGGAAAAATCTCGTAAAAACTGGGAACAGTGGAGAAAAAGAAGAGAGCCCGTCTTGTGAAGTAACTGCTTTATTTATAGCCTTTGAGAGTTGACGTGAAACAAGGAGAGAAAGTCTCAGGCAGGTGCACACGACCGAAAATCTTTGAGTGACTGGTTGATCGTGGCTTGTGTTAAGTTGTAACCGTTTGAGAAGCCACGTCGTTTAAAATTAAATTCTGAGAAATTGGCTTGTGCCGGTCGTCATGTCCTTGTGCCGGTCGTCATAGCTTAAAGCTTGTGACGGTCGTCGTGCCTTGTGTTACGGTCGTGACGCTTCCTTAATGCAGAATCTTATTTCTGCTGTCAAAACACCTTCTTTTCTTCTATTTTCTTCTGTTTTCCTCTTCTTTCTTCTTGCTGGTTGACTTAAAGAGAATACCTAAAAATGTGCTTAATACTCGCAAATGCAATGTTAACAAATGAAAATAACGCAATAAATCAATGCAATTCAGGGCAAAATATACTATGTAATATCGCATTATCACTTCTTAAGAAAGACAATAATCAGGTCAACAAAAAGAGTGAGGTCCCTTCGAAGACCAACTAAGCTTTCTCGAATGGATCAAAGTCACACAATCATTCTACACTATCAATGGTTAGGATATCTTTATGAGGATTGAGTTGACACTCTAGCACCCCGGGGTAATCATGAGGACGATTAACAAGGATAGAGGGCATGTGGTAGTCATTATCCCCCTCTTAGAGCGCCACACATGAATATAGTCCCACAAATTATCTTGTTCTAAGACCTTTGAAGCCTCAATAAAACTCTCCCATGATGATTTCGTGGACATGAAAGATAGCTATTGCAAAGATCTTACCCTTCATGGCATAAGACAGGGGATTATGGGCAATTATTTTGGAACAGTCGCCAAGATCGAATAGAACACAAAGCCCAATATTAAAAGAATGCAAAGCACGACAAAGATAAAATGTATAGTCAAGTTATTCCACATTACCTTATTTGGAAATCAATTATGCACCACTAGATTCATCTTGCGTCCATTCGCATTCCACACTCACCTTTTGCATTTTCTTTACCAAGAAACTACCCTAAAATAGAAGAGTTAGTGTGTCATTCAAGGTACATTCACTCCTATTGCAGTGAGAATTTAATGTCAAACTATTGATTAAACTTGAATCATAAATCTTTAAAGATTCACCGCCGAGCTTTGATTTATCCAAGGGAAAGGGTAAAGATCGTATAAAACCCTAAGTTTGTAATGTTACAACAATGCTAAGAGATTGTGGGGTTCGGGGGTTGGTTATACCTAGGGGAGGTGTTAGCATCCTAAGCATCTATACTACTCTATAGGAACTTCTTTCTAGTATTTATGTTATTGTTTGCTATTGTTTTGTGTTTGGGTTTTATGGATAGGAACCTGAGGGTTTAGTCACTAAGTATGCTCGCCAAAACTTCGCAGTCTTGTGCCTACATATCCTTACAAGGATAGAATCAGAGCATTTATAGTTCACCTCACAAAGGATGAGTGAACGCTTGATTATGATCAAGGTTCAAAGGGGAAGGTAAGTGTTAAGGTCATAACACTTGCTTGACTTAACAAAGTCAAAAGAGTTGTAAATTCTACGCTAAGTCTAAGTTGAAAGGTAATGACTCTAACAAGGTCTAGGGGAATGTATGTTGCTAAGCTACCTATGACATTGAGTCAATAGAGAGTATTTCCCTTGGATTAAGAACAAGAGAAAACGTAAGGATGGAAGCTAAAAAGCTAACATCACTTGGGGGGATAACTTGACAAAGTTAAAGGAAGGTATGAAAAGATGGATGAGATGAACAAGTATGACATTCAAACATGATATCAATGCAAGCATTCAAAGTGACATTCGAACATTATATTAATTGATAAAGTATATGGTTACAAACAAAGCATGAGGATAAATGTGACAACATTTAAAGACTTAACAAAGTCATAAAGGAAACAAGGTAACAACCAATCACATTCAAAGCTTGAAGAAATTCAAAACAACATGGTGACAACCAAGATAAACCCAAGATAAACAAAGATGTTACAACATCTAGACATTCATGAAGTATAGTTCTAACAAGACTAAAACATCATGGATAACAAGTTAAGTACTCAATTAAGGCAAACATGCATTAGGGTTTACTAACACCACTTAACCATGAATTCAATTTAAGTAAAGATAAGTTGTAACAACAATTAATCATGAATACAATTTAAACATTTCAACATGGATAAGTCATTACAACACTTAAGCATGGTAAGATTCAAGTATGACATGTATAAGTTATAACAACACTTAAACATGGATGGAAACAAAGTTCAAGTTAACATGTAAGAGTTATAACAACACTTAGACATGGAGAAAGTTCAAAGATGGGATAAGGCATGTACAAGTTAAAACATTAATTAACATGGTATCATTCAAAATTCAATGTAAACATGTATAAGTTAAAACATCACTTAATCATGAATACAATTTAAGACAAGTAAAGGTAACAACCAAGCACACTTGAGCAAAAGGACATGTTTATGACAATAACATGTGGATGAAAATGCAAACATATGATGGATGACATGTGAGTATACTTAAAGATGACAAGTTAAAGTTCAAACATCATGTGAACAAGTTAAGACATTACTTGAACATTTAAACATGGATACAAGTTGAACATGTTAAGACAAGTAGGTAACAACCAAACATGGATATTAGGGTTCAAACATGGTCTTAAACAAGTAAGAAACACCACAGAAGTTTGAGCATGCAAGCATGTATTCAATGGCATATTCAAGGCAAAATTCAAGTGTTTAAGAACACATAAACATGGTATAATCAACACAAAGGTACACATGCACATTAAGGTCATGTAAACATGGAAGGAACATCACATGTTAAGGCAAAATAGTAAAGAAAAAGCTCATGGTATAAACAAGGTTTCAACATACATTTACATGCAAACATATACTTGAAAAATGCATTAAACTCAAGTTCAAAAAAGGATTCACAAGTCCATAACATTATACAAGGTTTATACAAAGTGTATATAGTTCATATAAGGCAGCATGTACAAAGGAAATCAAGGAATCAGTCAAAAGAGCTAAAAGAAACTTTATGAAACCCTAAAAACACCACTCACTTTAAACATACATAAGTGCATCAAAAATAAATATTTTTGGAAATTTAATTTCACAAATAGAAAATAGACAACATCATGAACATTTTGTAAAACGAATGGGTCAAAAATGATTAAAAATGAAGAAGATATGATGCTTTGAATTGGTGAAGAAAATCAAGAAAATAAGGTATTAAAAAAATGGGGAATGGCCCCCATGGGTGTTGTACCCACATTGGTCAGCATACAACCCAAAACTCTAACCATCCCAACCAAGGCGGGCGTGTTGAAAAGTGATAGAGCCATGAAATAATATATGATACTCACTTGAAGTCAAGAAAAATTAAAAAGAACTGGGGCGATGAGGATTTGAACCCCAGTTTTGATGGTTCAAGGTATAGAAGGCGCGCAGGTTTAACCACTGGGGTGGTGATACATCCATTGTATCACGTCCCCAAAATAAAACAAATACTTAGAAGTGACCTAAGACCAGAACAAGAAGGCCCCATGGCTATGGCTTGCCCAAGAAATTCAGGTTTTCCACCATTTCCAAAACCCTCTCTAACCTTCTCATTTCTTAATGAAAATGGATGATCCAAAAACCAAACTTGCCTAAAATTTCATGAGGAATTCAGTGGTGGTGTTTGTTTTGGCTAACAGTGATTCTATTTTAAAACACGATAGCAAGACCTAAAAGGACACATTTTTGCAAGTTCTATGGCAATCTTCACACAGTCATTAATAGCATCAAAAAAAGGTTCAAACACTACACATATACCCTAATGAACATGCTCCTACTCAGTGTACATCAGAGCAATGCATATTTTATAAAGTTCCAAGTTTGAGGGAACTTACCTCTTGGAGCAAGAAGCCAAAATCTTCCAAAGGTGTTACAGAGCTTGTTGGATGATTGGAACTCCTTCAATATACCTCTTATGAAGCTTTGAGATGCTTGGAATCAAAAGAAACTAGCTGGAACAAAAATTGTTTCTCCTCTTTCAAAATGCCAAAAGTGAGCAAAGTGGAACTTCAACCAAATGGAGTTACATTTGATAAAGCATGTTTGGAACATCTTAGGGATATGTTATAGGATGTGTTTAAAGTGTTGGAGTGTTTGGAAATGGTCAGAATCAAGACTTGGCTTGGAAAATGCAAAAAGTCAAAGATATGAGGTTTTGAAGGTTGACATTCTGGTTTTGCAGGTTTGGGGTGAATATGAAGGTTTGGACACTTTCAAGGGGTGATTTTTGATGTGTTTGAATAAGTGTTTGAGTGGTTTGTGGCTTGGAGAAGACAGATTGCAAGTTTGTGCAAGATTGGTGTTTCTTGGCACAAAAGGAAAAAATGGCAAGTTTCTGGTTTAAGAGGTTTTTTAGGGAGGAATGCTGAGGCTTTGTTGTGTCCTAGAGGCTTAGAATGAGCCTCTATTTATAGGGAAAGATTGAGGCTTGTGGCTCTGCAGAAATACAATGGCATAGTTCACTTGGTTTGGTTGAAAATTAATGGGTGGTTTCATGGATTTTTGAGTTCTAAAGTGTGGTACAAGCTATCCAAGAGTTGTTGAGTGATCAAATACTTTGCTTTTGTGCAAAGGAAAAGTTTTGTGTAGAGAAAACCATTTAAAAGCTCATGGAGAGTTGACATTGTGATAAAAGTGTCTTTATGAGAATGAAAGTCTTGCCTTTGTGCCAAAAATGGAATGATACATTGAACAAATTCATAATCACTTGGATAATACACCAAAAGCAAGTGTACTTGTCTGATTTAAGTGTTATTTGCAAGTTAAATAGGCTGTAATCAAGGATTTTGCATAATGGATTAGGTTTTGCAACTTGCCCTTGTCATGAAAATGACCAAAATTTCAAGTATGGAAAGCCATCTTTCTCTCTTCGAAACTCCTAGTTCAAAAATACTATGGATGAGCTCGTGTACTTTTTGAAATGCCCCAAACATGCTCTACAACTTTCATGTTTGATGAATTTCTTGAATCCTAAGGGATCATAGTGAAAAATGGCTCCAAAGATTGGTACTTTTCATGAACAAAATCTGCCTTGAAAAACTTTTAAGTGTGAGAAGATTTTTCATAACTTGATGGCTCCATAACTCAAAATCTAAGTACTTTTTGGAGATGGACTCAAATCGACAAAGTTGTATTATGTTGTGAGGGCTTCAATTTGATCTTTGAAACACAAAAAATGGATGTCTAGATTGAAAGTTATGACTCTCCAAAGTTGGCACAAAATTAGGGATTTTCTTCCACACTTAGAAAATTTTCAAGTTTCTTAACTTTGCCCCTTTTGCAAGAAACCTTCCAAATATTGATTTTTCATGCTCAAACTCATTGATCAAACATGATTTGATGATATTTGGCTTGAGGACTTCAATTTTGACCAAAGAACTCAAAAGTCAAAGAGTTGACTTTGTCAAAAAAATCTTGTGTATCAGATGAATTCAACTGTGTGATCCTCAATGATCTTGCATTCTTGGACTTTTCAAACATCATGGATGGACTCCAAGGATGTATTTGAGTGGCTTGAATCATGCTTTCATCAAAAGTCAAAGGCACATTTGATTTTTTTCAGACAAAACCCTAATTTGGGGTAAGATGAAATTGAGCTTCTATAAACTTGTAATAAAACCAATTTGCACTTAATTCTTGATGAAGAGAGGCATCTTGAGTGTAAGCACGCTTGATTGGTTGATGATCAATCCAAGACATTGATTGATCAAATAAAGATCCTCTTGATGCAAAACCTTAATTCAGATGAAACAAAACAAAAAGCCACTTGAACAATATTAGGGTTAGCAATGCAATGCATAATGCTCCTAGAATGATGATGAAATCTAAGGTCAAAACTTGGAGTATGACAACTTCTATTTTGAAATTTTCATTTTTCATTTTTATCATCAACATGAGTGTTGGAGTGTTAACCTTATAAATTGATTTCATTCACCGCATCAGAACTAAAACTCAACTGCTACACAACATTCAAGTCTACATATCCAATCATCATTTTATTATTTTAAAGTATATATATATATATATATATATATATATATATATGAGATGTGTGATCATGTTTGTTTATAGCTTCTGCTTTAAATTATGATTAAATATTTATATATTTTTTATAAATGAATATGATGTAGATTTTAAAATTGTGTATGTATTTTGTATGTTTCGTTTTTATGTTAAATAATTATAATTTTAATTTTAATATTTAAATATGTTTTATATAAATTAATTAATAAGTTAATTTTAATGGTTGGAATACGAAGCTCATGAGAAGAGAGAAGAAATATTTGTAAGAAAAATAATACTACCTTCGGTCATTTTTATAAGAAACATTTCACTTTTTTAGATTTATTAAATAATTAATGTATCTGGTCTATAATGCAGACCAGATACATTAATTATTTAATGAATCTAAAAAGGTAAAGTGTTCTTTATAAAAAGAATTGGAGGGCAGTGTTTTAAAAACCGGACCAGTCATCAAACCGATGAGGGTACTGAGTCACTAGTTTATTGGTCGAACCATTGGGTCATTGGTCGAACCGCATGACAAAACCGGATTAAACCGGATAACTCGGTTGAATAGACCGGTCTATATAACAAAACTATATAGATATAAAACTGGTCGAACCGGATGATTCAGTCTCTACAAAATATAACTAACAATTAAATTTATTTAAAATATCATATCTTATGTTCACAAGTTCATTATCTAAATTCAAATTTAAAACAAATGTATGACACATAACAAAATAGTGCAAAATTATAAAGTCTAATGACGAACAAAGTCTAATTGCAACATAATCTAATTAAATAGTTTATAATAAAATGACTCTAATGTGCACCAATTCAAAGGAGAAAAAATTGTTTCAATGTTGGGATCTCTTTCTTCAATATTAAAATCATATGCAATAAAATCAACCGCATCCGCAACAACTTCTCCGTCAATGATATCATTAGTTTGTTTTATTTTTTATTTTAATTTTTTATTTCATTTATTTTATTTTTTATTTTAATTTTTTTAATTAAAATAATCAAAAAAACGTCGTTTTAATTTTTAAAAAAAATGCAATTAAACCGCCGGTTTTTCCGGTTTTTCCGATTTACACTTATTTTTACTGGTTCACACTGGTTCAATAACATGAGCGATTTAATAACTGAACCAGACCGGTTACCTGGCCGGTTCCCGGTTCGACCAGTCCGACCGGTCGGTCCGGTCCGGTTTTTAAAACACTGCCGGAGGGAGTAACATTTTAATTAAATACCTCTTTTTTTATAGGGTCATGCTAATACACACCCATGTAGGTGTGCATTAGCAACATACATCTTAGTGTATTTTTGTGTGGGGCCCACCAATTTTGGGTGGGTCCCATATTAGAAAGATGAAGAAAAAAAATAGAAAAAAAATAGAAGTAGTGTATTTTTGTGTGAAGCCCGTCAATTTTAGATGTGTGTTAGCATTTTTCTTTTTTATAACATAATTTAATACATCATAGTACTGAATCAAATATTAGTTGGCATCTGGTGTATACCCCAGTGCTAGGAGTGTTTAATACTACCTCTGATCCTTTTTATAAAGAAATTTCACTTTTTTAGATTCATTAAATAATTAATGTATCTGGTCTATAATACATATCAGATACATTAATTAGTTAATAAATCTAAAAAAGTAAAGTGTTCCTTATATAAAGGACCGGAGGAAGTATTTTTCTTCCCTTATTTAATAGATACGCATCCGCTGTGGTTGAGAAAAGTAAACTTGCACAGCAACACTTAAAATGTGGTGGGTGTCATAAAAAGTTCCACAACAACATTTAAAATGTTGTGTAAATCTCGAGGGTTGATTTAGTGTTAGATGTTTGAGTCTTGAGAATATGTCTTTTTTTAGTTAAGACGTCGTGCAATTAATTTTTGTTTTGGATTAATTTATATGAAGTTTTGTTCTGTTTTTAAATGTGAGTCTCACTAATAAATGGTGAGATTGATTCTTTTAGATTAATTGGTTGTAAAATCAGATACTAAGATTTAAAAAAGAAACATTTAAAATGTTGTGAGATTCATAAAAAAAAAATAAAAAGAAACTAAATCATACATATAGTTTTCCATTAGTATAGGCATAGTTTTTCTTCCTCTTCAATTCAAAGTATTTTTTTTTTAAATTTTATTAAATTAAATTACACAACAACATCTAAAATGTGGTAACAACAATGTTTAAAATGTGGTGCGCCCATTAAAAAAATGCAAATTCTTAGACGCCCTTTATTATAACTTATTTAAAATTTTAATTTTTAAAAATTATATGACATTAAATATACTTATTTGATTGAAAAAATGTATTAATACCCGATTAAATTTAAAGGTCCTAGAATGTTAAATTACTAACTAAAACCAAAGTCTTCAACAACCATTTAATAGACTCCTAATGTTTATGACAAACCTAGCAAAATTTAGTCATATTTGGAACTATATTTAAGCTCTAAATTAGTTTGTGAATAAGGAATCATAATCAAATCCCATTAAATTAAACAATAACACAACCATAATAATACTACTCTAGATTGTATGTGCATTAATTATTCAATTCTATTTTATATTGTAGATATTTATAAGGGAAATGCTAACGAGTGCCCCTGGGGCACTGGTTAAGAGATTTAAAAAGTAAGTTGAGCATCTTTTAATAAACTATAAATACATGTTTTTTCTAAAAATATGTATATTCAATGCATTGAAAACATAAATAATTAATTTTTTTAAAGAATTTTATGTGTATTTAATGAACTAAACATCTAATATTTTCCTTATTTATAATTCTTAACAGTGCCCCAGGGGCACTGGTTAGCATGACCCTATTTACAATTATGTATAAATTTTCTTTCATATATATATAGATATGTATAAATTTTGGAATAAGTATAGCTTACAACACACCCGAATCACAATTCGTTCTTTGGAACTATGCATATGACATACTCACGTGAATAAATGTTCAAAAAAATTTTTGGTGATTTCTTATTACACCACCCATGTTTTTTAGGCATTGTCATACCCCAAATTTTGACCACTAAGATTTCCCATCATTGTGAAAATCATCATCACAATATGGAGAAACCATCATACCTCATCAGTCTCCCCAAAGATGGGTGAGCATCCACTACAATCAAATTTAGGGTTTCCAGCCCTCTTAGAGCTTTTAGCCAAAGGATCAATCAAGGAATGACATGATCTTCAACTTGTCTAGCCTCTCAAATATCCACAAGGGATCAAGAGGACTCCCACTTCAAGGATTAAGCACAAGGCTGCTCCCTTCCAGGTGGATCAAGCCTCAAGATCATCAGTGTCACCAAATTAGGATTTGGTCGACCAGGGCCTCCAGATGAAAATTTTCCTTTGGGCATGAGCCAATGCTTCAAAGCATATCTTAAAATACTCCATGGAACCTCATGGGCCCAAGCATCAAGTCAATTTAACCTCAGGGGATGCATACATCAAAAATCAGGAATTAGGGTTTCTTGGCCTAATTCACCCCTAAGTTGACTTTTGGGACAAATCATGAGCCAAGACCTCAAGAGAGGACTTGAGGGTCTCCAAAATACCACATTGATCCATTTGTAACAATGGATTGATCCAGGAAACTTGAGCAGCAAGTCTCAATTTCATCAGTACCACAGTTAGGATTTCGCGAGAAAAGTCAACTGTATCTTTGACTTTTGACTAGGACATGCTCCCAAACCCTAGGACATGGTTCAATATACCCTATAACACCCATGGAACATGTCCATCAAGTTTGATTTAGGTCAAGGACATGATTTCCTAAAGGATCGCACAGTTTGGAATTCATCTGACAAAAAGTCAACTGTGCACAAAAGTCAACTTTGACTTTTTGAGATTTTTCACAAAAATGGTTTTTTAACCCTAAAATGATGTTAATGTATGATTTGAATCATCATTCATCAAGAAAAATCAAGAAAAGTGGGATAACTTGTAAAAGGGGTAACCATAAAAACTTAGAAAATTTTCTAAGTTATGAACAAAGTGGCAAGGGTACCAACTTTGGAGGATCATAACTCCTAAACCACAAAGCCATTTTTCCCCATCCAAAGCTTAATTTGTAGATCTCATTACCCTATACAAAAGCTTAAAACTGACCCCCCCCTCCAAATTCCTCATGGATTTTGAGTTATGGAATGATCAAAATCACAAAAAGTGAAAATGTCACTTTTTTCCAACACTTAGTGAAATTTTCACTAAGTCAGAATCTGCCTTCACTTTTTTCCAAATGTAGAGGGGTTTTTCAATTGGATCTATCAAAACCAAATATGATCAGACAGTTGTTGTATCATATGAGGGCTTTTCAAAATGGCCAAGAACATCACCAAATTCCACTTGGGCCATGAGATAAGACAATGGCAATATGCCTGGCTGAAAACTGCCAAGGCTAGGCAGAATTTTGCATTTTTGCTCGATTTGGAAAAATCAGATAATTCCAAGCCTTGTCATCACTTTGGACACATCTGAGGATCAAATCTAAAGGGGACAAACACTGAGCCAAGCCTCCAAAGTCCTTGGAAAAAGAAGTAGCATGCCAAACCTAGAATTGCCTAAAAGAGGGACAAGACTCCAATTTTGGATTGAAGCATTCAATGCATACACCAAGGTGGCATGGACTGAGCCATTTGCAACTGAATTCAGTCAAGACTTATCCAAGACCAAGGGAACCACAACCCTGTGCCCTAACCTCTAGTCAATGGCTAGAGGAGACTTGGATTCCAAAGTGCAACCATTGGCCAAACCTCTACTGTAGTTGCCATTCACTATTGATCCCAAAACAAACTTGCTCTACTATAAATAGAGCTCATTTGTGCTCAGTTTGAGTACACCAAAGCCATCAAACAGATGCTTTCCTCAAAATCCCTCTCTTTAGGCCAAAATACCTTCTTTAGCAAGGTAACTCTGAGTTTTTGAGTTAGAGAGCATTTCCATCACAACTCATGATCCTAACACCTCATAAACATCATATGTAGGTGATCCAAACTATCAAAAGTGACCTGTAATCCCAAAATCACAAAGTCACCTCTCAAAACCTCAAAATAGGCCTTTTGTGCATTTTTCAAGCCATGTCTTGATTCAGTCACTTTCCAAACCAGATAAAACCTCAAACACACTCCAAATAACATTCTTGAACTGTCCCAAATGGTTCCCCCCATCTGGAACACCATTTGAGAGAGTTGTTATTTTGGTCATTTTAACCCCTTTTGCAAGAAAGGGTCAGTTTGTGTTTTTGCAGGTTCCAGCTGATTCCAACCATCCTCAAAGCTTCTAAGGGATCATTTGAGAGTGTCCAAAGCATCAAACCATTTATGGAACAAGAAGTTTGGCAGATTGCACAGAAAACTCCAAAAGCTCAAAAAGAGGTAAGCATCATGACTTGAACTTTCCAAAATATGCATTGCTTTGAAGTCCACTGATCATACACACCTCATACATGTTTTATATGTTATGTTTGAACCAATTCATCATGTAATTCATGTCTGTATCAAAGTGTAGCATAGAAAATGCAATTATAGGCCTTTTTCAAAACCACTATCGGGTTTTGAGGAGGGAGTATGATCTGAAAAAAATACCACCACCATTGGATTCCTTGTGAAATTCTAGGCCAGATGCATATAAATTTTGTCCCCACACATTGAGAAATGAGAAATTTATGGACCTTCCCGTTTCTTGGCAAAACTTGCCTTGCCTTGCCTTGGTCAGGCCTAGAAAACAAGGCATGCCTTGTATATTTCTGGTTTCACTTCAAGCAATGGATGTATCACCACCCCAGTGGTAAGGCGCGCACCCTATAACCTTGAGGTCATGGGTTCAACCCCACCCATGCCATTTTGTGTTTTCTCACATTTTTGCTACTTTTGCAATATTTTTATGTTTTATTAATTAATTGGAAAATTAATAACTCTTTCAATTTTAATTATTTTTTATTGGTTCTTTTTTAAAAAAATCACAAAAATGTTGAAATATTTTATTCCACAAAAAAAATTAAGTTTATATTATTTATTTAATATAATTAGTATTTTTGTGAATAAATTCCTTTTTAATGTTTTTAAACATTTTAAAAGTTAATATTTACTTTGAAAATCAAAACCAAGTGAGTTTTAATTAACCTTGTGATTAATCCCTCATTTCTCAAACCTTAAACAAAAATCACAAATGGTTTATTCAAACCTATTTGGTATTTTATTTGATTTTCTTTAAATATTTACTTTTAAAGAATAACAAATTAAGGTTTCTTTGATTTTCACCCTCATCAAACAATTTCAAACACTTTTGGACCTCTAATAGAGTGTAAGACCCAATCCTTTGTAAGTACAAAAAATTTTGGGCCTCACTTATTGTATAAGTCCCGTTGTATTTCAAAAAGTTCGACGCGATCATCGTCCGTTGAAAAAATAAACCCTGGGCCTCTCCTCGAGCTATAAGATCCATTTAAAATCTTTTGGGCCTCTATTAGAGTGGAAGACTCAACCCCCTTTGAAAACCAAACCATTTTGGGCCTCAATGCATTGTATAAGACCCACCGCGTTTTCGAAAATCTCGGCGCGATCGCCATTTTCAAACAAATGACCCTGGGCCTCTCCTTGAGCTGTAAGCCCCACCACTTATACAAAAATAAATCTTTTGGGCCTCTTGAGAGAGTGTAAGATCCATCCCCTTGTACATAAAACTTTTTGGGCCTCAGTCACTTGTATAAGTCCCTTTGTACAAAACGACAGTGCGATCACTGATAAATCTTGGGCATCTCCTTAAGCTGTAAGCCCCAACATCTTTTCAAAATACTTTCTCCTGTAATTTTGAATATGTTGTTGTTTTCAATCTTTATTTGTTGAACAACTAACCAAACAGCATGGAAGCTCTACAATCGAGTAAGTGTTTATATGTTTTCTTTATCCGCTTTCATGTACATATAACTGTATTGCGGGGCTGTTTCGCTGTAAGTCTTCTTTCATAAACTCATATCAACTGTGTAATACTAGTATAGATATTTAGAGTTTCCCCGGAAACTATGTCTAGCACTAAGCCCTGTTGATCACTCTTAATAGACAAAACTAGATCCCCCATAGGATTACCAGATACAGTCTTCCCTCCTCTTAGGGTTAAACAATATGGAGACGTGAAAGGCAGCATTCTCGGTGAACCCTTTCTCAGACTGTCACCCTTAGAAATCGTCAAAGAAACTCTACTCCCCAGAGATGATCTTTTCTCCGTGAATGGCATCTCTTGAGTTTCTTCCAAATTCTCGGACTTTCCTGGCTTGATCTATTCTCTGTGAATAGCCTGTCTTGAATTTCTCGGGATTTGGGGACCCAAAGGCTTCCTAAAAGCATCCCCGCCTCCTCTTGGGCGTTGTACAAGGAACCTACGGCTTCTTAGAAGTATTCACAGCCTCCTCTTAGGCTTCGTATAAGGATTCTTCCTTCGGGAAGAAGGCCTCCTCTTGGGCTTCGTACTAATTGTCCCTCGGCTTCTTAAAAGTTTCCAGCCTCCTCTTGGGCTTCGTACAAATTGTCCCGACGACCTCCTAGAGGTATAGGAACAGAAATTAGTCATCTTAATATAACAGTTTTTCAAAGAGTCTAGATCTTTCTACCGTGAACATACTACTACTGTTTCTTTAAGCATAGTACAAAAGATAAAACTCTAGACTTGGACAGTCTAATCTCCTTGAGTCTCGAAGTCATTCTCAAGTAGGGAAAAACACCAGTAGACTCGAACAGTCTCTAATACCCTCTGGATTCCCCATTTCCTTAAAGAACAGGAAATAACCCTGATCCTCTGATCAATCCTAAAGCATAGCCTTACCTTTAATCAGTCTCTTTATAGGAACTGATTTTCTCTTTTAACCAACCTATTGGACCTGTCACTCAACTGAAACAGCAATCCTTTTAGCCTCTATCTCGGGCTTCGTACAAGATACAAAAAGACTCTCTTGTTGAGTCAATAATCCTTTTAGCCTCCCTCTCGGGCTTCGTACGAGATACAAATCACTCTCTTGTTGAGTATAAAAGAATCTCTTTTTAAGTCAATCTTTAGCCTCTGTCTTGGGCTTCGTACAAGACACATCTAAAAGCACTCTTTTGTTGAGTCAATTCCTTTTAGCCTCTCTCTCGGGCTTCGTACGAGACACAAAAGCATCCTCTTGTTGGGTCAATAGCCTCCTCTTAGGCTTTATATAAGAAAACCCCGTTTGAGTCAATCAACCTTTTAGCATCAAAACTGTGCCTCGTTCACAGGATACAAACATCAACAACTCCTTTCATCTAACCGATGTAAGCGGCAAGCCTCTGGATTATTTACATCCACGCCACTGTCCTTCTTTTAGCATGAGAAATTCCTAAGGAAAGATGGCATTGCTCTACACTGAGTTAAAGTCTTCTCCTTCAGGTTAAAACCCCCTATAAAGGAAATTATGGCATTGCTAGGATTCACATATCCCAGTTAAAGTAATCCTCCTTTATAGTCAGTCACCCAACATTCGTGACAAACAGACCCCCTTTAGAGATGACAAATTCTCTCTAAAGACAACACCTTTTTAGCTTCACATCTTGGGCTTCGAACAAGATACAAATAGACCATTCAGCTTCACATCTTGGGCTTTGAACAAGATATAAACCACCTTTTCAGCTTCACGTCTTGGGCTTTGAACAAGACACCCAAACACATTTCCTCCCATAGAATATGAGGAACTACGATCGCTCTGATTTCCCTGTTTTGGTAAACTGGAATACGTAGGCATAAGATTGAAAGCAAAATCTTAGCGAGCACACTAATCCAAAACCCAAGTCCTTACCCTCACATATCAATTGAAAAGCATCAGTCTTAACCTCCCACCAATCGCCCTGGCACTATTTTAACAAAATAACCTAAGAGAGACCCACAATCTTTGTAGCATCTGTGAACCAACAGTCATCTGTTCAAACTCAGTTTGTAAGCAGGGTTAATTGGAGACATCTATTTCCCTTCCTTCATCAGCTTCAATAGGATAAAAAATAAATCGAGCTGTAGTAGCCCCAAAGCGATAGTGATTCGCAACCACGCAAAAATTCATGCTACAGAAAAATGGCAACTTCACTGGGTACCACGAGATCTTGTTCTCTTCCCATCTTTTAGGTAGAAACCTTAGAAAAGTACCACAGAAAAGTGGCGCCTACCGTGGGGCTCTTTTCTTTTCTTTCTTTCTTTTTTGGGGATTTCACTGGGATAGGACTTCTTTCTGACTTCACCAGGATCTTAGGTCAAAACCTTTGAAGTTGGGAAGGTACCACAGAATGGCGACTCTGCTGGGGAGCCATTTTTGTCAGGAACATAGGATTCATAGCTCTTTAAATTCTAGGACTTTAGGACAAATATATATACTGCTTTTCCTAATTGATATCTGTGTTTATTTTTCTGCTAATGGGAATGCGTGTGATGCCGCATGTGGAAAGATTGAGTATACACCTAGGAAAAACCTCTTTTAGTAGTGCGGGAACTATTGGAAATGGTTGTCACGCGATACTACCCTTTTCTGATGGTTCTTCGAAAAACATCACCTAGCACGGTTCCCGGCCCGCTGGTGTTTTCTCGACAAGAACTGATGATTTTGAGAGACGGGTACAAAAATCACTAGTATAAACCTTTGGGGGGTGGAGCTTTGACTTCATGACACCGACCCTTTGACCCCATGTTTTTTTTATGTTTTTGTGTGCTGCATTCATGCATTCATCTAAAAAACATTACATCAAAGAAAAACTTCTCTTCTAGTCTCTCTTTTTCAAAATTAAACTAAGACAATGATTGCAAATGTCAGAGAAAAAGATTGCGCTCATGGATTTCGGTAGAAGGAGAACTCATAAGTACACCTTCAGGGTTCCAAAACTAGAAGATTTGAGAGGATTAGTGAGGATGATCACTAACCCTGAAGCTTTCAGAGCCAAGTACGGAGGTCTGCTACCTCTGTTAAGAGACCATGTGATTGAAGGAATCATGGAGGCACTCATTCAGTTTTACGATCCGGTCTATCACTGTTTCACATTCCCAGATTACCAGCTCGCACCAACGCTAGAGGAGTATTCTCACCTAACCGATCTACACATTACTGATTGAGCTCCATTTTTTGGACTAGAAGAAATTCCAAACGATCAGACCATTGCAAGAGCAATCTATTTGGATAAGTCAGAAATCAAGACTCACATGACCACCAAGGATGGGCTCCCAGGTTTGCCAGCCCAGTTCCTGACAAAGAAGTCAGAAATCAGGATGACTGCTTTAGAAAGAATCTTTGTCTTACTCACTTACGAGTTATTTCTGTTTCCCAACATTAATATCTTCGTCGATATCAACGCCATTAAGGTTTTTCTCATTGGAAACCCTGTGCCAACTTTGCTCTCGGACGCGTATCATTCTGTACACTTAAGGAATTTATACAGCAGAGGAATGATCACATGCTGTGTACCCCTACTATACAAATGATTTATCTCCCATTTACCCAAGTCTGCTGCGTTTTGGGATCATAAGAGTGCCTTGCGTTGGTCGCAGAAAATCATGTCTCTTACCAACACTGATATAGATTAGTGCAATAGGATTTATAACGGGATCAGGATCATTGACCGTTGTGGAAACTTCCCCAACGTACCCCTCATAGGAACTAAGGGAGGAATCAACTACCATCCAGTATTGGTTCGTCGTCAATTTGGATACCCGATGAGGCATGTCCCACGTAATGCTCATCTGGAAGGTCTTTTCTTCAAAGAAGGAGAAAATGACAGGGCACTAAAGATGGAAATAGTGCACGCTTGGAAACATGTTTATAAGAAAGGACGAGAGTCTCTAGGAAAACCGGATTGTGTCTCGGTGGAGCCTTATCTCCACTGGCTACAAACTAGAGCTCTCAAGCTAAAGATACCTTATCCTCGTCACGGAGTTCTTCCGCCGAGGAAATCTGTCATATACTTCATGACTGAAAGGGAAAAACTTCAGGTTATGCTCAACAAAGTTCAACAGGAGAGGAGGTCTTGGAAGAACAAGTACCGCACCCTCAATGTAGAGTGTACCAAAATACAGCGACTGCTAAAAGATAAGGATGCTCTGATTGAGATTTTAGAGCAACATGCTGTGGATAATCAGGATGACCAAAGGAATTTGCTCGTTCCTTTCACTTGGAAAAGGAATGACAACCCGACAACGGCCCAAGAGCCCCGGTCCAAGAAAAGGAAAGTACCAGAATCAGCACCCGGTTTCCCCCCAGAGAGGACTCTGGACCCCTTAGCTTAGGTTTCTGTTTCTGCACCTTGTAATCTACTGTTTTTCTATTTTCGTAATCCTTTGAATTCAATAAAACGGGGTTTCCCCCACTGTTTGATAATTGCAATCTAATTTTCGAAGTTTATTTTGATTAAACAAAAAAAAATTAATATAATCATTGCATTTATTATTCTCACGTCACGTATTCTTATTACCTACGAATCTCACGTTTGTGTCTCAGTTCTAGAGTCAAACTGTCTCATTCGTATAATACTCGGGCCAATCGTCAGAAAAAGATGGATGATCTCGAGGAAGAGAACAGAGAGTTAAGAGAAGAGATTGACGCTCTGAGAGAGGATATGAGAAAGCTTCATAACGACATGCAAGCCATGGCATAAGCTCAGCTACAAAGGACTGTGATCTCGGAGATCACCTCAACGCCCACAGTGGAAAAGTCTGATCCTAGGTACAAAATGCCGAAAAATCGTCCCTAGGGCATGCCTATCAATTATATCCCAGAAGGATATGTTCCACCGATCAATGAGGATCAGGGGACCGCAGCAGGAACCGCTGGGCCTGAAGGTTACAAACTTCAGGAAAGCGAAGATGCCAGGGGCATGATAGCAACTCCTGAAGGTTACAAACTTCGGGAGGCACCGAGAGTCTCGGCCATAATGACTATACCACCGCCCGTGGTACACACTATCCCGAAAAGACAGATTCCACAGATACCTTCTGGTGGAAACAGCAACATGTTTGAAAGAATGAATGAGTTCCAGGAACAGTTCCTGGGAATGCAGAAAGAACTGCAGGCCCTTCGCGGTCAGGATCTATTTGGAAAGGACACCGCGGACCTCTGCTTGGTCCCCAATATGAAAGTCCCGCATAAGTTCCAAGTGCCCGACTTTGAAAAGTACAAGGGTAACTCTTGCCCTCAGACCCATTTGTTGATGTACGCTCGGCGAATGTCAGCTCAGACGGAGAATCAGGATTTACTGATTCACTACTTTCAGGATAGTTTAACCGGTGCCACATTAAAATGGTACATGGGTTTAAATCGTGCTACAATTAGCACTTTCAGAGATCTTGGCACTGCCTTCGTCCAACAATATAAATACAATCTGGACATGGCACCCGACAGAGATCAACTCAGATCAATGTCACAAAAGGACAAGGAAACCTTTAAGGAATACGCTCAGAGATGGCGTGAAATTGCCGCTCAAATTTGTCCACCTCTTGAGGAAAAAGAGATGACAAAGATCTTCTTAAAGACCTTAAGCTCATTTTATTACGACAGAATGGTTGCCAATGCACCTAGTGACTTCACCGAGATGGTCGGTATGTGAGTTCGTCTTGAGGAAGTCGTCCGAGAAGGACGTCTACTCAAAGACACTAGATCATCAAGTAGTACAAAGCGATACGGTAGTGCTCTCCCTAAGAAAAAAGAGCAAGATATTGGGAATATCTCTCTCGGAAAGCAAAGGCGACGTTATCAGCCAGTAGTGGCTGTGACTCCTGCTATCAATCCTGCGCCTATTTCTATGTATCAACCTCAGGTTGTGCAAAACCAACCTAATCAGCAAAGGACTCGACAGCCTCTTCAGTAGGCTCGTCCTCTATACAATAACAACCGTACAACGCGGCCACCAGGATTTGATCCTATACCCGTATTGTACGCAGAACTATTTCTGTTACTATTGGCTAAGGGGCATATCCAGACTAAGTCCCCTCTTACAGTACCGGAAAATCTGCCTTTTTGGTTTAAGGTGGATCAGACTTGCCCTTACCATCAAGGAGGCCCAGGGCATAACATAGAGAACTGTCTCAATTTCAAATCCGACGTGCAAAAGCTTGTTAGGAGCGGGGTCTTATCTTTCAAGGATACAAATCCTAATGTTCTCACAAACCCGCTGCCTCAACACGATAAAGCTACAATCAATTTGATAGAGGGAGAGACTAACAACGTCTATCAAATTCATGATGTACTCTTGTTAAGGACCAATCTGGTCAAGATGCATTGCAGACAGAGTGGATATGGCCATGTGCCACCTCATAACTATCATCAGTGTGATATCTGCTCTAAAAGCAATCGAGGATGTTCTGTGGTGCAATCAGCTCTACAGGAACAGATGGATCTCGGATGGATCCAAGAGCACCGAGTTCGTGGAGTTAACATGGTTTACATGAATTCTAACATCATTCATAACCACGACATCCGTGCAATTAATGTCGACTTGGTGGCGATGCACTCAAGGTAAAGCCAGTATCATAATCTGCCGCGACACAATTACAGTTCCTGTCTGACTTGCTCGGTAAGCAAACAGGGATGCCCTTTTGTACAAGAGGCCCTCCAGCGTCAGATGGATCTTGGATGGATCCAGGACTACCATGATAGGAATCCCTATTAGATCAACATGATTCAAATCTTCGATATTCGCTTGATGAATACCAGCCTGGTGGAGTTACATGCTAAATAACTCCGGCTCGGATTCCTGGTATCACTTGATTATCAGAGCTGTAGGGCGGGTTGCAAAAACGATCAAGGTTGTGCCCTTGTCCAGGAAACCCTTCAGCACTTGTTGAACCACTGGTGGCTTCCAGTCTATATGGATGAAGACACCCAGCAAATTAGTATTACCAACGGGAACCCTACTCGGCATCAAAGTCGGGACGTTCGATCTGTGGAAACTGACCTAGTGAGGTTACATTGTATTCAAAGCGGGTGTGGCCAGGTGCCACCACACAACTATGAACGTTGTGGAGTCTGTTCGGAAAGTAACAAAGGATGTTACCTTGTGCGAGCAGCTCTTCAGGGTCAGGTGGATCATAGAGAGATTCGCCCATATCCGAGTTCTGGACCAATCAACTGGGCGCCGGACTACCTCGCTGATCAAATTTAGGACGTTGTCGTAATCTCGGATCATCAGAGGGCTAGGGATGTTTGTACCATCATCCCTCTACTTGACGAATCGAGAGTTCCCAACCAGGAACGGATCGAAATTGCTTACGATGGTCAGAAAAATCAGAAGGCTCCCATAGTCATCTATCTACCGGGACCATTACCGTAAGAATCAACTAAGGTTATCCCTTACAAATACGGTGCAACAACAGTCGAGAATGGAAAGGAAATTCCATTACCCTCCGTCGTGAATATTGCAGACATCAGTCGAGTAACACGGAGTGGTCGAATCTTCAACCGAGGAGTTGGAGTACTTAACAAAGAAAAGGAACCTCAGATAGAAGTTCCCAATCTACCAGTCGGTCAATCCAGTAATCCCAACCTTTCAAAAAACGATGATGAGATGCTGAAGCTCATCCAAAGGAGTGAATATAACATTGTTGATCAACTGTTACAAACTCCTTCAAAGATCTCTGTGCTGTCAGTTTTACTCAGTTCAGAAGCGTACAGGGAGGCTCTACAGAAAGTCTTGGAGCAAGCCTTTGTGGAACATGATGTAACAATTAGAAAGTTCGATAGCATTGTCTCTAACATCACTTCCTGCAATAACTTGGGATTTAGTGATGAGGAATTACCTGAAGAGGGTCGCCGTCATAACCTGGCGCTCAATATCACGGTCAGCTGCCAGGGCAATGCTTTAGCCAGCGTACTGGTAGACATAGGGTCAGCCCTGAATGTTATGCCGAAGTCCACTTTGATGCAATTATCCTTCAAAGGACCCCCAATGAGAACCAGTGAGATCGTCGTCAAAGCATTTGACGGGTCCAGAAAAACGGTTATCGGCGAAGTCGACCTTCCCATAACTATTGGTCCACACACTTTCCAAGTCGCTTTCCAGGTCATGGACATCCGGGCAACGTACAGTTGTTTATTAGGAAGACCTTGGATACATCAGGCTGGGGCGGTCACCTCGACCCTCCACCAAAAGTTAAAGTTCATCCAGAACAACAAACTCGTCACAGTCTGTGGAGAACAATCCTTGCTCGTGAGTAACTTATCATCATCTACTGGTGTAGAACCCGGGGAGGTTATTGGAACTCAGTTCCAAGCACTGTCGGTAAGCAAGGACAATTAATCCAAAGAGGGAACCTCGATTTCCTCATACAAAGATGCTATCAAAGCGGTCGAGAGTACCAATACAACAAGATGGGGACAGCTAGTCATTCCTACTGACAATAAAACAAAGAAGGGTCTTGGTTTTTCTGCAACCTGTACCCAGACAGCTACTACCAGCAATGAAAGTCTTCATCCCATTCAAGACTTCTTCCACAGTGGAGGTTTCCTTCACCCAGTGCCTCAAGAAGTGCATATCATCACTAAAGATGATCCCTCTGATATAGATAAAGAATGGGAGTCCTATCTTAACAAGGACGGTTATATGTCTCAGGACGAAATGCAGACTCCCTTTTGCTTTCCTACACAGAGTCCGAGATTTACACCCAGGTCAGACGTCGAAATGATATACGGAGATTGTGATCCGGAAGGATGTCGTGCTCCACAAAACTCATTAGAGGAGGACACTCTGATGAAGGATAACTTTGACCACGACTATTATGGCCCGATGGATGGCCTGCCAATGTGGCAGCCGTATCCAGGAGACTTGAGGCAAGGAAATCAGCCGAACAATGAAAATCAGCTGAGCATCATTGAAAAGAATACCTGCGTCCCCACCATGTCATGGGATCAACACCCGGGTCATTCAGAAAACGTCCAGTGCGACGATGAATTTGCAACATTTGCGGGACTTGAATTCATCAACTATGCTTTTCCAGAGGTCAACGTCATTGAAAGAGATGACTCCTCCAGTTCCTAAGAAGTGTGGGACACCCTGGGACAACCAAGTGGAAAATATGACTATATGGTCAAGTACACTGCTCCCGAAAGCTCTCGTATTAGACTCAAAGACATCCAGCTAACTGGATGGGGAGATCTACCTGAGAGCACAAATGCTATGCAAAATGCAACAGAGGAATCCTCCTACGACAACTCTGCCTAGGAGACAGATTCCAGTGATCCTGCTCCACCATAAATCAGCGTTATTTCTGAAGACAAATCAAGGAATGTGCCAGACTTTGTGATTCACCGAGGAGTTCGCCGCCAATGGGTTGTTGTCGATGTTCCGAAGATTGTTCATAAGTCAAAGTAATTTTCGTCTTTAACCTTTCACCCTGCCCAGGTGAAACGGATGTTTTGATAGGGCTCACTTTCTGTAAATTTCCCTCTTCGCTTCGCCCAAAGAGACAGAGTTTTGTTTTATAGGGATGTAGTTTTAAAAATCGACTTGTTCATGAATAAAATAACGTCGTTCTGTAATTCCCGCATTTATTGTTGTTTTCTCTTTTTGCTTTTCTTAGAAAATGGTAATCCTAAAGAACAAATCAATAATAAAAAACAAGCAGTTTTTCAAAGAAATACACTGCACACACTCTTGCATTTCCTCTATCTCTTCTAAACATAAATTATACCGTTATGCAGATTGCTTGTTTTAAACCCCGTTGAAACATACGATCTGTAACACCCCGATTTTTTTACAGCGAGAGTGTATTTTTTTTTTTTGAATGCCATACATAATATTGACAAATGTCTCTCCAGGAAAAATAATAAAAATGATTAATCAGAGTACGAGCTTTCGATCTAAGTCTTTTCCATACATAGGACCAGGGTAATGCCCACTATTATAAATATTTGTCCATACACATAAAAATAAGCACTCAGCTTTAATAATAACAGCAATAACAACATGGACAACCTCAAAACACGACCCTAAGCTGATCTTGAATTCCTAGCCCAAAGACATCGCATCTTACAAGCCTTCACGACACCTGGATACCTTAACTATCACCACTTCTAAACCTGGGTGGTCGTTAGCCACATCATAGTAATAGTAGAGGGTCACAATCTAAAAACAACATATATGGAAGAATACACACATGCCAGCAGAACATGATATACATAACAACATGAATAAGATGACAATATGATATGCAGAGCAACATAAATGAGGTGACAGTATGATATATGTAACAATCACAACATTTAATTTAACACACAAATGCAATGCACAAACATCCTAAATGCAGACCTATATGAATTTGGTGGTCCCAATTCGTCGGGTACCCTCACCATGCATGAATCCCAGAATTTAACCTCTCCGCAGAGAGTC
Source organism: Lathyrus tuberosus (assembly GCA_022829125.1). Taxonomy (NCBI): domain Eukaryota; kingdom Viridiplantae; phylum Streptophyta; class Magnoliopsida; order Fabales; family Fabaceae; genus Lathyrus; species Lathyrus tuberosus. The sequence goes on along the minus strand of JALAZF010000222.1, from coordinate 2,534,018 downwards.
GTGATACCCCTTTGGGTCCTCACTAACCGTGCTGCCTCGCAGACACAAAAGTGCTGCCCTTGCAGACACCCGGTGTTGCCTCCCTCGCATTCACCTGACTCAATTTGATCTCAAAGGATCGATGACGGCTCAGTCACATCACCTGGTGCAGTAGAATTCCCTTCGGGATTAGGTGATGATTCAGAACCCATCACCCTGGCCCATTCGGCGCCAACTACCTACACGCAACTATGGTATGCATGAACTCACACATGCAAATGCAACAGTTTATATAACCACAATATGTATAATAACAAGGTGTAAAATCACAATTCACAATTCAGTTCATATATCTATCACAGATCATATGAACAATTCTCAGTACCAACAGGTGGCTCAGACACACCCCGTGTTGTCCTCCTCGACATACACATCAACCGCAATTCATATATTTATCACAAATCATATGAATAATTCTCATTACCAACAGGTGGCTCAGACACACCCCGTGTTGTCCTCCTCGACATACACATCAACCGCAATTCATATATTTATCACAAATCATATGAATAATTCTCATTACCAACAGGTGGCTCAGACGCACCTCGTGTTGTCCTCCTCGACATACACATCAACCGCAATTCATATATTTATCACAAATCATATGAATGCACATCACAAGTTTAGCGTCATAGCATAAACACATATCCCCAACCGGGCACACAATCATGAATATAACCACACAACCTCAACTGGCACACAATCATTCAAACATCCCCACAAGGGCACACAGTCATGAATACAAACACACATGCATTCAATCACATATAATATCGTTAGAAAGTGCCCTTACCTGAGCAAGCTTCCAACCCAAACAACTTACGCTACGTAAGATCGATTTGTCTCTCACGATGAAATCTCGTACCCGATTCACACTTTCAACCTTATAAAATACACAAAGGACTTAAGTTAAAACCAACTCAGATACATCTACAATAAGGCTGGGTCTTGATCGCTAACCTAAACAATTAGGGCTTTAGGTTTTCACTCCCCGATTACTAACCTAATCGCTCTATAGAAAAACCCACACAATTTAAATTCATTTATTTTTAACAACAATTTGAATTCCAAAAATCTAGGTTTCACGCCATTAGGCCACCCACAGTACATCATATAACAGCTCACTGGCTCCACGTTATATAACAAAAGCACAACACACAGTAAAACACCGACCGCACACACTTTACGTGATAAAACCCAACACTTTTTCAAAACCACAAAAACTAAAATCATCTCTTGCCCTCCAAACCATTTTTAATAGAAAGAACATCCCGTTAGCTTTCCAACGCTTCGAACGGTGATCAAAACCGACTTACGGATCAAAAGATATGAATTTTCGAAGTTTTCGCCTACCCCCTTTTGCCTTGAAAACCTACGGGTTTTGGCCTTTCCACCCGAAAATCCGACCGATTCAATTATTTTCTTCGAAATAACCACATACTCGTACTCACCTAACATATAGCAGTGAATTAGAACCATTAAACACGATTTCTACGACGTCCATTTTCGATTCAATTCTTAAAACCCTCATTTCTCAAAAATGTCCAAAGTTACGAAATCACCCGAATTCAATCTTACAAGTTTCAATAATCACAGCCTAACATTCCTCGACTAAACTACGCAATTTATTTCGAATTTCATCCGTGAAAACATCGATTTCTATCGATTTTACCAATTTTGCTCAAATATGTAAAACCTAACATTTTCTAACAAAAACCAACTAAACAAACACCTACATATACATATACTATCGTAGGATAATCGTGTTGAGTAAACTTACCCGATTTAATCGAAGATCCGGCTCCGATTCGGATGTTTTCCCCATTTTTCCCTCTTTTCTCTCTTTCTCCTCTCTTCTCCTTTCTTTCCTCTTCTTTTCTTTCCTTTTACTTTCTTTCTCTCTAATCTCTCTATATATATAATCTAAACTTTCCACTTAATCCCCATCATATCCTTTTCTAAAATATCTAATCCGCAAGGTTACCGTTTTACCCTTTCGCCTAAATATCTCCTAAACGCTCTCAAAACGCGATCAAACGAAAACATCGATGAAAAAAAGATATATTATAAAATAAAAGTCAAGAATAAAATTACAATATACCCTCCAAAAATATCTAATGGATATAATAATAATATCTCAACAAAATATCTAATGGATTTAATAATAATATCTCAACAAAAAATCTAAAAGATCTTATCTTAAAAACATATAATAATAGTATAACCCAAAAATATCTAGATATTTAATGTCTCACACTTAAAAAAATGTTCTGACTCAGACGAGTCGTAACTCGCTCACGAACAACTTTTTATGAAAACCGAAAAATTTCACCGTCGCATTTTAATTAAAACCACCCAAAATTTTCGAATAAATTTTATTCCGAATAAATTTTTGTTCCTTAACTCAGAAAGATATATTGAGATTAAATTCTCAATATCGGCGATATATAAAACTCCCATTTAAATTTTGACGACAATCGGAGTCCGTGAAAATTTAAACGACGGGTATAATTTGCCCGTTTTCCCAAAAATCGGCAGAAACACAATTTTGAAATTTCGAAAACATAGAAACATTCAGAATCCAATATAACTACCGTGCCAATAAAAAAAGTCTGATTGAATTAAAAAGAAACCACGTGGATCAATCCAGACCACAACCGAACACCCTAGAAATATCGGGTATAATCTGCTCGCTACTCCAAATTTAGTAGAAAAACAGATTAAAATGATAAAACATCATAATATCATACGGACTAAAATATACGGGTCTTACACGATCTGATGCCTTCTCCCAACTTTGAGTTCCCGGTATTTGGGGCAGAAGAAGATAATGACGACGAAATTCCAGAAGAGATCTCCCGATTACTCAGACAGAAGGAAAGGTCCATTGAACCTCATAAAGAGTCGTTGGAAACGGTTAACTTAGGTTCGGAAAAGGAGAGAAAAGAAATCAGGATTGGGGCACTACTCAGTCCAACTGTCAGAGAGGGTTTGGTAAAGCTTCTCAAAGAATTCCTCGATGTATTTGCTTGGTCCTATCAGGATATGCCAGGGTTGGATACCAGCATCGTGGAACATCATTTACCGTTAAGGTCAGAATGTCCGCCAGTAAAACAGAGGTTGAGACGGACTCACCCGGACATGGCCATCAAAATCAAAGAGGAGGTACAGACACAGATTAACACGGGTTTCCTCGCCACATCAGAATATCCTCAATGGTTAGCCAACATCGTACCTGTTCCCAAAAAGGACGGAAAGGTCAGAATGTGTGTGGATTACAGATATCTAAACAAGGCTAGTCCAAAGGACGACTTTCCTTTACCACACATTGACATGCTGGTAGACAGTACAGCAAAGTTCAAAGTTTTCTCCTTCATGGATGGATTCTCGGGCTATAATCAGATCAAAATGGCGCCGAAAGACATGGAGAAAACTTCGTTCATCACCCCCTGGGGTACGTTTTGTTACAAGGTGATGCCGTTCGGTTTGAAGAACGTCGGGGCAACCTATCAAAGGGCCATGACTACTCTTTTTCATGACATGATACACAAAGAAATCGAGGTATATGTCGATGATATGATTGCAAAATCTAAGACAGAAGAGGAGCATGTGACCCGTCTGTCAAAACTATTCGAGCGGTTGAGAAAGTACAAAATCCGCTTGAATCCCAACAAATGCACCTTCGGTGTCCATTCAGGGAAACTCTTAGGGTTCATTGTCAGCCAAAAAGGAATTGAGATTGATCCCGACAAGGTCAAGGCCATTCGAGAAATGCCTTCTCCAAAAACTGGAAAACAAGTCAGAGGATTCCTGGGACGTTTGAACTACATCTCCAGATTCATATTCCTCATGACCGCGACATGTGCGCCGATTTTCAAATTACTTAAAAAGAATCAGGACTGCATTTGGACAGAAGACTGCCAAATCGCCTTCGACATTATTAAGGAATATCTGTTGAACCCGCCGATTCTATCACCTCCAGTGGAAGGAAGACCACTGATCATCTACCTCACAGTCCTAGAGGACTCCATGGGTTGTGTACTTGGCCAACAAGATGAAACCAAAAGGAAAGAGTCTGCCATCTACTATTTGAGCAAGAAATTCACCAACTGCGAGACTCAGTATACTATGCTTGAAAAAACTTACTGCGCTTTGGCTTGGGCAGCCAAACATCTTCGCCAGTACATGATTCGTCACACTACTTGGTTGGTCTCCAAAATGGATCCAATTAAGTACGTCTTTGAAAAACCTGCTCTCACGGGAAGAATCGCCCGTTGGCAGATGTTGTTATCAGAATATGACATAGAGTACCATGCTCAAAAATCCATTAAAGGGAGTATTTTAGCCGATCATTTGGCTCATCAACCGATTGACGATCAGGAATCAGTCAGGTTTGACTTCCCAGACGAAGATGTCATGTATTTGAAAATGAAAGATTGCGATGAACCGCTACCCAGTGAAGGGACAGAACCAGGTTCCCAATGGGGACTAATCTTTGACGGAGCTGTCAATCATTACGGAAACGGAATTGGGGCAATCATCATAACACCTCAGGGTACCCATATTCCTTTCACCACCAGACTTACATTCAAGTGCACAAACAACGAGGCCGAATACGAAGCTTGTATTATGGGTCTCGAGGAAGCGATTGACTTAAGGATCAAGAACTTGGACGTATATGGCGACTCAACCCTAGTTATCAATCAGATTAAAGGAGATTGGAACACATACCAATCAGGATTGATTCCTTACAAAGACTATGCAAGAAGGTTGTTACCCTTCTTTAACAGAGTCGAGTTTCATCATATCCCTCGTGAGGAGAATCAAATGGTTGATGCATTAGTCATTCTCTCTTCCATGATTAGTGTAGGTCAATGGAACGACTTACCTAAGATTGACATAATGCGCCTTGAGCGGCCCGCTTACATCTTCATGATTAAAGCAGTCATAGATGACAAACCTTGGTATCACGATATCAAATGCTTCCTTCAGAAACAAGAGTACCCACCTGGGGCACTAAGGAAAGACAGGAAAACCCTCAAAAGACTGGCTGGAAACTTCTTCCTGAGCGGTGATACACTTTATAAGAGAAACTTTGACATGGTCTTGCTCCGATGTGTAGACAGACCAGAAGCAGACATGCTGATAAAAGAAATTCACGAAGGGTCCTTTGGCACTCATGACAACGGACATACAATGGCGAGAAAAATTCTAAGAGCAGGGTACTATTGGTTGACAATGGAATCTAACTGCTACAAGTACATGAGGAGGTGTCATAAGTGTCAGATATACTCAGAAAAAATCCATGTAACGCCTACGCATCTCAAAGTTCTTTCTTCCCCATGGCATTTTTCCATATGGGGAATTGACATAATTGGCATGATTGAGCCCAAGGCTTCAAACGGACATCGGTTCATCCTGGTAGCCATTGATTACTTCACCAAGTGGGTCGAAGCAGCGTCGTACGTTAATGTAACCCGACAAGTGGTGGTCCGATTTATCAAAAACAATATCATCTGCCGTTATGGTGTTCCAGGCCAGATCATTACCTATAATGGATCCAACTTGAACAATAAGATGATGAAAGAGTTATGCGCAGGGTTCAAGATCGAACACCATAACTCATCTCCCTACCGACCAAAGATGAACGGAGCGGTAGAAGCAGCTAACAAGAACATCAAGAAGATCATTCAAAAGATGGTTGTAACCTACAAAGATTGGCACGAGATGCTACCCTTTGCTCTTCACGGTTATCGTACATCCGTTCGTACTTCAACAGGGGCAACCCCTTTCTCTCTAGTATATGGCATGGAAGCAGTGCTTCCCATAGAAGTAGAGATCTCATCAATCCGGGTATTGATGTAAGCTAAGCTAACAGAAGCTGAATGGTGTCAAAGTCGACACGACGAACTCAACCTGGTCGAAGAGAAACGAATCACGACACTATGCCACAGTCAGTTATATCAACAGAGAATGAAGAAGGCGTTTGACAAAAAGGTTCGACCTCGCATCTTCAGGAAATGAGACCTTGTGCTCAAGAAGATACAATCATTTCTCACTGATTCTCGGAGCAAATGGACTCCGAATTATGAAGGCCCCTACGTGGTCAAGAAAGCTTTCTCAGGTGGTGCCTTGAGACTTGCAACCATGGACGGAGAGGAATTTGCCTACCCCACAAATGTTGATGTAGTCAAGAAATACTTCGCCTAAAAAAATGTCTCGGTGGATTGAAAACCCGAAAGGGCAGTCCAGGAAAAAATTAGAGACATGATCAAAAATCATCCTGGTGGATTGGAAATCTCAAAGTACAATCCAGGGAAAAATTAGGGATAATGGCAAGTAACTACTTTCGGCAAAGGGGTAAGTCCCTCAACAGCAGTTACATCACCCGTCAGGAAAGCTCCAGTCAAGGTCATCTTCGACAGAAGCTCAGGATTCCCAGAATTCAAAGTTGGTAGAAGGATAGTGGTCGTTATGTTTTAACGTAGCCCCTTTTCCCTGTAAATTACCATTTGCTATACTTTGTAAATGCTCTATAGAATCACGCGTTTGGCTGATTTCCATCCTATCAATAAAATTTGAGCCCTTGTGCTTTTGTTTGCAATTCTTATTTGTTTAGCTTTACAGAACGATATTTTAACATGATCAACGATTCTTGAAACGAAACAAAAATGAATTTACTTGTTAAAACTTTTCTGCTTTTAAAAATAAAGACGACAATTTCTTTTGACGGTTGAACATCAAAAGAACATCGATCGCTTCTCCAAAGGTGTTCGAGCCTCAAAGTGCAGAATCAAAGTACTCCTTCTAAACCAGTATGCCTGAATGAAGGATCAGCTATGTCAGATGTGAATGCTCTATTTGAACTCTTCGGCCGAGTTCTCGTCTCTTAAGCCCGACCAGCGTCGCTCCCAATAGGGACTGTTTCTCCTAAGCAAGGTGGAATTGCTATCTTGAACCAGCGGTACTTCTTCGCCCCGCGATGGCCGAGTATCTAGTCATGTTCATCTATTAGTTTATATGTCGCGTCACTTTTGTCAGCATATACATACATACATCATGCATTATTGATTTGTATTAAAATTCATATTGCATCACTATCACTCCCGTCGGTCTTTTTCCCTAGTGATAACAGTCCTCTCAATCGAGTTGTTAGTTATTTCCTCGTTAGGAAAGGTTGCGCCTGAACAATCTCTCTCCTCCAGTTTATTTTTGGATCAGAATTGTCCCTTGACCACTTTGATAACTTGAACCTCTGAAATATCAGAGAACCTTCAACCGATGTCACTCTTAGCCATTGAAGATACTATTTTCACTTTCCCGGATTAAGGAAAATCCCTAGAGAAAGCCTCTTAAAGCAGAGATTCGGCAATACAGCAGTTTTTCTCCGAAAAGACCACTGATGAAAAGGTCATCGGCACCTCAAAATTGGATCACATCATATGGCGTTTCTCCGGGAAGATCTCGAGAAAAGTATGATGTAATATCCCCAAGCGTGAAAACAGTCTCTCAAGAGACTCGTTTTCCCCAGTAGAGTCGGCAAATGGCATCTCCAAACAGAGAAGTTTGTACACCTCTACAACTCAGACGACTGGGTTCCCAAGCAACTCTGACATTGAAACTTTTTCTATCAAATGGCATCTCTCCAGGAAAATTCGGCGAGAAGTTTGAGGAAAACCGCTACGAATAGCGTCCCTTGTCAAGAAAGTTTATTGACAAAAGAAACTAAGACCAGTTCCTTGGTGGGAAACCAGGATCGAGGGGAAGTTTACATCAGAAACTAAGACCAGTTCCTTGGTAGGAAACCAGGATCGAGGGGAAGTTTATTTCAGAAACTAAGACCAGTTCCTTGGTAGAAAACCGGGATCGAGGGGAAGTTTACATCAGAAACTAAGACCAGTTCCTTGGTAGGAAACCAAGATCGAGGGGAAGTTTATTTCAGAAACTAAGACCAGTTCCTTGGTAGGAAACCAGGATCGAGGGGAAGTTTATTTCAGAAACTAAGACCAGTTCCTTGGTAGGAAACCAGGATCGAGGGGAAGTTTATTTCAGAAACTAAGACCAGTTCTTTGGTAGGAAACCAGGATCGAGGGGAAGTTTTTTTACCTTTTCTAAGCATCATTGCTTAGCCAAAGAAGAAGGATGCGCAAGCTACCATTCTTAACCACCATCAAAATTTCGGGTATTCCGATATTTAATCCTCTTGCACCCCGAATGCCCGAATACCTTCGCCATTCACACCTTCGGGTCCAAGAAGATTAAATACGGGCATCTGTCATATCCCAAATTTTGACCACTAAGATTTCCCATCATTGTGAAAATCTTCATCACAATATGGAGAAACCATCATACCTCATCAGTCTCCCAAAGATGGGTGAACATCCACTACAATCAAATTTAGGGTTTCCAGCCCTCTCAGAGCTTTTAGACAAAGGATTAATCAAGGAATGACATGATCTTCAACTTGTCTAGCCTCTCAAATATCCATAACAGATCAAGAGGACTCCCACTTTAAGGATTAAACACAAGGCTGCTCCCTTCCAGGTGGATCAAGCCTCAAGATTGCCAGTGTCACCAAATTAGGGTTTGGTCGACCAGGGCCTCTAGATGAAAATTTTCCTTTGAGCATGAGTCAATGCTTCAAAGCATATCCTAAAATACTCCATGGAACCTCATGGGCCCAAGCATCAAGTCAATTTGACCTCAGGGGATGCATACATCAAAAATCAGGAATTAGGGTTTCTTGACCTAATTCACCCCTAAGTTGACTTTTGGGACAAATCATGAGCCAAGACCTCAAGAGAGGACTTCTGGGTCTCCAACATACCACATTGATCCATTTGTAACAATGGATTGATCCAGGAAGCTTGAGCAGCAAGTCTCAATTTCATCAGTACCACAGTTAGGGTTTCGCGAGAAAGGTCAACTGTATCTTTGACTTTTGACTAGGACATGCTCCCAAACCCTAGGACATGGTTAAATATACCCTATAACACCCATGGAACATGTCCATCAAGTTTGATTTAGGTCAAGGACATGATTTCCTAAAGGATCTCACAATTTGAAATTTATCTGACAAAAAGTCAACTGTGCACAAAAGTCAAATTTGACTTTTTGAGATTTTTCACAAAAATGGTTTTTTAACCCTAAAATGATGTTAATGTATGATTTGAATCATCATTCATCAAGAAAAATCAAGAAAAGTGGGATAACTTGTAAAAGGGGTAACCATAAAAACTTAGAAAATTTTCTAAGTTATGAACAAAGTGGCAAGGGTACCAACTTTGGAGGATCATAACTCCTAAACCACAAAGCCATTTTCCCCCATCCAAAGCTTGATTTGTAGATCTCATTACCCTCTACAAAAGCTTAAAACTGACCCCCCCCCCCCCTCCAAATTCCTCATGGATTTTGAGTTATGGAATTATCAAAATCACAAAAAGTGAAAATGTCACTTTTTTCCAACACTTAGTGAAATTTTCACTAAGTCAGAATCTGCCTTCACTTTTTTCCAAATGTAGGGGGATTTTTCACTTGGATCCAAAAAGTATCAAAACCAAATATGATCAGACAGTTGTTGTATCATATGAGGGCTTTTCAAAATGGCCAAGAACATCACCAAATTCCACTTGGGCCATGAGATATGACAATGGCAATATGCCTTGCTGAAAACTGCCAAGGCTAGGCAGAATTTTGCATTTTTGCTCGATTTGGCAAAATCAGATAATTCCAAGCCTTGTCATCACTTTGGACACATCTGAGGATCAAATCTAAAGGGGACAAACACTGAGCCAAGCCTCCAAAGTCCTTGGAACAAGAAGTAGCATGCCAAACTTAGAATTGCCTAAAAGAGGGACAAGACTCCAATTTTGGATTGGAGCATTCAATGCATACACCAAGGTGGCATGGACTGAGCCATTTGCAACTGAATTCAATCAAGACTTATCCAAGACCAAGGGAACCACATCCCTGTGCCCTAACCTCTAGTCAATGGCTAGAAGAGACTTGGATTCCAAAGTGCAACCATTGGCCAAACCTCTGCTGAAGTTGCCATTCACTATTGATCCCAAAACAAACTTGCTCTACTATAAATAGAGCTCATTTGTGCTCAGTTTGAGTACACCAAAGCCATCAAACAGATGTTTTCCTCAAAATCCCTCTCTTTAGGCCAAAATACCTTCTTTAGCAAGGTAACTCTGAGTTTTTGAGTTAGAGAGCATTTCCATCACAACTCATGATCCTAACACCTCATAAACATCATATGTAGGTGATCCAAACTAGCAAAAGTGACCTGTAATCCCAAAATCACAAAGTCACCTCTCAAAACCTCAAAATAGGCCTTTTGTGCATTTTTCAAGCCATGTCTTGATTCAGTCACTTTCCAAACCAGATAAAACCTCAAACACACTCTAAATAACATCCTTGAACTGTCCCAAATGGTTCCCCCCATCTAGAACACCATTTGAGAGAGTTGTTATTTTGGTCATTTTAACCCCTTTTGCAAGAAAGGGTCAGTTTGTGTTTTTGTAGGTTCCAGCTGATTCCAACCATCCTCAAAGCTTTTAAGGGATCATTTGAGAGTGTCCAAAGCATCAAACCATTTCTGGAACAAGAAGTTTGGCAGATTGCACAGAAAACTCCAAAAGCTCAAAAAGAGGTAAGCATCATGACTTGAACTTTCCAAAATATGCATTGCTTTGAAGTCCACGAATCATACACACCTCATACATGTTATATATGTTGTGTTTGAACCAATTCATCATGTAATTCATGCCTGTATCAAAGTGTAGCATAGAAAATGCAATTATAGGCCTTTTTCAAAACCACTATCGGGTTTTGAGGAGGGAGTATGATCTGAAAAAAATACCACCTCCATTGGATTCCTTGTGAAATTCTAGGCCAGATGCATATAAATTTTGTCCCCAAACATTGAGAAATGAGAAAGTTATGGACCTTCCCGTTTCTTGGCAAAACTTGCCTTGCCTTGCCTTGGCCAGGCCTAGAAAACAAGGCATGCCTTGTATATTTGTGGTTTCACTTCAAGCAATGGATGTATCACCACCCCAGTGGTAAGGCGCGTGCCCTATAACCTTGAGGTCGTGGGTTCAAACCCCACCCATGCCATTTTGTGTTTTCTCACATTTTTGCTATTTTTCCTATATTTTTATGTTTTATTAATTAATTGGAAAATTAATAACTCTTTCAATTTTAATTATTTTTTATTGGTTCTTTTTGAAAAAAATCACAAAAATGTTGAAATATTTTATTCCAAAAAAAAATTAAGTTTATATTATTTATTTAATATAATTAGTATTTTTGTGAATAAATTCCTTTTTAATGTTTTTAAACATTTTAAAAGTGAATATTTACTTTGAAAATCAAAACCAAGTGAGTTTTAATTAACCTTGTGATTAATCCCTCATTTCTCAAACCTTAAACAAAAATCACAAATGGTTTATTCAAACTTATTTGGTATTTTATTTGATTTTCTTTAAATATTTACTTTTAAAGAATAACAAATTAGGGTTTCTTTGATTTTCACCCTCATCAAACAATTTCAAACACTTTTGGGCCTCTAATAGAGTGTAAGACTCAATCCTTTGTAAATACAAAACTTTTTGGGCCTCACTTATTGTATAAGTCCAGTTGTATTTCAAAAAGTTCGACGCGATCATCGTCCGTTGAAAAAACAAACTTTGGGCCTCTCCTATAGCTATAAGACCCATTTAAAATCTGTTGGGCCTCTATTAGAGTGTAAGACCCAACCTACTTTGAAAACCAAACCATTTTGGGCCTCAATGTATTGTATAAGACCAACCGCGTTTTCGAAAATCTCGGCGCGATTGCCATTTTCAAACAAATGACCCTGGGCCTCTCCTTGAGCTGTAAGCCCCACCACTTGTACAAAAATAAATCTTTTGGGCCTCTTGAGAGAGTGTAAGACCCATCCCCTTGTACAGAAAACTTTTTGGGCCTCAGTCACTTGTATAAGTCCCTCTGTACAAAACGACAGTGCGATCACTGATAAACCTTAGGCCTCTCCTTAAGCTGTAAGCCCCAACATCTTTTCAAAATACTTTCTCCTGTAATTTTGAATATACTGTTGTTTTCAATCTTTCTTTGTTAAACAACTAACCAAATAGCATGGAAGCTCTACAACCGAGTAAGTGTTTATATGCTTTCTTTATCCGCTTTCATATACATATAACTGTATTGTGGGGCTGTTTCGCTGTAAGTCTTCTTTCATAAACTCATATCAACTGTGTAATACTAGTATATATATTTAGAATTTCCCCGGCAACTACGTCTAGCACTAAGCCCTTTTGATCACTCTTAATAGACAAAACTAGATCCCCCATAGGATTACCAGATACAGTCTTCCCTCCTCTTGGGGTTAAACAATATGGAGACGTGAAAGGCAGCATTCTCGGTGAACCCTTTCTCAGACTGTCACCCTTAGAAATCGTCAAAGAAACTCTACTCCCCAGAGATGATCTTTTCTCCGTGAATGGCATCTCTTGAGTTTCTTCCAAATTCTCGAACTTTCCTGGCTTGATCTATTCTCTGTGAATAGCCTGTCTTGAATTTCTCGGGATTTGGGGACCCACAGGCTTCCTAAAAGCATCCCCGCCTCCTCTTGGGCGTTGTACAAGGACCCTACAGCTTCTTAGAAGTATTCACAGCCTCCTCTTAGGCTTCATATAAGGATTCTTCCTTCGGGAAGAGAGCCTTCTCTTGGGCTTCGTACAAATTATCCCTCGGCTTCTTAAAAGTTTCCAGCCTCCTCTTGGGCTTCGTACAAATTGTCCCAACGACCTCCTACCGTGAACATACTACTACTGTTTCTTTAAGCATAGTACAAAAGATAAAACTCTAGACTTGGACAGTCTAATCTCCTTAAGTCTCGAAGGCATTCTCAAGTAGGGAAAAACACCAGTAGACTCGGACAGTCTCTAATACCCTCTGGATTCCCCATTTCCTTAAAGAACGGGAAATAACCCTGATCCTCTGATCAATCCCAAAGCATAGCCTTACCTTTAATCAGTCTCTTTATAGGAACTGATTTTCTCTTTTAACCAACCTACTGGACCTGTCACTCAACTGAAACAGCAATCCTTTTAGCCTCTATCTCAGGCTTCGTACGAGATACAAAAAGACTCTCTTGTTGAGTCAATAATCCTTTTAGCCTCCCTCTCGGGCTTCGTACGAGATACAAATCACTCTCTTGTTGAGTATAAAAGACTCTCTTGTTGATTCAACCTTTAGCCTCCGTCTTGGGCTTCGTACAAGACACATCTAAAAGCACTCTCTTGTTGAGTCAACTCCTTTTAGCCTCTCTCTCGGGCTTTGTACGAGACACAAAAGCATCCTCTTGTTGGGTCAATAGCCTCCTCTTAGGCTTTGTATAAGAAAACCCCGGTTGAGTCAATCAACCTTTTAGCATCAAAACTGTGCCTCGTTCACAGGATACAAACATCAACAACTCCTTTCATCTAATCACTGTAAGCGGCAAGCCTCTGGATTATTTACATCCACGCCACTGTCCTTCTTTTAGCATGAGAAATTCCTAAGGAAAGAAGGCATTGCTCTACACTGAGTTAAAGTCTTCTCCTTCAGGTTAAAACCCCCTATAAAGGAAATTATGGCATTTCTATGATTCACATATCCCAGTTAAAGTATTCCTCCTTTATAGTCAGTCACCCAACAGTCGTGACAAACAGACCCCCTTTAAAGATGACAAATTCTCTCTAAAGACAACACCTTTTTAGCTTCACATCTTGGGCTTCGAACAAGATACAAATAGACCCTTCACCTTCACATCTTGGGCTTTGAACAATATATAAACCACCTTTTCAGCTTCACGTCTTGGGCTTTGAACAAGACACCAAAACACCATTTCCTCCCATAGAATAGGAGGAACTACGATCGCTCTGATTTCCCTGTTTCGGTAAACGGGAATATGTAGGCATAAGATTGAAAGCAAAATCTTAGCGAGCACACTAATCCAAAACCCAAGTCCTGTACCCTCACATATCAATTGAAAAGCATCAGTCTTAACCTCCCACCAATCGCCCTGGCACTATTTTAACAAAATAACCTAAGAGAGACCCACAATCTTTGTAGCATCTGTGAACCAACAGTCATCTGTTCAAAATCAGTTTACAAGCAGGGTTAATTGGAGACATCTATTTCCCTTCCTTCATCAGCTTCAATAGGATAAAAAATGAATCGAGTTGTAGTACAACCAAAGCGATAGTGCTTCGCAACCACGCAAAAATTTGCGCTACAGGTACCATGCGAATTTTCGTTTTTACCCCTTAATTTCGGATGTGCACATCCGGACCCACCATTTTTTTAAAAATGTTGATTTGTTCCGGATGTGCATATAAGAAAAAATTCCTGATCTGCAGATTCGGAAAAATAGCAGAACTTTATTTTTTTTTTAAAATCAGTTTTGTTGGTTGGTCACAGATGTTAATATATCGTCGCATTAATGAATATTGAATAAGAGGATTATTTCATTATTACTACTATAATGAAATTCTCAATATATCGACGAACGGGCGCGTCTCACAATGACTGGCGGGAGGGAAGACTTCAATTGTTGATAGGACAAAGCAGGAGGGAAAACTTCAATTGTTGATCATAATTTTTCCTGATTTTAAGGGTAAATCATATGGTAAGTTTTTTGTCTAGTCTAAATCAAATCATAAGGTTTTGTTGTATTATGTAGAATAAAGCATATGTGTAACTTTGTGTTTCTCTATAGCTGCAGTAAGCTTTGTGTTTCTCCATAACTTATGTGTAACTTTTTGTAAGGTGGTGGCAGCAATGGACTGACTTTGGGTCACAAGATACAGAGGAATTGTTTCTGCTCAGGTTCATTGCGAGGAGATAATTCAAGATATCTTTAAAATAACAGTGGATTCCTCATGATGAGACATAGCTGATTTTCTTTTAATTTTCAGGGAGTGGCATGTGGCTTTCTATAAATCAACTGGGTTTAAGCCTAAAAGGATTATATTTGACAGGTTCGAGTTGGTTTTTTCTAAATCATCTTGTATGCAGTTCCTCCTGCTTATTATGCACACTTGCTAGCTTTTCGCGCTCGATACTACATAAGTGAAGTCGAAAATTCTGATTCTGGTTCTGCAAGTGGTAATAGGAGTACCACCAACTTTGTGTCGACTCTGCTGCCATTTATCTTGGATAACATCAAAGAAGTAATGTTTTACTGTTGATCTTGATTTGTCCTACAATCTTCGAGGATAGATTTGGGAGTTTGGATATTCACAATGCCCTTGTTTGGATATATAACTTATGGTTACAGGTCATGTTTGCCACCATAGGTGGATGATCGTTATTTTGTTTAAATATGGGTTAGAACTACTAGACAGCTTTTGGATACAGAACATGTGGTCACCATGCGTTTTGATATAAAGTTCCAGGCATTTGTTGCTCTAATATAAAGTTCCAGGCATTTGTTGCTCTAACCTTCTGTTAAAATAAATGTTATTATTACTTCTTAATATGCGTTTTTCAAATGAATAAGTTCTAGGCATTTTTTCGGATGTGCACATCCGGACACGTTCACGCTCAATACGTACCTGATTTACACACCCGGAAGCCGCGTAACTTGTCATTCCGGATATGCACATCCGGAACAAATCAACATTTTTTTTAAAAATTGTGCGTCCAGATGTGCACATCCGGAAAATGGAGGCAAAAACGGAAATTCACGTGGTGCCTAAGAAACATGGGTGGTGTAATAAGAAACTTCCAATTTCTTTGGGTAAGGCACTCATTTTCCAATTTAGTATTTATTATGAATAAATGTATTTTGTTCATTTTCAATTACATTTTCTTTTAATTTATTTTATTTAAATAACAATTTTATTCATACTTTTTTCTCGTTTAAAAAAAATCAAATAATAGATACTAGAAAATGAATCTTTTGAAAATAACAATATCAAAACTCTACCATGTAAATTGAATTCTCAATTAATCATGTTGACGAGGATTTTGAGGACAGTTGTGAACTCCCTCTCCCCGTCTCCCGAGCTAACAAGGTTGTTGGAGTAGGAATCTAAATTGATCAAATGGTATTAAGATTTGTCGAGTTAATTAATCTGAGAATTAAACTATTGGAATTAACCCAAAACCTTTTGGGAATTCCTATTCAATCTTGATCTCAAGATTGTTAACAAAACACGCAATGACAATGAAAAGAAAAGGGTTAAGAAAGAAAAGAAAGAGAAACGTTGGAGAAGAAGATGAATAATTTTCTGCAGAGAACTCTCTGCCCACAAACTGTGGAAAATCTATTATTTCACTTGCAACTGCAAACTGTGAATACAATTTCTCAATTCTAAAACTTGTTACCAAAAAAAATAAGGGTTTCTCCTTATTTATAGATTTAGGTTAGCTTGCACCCCAAGCCAAGGCCCAAAACTATAAAAGCCCAAAAATAGTTAACATTACTCAAATAGGCCTAAGTCGAAATCCTATGTGAAGGAACCTCCTTCGACACTTCGACACAAGGAATTACAACTCAACACACCACCTAATTCATTGTGTCTAAGCTGTCTACATTCATCATGGCTCTTAATCTTCTGAAAACTTCGACCTGCACTCCCTTCGTTATGATATCTGCAATCTGATTCTCAGTTCTGCAGTGTTCCAAGTTCATCTTCCCTTCTGCTACCTGCTCTCGAAGATAATAGAACCTTATTTCGATGTGCTTGTTTCGACCGTGTGTTATTGGATTCTTCGCCAAGTTAATAGCTGACATGCTGTTAATCTTCATGGTAATTGCTCCATGACTCTTCCGTGTAATCTCTTCGACCAAGTTCACCATCCATGTTGCTTGACATGCACAAAGAGAAGCAGCTATATATTTTGCTTCGCATGATGACAATGCCACTACTGGTTCCTTTCTCGAACTCCAAGCAACTGGTGCAGCACCTAACATAAACACATATCCAGTTGTGGATTTTCTATCCTCAACATCACTACACCAGCTAGAGTCGGTGTATCCCACTAACTTGCATTATTTCCCTTCATCAGCTGCAGAAAATAAAATGTCGTAGTCGAGAGTCCCTTTCAAATACCTCAGTATCCTCTTCATTGCTGATAGGTGTGATACCTTTGGCTTCTGCATGAATCTACTTACCATACCCAGACTGTATGTTAAGTCAGTCCTTGTGTGACAAAGGTATCTAAGTGACCCAATAAGTCTTCTGTATTGGGTTGGGTCGACATCATCTTCATCTGAATCCTTCGACAGTTGCGGTCTGGTCTCAGCTGGAGTCGAAGTTGGGTTGCAATCTTGCATCTCAAATCTCTTGAGTATTTCGCCTGCATATATTCTTTAGTGCATCATCAAATCTTTACTAGTCTTATAGAATTCGATGCCAAAGAAATATGAGAGATTTCCCAAGTCTGACATTTCAAACTCCTCACTTAGGTCATGTTTGAAATCTTTGATCTCCTTCTTGCAACTCCCTGTTATCAACAAATCATCGACATAGAGGCATATTATAAGCAATTCATTATTGCTTCTCGTTACATATACTCCATGCTCAGTCGTACACTTCACAAATTCCTTCTCCCTTAAGAAGCTGTCGATTTTCTTATTCCAAGATCTTGGAGCTTGCTTAAGTCCATACAGGGCTTTATGCAGCTTGTACACCTTTCCTTCTTCGCCTCATTTCACATACCCAGCTGGTTGTACGACATAAACTTCTTCATCTAAGGGGCCATTAAGGAATGCGCACTTTACGTCCATCTGACGTGTGTGCCAATTGTTCATATTTGCTAGACCAATAACCAACCTGATTGTTTCGATCCTAGCAACAGGTGCGAACACTTCATCGAAGTCAATTCCTTCCTTCTGCAGAAATCCTTTCGCCACAAGTCTTGCCTTGTGTCGAGTTACTTCTCCTCTAGGATTAACCTTCACCTTGTAAACCCACTTCACATTAATTGTCTTCTTGCCTTGAGGTAATTCAACAAGTGACCAGGTGTTGTTAACTTCGATGGACTCTAACTCCTCATTCATTACTTTCACCCACTTCGAATCTTTCAATGCCTCAGCTGCATTGACTGGTTCAACATCTGCGTAGAAAGCATAATGTACCAGCTCACCCTCTTCATCAACCACATCATCTGATGTAATTACACATTCTTGCAACCTTGCAGGCATGGTCTTGTTCGTCGAGGTTTGCTTGGGCCTGCTTCATCTCTGACTTGTTCCTGTTGAACTTCTCTTTCGACTTCAGCGGCTGGTTCTTCACAAGAGATTCTCACTGAATCCTTCTTGACATTCTCAGTCCAATCCCATTCTTTAAGCTCATCTATGATCACGTCCCTGCTGATCACTACCTGCTTATTCACTGGGTCGAACAACTTGTAACCTCCAGTCGAATGATATCCTATCAAGATCATGTGATTCGACTTGTCATCAAGCTTCCTTCTCAACTGATCTGGCACATGTCTATGTGCTATAGATCTGAACACCTTCAAGTGACTGAGGCTAGGCTTGATGCCAGACCAACATTCTTCTGGTGTGATTCCTTCAAGCTTCTTCGTCGGACATCTGTTCAAAATATATGTTGCTGTCGAAACCGTTTTTCCCCATAATTATTTGGGTAAATGCTTTCCATTCAACATACTTATCACCATGTTCATGATGGTTATGTTCTTTTGTTCTGTAATTCCATTTTGTTGTGGAGTGTGGGGTGGTACCACCTCATGCACAATCCCTTCTTTTTCACATAATGCATCGAATTCTTTTGAAACATACACTCCACCATCATCAGTCCTCAGAATTTTCAACTTTTGACCACTTTGTCTTTCGACCATGGATTTGAATCTGGCAAATACCTCGATCACATCACTTTTCTTATTGATGAGGTAAGTACACAACTTTCGACTGTAATCATCTATGAACGTGACAAAGTATTTGTTGCCACCAATCGAATCCACCTGGATTGGACCACATACATCAGAGTATATGACTTCCAGAATTGCCTTCGACTTCCTTCCTGCATCCTTGCTGAAGCTATTTTTATGTTGTTTTGACTGAACACACTCTTCACAGATTCACTTGGAATGTCGATTTCTGGTAATCCTGAAATCATATTTCTTCTCCTTAGCTCTCTGATGTCATTGAAGTTGAGATGGCCTAGTCAAAAATGCCATAACCACTCATCTCTGCTGGCTACAGTTGCTAGGCACTTGTGCTCCATCACATTGAGTTCAATCTTGAAGGTCCTATTCTGAGACATTGGAGCCTTCAAGATCAACCTACCACCTGCGTCGAGGACTCTCATAATCTTGTCTTCGACAACTACCTTGTAGTTCTTTTTTACCAGCTCCCCTATACTGAGCAAATTACTCTTCATGGCTGGTATGTACAACACATTGGAAATTGTTGACCTCTTGCATCTCTCCTCATAATCAGAACATCACCAACACCTTCATCTGCTAGAGTATTGTCATTTGTAAACTTCACCGTGTTCTTCGATGAGGGCTTCATGTTGACAAACCAATCTTTCCGTCCAGTCATGTGTGATGAACATCCGGAGTCCAAGTACCACTGATCTTGGAATCTTTCTTCATCTCTTATTGTGACCATCAGCAACATCTCTTCTTCTTCTTGTTTCGCCAGCTTTGCATCAGTTTCTTGATTTTTCTTCTTTTCTGGACAGTCACTAAAATAGTGGCCATATTCTGACAATTGAAACACTGAATGTGACTTTTTTCAGATTTTCGACCATCACCTCTTCCTCCACCTGCAGCACCACCTCTTTGGTTGCCTTGATTCCAGGGTTTTCTCTAATTCAACCAGTTTCCTCCTCTACCTTTGTTGTCATTCCAGCTTCTTTTGCCTTTCCTTTCCTTTTTTGACTGCGCATGCAAAGCTATATCACTCTTCGACTTTCCTATAGCTCTTTCAACCATCCTTTGTTCATGAGACTCAAGCATCCCTTGAAGCTCTTCCTTCGTTAATACTGACAAGTCTTTCGACTCTTCTATGGCTACTACCACGTGGTCGAGCTTTGGAGCCAATGACCTCAAGATCTTTGCAACAACTAATCTTCATGTCAACACCTCTCCACATACCTTGATTTGATTCACCAGCTTTGTAACTCTGGTGAAGAAATCTGTTATACTTTCATTGTCTTCCATCTAAAACAACTCATAGGTTCTCTTGTGAGTTTGTAACCTCACCTCTTTCACCTTCTCTGCACCTCCAAATGACTTTTCAAGAATCTCCCACACTTCCTTCACTGACTCTACATCACTAACCTTTTCAAAGTTATCTGGATCGAAACACTGATGGATTATAAAGAGAGCTTTATAATCTTTCTTCTTTAATTCTTTGTGTGCATCCTTTTCTTGATCTGTCGCGTTCTCTACAGGCTGTGCTACTCCTTCCTTCACAAGATCCCAAAGATCTTGATAACAGAAAACCACCTTAATCAGCTTGCACCGATTCTCATAATTATCTCTCTTGAGAATCGGAAGGCTCGTCGGAAAGTTCCCATTCAGATGATTCATCGCCATCACGACTTTCCTTCCTTGAATCGCAACCGGAGCTCTAGATACCAGATGTTGGAATTAACCCAAAACCTTTTGGGAATTCCTATTCAATCTTGATCTCAAGATTGTTAACAAAACACGCAATGGCAATGAAAAGAAAAGGGCTAAGAAAGAAAAGAAAGAGAAACGTTGGAGAAGAAGATGAACAATTTTCTGCAGAGAACTCTCTACCCACAAACTGTGGAAAATCTATTATTTCACTTGCAACTGCAAACTGTGAATACAATTTCTCAATTCTAAAACTTGTTACAAAAAAAATAAGGGTTTCTCCCTATTTATAGATTTAGGTTAGCTTGCACCCCAAGCCAAGGCCCAAAACTATAAATGCCAAAAAATAGTTAACATTACTAAAATAGGCCTAAGTCGAAATCCTGTGTGAAGGAACCTCCTTCGACACTTCGACACAAGCAATTACAACTCAACATAAACATGACATAAAAGAAAGTGAACGGGAAAAGTCGGTTAAACTTTTCCTTGACTATGTAGATGTCTTTGCATGACAATATTATAATATTTCATGACTAAATACAAATATAGTTGAACAAGAGTTACAACTCAAGTCAAAATGTGCTCTAGTTAAAAAAAATTTGAGGAGGACGAGGCCTTGACATGTGACTCAAAGTAAGAGAATATAAATTTCTAAGCAAGTGGGAAAATACCCTCAATGACACACTAATATTATTTCAATCACGAATAAGAATATAGAATTTTGAATGTGGGTCGATTATCGAAACTTGAACAAGGCCAATCAAACAGAAGATTTTCCTTTGTCTCATACTAACGTGTTGGTAGATAATATCATTCAATATTCTCTTTTTTTCTTCATTGATGGTTTCTTAGACTATAACCAAATAAAGATAGATCTCGAAGACTTGGAGAAAACTATGTTTATCGCCCCAAGGGGCATTTTGCTATTAGTTAATGTCATTAATGTTAAAGAACATTCAGGCAACGTATAAAAGGGAAATGGTCAATCTCTTTTCGTGGATGACATGATTTTTAAGTTCAAAAATGAAGAAGACCATGTCATATAACCTTATAAAATGATTTGTGTGGTTGAGAAAATTTTGGCTCAGAGTGAACCTGTTAAATGTAACTTTGGTGTTAGGTCAGGAAAACTTCTATGATTCATTGTGAAATTTTGTTCCTCATGGGACAAATGTTGGACCAGATGTCTGGGACAACTTTTCCAACTTGTTATACCATAATAAATACTCTATGACATCAATAATAGTTCAAGGTAAAAGCAATAAATAACATAAGAGAATTGGTAACCTAGTTCGGTGCAAACAACACCTACGTTTGGAGGGAACTTAACAGGCCGCAAGCGTACGACACGTGTCAGAGTAGTAAAAAGTTATCGAACCACAAGGACCAATGGTTAATTATCGATTTATATTTTATCAATGTAAAGCTAGAGCAATCGAATAGTTGGAAATAAACAAACTTAAGTGAAAAATAACTTAAGTCAAAATAGCTTGTTCAAAAAGCACTTTTAGAAAACAACTTAAATGAGAAAAACTTGGAAATTAATCAAAACAAACAAGATTTAGGGTCATAATCCCTCACTCTAACATCTCTATATAATCAAATTAATCATACTACAAGGATTCTCGCGCGGATTATAGAAAAATAGAATTTATAGGCAACACCTCCTTTAGTTTCCATAAATAATTCGCCAGTTTTCGCTTATTCGAAGTTATTTATTGAAAACTCGTTATTACTGTGTGGTCTATTATGATGAAACAATTCTCAACTTCATCCGAGTACTTTCGTATCATCAGAGTTAGTTGTTCAAAAATCTGTTATCGGGTATTAATACAAGTCCTTTTGGATCATTAACAATACCTAAGAACTCTTTTACTTTCGTAACAAAAGTTAATTAGAAAACTCAGATTTTTAAAATAAAGCGTTTCGAATCCTTGTAATATATAAGAACCACCATATAGATAGTCATGAGTTCGGTCTCATGACCCTTAATCCCTAAGTAACTACTCACTTATGGTGAGGATTAACACTGACAGGGAAATTTTGCGATCAATAAACATTATAATATGATAACAATTATGAAGAAATTAGAGAAACAAATAGAAATAGCCTGAATAATAATAATACTTGTAATTGAAAAGATGAATTCTTGATCCACATGCTCCACCGAAGACTTTTATAGAGAAAGCGTAAAAAAATAAAAATAAATAAAAAAAAATAAGCGTAGAAAAACTGGATCCCCTAAAACTCTCTTTGCCTAAGAGTTTTATAGTAATTGATAAAAACATAAAAATAAAATCTCAGTCAATGCCTTGTCACCTCAATATCAGCCTAAACATCAATGTGCCAGAGATTCCAAAAAACAGCAAATCGAACCGAAAAAGGAAACAAAAGCTTGAGAATGTGCTTGGCTGTTATGGGTCGTAATGCCAATTACGGGCGCCCGTAACAAGCCCCGTGAATTTGGCATGCGCGCATCAAAAGAAGTCCTTTTGCCTTCATGTTGTTACGGGCCGTAATTCACATTACGGGCACCCTAACTAACAAAGAAAATCTACTCTTTTAATAAAATTAGTACAAAGTGTCTTAGATGAACAAGCTCCTTGTTCAAGCCCCTCTTCTTAATTATACCTTCAATGTCTTTCTATTTAGGTCTTCCCCTAAATATGAGAACCCCCCCACTCACTTTCTCTCAATCACTAATCTCAAGTGATCAACATCAATAAACACAATGATAAATATTGAATTACGAGTCAACTAAATAAACCATCTATTATGCTTTATTATATGAATTAAGAAATAGTGTGGTGTACAACTAACAAAAACAAAACCTCAACAAAAACCATAGCACAAAGATTTTAATCCTAGCACACACACCTTCAAACATGAGGTGAGTGTATCTTTAAATAGAAATGCCATTATGGGCTTTTTCTACCTGGATATTCGATTTAATCTCGTCTAAAATAATATTTGATATTTTTGGATTTTATTTGTTTCACAAAAGTCTCCAACAAAATATGTGATTTTTTTTTAATTCAAATTCAAATATAAATCTCAATTTAAATTGATTTGATCTTCAAACAGCTGTCAAACAAATCACACAAACATTGCTAAACAATTTGTAACAAATCTGATTGAAACAATGTGAAAATAATGCTCAGAACACCTACAACATTGACCTGCTAACAAGGGCCAGATGTTGCACACATGTTGGGATATCTGTTCTAACATGTTTCCTTCTTTGCAAAAGCAGCTAGGGCTAGATGTGCCACACTAGCTAGAACATCAAGTCCAACATGTGTCTATATCATGTTATTTTTCATAATGTAGTTGTTGTGAATTATGATGCCTTAAAACAAAGTATAATAGGTTTCTTTATGATCAAGAAACACACAAGGGTTAGGGTTAACAAGGAAAAAACAAGAAGAACAACAATATTGGGTATAAGTGATATTCTTTACTTTCTCTTTAAATCAAATTACAAGTACTTAAGAATAACAAATAACCCTCTCACCCTAATTAGGATATTTGCCACACCACACTTAAGATGAGAGACTAGTATGCTATTTATAATAAAACCTAACATACTAAACTAATGGGTTTTTTAACAATTACCCATTACAAGCTAACTTAGGGTACAAGCTAACTTAAACAATTGGATCCTTAACACAAGGCCCAAATCGGCAACTACATACTAGAACACAATTCGACTACAGCATGTAGGTCTTCGACAACAGCATGTGAACAGACTTCGACGACATGCTAAACTAGAGTTCGATCCAATATCTCACAAATCTCCACCTTGGATCTAACTCTATAACCTCGAGAAATAAACTAGCTTTCTTTATGCAGCTTTATCAACTGCATACAGTGGAGAAACTTGCAACTAGGCAACGTCTTGGTAATCATATCAATCACATTATGATATGTCGAAACCTTCAGCACTTGGACTTCTCCACGCTCGATTACCCCTCTGACGAAATGCAGCCTCACATCAATGTGCTTGGTTCACTCATGATAGGTTGAATTCTTCGACAATTGTATTGCACTTTGACTATCACATTTAACAGTGACAACTCTACCTTGAAGTTTTTGCTCCTTTGCAAAACCTTCAAGCCACAATGCTTCCTTCACAGCTTCAGTTAGGGCGATATATTCTGATTTAGTGGTTGATAAGGCAACAACTTTCTGAAGTGTTGCTTTCCAACTGATTGTTGTGCCAAACATAGTGAACACATATCCAAAAATAGATTTTCTGGAATCCATACAACCTGCATAATCAGAGTCGACATATCCTTCGATTGCTGCTTTACTATCTTCACCCAAGGCTCCACCATAAATTAGGACTCAATTCAGAGACCCATTTATGTACCTTAGAATCCACTTCAATGCTTGCCAGTGAGCCTTTCCAGGATTCGCCATGTACCTGCTTACAAGACTTACTGCATATGTTATGTCAAGTCTAGTACTGACCATAGCATACATCAAAGAACCCACTATATTAGCATATGGAATGTTATTCATATAAGCTCTTTCGACATCAGTACTGCGACACTGATCTATACTCAACTTGAATTGAGGCTTTGTCGGAGTCACGACAGGCTTTGAATTTGACATACCATACTTTTCGAGATTCTTCTGTAGGTATGCCTCTTGAGATAAGCATAATTTCGACTGCTTTCTATCTCTTCGGATGTCAATCCCAAGAATTCTGGACGTAGCTCTCAGATCCTTCATGTCGAACTCCTTATTAAGTTCAACCTTCACCCCCATTACATCTTCGACATTGTTGCTTGCTATTAGAATATCATCCACATAAAGAAACAAAATAACAAATGAATTACCAGGTCAAAATCTGAAGTAAACACAGTGGTCGAACTGACTTATAATGAAACTTATGTGTGCCATGAACTTGTCGAATCTCCTATTCCACTGTCGAGGAGATTGTTTCAGTCTATATAAAGATCTCTTCAGTTTGCACACATAATCTTCCTTCCCCCTTTTGGCATACCCTTCAGTTTGCCTCATCAAAATTGTTTCATCTAGATCACTATACAAGAACGCAGTCTTCACATTCATCTGTTCTAGTTCAAGGTCAAACTGTGCCACCATAGAAAGCAACATTCGAATGGATTTGTGCTTCACAACAGGAGAGAACACATCATTAAAGTCGACATCTTCTTTATGAGTGAAACCCCTAGCGACCAATCTTGCCTTGTATCTCT
This sequence comes from Lathyrus tuberosus, assembly GCA_022829125.1. Classification (NCBI taxonomy): domain Eukaryota; kingdom Viridiplantae; phylum Streptophyta; class Magnoliopsida; order Fabales; family Fabaceae; genus Lathyrus; species Lathyrus tuberosus. The sequence continues at coordinate 2,508,159 of JALAZF010000222.1, read as the reverse complement.
TCGATGCCACTCCTTCGATTCCTTCCTTAACTTTGAAAATCCATTTACAGCTGACTAACCTGGCTCCAGCAGGTTTCTTGATTAGTTCCTAGGTGTTGCTATCATGAAGAGATTTCATCTCATCATCCATGGCCTTCAACCATTCAGTCTTCTTTCGACTCCTGAGAACTTCCTTATAGTCTCTAGGTTCTTCGTCTAGAACCTCACTTGCAGAGATTAAGGCATAAGATATAAGATATGCATACCAAGTCTCTGAAGTGGTTTGATGACTCTCCTCAACCTGTATCTTGCTAGCAGGTATTCATTATCAGCCTCCTCATCTTCGACAACAGCTTCTGCTTCTTCTTAGACTTCATCTGGGATACACAATTCAGCATCAACATGTTCCACCTCAACAGGGATCTCTCACTGTTCCAGCTCTTCGTCAGCATCACCAGTTTTCTTGAAGGCCATCTCAGTTTCATTGAAAACTACATCTCGACTGGTGATACACCTCCTGTAACCTGGCTCTAGGTACCATAGCCTATAAGCTTTGACTCCTTCAGGGTATCCCATGAACATGTATTCTAGAGCTCTAGGTTCGACCTTGTCTTTCCTAATGTGAGCATAGGCCATGCAGCTAAATACTCTCAGTCTGTCGAGACTAGGTGGATGTCCCGACCAAACTTCTTCAGGTGTCTTCATATCTAATGTGGTCGAAGGACATCTATTTATCAGATATGTAGCTGTCGAAACAGTCTTAGCCCAGAACATCTTCTTTAATCCAGCACTAGTCAACATGCATCTAACTCTTTCTAAAATAGTTCGATTAAACCTTTCTGCCAAACCATTTTGTTATGGAGTACCTACAATAGTTTTGTGGCTTGCAATACCTGAGGCAACACAAAAGCTGCCGAACGCCTCATTGCAAAATTCAAGGCCATTGTCGGTTCTCAACCTCTTGACCTTTCTGTCAGTCTGATTTTTGACCAGAGTCTTCCAACCTTTGAAATAAGACTTGATTATACATTGTTCAGCTTTCTTTGTCAGTTTGGTAGCATAATTATTGCACTGGAAAAACAGAATGAGCATAAAATGGTCGCATTAGTCTGTTACGCAAACCAGTACACAATTAACTGTTAAACAAAAATGTAGGATCCGTTAAAAAACACTGTATATATAAGGATCTTCTTCACTTATGATAGATGCATATCAATGCACTGTTCATTTCTTTGCTAGCAGTTTCTTCGGTAGTTTATCCAGGGGTGTCGATTTTAAAAGAAAAGTCTGGCAGCACACTCTTGTAAAGTACCTCCACATTTTAGGCCTCGTGACTGGAGTTCCGTCTTCAACTTTTCCAAGTCAAGAACCTGTGAGATCAATGTCCATGGATATACATCAAACTTCAGAGCCTACAAGTTTAACATATAATCCTACCTAGGCACTATCCCATAACTTAGAAAAGAAATTTAAATATCTATGGATTTCTAGTAAAGCAAAATAGTTCGCAAAAGTTTTGCTTAGAAGTTGTCATTTGTATCACTTAAATGAAGCACGTAAACATATCAAAGTGTTTAATAAAGCTGTCATTATGTTTTAAAAACATACCTCAAGTTCAGCAGCTGAATTAAAAGCATCAAAATTCAGAGGATCTTCCTTTGCTGGAACAATAGTGCTTAGCAAGCTTTCTTCAATGGCAATTAGTTTATGCTCAAGAGAACCGTCAATTTCCAAGTCCTTAGGCACAGTTTCAGAGCTCACAAGATCTGAGGCTTGAGTGACAGTGTTATTAACCTTGTAATCCTGACAGACAATATCTTAAGCATTAATCCCAGAATCCAACATCTCTGAAGAAGGAAAATCATTAGCCTCAGCCATGTCATTATTTATCATGGGTTCAGCATCAACACTCAGTTTTGCCTCAACAGTTTCATTACTTTGGGGGGATCCTTCAACAGTTTCCACTTTGCCTTCTTCTACAACAGTTTCCTTTTCTTCTTCTGATTGATCACCAGTCTATCAAGTACAACACCAAGTTAGTATTTAGTAAACCTGGCATTTCCTCATTTTCTACTGGATGAAGAATGTAAAAGCAACTAACCATTTTATGGAAATATTCAGCCGAATTGACAATGTAATAAATCACTCTTTCATCCCTATCAAATGTCTGATCAACATATCCAAAGATTAATTTTGGCTGATAAAAGAAAGCTATTTGATAAGATGAAATTGCACATCTATTCAATCAGTTACAGGTGAAGCCAAGAAATAGCGCACTTACCATTCAGTGGATAATAGTCCCAATTCAATTGATTTCAACACTGACACATTAACATGGCTATTTGATCAATTAACCCCACTCAAGGAAAAAGGGAACCTCTAACTAACAGGATGTTCATAACGAATGCTTTTGATTTCAAAAGGAGGCATATGACTCATAGTACATTACTATAATAGTCTACCGAAAAAATTTAAGCAATTCCAAATAAGCAAGAGTCAAGCATATCATAAGTAGTAGTAATTCAGTGCAAGGATTCGAAACAAGATGTTACACTAAGTTATTCCATCTAACTCAGTTAACACTAACAAGACCTTTTGATTCATTTCAATATCAGTAAGGAAATTACACTAACCTATCTGTTTTAATAGATTAACTAACTAATTGCATCAACTAACTTTATCATATTTCAAACTACCTTAGCATAGCATAGTAAAATTTAAACTAGCAGTAACAATTAACATTAAGTGACTCATAACCTGAAACTATCCCTAACTAACTGACTTAACAGAAGCTAACAGGTCATTTATCATCTAACCAACTTGCACATAGAACTTAACAAAAACTAACCCTGCCATAACTTCTAACTCCCCTGCCCCAAAGCCTGCCCTAATCAGTTACACATTCCCTCTCTATATAAACATTGATCCACCTTCAATCATGAGAAAATTCACATTCTACAAGTTTCCACGGAAAAATCATATTCTACAAGTTTCCACGGAAAAATCATAATCTCTACAACTCTCATTCTCAATCTCGTTGCACTCTTTGAGTCATTCACCTCTCAACTCTCATCAATCTCAAACAAAGACACGGCAACAAGAAGCAATACAATAAACTATACACAAAAGAAGGAGTATAAGAAGATTGTATTGTGAAGCTTGGAGTTTAAGTTCTTACCTCATTTGAAGCATCTCTAATTTTCTCATCACCTTCGTCTTCAAGTCTTACAACCTTGACCGGAGCAATTCACCAACTTCGAAGGTTGGTTCATCTATTTCAAACTATCTTATTTTGTCTATTTCTTGTTACCAGATGATAACGTTAGCATAGAAGAAGATCCATAGCCTTATGCTCTGAAGTTTGGATTGGGCTTCATTTACATTTAATTTGATTTTGGAGTTTTAGGGTTCATAGTGCATTTGGTTCGATTTAGGGAGATGGAGAGGAATTAAAGAAAGTTGGCATTTAATTTACACGTATGAAATGTTTTATAAGGAAAAAAAATTATTTTACACGTGGCAAAACAATAATACACACATGGCATGCCACATAAGCCACCGTTAGTGGAAACTAACAGGAGGGACTAAATTTGGGGATGGAAAATTTTATGAGAACCATTGTTTGAAGGAAAATTTTCGAGGGACCAAACTGAAAAGTTGGAATATTTGTAGAGACTAAAAACTTATTTAACCCAGGCAGATTTTGTTTCCCCAATTCGACCAGACCCCTTTCACTGACATGGCCCAATCTCATGTGCCAAATTTTTGTCTTCGACAAAGGTTTCGTGGATGCAACATTTGTCGAACCACTTACAAATTCAGCCTCAAGGGTATACAAGCCTTGTTTATTCACGCCTCTCAAGACTTCCTTCGACCCCTTCATGACTCTTAGGATATTTTTCTCTCCTTGAAAAACATATCCTTTCTTGTCGAATTCACCCAGAGAAATCAAATTTCTCTTCAAATTAGGTACATACCTGACTTCAGTCAATAACCTTATTGACTCATCATGGAGCTTAAATATCACAGATCCAATACCTGTAATTTTGCAAGCTTTGTTGTTTCCAACAACACTAATCCACCATCTTGATCACATAGCTCCTCGGACAATTCTCTATTTGGAGTCATGTGCCAAGTGCAATCTGAATCCATAATCCACTCCTTTCTTAAGTTGCTGCATGAAACCACAAGGACATCAAATGAGTCGAAGTCATCTTGAACAATGGTTGCATTGCCATTATCCTTACCTCATGATCTTTCAGGCGTTCAGGGCACACTTTTCTTGTGTGGCCCTCCTTCTTACAATGATAGCATCGAATACCAGATGCCTCGCCACTATAAGACTTTTGTTGACTTTTAGCTTTCTTTTTGTCGAACTTACCATCCTTTCGCAAGAATTTTCCCTTAACGGCCAAACCTTCACCAACCGTCAAAGATTTATGCTCTTTCATTCGTTCAAGTCTTTAGAATATAAGGTTGATTGAACTTCTTCAAAGCTCAGGGACTCCCTTCCATACAGGAGAGTTTCTTTGAAGTGAGCATGTGTTCTGGGTAAAGCGCACAACAGCAATAGTGCTTGATCTTCATCATCAATCTTCACATCAATATTTTCAAGATCAAGAATCAGCTTGTTGAACATATCCAACTGCTCAGCCAATACTTTGTCTTCACTCATCTTGAATGAATACAAAGCTTGCTTCAGGTATAGTCGATTCACCAGAGATTTGGTCATGTACAAACTTTCAAGTTTCAACCATAACCTCGATGTCGTAGTCTCCTTTGATACCTGTCAGAGAACCTTATCACCAAGGCTCAATAATATTGCGTTGTGGGCTTTCTCTATCATGGTCATCTTTTCTTTTTCCGTTAACGCAACATCCATGGCTGCCTCTCCCTTCAACGCTTCCAAACAACCCTGATGAACTAGTAGGGCTTTCATCTTCATGCGCCACAGACCAAAATCATTCACTCCGGTGAAATTTTCAATCTCATACTTTGTTGAAGGCATCTCCCTCCACGCTCACCGCACCAATTGTTGTGAATTATGATGCCTTAAAACAAAGTATAATAGGTTTCTTTATGATCAAGAAACACACAAAGGTTAGGGTTAACAAGGAAAAAATAAGAAGAACAACAATATTGGTTATAATTGATATTCTTTACTTTCTCTTTAAATCAAATTACAAGTACTCAAGCATAACAAATAACCTTCTCACCCTAATTAGGATTTGTCACACCACACTTAAGATGAGAGACTAATATGTTATTTATAATAAAATCTAACATACTAAACTAATAGGCTTTTTAACAATTACCCATTACAAGCTAACTTAGGGTACAAGCTAACTTAAAACAATTGGATCCTTAACACAAGGCCCAAATCGACAACTACATACTAGAACACAATTCCACTACGGCATGTAGGTCTTTAACAACAGCATATGGGCAGACTTCGACGACATGCTAAACTAGAGTTCGATCTAATATCTCACAGTAGTCAATCCAAAAAGGAACAACAATCTCCCACTTTGGCATATTTTGGCAAAACAACATTCTTCAAAAACATCTAAGATGTGCAACATAAGTTGAGAATTAAGCACACTACACATAAAGCAAATAGTAGCAGCAATAGAAACATCAACAGCAACACACATCAGAGCAAACACACAACAACAGCATAAGTCATAAAATATGAGGTTGCTACACATCAGTCAATCAGACACACAATGTGTAAGTTTATGCACGATCTTTAAGAGGGGATGAATTAGATTAATTGGACTTTTCTCAATTTGAAGCGTTAACACTGGTTTTGTTATTTTTCAGAATTGATATGAAAGTAAATATGCTTAAAAATAAATGCAAAAAGTAAATGACACAACCATATATCTTGGTTCCCCTCACAATCCGAGAGTATTCCAGTCCCCTCACATCCTGTGAGAGATTTTCCACTATGTCAGATCTTTGTATAAAACATATCCTACAATCTTCTAACATAAGCAACACAATCAATGAGGACAATCCCCTTATGATCTTTACAACATACAATAAGAGAACAATCCTCCCTTATTCACTCGTTTGCTTCCAACAATCATGGACAGCAAGGAAATCACAACAATCTGAATTTGTACCAGAATTTATAACTCTTGAATCAATTATGTGTTAATTGATTTGCTCTTTGTATTAAACATAATCAAAACATATACACCAAAATGCTCAAAATAATATGAATGAAGTTTTAATGAATATGTATGAAAGTTCATGCAGAATGTTTCATATTTGAAAATTTAGAAAACTTGTAAGGATTATGAGATGTGAAAGTTGTAATCAAAGAAAATCTTTTTAAATATGAAAGTTTTATGCCTAAGAGTCTCTTTTTTGAAAACTGAAACCATAGGTATATACATGCAATATACTCTTTTGAAATGGTGTATATTCATGAAACATTGTCATGTTTGATGTATGAAAGTTGCAAAATGTTGGAATCAGAATTTTCATGAAAAATTGAAATTTTCGAGTGTGTAACCGGTTACACCTGATACTTTTTTAAAAACTAAGGTATTTTGAACCGATGCAAATTGTGGCGGTTTTAAAGTGTTGTTACAGCGGTTTCAAATGCCACAATTTACCAAAAATAGAATGTTTTCGACAATCTTCTGAAAAACCATTTTTACGTTTATGTAACAGGTTACCATAAAAGTTGTAACCGGTTACACCTGCTATGAAAGTGAAAAATACTTTAAAATTAAGTTTCAAACAAGTTCCACATAATGTTAAAATGAATGCATGCGCAAGATGAAATTATTATGATAATTCTGAGCAATTAAGACACACACACATACATACTTGAATTATAAAATATACTTAACCATCTTAATTCTTCCATTGACTTTTCCAATCTTATGATCATTTGAATTTGATTGCTCTAGTCTTCAAGTTTTGACTTCTTTTTGTTGATGTGTTTGTCTTCATCAAAATTATAACCAGAGACAAGAAGAACTCTTCTTCACACAATGATGCTCCCATAAACAGTTAACACATATAATCATTCAAGATCAATTAGTCATGCATACACAATTAGTAGTCAGTAGTCAAGATTCAGAAGTTACTACTAACACACAAAGAAATAAACACACACAGTCAATTTGAGGGCCTGATGTTTCAGCATGTGTGAACACATTCAATCAAAACATTAGTTAGTACCAGTTACACCACTCAGTACTAAGCATATCAGAGTCATTCAGCAAATATCAGCACTCATACACCAACTCACAAGGCCAGTAGTCAGTTAATAGTCACCCCCACTCCACTACACACCAACACACCATCACTCCCCATTTTTGTCATAATTTGGCAAAGGTATGATCTAGAAGAATCAGACAGTCAGTCATCACATATGTTAGTATGTTAGAATAAACATAGATCAGAAGTAGAGAAACATCAACCATTGTCACAGATGTTGAACATGATGCTAAAGCATCAGAACTTAGTTGATGTCAACACGGATAAGTACCAGCATAAGCTAAAGTTATTACATAACCACAAGAATGAGCCAAAGATTAAAAGGCCACATAAAACAACTTTAGCTTGATGACATTACTAGCAGCTACAACTTAAAGACATAAGTCTTCAGAGTTGGATTCTTCTTCTTCACTTGAGGATTCTAAGTTGTCAGTTTCTCCAGTACTAGCAGATTGTTCTCCCTCTTCATATTCATTATGAGCTTTTTCTTCACCCTCGCTCTTGCTATCACACTATTTGGAATTCTGGTAATCAGACACCAGATGTCGAGTAAGATGTTCAACTTCTAGCAAGGTACTAGTGTAAAACCTAAACGAAACCAGAATTACAAAGTAAACTCATCATCTTCAACTTCTCTTCTGTGCATAAACACAATTAAACTACACATAATCATTTTTTATTGAGTTACCATCTAGATTAGGGTTGATAACGTCCAATTAGGTTGGTGTAACCGAGAATATTAGATTGAGTTCTTTATGTGTTTAAATAAGAAAACCAAGCTGGGGGTTTCCTTCAAGATCATTGAGGATTTGAAGGTTTTGGACAAGATCAGGCAAATACGGATTCGATTGAGTGAAGACCTTGGGATAAGGTAGGTGGTACCTCGCAAGGAAGTAGCGTGAGATGATGGATCTTGTTTGTGAATCTTGAGTTCAACAAGTGTGTGCTTAGGATTAACCCGACCGAGAAAAAATCTTAAGACGGGATGTCTTGCAAGGTAATAACTAGAACTGGTGGATTGAAGCAGAATTGTTGGTGACTTGATCAAACTTTGATCAAGGGTTTTTGAGGTGGTAGAATCAATAAAAAAACCATAGGGTTTTTAGGGTTAGAGTACTTAATCTCTTGTATATACATTGTTTGCAAAGTAAGGTTAATAGCTATTATCTCAATTCGATTTCCAATTGAGGGAATATGTACCCATAGAGAGGCTGATTAGGGAACTGCCTAAACAAATCCTTCTCTCTCGTTTGGAAATCAATTTTTTATTACATTTTGAATTACCGTTTATTCATATAATCATAATCACTTTGATTGTGATGGTTTTAACATTAAAAAAACAAATTAAATTTCCAAATGTTATCAATTGCACACAAGGTGTTCGATAAATCGTCACTATTGCTTTTAATTGATTTTTGATCATTGGAAATAAGCTCTATGTGTAGCTTAGAATTTAATTGGTATGCGATTAATCATTGTTAAACAATTTATGTTCATTATCATTCAATTGTGTAACTTTACGCATATCCGAGCTTTTCGATAATAGGTTTGGTTAGGCGATTCGATTCGGGTTGTTTCCGTTGTGCCATAAAAATTTTGAAAACCATTTTTGCCTAAAGTTTAATTTTAAATTTTTGATCTATTCAACCCCCCCCCCCCCCCCCCCCCCTCTAGATAGAAGCCTATCGTCTAACAAATCAGATCTTGGACCTTGTGCGCGAAGGCTTTGCAATCTTCCAAAGTATGTCCTGGGGACCTAACATAGTACTCACACCTCGCGTTCTCGTTGAAACCAAGAGGAAAACTAAGCGTTTTGAGCTCCACCAATGATCCTCTAAGCAGATGCCTAAGTAGATGGCTATGAAGCTAAGGGAGATGATCAAACCTCCTTGGTTCTGGCCTTCTTTGCTAATTATAACGACTTTGCTAGTATGACATGTGAGACCATTACTGTTGTTGATACTATTGTTGATTCCACGAAGGTGCCATCAATGGTTGTTGTATTCGAGCATTGGTTAGATCTGCTACTGGCATGGCGAAGGGTTTTTTTCTCTTATCAATAGTACTGGCATGACCAAGTTAATTTGAGTCTTTATCTGGTTGGCCTCCTCTTTCAATAATTCCTGGCCTCTTTTGAGTTCCTCCATAGCTTCTTGAAACATGTTTCGAGTTCATTTGTGAGTGTCAGAAAATCAGGTAGCCAGATGACAGACGGAGGTTCTGGCGAAGAGGGAAGAGGTATGAGTGTTATTTTACAGTATGCAAACATGCATGTATGTGGATGTATGAAAATGCATGGGTATGCAAAAAGGTTTTTAGCTTTCTAGGTATGCTAAAAGTTTTTCTTTTATTTTTATTTTTTAGATGCAATGTATGTAGGATAGGATGTTATCAGAACAACCAAACGGAGAGTTCCTACAAAAGTTCCTAGGTTTTTCTACTCATTTCCCTCATAGGGTAAGCTCTAGGGTTTCATTTGGTTGTTTTTAGAACAAACTCAAGGTCATGGACCCTAGGTGAAACTTCATCATGATAGGGCATAGCCCTCCCATGATAAAACTTCAACAGGGTCTCCCTTAGGAAGGCTTCGCATAAACGAAGTCTCGCGTTCAAGTTCTAGAAGAGGTCCCTAGAGTCATGGATCAAGCTCAAAGTTTCATCATGAATAAGTGATAGCTAACTCATGAAAAACTCTTTGAACCGGTCTACTCTAGGCAGAGTCATTGCTAAAGAACCTCATGGGATAAGAATCCACAGCGGCCAATACAGGACGACCCCTTCCTTAACTTATGTTTTTCCTCGAGCTCGGGTATAAAGCTTGCTCTCAAACAAAAATAAAACCCATGAATGTTAATGACAAAAATATAAACAATAATAGGAAAAATAAAAACAAGTAAATAAAATAATGCAAGAAATAAATAAATGATAACAAGTCAAAGAATAAAATAAGAATAAAAAAATAAACAAATAACCCTAGAGCTAGAGGGTAGGTTGACCCTCTTTAGGGAAAATTCCCCAGCAGAGTCGCCAGTTGTTATATCTCAAAAAATACGACCTCGCGAAGCGCATTGCACACTCGTGGATGGATTAACAGAGTCACCACCGTTCTTTATTTATTCCTAAGGAAAGGGAAAATGACGATAAAACCGTAGGGGAAAAGAAATGGATAATATGGTCATCGCAACCAAATTTAGGGTTCGGGAGTCGGTTATGTGAGGGGAATATATTAGCACCTCTCACATCCGTTGTACTCAACGGGAACCTTCTATAGTTCTAAGGGTTAAGGATTTTTTTTGCAATTATTTGTTTTATTTTTATTCTTATTTAACAGTTATTATGTAACGCCCTGTATAATATATATCTAGAATAATACCATACAAGTGTTTTATTTGGTACTGACACCATCATAAGTGCCTATTGGCATAATTCACATACTTGACCATTTCTAATACATAAAACAATCTATGGTACAAGACATGGAAATTAGCCAAAACAATAAAATCTAAGATCATTATACAATATTCCTCATTGTACAAGAAAAAAAATAATACACAGCGGAATAAGCTCAACTAAGCTTCTCTTGAAACATCCAAGCATAACTCCACTTGTAAATCAAACCTGCAAATACCTCCTGAAAATAATCAACAATAGTGGGGTGAGATACATCAAATCTCAGTGACTTCCCTATCTTATGGATTCTCTCGGCTTTACAAGGTCCTAACAATCCTAACTCAAGTCAAAGGGGAAGGGAAGTGACTTTGAGTACACAAATTTACACTATATGGAAACACGTTATTCAAAATATTCACTTATCGCTAACCTTGTCAAGGCATCCCCTTTCTCCCGCCCTCTTCTACGTCTAGAAGTAGGAACGAGTCATGGACCCTCGTAGATTTCTTGGCATACGAAATGGATTCAGAAATAAGGGACACATTATCACCTTAAATCGTCACTTCACACGGTCTGTACACCGTCACAAGTCTCTTTACCCGTAGGTTCCATTCGTACTATAACATTGGGAATCAAACCTACCAAGAAATCGTGCATTCATTACAGAGGAGCTTGTTACTCATGAAATGGCACATAATAGAATAACGGTTACGATCTCGTGATTTCAAATACAACCATAATTGTATTCAACATTTCTAGGCCACATTAGCCTTTAGGCCTCTTTTGCCTTTCCCAAATAAACATAATAATTACACGTGTTCCATACTAGTGTTTTACTCATTTCTATACCATTCGATAATGGACACAAGCCTCGGCCTCTCATGCACGAGCGTTGTTATTTGTCATACATCAATGTCCTAGCCATTACTAGGTTTCACTATTTTCAACTATGCCATTTGTTTTGGGGGGTAAAGTTTCTCCACTCTTCCTAATTCATATTTTAAGCATGCATATTCTCTTGATAATGTTTAACAATGATATTAGGCAAAGCATATTATAATTGCACATTTGAATTACATAACATAATTTCATCACAAGTTATACAAAAACATACTACAATTGCACAATGGAATCACATATAATGATTCTTCACATAAAACATCACTTTCGGGTTCCCTCCGATTCATTTAATTGGGTATCAAAAATCAATACTTCCACTTCTATCCCGTAGGATATTTCCACAGCTTCACATCGGCTATACTTATGCCTCGATCGGATTTACGATCCAAAAGATATGGATTTCAACATATCACATAACATTGTTATCATTCAAATGCTACTAATTAATTAATCTCGCCTCATACTCAATATTTTCACTTTTTATTGGGTAGAGGGTCGTCGTGGATTTCTAACGGTACCAAGAACGTCTTTGTAAGACCCGTATATTTTAGTCTGTGCTATTTTGTGATGTTTTATCAATTAATCGGTGGTCCTATGAAACTTTGGGGTAGCAAACTATTTATACTCGATATTTTTAGGGGTTCCGGTGGTGGATCAGATGGACCCATATGTTTTCTTTTGAGCAATCGATCAGACTTTTTAAATTGGCGAGGATTAAAAATTAATTTCAGACATTTTTATGGTATCAAAAATTCTGAAAATGTGACTCTGTTGATGTTTTATGAAAACGAGAAAAATATAGCCGTCGTTTTAATTTCCAGGGACTCCGAGTGTTGTCGGAAATTTTAAATAGGAGTTTATTTATCGTCGGAAATGAAAATTTAATCTCATTTTATTTTTCGAAGCGGAGGAAAATTTTATTTATCCGGAATAAAAATTTAGTCGAAAATAATATTGTGTTTTATTTTGAAGATATCAGTAGAATTTTTCTGTTTTCGAAAAAGTTATTCTGGAGTGTTTTACGACTCGTCTGTGAGCGAACGAGGAGACCGAACGAATTAACGGGTTTGATTGAATAGTGGGGCGGTGGATGAGAGGCGGCTTATTTTGGGATAAGAATTAAGCACGTGGGTGAGAGTGAGAGAGTGAATCTTGGCCATTGATAATGAAGGGTGGTGATGAATTGGAAAAACTATATATGAGAGAAGCATGGTTCATTCTTTTTCTTTCTGATCTTTCTCACTCACGCATAAAATACTGAGGTGAGTTTTTATGTTTTGTTATTTATTTAATTTTTAGTTGTAAATGGTTTATTTTAAATTAGTATTAAATTATGTTGTTAGATTGGGTAAATTATACACCGATAGAATACCCTCTGTTTACAGTTTTGTGTAAAAAAATTAGTATTTGTCGGTAACAAAAATATTTTCTATTCGATTATCGGATTATGTTTTTAGCGAAAAAATATTGGTACCGATTTAATTTATCTGGGGTATATTATTTGGATTATTATTATGTTTACTATTCATTTATTTAACTTTTGAATTTTTGTAAGAAAAAAAATAATGAAATGAAGAGAGAGTGGGTGGTGGGACCCACCCCTTGTTTTTATTCTTGTGTGACGGGGGTCACATTACTTGTTACGGGCGTCATACCCATTTTCTGTGGTGGGCGTCCCGCTGTTTTTACTTCCGATCTTGTAATTTTCATTCCGTTTGATATTTTTTATCCCGGTTTTTTTTAACTGAAAGAATATTTATTTATCTTTATATAAATATTTTTAGATAATTATTTTATCTTTTCGGAATTTTTCGGATACGTTCGGAATAGTATTTTAAAGTACGATCTGTGCCGATTTCGGGTATAGTTGTTAAACTGTTAACTAGTTTTGCTGTCGAAATATTTTTAGATCGAAATAAGTTTTTTGAATAGAAAATATTATTTGTTTCTAAATTATTAAATTTTGTAATAGTATTTATTTTGGCAATATTGTTTAATTATTTTATATTGATTTTATAATTATGTTTTGTTATAATTAATGTTAAGAAAATGATTATTTCCTCATTCAAAATATTTTGAATTGTTACCTAATTGATTTGGTTAGTATTAGTTTAGAATATTAATTAGTATTTTATTTGTTTAAGTAATTTTATTTATAGTATGATTAAAGTATTTTGATACAAGGAGATCATTTAATTTTATATTTATGAAATAAATATTTTTGGTTATTTATTTGGTGTTTATGGGTTATTAGGTTGTTTTATTTTTGGGGTTAAAATCTTATTTGGGGGATTTATATATTTCGTTTTCGCTAAATTTATTCATAGTGCGAGAAAAATAATTTGACGCAATTGTTGGTTCAAATAAAAGAATTTAAATTAGTTTGTGGAAAATTTTCTTTGAGGTGGATATTTATTCTTTTAAGAGAAAAACTAATTTCTTTCTTATTTGAAAAGATTTATTTTATAAAGCGATTAGGTGAGAAACCAGTGTCGTAATCAAAACCTGATTAAGTAGGTTAGCGACCAAGACCCAGCCTTGTGGTAGGATATATCCGAGTGGTTTTAACATAAGTCCTTTGTGTATTATAAAGGTTTACAGTGGGATCCGGGTACGAGGTTTCATCGTGAGGGACGAATTGATCTTACGTAGCGTAAGTTGTTTGGGTTGGAAGCTTGCTCAGGTAAAGGCACTTTCTAACGATATTATATGTGTTTGAATGCATGTGTGTTTGTGTTCATGATTGTGTGGTTATATTCATGATTGTGTGCCTGTTGGGGACTGTGTGTTATATTCATGATTATGTGCCTGTTGGGGCTGTGTGGTTATATTCATGATTGTGTGCCCGGTTGGGGATATGTGCTTATGTTTTGATGCTAAACTTGTGATGTGCATTCATATGATTTGTGATAAATATATGAGTTGTTGTTGATGTGTATGTCGAGGAGGACAACACGAGGTGTGTCTGAGCCACCTGTTGGTAATGGGAATTATTCATATGATTTGTGATAAATATATGAATTGTTGTTGATGTGTATGTCGAGGAGGACAACACGAGGTGTGTCTGAGCCACCTATTGGTACTGAGAATTGTTCATATGATCTGTGATAGATATATGAACGGAATTGTGAATTGTGAGTTGTGATTATACATATTGTGTTTATATAAACTGTTGCATTTGCAAGTGTGGGTTCATGCATACCATAGTTGCGTGTAGGTAGTTGGCGCCGAATGGGCCAGGGTGATGGGTTCTGAATCATCACCTAATCCTGAAGGGAATTCTACTGCACCAGGTGATGTGACTGAGCCGTCATCGATCCGTTGAGATCAAATTGAGTCAGGAGAATGCGAGGGAGGCAACTCCGGGTGTCTGAAAGGGCAGTACTTTTGTGTCTGCGAGGCAGCATGGTTAGTGAGGACCCTTGTGGGGGTATCACGACTCTCTGCGGAGAGGTTAAATTCCGGGATTCATGCATGGTGAGGGTACCCGACGAATTGGGTCCGCCAAATTCATATAGGTCTGCATTTAGGATATTTGTGCATTGCATTTGGGTGTGGATTTAAATGTTGTGATTGGTACAGATATCAAATGGTCATCTCATTCATGATTGTTATGTATATCATGTTCTGCTGGCTTGTGTGTATTCTTTCATATATGCTGTTTTTAGATTGTGACCCTCTACTATTATTATGATGTGGCTAACGACCACCCAGGTTTAGAAGTGGAGATAGTTAAGGTATCCAGGTGTCGTGAAGGCTTGTAAGATGCAATGTCTTTGGGCTAGGATTACGAGATCAGCTTAGGGTCATGTTTTGAGGTTGTCCATGCTGTTGATGTTGTTATTGTTAAAGCTGAGTGCTTATTTTTATGTGTATGGACAAATATTTATAACAGTGGGCATTACGCTGGTCCTATGTATGGAAAAGACTTAGATCGAAAGCTCGTACTCTGATTAATCATTTTTATTATTTTCCTGAAAAGACAGTTGTCAATATTATGTATGGCATTCAAAAAAAAAATATACACTCCCGCTGTTAAAAATCGGGGTGTTACATTGTGGTATCAGAGCTTTGGTCTAAGATTTTCATGGGGTTGTGAGTCGGGTGTCCTAAGCTGATCAAGTGTCGGGTTTAGTGGGAGTAAATGTGTGGAGTCCTATGTGTTATGTGGTTTGTGTCTTGAGTCCAGCAGGTTATGTGTTTAGGTAATCGTTTATTTCTTAACTGAAGTTGAGGTCTCCCATAATACTTCAGTAAGAAGCATAGTTAAACCCCTTGAGCATTTGTCGACGTTGGTCGACATGTGTCTCCGTTTTCTTTAAAGGTAGTGAGCTAGAGGTAGTGAGATTGAATCGAGTAAGAACTACAAGGTTTTCTGCAGTAATGTTATGGATGAGAGGTTTTGTTTGTTCTTATCACTCCGAGGTGTTGAGTAGGGATGAGTGGAAGTCAAGGTTTCACAGGATTGTAAGTAAGGACTTGATTTGGAGGACCTTTTGAGAGAAAAATGATTGGATGTTCATTCTGGTGAGTTCCGAATGAGATGAGATGAAGTTTATGGTCTATGAAGAAGGTAATATTTCTTTGGAATCAAAGAGCAGTTATAGATGTCGTTTGGAGACAATTACTATACATGGAGATTAGTGGGACATCTTCTCTAGGAAGAAAGCGGGTGACACGTTGAAAGTGGTCGAAACCTAGGAAAGTTGGAGGAAGGTTATATGATTGGTAGGTGCTTGAGGGTTTAATTTGGTTTCTTAAGCTAGGTTAGATATGTGACTAAATACCGTAAGGATGAATCACATGATGTTAAAGGAAGGAGACCAAGTATCACATGGATAAGTCTTAGTGGAAGTGATCATCAGTGGAGTTGTCTTCGAAACTAGAAGGGGGAGTTTGGGAGAGAATGAGTACAACAGTTGCTATAAGGAAAAGGTAGAAGTAGCACCATGGATTTAAGAAATCATATGCGTGGAGTTGTGAAGTGCAAAAGCAAATCAAGTATGGGTGGCATGGGTTTACTAGAAATGTCATACCGCGTGTAGACAATGGTTTGGTATAAGGGTGATAAGACGCTGAAAGTTAATATCTAGAAGGACACAGAGCCATGTATGAAGAATTAATGAATGGAGTTATATGGTGTAACAAGTATATGGATTTCGTGAAGATCAAGGTTTAGATTTGGATTTAGGGATTGAACCTGAGAATGAAGAAAAGTTAGCAAAAGGATATATGGGTTGGTGTTATTCCTAAAAGATCGAGTGTTAAGATTTGAGATAAGTACTAAGTGATTGGATGGATGAGTAAGATATGCCTGTTTTGGAAGACTAATTCTTTTAGAGTGTTAGATCGTAGAGGAATCTGTTGGTTGATACCTTAGAAAAGTTAGGAATGAATAAGAAACGGAGGAGTGAATGGATGTGTCCGGATGTTTAGCAAGAACTTATGCGAAAGAGGATTGGGTTGTGGTATAAAAGGATATTATGACCATTGGATAGTCATAAGCAATTGAAGATAGATAGAACAACGAAGAGTAGGTTGGATAGGACGAACATTGATTTGGAACAAGGATATTTAGATTGGGTGAAGGAGAGTAAAGATGTGGGTTGAAGTTGACAAGATAAAGGTCATGGTAGGTTGGGAAACGATTATAGATGGTTGGTTGTTAAGATTTTGAAGTTGGACATTCTTAGTTGATCTAAGACGGTACAGTATGAGGGACTTTGGAGTTGGGGTTGCGCTTGGACGTAAGGTTGATATTTAAGAAGCGGTATGAGTGGCAAGAGAATAATTATGCGGTTGGAAATATTATATCACAAGGTTAATGGGTAGTGTATCAGTGACTAGATGGGTTGTCATATTCAGAATTAGGATGATGAAGTTACTAAGTGAAAAGTCGGTTGGAGATTCCACATGAGACATGAGAAGTCTGGACGAGGTTAAGTACAGTATGTCATTGATGAACGAATGGTGGAGTGAAAAGATTGGTATGGGGAAATCGGTGTTAAGACAAAGTGTGAGAGGAACGGTTGGAGATGTGAATTAGGTCGATTTATGATCCATGCAAGAAATTACCTCGCCCATAAAGCGGAAAAAGATAATGGTAAATGTATGCTTAAGAGTTAAAGGTACAACTAGATTGGGTCGCATATGGTGCATTGGGCATATTCGGAAGTAGAGAGGATTAAACATTTGCCTATTCTGACGAAATCAAGTATGAAATGGAAATGTTTGGTGGAGACTAGTAAGACTTGGATTCATTGTACTGTTTATGACAAAAAGTAGAGTAGCATAATGGAAAATATGCATTGAGAAATTATTGGACATCAGAGGTTGACATCGAGAACAGTTTGACAATAGAAAATGAGATATGAGAACAATCAAAAATGGTTTGATTGATGAGCTCTTTGAGGAAGAAGGAATTTGATGGGAAGAGAAAAAGAAACATAATATATTTTGGAGGCAGGTGTAGGATAACACGAAAGACGTGGGGTGTCGAATGGTGATAGCCAACGAAGAGGATCATTTATGTTAAGGCATACGAGAGTAAGCTAAGTATGATTTGGAAATAAGGTAGTTGTGTTAGAGGGTGACCAAAGAGTGTAAGACTGGTGAAAAGGAAATTTGGGTATTGTTAGATGGCATAGTTTGGCAGGTGGAAGAAAGATTAGGGAAGTTTCAATCACCAACCGGACGTTGGGATGGTAATATTAAGATGGTAATGGGAATGAATTTGGATGGGAACATATATAGGTCGCCATGGTATTGAGATGGAAGGAATAACTAAGGATTTATGGACATTGGGGAAAATGTGGAGTTCTCTACTTAGATGACTACTTCGTTGGAGTGAAATAGGTTAAATTTGTACTTAGGTTTTAGCTGTTACTGTTTTAGAGGATACTCAATGGTTGTTCCGAGCTTAGTGAGCGTGAGAGAAACCGTAATTTGTTTTGGGAAATTGTGTCTCACTTTAGAGAGTGAAGTAGCAGGAGTTTGGAGGAAACATTTAGGAAACATCGAAGTGATTATTGGACCCTTGTGTCTTGCATAGAATTGAGAACAAGATGAGGAGAACACTATTGTAGTTGGTAACGATGGTTTATTCCACCATCATGGTTGTCGCCTACCTATTGACAAATTGAGGAACTGATCATCCTTAATCTGTTGTTGATAGTATACAAGATTGTGATGAATGGAATGAATGATTCTTGCCGGCTTAGATAGTGTGCGGTTTTAGCGTTGCGTCTAGAGTCCGAGTCAATGTGACTTTGTAGAGGGTTGCAATAGGTGCGCGGTTGTTCTAGTGAGTGTGTTAGTGATAATTGGTAAGTTGTTACATTTACCTCGAGTTTCGAGGACGAAACTCCTTTTTGGTGGGTAGTAATGTAAGACCCGTATATTTTAGTCTGTGCTATTTTGTGATGTTTTATCAATTAATCGGTGGTCCTATGAAACTTTGGGCTAGCAAACTATTTATACTCGATATTTTTAGGGGTTCCGGTGGTGGATCAGATGGACCCATATGTTTTCTTTTGAGCAATCGATCAGACTTTTTAAATTGGCGAGGATTAAAAATTGATTTCAGACATTTTTATGGTATTGGAAATTCTGAAAATGTGACTCTGTTGATGTTTTATGAAAATGAGAAAAATATAGCCGTCGTTTTAATTTCCAGGGACTCCGAGTGTTGTCGGAAATTTTAAATAGGAGTTTATTTATCGTCGGAAATGAAAATTTAATCTCATTTTATTTTTCGAAGCGGCGGAAAAATTTATTTATCCGGAATAAAAATTTAGTCGAAAATAATATTGTGTTTTATTTTGAAGATATCAGTAGAATTTTTCTGTTTTCGAAAAAGTTATTCGGGAGTGTTTTACGACTCGTCTGTGAGCGAACGAGGAGACCGAACGAATTAACGGGTTTGATTGAATAGTGGGGCGGTGGATGAGAGGCGGCTTATTTTGGGATAAGAATTAAGCACGTGGGTGAGAGTGAGAGAGTGAATCTTGGCCATTGATAATGAAGGGTGGTGATGAATTGGAAAAACTATATATGAGAGAAGCATGGTTCATTCTTTTTCTTTCTGATCTTTCTCACTCACGCATAAAATACTGAGGTGAGTTTTTATGTTTTGTTATTTATTTGATTTTTAGTTGTAAATGGTTTATTTTAAATTAGTATTAAATTATGTGGTTAGATTGGGTAAATTATACACCGATAGAATACCCCCTGTTTACAGTTTTGTGTAAAAAAATTAGTATTTGTCGGTAACAAAAATATTTTCTATCCGATTATCGGATTATGTTTTTAGAGAAAAAATATTGGTACCGATTTAATTTATCTGGGGTGTATTATTTGGATTATTATTATGTTTACTATTCATTTATTTAACTTTTGGATTTTTGTAAGAAAAAAAATAATGAAATGAAGAGAGAGTGGGTGGTGAGACCCACCCCTTGTTTTTATTCTTGTGTGACGGGGGTCACATTACTTGTTACGGGCGTCATGCCCATTTTCTGTGGTGGGCGTCCCGCTGTTTTTACTTCTGGTCTTGTAATTTTCATTCCGTTTGATATTTTTTATCCCGGTTTTTTTTAACTGAAAGAATATTTATTTATCTTTATATAAATATTTTTAGATAATTATTTTATCTTTTCGGAATTTTTCGGATACGTTCGGAATAGTATTTTAAAGTACGATCTGTGCCGATTTCGGGTATAGTTGTTAAACTGTTAACTAGTTTTGCTGTCGAAATATTTTTAGATCGAAATAAGTTTTTTGAATAGAAAATATTATTTGTTTCTAAATTATTAAATTTTGTAATAGTATTTATTTTGGCAATATTGTTTAATTATTTTATATTGATTTTATAATTATGTTTTGTTATAATTAATGTTAAGAAAATGATTATTTCCTCATTCAAAATATTTTGAATTGTTACCTAATTGATTTGGTTAGTATTAGTTTAGAATATTAATTAGTATTTTATTTGTTTAAGTAATTTTATTTATAGTATGATTAAAGTATTTTGATACAAGGAGATCATTTAATTTTATATTTATGAAATAAATATTTTTGGTTATTTATTTGGTGTTTATGGGTTATTAGGTTGTTTTATTTTTGGGGTTAAAATCTTATTTGGGGGATTTATATATTTCGTTTTCGCTAAATTTATTCATAGTGCGAGAAAAATAATTTGACGCAATTGTTGGTTCAAATAAAAGAATTTAAATTAGTTTGTGGAAAATTTTCTTTGAGGTGGATATTTATTCTTTTAAGAGAAAAACTAATTTCTTTCTTATTTGAAAAGATTTATTTTATAAAGCGATTAGGTGAGAAACCATTGTCGTAATCAAAACCTGATTAAGTAGGTTAGCGACCAAGACCCAGCCTTGTGGTAGGATATATCCGAGTGGTTTTAACATAAGTCCTTTGTGTATTATAAAGGTTTACAGTGGGATCCGGGTACGAGGTTTCATCGTGAGGGACGAATTGATCTTACGTAGCGTAAGTTGTTTGGGTTGGAAGCTTGCTCAGGTAAGGGCACTTTCTAACGATATTATATGTGTTTGAATGCATGTGTGTTTGTGTTCATGACTGTGTGGTTATATTCATGATTGTGTGCCTGTTGGGGACTGTGTGTTATATTCATGATTATGTGCCTGTTGGGGCTGTGTGGTTATATTCATGATTGTGTGCCCGGTTGGGGATATGTGTTTATGTTTTGATGCTAAACTTGTGTTGTGCATTCATATGATTTGTGATAAATATATGAGTTGCTGTTGATGTGTATGTCGAGGAGGACAACACGAGGTGTGTCTGAGCCACCTGTTGGTAATGGGAATTATTCATATGATTTGTGATAAATATATGAATTGTTGTTGATGTGTATGTCGAGGAGGACAACACGAGGTGTGTCTGAGCCACCTGTTGGTACTGAGAATTGTTCATATGATCTGTGATAGATATATGAAGGGAATTGTGAATTGTGAGTTGTGATTATACATATTGTGTTTATATAAACTATTGCATTTGCAATTGTGGGTTCATGCATACCATAGTTGCGTGTAGGTAGTTGGTGCCGAATGGGCCAGGATGATGGGTTCTGAATCATCACTTAATCCTGAAGGGAATTCTACTGCACCAGGTGATGTGACTGAGCCGTCATCGATCCGTTGAGATCAAATTGCGTCAGGAGAATACGAGGGAGGCAACTCCGGGTGTCTGCAAGGGCAGCACTTTTGTGTCTGCGAGGCAGCACGGTTAGTGAGGACCCTTGTGGGGGTATCACGACTCTCTGCGGAGAGGTTAAATTCCGGGATTCATGCATGGTGAGGGTACCCGACGAATTGGGACCGCCAAATTCATATAGGTCTGCATTTAGGATATTTGTGCATTGCATTTGGGTGTGGATTTAAATGTTGTGATTGGTACAGATATCAAATGGTCATCTCATTCATGATTGTTATGTATATCATGTTCTGCTGGCTTGTGTGTATTCTTTCATATATGCTGTTTTTAGATTGTGACCCTCTACTATTATTATGATGTGGCTAACGACCACCCAGGTTTAGAAGTGGAGATAGTTAAGGTATCCAGGTGTCGTGAAGGCTTGTAAGATGCAATGTCTTTGGGCTAGGATTACTAGATCAGCTTAGGGTCATGTTTTGAGGTTGTCCATGTTGTTGATGTTGTTATTGTTAAAGCTGAGTGCTTATTTTTATGTGTATGGACAAATATTTATAACAGTGGGCATTACGCTGGTCCTATGTATGGAAAAGACTTAGATCGAAAGCTCGTACTCTGATTAATCATTTTTATTATTTTCCTGAAAAGACAGTTGTCAATATTATGTATGGCATTCAAAAAAAAAATATACACTCCCGCTGTTAAAAATCGGGGTGTTACAGTCTTGATCCGAGTTACGGATCAAAAGTTATGGATTTTAGAAGAATAGTCTTTTTTTGTTCCAGGTCGTGCTAAGCGGGCCCCATCCGGGCTAAGCGCGCTCCTCGCTTCCTGATGGAGGCGAAAATTCTCCAGACCGCGCTAAGCGCGAAATACCTCGCAAAGCGCGCTCTGCGTTATGCAGAAAAATAAACCCCCATGACAGCAACCTCCAACCCATACATTCTCCCTCAAAACCATACCCAAACAACCAATAAAGGTATTCTATCATGGTTCTATCATGGTCTATCCAACAACTTCATAGTTTTTACACAAAACCTTAACATTTTCAAACCCATTCCATTTCAAACTCATTCCAATCAATACCAAATATCATAACAATTATCAATAGATGTTCATATGCATATTCCAATTATCCTACGCAATTTATATCGAATTTCATCCATTAGATTTCAGTTTCTCTCAAAACTAACCTAATTCAAATCATAGATTTCTAGCACTTAGAGTTTCTAACTAGAATCCACCTGGTAATTGAAGAGGAGGTTGAAGAAGATGATGATGATCCATGAGCTTCTTCTCAAGCTTTCCCTCTTTCTCTTCTTCTTTCTCTCTTCCTTCTCTTCTTTCTCTTTTCTTCTTCTTTCCAACTTTTTCTTTTTTTTTCTTTTCTAACAAATATATATATATATATATATATATATATATATATATATATATATATATATATATATAATACCAATATTATATAATATAATCCAATAGAGTAAAATATCTTCGACTGATATTATGTCGTCTCAACCCAATTGATCAATTATTAGAGTTACCATAAAATACTCTCTCGTACTAATAAATATCAATCTGTCTCTTTCATTAAATAATAATCTCTTCAGAGTCCATCAGTTGCTCTATTGACCCCAAAAGTCAATACTCAAGATACTTAGAGGATTCCATTAATTCAATTTACCCAAGATAGAGCACATAGATACTCATCTGATCTCGTCTGATGTCCAATTGAGCATTTAAATAATATGGGGTATTACATATTATTTATCAAAGTATCGAAAAAGAGAAGTTATTTATAAAAGAAAATGGGGAAAATAAATATTTATTATTATTAAGTTCGTCAAGGATCCAAACTCTCGTGCCTACGTATTCTTATTGTGCAATGAGAAAATCAGAGCTTCGTAGTCCGTTCTAAAAATGCTTGTGTGTTGGTTGCTTTTATAGGATAGGGTTTAATTTGTTCTTGCGTTTAAACTTTGCTTGCATTGATCGCACGATGGAGGCCTAAACGCTTGTTTTTGTTTTGGGTCGAACGTAACTTGGACTATCCTTTTTATAAAAAGGGAGATTTTTGAAAGGTGTACATGGGCACAAAAATGGTTTGATGGGTTATGTTGCTTTTAAATTGATTTCATCTCAAGTGTTATGGATGTATACCCACTTCTTTATTTGTAAAAGAAGGGGGTTATTAAATAGATAACTAAATTAATTAGATAAATCATTTTAATTGAAGAGAAATCAAATGTTAATTATATGAATTAATTTATAATTAAACCTAATTAAGAGTCGTTACAGTAATTCATTAATTAAAAGAATCAATAAAATAAAATAAAAGGAAATAAAAAATAAAACAAAAACAAATAAGGGGTGTTAGAGCAGTTAGGTTTTAATTAGTATATGAATGGTTGTTAATGGTTTATATGAATATTATAGAGTGTGGAATTGTTGTTGAGTTAGTAAAACAATGGTGTGTGAAAAGAAATGGAAAGAGGATTCTTTGACTTTTTTACTAAACCTAAAAAAAGGATTTTGCACTAACTTTGTGAAAACAAATTAAAAAACATAAACCCTAAAATTTTAATTAATTAAAAACAAATTAAAAAACATAAACCTTAAAATTTTAATTGATTAAAAACAAATTAAAAAACATAAACCCTAAAAATTTAATTAATTAAAAACAAATTTTCTTTCTTTGTGGAATTTTAATTAATTAAAAAAATAAGGTTTCAAAACAAACAAAAGAGTGGCCCTAAAAATGCAAAAACTGAAAAACAACAAAAAAAAGTCTATTAATCATAAATCTTAAAAAATAAATAAATCACCATAACCAAAATTAAAATTTTTAGAAGATTCAAACACATAATTGAACCAAACTCGAACAAGAATTAAATCTAACTTACATAAAAAATAATACACATACTCATGCTTAGAGATATGGAAAAAAATGGTACCAACCTGGAGTGTCGTGACCACAAAAAGTTGTTTTCTTCCTTTTCTCTTTCTCTTCTTTGTGTTCTCCCCTTTTCTCCTTCGGTGCGTGGATTTTTCCTTGGATTGATGATGGAGTTTAAAGAGCAACGACTTTTTTAGGATAATGAATTTCAGAATAGTAGATGATGAAATTGGTGTAGAAAGTGAGGCTATTTATAGGTGGAGATTAAGTCAAGACAATAAATGTGATTGATGAATTTGGGATTTGATTGAAACTCGGGGACCACATTTGTACAAATTAGAAAGTATCCATGGACTTGTATTTTATGATTGATTTGATGATGAAAAATATTGGTTTTGGGAAGATTCTTACTTTTTTTTTTGGATTTTTAGGCTTGCATAAAATCAAAGATTTAAAATAAAAAATAAAAATTTAAAAATGCCTATATATAAAAAACAAAAATAATATTTAAATACTAAATAATAAGTCAACATTTGACTTTTTGACCCTTTTTCAATAAAAGTAACCAAAAAAAATAAATACAAAAAAAGAGTGCAATGAAATTTATTTATACAAATATTAGGCTAAATAAAATGGATAAAATTTAATTAAATTAAAGAATAAAATAAAAAATGAAAACAACTTTATTTTATTTTGATTTATGACTATTTTTTATTAATCACATTGATTTTCTTCTAAAATCGAAAAAAGACAATAATTAAAAAATTTCCGAAATCTTTTTGTATTTTTTTTTTGTATTTTAAATAAGGATTTAATTGAAATACACTGACAGTGTAAAAAAGTTTTACACTGTCAGTAAATTATAGCCGTTAGATGTTAAAAGTGGTTTGACTTTTATTTTAAAAACTTATAAAGTCATACAAACGGATGATAGTGATGAATTGACAGTGTAAAATTTTTTACACTGTCAGTGCATAACAATTAATCCCTTTAAATAAAATCAAATAAAAATAAATTACTATCCTAAAATAAAATGTTAACAAGATCTTTCTAAATATTTTAAAATGTATATTTTACAAATACAAAAAATTAATAAAAAATAAAAGAAATATACTTTTTTTGTGATTTTTGCAAATAAAATGCATATAAAGGTAAAATAGATAAAAATGGAAAAAGGTGGATTTCGAATCCGAGACCTCAAGCTAAATATACTCACTACACTACCAACTAAGCTCTCTTATTCATTCGAAATGAAAAGCTCCTTAAAACTTTACAAAGGAACTTGGTCAAATTTTGAGTATGACAATATCAATATATAATGTGTTTAAAAGAAAATAAGTATCGTTTAAGTAAAATATTTTTACACTGACAACCAATAACTGACGTATATTTCTCTAAATTACAAAAATATTTACACGACATGATGATTTTTTTTTGTAAAATAATCGTCTTTCCCAACAATAATACCAAAATTACCATTTTTCTCCAATTTTTTTAAAATACTCATGTTTCACACAAAAAATATTTCATGTACAGAGCTCAAGCCAATTGGATTGGTACCCCTATTTAATATTTCAAATGGCAAGTCAGGCGAATTGGCGCCTTTACTAGGGCAAGTAAATCCAATTGGTGTCTACTATTTGTTCTTCAAAGTGGGCTTCAATTATTGTATGCACTTCTAATAGATGAATGTTTGTCTGAAATTAAACAGAGGTTGGGTTGTGGAGAAACGTGTGTTTTGAGATTCTTGAAAAAACCACCACCAGTCTCACCTTCAACCAGAGCGGAGGCAATTAGAAAGATATTATTGTAGTTGTCTTGTGCCAATACCATAAGTAATGTTCCCTTGTATTTCTCGTGCAACCATGTTCCATCAATTTGAATAATAGGTTTGCAGAATAAAAAACCTTTGATGCATGGTTGAAATGCCCAAAAGAGTCGATGGAATATTCTATTTCCATTAACACGAGTTATGTCATGCGTATATGGCAACATTGTCTCCATAATTGCAACAGTTCCTGGAGCATATGTCTGAAGTGCCACCAAATATTATGGAAATTCTTTGTATGAAGTCTCCCAATTTTTGTATACTTATTCAACAACCTTTGTTCTTGCAATCCATGTTTCTTGTACTAAGGAGTTAATTGTATTTACAACAACATGGGAGATTATTATACTCAAATTCAATGACAGGTCCTTGCTTATGAGAGTCAAAATTTCTTGACATATTATTTGAGAGCGTACTTTATAATGATCCTATAAAAGATTAGTGGTAGTGCAACTGTGAGGTAAATCCATACAACATGGATAACGGACTCCATTATGACAACACATTAATGCAGACATGAGACTTCGTAGAATTATGGAATTGTTTATGAATAATGGTGATGATGATGTTCTAGGGATCTCGTATCAAACACCCCAGATAAATCAAGAGAAGTCATGTACGAGAAAAAGTATCTCAGAAGTATGGAATCGGTGGCTACTATGATCAAGTGGGTTGTTATCATTAGTGTAAAATATATTCACGTGTGTAATCTAATTTAAATTAAATAATATTAGTATTTGATACTTTTTTAATTAATTAATTATTTTAATTAAAAATTAGAAGAAATACAAAATTTAAACACTAATTGAATTGACTTACTCTAAAAACTTAAATGGATTGACTTGCCAATTTACCTTACTTACCTTCTTAAAACTTAAATGGAAGTCGGTCCAATTGACTAGAATTCTGAGCATAAATTTTTTTATCACACTACCCTGTCTTTTTTTCCCTTCTTCCATTCTAACCTATCCAGTTTAAACTGTTTTATCCTCTCCTTCTCCTACACCACTGCCATAACTGACTCTGAATTCAAATTCACTTTTCAAATTTCAACAACCTTTAACTTCTACTTCTATTAACACACCCAAAAATTAGGGTTTTATTTTTCCCAATCTTTGAAATCCCACCTCCACTGTAAAACCCTGTCATTTCAACCATGAATTCATCTTCCTTAGGTTCCTTCATTCTCACACCATCACCGCCACCATGCAAATTCCACAATCCCCGTTTTCAAACCAGACCTCATCTCAACTTCCACCATCCCCTGAAACCAAAATTCAATTTTTCCACTTCTCTTAAATCCACCGAATCATCATCAAACGCCAACGTTCCAGTTTCAATCCCCGGAGAAGACGAATCTTATGTCGCCGTTGAAGAGTTCATCGAAAAGGACTGGTCGGTGCTTGACTATACTGGACCAAACACTGACCGCATTATATCATCCGGTAAAATTGATGAGAATTCCAGGGTTTTGGTTTCAACTGGCTCTGAGGAGTTTGTTGATGCTTTGGCTGATTCTTCTAGATTTAAGTCTCTGCTTGTTCTTCATGATTCGCTTTTGATATTGGCTCTTCTTGTTGAGAAATATGATAATGTTATGTGTTGGCAAGGAGAGGTTACTATTGTTCCGGAGAAATGGGCTCCTTTTGATGCTGTGTTTCTTTATTTTTTGCCTGCTTTGCCATTCAAACTTGAGGATATTCTTGGATCTTTGGCTCCAAAGTGTTCACCTGGTGAGTTTTTGCTCTTGGAATAGCCAATTGTTTTTTCTTGTTTATATCCATTTCATTGCATATTATCTTAGAAGTGCTGGTAAATAGCATTTTGTTCAAATTCTGTTACAATAGCAAATGTTATAGCTGCTTTTTTTTTTACAACATTTTGTACTTGATTTGTTCAAATTCCTCTATTCCTTTATGCTATGACACTATAGCTGTCATTTAACAACATTTGGATGGTAGAGGAAGTCACTATGAAGCACAGACTCTGACATGAAAATGACACGGACACTCTGAGAGTGATAACGTCAAAAACATAGGACACCAACACCGCTATTTATAAGATAGTATTTGACTTTTATTTGCCATCTATTATTAACTTTATCAAAAAAGTATTATGAGAAAAATTAATGTTTTTAGTTCTTCATTGAGAATATTGCTTCAATTCATGTATAATTTTTTTTTAGATGTGTGAGATTTGTCCAAAAAATGTATAAGGTGTGTTGCAGCAAAGAAAAAAATATTTTTTTTAAACACCTGTCCATGTGTCGGACACTGACTCCAAGAGTGTCAAAGCAAAGAAAAAACAATCTTTTTGGAGACACTTGTCTAACTTTTCCGATACATGTCTGACTTTTCCAACACATGTCGTACGAATGTCATACAAGTGTTGAACACTTAACAGGTCTACTTCTAGAGGTGTTTGTGCTTCGTAGGGAAGTCATAAAGCTTGTTTACAACTTTATATATTAGGCCAGTTTTGATAACCATTACAAGAATCAGCTGCTATATAAAATGAAGTATTGATTGAAACAATTTTGAATTTACGTTTTGTAACTAAATGTTTTCATAAAGACTTTTTTAGTAGATTTAAACTTATTTAAGTAGAATTTATCATATATTAGAAAGTCAATCTTAACATAAGGTTTTAAATTGTTGTTGTGGTCGCACGGTAACTCTTGACATTGTAGAGAGTTGTGGTTAATGTAGCTCAATAGCAACTCTTGACATTGTAGAGAGTTGTGGTTAATGTAGCTCAATAGCAACCGTGGAGACAATAAACCTTGATGTCGCAGCCTAAATTGTAGTTAAAATAGTCTAAAATGGATCATTATGTATAATATGAACTTCATTCATGGGTTGCGTGTTTTTTCGTGCTTGCAAGATGATTTCAAACACGCACTTGCTAGATGATTTCTTCTTTTTAAGTTTGGTTTTGACGTGTAGGTGGAAGGGTGATAATCAGTCATCCTCAAGGGAGAGAAATACTGAAACAGCAAAGACAACAGTACCCGGAAGTAGTGGTTTCTGACCTTCCTGACAAAGCACATTTACAAAGTGTTGCAGCTACTTATTCCTTTGATGTGGCTAAATTTTTGGATGAACCTGACTTTTACTTGGCTGTTTTGATCTGCTCTAGGACTTGAACTCCATTTGTATGGCCCTTTGGAAGTTATTTTTCCTAAAATCTAAAATTTTGAGACTATTTTTTTTATGTAACATTTTGCCTTTCAACTTGGATGATGTCACAAGCTTCATAGATTTTGGTTTTGGAATGTATTGCATATTGCAAATTATGCTCTTCGTTTTCCATAGAGGATCTAATAAACAAGAGCGACTATTAGAGTGGGTCGCCAACTTTGTCTAAACAAAATCGGGTAGTAAATACATTAGTTATTAAAGTTATATTAGGAGTACTATTCTTTATTATCTTCTTTTTCATTCTTAATTTTATTTTTATAATTACTTATATTTGATATAAATTGAATTAACACAAAAACATATTTAAGAAATTGTTGTCAATATAATGAATGTATTAAAATATATTTTTTTTGTCCTTTAATTTTACCTCGAGGTCTATTTTGGTCCCTCAATTTTAAAAAGTTTCAACTTTCTGTTTGTCCAGTTAGTCAAAATCAATATAAGTGTACAATTGACGCACACGTGTAGCTGATGTGTAATCTCTTGCCCATATGGAATTTAAGTGTACAACCTTAAAAAAGAAAGTGAAATGAATTAAAGGATTCAGAACACTTGCATTAAACTCTAACGCAACCATTGACGTTTCTTGAAGGTGCATCAGCTGCGATGTGAGGCAAAAATGTTCGTTGAAGGTGAAATTGAAGACACGATTGCTGACTAGAGGTATGTTTGAAGTGATTATTCTGCAATTTTTAAATGTTGTAGTTTTAAGGTTTATAGAATCTTTCTGAATCAATCTTTTTCTCCGCTTCTATTTTAGGACATAGTTTGAAATCGATAATCATTTACATCTAAAAATCCATCACAGTGGTGAATTTGTTAATGAGGAATTTAGTGTGTACGAAGGAGGAGAGGTGATTGATTTGAAAATAGAGGTTGATAGGTGGAGTTATTTTGAGTTGTTAGGTTGTTTTAAGGAGTTAGGCTATAGTGGCATAGAGAAAATATATTATAGGGATCCCACATTTGGGATGAATGTGTTGGTTGATAATAAAGGTGTCTTAGAGATTGTTGATCTCTATAGTGTGCATCTTAGTGTTGACATATATATTCAACACACATTGTCTCAGCCTGAGTATTATGATTGTCCCCTTGATGAGATAGAAGTAGAGCACAATGACATTGTAGATAAGAGTGAAGAAGTGCTTGTTGCAATGTATGAAGTAGTTAATGGGGTTGAAGGTAACTGAGTTGAAGGAAACTGAGGCAAGGGAAACTGAATTGAAAGAAAATGAGATGAAGGAAACTGATGTAAGGGAAAATGAGGCAATGGAAATTGAGGAAGGGAAACTGAGGCAATGGAAACCGAGGCAAATGATGATAATGGGCAGGGGGTGGTGAGGTGCATGATGATGTTAGTCCTAATGACAATTAAGATGAGAGCTTCAATTATGATAGTGAAATGGATATAGCATTTGATGATGAGTATGATGATGAATTGGTTGAGGAAGATGAAATGGCTAATCTAATTGACTATGTGAATGAAGATGATCAAGAGGGAGTGATAATGAAAGTGGGTGTGAAAGTGATGATAGCAATGGAGTTAGGAGAAATAAGTACCCAATGTTCAAGCTACAAAAAGACATGTCCAATTACAAATGGGAGGTGGGAATGTATTTTAGTACCAAAGGTGAATTTAAGGGAGCAATAACCTTATATGCAGTCCAATCGGGTAAAAATTTGAAGTTCACTAAAATGACAAGATAAGGGTGAGGGTTAGGTGTAGAGATGGATGTGAGTGGGAAGCGTATTGTGCTAAGTTGCCTAATGAGGATTCTTGGCAACTAAGGAAGGTAGTTGACATTCATAGTTACAGTAGAGAGTATAATGTAAAGATGATGAGCACTAAATGGTTGAGCAAAAGGATTCAAAATTCATTGAAAAACAATCCTAGAATGAAGATTAAGGATATAAAGGAAAAGGCACAAAAGAAGTGCAATGTAGGGGTCAACAAGACTAAGGCCATAAGAGCTAGGTTTGCAGCTAGATACATGATTGATGGTTCTTTCTTAGAGGATTATATTAGGATTTATGACTATTTCCATGAGTTATTAAGATCAAACTTAGGGTCAACTATAAAACTAATTGTTCAACTCGTTCTAGAATGTATTGATGGTCAAAGACCCCATTTTAGAAGGCTATACATATGTTATGCAGCTTGTAAGGAGAGCTTCAAGTTATGCAGACATTTCATAGGCCTTGATGGTTGTTTTTTGAAAGGTATTTGTGGAGGCCAAATCCTGCCAGCAATAGGTAGAGATCCCGATGATCAAATTCTACCAATAGCATTTGTAGTAGTGGAGAGTGAAAATAAGGATAGTTGGACATGGTTCTTGGAGTTGCTTATTGATGACCTTAGAGGTAGAGATGAGTTTCTCACATACACTTGCATTTCCGATCAACAAAAGGTATGTTTTATGTGTTTACAATTCTGGTGTTATAATTATGTGTTTACAATTTTGATGTTATAATTATGTGTTTACAATTCTGGTGACATGGGTCTATTTCCTGCAATGGATAAGCTACTACCTAAAGTTGAACAGAGATTTTGTGTCAGGCATCTGTATAACAACTTTAAGAAGAGGTTTCCTGGTAAGATGTTGAAGAAAATCATATGGAAGGCTGCAAAATCAACATACTCACGAGCATGTGAAAGAGAAATGAAAGAAATGAAGGATGCTAATGTAGATGCATACGAACACGTGATGAGCACCCCAACAATATTTTAGAGTCGATCATACTTTAAGACACATAACATTAATTGATACAAACATTATGCCATTCAAACTGATACAAACAGATTCAAACTATTTCAATCTCATACACTTGTTACACATATAAAACAATACAAAACATTCTCTTCAAAAAAATTTCCCATTTCACCATCTTCTTCATTTGAATTTGTAATTCCCTTAACTGTAGCTTTAGTCCCTCATTTGTAGCCCTAAGATATTTTACCTCTATTTTTGCTGCATCAAGTTCGTTTTTTAGCTTCTCCGACCTACTCTTTTGCATCTTCATAAATTGATTTTTCTCATCTACCACACCCTCATAGAACCAATCAAAATATCCACATCTAACTTGTGTTGCACCCCGTGTAATTGGCAAATGGTCTATATCATAACAACTGGCGAAGAAAAAAAATATTCAAATTCATTCTTAGCTTATAATGTCGATATCCCCAAATTTTTTTCGCAAAGTTAGTAACACTTGAGGCCCTGCAAAGAACAACCATGTCTCCACAACGACATATGGGTTTCCATCGGATATTGGGGCATGTGTATATATTGGAATCCAAACTACCAGAGCTCTTCATATTAGATTCGTTTGAACAGTACCCAAAATTCATTGTTGATGATTATTTCAATTTCCAGGATCAATTTCAGTGTAGACCTCTACCGAATGAGGAACCTTAAATTGAATTGGGTAAAAACCTAGCAAAAGATGGAGGAACGGGATGAAACGAAGAAGATGAAATATCAAATTCACGTCAGGTGCCACGCACAAACGTTTGTTTCAGCTAAATGGATAGAAAGGACTTCTGTGGCACTATTTGAACAATTAAAGGATCAACTTTGAAGTTTTTAAAATTGAGGGACCAAAATGGACCCCGAGGTAAAGTTAAAGGACCAAAATGGGTATTTTTCCTTGTATTTTTGGTAGTCCGCACATATAAAAATATCGTTGGTCGATCTCGCAAATGTCACATCCATCTTGATTGGACTCTTTGTTGTGTAATGGTGAAATTTACTTCACGTAGCTCTTAAATCTTCATTCGTCTTTATCTTAAACTTATTGAACTCCATCTTCTCTTAGTTATTAATCAAATGATATTCGATTTTAACCATTCTTTAATTATTTGGTATTGCAAAAGATTCTCCAATTTTGATTTCAGATCTACAAAAGGAGTGTCATATGTGACGCTAAATTGAAGAGGAAGTCTCATGTCATTGAAGTACACAAATACAATAAGAATTTAATTGGTATGCGCTGACAGTGTAAAATAATTTTACACTGTCAACCAATCACCCTCATGAAT
Source organism: Lathyrus tuberosus (assembly GCA_022829125.1). Classification (NCBI taxonomy): domain Eukaryota; kingdom Viridiplantae; phylum Streptophyta; class Magnoliopsida; order Fabales; family Fabaceae; genus Lathyrus; species Lathyrus tuberosus. The sequence continues at coordinate 2,474,500 of JALAZF010000222.1, read as the reverse complement.
CCCGCCACATCAGACCGTAAATTTTAAGTTAATTGTATGACATGACAGATTGATACATTTCTATTGGATGACAGTGTAAAATTATTTTACACTGTCAATGCATACCAATTAAACTCATACAATAAACCAATATATTTTTATTAATAACATATGGGGTATATTTATACAAGTTTTAGATTAATATGGATTATACAAAAGGAATTATGTCTCGAGGGACATTTCTAATATTGAAATTTGGATTCCATTAGGTGCAAATAAGGGTCTGTTTGGATATTGAAATCTGAATTAGTCCTTTTACGTACGAAAACACAAAATAGAGTTTGTATCGGATATTAAAATTCAGATACACCCAATTTTACACAATCAGAATTTATTTTTAACGAGAAAATTTTATATCCAATTTTTATACAAGTGATGCTATATATACATTAAAACGCATCAAAAGATATCTCACTACTTAAAATCGCATTAGTGGGTAGATTAAACACTTCCAAAAGTTTGCAAATTTTGTTAACTTTCTTCAAATTCAAATCTTCAATTGTAGGTGCATAATCACGATGTGGATCTATTTCCTTGCAATTTTTGAAGACGGTCTTAAACTTTGAAACAATTGATAACATAAAATATGTCGAATTCCATTGTTAGACAATCAACAATAAACTTTATATCTTTCAAACGTTTTTGCTCGACAATATCACAAAAAAAATATTTTTCAAATTCATTTTTTATAAATAAATCAACCATTCTCTTTCAATATATATATATATATATATATATATATATATATATATATATATATATATATATATATATATATATATATATATATTTTAGAAATTTTTTATTTAAAAAGATTCATTTTTTTTTTTTCCTTTTGAATACTATTATTTTAGATCATCAATATAATTTTCATATATCTTTCAAGATTTTATAAAAAATAATTATGTACAGTTAATTTATAAAATAAATAATATATAAGATTACACATAAATAGGTTGATCTAATATGTCTAATAGGATTTTCTATAATCCTTAAACTAGCATATTTAAATTAATAGACTTTTTAAAATATCTGAGTCTGGCCTTTTACCAAACGAGTTAGACCGAGTTGAGCTTTACGTAGGTCAGGTCATAGGCTCCTAACAGGAGTCCTAGCCTATTCACATTTCTAATGTGAACTCATTGAAGTATATGTTCAAGTATAACAAACTCTAATTTATTTAATTTATTTGTAAATTGTTTTCTGACGTCTACATTGGACATCATCCAGTTTAACATTCATAGATACAGTAGTCTCAAAGACAACATCAAGGACAACATTAGAGTGCATCATAACTACAACCAATCATAACATATGATAATTAAAATTTAACATCAAAACATCCATATTTCAACTTCCGAACACAATATTTCAATTTCCAAACACAATGTAACTAAATCCAAATTTCAAAATCTTGACGCAACGTACATATTTCAGCAAACAAAATCAGATGATCTCAAGCAATGATCAATAAAATACATTACTTAAACTTTCAGATTCTTTTGTTCCTTTTAATGCCAAATTGCCAAAATACATGCAAAGTAATACCAAATTCCATTTCCCGATTAGATTTTAAAATCTTGTAATTCAGACAACATCCGGAGATTAATTTTCAAAGTTTTTTTCAACAAAAATGAGGGTACCACTATAATGAAGTGATTTTGTATGCAATAGACACATTTGGATTTTAAAATCTAGACAATATAAGGTGCATTTTGCGATTTTCATAGGGGTGTGTGGTCTCACAGTGTAGTCAACATCACCCTTCCATAAAACCACTGAGCAATTCCATAAGGACGAGGATTTAACTTGACAACCCCCTTCCAGTTAGACCTGACACCCCTCCCCCTCCCCCTCCCAATGCGTATGAAAAGACGACATTGCTCCTGCAAATTTATTTCCCAAAGTTTCGAAATTCACAATCTAGTGGCGAAAATTTCAAATCTGTGGGGTGATACCGAAAATTTCGTGCAGCTACCGAAAATTTTAAAAATAGTGAGTTTGTATACCAAGTTTTTCAAAAATTTTGGTATTTTGTACCATAAATTTTAAAATTTATGGTGTTTACATTGAAATATATACCGGAAATTTCAAAAATTTTGGTGTTTACATTGAAATGTATACTGGAAATTTCAAAATTTCTGGTACAGATCCCATTCTTTATACCGGAAATGTCAAAAATTCCGGTAGTTATAAAAAATTGGTTTTGTATAAGAAATTCTGAAATTTCCGATATATTCCATGGTTTTGGTATCGAAAATATTGAAATTTTCGGTATGTGCAGAAACTTTGTTTTATATCTGAAATTTTGAAATTTTCGTTAGTTCCCAATATTTTTTATTTTGATTTTTTTCTTCTTTTGCAGTGAAATGCAGAGGCAGAGACGACACTGTTATAGGAAAAGTTGTTGATCGAGCGGTAGACCAGTGTAGGGCAGCCAGGGGTGCTAATGTTGAGTCTTCCCAGATACGGGCAGGTCAAGCGGCCCTAATCGGTTCACACCGGAAGCGGTTGGCTGAGCAGGGTCATTTTCGGGCACCTTGATGCCGACCGGTACGATCAGTAGAGGAGCCTAAAGATGAGGTGGTTCTAAATGTTGTTATTGCTTATCCGATGGTTGAGGAGGTTGCAGATCTGGTTGTTGAGCTGGTGGTTGAGTCGATTGCCGAGGAGGTTGGTTTAGAGGTTGCTGAGAAGGTTGTTTTGGAGGAGGTTGCTCGGATGATTCAGCCAGATGTTGTTGTTGATTCGGTCCTGCTGATACTGAGGTTATTGCTCCTTCAACTGAGCCCTCTATGCACACTGATGGAGGATTCCCTGGAGGATCCATCGACCAGTCGGTGCTTACAGAGTACGTTGACCATATGGCCTTACGACTATGGCAGAGCGAGGTATGTGTCTTTTATGTTTAACTTTAATTTTTGTTTATATATGTTTGTCACAAGAGGTATCAACTAATTTGTTTATATGTTTTTGTCGCATGAACGACCCACACTGAAGGTGACATCGCACGGGTTAAAGATGAAGGACTTTCCGAATATTCTGATGCCTGAGCAGGTCAGTCGGATTATACGGGAGTTCCAGCTGCTTAATTTTGTCCATTGCTCCCTCACCATGCTCAACGCTCTATTACTTAGTGCGTTTGTTGAGATGTGGCACAAGGAGACATCTTCATTTCAGATTTCGTTCGAGATGACTATCACTCTGACTGATGTCTATGCATTGTTCCATCTCCCCATCGCCGGCAGATTTTGGATGGCTCCTGTTCTTAGCATGACTCTTACATGTCAGACTATTGCACGAGATTTGGAATTGTCTGGGGCGGAGGTGCAGAAGGATTTTGGTGGCGTGCACTTTCGTATGTCTTGGCTTCGGAAGACATACGATCAACTTGTAGCTGCTAGGAGGTATGAGGTTGCCGCTAGGGCATACATGCTACATGTAGTAGCATGTACTCTCTTTGCGGACAAGTCTGGTGTTTATATTGATGCTCGATACGCGTGAGTTTGAGGAGTTGTCTTTATATTCAGGTTATATGCGGTGGAAGACCATGGTTGCTAGACACTTTCCTGAGAGGTGTCTGCGACAGTATGGTTATGTTCAGAGTATCCCACGATCAGTTCCAGATATTCCATCTTCAGGTATTGATTAGTGGTTTCAGAGTAACTTCATCAGCTTTGGTCATGGCATTAGAGATCAAGTTGTCATAGTTCAGCACCCCTAACAGTGTGAGGATGATTACTTAGACTGATACCTCACTATATCATACCCTCGCATCACCACACCTACAGCTGATGTTAGGCCTTCTGATGTCGGAATACTTGTTGATGATGTACCGGCGCTTCCTCCAGCAGCTGATGCAGATGACCAGCAGCGCCTCCAAATGATTGCGGTTATTATGGATAATCTCATGGGTTTGATAAACCCAGATGGCAAGGTTTATACTGGATTATCTCGGGCTGCACACATAGTCTGTGGGGGGGCCTATTTAGATATCTTTTATATTATGTATTATTTGTATCATTTGTATATTATTCAGACATCTTCATCATAACTCTTTATTTGCTAATATTATTGATCTTCCTTAAATTGCAATGTGAACATTAACTAGCATTAACTTAAACAAAAAAAACTCAACACTACAATATGATCAATAAATAAGAAAAACCTAAACACTACCAGACGCTTCTGGACGTTTTAGCGTCTCCATTATGTCGTCAACAGATCTTGAAAGTTTAGCATCTAACTCGATCGATCCCTTTGTTATCCTACGGCGAAATAATCTTCACATTTTCTTCCCATCTTCGTCAGTCTTTAACTCAATAAGGTTGTATTTCACTCTTCCATTAGTATAAATCTAATCTTCACGAAAATTGGTCTGCACGAAAATCGGTCTTTTTCACCTTTCTGTTATCGGTATCAGACAACCATTCATTTAACTTGGACTTCTGGCCGCCAAGAGATGTGGTGTCATCTGAAAGCCGGAACTCTACAGGAGGAAAAGCTCCATTGAAGTACTCTTCTACTTTGATTAAAAATTGAGGAAGAGATATTTTTTAGATGTGTTTATCAAAACATGTGACCCCCTATTTATAAAACTTTGCATTTACTATGAATCACACAAACTGTCGAAACAATCACAGTCATCCAAAACTGTCGGTAAAATCCTGAACATCCAAAAAATCAAACAAATAACACTACCGAAAATTTCACTTAAGTTGAAATTTTTGATATTAGCATGTAAATTTCAAATTTTCAGAACTAATTGAAATTTATCAAAAATTCTAAAATTTCCAATCTGGTATACCGAAAATTTCATTCAATAGTGAAAATTTCATTATAACTATTGGAAATTTCGAACAAAAATTTAGTCTATTTTTCACCCGGGGACTGTTTTAAAAATATGAAAAATTAGATGTGCCTGGTATAAAATGGGGGTGACTGGTAAAATTCTTCATAAGAACCAATAAATTATTTGATTGGTCCAAGTAGATGGCCCAAAGATTATGAGCACTCGGCGCCCTTGGAGAAAAATACACATGAATGGAATATTCCTGGGTGCTATTCAAATTAAATAATTTACTTTTCGTTTGAATAGCACCCTGTCAATTTCAGTAATCTAAGCTTGAATTCAGTTGCTGGAAAACTTTCATGGAAGAAAAATCATTAACCTAGGTCAATAAATCACTTCAAGCATGATAACACCCGCTCAAAAACTCCAGCAAAGCTTTCACTATGAAAACTGCTTTGTTTCGACTTTCACTATGAAAACTGCTTTTTGTTTCAACAAAACAAAGAGTGCAAAGTAAGCAAATGGTTAACTGAAACTTTGGGGTAATTATATCTTTCACACATAGTATAGAAAAACTTCAAAATACCAACACTCAATCTTTCTCTACAAAGAAAAAAAAATTCGGCACAAATTGGGCAACAATTAACTAATAAAGCAATATGCTAATGTTGAAAATTGCTAAAAGAAGCTTATTGTTTACCGAATTACTGAGTATTCAAACCTCAATTTATCATATATGAAAGTTAGGGACTGGATTCAGCAACAGCCACCTTCTACTTCTCACTTTATCATTTTAAAAAATTGAAAACCTTAAGTTATTACTTGCAGCAAACAAACTGTATTCCTCCATGGTGGTGGTCTCTTTCTTATTGCAAGTATGGACCTTTTCGGCATGATCCGCTGAACTTTTGGGGCTAAAATCACCAACAGCATCGCCATTTGAAGATGCATGAGTCGATTTACAACCTGTTGAGAGGGCAACAGGCCCGCCAAAATGAAACAAGGAAAAGTCACCATTATTCTCTTGTGACTTGGCAGAAGGATCATGTTTACTTTCTCCATTGAATGCTGGTTTTTTCAAATTGTTTCCAGATGTAACAATCCTTTCTGCAATAGATCCGTTAATATGCTCCTGCAAGGAAACTGGCTTGGAAACACGTGTCCATTCCTCTGAATTTAAGACATTAGCTCTGGCAACTGGCTGATAAACTGGAATGGCAGCGTTAAACGAGGGGGTTTGTTGCTGCAAGGAACCATACTGCAAACAAAACCGTGGGTCTTCATTTAAGCCATATCCAAGAGGGCCAGCAAACAAGTAATGACTTGGGTATGGGAATGGCATCAAACCATTTGTTGGAGCTGCTGGCCATGAAACTGGATTTTGATGGAAATAACTCATTGTTGAAGGAGCTTGAAATGACGGAAATTGAATATTTTGATTTGACACCGGGGGAAGCATGCTTTGAGGTTGAGTACTCACATTAGTGGTGGAAAACCCATTATCAAAATTTTGGGCAATTTCCACAAAACTCTCATCAAATGCATCACTTCTTCCATCCAAGGATGGGCCAATAAGTGAATTTGAACTTCTGGACAGACTCTCACCATTTGCAGTCTGGTTATTCTCCACGGCAGTTTCATGACAATCAGACGGCATGTTTTCCACACAAGCTGAATTATCTCTAACTTCAGATCGTTGGCTAACATCTTCAGAATCTGATGTGGTTGAGGATTCTTGATTTTCACGGTTTGATGACGTATTATTGTCACCCTCACTTAGACATGATGAGCAGCTGTCAGAACTAAAAGTGCTACTTTGGGTAGGATCAGAAGAATTGTTCAAGACAGAGCCTCCAGTTGCGCATATTCCAGATTCCTCAGAAACAATTTCCTTAGAGCTACAAGAACCTTCACCTTCAACCTGAAAATTATTTTGACAGCCTGCATCCGTTTTACTTAAATGCTTTGAATTACAGTCATTATAATCATTTTCACCGGAATCAACAATTTCCCCAATAGATGACTTGATAAGATCAGGCTGAGCTTCTTGAACTTCAGTGGACCTCAAAATAACACCAGAGTCTGAATTACTATGGTGATATTTCTTCAGAGACTCCGTAGGCTCCCAAACCTTTTTTGATTGAAACAAATCCCTGCTGGAATAATTCCCCAAAATGATTTTGCTTTTGTTTCTTCCATTATTCTCATGCATATAGTCTACTTGATTATACTTACTACCTCGATAAAACTGCTTAGCAGATTCATATTGACTGGCAGGTTTTGACTCCCGACTAACTCTTGTCACAGGAGAATGTTGCTCAACTCTCATCTTATATTCACTATTTGGACTACAGCTGCAAGAATGAATATCACACCTGTCATTCATCCGGTTCTTGGAATTGTAAAATTTATCGCCATACTTCGGACTAACGTTTCGACCATTGGACTTTGCAGGAACCTTTATCCTGGGTTGCCTATTCAATCCATTAACTACCCTCGATGAAGTCAACTGACTCTCTCCATAATGTCTTGATTCATTTTTACCAACCATCCCACCATTGTCAGAAACAGTGGCATACTGGTGGCGTCTGTCAGACCACTTGTTAGGCATATCATCCTGTGGAAATTCTTTCCGGTATCTCAGTCTTTGATGAGAAAGCATTGACTGTTCAACCGTAGACTGCTGACCTGTCTCGTCATTTGTATTGGAATTTTCTTCATCACAATCAACATCCGAGTGTTGTTGTGTTCTCAAAGTATCATTCTCACTGGAGAGTTCTTTATCTTGGATGTTAGAAGAATCGTCACTATGATTGACTTCATCTGTTTCAACAACTGAATTCCTGCCACTAGTAAGATTATTTTGATCCATATCAGTACCTGCAGCTAATTCTTCTTTTGAGATTTCTGAAGAACCGATAATATCAGTTGATTCAGAACATGTTTTTTCTCTGTCTTTTTCCTTTCCTTTTAGTCTTTCCTTCCTCCGAAGTTTTTTCTCCCTTTCCTTTGTTCTTCTCCTCTCTTTACGTTCTTCTTCTTCACGTTTTTCTTTTTCTTCTTCTTCAAGAAGTTTCATCTGTAGAGAACCAATAATTAAGATTTAGTAAGTGTAATTCAACATATAAACAGGAATTTTTTTAATTAATCTCCAAAAGTTCTTTTCCAAAATCATAATAACTAAGACCTGCTTTTCTAATGTAATGATTTCTTTGCATGCTACATGCACTCGTTCCTCCAGCAATTTTAGTGCAAGACAGACGAATATGCTGTGTGCATTTTGGCGGGCTGTTCCTTCTCTGAAAGCTTTTTCAACCTGAAAAGATAACAGAGTCAGTGGCTGATCAAGATAGAATGAGAGAGCCACGAGAAAATTAAATTTATGCTAAACATACCTGCTCTTTAAAAATAACAGTAGCAGCATCTAGCAGAAATTCTCGAGCCAGTTCAGGGCTTTTTGCGTGCTTTTGGGGACGAGAGCATTCTCCATCAAGATCATTTCCATCCTTATCAACTGAATCATCATCCTAGAAGACATATATCATATAATAACATGTGAAACTTTGTCTGACAAATTCTTCGTGAACTAATTAAAATTACACTAACTAGGGATAATAAGCAAGGAAGTTTATTTCCTTACTGAAACTTGTATTACCTCTTCCTCCTCAGCCTCTTCAGCATGCTCAAAGAATCTTCGGATACTTTCCCCTTTCGTAATTGTGACATATCCATCTCCTACAATTAATCTGCAATGTACACACTGCTGACCTTTCAATGAGTGAGCCTTAACACAAAGTTCAGAACAGCGTCCATCTAATCTCCAAGCTCGGAGGGTGATGAAACATGCACTCAAACCACCAAGATCAAGGCTGCTGGCTTTGGCACATCTGTTCAATCCAACACTTTTAAATTCCAAAATGTCAGATTTGCCTTCACTTGTGCCCACGGCCCACTCAAAATGATGGTAGGTTCCCAAAGTATCTGGAAATGTCTGACGCCAATCAGCTTGAACCGAGTCGTCAGATACCTGATAAAAGCAAATTGATGAATGTTGATGTTAGGTAGAATATCTACTCAAGTTTTTTATGGTAGTTTGACTAAAAAAGCTATTTTCATAAGAATGATACTTTGTAGACTCTTAGCCTAAAATCTCAATTAAAACTGATTTTACAGAATATAAAGCAGCATAAAAATATGAAAGTCAAACCTCATACTGAAAAGCCGAGTCAGCAACACAAAACCAGCTGCTGCAACGAGGTTCTCTGCGCATGCGTTTCAGTTCCTTTAGCTCCTTGAATTCTCTAATGACATTTCTTCTACAATCTCGGCAAAATCTCTTGCTATCAAACCTGATAGATAAATGGTAAATCATTAGTAAAGATGAAAGCGTAAAACATGCTTAAATCAAGTTTCAATGGATGAGAAAATAAATTAAATCAAGCTTGGCATAAAGGAGCAGCGCTGCCTTTATATAATTGAATGAGAAATAAAGCAAAATGCTGGAAAGTAGTTGGCTAAAGAATCAAAATGAACTCATTTCTCTGACGACATGAAGACCCACTCTGTGCTACTGGCAGAAAGCAGCACCAGAGACAATGTAGGAAATCTCAAGTTAAACAGGACAGAACATAAAAGCATTGCTTTATTTCTTTGATGTTCTAAAATCTTCACAAAATTAATTACCAACTGCATCTCAATAGCGATAGTAGCTTATCTGCTAATTTATCTTCTAAAAAACTGCACGACAACAACTCTTGGATAGCATAGTCCTCTTTTATGTGTTTGTCCATGTTTAGTCAACAAAGTTCATTAAATATGTATCTCAACAAAATCATATTAGCTTACCTAAAGTCTAAAGTGCTCATACATCCAACCCACATGTTCTCCATCTGCACTGTCATAAGTGAAGACTGTAGTATCACAGTATGAATCATTTGGGTAATATTTTTCTTAAAATGCATTATCTAATCTATCAATCTGAGGCAAAAATCAAGACGGCTATCATTAGATGAGTTCAGGCAAGTAATGTGATAGAGTAGATCCAGACCTACGTCAGATCACTGGCAGACTTAATAAGCATCTCTCCCCCTACAGTCTATCCGAGGTATTGTTTTAATTTGTTAACTTAAGCATCCATGACTGGTAAAATATTTCCTATACATCTGACAGAATTGTGTAAATATAAACTTTTCCATCCATGTTACTCTACATTTACTGTTTCGGGATAATGTTGCTGAACAATTTCTCAGTTCAATGCCTATGATAGAGTTCCCTGTTTATCTTTTAGCATCAAACCCAAACCAGCCGCCACATTATCCTAGAATTCAGCAGATAGTTGATTACAGATCACTTGCATATGAATGGTAAAAAAACCAGCACCCAAAATAATTTTCTCAATTTTCTGTCCGGCACTTTTGGGACACAAAATAGATAACTCGGAACCCAATCATGATATTCAGAAAATTTAAAACGTTTCAGGGACAGGTGACAGATTCTCATTCTTTGTATATCAGGTTCAACTGCATGACCTATTCAAGTATCAGAATCTGTGTTTTTATCCCACCATAACAGTCTTCACTTGTCTAATGCATAATACAGTGTAAGAAATATACAAATAGACACCTGAACATAAGTCTCTCCATAAAATCTTCTTCCTTCATCCTTAGAAGAGAAAATCGAGTCTCCTCTCCAAGCGCTGACCAAAAGTCTACCAGTGTATCACATGAAAGTCTGGCAGTGTGCAAGGCGCATGTTTCTCTTGTTCCGTGTCCTCTGCCATAACTCACTAGGCCTTGGCTAATCCAACCTCGGCCGGCCCCACCACAGGCATCAGGATAAAGCAGTTCTCTTTCCCGCTCCCTAGCACGTGCACCATCAAAGACCTAACAAGAGCAAGTGTTTAGCCACCAAACATGGAAAAAGAATTGTGTGAGGATCCAATGTAATGTACTTCACTTACCGTTTGCAATCCTTTTAAAGACTTTGAATACAAATAGCAGGTCATAAGAGTTAACGAGCCCTCACGCGTTGTGGTCAGGCCTCCCCAAGGATGCATAGATGGATCTGAAATTTCATCTTGGCACCCATTTATAAAGCTTGATCCACCATTAGTTTGCTTTTTCAAAGCTCCAAGTTTGTTACAAGGAAATTGAGCACCCACCCCTTCTTGCTGCAAAGATTTCCCATACATAACAATTTGCAAAAATCCTTCAAGAAGCAATCCATTGCATCTCGAGCAGTACATATTTTTACGGGCATGCTCAAAAAGGGATTGCTTGTCAATCCTAAGGAGTTCTTGTCGAGCTTGTAGTGACAACTCAATCCAAAACTGTATCAAAATAACATACAACATCGAATAAGAGACAAGATAAGTATATCAGAAGTTGCAATTTGATCAAAAGAACAATGTAATATATGCAACATGACCCGGTCAAAAACAATTCATTGTTTTCAATATCAATTCTCTATCGGTATCTAAATTTATAAAATGGTAACTTCCAAAATACAAGCCAGTCTGTCAATGTTGTTAAATAGCCAGTATAGTGGCACACTATACCGCTATAGTGCTGCGGAATTTAGACAAACAGCTACTGTTACGCAATAATCTATTTGGTATAAAATGTTGTAAAATAACCACTATGGCATCGCTATAGAACTGTTGCATAGGAAAATTTAAACCATCCACTGTTCGCAATTGACAACATTGGGCTATCCAATGTATTCAACACTAACACGCGTCCACAAACGGGACGAAGACATTTACAAAAACGGTAAATATGGCTCCGCAGAAATCTAAATACAAAATGCTACTAGATAAGTACATGTGCAACACCAGGATTTTTTACTCCATAGCCTGTAACAGACACTAATATGAAAATTAAACTGAATGACATTAATCAATATAAACATACACATTGCGTATATGCTACATAAAAACCCTCGGAAAGAAATTGGAAAATTGGTTCAACTGTAGGATCCAATACAAACGCAGACAAATCATCACTATAACCATTTACACAATAATCAATACAAATTTACAAAACAGTGATCTAGAAACAATCTTAAGCTAAAACGAAATAAATATATATTTGTAAAAATAAAAATTAAAAAATTAAAAAAAGTAATAGAACTGAATACCTTTTGAAGCTGATTGTAGCTAACGTCGCCACAATTGTTAGACCAGAATTCGTTAACAGAGAGTGAAGATGCGGCATAAGTGAATTGTGGCATTTTCATAGTGTGTGATATTTCATATCAATTGTAACGGACTCTGCGAAATTTGATATCAATCGATAGGAAAGTAAATAAGTATAAGAAATTAATAAATTTAAACCGCGAAGATGAAGTAGATCGGAATGGTGATTGAAACTGACGGAAGGATTGGCGGAGACGGAGACGATCGAGAAGGTTCAAGAATTGTGTGATGTAAGGGTTTTTGGTGGATGACGAGATGAGAACGAAGACGATGAGATTTGGAGGTGTGAGCGAGCGAGCGAGAGCGACTGCGTGTGTGAATGAATGAATATATATATTTGTGGAGAAAATGAGGATTTGGTGTATTGGTAATGGAAATTGAAATGGAAATGCCAGTGGTTGCTCGATTTATGAGGCGCTGTTAAAATTTACGAGGAAAACTAGCCCATTATTTTTTCTTTATATTCTTGCTAAATACTTAGCCCTATGTAAAAAAATCAAAATAAATAATAAAACAAAATAATAATAATAATAATAATAATAATAATAATAATAATAATAATGTTACGTGGAGAATCATAAATGTTTATAAATGTTTGGTGAAATGATAGAGTAGAATTCTTATATGATGGAGTTATTCATTCACGATGACGTGTGGTAAACGTGTAAGATTAAGACAACGTTTAAGTCAATAATAGAATGAGGAGTAAAGTAAGTTATGGATTAAAGAAAATACCTCAAGTCTCACGAGGGATGTCTTATATATGAATGGCTAGGGAGTGTAAAACGGGACGTGCTCTGTGGGGCTGGTTCGCGCACCCGCCAAAAAATGGAGGGTTAGGTTGAGATTTTGGGTCCGCCGCCCACCAAAGCCCGTCCCACTAAAGAATGTCACCCGCCAAAGCCCGTCCTGTCAAAACCCACCGCCTGCGAAAGTCTGCTGCATCTATTCGTTCAGTTTGCCTCACCTTAAACTTGCCCTTTTTTATTTAATTCTAGTAATTTCAATTCTTGATGGTTTTATTGTATACATTTATTTGAATATATATTCAATATTTTTTGAAGTAAAATTTGTTAAAAAGAAAAAATAAGTGGAAAATCTAATTGAAATAAAAAAAAACAAGCCTATTAATCTATTAAAAAATGAAAATAAATAAATAAAAAGTAGGCGGGCAAAGCCCGCTGCACGCCAACCCGCCACCTTGGCGGGGCGAGCTAGATTTTTATACCCATTTCCACTTGGCGGGCTTGCCCGCCACGCCTTTTTTTTTTGCGGGGTGGGGCGGGGCGGGTGGCCCGTTTTGTTACCCTTATGAATGGCAGTTATGGAGGTTCCTTGTCATTTCAGCATGGAATGCAATAGGTCTTCTGATGACATCTAACGGTAGGTTACAGTCTATGGCGTGGATCCAGTGTGGAGCTCGAGAGCAATGTTACCTTGTGTCTTTGATGCTTTGACTAAATGACTGATGATTGGGCCTCCTCGTTTTAAGTCAATGGTCGGCTTACAAATATTTGCCCCTAAGACTTGGGTTGGGCTTACCATGTTGGGCTCATTGCTTAGAGAAGTGTGAAAGATTTGGGAGTCGTCGTGAGTGACGTTGGAAACAAACTCATTAAATGTTAGTCTCATTATTAAAACATCTTGCAGACTCACTCTTACATGTGGATCTAGTTCATTACATTATGGTGTGCGTTTCCCTTTAAGGTGCTCACGTGTACTCAAGTGTCGTTACAATATCGAAGCAAATTCAATCGTTGTCTTTTATTTTCTTGTTTTCTTTTATTTGGAACCATTGATTTAACTACTTCACCCCGATATATAAAGGTTACATTATCTTCCTAGTCACGTTTCCACTCTTTGCGCAAATTGTAAGTCATTTATTTTTCTACGAACCCCGATTACTTTCCCTTGACCTCTGGTGATTCTTGTTCTATTTGTCTTTCTTTTCATCTCTTGTCCTATATTTTCTCGATTCATCGCAAATATCATTTGCTTTAATTGTTTCCTCAATATTCAAAATTTTTAGATATAATTTATCTCCTTGTACCACTTGTTACTTTTTCCTTCCTTGTTTTAATCATGGCTAATATGGGAGACGACCCAAAAAAAATATTCTAAACTAGTGATGTGAGTGATGTTTCATCTTGCACTGAAATAATAAATCCATATATATATATATATATATATATATATATATATATATATATATATATATATATATATATATATATATATATATATATATATATATAAAACATCATACCTTTAGAAGTTAATCGATCCATTATAAACCTTATTGCCCTCAGTGAAAGTTCTGAGTCTGGTGGGGATTCTATCTAAGATGGCCGCAAACCCTCAAATTCCCCTTCTGGCAGAAATACAAATGGTTATGTTGATCCCATCATTAGGGATACTAGGCCTTCTTTTATTTAGCTTGTTGAGGCATGTCGGGATGAATCGGGAACTCGCATATTTATTAATTCATTTACATATAAATGGCCATCAACCTAGTACTAAAGAGGTTAGGAATCACCTCAACTTTTGAAACCATTCCCTGATTAATGACAAGTATTATCTTTTTCTTGGCATTTGGGAAGACATGGTTCAAAAAAATCATAAAGGTAATGTCATGCCTATTAATACTGATCAGTATCACTGGGTGGAGATGGAGTTAGTGGAACAATTTCTTTCTTCAACAACACTTAGAATTTGGAATAGGCTTACAGAGATTTTGGACCGTCCTCTGATTGGTTTATTTCTCATGTCGCCCCTAACAAAAGGATATGTAGCTCCTTCGTGGGGTGCTCTATAAATTTTTACGAATGTCTATTTTCCAGGTTAAGATTCAAGTTTCCCTTTAAAAGCATCAAGGAGAAATTTGTGAGAGCAAGAATTGTCTCTACAAGTCAATCTGTGTTTTGATGATAATAATAAGTATTTGTGAAAGAACCATTTTATGGTCTAACGTGTGTTGTGTGCAGATCATAAGAATTAAAGATATCAGAACCAACATACACCAGCTAGATGTACTATGAGTGAATATATACATATGCGAAGTTACTATGTGTGACTAAAGTCGCGAGAAGCAAGAACGCTTCTTTATCTAGTCATGATCAACCATGTCCAAGGATGCCAAGATTGTTGTTGCAATGCTCTTGTGGATGCTCTCTGAAAGTGATTGAGATTCTGAAGATAGCGAAGCTTCTGAAGAAGTACACTCTAAAAAGAACCAAAGTGCGGAAGACTCCTATGACTTGAAGTTCTGATGGCTGAAGGTGCTGAAGACCAAGTGCAGAAAGAAATTGAAGACTTATGTGTTCTGAAGATCAAGGTTTCAAATAAGAAGTTCTGAAGACTCTGAAGACAGGCTCTGAAGATTCGGAAGACTTGAAGCAGAAAAGAATAACGTTCTTAAAGACCAAGTGCTGAAGTTCTAAAGACTGATTCCTAATGGACTTCTTTAATCAACGGAAGACTTGAAGCATCAGATATTCTGCTAAGAAGACTCTACTCATGCTTCATCAAATTAACATCAGAAGCCACTGAAATTTTGAAGTCTAAATATTACCGTTGTGAGTTAAATGTACACACTGCCCAAGAAAAGATGTCCGGTCACTTCTTCCTCTGCAAAAAGAAGATGTGTCAGTACAACTCATTATATCACAACGTCTATTTTCCAAACTGCCAACAGTATTCTCTAACGGCTATATTTCTACGGGCTATTTAATGGAAAGAGTTTTTGCTTCTGATGGGTCGATCACTTGTAGAATCACGAACTGAATGTTCATCTACAAAATTGACCAAGTCATTGTGAAAATAGCAACAACAATGAGTTCTCGTTGTAACACTTAACATATTCAGAGCTATCATCATTTCACTAATGGCGATTATTGTTAAAATTCAAGAAGACAAATCAATACAACAACAACAACAATCAAACAGAAGTTGTTGATGAAGAAGACACCATTGAAGATTTGTCAAGTCATCAACCTACCTTCTCTTCAGGACTACATTGAAGATCTGAAGCAAGGAGTTGCTGCTCAAAGCTTGCTCAACCAAAAGACGAAGAAGAAGAAGATCTACAAGATGTCAACAATTATAAATCTAAATACATCTTTGTAGTTTCTTAGGAAAGCAAGGAGCTGATTGCTCATAACTTGCTTGAACACATGTGTGTGTTCTTTGTACTTAAACTTAGGAGAAACTTGCTTATTAAGAAGCACAATCTATAATCTCCAGTTTGCCAATTCGACTAAATGAATTGAGACTCCTCAAGTGAACGTTATATCCTGAAGGGATCCCTGAACGGTTCAGCTGTGAGTTAAGGCCCTTGAGTAGATCACGTGGTGATCAGATACTTGAGATGACAATGGCTGAGGGTCATTGTGGAAACCCTGAAATATGGTCAGTAGCGTTATATTCATTATGATGAATCCCTGAACGGCTAGCTGTGAAATCCCAGTAGTGGGTCTGCTCGGTCAATGAACGTTATATCCTGTTGGATCCCTGAACGGTTCATTGGATTGTTAGTCACATTGTGGCTGTGCAAGTTGTTAGTCACCGGCGTGGCCCGTGCAAGTGTAATCATGATTTGATTATATTGGATTAAGTCCTTGTGTTCAAGGCGAAATCACCTGAGGAGGGTGGACTGGATTAGCCCGCATGGTGAACCAGGATATATCGTGTGTCCTTTACTCTCTTGCTTAGTATCTCTATTTATGTTTATGCATTGAATATCAGAACCTCATATTAAGCAAAGTCAGAACCTTGCAGCCTATCTCTGATAAGCTTCTGCACTGCAAGTTCTGAGTATCGTATCTTATGATCAGAACCTATATGGTTCTCATGCTCCATAGTTAAGAGATCAGAATCTCTCAACGAACATTGAAGGTTCTTGAGTATCTCTTTAACAAGATGCGAAAAGTTACAAAAAGAGTAAATACACAATTCAAACCCCCCTTTCTTGTGTCTTTCTCGCACCTTCAATTGGTATCAGAGCTCCGGTTCTGTTATTGATTCACATTAAACACTTAACAGTGTCAGAAAAAGATCCAGATGTGGTGCGTAGAAGTACTCTTGGTGAGATTGAAATCCACTTACAATTTCTGTAATAGTTCAACAGTTGACTGTGTACAAAATTGTAATCAATCTGATTACTTCGTGAGAAATTCACTAATTCTAGATGAAGCCTCACTAAAATTGAAGAATCAGCCGATAAGATAAATTCATCAGATAAAAGGCAGTATCTGTTAAATGCTCATCTTAGAAATTACGTGTGGATAAAACCACGTATATGCTTAAAAGATAAATCATCAGAAAGCAAGAAATCTTGCTTGCCGAAGATTAATTCTTTATGAGTTTTTGAGATGTTTTCAAGAAACGGATTAGGTCCACCCTTGACTTTCTCGTGTAAAACTCATTCTGAATCTCTTCATGTAAAGAAGAAAAGATTGATGTTCTAAGACTTTGAATTTCAGAAAGGAATCTGTTAAAATCAAATTCTGAAAAATTCAAATTATTAGAAATGATTCAATGTCAGAATCTAGAATGATCAAAAGATTCAATGAAGAACTGAATCCCAAAGATTCAGCAAATACTTGACTCTGAACGAACTCTTAAGTTTTAACTGGTTCAGTGATCAAGCTCCAACAATTTGAAATCATCCTAGTAAAAATCAAATGTTGATAATCTGATTCTCGACAGATCAAGTGTTCTTAGAACCACTTGAGCTAGGATATTGGTTGCTATCATTCCAGATATCCAGGTTCTCCAACTAATGTCTTAAAAGATGACGTTAATATTTTTTTTAAATCAGTTAACTCATAGATATGTGTAAACAACCCCAATAAGTTGATCAGCATTGTGAGAACAAGAAGGTTCATACAAACCATGTCTAGTGATGTACACATGGGGCGTGATGATGTTTTGGTTCTGAACAAGTTCTAAAACAACCTTGAGGAACAAAGTCAGATGTTGATATGTCAATTCCTCCTTGAATAACCTCTCAAAGGTTCTCACTAATCTTGTGAAATCAATCATCTTTCGAAGACAAGAAACTCTCACAAACGCAAACTGAATTCAGGCTATGAAAGGAGAACTCAACCAATTCTCAAAGTTTGTCGTTTAAGATTCAGATCCATATCTTAAGAACTGTATCGAAACTAAACAGGTTCTATGGATCAAGGAAATGAGAAGTGAGAAGCAATCAAAAACAGATGTAATCTGTTGCTTATGAATGGGGTCATCAAATGGAACTTACTATTCACTCAGTACTGCTCCCACGCATATGAGTGTTAATTTTTCCTTCAGAACATTCGTTACATCGCCTTACAAAAAGGATTGCATGTAATTGGCTAATTCCAGATGGAGCGGTTACTCTGATCTTGTTAAGTCCTAATCTCGGTTATTAGAGAACTGACGGACAAGGTTGAACAGGAAAAAAGAGAAAGTTGTAATTCATTCAGGATCACATTTCAAGAAAATATTCATTTTTTAGAACACAAGCGCATCTTGAAAAATCCAAGAACCCTCGGCAGTTCACTCAGAAAAGGAAAGATCAGAGTCAAGATGAGAGTGCATTCAGATTAGTCTGTAAAAATTTCCAGGTACCATCTTTCCCTCACTTATGACTTACTCTCATAATAACAACCAGAATCACTCTATCAAACCCCCCTTGATTATGATATGTTAAGTTTTGAGAAAGTAATTAGAAGTTCTCTTTCTTATATGTCTGCTTAGAAAATGCTATAGTATAAACCGCCACACATGTAAGATTCTCTGCATCATGTCATTCACCCTGCCTAATTTTTTAACCCACTAGCACACTCCAACTAGTACTCCTGTTCCAGACCTAACTCTCTCTCTCTCTCTCTCTCTCTCTCTCTCTCCTAGAGCCCCTTTATCTGACCTAGTTAGTCTACGAAACCTGAATGTTCATTTAAATGGCTGCACACTTCTGCATCCATCTAAATCTCCTTAGTTTACTCACATTGAATGATATCTATTCAGTCTCAGAATAGGGAAACGTGCTACCTTAACCAAAATAGCTCTTCACCTAAGCTACCGACCTTAAGCCGGAATAATTATGCTCTGACAAGTCAGGATTCCCCTTAAGTATTGGGAACTGTGGAAAACCCTCTTTTCCTGCTTTCTCGACTATACGCCTTTCAAACCTTGAAATTCGAAAGCATGTCGTCTAGAATTAATGACGTCATAAAAGCAGTTACTGTATCCACCTAACTCCTGCTAAGAATAGAGTGCATATATATCTTTTTGATCTTCTAAAAAATTACAAACTACTTAGCTGTCCTCACTCTTTAGACTTCTCCTAGGTATTCCAATCTTCTCAAGTCATTCTTAGCTACTGACTTATCCTGCTTAAACTCCTCCACTTGTCTATTTAAAACTATAGATGTTCCGGAAGAATTCATCATTATCCCTTAGTCTTAACCTTCCTTTCATCCTCAATCTAAAATGACTCCAAGAACATTTTATGGCAATGATGATCTTCTTGAAATCATAAATGAAAAACGACCAAACCCAATAGATACTAATAGTGACTTTCATCTTAGTATCCACTTCCAAAAATGGAATAGATACATTCATATGCTTGGAGGCTCAATTTATCCAACCCTCTTAAAATCCTTCTGGATTAATGTATCCGTTAGCAGAAATGGTCTGGCTATCTCCTCTAACATTTATGGTCTTCCAGTCACCATCAACATCACAACAATCTCTGAAGTCATTAACTGTCTACTAGGAGGTGTCACTCCCAACCATGCATCCATTCGATGTACCTCTGATGCTAAAATGCAATATATGGTTGATAAAGTATCAGTCCTTGAACCTACAAATCCTGAAAAACTTGTGCCAATTGCCAGAGGATGGTTTAAATTCATCTTAACTAATATCAAACCTCGCAACTCAAACAAAGACTTCCTGTACCATGATGATAAGCTCCTCATCATGTGTCTCCTTAGGCCAATTCCAATTGATCTATCTCAAATAATCTTCGATCATTTAAAGGAATCAATTCTTATATCAAGAACAATGGATAATTCATTCATTCCCTATGGAAGAGTCTTGTCTGAAGTTCTCTTCAAAGATGGTATTGTGCAAACGATTTGCAGAATTCGGTGTGGACCAGACACTGCTCTAAATAGGAATTTTTGTGAAACCTTCGACAGCAGATGGTTCTCATAAACTAGAAGACTATCTGTCATACTTAGGCTAAGTTATTAGTATGTAATAGTTTATCAAGATCACATGCTCATTCTGTAACTGCACATTAAACCAATGAAGTATGCATTATGTCATTTCTTTATGCCTACTCCTATATAAGTGCACTTATAAAACATATAAGACAAAACTCTTGAAAGAAGAAAATATGTTTTCAGCACTAGAGAACGACAATACTCTCAGATATGCACTTATTGCGAATCCTTGACTCCCGTCAAGAATAAATTAGAGAATCCTACGCATGATCTCTTGGTTTTTCAAGAATGGTAATCTGTCAGACTCTGTACTAGTTCTAATTCACAACCTAAGATGTCTAGAAAATGACGAACCTGACGATTGGAGTCACGAGCATTTAATTGACTCTCCATTCGTTGCCTACTTAAGGCACCATGTTCTCTTCTCTATCCATCATTCCAAACCATCCCAGTCAGTACCCTTCCTTAGTATTTTCTCCAAGATGTCCACCTATCGTCCTAAACCTACTAATTGTGAAATTGCTAAGTTAAGAGTCCTGAATGAATTCTCTGTGAACACCTGTTCTCTCAAGGAACTTGGCTTTACTAGAACTTCGTCCGAATTAAGATGTCAGAACTGGGAAGGTTATATTGAGATGCTTCCAAGTCTTATTTACACAGATCTTGTTAAAGAATTCTGGGCAAATGCTGATGTGTTTTCTAATGAATACAACCAGCACATCATTCATTCAGTTGTCTCTAGAATTCCAGTGGTAATTAAACCCTCTGTCATTGCGGAAGCAATCAAGTGCGATGAAAACGGTGACACCACTGAAGACTACAAGGAAAGGAAAATCTTCAATGATCTCATCTATAAAATTCATTGTGGAAATGGTCCCTCCAACTGCGTCTCCACACTCAAACCCTCAGCTAAGGTCTGGCATAGAATAATGGAAACAAACCTTCGACCTGGAGAAGTAGGAGAACAAGTGCTAACTCATTCAGATAGACTATTCATCTTCTTTCTGATCTACAGAAGGAAAATAAACCTTCCCCTAACTATGTTCAATCATTTGAAAGAACAAATTCTATTGTCTAAAAACAAACCCTCTCTCAGCATTCCGTATGGAAGAGTCATATCTCGAGTCCTAGAAATTCAAGATGTGGTTACCAGGCTAAACCACTTAGGAGAAACCACTGAATGTTCACCCATAGATCTTACAAATCTATCTGGAAGTTCCTAAGGAAAAATAGAATTAAGTTATAAGATTTTTGTCTTGATATGTTGGTTCCTACTCTATGTACTCTTATTAAGATTATCAAATGAATTATCTATGTTTTGATTATCTTGAATTTTTCAAGATTAAGCTCAACCTATGTTCTGCATTTTAAAACTATTTTATGTTGATGCTTCTATCTGTTTGTTCACAAATGAGATGCTGTAATTAATCTTTACAGATGATCTAATATCTTCAATTAGTAATCAGTTCATTCCATCTAAAAATCCTTCAAATGAATTTATTATGGTTAAAGATGGTTATCACCAAGTGACTTGGATTGCTCTTAACTGCTCAAATGCTGGCTCTATGGTTCTATGTTGTTTAACATATCCAGTATATATATGATGATGTTAATATGCTTAAATGCCCTTATGCTCTAAGCACTTTTTGATGATGTCAAAAAGGGGGAGAAATATATTGATTTTGATTGAGAGAAGGAAATCTGAAAGAATGCAGAACTCAAACAAAGTACTCACATAAAAATGCGTTACTACTAACGTTTGTTGTTTAATGTTATCCGAGGAACTCTAAATAAGTTCACTAGGCATTCTACGACAGGTTAAGAAAGAAGAACAGTATATGATGTTCATTGAAAGTCAAAGTTTATCGTGATCTCTGTCTCACTTGGTTCAGAAGCTGTAAGCTGTCTGAAAATATGAAATTCAAAACGCAAGAATCAGAAGAAGAAAACTCTGAAAGCAGTCAAGACAAAGTACACATTCTCAAGATGCTTACTCAGAAGAACTGTGCAAATCAGAAGTCAAGAGCTGTCTGAAGATCTGGATTGAAGATCCAAGAAAGAAGCCATTCTGATGTTTACCAGAAACCAATTAAAATGAAAACAATCTAGTATCAGACTAAATCAACAATTGGTAATCAGACTCAGTACACAAAGATCAGTATCAGACTCATCAATTAGAGCAAAAGCTGTGGATTACTGTCAAAATACCTTCATTGGTATCAATATCAGCACTCTAATGAATTACCTCTTAAGCGTATGAGAAGAAATTCTTCACTTAGTATCAGACTCAACATACTCTGGTATATGACTCAGCACATCACATGGTAACAGATCAAAATTAAATCATGAGGATCAGATTCAGAATCAAGCGTTGATTGATCACTTTAATATTAACCTTCAATTGGTATCTGATAAAAAATCAAGCTTTGATAAATTACTAAGTATGACTTTAACAAGGTTCTGAGATGGAGACCTGTGTTCAAAAGTCAAAACAGTCATGATCTACATTGGTGTTTAAAATCTTATCATCCAAAATCATAATTCTGAAGATCCCAATATCTGACGTATAGGAATTAAGGGGAGACTGCCCGGAAGATCAAATTGCAAAATCTCAAATCTTCACAAAGTCTGAAACTCATGGGGAGTTTCCTTTAAAGACAGTGTCTGTCTCTGATAGATAGCAAGGCTACGACTATCAGTCAAGAACTATTATGATCTTGTGCTTAATGAATCTGCTAAAAGGTAGAAATGCTTCAGAAGTCTCCGAAGATTACAAGCTCTAATACAAATACAAAAGGAAACTGAGTTTTGAAGATCTGAAGATGGAAGTTCTGATGAACTAGTCCAGATGCTAAAGATTCTCTGTTTTCTTAAAGACAAGATAGAGAAGTAGTTCTTTTCTACTCTTCGTACCGGCAACTCAAGTTGTTATTCTATATATCTTTGGATCATATAAGATTCTAGATGGTCACAAATAAAACCTTGAGGATAACACATTCAGGGGGAGCTGTTGTTCCAAACTCTGAATTTGTTTGTTTTGGTGATTACCTTGTATAAAATGTTTAATCAAAATACTTGGTTTTGTCATCATCAAAAAGGGGGAGATTGTGAAAGCAACAATTGTCTCTACAAGTCAATCTGTGTTTTGATGATAACAATAAGTATTTGTGAAAGAACCATTTTATGGTCTAACGTGTGTTGTGTGCAGATCATAAGAACTGAAGATATCAGAACCAACATACACCAGCTAGATGTACTATGAGTGAATATATACATATGCGAAGTTACTATGTGTGACTAAAGTCGCGAGAATCAAGAACGCTTCTTTATCTAGTCATGATCATCCAGATCCAAGGATGCCAAGATTGCTGTTGCAATGCTCTTGTATATGCTCTCTGAAATTGATTGAGATTCTGAAGATAGTGAAGCTTCTGAAGAAGTACACTCTAAAAAGAACCAAAGTGCGGAAGACTCCTATGACTTGAAGTTCTGATGGCTGAAGGCACTGAAGACCAAGTGCAGAAAGAATCTGAAGACTTATGTGTTCTGAAGATCAAGGTTTCAAATAAGAAGTTCTGAAGACTCTGAAGATAGGCTCTGAAGATTCGAAAGACTTGAAGCAGAAAAGAATAACGTTCTTAAAGACCAAGTGCTGAAGTTCTGAAGACTGATTCCTAATGGACTTCTTCAATCGACAGAAGACTTGAAGCATCAAATATTCTGCTAAGAAGACTCTACTCATGCTTCATCAAATTAACATCAGAAGCCACTGAAGTTTTGAAGCCTAAATATTACCGTTGTGAGTTAAATGTACACACTGCCCAAGAAAAGATGTCCGGCCACTTCTTCCTCTGCAAAAAGAAGATGTGTCAGTACAACTCATTATATCACAACGTCTCTTTTCCAAACTGCCAACAGTATTCTCTAACAGCTATATTTCTACGGGCTATTTAATGGAAAGAGGTTTTGCTTCTGATGGGTCCATCACTTGTAGAATCACGAACTGAATGTTTATCTACAAAATTGACCAAGTCATTGTGAAGATAGCAGCAACGATGAGTTCTCGTTGTAACACTTAACATATTCAGAGCTATCATCATTTCACTAATGGCGATTGTTGTTAAAACTCAAGACAAATCAATACAACAACAACAATCAAACAGAAGTTGTTGATGAAGAAGACACCATTGAAGATTTATCAAGTCATCAACCTACCTTCTCGTCAGGACTACAATGAAGATCTGAAGCAAGGAGTTGCTGCTCAAAGCTTGCTCAACCAGAAGACGAAGAAGAAGAAGATCTACAAGATGTCAACAATTGTAATATCTAAATACATCTTTGTAGTTTCTTAGGAAAGCAAGGAGATGATTGCTCATAACTTGCTTGAACACATGTGTGTGTTCTTTGTACTTAAACTTAGGAGAAACTTGCTTATTAAGAAGCACAATCTGTAATCTCCAGTTTACCAATTCGACTAAATGAATTGGGACTCCTCAAGTGAACGTTATATCCTGAAGGGAACCCTGAACGGTTCAGCTGTGAGTTGAGGCCCTTGAGTAGATCACGTGGTGATCAGATACTTGAGATGACAATGGCTGAGGGTCATTGTGGAAAATCCTGAAATATGGTAAGTATCGTTATATTCATTGTGATGAATCCCTGAACGGCTAGCTGTGAAATCCCAGCAGTGGGTCTGCTCGGTCAATGAACGTTATATCCTGTTGGATCCCTAAACGGTTCATTGGATTGTTAGTCACAGTGCGGTTGTGCAAGTTGTTAGTCATCGGCGTGGCCCGTGCAAGTGTAATCATGATTTGATTATAGTGGATTAAGTCCTTGTGTTCAAGGCGAAATCACCTGAGGAGGGTGGACTGGATTAGCCCGCGTGGTGAACCAGGATATATCGTGTGTCCTTTACTCTCTTGCTTAGTATCTCTACTTATGTTTATGCATTGAATATCAGAACCTCATATGAAGCAAAGTTAGAACCTTGCAGCCTATCTCTGATAAGCTTCCGCACTGCAAGTTCTGAGTATCGTATCTTATGATCTGAACCTATATGGTTTTCATGCTCCATAGTTCAGAGATATGAATCTCTCAACGAACATTGAAGGTTCTTGAGTATCTCTTTAACAAGATGCGAAAAGTTACAAAAAGAGTAAATACACAATTCAAACCCCCCTTTCTTGTGTCTTTCTCACACCTTCAGAATTGTTGAACAACTTGAGAATTCACTCCTCTTAACTACACCCATTAGTTTAATGGCCTTTGTCAAAGTGTTCCACTATTGGTGTGAGTAGCCTATTCTCAAAGATCAAACATTAGAGTCCTTCCTTAGTCCATCTACCTCCATTGCGGCCTTGGTGAATCAATCGATGTACAAATGTATGCTCTCTTTCTTCCCTTGAACGATCCCACTCAGAGCGGCTACTATGATTGGCTAACGCTTCCGATCAGTAAAGTGTGTAGATAACCGATCGCATATGTTAGTCTAAGATTCAATGCCCCTGTCAGGAAGTCTGTTGAACCATAATCTGGACGGTCCTACCAGAGTGAGTGCATATAGCTTTCACTTAGAGGCTTCATCATCGTAGAAATATTTAAGTCATTCATTGACATGTAGAACATGTTCGTCAGGATCTCCCTTTCTGTCATACTTCCCTAAATTGGGAGGCTTTTGCAAGAATTTAGGTATTTTGTTATCTAAGATCTGGTTGCTAAAGGGGTGTTTTGGCTACACCCTGACCTGCTGGTTTTCTTTATGATCCGGAGAGAGAGTGACTGCACCGATCTCTTTTGGGACTTTGAAGGGGATGCCGATGCTTCTTGTAACACCCTAAACCCTGAAATATGAAATAATACAAAATAAAACAACTACACACATAAGATGTCACTCAAACACAACATAAACGTTCTCCGTAACACGGGTTATATAAAATATGCATTAAATTAAACACATATCATCACATGCTCGTCTTTGCATAGGCTCATCGCAGCCGAATAATCGATTTAAAATAATTCAACAACCAAACAAGTCTCATAACATAAGTACCTTGATCACCTTCGACATAAACAATATCACAATTAATAAGAGATGATAAAAACAATCATTCGCCTGCCCAATGTTACAAATTAGAGCAATGAATACTAAATAATCGCATAAAACAGGAAAAAGAAGAACAACTTTTACGTCTTCCTTCAGCCTCTAAGCAACTACTCATTTACCTGCTCATATGTACTCCCAATAAAGAGCACAGAACCACACAAACAACAAATAAGTGAGAATACGCTCGTAATATATAATGGTGAATAAGTATGCAATGGTAGCTTAAACAAACATCAACAAATATTCAACACATGCCATTCACATCAACAACACGAGTATTCTCAATCACCAACACTAACACAAACAACAATTATATATGCAACAGTGAATGTGATGTACTCAACACCATGACTCAACAATGCATGTGGTACTATTATGGACAGCACAGGTCCATCTCGTTCCTGAATCCCCACCATAAGACCAGAGCACACCAAATCATTATTATCACCATAAGTAACGTGTCATCAATTCCCATATGGAACCAGCTACTCGCTCCTGAATCCACACAATCAGACCAAAGCACACCAAAACTGGATCGAAGCTCGTACACCATGATGCATGATTCACCATAACATGCACTATCACCAAATGGTCACCATACAATCACCATATAATCACATCATTTATCCATCAATTAACATGAAATTCACTCATTTAATCGTGGGTTTGACATACTTTATTCATCAAAATTATAACACATATAAGCACACACTTTCATACCACTTCCATCAACAAGAATACATAACTCTCATGGTAAAACAGTGCACGAAAATCGCATAACACAACACATAATCATACAATTACAAAATTCATTTCACGTTCATCATTCATTTATCAAAAAGGAAAAAAGTTGTGAAAAACCTAATGGGATTAATGATTTCCCTCTACCCAATCATACAATTTATACCATAGTATGAGTAATTTCCCCTTACCTTAAATTTTCCAGCAAAAGACTTTCAATCTCTATCAATGATGTTTCTCCTTAAGCTCTTCCTTATAGCCTCTTCTTCTCCCAATGTTGTTTTTCTCACGTACTAATCTCAAACCATTACTAACTCCTTCTTATTAAACCATAATCTCCTCAATTAGTGACTTTCCACTTTGCCCTCACTTATTCCCTTATTCACCAAAATGCCTCTCTTAGCTCTAATATAATTTTAATAATAATACTAATAATATTCTCCCTTATTCTAAAGGGTGGTAAAACGGACCACCCGCCCTGCCCCCGCCTTAAGCCCATCAAAAAGGGGCGGTCAGACAAGTTCGCCAAGTGAAATAGGGCTAAAAAATCTAGCTCGTCCCGCCAAGGTGACAAGTTGGCGGGCACCGCCTATTTTTTTATTTTTTTATTTTTCATTTTGTAATAGATTAATAATTTTTTTTTTTTACATTTCAATTAGATTTTCACTTATTTTTTATAAAGTACTCCCTCTGTCCCAAATTATAAGTCACTTTTCTAAAAATATTTCTCCCAAATTATAAATCACCTTACATTTTCAATGCAATATTAATAATATTTTTCTCAATATACCCTCAAGTATTTATTATTTATTATTTCAACTCTTTTAATTTCTCTCTCATGTGTAATTATGAGGGGCATTACTGTAAAGTCATGAATAGTTTGTCTTTCCCATAAAATAATAATTAAGTTTATTAATTCGTGTGAAATACCCAAAACGTCTTATAATTTGAGACGAAGGGAGTATCTTTTTAACAAATTTTACTTAAAAAATATTGCATATATTCAAAAATAAATATATAAAATAAAACCATCAAGAATTGGAATTATTAGAATTGACTAAAATGGCAATTAAAAGTCTAAAACCATCAAGTAATATTAACTAAAATAGAACCATCAACAAGAGTTCCAAAACTATAGTTCAAGTATTTACCTTCAACCAACCAAAATAAACATTTTGTATGATTGATAACTAGGTTGACGGGCTGGTGAATCAACTCGCCCCTTTTTTGGGGGGGATTAAGGAGGGGCATGCTTAACGGGTATGCTGGCACAAAATCCCAACCAACCGCCATTTTGAAGAGGGTGTACGGGCTGGGCTGGCCTGGCGGGCCACGGCCCGTTTTGCTACCTATTCTTATTATATAGTATTTTCTACTCCTCTATTCTATTCCAATAAATTAAATTAAATAACTATCTTCTAATTATTTTAATAATAATTCTCATTATTCTAATGTTATTAATTTTATTATTTAGTTTGTATAACTAGAACTATGCACCACCACCCCCAAATCATCATATACTAAATTTAACCATCCAAACACCCCCAAAGGCAATAAAAAATTGATTTAAATAGTTAAATACACAAAAATTTCTATTTAACGAGTTTTCGCTCTCGAAAATTATTTGAAGGAAAAAGAGTCGGATACGACTCCCTCATTTGGCCTTCTAACTCCCAAGTCACGCTTCCACTAGCTGATCCTCCAAACACCATTTTCACTAAGGAAATATCTTTACCATGCAACTGCTTCACTTCCCGATCCTCCATCCGCATGAGCGATGTTAGAACAAGATTTGGTTATGCAAGATATCTCTTTGTTTTGATAATAACAAAGTTGAATTTGTGTGAGAACAATTTTGGTACTCTAACGTGTATTTTCTTAAGAATTGACAAACAGGTTCTGACTCTAATAAAGAAACTTCTGACTCTGATAAAGAAAGTTCTGACTCTGATAAAGAAAGTTTTGACTCTGATAAAGAAAGTTCTGACTCTGATAGAGATCATGTGCTACGTCACTCTGAAATTCTAAATGGTCGCTTCTGCGTAAAGAAGCAAGATTGCTTCTGATCTACTATGCTTCAGAAAGACTCTAAGAAGACACTATATTGCTGCTGCAATGCTCTCTTGGATTCTGGCTCTGAATTTAACTCTAATACTTATCTTCTAAAGACTAAGTGCTGAAGACTCTGAAGACAAGGTTCTGATGAACAGTATTCTGAAGACTTAAGTTTCTGAAGACCAAGTTCTTAAGACTCTGAAGACAAGGTTCTGCTGAACAAGTTCTGAAGACTCTAAAGACTTATGTTTCTGATAACCAAGGGTTCTGAAGAAGGAGTGCTGAAGACTCTAAAGACAAGGTTCTGCTGAACAAGTTCTGAAGACTCTGAAGACTCAAGACTCTGAAGACCCAATGATTTATTCTTCTGATCATGCTTCAATCATATCAACTCAGAAGCCTCTGATGAATAGAAGAAGATGAAACGTTTGCGTGGGAAAATAGTACATAGTACATATCAAACATGTTCTTTTTAACTACCATTCCACTACCCTGATTTGGTGGTACAAAGGACAATTTTAGTGTACGATTTTCATCCCAGCATAACGACATTATTTCAAGTCGCCAGTATTTTTTTGATATTACTGATCTGCCCTTCAACGGATCTTTTTATGGCTATATAAAGACTTGATCATTCAACAAATCAGTAGTGATAACGTGTGTGACATTGTGTGTGCAAAAGAGAAATGTTCAAAACACTGATTCATACAAAGAAAGAACTCAAGAAATAGAGAAATTCATGAGTGAACAGTAAAGCACCATTATATAAAGAATAAGATTGTTCTTACTATGTAGACCCGCTCTAAGTTAGATTAGGCTAGAAATAGTGTTTACATTAGCTTATGTAAGAAGCATTTCATTGTAAATATTTTATTTGATCAAACAGTTGTTTGAATTCCTTAAGGGACCAGTTAGGTCAGAAGTCTTAAGAAGAGACGGTTAGTCTGTGTATTGTTAGTCACCAGCAGTTGCTAGTGCAGTTGTAATCAGTTTGGTTATAGTGGATTAAGTCCTTGTGTATAAGGCGGAATCACCTTGGCGGGTGGACTGGATTAACTTGATAGTTTTCAAGTGAACCAGGATATATCGTGTGTCTTTATCTATTGTTAGTATATTTGTAATCTTTGTTTGAGTTTCACAAAAAGCTTTCATTTTGAAAACCCAATTCAAACCCCCCTTTCTTGTGTTTTTCTTACACCTTCAATTGGCATCAGAGCTCTAGTTTTGATTGTGATAAACGTTTTATCAACACTTAACAGTGTTCAGTGTCGATCCAGTATTTGTGTGAGATATCATGGCAGCTCCTGCTAATACTACTGAAGAGAAAGACCATTACAGTGCCAAACCACCAGTCTTTAATGGTGAAAAGTTTAACTACTGGAAAGACATAATATAAAGTTTCTTTCTTGGTTATGATGTAGATCTTTGGGATTCGGTAGTAGATGGCTACACTCACCCAGTTGATGCTACAGGTGCTAAAATATCCAGAAGTGATATGACCAATCAACAGAAGAAAGATTATAAGAATCATCATAAGGCAAGAACCATATTGCTAAATGTTATCTCTTATACTGAGTACGAGAAGATAACAAATAGAGATACTGCCAAATCTATCTTTGATTCTCTAAGAATGACTCATGAAAGTAATGCTCAAGTCAAGGAGACAAAGGCGTTAGTCCTAATCCAAAAATATGAGGCATTTAGAATGGAGTATGATGAGATAGTTCAGACCATGTTTTCAAGGTTTCAAATGCTAGTCGCAGGACTTAAAGTTCTGGACAAAGGTTACTCAACTTCTGATCATGTGAAAAAGATCATTAGAAGTCTTCTTAAGAAATGGAGACCTATGGTAACAGCTCTAAATCTATCAAAGGATCTTAACAGCATAAGTCTTGAAGAGCTTGTTAGTTCTTTGAGAAGTCATGAGATAGAGCTCGAAGAAGATGAACCTCAGAAGAAAAGCAAATCTATCGCTCTTAAGTCTAAACCTGAAAAGGCAAAGACTTATCAAGCTGAGGAAGAATCAGAAAATTCTGGTGAAGAGTCAAAAGATGAGTTGTCATTAATCTTCAGAAGAATCAATAAACTTTGAAAGCATATGCAAGGAAACTTCAGAGGATCTAGAAGAAACAAAGGCCGCTCTGAATCATCATCTGGACAGAAGAAGCAGAACTCTGGAAAAGAGGTTATCTGCTACGAGAGTAATGAGCCAGGTCATTACAACAACGAGTGTCCAAAGATCAAGAAAGGCAAGAAGCCTAAGAAGAGCTTCTCCAAAGCGAAGAAAGGACTAATGGCAACTTGGGACGACTCTGAAGAAGAGGAATCTGATGAAGAACAAGGAAATGTTGTGCTAGTGGCAACAACTGACGATGAAGTTTCTGGAGAACCAGAAGACAAAATATCATCAGAACTAGAATCAGACTCAGACTCAGACTCAGAGGTATTATCTAAACTCTCTCGTTGTGAATTAGAGTCATGTCTGTCAGAAATGTTGGAAAAATATCAAACTCTTCAGAGTAAATGCAAAGATCTTAAAAAATCTCTTGTAATTACTTATGAGGAAAAAGATAAGCTTGAGCAGAATAATTCTTCTCTAAATGAAAATATTTTTTTCTTAAAAAATAGTAATTATGCCTTGAAAAGCAAAGTTGCTAAATTAGAATAAAAATTAATCTCTAATGTCTATGACACAAGCTGTATCAACAAGTATGATAGAGCATTCCAGTAATTTCTTGCTAAAAGCATAGATAGAAGCAAAATAACTTCCATGATCTATGGAGTAAGCAGAAATGGTAAGAAAGGTTTAGGATGTACATAATCATCTGATATTGACAAAAGTCAAATTGTTAAACCAAAACCTCTCAATGACCATTTTGTGCCTTTTGGCACTGAGATTGTTTGCTCTGAGCTTGTACAAAAACCCCCCACCGATGCAGAAGTCTGTTTCTAAAGTTAAATATCATGCACAAATTCCACTTGATTATCCTGTTGCACAAAAGCCCAAAGTTATGAAACACTCTGGGAAAGCTAACAAGAAAGGACCCAGAAAGTGGGTACCTAAGGACAAGATAATCTATGTTGCAGATATCCTTAACAACTCTGTTGAAACACCAGTCATGGTACCTGGACAGTGGTTGCTCGCGACACATGATGGGAAGAAGGCATATGTTCCAAAGCCTGGAGGCTTCGTCGATTTCGGAGGAAACCAGAAAGGAAAAATCATTGGCTCTGGAACCGTTGGTAATGGTAACCTTCCTTCTATTACTGATGTTCTTTTAGTCGATGGTTTGATGCATAACTTATTGTCAATCAGTCAACATAGTGACAACGGTTATGATATCATCTTTAATCAAAAGTCTTGTAAGGCTGTAAGTCAGAAAGATGGTTCAATCCTATTTGTCGGAAAGAGGAAAAACAACATTTATAAGATTAGACTTTCTGATCTTCGTGAACAGAATGTTAAATGCTTAATGTCTGTTAATGAAGAGCAATGGGTATGGCATAGACGTTTAAGCCATATTAGCATGAGGAGAATTTCTCAGCTAAATAAGCTTGAACTTGTCAAAGGCTTGCCAAATCTGAAGTATTCTTCAGATGCTCTTTATGAAGCATGTCAGAAAGGAAAGTTTTCCAAAACTTCCTTTAAAGCAAAGAATGTTGTGTCCACCTCTAGACCGTTAGAACTTCTACACATTGACTTGTTTGGACCAGTGAAAGCTGCGTCAATCAGTGGAATGAAGTATGGATTAGTAATCGTTGATGATTATAGTCGTTGGACATGGGTAAATTTTTTGAAACACAAGGATGAGTCTCATTCTGTGTTCTCTACCTTTTGCTCTCAAGTGCAAACAGAAAAGGATTATAAAATAGTCAAAGTCAGAAGTGATCATGGCGGAGAATTTGAGAACAGATACTTTGAGAATCTTTTTTATTCTCATGGCATTTCCCATGATTTCTCCTGTCCCAGAACTCCACAACAAAATGGAGTAGTGGAAAGGAAGAATAGGACTTTGCAAGAAATGGCTCGAACCATGATTCAAGAAACTGACATGGCTAAGCACTTCTGGGAAGAGGCAATAAATACATCATGTTACATTCAGAACAAGATTTCTATAAGACATATTATGGGTAGGACTCCTTATGAATTATGGAAGAATAAAAAACCTAACATTTCATATTTTCATCCTTTTGGATGTGTTTGTTTTATGTTGAACACTAAAGAGAATCTTGGCAATTTTGACTCCAAAGCTCAAAAGTGTTTACTGTTAGGATACTCTGAACGCTCTAAAGGCTACATAATCTATAACACAGAAACACGAATTGTTGAGGAATCAATTCATGTCAGATTCACTGATAAGCTTAACCCTGAAAAGTCAAAGCTAGTTGAAAAGTTTGCAGATCTGAAGATCACCTTATCAGAATCTAAAGAAGTAGAAGATTCAAGAGAAGGAGACAAAGATGCAGATTCTCCAGATTCAGATACAACCTTACCAAAAGCCGAAAATAACCCATCTCATCAGAAGAAGAATAGATTAAAGACTTCTCATTCTGAAGAATTGATTCTGGGAGATAAAGTTGATCCAGTCAGAACTCGTTCATCCTTCAGACATTCAGAGGAAACCCTTCTGAGTCTAGTGTCTTTGATAGAGCCAACAATAATTAATGAAGCTGTAACGACCCGAAAATCTAAATCAATTATTTAATTTTTATTTAATTAATTTAGAAAGAATTAAGAGATTTCTGATAATTTTGGAGAATTTTGGAGAAAAAAGGCACTTTTGAATAATTTAATAAAATAAATGAGCATGTGTTATTTATATTATTATTATTATTTAAAAATAAAATGAGAAAGGGCGAGGTGGTCTTATTGGAGAATAAGTAAGGATAGGATGGGAAGTTCATAAACTGGAATATATGACTAAAAGAGAAAAGGAACGATCATTCTAACTGACCGTGTTTTGGGTGAAGGAAACTGAAGCAGAGAAGAGGAAGAGGAAACCTAAGGGGCTGAGGAGCTTCGAGAAGAATCTTGAAGAAGGAAAAGAAAGGTTTCTGATTACTCTAAGGTATGGGGAGAATTCCTAATTCCTTGTAGTTTATGAATTTGGGGATTGAATAGATTAGGATTGTGTGGAATTGTGTTTGATTTTGATGATTTTGATGTGAAATGTATGATATGATGATAATATGAGGAACTTCACTGGTATGTGTTGATATATGCGTGTCTTATGAGTATTCTGATCAAATTTCGTGTAGAACACTGGTTTTGGGGGATATGAGAATCAAAATTGCAGAAAAATCAGATTTTTGGAAAAGTGGGTTTTGTCGCACTCTGACACGGGCCGTGTCACAGGACACGGGCGGCCGTGTCAGCCTTCTGGTCTCGTATAAAAATTGATTTTTTGGAAAATTGGTCCCAGACTTTCTGACACGGGCCGTGTCACAGGACACGGGTGGCCGTGTCACAGGACACGGGTGGCCGTGTCAGGCTGCTGACTTGCTACTTTTTTTGATGTTTTGGAATCGTGTCTTAGGTCTTCTGACACGGGCCGTGTCACAGGACACGGGCGGCCGTGTCAGACTGCTGGTTGTTTTATATTTTGCTGTTTTCTTGAAGTTTCTCGATGTTTTCTCGTGTTGTTTACTTGGAGTCGAGGTGTTGATGATATATAATTGATGAAACATGGTTTTATGATGAATATTGTTGAGATGAAATGAATGATGCACATGTTGATAATTGAATAGAATGAGGAGTTTAGCATCATTGCATTTCATGGCATATTTTATGTTGGGGCTTCGGCCTATTGGTAGCTTCAATCCCATAGTGCGGATTGGAGTGATATGTTGTTATGTTGTGCTCCCATTGGGGAGGGTTGATGGCTAGTCCATCACATGGAGAAAAGTCGGTACCGCATTGCATACGTTGCATTTTCATTGAAGTTGACATTGCATTTTCTTATGAAGTAATTGTGATGAGTCGTATTATGAATTTTAAGTTGATGATGATGTGAATGAAGGCGGATGATGATCTGTTGTTGTTGCTGCTTAAATTATTTAATTTCCATGTCTTTTATTACTATATCGAATTATGTTTTCTCACCCTGCCTGCTTGGAAATGTTGCCTCTTATGTGGGTAACTTGCAGATAACCCAGAGTAGCTTCGAGGTGACGAAGGAGGTAGCTTTGGAGTGTCTCGTTTATGTTGTTTAAGTTTAGGGGTGTCCTGCTCTGTGTCATGTAACATCGGGTTGGGATGAATTACGAACTTCGTGTTCTTTTGATTCATGTTGGAATTTTATACTGATGATGTTGTTCTAGATTGGATAAGTTTCTTATAAAGTGTTTAATTGAATTTAAAATGACAAGTTAATTCCGCTGCGAGATTATGATTTCTTTTGACGATGTTTGAGTAACCTGTGTTACGGGACAAGACTATGAGAATTATATAATGTTTTTGAATATGTACACCCTTGGTTGTGGATTTTACTCTGATAATATGATTTATTTCTTTAAAATTGGTTGTGGGGTAGAAGGGTGTTACATTAGTGGTATCAGAGCAGGTCGGTCTGTCCGGCCAAGTTTTGTGTTGTCAGTCTGTTGTCAGTCGTTACTTGTTAATGATTATTTATTTTCTGACGTGGTGAGTGTTGTACAGAATGGCTGGAAACAACACGCGCGCTCTTGTTGATGCTATTGCAGCTCTTGCTCGAAACCATGCTCCTGATGAGTTTCGTGCATTGGAGAAGTTTCAGAGGAACAACCCACCGAAGTTTGAAGGAACTTATGACCCGGCAAGCGCACAAAAGTGGCTCAAGGCGATTAAGAAGATTTTTAGAGTGATGGGGTGCTCTGATGCACAACAAGTGCAGTTCGGAACACATATGCTGGAAGAAGAGGCCGAGGACTAGTGGGATAACACCCGTCAGAGACTGGAAGATGTTGGCACTGCGGTGACTTGGAATGTATTCAAGCAAGAATTTCTGGGCAAGTATTTTCCTGAAGATGCTCGTGGTAAGATGGAAGTGGAATTCATTGAATTGAAACAAGGGAATATAACTGTGGCAGAGTATGCTGCCAAATTTGAGAGGCTTGTGAAGTTTTGTCCTCATTACAACCGTGCAGATGCTGAGATTTCTAAGTGTCTGAAGTTTGAGAATGGGCTGAGACCAGAGATTAAGCAGGGGATTGGATGCCAACAGATTCGCAGGTATGCGGAACTGGTGGATAAGGGTAGGATCTATGATGAAGATAGCCGAGCTCGATCTGCTCACTACAAACAGCTAAGTGAAAAGAAGGATAAGGGTCAGTTCAGAGGAAAACCTTATACGACCCCAAGTGATAAAGGGAAACAGAGGATATCAGATGAGAAGAAGTCAAGTAAGGGAGCCGTTAATGCACCTACTAAGTGCTATAAGTGTGGAGAGGCAGGTCACAAAGCTGATGTGTGTACTAACAAAGTTCTGAGATGTTACCATTGTGGTAAGATTGGGCATAGAATTGGTGATTGTCCGAATGAGGGTCCGACCTGTTTCAACTGTGGTGAACAGGGGCATATCAGTACTCAATGCCAGAAACCAAAGAAAACTGCTACTGCTGCCCAGACTACGGGAAGAGTGTTTGCTTTGGCTGGCTCAGAAGTTCCCAAGAAGGACAACTTGATTCGAGGTACTTGTTTTATTAACAATGTTGAGTTGATTGCTATTATTGATACTGGAGCTACGCATTCATTTATCTCTCTTGAGTGTGCTACTAGATTGGGTTTAAATTTGTCTAACATGAATGGTAGTATGATAATAGAGACTCCGGCTAATGGTTCGGTGACTACCATGCTTGTTTGTTTGAAGTGTCCTTTGACAATCTTTGAGAAAGATTTTGTGATGGATTTGGTGTGCTTACCTTTACACCAAATCGATGTTATCCTTGGTATGAACTGGTTGGAGTTCAACTACGTTCATATTAATTGCTATAGCAAGACTGTGGAGTTCCCAGAGATAGGCGAGGATGGTGAACTGATGTTCTTATCTGCTAAGCAAGTGGATGAACTTTTAGTAGATGAAGCATTGAAGTTCGCAGTGTTTGCATCGTTGCAAGTTGATGGTGAAGCCGTCAGTGCTGAGTTGCCTGTGGTTTGTGAGTTTCAAGATGTGTTTCCTGAGGATATAAGTGATTTACCTCTGGAACGTGGAATTGAGTTTGCTGTGGACTTAATACCAGGTACGAGTCCAGTGTCGATGGCTCCTTATCGGATGTCTGCTTCAGAATTGAGTGAGTTGAAGAAACAACTAGAAGAATTGTTAGAGAAGAAGTTTATTCGTCCCAGTGTTTCTCTGTGGGGTGCTCCAGTGTTGCTTGTTAAGAAGAAAGATGGTAGTATGAGATTGTGTGTCGATTATCGGCAGTTGAATAAGGTGACCATCAAGAATAAGTATCCGCTTCTGAGAATCGACGATTTAATGGATCAACTCGTAGGTGCTTGTGTATTCAGTAAGATTGATATGAGGCCTGGTTATCATCAGATTAGAGTTAAGGCTGATGATATTCTGAAAACAGCTTTCAGAACGAGGTATGGTTATTATGAATATACGGTGATGCCATTTGGAGTTTCTAATGCGCCTGGTGTGTTCATGGAGTACATGAACAGGATCTTTCATGAATACCTTGATAAGTTTGTGGTGGTTTTCATAGATGACATCTTGGTGTATTCTAAATCAGAAGAAGAACATACGGAACATTTGAAGATTGTGTTACAAGTGTTGAGGGAAAAGAAATTGTATGCTAAGTTGTCAAAGTGTGAGTTTTGGTTGAAGGAAGTGAGTTTCCTAGGCCATGTGATTTCAAGTGGTGGAATTTCTGTGGACCCCTCAAAGATTGATGCGGTGTTGCAGTGGGAGACTCCGAAGTTTGCTACGGAGATTCGTAGTTTTCTTGGATTGGCTGGTTATTATCGTAAATTCATTGAAGGTTTTTCTAAGTTGGCTTTGTCGTTGACGCAATTGACTCGAAAAGGACAAGCGTATGTATGGGATGTCGCTTGTGAAGAAAGTTTTGTGGAACTAAAGAAAAAGTTGACAACTGCTCCAGTGTTGGTTTTGCCTGACCCGAATGAGTCATTCGTGGTTTATTGTGATGCTTCAAAGATGGGCCTTGGTGGAGTTCTGATGCAAAATGGTAAAGTGGTCGCTTATGCTTCTAGGCAGTTAAGAGTCCATGAGAGGAATTACCCTACACACGACTTAGAGTTGGCTGCTGTAGTATTCGTGCTGAAGATTTGGAGGCATTATCTTTTTGGTTCGAAATTTGAGGTATTCAGTGATCATAAAAGTTTGAAATACTTGTTCGATCAGAAAGAGTTAAACATGAGGCAGAGGAGGTGGCTAGAATTGTTAAAGGATTTTGAGTTCGATTTGAATTATCACCCCGATAAAGCAAATGTAGTGGCTGATGCTTTGAGTAGAAAGTCATTGCATATTTCAATGCTTATGGGGAGGGAACTTGAAATGATTGAGCAATTCAGAGACATGAGTTTGTTGTGTGAGACGACCACTGATAGTGTGAAATTGGGCATGCTAAAGCTGACTAGTGGAATTTTGGAGGAAATTCGGGAAGGTCAGAAATCTGATTTGAAGTTAGTGGACCAATTAATGAAGATTAATCAAGGTAATGGAGGCGAGTTCCAAATTGGTGAAGATGGAGTTTTGAGATTTCGAGATAGAGTATGTATCCCGGATATTTCTGGAATCAAAAAGAGTATTTTAGAGGAAGGACATAGGAGTCGATTGAGTATTCACCCTGGTGCTATGAAGATGTATCAAGACCTGCGTAGATTGTTTTGGTGGCCAGGTATGAAAAGAGATATTGTTGAATTTGTGTATGCATGTTTGACTTGCCAGAAGTCCAAGATTGAACATCAGAGGCCTTCAGGTATGATGCAGCCGTTGAATGTCCCTGAATGGAAATGGGATAGCATTTCCATGGATTTTGTGACGGGGTTACCGAAGACTGCAAGAGGTAATGACTCGATATGGGTAATTGTGGATAGATTAACCAAGTCGGCGCATTTCTTGCCGATGAGGATTAATTATTCTATGCAGAAGTTAGCTGAGATTTATATTGATGAAATTGTGAAGTTGCATGGAACACCTTCGAGTATTATATCAGATAGAGATCCGCGGTTTACGTCAAGGTTTTGGAAGAGCTTACAGGATGCTTTGGGTACTAAGTTGAGGATGAGTTCTACTTATCACCCGCAGACAGATGGTCAGTCGAAAAGAACAATCCAATCTTTAGAAGATTTGTTGAGAGCTTGTGTGCTGGATCAAGGAGGATCTTGGGATAGTCACTTGCCGTTGATCGAGTTTACATACAACAACAGTTTTCAGGCTAGTATTGGGATGGCTCCATATGAGGCGTTGTACGGTAGACGTTGTCGTACTCCATTGTGTTGGTATGAGTCGGGAGAGAGTTATGTACTTGGGCCTGAGATTGTGCAAGAGACAACGGAGAAGATTAAAATGATTCGGGATAGAATGAAGACGTCGCAGAGTCATCAGAAGAGTTACCATGATAAGAGAAGAAAAGTACTAGAATTCCAAGAGGGAGACCACGTGTTCTTAAGAGTTACACCGATGACTGGTGTGGGACGAGCTTTGAAGTCTAGAAAGCTCACTCTGCGCTTTGTTGGTCCGTATCAGATTATGCAGAGGATAGGAGAAGTTGCCTATCGGGTGGCTTTACCACCGTCACTTGCAAATTTGCATGACGTGTTTCATGTGTCGCAGTTGAGAAAGTATATTCCGGATCCATCGCATGTGATTCAAATGGATGATGTGCAGGTAAGGGATAACCTGACAGTGGAAGCTTTGCCTGTGAGGATTGATGGTCGAGAGTTGAAGCAACTGCGAGGTAAAGAGATTGCTTTAGTGAAAGTACTGTGGGCGGACCAGCTGGTGATAGTTGGACTTGGGAGCGTGAAGATCAGATGAAGGAGTCGTATTCGACTCTGTTTACTTCAGGTAATTTTCGAGGACGGAAATTCTTAAAGTAGGGGAGAGTTGTAACGACCCGAAAATCTAAATCAATTATTTAATTTTTATTTAATTAATTTAGAAAGAATTAAGAGATTTCTGATAATTTTGGAGAATTTTGGAGAAAAAAGGCACTTTTAAATAATTTAATAAAATAAATGAGCATGTGTTATTTATATTATTATTATCATTTAAAAATAAAATGAGAAAGGGCGAGGTGGTCTTATTGGAGAATAAGTAAGGATAGGATGGGAAGTTCATAAACTGGAATATATGACTAAAAGAGAAAAGGAACGATCATTCTAACTGATCGTGTTTTGGGTGAAGGAAACTGAAGCAAAGAAGAGGAAGAGGAAACCTAAGGGGCTGAGGAGCTTCGAGAAGAATCTTGAAGAAGGAAAAGAAAGGTTTCTGATTACTCTAAGGTATGGGGAGAATTCCTAATTCCTTGTAGTTTATGAATTTGGGGATTGAATAGATTAGGATTGTGTGGAATTGTGTTTGATTTTGATGATTTTGATGTGAAATGTATGATATGATGATAATATGAGGAACTTCACTGGTATGTGTTGATATATGCGTGTCTTATGAGTATTCTGATCAAATTTCGTGTAGAACACTGGTTTTGGGGGATATGAGAATCAAAATTGCAGAAAAATCAGATTTTTGGAAAAGTGGGTTTTGTCGCACTCTGACACGGGCCGTGTCACAGGACACGGGCGGCCGTGTCAGCCTTCTGGTCTCGTATAAAAATTGATTTTTTGGAAAATTGGTCCCAGACTTTCTGACACGGGCCGTGTCACAGGACACGGGTGACCGTGTCACAGGACACGGGTGGCCGTGTCAGGCTGCTGACTTGCTACTTTTTTTGATGTTTTGGAATCGTGTCTCAGGTCTTCTGACACGGGCCGTGTCACAGGACACGGGCGGCCGTGTCAGACTGCTGGTTGTTTTATATTTTGCTATTTTCTTGAAGTTTCTCGATGTTTTCTCGTGTTGTTTACTTGGAGTCGAGGTGTTGATGATATATAATTGATGAAACATGGTTTTATGATGAATATTGTTGAGATGAAATGAATGATGCACATGTTGATAATTGAATAGAATGAGGAGTTTAGCATCATTGCATTTCATGGCATATTTTATGTTGGGGCTTCGGCCTATTGGTAGCTTCAATCCCATAGTGCGGATTGGAGTGATATGTTGTTATGTTGTGCTCCCATTGGGGAGGGTTGATGGCTAGTCCATCACATGGAGAAAAGTCGGTACCGCATTGCATACGTTGCATTTTCATTGAAGTTGACATTGCATTTTCTTATGAAGTAATTGTGATGAGTCGTATTATGAATTTTAAGTTGATGGTGATGTGAATGAAGGCGGATGATGATCTGTTGTTGTTGCTGCTTAAATTATTTAATTTCCATGTCTTTTATTACTATATCGAATTATGTTTTCTCACCCTGCCTGCTTGGAAATGTTGCCTCTTATGTGGGTAACTTGCAGATAACCCAGAGTAGCTTCGAGGTGACGAAGGAGGTAGCTTTGGAGTGTCTCGTTTATGTTGTTTAAGTTTAGGGGTGTCCTGCTCTGTGTCATGTAACATCGGGTTGGGATGAATTACGAACTTCGTGTTCTTTTGATTCATGTTGGAATTTTATACTGATGATGTTGTTCTAGATTGGATAAGTTTCTTATAAAGTGTTTAATTGAATTTAAAATGACAAGTTGATTCCGCTGCGAGATTATGATTTCTTTTGACGATGTTTGAGTAACCTGTGTTACGGGACAGGACTATGAGAATTATATAATGTTTTTGAATATGTACACCCTTGGTTGTGGATTTTACTCTGATAATATGATTTATTTCTTTAAAATTGGTTGTGGGGTAGAAGGGTGTTACAGAAGCTCTCAACAAAAATAATTGGATTTTGACCATGCAAGAAGAATTGAATCAATTCACCAGAAATGACGTATGGGATCTTGTTCAGAAACCCAAAGGTGTCCACGTCATTAGAACTAAATGGGTGTTCAGAAACAAGTTTGATGAGAAAGGTGAGGTCGTAAGAAACAAAGCACGACTCGTTGCACAAGGTTATAGTCAACAAGAATGGATAGACTATATAGAAACCTTTGCACCAGTTGCCAGGTTAGAATCTATTCTCATTTTAATCTCATTTGCTGTAAATCATGACATTACTTTATATCAGATGGATGTAAAGGGTGCATTTTTAAATGGATATATTTCTGAAGAAGTGTATGTACACCAACCTCCTGGTTTTGAGAGGTCTGAAAACCCAAATTTTGTTTTCAAACTTAAAAAATCGTTATATGGTCTGAAATAGGCTCCCAGAGCTTGGTATGAAAGGCTGAGTAACTTTCTTTTGGAAAATGACTTTACCAGAGGAAAAGTGGATACAACACTCTTTTGTAAAACCTTTAAAAATGACATTCTGATCGTTCAAATCTATGTTGATGATATTATATTTGGTTCTACTAATATTTCCTT
This sequence comes from Lathyrus tuberosus, assembly GCA_022829125.1. NCBI lineage: Eukaryota > Viridiplantae > Streptophyta > Magnoliopsida > Fabales > Fabaceae > Lathyrus > Lathyrus tuberosus. Next base: position 2,431,823 of record JALAZF010000222.1, on the reverse strand, counting down.
GTGCAAGGAATTTTCTAAGTTAATGCAGGCTGAATTTGAAATGAGTCTGATGGGAGAACTCAGATTCTTTCTGGGAATTCAAATTGATCAAAGATCAGAAGGAACGTACATTCATCAGAGCAAGTATGCAAAAGAACTTTTAAAGAAATTCAACATGTCAGAAAGTAAACTTGCTAAGACTCTTATGCATCCGACATGCATTCTGGAGAAAGAAGAAGTAAGTAAAAAGGTTTGTCAGAAGATATATCATGGTATGATAGGCTCTCTTCTGTATCTGACAGCATCTCGTCCAGATATTTTGTTCAGCGTATGTCTCTGTGCTAGTTTCCAATCAGATCCAAGGTGTTGTACCCCAAATTTTTCCCTTAGATCCATTGATCTTCTGCATATCATGTTAGGTCAATCATACTGCATAGCTAACCCTTTTTATCAAGTTTTTGTTTGTGTTTGTTTCTTTTTATCAGGTTTATCTTAAGGAGATTCAAGGAGTGATTGATCAAGGTTTTTGGATGGAGCATTGAATCAAGCAAGTCTCTAGGAGATGTCTCCATAACCCTAACCCCACCATGACCAAATTTCTACCCACTTTATCTACCCTCAATTATCACCTTCATTTTCTAAACCTTTTTCATTTAACCTTTTCTTAACCTATTTTATTAACCTTTTCATTTTAACCAAGTTTATCCAATTGGTTCAATTTAATTCTCCTAGACCATATCAAAAACCTTAATTAATTAATCTACCAATATCATCTTCCTAATATTTCATTTTTCTTTTATAACAAGAGATGGAAGAACATGTTCATTTTCATTCATGAGCCCAGTTTGATTGGCCCATCGTGACCAAAAAAGGTGCTACAAGTATTGGAATTGTTTTCATTGCCATGAACCAATGGGAATTAAGCATAATGGTGTTTGACTTTTCAACCCAAATTCCAGCCAATGAGAAGGCGACACGTGGTACTAAGCAAAACAAATTAACCAAATTGTTTGTCTTCTCTATTCTTGCTCACGAACTTCAGATTGGAAGAAGGAAGATTCAAACAAATTCACTCTCAAATCTTCAATCTTTGGCGCGAATCTTCATTTGGTTTCTCCCAAGATATTTCCTTTTTGAGCTTCTCCATCTGGTTTCATCAAAAGCAATTCTGGGGATTTACCATTCTCATCATTCACTCTGATTCACTCTGCATCATCCTGCAAGTTCGTCATGGCGTCGTCCCCATCATTTTCCTCTTTCAATACCCACTAGTTTGACAACAGAAGTATGGTTTCAGAAGCAACACCAATTCGAGCATTTGACCCTGCGATCTCTGAGCCATTTGTGCAGCAAGGGAGCGTCTGTCTCCCAAGGATGAACAACATTCGAATTCCAACATTAAAACCTAGCCATTACCTTGCCCACCAGGTGTTTGAGATTCAACCCGGCCCAATGCATCAGCCTATATAAAGAGCTCATTCTCAACTCTTAAACATCAACAATTCTCCTCTTACAAACACACAAATTTCTGGTGCACGAGCAAAGAAGGGGAGAGCTTCAAGTTCAGAAGTAAGGTTTAGCAAGTTTGAAGGTGCAGTGGACATATTCCACTTGGTAACAGTTCTTTTCCCTATTCTATATTCACATTCATCTCTGTCATACATGTCCATATGAAATGTTTGAGTGTTCCTCTTCATAATATATAGCAATGTGGTTGGTTTTATGTTCATAACCTGCAAGTATGATTTGAAATAGGTTCTGTCATTAGGCTGATAAGTTGAGTATGTGCAATGCTTGTTTAGTCTTGCTATCTTGCTATTCATAACCCTTAAAATGTCATATGTGATTTGTGTTTGTGATGAAGTTTGTTTGACTCCCTTGTTATAACTGATATGCGGTTTCTTTATGTATCCATTGCCTTGAGTCATATGTGCGTGTCTATGCTAATGATTGCTCCATGTTTATGTCCTGTTAAGAGCGTATGTGCTAATCTCTTAGAGCTTTGATATGAGACCTTGATTGATGTTTGGTGTCCATTGAGCTTCCTTGCTTTAAGTTTATATGTACATGCTTATGCCTGTAAGGTTTATTTTCCTTAAGCTAAGTTTGTTATCTTGAGATTGTTGGATCATAGTTGTGCTTTCTAACTTTGCTGTGGAGTCATAACTTGAGGATTTGTGCTTTCAAACTGTTATTCTCATCCTTCTATGACCTATATCCACAATGAATCTCTGCTACAATATGAATCCATATCTTGGTAACCTGTTTATGTTGTTACTTTCTGATATTGCTCATCATGTGTATTATGCTTTAAGTTTGTTTTGAGTTTTCTTTAGGACCTACACAATGTTTATGCCCTTAGGCAACTGGTTTGCAAATTGTCTGCATTCCAGCCATGTATGCTCAAGTCTCTAGCAAATCATTCTGTTTTATACTCATTGATGTGTTGACTAGACATGTTTCTTTTAATATATGTGCATGTGTTCATGATTTGTTGATTTCTTTCTTGTAAACAGTTGTACACTTGAACTCATGAAATGTATGCCTTAGTGGATTTTGTCCTCACTGTCAACATTGTATTCATGATGTGTATGTTAACCTTGAGATGCTTTAATATGTTTCTTAAGCTATGCCTTTGTGATATCTTGACTTCATACATATATATTTGGCAATTGTGCTTGCTTAAGATTACTTTGATATGCATGAATTGAACTTGCCATACTGATCTATATCCACATGTTTTTTGCTAACTGCATTCCAAAGTGTTTCTTTTCCATCTAGGTTCCCTTGAACATGATGTATGATTGTTTCTAGGTTCGCGTGCTAAATTGCTAGCTAGTTTTGCTCTTTTTGTGCTAATTTGTTTGTCAACATTTAACTTATGTTCAAAACCATGCCACACTATTTGGATTTCATAGTATGTATGTCTGTTTATTATTTGTGTTTAAGCATGTCCTATTTTCTTTGTGCACAATGTATCTTGTTTATTAGTCCATGACAATTTGGTTTTGTTGTATTCATGCTTTGTGTGCCTTATTATGTGTTAATTTGAAGAATTGTTGTATTAGAACATGATATCTGGAACTGATTCAGTTTATCTTGCTTTCTGCTGACTTTGAGCATTGTTGTAATGTTGTAACATCTATATGCTTGCTCATAAACTTCTTGGTACCTCCCTTTTGACAGCTTATGTGTGTGTTGTGTGCTAGGATTTAGAAAGACACCATCAAAATCCTCAAGTTTTGCTAAATGATTTAGAGTTTTATTTTGTAAAATTTGGTTGAGTTTTGATTGAATTATGATCATGTGAGCATGGCTGGGCAAGTTGAGTTTGGTTGGAGAGTTGAGCATGGCTGGCGCGCGTTTGTTTTGTTTTTTGGGCATTTATGAAACTTTTTGCTTTATGTATTATTGGAAGCGTATATTAACTGGATGAGAGCGTAGCACCGCTGGTCCAGGAGGCGTATTGTAAGCATTTGCAACCTAGAGGACTGGGGTTCGAATCCCCCTCACCCCAGTCCTTTTATTTATTTTTCTGAATTTCGCTTGTTTTAAAATATATATTTGTGCTATCCTTCTTATGTCAAGATGCGCACCCTGGCCTGGTGATGTGAGTTTTAAGCTACAGGCGAGTGGACCTGGGTTCAAATCCTCAAAATGCCATTTCCTTAATTTTTACCACTTAGTTACTTTTATTTATTTCATAGTTTATATCTCAATTTTCAAATTGTCATAACTTATTTGATTCTTATCCTTTTTCTTCCGTTCTTTTTGCTATATTCTCCTTATTGAATTTATTTCTCAAATATAAAAAGAAATTAGTAAAAATATTAATTTTTGAGGCCTTTATGCATTATTAGATTATGAATATTCATTAGGGTCTTTGTTGTACTTTCTTATTCATCATACTATGTTATGTCTACATATCATGATTGATCTTTGTCTAACATATGTATAATTCTCACTTTGCATTGGCTCATAAACTCTATTTCATATCACCATCTTGTCCATGTCTTATTGCATCATCATGTTTGAATTGATCTCTTTATCTTTTAGCAATCTTTACAACTGTTATCTTTCCCCCCATTCCAAAGGGAGACCCTTTTAATTGACTCTTGAAGTCATCTTACCTTATCCTTCTAGGTTCACCCCTATTTCTTGGCTATCGTGAGCCAATGAAACCATAACTTAGAAGTAGGTTGGAGTTCGTACGCTCCATGTGATTCTCATCATCATGAGAACTCACTTTCCTTTATAACATAGATTTAGAGAGTTATCGTGAACTCTAAAAATGAGTCATACTCATTTTCCCCTTGGAACTTTGGCCATAGTCAATGGTTCCTATTCCTTCACCCTTAGATCGGTGAACTACGGATACTCTGATTCCATTCCCGTAAGGATACATATGCGCAAAGTGTGATGCTTTGTCGAGTATACTTAGAAATAAACCCCTAGGGTTTTCAACCTTTAGCATAACACCCTTAGCAAGCGAGTGAGATATAACAAGTAAAACAAGAGGCTCCCGTAGAGTACTACGGACTTTTAGGGTGCTAATACCTTCCCTAGGCGTAACCAACCCCCGAACCTTAGATCTCCCCCCTTTAGGTTTTTCACGATCTTGAACCTTTCCTTTGGATAAATCAAAGTCGGTTGTAAAAGAAATGTGATGCAAGTTAATTAATAGCTTGTTATCTGATTTTCACCGCAACAGAAATGGCGACTTCATTAGGGATTCTTTTTTTATTTTTGAGGGTTAAGCCCACCTTGCTCTTGCTTTGTTTTATTTATACTTGGTTGCTATATTTGTGTATATCTGTTTGATTGCCTGTATATATGCTTTGCTTGATTATCTTTTGGCTTGATTCTTGAGTGGTAAGATAAATCCTATACTCGGATTTGAGTGCACTTATGATAGGACGATGGTATTTAAGGAGGCTTTGAGGGAGTCGAATCCTGAAAAGTTAAATTGAGAACACCATCACTCAGTTGAGGCCCTCTTGAGAGTCTAATTATGTTGAACGAATTCGTTCATGAAAGCGTGCTACTCTCGACCTAGGAGCCCATGATATTGAGAACCGTAGTTACCAAACCCCACTTAAGCCTTTAGGATGTAGTGCAGTGACCATGATGGAGTTTATTTCTGAATTGGTTGTCACGCGATACTACACTCAGACGAGATTCTCTTGAGAATTTTATTGATTACCAAGTCATCTGGGAAATCGTTAAAATCCGAAAGATGGGTTGTCGACTCTGGGAACTTCTTAGAACCTCGTTCAGCAGGTGAAAACCAATAGAACATACGAATGGGAAGGGTGAACCCTTGGCTCCATGCTCAACCTATCCCCCTTTGCCTTTGTTTGTGTGTGCTTTGTGTGTGCTTTTGCATTCATACATCATAAGCATTCATGTTGCATCTGTTTCATGGAACTCAGACTTCTTTTCTTATATCAGAGGGATATCATGGATAGCTCAAGAAGAAACACCATCAAATACACTTTCAAGAGTCCCAAATTGGATGACCTAAGGAAATTGGGAGATTTGCTAACAGACCCTGAAGGATTCATAAACAGATATGGGAAGTTGTGGGTATTGTTGAAGAAGACCATCGATGAAGGACTCCTCTCAACCTTGCTTCAGTTTTATGATCCAAAATATCACTGCTTCACGTTCCCTGACTATCAGCTTTTACCCACCCTTGAAGAATATTCTCAGATAATTGGTTTGCCTATCAAGGATGAGTCTCCATTTCCTATCTTCGAGAAGGATCCTAAAGAGGAAGAAATAGCCAAGGAAACCCATCTGGAGTTAGTTGACATCAAAAATAATTTAATCTCTAATGGGGGAATTCTTGGGTTAACTGCTAAGTTCTTGTTTGAAAAGGCTCGTTATTTTGCTAAAAACTCCAACAGGGATACCTTTGAAGCTGTTTTTGCATTGATTATCTATGTACTTTTCTTGTTTCCAAACATTGACAACTTTGTGGATCTAAATGCAATCAAAATCTTCTTGAAACAAAATCCAGTACCTACCCTGCTTGCTGAAGCCTACCACTCAGTCCATACAAGAAACGCTCATAGAAATGGACAGATTACCTGCTGTGTCCTCATACTGTATAGATGGTTTATTTCACATCTACCAAAGGCAGGTGCATTCTGGGATTCCAAGAGAGGATGGTGGTCTCAGAAAGTCATGGCACTCTCCCATGCAGACATTGACTGGTATAATCGGGTGTATGATGGAATCCTGATTATAGATAGCTGTGAAAATTATGGCAATGTGCCTCTTCTTGGCATTAAAGGTGGTATCAGTTATAACCCCGTGTTGGCACGACGCCAATTAGGGTATCCTTTGGAAGACAAACCTCTCAGTGTTCATGTGGAAAGTATTTACTTTGAAACATATGACAAGAACGAAGAACAGAAGAAATTGATCTTGAACGCTTAGGGTAGCAAGCGCAAAAGAGGAAGAAGTTCTTTAGGAAGACCTAACTGTGTGTCCTTGGAGCCCTATCTCCAATGGGTTAGAAGAAGAGCTATAGAGCTAAAGATGCCTTACAAAAGACAAGAACCAATTACTTTGAAGAAAGAACATGTTTTGTACTTCATGTCAAGAGAAGAAGAGTTGGAGATTTCTTTAAGACAAGCCCAAAGGTCAGAAGAAGCCTGGAAGCTCAAGTATCAAGTGGTTGTTAAAGAAAATCTGGAACTCCAGAAGCAGCTATAGACCAAGAATGAGGAGTTACTCTCATGCAAGAAGAGAAAGGCCCTAGAAGATCCAAGTTCCTCTAACAGTCAGCCTCCTGCTTGGAAATCTATTCTTGACAACCTCATCACAGAAAGGGATCAGATGGAGAAAGAAATCAAAAGACTCAACACAAGGCTCTTAGGAGAATTTCCGTAGGACTTTCTAGCTTTTATTTAGCTTTATGTTTAGGGCTTTTGAAAGTGTATCAACTATTGTAATTCACCTTTTATTTAATGAAAATGAGGTCTTTTGATATCTCTTGATATTTTGCAAGTGTCTGAATTCCATGAAACTTTGCATTGCATTTTGCATTCCTGCTAAACTATCAAGTTACTAATCTTGTTTTGCAGATTTTGTAGAAATGGACACTACAGGGAAGAGAGTCTGGCCTTATTTCTTTGAACTACCGGAGGTGGAGCGTCTGTCGTGGTTAGGAGAGATTATTAAAGATCAGTCAGCCTTCGCCGACAAATATGGATGCGTCATTCGACTGATGAAGACACCAGTAACTGTAGGGCCTCTTGAAGTTTTGGTCCAGCTGTATCATCCCGCGTACCGATGTTTCGTATTCCCTGAATTCCAGTTGGTGCCAACTCTTGAGGAATTCTCAGCCATGATAGGAATTCCAGTCAGAGAAGCTCCTATCTTTTCTGGGATTGAGGAAATGCCTTCCGCCAGAGATATTTCCAGAATAACCAGAATCAGAATATCTGACATTCAAGCCAACCTGACCAACAAGGGAGGAAAGCGTGGACTGCCTGCCCAGTTCTTGATGGAAAAAGCTCTGTACTTCAAAAATAGAGGAAATGAAGCGTTGTTTGAATCAACTCTAGCTCTGATGATATATGGATTGTTTCTGTTCCCAAATGCCAAGAACTTAGTGGACACCCAAGCCATTCAGCTTTTTGCAGTCAACAATCCAGTCCCAACACTGCTAGCTGATGTTTACCATTCCATACAGACCAGATACACCAGAGGCTGTGGACCAATTGTTTGCTGCGTAGCCCTCTTTTACAAGTGGTTTGTTTCTTATCTGCCGAAGAGTCCGACTTTCTGGGAGGTCGAAGACTACAAGATTTGGTCTAAAAAACTGATGGAATTGAAGCATACCGACATCCAATGGTATGATTCAACTGAAGAAGGAATCATCATAATCCATAGCTGTGGGGATTGCCCCAATGTACCTCTCATGGGAAGAAACGGTTGCATCAATTACAACCCTGTCCTTGCACGCCGTCAGCTGGGTCATCTGAAGGAAGGAATTCCAGACGACGAAGATATGCAGATGATGTTTTATAATGAAAGAGGAGGTTTTGAAATGAAGATGCGATTGGAGCGCGCTTGGCGCCAGAGTAACAGACAATTATGGAAGGCTGAATGCCCAGTCACAGAGGCTCGCTTGTAATGGTCTCGCGACATAGCTCGTGTAATGATGAAGCCACATCCTTACCATGAGTCACCTACCAAGACAAAGCAGAAGATGATGGAAGAATTAGGAGAATTGGTTCTCTCAAAGGAGGAAACAAAGGAGCGCATCATCAAAATAATGAGAGTAATCAATGGAGGAGAAGGATCATCGACCAATGGAATTTATCCTTAGTATTACTATTGTTATCTCTTGCTAATGTTCCTTTTCATTTTAATGTATTTCTACTTATGTACTTGGAGTATGGAATGCATTACTCCTGATGTAATGTTCACCAGACTCTTGAATGAAGAAGTTTGTTTTATCAAGGAATCTATTATCTATATTATTTGCAAAAAAAATTTGGTTTCTTGATAGTTTAGCTTGCATTTGCATGTGCATCCTCATTTGCATCTTCATGTGCATTTTCTTTCCTTGTCTTCGTCTTATGTCACCGTGTTCTCTTCAGAATCGTCACACTGAATCCCCGCCACAACTACGACACTCGGGCCCGAGCTCTATTCAGGATGTCAGAGGCTTACGGAGAAATGGACAGAGTCAACAATGAGCTGAATGAGATAAGAGGAGGAATGAGACAAATCCTCGAGGCAATTAATGTTATGAAAGCAAAGATGGACACTCAGGCCACTGTGGTCTCTGAAATTGTCACCACAACGGTAGAACCTCCTGTCATCCCTGTCATCCCTACTTTGGGCATGCCAGAAGATTTTATCCGTGCTACAGCTCCTTTGACAACACAGCAAGCAGTTCCTTTGGTCAATGAGACTCTTCAAGCTATTCCTACCTATGCTCCACCAGCAGTACAAACGCAAATGCATCCGGTTTTCCAGAACCACTAGCCCTATGACTATGTTAATGTGTCAGAAGAAGGAGATGACACGAGAAGTTGAGAGAAAGTGTTGAAATGATGTAGAGGAAAATGAAGGCAATGGAGATGAATAATACTTTCAGTACTGATATCAAAGACATGTGTTTGATTTCAGATTTGGTTATTCCGCCCAAGTTTAAGTTACCAAGTTTTGAGTTATACTCAGGGGCCACATGTCCCAAATCTCACTTGATTATGTACTACCGAAGAATGGCCGCGCACGTGCGCAATGACAAGCTGATGATCCACTATTTCCAGGACAGTTTGAAAGGAGCCGCTGCTAAGTGGTATTTAAGTCTGGACCAATCCCAGATCCGTTGCTTCCAGGATGTAACTGATGCTTTTGTGAAACACTACAAATACAATATGGATCTAGCTCTTGACCGTAGACAATTACTAAGTATGGCCCAGAAAGGTACTGAGACTTTCAAAGAATACGCACAACGTTGGAGAGAGGCTGCTTCTCAGGTCGAACCACCATTGACTGAGAAAGAGTTGGCTGATTGGTTTGTGGACACAGTAAAGCCTGAATTTTATAAGAGAATGATTAGCAGTGTCAGTGCAAACTTCGTTGATATTGTTGCCATTGGCGTGAAGGTAGAAGCAGGATTGAAAAGTGGAAAAGTGATTGGTTCTCCGAGTAGTTCAGTTGGCGTCAATATTAAGAAGACTCCTAGTCATTCCCATAAGAAGAAGGAAGGAGAAACTAATACCATTATGGCAGGGAAGACCCAGAGCCCTCGATGGAAGCAACCAATGTACCAGCAACAACAGAGACCAAATTTCTTACAGCATCCAATTTACCAGATGCAATATGCCCAGCAACCCTACGTAGCTGCAATTACGCCTACATTCAATCACCAAGCAGCGCAGCAGGCGCCGACATATCAACAGACAGCTTATCAGTAATGGCCTAAAAACCAGAACTATCAGCAGCCAAGACCACAGGGTCCATAGCAGAATTCTCCCCACAAGAGGCAAGGAGGAAAGCCAGCATTTCCACCGATACCGATGTCATATACAGAGCTTTACCCTTCCTTAGTGGAGCAAAGGTTAATTGTTACTAGACCTTTGGCACCACCAACAGAGAAATCTATGCCTTTCTTCAACCCAAATGCAACTTGTGCTTTTCATCAAGGAGGTGCTGGTCATGACTTAGAGGGCTGTTTAGCGTTGAAGAACGTAGTGAAGGGTTTGATGGAGAAGAACATCCTTTCATTTGCTGATAATCAACCAAATGTGAAGAACAATCCTTTGCCTACCCACGGGACCACTAATGCCATAGAAGATGAGAAGGATGAGGTATTAGTTTTGGATGTAACGAAGATCAAGACACCTATCAAAACTTTTCATGCTAAACTGTTTAAGGCTGGGTTAGTTGAAGTTTGCCATGATGACTGTGAAGAATGTAATGTCAGTACCAAGGGCTGCCATTTAGTCCAAAATGATGTTCAATATCTGATCAATGAAGGATTCTTACAGGTATTCAGTAGAGAAAAGGAGAACAAAGTTGCAGCGATTGAGCCTGTGTTTAACCTGCCAAAGCCAAGAGGGGAGGTGTCCAAGTCCAACGCACCCAAATCTAGGTCTGTGGTTCCTGTATTTAATAAACCAGTGCCAATTTTCAACAATCCTGAAGCGATTAACGCTTCCACCATTAGTCATTCCAAGCAATGTGACATCAGACAACCTGTTCCATTTAGATTCCGAGGGACGAAGGCTGTGCCGTGGGTCTATGAGAATGTTATGGGTAGCAGAAGGCGAGAAGAGGTGATTCCAAGGAAAGAGGTGGGAATCACTATTGAAGACGTAGTTCCAAGGAAAGAGGTGGGAACTACTGTTGAAGATGTGACCAATATAGTGGGAACTGGGAAGATGACGCGAAGTGGAAGGGTCTATACTCCTTTCAAAGAAACTACACCCAAGGAGACTGTTGCCCCCATCCCAGCTAAAGATAAGGGAAAGGAGATAATTTCTCAAGAAGCAGATGAGGAGTTCCTAAGAATTATCAAGAGGAGTGATTACAAAGTGATAGATCAGCTCCATCAGACACCGTCTAAGATTTCGATCCTATCTCTGTTAGTTAATTCGCCAGTTCATAGATCAGCTTTGCAAAAAGTACTAGCCCAGGCACATGTAGCTCAGGACATAACAGCTGGACAGTTTGACCACGTCGTCGCCAACATTACAGCCTGTAATACTCTTAGCTTCAGTGATAAGGAGTTACCCTGAGCTGGAAGGAACCATAATCTTGCTTTACATATATCAGTAAAATGTCAGGAGGATACGATGGCTAGATTTCTCGTAGATACCGGTTCATCCTTGAATGTTTTGCCGAAAAGAACTCTTGATAAATTGTCTTACCAAGGAGCTATAATGAGACCCACCTCTCTTATTGTCAAAGCTATTGATGGTTCAAGAAGATCGGTGATGGGAGTGATTGAGCTACCCGTTTTGATTGGCCCTCAAACATTCAACATCCTTTTTTAGATTTTGGATATCAACCCTGCCTACAGTTGTTTACTGGGTAGACCTTGGATCCATGAAGCTGGTGTTGTAACCTCTACCTTACATCAGAAGATGAAGTTCATGGCCGATGAGAGGTTAGTTATCATACATGGTGAGGAGGACCTTATGGTCAGTAACCTGTCCTCGTTTCGTTACATTGAAGCGAATGAAGATGCTTTGGAAACTTCTTTCCAGGCCCTTGAAATAGCTAATGCCGTTATGCTTGACGACAAAGAGCCAGTGGCCTCTGATTATCCATCTTTTGCTTCTTTCAAAAGCATTCAATCTACTCTGCGAGGAGGAGTTCCTGAAGGCTGGGGCAAGATCGTGGAAGTCCCAGAAAGAGAGAAATACCAAGGGTTGGGTTACAAACCAACTCTTGAGGGAAAAACTACTTCAATAAAGGGAAGACTAAGGACCATTCAAGAAGTGTTCGTCAGTGGAGGACAGCAAGTCCATGCAATTATTGAAGACGCTGAAGACGAAGATATCGATCATTTGGTGTTGTGGTGTGATGCTGCTTTAAGTAATTGGGAAGCCATTGAGATACCTACTTTGTACCCTTGACAGAGTAATTTGTTTGTTAGCTTTGATGTTTTCAATTCCGCAGCCTTGCCCGAGGCTTTCGGATTATTTTGTATGGGCCACCGCTTTTAAATCTTATTAATCAATGAAAGCGTTTGTTTTGTTAAATTCCTTGTCTTTATTCTTGCTTTCGTTTTAAGAAAAATGGCAATCTTTTCAAAACTACATTCTTTTTCTCTTTCTTGCATTCCTGTTTGTGAATTTTTAATAAAACAAATCCCTCCATCATGCAGAATGATTCCCAAACCCGTTGTATTCAATAACCCTACTCTCACTATCGACTTTGATTCACCCATTTATCAAGCTGAGGAAGAAGAGGATTATGAGATCCCCGATGATTTGGCAGAAATGTGTGAGTATCAGTACACGAATCTTCAACCACACGAAGAGAAGGTTGACATCATCAACCTTGGCACAGAAGAGAAGAAGAAAGAGGTCAAGATTGGGGCAACGCTTGGGGCAGAAATCAGACAACGGCTAGTCCTGCTTTTGGAAGAATATGTAGATGTGTTCGCTTGGTCTTATCAAGACATGCCTGGATTGGATACAGACATAGTAGTTCATAAACTACCGCTCAAGCCTGATTGTCCACCCGCGAAGCAGAAACTCCGTAGAAGTAGACCTGATATGGCTCTCCAAATCAGAGATGAGGTAAAGAAGCAATTGGATGCAGGATTCTTGGCAGTTTCAAAATATCCAGAATGGGTAGCCAACATTGTGCCAGTTATGAAGAAAAATGGTAAAGTGCGAATGTGCGTAGATTACAGGGATCTCAACAAAGCTAGTCCCAAGGATGATTTCCCACTACCACACATTGACACTCTTGTGGATAACACAGCTAAGTTTGCAGTTTTCTCCTTCATGGATGGTTTTTCCGGCTACAATCAAATTAGAATGGACCCAGCTGACATGGACAAAACTACATTTATCACCCCATGGGGAACCTACTGTTATAAGGTTATGCCCTTTGGTCTGAAGAACGCAGGGGCAACCTACCAGAGAGCTATGGTAACTTTGTTCCATGATATGATCCACAAGGAAATTGAAGTGTACGTGGATGACATGATTGCTAAATCCCGAAGCGAGGAAGAACATTTGGATCATCTCTTGAAGCTGTTTAAGAGACTCTGGAAGTATCAGTTAAAGTTGAATCCAGCCAAATGTACCTTTGGTGTCAGGTCAGGAAAGTTGCTCGGTTTCATCGTCAGCCAGAAAGGAATTGAAGTAGATCCTGACAAAGTGCGAGCCATCCAAGAAATGCCAGCTCCACAAACTAAATTACAAGTGAGAGGATTTTTGGGTCTTTTAAACTATATATCCAGATTCATTTCCAACATGACTCCAATTTGTGAACCGATCTTCAAACTGCTCCGTAAAGACCAGACTGTAGAGTGGAATACTGATCGCCAACAAGCCTTTGAGAAGCTCAAAAGATATTTGCAGGAACCACCTATTCTGATTCCTCCTGTTCCGGGAAGACCTCTTATCATGTATATGACTATTCTAGAAGGATCTATGGGTTGTGTATTTGGCCAACGTGATGAAACCGGTCGCAAAGAACATGCCATTTATTACTTGAGTAAGAAGTTCGTTGGCAGTGAAAGCCGTTATTCGTTACTTGAGAAAACCGGTTGTGCCTTAGCATGGGCCGCTAAACATTTGAGGCAGTATCTGGTATGCCACACTACTTTGTTGATCTCAAAAATGGATCCAATAAAGTACATCTTTGAGAAGCCTGCTCAGACAGGAAGACTTGCCCGTTGGCATATGCTGTTGTCAGAATATGATATCCAGTATGTACCTCAGAAGGCTATTAAAGGGAGCGTATTATCAGAATACCTCGTAGATCAGCCTGTTGAAGATTATGAACCGCTCAAGTTTGAATTCCCAGATGAAGACATTATGGTAGTAAAAGGTTGTGAAGGGCCTGGCCCCAATGAAGGCTTTAAGACTAGTTATAGATGGAAGATGATGTTTGACGGTTCTTCCAATTTCAAAGGACATGGAGTAGGTGTTGTATTGATAAACCCTGATGGTGGTTACACCCCTTTCACAGCAAGGCTGGATTTCGAATGCACAAACAATATTGCTGAGTACGAAGCATGTATTTTGGGTCTAGAGGCTGTTATTGATCTTGGAATCAATGTTCTTTAAGTTATGGGTGACTCTGCTTTGGCCATTTACCAAGTCAAGGGCGAATGGGAAACCAAAGATGAAAAGCTCATTCCATATTGCGCTTACATTATGGAATTGATTAAGTGTTTTGATGAGATCACTTTCCGTCATGTCCCCCGTACTGAGAATCACATGGCTGATTCCCTAGCCATGTTAGCTTCAATGTGGCAAGTCAGGTTTCATAATGAAGCACCCCTTATCAGTATCGAGCGCAAGACTGAACCCGCTTAGTGCCAGGCAGTTGAAGAAGAGGTGGATGGAAAACCTTGGTTTCACGACATCATGAATTATCTGAAAACTCAGGAGCACCATGTCAATGCTTCCAATCTTGATAAGAAAACTTTGCGAAGATTGTCATCCAAATTCTTTCTCAGTAACAATGTGCTCTACAAGAGGAATCATGATATGGTCCTGCTAAGATGTGTTGATAGACGAGAAGCAAACCTATTGATTCACGACATTCACGAAGGAGCCTTTGGCACTCACGCCGACGGACATTGCCATGGTTAAGAAAATCTTGAGGGCTGGATATTATTGGTTGACTATGGAAGCTGATTGCATCCAATACGCCAGGAAATGCCATAAGTGCCAGATCTACGCGGATAAAATGCACGTTCCTCCTACTTTGTTAAATGTATTGTCATCCCCTTGGCCTTTCTCTATGTGGGGCATTGACATGATTGGAGCTATTGAGCCAAAAGATTCCAATGGTCATCATTTCATTTTAGTGGCCATTGACTATTTCACTAAATGGGTTGAAGCTGCTTCTTTTGCCAATGTGACTAAGTAAGTAGTTGCTCGTTTCATCAAGAACAGTATCATTTGTCATTACGGGATTCCCAACAGGATCATCATTGACAACGAAACAAATCTAAACTACAAGACGATGAAAGAGTTATGTGATAGTTTCAAGATTGAGCATCATAATTCTTCACCTTACCGTCCCAAGATGAACGGAGCTGTCCAGGCTGCCAACAAAAACATCAAGAAAATCCTGCAGAAAATGGTCAAGACTTATAAGGATTGGCACGAGATGTTACCATTTGCTCTGCACGGATACAGAACTTCGGTTCGAACCTCGACAGGGGCAACCCCTTTTTCCCTTGTATATGGAATGGATGCAGTACTCCCCATTGAAGTGGAAATACCATCTCTGAGAATCCTGATGGAAACCAAACTTGAAGAAGCTGAATGGGTTAGAGAAAGATATGACCAACTGAACCTCATTGACGAGAAGCGACTGACTGCTATGTGCCATGGTCATCTGTATCAAAAAAGAATGAAGAGGGCGTTCAACAAGAAGGTCCGTGTCCGGGAATTTTGGGAAAGAGAGCTTGTACTCAAGAAGATTCTGCCATCTCAAAGGGATGCTCGTGGAAAATGGGCGCCTAATTACGAAGGTCCATTTGTGGTAAAGACTGTATTTTCGGGAGGCTCTTTATTCCTCGCAACAATGGACGGTGAACAGCTCACACACCCTGTGAATGCTGATTCTGTACGGAAATATTATGCTTGAAAAGAATTCTAGAATTTTAGTCAGTAGGGAGTAGGTCATTGAATATGATGTAATCCTTTCCTTTTGCCATTTTTCAATTGTAATGATCTATGGAACTTCGCTATTGGCAAATTACCATTTTAATGAAATCAGTTTTTTTTTAGCCATTTCTGACATTTTTCATTGTTATGCAAAACTTCACTTATTTATTAATAATGATTTTAAAAGCGGAATGATTTGAAGAACTCTAGGCTCTAAAGAAGATTGGCAATGTCTCCCTAACTTAAATGCTTTAACAATGGCTAATTACTAAGGGCGTCTCACCGATACCCATGCAAGATACCTGAAGAAATTTGTTTCCCTAGTAAATTAGGTATGTTCCCATAATTGACTTTGAAGACTGACTATCTGCTCAGATTTCAGTGTGATTCGTCGTAGTGGACACGGTGTTTTCCTTTTTGGCCGTCTCCGGTCTGTCGTCTCTTGCATATCATTTAGCATTCGCATCATACCATAGCATTGAGCATCCTTGCATCTTTGGGTGTCTTGTGTGCGTGGGTTTGTTTTGCTTTCCTTTCCCCTTTGGTGGGTCTTTGGTTCTTTGTCTTTGTTTTGCGTGTGTCCGGTTTCCTTGCCTCTGTGCGCCAGGTTTTGACCATTTTGCGGTATTCCCCAGGAAGTCTAACCTGCAACCATGTTATTACCTTTATCACCCCATTTGGAAAATTTTGCAAATCCAGTAGCAACTCAGATTATCGTGAATCTGTATTTCTGGTTATCGTGAACCATTTGTTTGTTTATTTCCGGTTATCGTAAACCGCTTTGTTCGAAATCAGATTATCGTGAATCTGTATTTCTGGTTATCGCGAACCATTTGCTTATATCATTTTTGGTTATCGTGAACCATTTCGTTTGAAATCAGATTATCGTGAATCTGTATTTCTGGTTATCATAAACCATTTTCTTTGAAATCAGATTATCGTGAATCTGTATTTCTGGTTATCTTGAACCATTTGTTTGTTTATTTCCGGTTATCGTAAACCGCTTTGTTTGAAATCAGATTATTGTGAATCTGTATTTCTGGTTATCACGAACCATTTGCTTATATCATTTCTGGTTATCGTGAACCATTTCGTTTGAAATCAGATTATCGTGAATCTGTATTTCTGGTTATCATGAACCAGTTGTTTATTTTCGGTTATCGTGAATCATTTGCTTACTGCAGGTTATCGTGAACCTGTATTGCTTAAACCTGGTCAAATATAAACCTAAATCCAAATTACCAATCCTGCTCATACTGGTAGAGCAATTATTTGTTATTTCAACTAACTCTTGTGAATACCAGAGTCTTTTCTTGGCTCACTAGCATTATTACCTTTTGAATTCCAGGTGTTTTTATCTGGCGCGCAGAGTTCGTCTCTGTCTTTTCTGGCTTTTCTTGAAGATCCCGTTTGAACTCTTCAGTATAAGAAATCCCCAGAAAATCTTTTTTCGGGTGTCTATCCTTTTGTTCCAACTGGTCTCCAATGGAGATCATGTCTTCTTTCTGGTTTCTTGCCCAGTAAGTTTGTGCCTTTCCCCCAGCGTCGTCCGGTCATATTTGAACCTGTCGTCCATCTCCCTGGATCCTTCCCCAGTGGAGAATTCTCTTTTGTTTCCTATCCCCAGTGTTTCCTCGGAGTCTCCCCAGTGCGTCTCTTTTGTTGGTTAGCCTGCATCCCTAAGGAGTGTCTTCCTTGTGGATACTAACCTTCTTCTTGCTTCCCCAGTGAAGCTTCCCTGTGGTTGTTAGCTCTTCTTTGGTGTCCGGTTTTGTCTGCATTTTTTGCATCTTGCATGGCATCATATCATCACATTGGTAGCATTGCACGTCTTTGTATCTAAGGGCAAAATTTTCGGTTTGCTATATTTAAATACCTTTCACCCTGACGTCCCGAGGATCACCGTTCCTCGTGCCATCCGGTGAAGATATTTAAATAGGGGCAACTGTTGTACCCCAAATTTTTCCCTTAGATCCATTGATCTTCTGCATATCATGTTAGGTCAATCATACTGCATAGCTAACCCTTTTTATTAGGTTTTTGTTTGTGTTTGTTTCTTTTTATCAGGTTTATCTTGAGGAGATTCAAGGAGTGATTGATCAAGGTTTTTGGATGGAGCATTGAATCAAGCAAGTCTCTAGGAGATGTCTCCATAACCCTAACCCCACCATGACCAAATTTCTACCCACTTTATCTACCCTCAATTATCACCTTCATTTTCTAAACCTTTTTCATTTAACCTTTTCTTAACCTATTTTATTAACCTTTTCATTTTAACCAAGTTTATCCAATTGGTTCAATTTAATTCTCCTAGACCATATCAAAAACCTTAATTAATTAATCTACCAATGTCATCTTCCTAATATTTCATTTTTCTTTTATAACAAGAGATGGAAGAACATGTTCATTTTCATTCATGAGCCCAGTTTGATTGGCCCATCGTGACCAAAAAAGGTGCTACAAGTATTGGAATTGTTTTCATTGCCATGAACCAATGGGAATTAAGCATAATGGTGTTTGACTTTTCAACCCAAATTCCAGCCAATGATAAGGCGACATGTGGTACTAAGCAAAACAAATTAACCAAATTGTTTGTCTTCTCTATTCTTGCTCACGAACTTCAGATTGGAAGAAGGAAGATTCAAACAAATTCACTCTCAAATCTTCAATCTTTGGTGCGAATCTTAATTTGGTTTCTCCCAAGATATTTCCTTTTTGAGCTTCTCCATCTGGTTTCATCAAAAGCAATTCTGGGGATTTACCATTCTCATCATTCACTCTGATTCGCTCTGCATCATCATGCAAGTTCGTCATGGCGTCGTCCCCATCATTTTCCTCTTTCAATACCCACTAGTTTGACAATAGAAGAATGGTTTCAGAAGCAACACCTATTCGAGCATTTGACCCTGCGATCTCTGAGCCATTTGTGCAGCAAAGGAGCGTCTGTCTCCCAAGGATGAACAACATTCGAATTCCAACGTTAAAACCTAGCCATTACCTTGCCCACCAGGTGTTTAAGATTCAACCCGGCCCAATGCATCAGCCTATATAAAGAGCTCATTCTCAACTCTTAAACATCAACAATTCTCCTCTCACAAACACACAAATTTCTGGTGCACGAGCAAAGAAGGGGAGAGCTTCAAGTTCAGAAGTAAGGTTTAGCAAGTTTGAAGGTGCAGTGGACATATTCCACTTGGTAACAGTTCTTTTCCCTATTCTATATTCACATTCATCTCTGTCATACATATTCATATGAAATGTTTGAGTGTTCCTCTTCATAATATATAGCAAAGTGGTTGGTTTTATGTTCATAACCTACAAGTATGATTTGAAGTAGGTTCTGTCATTAGGCTTATAAGTTGAGTATGTGCAATGCTTGTTTGGTCTTGCTATCTTGCTATTCATAACCCTTAAAATGTCATAAGTGATTTGTGTTTGTGATGAAGTTTGTTTGACTCCCCTGTTATAACTGATATGCGGTTTCTTTATGTATCCATTGCCTTGAGTCATATGTGCGTGTCTATGCTAATGATTGCTCCATGTTTATGTCCTGTTAAGAGCGTATGTGCTAATCTCTTAGAGCTTTGATATGAGACCTTGATTGATGTTTGGTGTCCATTGAGCTTCCTTGCTTTAAGTTTATATGTATGTGCTTATGCCTGTAAGGTTTATTTTCCTTAAGCTAAGTTTGTTATCTTGAGATTGTTGGATCATAGTTGTGCTTTCTAACTTTGCTGCGGAGTCATAACTTGAGGATTTGTGCTTTCAAAATGTTATTCTCATCCTTCTATGACCTATATCCACAATGAATCTCTGCTACAATATGAATCTATATCTTGGTAACCTGTTTATGTTGTTACTTTCTGATATTGCTCATCATGTGTATTATGCTTTAAGTTTGTTTTGAGTTTTCTTTAGGACCTACACAATGTTTATGCCCTTAGGCAACTGGTTTGCCAATTGTCTGCATTCCAGCCATGTATGCTCAAGTCTCTAGCAAATCATTCTGTTTTACACTCATTGATCTGTTGACTAGACATGTTTCTTTTAATATATGTGCATGTGTTCATGATTTCTTGATTTCTTTCTTGTAAACAGTTGTACACTTGAACTCATGAAATGTATGCCTTAGTGGATTTTGTCCTCACTGTCAACATTGTATTCATGATGTGTATGTTAACCTTGAGATGCTTTAATATGTTTCTTAAGCTATGCCTTTGTGATATCTTGACTTCATACATATATATTTGGCAATTGTGCTTGCTTAAGATTACTTTGATATGCATGAATTGAACTTGCCATACTGATCTATATCCACATATTTTTTGCTAACTGCATTCCAAAGTGTTTCTTTTCCATCTAGGTTCCCTTGAACATGATGTATGATTGTTGCTAGGTTCGCGTGCTAAATTGCTAGCTGGTTTTGCTCTTTTTGTGCTAATTTGTTTGTCAACATTTAACTTATGTTCAAAACCATGCCACACGGTTTGGATTTCATAGTATGTATGTCTGTTTATTATTTGTGTTTAAGCATGTCCTGTTTTCTTTGTGCACAATGTATCTTGTTTATTAGTCCATGACAGTTTGGTTTTGTTGTATTCATGCTTTGTGTGCCTTATTATGTGTTAATTTGAAGAATTGTTGTATTAGAACATGATATCTGGAACTGATTCAGTCTATCTTGCTTTCTGCTGACTTTGAGCATTGTTGTAATGTTGTAACATCTATATGCTTGCTCATAAACTTCTTGGTACCTCCCTTTTGACAGCTTATGTGTGTGTTGTGTGCTAGGATTTAGAAAGACACCATCATAATCCTCACGTTTTGCTAAATGATTTGGAGTTTTATTTTGTAAAATTTGGTTGAGTTTTGATTGAATTATGATCATGTGAGCATGGCTGGGCAAGTTGAGTTTGGTTGGAGAGTTGAGCATGGCTGGCGCGCGTTTGTTTTATTTTTTGGGCATTTATGAAACTTTTTGCTTTATGTATTATTGGAAGCGTATATTAACTGGATGAGAGCGTAGCACCGCTGGTCCAGGAGGCGTATTGTAAGCATTTGCAACCTAGAGGACTGGGGTTCGAATCCCCCTCACCCCAGTCCTTTTATTTATTTTTCTGAATTTTGCTTGTTTTAAAATATATATTTGTGTTATCCTTCTTATGTTAAGATGCGCACCCTGGCCTGGTGGTGTGAGTTTTGAGCTACAGGCGAGTGGACCTGGGTTCAAATCCTCAAAATGCCATTTCCTTAATTTTTACCACTTAGTTACTTTTATTTATTTCATAGTTTATATCTCAATTTTCAAATTGTCATAACTTATTTGATTCTTATCCTTTTCCTTCCGTTCTTTTTGCTATATTCTCCTTATTGAATCTATTTCTCAAATATAAAAAGAAATTAGTAAAAATATTAATTTTTGAGGCCTTTATGCATGATTAGATTATGAATGTTCATTAGTGTCTTTGTTGTACTTTCTTATTCATCATACTATGTTATGTCTACATATCATGATTGATCTTTGTCTAACATATGTATAATTCTCACTTTCCATTGGCTCATAAACTCTATTTCATATCACCATCTTGTCCATGTCTTATTGCATCATCATGTTTGAATTGATCTTTTTATCTTTTAGTAATCTTTACAACTGTTATCTTTCCCCCTATTCCAAAGGGAGACCCTTTTAATTGACTCTTTAAGTCATCTTACCTTATCCTTCTAGGTTCACCCCTATTTCTTGGCTATCGTGAGCTAATGAAATCATAACTTAGAAGTAGGTTGGAGTTCTTACACTCCATGTGATTCTCATCATCATGAGAATTCACTTTCCTTTATAACATAGATTTAGAGAGTTATCGTGAACTCTAAAAATGAGTCATACTCATTTTCCCCTTGGAACTTTGGCCATAGTCAATGGTTCCTATTCCTTCACCCTTAGATCGGTGAACTACGGATACTCTGATTCCACTCCCGTAAGGATACGTAGGCGCAAAGTGCGATGCTTTGTCGAGTATACTTAGAAATAAACCCCTAGGGTTTTCAACCTTTAGCATAGCACCCTTAGCAAGCGAGTGAGATATAACAAGTAAAACAAGAGGCTCCCGTAGAGTACTACGAACGTTTAGGGTGCTAATACCTTCCCTAGGCGTAACCAACCCCCGAACCTTAGATCTCCCCCCTTTAGGTTTTTCACAATCTTGAACCTTTCCTTTGGATAAATCAAAGTCGGTTGTAAAAGAAATGTGATGCAAGTTAATTAATAGCTTGTTATCTGATTTTCACTGCAACTGAAATGGCGAATTCACTGGGGATTCTTTTTTTATTTTTGAGGGTTAAGCCCACCTTGCTCTTGCTTTGTTTTATTTATACTTGCTTGCTATATTTGTGTATATCTGTTTGATTGCATGTATATATGCTTTGCTTGATTATCTTTTGGCTTGATTCTTGAGTGGTAAGATAAATCATATACCCGGATTTGAGTGCACTTATGATAGGATGATGGTATTCAAGGAGGCTTTGAGGGAGTCGAATCCTGAAAAGTTGAATTGAGAACACCATCACTCAGTTGAGGCCCTCTTGAGAGTCTAGTTATGTTGAACGAATCCGTTCGTGAAAGCGTGCTACTCTCGACCTAGTTATGTTGAACGAATCCGTTCGTAAAAGAAATGTGATGCAAGTTAATTAATAGCTTGTTATCTGATTTTCACCGCAACACAAGGGAAACTCACTTAACTGATGTTAAGAGAATCCTAAGGTATCTTAAATGAACAACTAACCATGGCTTGATGTATAAGAAAACATCAGAGTACAAGCTTTCTGGTTACCGTGATGCAGATTATGCTGGAGACAGATTGGAAAGAAAGAGTACTTCTGGAAACTGTCAGTTTCTGGGAAGTAACCTCGTCTCATGGGCAAGCAAAAGACAATCAACAATTGCTTTCTCCACTGCAGAAGTAGAATACATATCAGCATCTCTGTGCAGTACTCAGATACTCTGGATGAAGAATCAACTTGAAGATTATCAGATACACGAGTGTAACATTCCTATCTTTTGTGATAATACTTCTGCCATTTGTTTATCTAAGCATCCTATTCCACATTCTAGGGCAAAACATATTGAAATAAAACATCACTTTTTGCGTGATTATGTTCAGAAGGGTACTTTTCAGTTAAAATTTGTGGATATAGATCACCAGTGGGCTGATATTTTCACAAAACCCCTTGCTGAAGATAGATTCATATTCATTCTGGAAAAATTATTTATCCAACCTTGCCCAGAATGAGATGATAACATTTTTTATGTGTAAAGCTACTAGAACGTCTGATATAAGATTCTGATGACTAAGCAAAGTGTGTTAAATATTTGTTTATTGACTTGCTGATTCATGATACTTCTACAAGTTAGAAAATATCCTAATCAGAAATTAATCCAGTCAGATACCTCTTGGTATTCTAGACGTTGGAAACATCAAAATGTGATCTCTTGAAAACAAACGGCTATGATTATTTGTGATACGTGTCCAAAATTAAATCATATCTACTGATGAAGAGACACCTCGAGCGTTGTGATTTCGTGAAACTCGGTTTCAATTAATTATTTCCTATTACTCCTTAATATCTCTATAATCATGTTTAACACATTGGATTTGAAAATTTACTTGATAATTGTTTAAATCTTTACGTCTTCCTTCCTTATTAGGCATTCATAAAGATGTAAGTAAGACAAAGATTTCTTGGAACTTATCACTTGTCTTCCTTCCTTTATTCTTTGTCAGAATATTCCCTCTCATTTTTGAGTATACATAAATTTATATTTATTGGCTGATGTCATAATATTACTAACGTATACTAATCTGTGATCTTTTGGAGACTGATACACTCCTTCATCATTCTTTGTTCTTGTTTGTATCCCGTGTATTGGAAATGATGAATTTCTCGTCTCAATTCATCTAGTATTTATTGCTATCACTCTTTGTTCTCTTTATATACCACACTTCTCCTCATAACTATTCATCTGTTTCTTCTTACTTTTCTCTTCTATCCTTTTTGCTTTCAAGATGTCTTCTAAAACCATTAGGGGAGAAATCTCTGATTTGGATCTCTTGAAAGAATACTCTATTGATCTCAATGATCTTGTTGAAAATGGTCATACCAACATTCTCTCAAACATCATCCACCAAAACTGGGACAGATATCTTGAAATTCTCAATGGACCTATCTATCCAGCTCTTGTAAAAGAATTTTAGGCCAATGCTCGCATCCTTGCATATAAGTCCGATACTTTTTGCATTCTGTCTACTGTATATGGATTTCCCATCATGATTAACTCCTCAATCATCTCTCAAGCTATTGAATGCAAAGAAGATGGTGAATGTGTTGAATACTACAGAGGAAATAATTGGTTTGCTAAACATATTCACATCATCTATCTTCAAGAAGGACCTACTGACAGTCCCTCTTCTCTCACTCATGAGGCTAAAATATGGTACCAAATCATGGGAACAAATCTTAGACCCAGGGAAAAGGGAACAGGAAGACTTTCTGCTATGGATAGGCTCTTCATTTTCTTCTTAATCTCCAAGATTAAGATTAATATGCCTCAATCCTTATTCAACTTCTTGAAAGGAGAGATTCTTTCGTCGAGAGCGGAGTTATCATTTCAGATTCATTACAGTAGAGTTATTTCTCACATTCTTGATCTCCAAGGAGTTGTTACTCACTTAAAACAAATCAGAATAAATGAGAAACTCGACACTGAACGGTGTTCTCCCATGAACTATTCTGAAACCATCATCAGGGAATGAGATAGCTGGTTGGCGTGTGTTTCATCACTGTTTAGTCTTTTGGTTGCTGGTTGCTTGGCCTTTCTTCTGATTATCATTCCTTTTCTTGTCTATTCTCCTTGTTGTTGTCTGTTTTTCTGTTTTGTGATTCTGTTCCTGTACTGCGCTCTGGCGTTTTGTTGTTTTATCAATGAATATTTTTTTCCTAATTTTCATTTATCTTGTCTTACTGCATTCCATTATGATTTCCATAAAAAGGAAGAAAATGACTAGATTTAACTTATCTAAATTCTTTCAAATCAAAATGATTTAGTTAAATCTTGGTTACCTTTTTTATTATGACAAAAAGGGGGAGTATTAATATGGAAAAGTTATTTTGATAAATATCTTGTCTCCAATCATAGCTCTAGCATTCTAACACTTTAAATGTCATATCTTTTTAGAATGTTTTTCAGGAAAAATTATTATATTGGTAAAATGACTCTGATATCAATCAGGCTCAGATTTAGTTAATCAAGCTCTGTTATCAGAATGCATCACCACTATAATCAAGTTCTGATATTCTGGATCTATCTAAGATCTATGCAATCAGGATCTATATCCCAAATCTTATAAGATTTTGTTAAGTCTTAGATTTAGGGGGAGCTTGTCAAAGGGAAGTTTACTTTGAACTTATCTGAGTCAATTCTAATTATCTTCGTACAAAATTGTGTTATCAAAATATATTGTTTTGTCATTATCAAAAAGGGGGAGATTGTTAGAACAATATTTGGTTCTCCAAGATATCTCTTTGTTTTGATAATAAAAAAGTTGTATTTGTGTGAGAACAATTTTGGTACTCTAATGTGTATTTTCTTAAGAATTGACAAACAGGTTCTAACTCTGATAAAGAAAGTTCTGACTCTAATAAAGAATGTTGTGACTCTGATAAAGAAAGTTCTGACTCTGATTAAGAAAGTTCTGACTCTGATAGAGATCATGTGCTACGTCACTCTGAAATTCTAAATGGTCACTTATGCGTAAAGAAGCAAGATTGCTTCTAATCTACTGTGCTTCAGAAAGACTCTAAGAAGACACTATGTTGCTGCTGCAATGCTCTCTTGGATTCTGGCTCTGAATTTAACTTTGATACTTATCTTCTGAAGACTAAGTGCTGAAGACTCTGAAGACAAGGTTCTGATGAACAACATTCTGAAGACTCTGAAGACTTAAGTTTCTAAAGACCAAGTTCTGAAGACTCTAAAGACAAGGTTCTGCTGAACAAGTTCTGAAGACTCTGAAGACTTATGTTTCTGATAACCAAGGGTTCTGAAAAAGGAGTGCTGAATACTTTGAAGACAAGGTTCTGCTGAACAAGTTCTGAAGACTCTGAAGACTCAAGACTCTGAAGACCCAATGATTCATTCTTCTGATCATGCTTCAATCATATCAACTCAGAAGCCTCTGATGAATAGAAGATGATGAAACGTTTGTGTGGGAAAATAGTACATAGTACAGATCAAACACGTTCTTTTCCACTACCATTCCACTACTCTGATTTGGTGGTACAAAGGACAATTTTAGTGTACGGTTTTCATCCCAGCATAACAACATTATTTCAAGTTGCCAATTTTTTTCCTGATATTACTAATCTACCCTTCAATGGATCTTTTTCTGGCTATATAAAGACTTGATCATTCCATGAATCAGTAGTGATAACGTGTGTGACACTGTGTGTGCAAAAGAGAAATATTCAAAACACTGATTCATACAAAGAAAGAACTCAAGAAATAGAGAAATTCATGAGTGAACAGTAAAGTACCACAATACAAAGATGAAGATTGTTCTTACTGTGTAGACTTGCTCTAAGTTAGATTGAGCGAGAAATAATGTTTATATCAGCTTATGTAAGAAGCGTTTCACTGTAAATATTTTATTTGATCAAAGAGTTGTTTGAATTCCTTAAGGGACCAGTTAGGTCAGAAGCCTTAAGAAGAGGCGGTTAGTCTGTGTATTATTAGTCACCAACAGTTGCTAGTGCAGTTGTAATCAGTTTGGTTATAGTGGATTAAGTCATTGTGTATAAAGTGAAATCACCTTGGCGGGTGGACTGGATTAACTTGATAGTTTTCAAGTGAACCAGGAAATATCGTGTGTCTTTCTCTATTGTTAGTCTATTTGTGATCTTTGTTTGAGTTTCTAAAAAATATTTCATTTTGAAAACCCAATTCAACCCCCCCCCCCTTTATTGTGTTTTTCTCACACCTTCAAGCGACGCCTTAACAGTCAGGTTCTCTCTCACATGTACATCATACTCTTTGATCACATGAGATAAATTCATAATGTATCTCCTTAACTGGGGCACATGAAACACATCATGGTGATTAGCAAGCGGTAGTGGCAAGGCAATTCAATAGGCCATCTCGCCTATCCTCTACAAGATCTGATATGGACCAACAAAACATGGCGTAAACTTTCGAGACTTCAAAGCTCGATCTACACCAGTTATCGGCGTAACTCGCAAAAACACTTGGTCTCCCTCTTGGAACTCTAGTGCTTTCCTCCTCTTATCATGGTAACTCTTTTAGAGACTTTGCGAAGCTTTCATATTCTCTTGAACCATCTTGATCTTCTCAGATGTTTTTTTGCATAATCTCAGGTACAAGCACAACCCTCTCACCTGATTCATACTAACAAAGAAGTGTCTTACACCTCCTACCATACAAAGCTTCAAACGAGACTATTCTAATACTTGAATGGAAGTTGTTATTGTAAGTGAACTCAATCAACGACAAGTAGTTATCCAAAGCATCTCTTTGTTCTAGCACACAAGCCCTCAATAGATCCTCCAAGGATTGGATAGTCCTATCTGTCTAACCATCCTTCTACGAATGATAAGCAAAACTCAACTTCAGCTTAGTGCCCAACACTGAAGGTGAGAAAAATACATAAGAAGGGGGGTTGAATTGTGTTTTATGTTTCTTAACTTTGCCTTTGATCAGAGTTCAGAATCTAAACTGGTGTTCAAGTTCTGATTATATGTTGCAACAGAATGTTAACAGAATCAAACAAAAGATAAAAAATATAAATATTTATACTGGTTCCTCCCAAAAGAGAGTAGTCCAGTCCCCTTGCATCACATGAGATTTTCACTATAACCAAAACATGATTACAATCGCTTATGCAATTAAGCATAAGACTTTTCTTTGCTCAGACCCTCAGTTCGAGACTTCCTGCTTAAACCTCTCAAGTCCAAGACTTCTTCTTAGGTTCCATGAACCCAATACTTCCTTGTTTAAGCCCCTCAGACTCAAGACTTCTGCTCAGACCCTGGGTCTAAGGCTTCCTTGCTTATATTCCACAAATCCAAAACTTCTGCTCAAGCCCCTCAGGCCCAAGACTTCCTTGCTTAAGTTACACAAACTCAAGACTTCTGCTCAGACCCTCGGTCCAAGACATCCCTACTTAGATTCCACGAATCCAAGACTTCTGCTCAAGCCCCTCAGGCCTAAGACTTCATTGCTAAAGTTCAACGAACTCAAGACTTCTGCTTAGACTAATAATCTAAGACTTTATTCTCAATCAACAAATGATCAAGACTTCCAATGCTCTAGCACATAGCAGGAGACTTACTTGGCTTAAGCTTCTCAGCAAGAGACTTTGATACTCAAGCACATAGCAACAAACTTTATCTAAACTACTACACTATCATGTTTAGTAGAATAAAGAACAAGGTATACTTGAAGCAAAATCAGAGGTACATGGAAATCACATTAACAAAGACCTTAAGCACATAAAATTTCAAAGATATTCAATGTTTAAGAAATCTTAAGGCTTATTAAAATTTACAACATATAACAGAAATTCTGCATACTTGATTCCGTTGCTTATTGTATGATCTTGTTATTCCTCCATCCCGACAGAAGTGTAAAACATTTATATCCTTCTTGGTTTTCCTTCGATATTTGCCCATTTGATTGTTCCTTGTTGAAGACTTTAGTTTGAATCTTCAGCAGCTTATATAGCATTTGTAGAAGATTAGTCGTTGGAAGAGATAACTTGAACAAGTGTCTTTATTTTTCAATAGTACAAGAGACGTTGAAGAGAGATACACCAAAAGATATTAATCCATTCTATAACATGTTTCACCATTGTGTCTTCCATGTAATCTTGTACTATATAGCCGTTGAGAGTAGATATCCGTAAAGCATGTCAACTCTTCTTGAGCCTTGTGAAAATAAACTCTAGGTGACAAGCTGATTTGACAATGTAGCTTGCTTTCTGTAGTACGGATAACTCAAGCTTTATTACTAATTCTGAATGTTCACCAGAAGCTGATACATTAACTTAGTGTAGAGACAATATGTTTCTCTTCTGAAACTGAGGTCTTCAGCTTTAGAGTCTATGCCGGATATCACTTAGAGAGTGTTCTTCAGGTTCTGATCCACCAGAAGCTAGTAATCCAACTCCTCTCAAATGTGTCCTTATATCAGATTCTGAATGCCTTCTTTTCAAGCCTTAGAAACTGGATACTTGGAACACACATTAGATAACACCATTGTTCTTTTAATAATTTGTTATCATCAAAACCCAAAAGATATATGTCATGAACAAATCTTATTCTAACAATCTCCCCATTTTTTATGATGACAAACATAAGTATTTAAAGAACAATGTTGGGCAGTTATAATTTTCTTAGCGGCATCAGGGTATGAGGTTTGTAAGCTCCCTCTGAGTCTAATATTCCAAGGTTGAGTTTTGTAAACTCACCCTGAGTACTATATTCAAGAAAAAATATTTTAATTCTCTAAGCTACATTAGAGTGTGAGGTTTGTAAGCTCCCTCTGAGTCTAATAGTCCAAGGTTGGGGTTTGTAAGCTCCCCCTTAGTTCTATATACAAGAAAATTAAAATATATCACCCGAGCAAGATCACCAAAACAAAAAAATAACCAAAATAACATAAAATAACAAAAATTTAAAAATACATTAATTATAAATGAACAACATTAAATCTGTAGGGTCCAGATTCTTTATTAAATATTATTATATCTTTCTCCCCTTTTTGTCACATAAAAAAGAATAAAAAAGAGAGAAAAAAAAGAATAACAGTCATAAATGCATTAACAGATCATCATTACGTGACTAGTTTTGAAGAAGAGAAAACGATCCAGTAGCCGAGATCATTAAAGAGTTATATAATGCATTTATTGGTCGTAACAGTACCAAGAATCAAGCAAAGGATGTTATTATAACGTTTGGGTTACCCAGAATCCACTATAAAAGCAACCGAAACCTAGTTCATTTTCATCAACTTCCAACAAAGCACCATGGAGTCCTCTGCTGAAAGTGTTAACATCTTAGTTGTGACAGAAGTCTCAGAGAACTCTACTAGTCTGAAGAATCAGGATATTTAGAGGCCAGCAGATTCTGAGGCATCTACAACTAGTCCCTTATCCTCTACACTGAATACTTCTGACAAGGGTTCATCCTTAGCACCTCAGAGACCTAAAAAAGAAGGTTCTTCTGCCATTGAGTTGAAACCAAGAAAGAAGTCAATGAAGAAGAAAAAGAAGAAGAGGATCAGAGATGGAATATTGTTGGAGTTAATTATCTCAGAGCCAGAGGATAAGGATGTAGATGAAGATGAACCTGACGTCAACTGGGTAAACTGGATACGTTGCAAGGAAATGGAGGAATTAGATTAGAATAATCTGTGTACCTTCCAGTTCCTTTTTATTATAACCCTTTTAAAAAATGATTAATGAAAAAGTTGTTTTGACCAATTTTATTTTGCATGTGCACCTTTTTAATTTTTCTCGATGATTTTTCGACAAAAGCATAAATGAAATAACAAGATAAACAGGAACAATAACTAACATGTTAATAATAATATTTACAGCGGTTAAGAGCAAGGTTGTCAGATTCGCGAGTCTACTCAGACTCGTAAAGGATCCGTAGACTCGACTGGCAAACTCGTATGAGTTTATGGAAAATTAAAAATGACTTTCAAAATCCTGTAAGTGACACATATATGACACACACACGCACACACACACACACACATATATATATATATATATATGGTTCATATCCTATGAGAATACCATTTTTATGTAAGAACATAAGAATGAATCTGAATTATTAGATTTTAAAATAAATGGTGTAGATTATGTGTGGTTTTTGTTTTTCTCACTCCCCCATTATTAAAATAAATGATGGAGGAGAGAGAAAAAAAACTAACACATAATCTCCACCATTTATTTTAAAATCTAATGGTTCAGATTCATTCTCATGTTCTCACATAAAAATGTCAGTCTCATATGATATGTTTCCTATATATATATATATATATATATATATATATATATATATATATATATATATATATATATATATATATATATATAGAATACTAATTAACATCAAAATTTAAATTTCATACTCCATAAAAAACTTCTTGACGATTAAAAATGCATATTCCAAACAACCTCAATTCTATCACATACAAAATAAATAAATAAAGAGGAACATAAAATGATACGCAACAAGTGAAACACACAGTAAGACAAACAACTGAAATATTCAATATTCTGTTATAATATGGATTTCATTACTCAAACTTTATATGCAGGGGTATGACTTCGTGAAAGTAGTAAGCCAAAATAATCTGATATATGCTTGTTGAAAAAGCATCCAAGTGAAACATACAAGAGAACACTTATATAATGAAGGATTGTCTTACAACATCAAATGCTGGAAACAGAGTAACAATACAAATAATTGTAACTAAATAGAATAGAGCAACAACAAACAACCTTGCAAAACACATAGAAAGAAACGAATAGAACATATCAACAACGATCAGCTTTTCGAAACACATGGCAACATAACACAAGATAAAGAAAGAACAAATATAAACATGAAGGATGAAAGACAATCACGAACATAACAAGAGACAAACGTGACCATGTCGTCGATGAAGGGATGAAGAAACACTGATGAAGGAGAAGACTTATCCAAGACATCGTCGACTTGTCGTTGGTGAAGGAAAAGGCTAGGAAAGGCACATTTATAATTCTTAGTGTATCGTCGTTAGGGGTGGGAATAGGTTAGGCCTACTAACAGGGGCCTATGGCCTGGCCTATTTAAGCCTGGTCTGGCCTGACTATTTAAAAGGCCAGGTCTAGGCTTTTTAAAAAGCCTATTTATTTAAATAGGTCAGACTTAGGCAATTAAAAAAACCTATCGAGCCTGATAGGCCGACCTATATATGCATAAATATTTTTTTTAAATAATAATTATTTTCTAATATAAAATGCATGTATTGTGAAATTAAAAACCCTAACCAAAGAGAGAAACAAATAAACTCAGAGAGTCAGAACCGTCAAATTTGTTTTTGAAGAAGAATTCAACCCTAACTTTTTTCCTCTATTCAGTCGACTATTGGAGCAAGACTCAAAAGGTACTTCTTTTTTCTTTCTTAATAATATATTGTTGTATCATTCAATTAGTTCATGGAATATATTTTTTTGGTATTCATCAATTTATCGGCACAAAATATGTTACGATTTCTTTTCGTTCCTAAATTTATACCTTATATATGTATTCTATTTCTATCCACGAAGTCCTTATATAAAAATGAAAAATATTCTTGTGCCGATAAAGGTAGTAGATATGTTTGATTTGGAAATCGGATTACTAAAGGTAGACAGTGGCAGTGGTATTTGGCTGATATTGAGTTAGTATAGCTGTATAAGTCCTGGGAATTTTAGAGTTAAAAAAATACTATGTTCAAAGTTGG
Source organism: Lathyrus tuberosus (assembly GCA_022829125.1). Classification (NCBI taxonomy): domain Eukaryota; kingdom Viridiplantae; phylum Streptophyta; class Magnoliopsida; order Fabales; family Fabaceae; genus Lathyrus; species Lathyrus tuberosus. The sequence goes on along the minus strand of JALAZF010000222.1, from coordinate 2,399,435 downwards.
TATTTGGCTGATATTGAGTTAGTATAGGTCCTGGGAATTTTAGAGTTAAAAAAATACTATGTTCAAAGTTAGTATATAGGTCCTTGGATTTTTAAAGTTAAAAAACTCTAATTTAAATGGTGATATTGAGTTTGACAGTAATAGGTCTCAAGATTAAAAATAATCTAACTTATGATATTGAGTTTGACAATAAAAAACTGAGTGATTTAAAATTATTATTAAAAACTGTCAATAGGTCTCACTTGTATATGCTATTACTATTAAAAACTGAGTGATTTAAAATACTACTATTACTTAAATTACTATTAAGATTAAAAAACTGGTTGTGTTTACTATTACTACTAAAATTCTGGTTGTGTTTATTGTTAAAAAATCCTAGATTAAAAAATTATGGTTGTCTTTACTATTACTACTAAAATTACTACTAAAATTCTGGTTGTGTTTACTAAAATTACTACTAAAATTCTACTAAAATTATTATGAAAAAACTGGTTGTGTTTACTATTACTACTAAAATTACTATTAAGATTAAAAAATTGGTTGTGTTTACTATTAAAATTAAAATTACTACTAAAATTCTTATGTTAGACATCGGATATAAGGCTTAGCTTTCTTGGTCTCTAATGAAAATCAATCATTTTATCTATACAACTATGTTGATTAATTGATAGCTTGCTGATTATGTTTTTTTTATAATAATTTTATGTTTGATTAAAATCATTTTGATTTTTATTTTATAATTCATTTTAACTTATAATCTTTTTTATGTTTTTTAGATTGATAAAATGTCTTCTTCAATAGAAGTTAATGAAGATAATGAAGTTATACAAGTAGACTTACCTCAATTAGAAGCTAACACAGAAGAAAATGAAAAAGATGCAACTCAACCAAAATAAGTGTCAAAAAAGAGAAAGAGGTAAAAAACATCACCAGTTTGGAATGATTTTGATGAAGTTGAAGTGTCCGAAGGTGTGATGAAAGTCATTTGTAAATATTGTAAATTAAAGTTTGCTACTGGAGGGAAATGATCTAGCACTAGTCATTTGAAAAGACACTTTGAAAATTGCATCCACAAGAAGATGCATGAGACTGCTACAAAGAAACAACCAGTCATTCCATTCAAACATTCTAGTTCTGTTAACCCTTTTATAAGTTCTGGGGTTAGATACTCTAACGAAAAGATGAGGGAAGTAATTGCAACTGCTATCATGGTTCATGAATATCCTTTTAGTATTGTCGAGGATGATGTTTGGATGTGGTCCATCCAATATGCAAACACTGATTTTTATAAGGTTACACGTAAAACTATAAGAAGTGATTGCTTGGCATTATATGAGATGGAGAAGAAAACTTTGAAGACTTTTTTAGAAAGTGTGAGCAAAATTAGTGTTCTGGACTGGACCAATGGCTAGACATGGCCCAATCCGCTTCTGCTCCAGAGCGGCCCAAATTGCCTATGTCCAATCCACAGAGGGGCAAAAGTTACCTTTCTGCCCCTCCGATCGGGCAAGGAATGCAAGGTTCCTCCCCGGAATTACTGCCCGTCACGTACGACTTCATTGCTCCCCGAACAGCTATGGGCAGGTGCCCGGAACTATGCCTATGCCCGACATAACGGCTAGTTTTGGGCACCCTGCCCGACATAATGGCTAGTTTGGGTAGTTACCTATTCTTTGGGGAAAGCGGTTATTTCGCCCCGAAAATAGGACCGTTGGCCACGTGCTGGGGGCTCTATATAAACCCTCCCGCTTGAGAGGGCCAACTATCCAATATTCACCCTAAGAATTCATACTTTGTACTTGCCCCTTTTCTCTGACCCTTTCTTACTTGAGCGTCGGAGTACCTTGCAGGTACACCCCCTTCCTCTCCATACGACCAGCATCCCTAACGCACTTGGCGGCCCAATTCTACAGGATCTGATCCAGCCTTCACGATCAGTGGCGCCGTCTGTGGGAATCATTGTTCTCCCCATCTTTCTTTCCTCAGACACCAAAGATCAAAACAATTCTCAAACACCATCACGATCATGGCCTCCCAAGATCGCACCAAGGATGCTCTCCAAACCACCATCCTCCCCGTCAACAAATCTGACATTGACGGCCAGTCATCTCTCCTACGAGATACCCGTTTTCTCAGGGACAGAGCCACTGCTTCTCCTTGTAACGCCCCAGTTTTGTCCGTTTTATTTAATCGAGTCGTTTTGATTATTTTTATCATTATATTATTTTATTTTTGACTTTTACTTGAAAATATATTATTTTTCATTGTTATTATGTTTTATCGCGTTTTGGGAGCGTTTGCGAGATATTTGAGTGTAGGGGTATTTTGGCCATTTCACTTTATTTTTCTTAAGTTAGTAAGAATAGAAATAGAGAGAGAGAGAGAGAGAAAATTAGAGAGAAAGAAAAAGAGAAGAAGAAAAAGAGAAAGAAGGAAAAAGGAGAGAAGAAAAAGAGAGAAAACTTGGAAAGAAAAAAAATCGATCAATCGACTTTTCAAACACGATTAAATCGGGTAAGGGTGCGAAACTCGATTATCTTATGCTTGTGTATGATTATGTATGTGTGTGTTGGACTGTTCATTGTATTTTCATAGCTTTTCAATTCTAGGTCGGAACGATAGAAATCGATGTTTTAGCGGTTGAAATGTGATGTAAATGTTGTAGGATACTTGTTACCATGATTGGGTTATGTTCTGATTGTTATGTTTTGGTTTGGAAGATATTTTGGTGGAAAAAAAAATGGTTTTGGACCTCAAAACAGCGCTACAGAATTTCTGGGTTTTCCTTGGTTCGCCTAGCGAACCTGGGGCGAAGCAGAAGCTAATGATTTTTCACGGGTTAGCCTAGCGAGCCAGTTAGCGAAGGTCAGCGAATGTTCGCTAACGTTGTTCACCTAGCGAACTTTGTATCTTTTTGGTGATGGTTGTTGCTGCCTTGGTTCGCCAAGGGGTTCGCCTAGCGAAATTTGTGTCTGTTTTTATCTGATGGTGGTTTCGCCTGTACATTCGCCTAGCGAAGGTGGTAGCGAATGCTCGCTAGAAGGTTTGCCTAGCGAACATGGCAGTTTGTGCAATTTTGTTTTCTTCCTAACTTTTGATCCGTAAGTTGGATTGGGGCGCGGTTGGGTGCGTTAGAACGCTATTGAGTTGTTCTTTCTTATTAAAATGGTTTTGAGATTGTTGGCCAATTTAATTATTTTGAGAATTTGGAATGTGTCATTTTGTCGACTTTTACCGTTTTAATGGTGTGCATTTGATGTGTTATTATGTAACATGCTTGTGATATGTATTGTATGACTGGTGTGATGTTATATGATGTGAATGCATGCGATTAAATGTTGTGATGATGGTTTGTGGCCTAAGGGCAAGTAAACTCAAGTGTTGTGGTTAATTATGTATGCATGGTTATGGTTGCATATATGTGTGCATTTAAATGTCATGAGTCATTGTATGCCAAGCATCATGATATGCATTCTTGTGATGTCGTGTGCCCTAGTGGGTGTGAGCGACGAAACGATTCCAGAGGGAATCCGCTATAACATCGTGCGCCTTATACAAAGAGGACCTAAAGCGATGATTATAGATGATCGTGCGCCTTATACAAAGAGGACCTAAAGCGATCCATAAACGTCGTGCGCATTATACCAAGAGGACCTAAAGCAACGGGGAACATCGTTTGTCTGACGGGGAGTTACACTAAGTAACAAGCGATGGTTCCAATAGTTCCTGAGTGAACTAGTGATGAGATGATGGATGGATGGTACCGCATTGCATTTGCATTGAGTCGTTGTGTCGGTCTCTTTGCATTTGCATAAATCATGAATGGATTGATTTTGTGTTGGATTGTGAATGGAATTGATGAGTTGAGATATATATATATATATATATATATATATATATATATATATATATATATATATATATATTTGTTGTTGATAAATGCATTAAGCTTGATTATATATGCCTTGGTGATGAATATATGAGATATGCATTGTGTTGTTTTGTGTTTGAATTCTGGTGTAAGTTATGGTGAGAATATTTTACATGTGTATTTTTGTGTTATTATATAATTGTATGCAATTATATTATGATTGTGTTTCTCACCCTTCTGCTATTTTTAAATGCTCTATGTGGCATTGCAGATTAGATGCCGGAGGTCTTTTTGTGAAGCTTAGGTCTTCATTCTTTTGTCAGTCGGCTCTGATATGTAGCACCGGGTAGTCGGGGAGATCGTTATGTGATTATTTGTATTATGTATACACATGTTTTGGATTGTACTTGTGTGACTTTGTATATAACAGACAAACTTTTTATGATGTATATATATGAGATTCAGTTGCAGATTTTCCGCTTTTATTCTGTATCTGATTTGTGGGTAGTAGGAACGAAGTTCCTCTGTTATTTGTTACCTGATTGTTGCATATCTTTATGAGCAGGTTATTGTATTTTGTCAGAATTGATGTGACGCCTCCGTCTATGCCGTGAATTATTTTTTTATTATACTCTGATTATTTGTTATCGCTTTATTGAGTTGGGGGTATAGATTGGGGGTGTTACATTAAGTGGTATCAGAGCCAGTCCGTGTGAGTTGTGTCAGTCCTTGTCGGTGTTTGTGTTTGGGTGAGCTGTTTGTTTAACCATAGTTGCTTTTATTGGAAATGAACAGAATATGGGTGGTAGGAATGACGCTGCTTTAGCTGCTGCTATGCAAGCTATGGCTCGGGCTGTGCAGGGTGCACCTAATGCTGCTGGGAATGATGAGTTCAGGAAGAATAAACCGCCTATCTTCAAAGGGAGACATGATCCTGATGGTGCTCAGATTTGGCTTAAGGAGATTGAAAGGATTTTCCGAGTGATGGATTGTACTGAGGATTAGAAGGTGAGGCTGGGTACTCACATGTTGCAGGAGGAAGCGGATGATTGGTGGGTTATTACTCGTCATGTGTTAGAAGCTGCAGAGGAAGAAGTCACTTGGGCTTTGTTTAGTGTTGAGTTTTTGAGGAAGTATTTTCCCGAAGATGTTAGAGGAAAGAAGGAGATAGAGTTCTTGGAATTAAAACAAAGTAGTATGTCTGTTGTTGATTATACTGCTAAGTTTGTGGAGCTGGTGCAGTTTTATCCACATTATGCCGAAGCGACTGCGGAGTTTTCTAAGTGTGTGAAGTTTGAGAGTGGGTTGCATCCTGAGATTAAGCAGGCAATTGGTTATCAGAGAATTCGAAGGTTTTTAGACTTGGTGGATTATTGTAGGATTTATGAAGAAGATAGCAAAGCTCGTTCTACTCATTATAAGAGTGTGAGCGAAAGGAAAGGGAAGCAACAGTTTCGTGGTGGTCCTTATGTGACACCAGTTGACAAGGGTAAGCAAAGGGGTACTTTTGAGAAAAGGCCCAGTGGAGGAGGTATGTCTAATTCTCTGAGATGTTTTAGGTGTGGTGACTTAGGACATTGTCAGTTTGAATGTAGGAAGGATATGAGGAAGTGTTCTAATTGTGGAGGTTTAGGACATGTCGCAACTGAGTGCAAGAGGAAGAATGTGGCGAAGTGTTTCAACTATGGCGAAGCTGGTCATATTAGTACGAAGTGCCCGAAACCAAAGCAAGCTCCAGCTGGTGGGAAAGTATTTGCATTAGCAGGGACTCAGACTACAAGTGCAGACCGTTTGATCAGAGGTACTTGTTTTATTAATAGTACATCTTTAGTTGCTATTGTTGATACCAGAGCGACTCATTCGTTTATTTCGTCTGAGTGCGCAAAGTGTTTGAATCTTGTGTTGTCCTTGATGGGTGGAGAGATGGTTATTGATACTTCAACAATGGGGTCGGTAACTACTTCTTTGGTTTGTTTAAGTTATCCTTTGACCATCTATGGTAAAGACTTTGAGATGGATTTGGTGTGTTTGCCATTGGAGGGTTTAGATGTGGTTTTGGGAATGAATTGGTTACAGTTCAATCGGGTTCATATTGATTGTTATCATAAGCTGGTAAGATTTCCTTCTCTTGAGGAAGACGAGGACTCAAGTTTCTTATCTACCAAAGAGTTGAAGAAACTTTTGGCAGAGGAAGCTCAGTTGTTCGGGTTATTTGCATCGTTGACCATGGATAGTCAAGTTTCAATTGATGTGTTTCCAGTTGTGTGTGATTTTCCGGAAGTGTTTCCTGAGGATATTTCAGATGTGCCACCAGAGAGGGAGGTGGAGTTTTCTATAGATCTAGTTCCTGGTACTAGACCTGTATCGATGGCACCATATCGAATGTCGGTATCTGAGTTGGTTGAGTTAAAGAAGCAGTTGAATGAATTGTTAGAAAAAAGGTTTGTGAGGCCAAGTGTATCGCCTTGGGGTGCTCCAGTTTTATTGGTGAAAAATAGAGATGGAAGTATGCGATTGTGTATTGATTATCGCCAGCTGAATAAGGTGACGATTAAGAATAAGTATACTCTTCCGAGAATTGATGATCTGATGGACCAGTTGGTTGGCGCGTGTGTGTTTAGTAAGATTGATTTGAGGTCAGGGTATCATCAGATTAGGGTGAAAGAAGAAGATATTCAGAAGACGGCTTTTAGGACACGTTACGGTCATTATGAATATTCTGTGATGTCGTTCGGGGTTTCTAATGCGCCGGGTGTGTTTATGGAGTATATCAATCGTATTTTCCATGAGCATTTGGATCGATTTGTTGTTGTGTTTATTGATGACATCTTGATTTATTCTAAGTCTCGGGAGGAGCATGCAGAGCATTTGCGCATTGTGTTGCAAATTTTGAAGGAAAGGAAACTTTTTGCCAAATTGTCCAAGTGTGAGTTCTGGTTGTCAGAAGTGAGTTTTCTTGGACACGTGATTTCAGGTAATGGTATTGCTGTGGATCCATCTAAAGTAGATGCAGTTTTACAATGGGAGGCTCCTAGATCTGTTACTGAAATTAGAAGCTTTTTGGGTTTGGCTGGATATTATCGAAGGTTCATTGAAGGTTTTTCTAAGTTAGCACTTCCTTTGACCCAGTTGACTTGTAAAGGCAAAACGTTCATTTGGGATATTCAGTGTGAGGAAAGTTTTAGTGAGCTAAAGAAGAGGTTGACTACAGCTCCGATTTTGATTTTGCCGAATCCTACTGAACCGTTTGTGGTGTATTGTGATGCGTCTTTGATTGGTTTAGGTGGAGTGTTGATACAAGAAGGTAAGGTTATGGCTTATGCTTCGAGGCAATTGAGGATTCATGAGAAGAAATACCCTACTCACGATTTGGAATTAGCGGCTGTGGTGTTTGTGTTGAAAATTTGGAGGCATTATCTCTATGGTGCAAGATTCGAAGTCTTTAGTGATCATAAAAGTTTGAAATAGTTGTTTGATCAGAAAGAGTTGAATATGAGGCAACAGAGATGGTTGGAATTTTTGAAGGACTACGACTTTGGCTTGAATTACCATCCTGGTAAAGCTAATGTGGCAGCCGACGCGTTAAGCCAGAAATCCTTGCATATGTCCTCTTTGATGGTTAAAGAGTTGGAACTTTTGGAATCGTTTAGAGATTTGAGTTTGGTATGTGAATTGACGTCGAATAGAGTGAGGCTTGGAATGTTAAAGGTTACTAATGATTTTCTGTTGACTGTTAGTGAGAAACAGAAGATGGATGTGAAATTTGTTGATTTGATGACGGTTGGGGATCTAAGTGTGAGTGAGGACTTTAAAGTGGACGATAAAGGTGTTATGAGATTTTGGGGTAGGATTTGCATTCCTGATGATTCGGAGTTGAAAAGGATGATTTTGGAGGAAGGACACCGGAGTAATTTGAGTATACATCTGGGAGCTAATAAGATGTACCAAGATTTGAAGAAGATTTTCTGGTGGTCTGGATTGAAGAGAGATGTGACTCAGTTTGTTTATGCGTGTTTGACGTGTCAGAAGTCGAAGGTAGAACATCTGAGGCCTAGTGGATTGTTGCAACCGTTAGATATTCCTGAGTGGAAATGGGACAACATTTCTATGGATTTTGTGACAGGGTTGCCGAATACTCAGCGGGGACATAATGCTATTTGGGTGATTGTGGATAGGCTGACTAAATCGGCGCATTTCATTCCGATTGACATCACTTTTTCTTTGGAGAGGTTGGCTGAGATTTATATTAGTGTGATTATGAAGTTACATGGGTTCCGTTGAGTATTGTTTCAGATCGAGGTCCGAGGTTTACTTCGAGATTTTGGGAAAGTTTGCAAAAAGCTTTAGGATCTAAGTTGAGGTTGAGTTCTGCTTATCATCCGCAGACGAATGGTCAGACCGAGAGAACTATTTAGTCATTGGAAGATTTATTGCGGGCTTGTGTTCTTGAGCAAGGTGGTGCATGGGATAGTTATCTTTTGTTGGTGGAATTCACTTATAATAACAGTTTCTATTCGAGTATTAGAGTGGCACCTTTTGAACCGTTGTAAGGAAGGAGATGTCGAACACCTTTGTGTTGGCACGAATCAGGTGAGAGTTCGGTGGTTGGACCGGAGTTGGTGCAACAGACTACGGAAAAGGTGAAGCTTATTCGCGAGAAAATGAAGGCTTCTCAGAGTAGGAAGAAGAGTTATCATGATCGAAGGAGGAAAGATCTTGAGTTTCAAGAGGGCGATCATGTATTTTTGAGAGTTTCACCGGTGACGGGTGTTGGTCGTGCATTGAAATCGAAGAAGCTTACTTCTCGGTTTATTGGTCCTTACCAGATATCCACGAGAGTTGGTGTTGTGGCTTATAGGGTGGCGTTGCCACCGAATCTTTCGAATTTGCATGATGTGTTCCATGTTTCACAACTTCGGAAGTATGTTCCGGATCCGTCGCATGTGATTCCGATGGATGAGGTTGAGGTAAGGGAGAACCTTACGGTTGAGGCATTACCAGTGAGGATTTTGGATCGCGAGTTGAAGCGATTAAGAGGCAAGGATATTGCACTTGTGAAGGTAGCGTGGGGTGTAACACCCCAATTCCCATCGCGAATAAATAATACATAAATAAATCAGAGTAACTAAAAATTTATTTTTCCGACAGAAACAAGGATGCCACAATAGTAGAAAGAAAATACAATCCATGCTCATAAATTTTGATACATAACACAATATAGAATACCCTCAAAGGGGAAACTTTTTCCAACAAAAGGAAAAACTCAATTATGGAATAAAGTAGAAAGATCCATAACTGACTTGTTTTACAAAATAATTGTTTTCTAACATCAAAATATACATACAAAGGTAATACAAAATAAATCTAACAAAGGTATACATATATAACATAATCGTTCCCCGACTCCCATGCTACGTATCAGAGCAGACACCAAGACCGACAAAAGAACAGAGAACTAATCTTCACAAAAGCCTCCAAGACTACAAATCTGCAATTGCCTCATAGAGAAATAAACCACAGCAGAAGGGTGAGAAATAACAACTAAACCAAGATTGCATAATAATATGCAAAACATATAAATTCACGCACACGGTTATTTCCACCACAAGCATCACATACAATACATATAGCATATATCAATTATACCAACATAATAACACATTCACACATAATGCACACCAAAGTTATGACATATGGAAACACATCTCCACATCACATAACATATGCCTACACATAAAACATATTATCCACAACCAATGCATTTATCGCATATGCACCTCAATTCACCAATCCAATCATAAATCTCAACATATACTCAATCAATTCACAATTCCACACATAATCACATAATCAATCCATTCATGATTTTCCACACATAATCACATAATCAATCCATTCATGATTTTCCACACATAATCACATAATCAATCCATTCATGATTTTCCACACATAATCAGATAATCAATCCATTCATGATTTTCCACACATAATCACATAATCAATCCATTCATGATTTATGCAAATGCACAGAGACCGACACAACGACTCTATGCAATGCACATGCGGTACCATCCATCCATCATTTCTCATCACCAGTTCACTCAGGAACTATTGGAACCATCGCTTATTACTCAACGTAACTCCCTGTTGGGCAACCGATGTTCCCCGTCGCTTTAAGTCCTTTTGGTATAAGGCGCACGACATTTATGGATCGCTTTAAGTCCTCTTTGTATAAGGCGCACGATCCGATCGCTTTAAGTCCTCTTTGTATAAGGCGCACGATCGTCTATAATCATCGCTTTAAGTCCTCTTTGTATAAGGAGCACGATGTTATAGCGGATTCCCTCTGGAACCAATTCGTCGCTCACACCCACTAGGGCACACGACATCACAAGATGCATATCATGATGCTTGACACACAAGAACTCATGACAATCAAATGCATCACCACAATTAAACAACATGAATTATCTCATCATCATTATTCATGCATTGAAAACACTTCAAACAATGCATTTCATCACAAACCACAACAATCATGCACACACAATTACTTCCACAAGGGATTCACACCACAAAGGTTACCCACAACACATCATAACAACATACATTGATATTTAATTCAACAAAGTATTTTACCACACAGCAACATCATTAATCATGCCTCGAAGTTTAACCCAAAACAATGCATTTACTTGCCATAAGGCCACAAACCATCATCACATCATTTAATCACATGCATTCATATTACATATCAGCACACAAGTCATACGATGCATATTAAAAACATATCATATGATAACACGTCAATCACACACAATTACGACGGTAAAAGCCGACAAAATGACACTATTCTAATTCCCGACACAATTAAATCGGCCACTACTCCTAAAACCATTTTTATAAGAAAGAACATGTCAAAAGCTTTCCAACGCACCAAACCGCGCCTCAAACCGACTTACGGATCAAAAGTTATAAAGAAAACAAATTGGGAAAACTGTCATGTTCGCAATGCGAAGTTCCTAGCGAGTCCTTCGCTTCCTCATTCGCAGTGCGAATACCCCAGCGAACCAAGTCAGAAAGGAAAATAGCCTACAGTTTCGCAGTGTGAACTCCCAGCGAACCTTCGCTGTCCCCTTTGCAGTGCGAATCCCCCAGCGAACCGTGGCAGAAAGTAAAACAACACAACGTTCGCAGTGCGAACCTCACGCGAACGTTCGCTTTCCCCTTCGCTGGCCATTCGCAGTGCGAACCTGCGAAACCAGAAAATCTCAGCAGCGCTAACATAGGTCATTTGGGTCCAAATTCATCATTCTCCCACCCCAAACACTTCCAATTCATGCTATAACAACCAAAACATGATCCAAACCTAACAACAAGTATTCTACGCAGTTTATATCGAATTTCATCAGTGAGAACATCGATTTCTACCAATCGCTCCTAATTCCAATCGATAAGAAAATTCGCGAAACAAGCAAAATAATTACAACAAACAAGACATATACATACACAAGCAAGATATAATTGAAACTTCTCACCCTTACCCGATTAATCGCGCTCGAAACGGAGTTATGTCGATTTTCCTCTTCTCTTCTTTTCTCTCCTCTTCCTTTCCTTCCCTTCTCTTTCTTTCCTTTTTCTTTCCTTTCTCTCTATTTCTCTCCACTTTCTATTTATATAAATATCTAAACCCCTAAAAGACTATTTTACCCCTCAGCTCAAATATCTCGCAAACGCTCTCAAAACGCGATAAAACATAAACAACGATGAAAAATAATATATTGTCAAATAAAAGTCAAGAATAAAATAATATAAAACAAAAATAATTAAATCAACTCATTTAAATAAATAAGACAAAACCGGGGCGTTACAACTCTCCCCCACTTAGACATTTTCGTCCTCGAAAATATACTGAGACGAACAACTCCAGACACGACTCTCGCCACCGACCAACAAACTAACATGCCAACAAGAGGCACCCCACGAATAACACAAACTGACAAACCACCTCACTAACAGCAACTACTACAACGACACGACAACGACGACAACTACAACAACAAGATGCAAAGCCCATACAATGCCCTTGACGACCAACTCACAACTCAAAGAATACCCAAGTTACGAACACACACAGGTTCACTCTCGAATCGAAACACAACAAGAACATAAAGTTCCACAACCCAACATCGTGTCAACAACCTCTACATAACCACAATACCAACCTCCTTGTCACACAACAATATTACAACAATGCTACGATTCCCCAAATGAACATATAACCAAAACATCCATCCACATAGTAACCCATGAATAATAGTTAAACCTTTCACCTAACACTTCCATTCTGAAACGTCCAATGGTCTCATCACTCCTACATGTTCCCAATGTTCAACCTATGAACTCTTACAAGTCACACACGCATATACGAACGGTGCCACATCACGTTTCCGCTGTGCACTCTGATTACTCGTACCCATCAAAACTACCAATCTCTCGTCCAAAGTCTAACTCTTTCTCATATTCACCGAAAATCACTGTTCACTTTTAATATACCCAACCTCACACTCTACTATGTTATCTCACACACCAGACACAAGTCTCTGTATTGCTCAATTAATTCTAACTCCCTGACCATCAAAACAGACATGCATAAAAACTTTTGACTTAACTCATCAGGCACGACATTAACTTCACCAATAGGATAATTCGAGTCAAAGTTATAACTCGTCACGAATTCTAACCATCCTCGTTGTCTCATACTCTATTCCTTCAGGCCAAACAAGCACTCTAAACTCTGGCGATTACCAAACACTTCGAACCTAGAACCATAAAGATAATACCTCCAAATATTCCAACACAATACAACCGCAACCAAATCCAAATCCAGAATAGTATAGATCCTTTTATGAATCCTCAATGGTCGTAAAACATAAGCCATGACTTTACCCTCTTGCATTAACACACTGACCAAACTCATCAAAGATGCATCCCATTACCCCACAAACGGTTTATCAAGATCACACAGAATCAAAACTGGAGTCGTAGACAACTTCTACCTCAGCTCTCTAAAACTTTCCTTACAACGAACATCCCAAACCAGCAACTTACCTTTTGCAAGTCAATCGAATTAACGAAAACACTAACTTGGAAAAGCCTTCCATAACCTCCGGTAATAACCAACTAAAGTCCAAAAATTTCTAATCTCCTCAACCAACTTCGGAGCCTCTCATTGTAGAACCGCATCTATTTCCGATGGATCCATAACAATACTCTCATCTGAAATAACATATCCAAGAAAACTAACCTTTTTCAACCCAAGTTCTCACTTGAATAACTTAGCATAAAAATTTCTTTCTTTTCCACACTTGCAATTTGATTCTCAAACACTCCCTTGTTCTCCCTCTGAGTTCATAACAAATCCGAATATCCTCAATCAAAACCACTACGAACTTATCCAATTAAATATGGAAGATACGATTCATCCACTCCACAAACATTCCAGACACCTTACTAACACCGAACAACATCACTGTGCATTGTAATGCCCAACCAAATTCCAAAAGATATAAATTCTTAAAGCTTTTGCAAAACTTCCCACTGGGTAACTGGTTACTCACATACAAGCTTAACCGAGTAAATAATAGCCTAATCCGATGATAACAAACCCGACCCGTCACATTAAATCGATCAAAGCCTCAACTTACACAATTCACCACTCTTATCAAACGTTCCAAACAATTGTAATTTCAATCAAACTCAACCAAACCATTCCAATCATCTATTCCCGAAAGTGGACACTTGTTCTCAATCGTTACCTTATTCCACTGTTAGTAATCCATACACAATTGCTTCTCTTGACCGTCCAATTCCACAAATTCCAAACTGTATCAACAACCAACAGAAGAACTCTCAAACGCAATGTTACATCCACCCACAAGGGTTTCCTCGCAATTTTCCATTAATGCTCTACAATTCCAAAGACTCCAAACCTCACCAGAACTCTAAGTCTTGCTTCCCATAGTCTCAATACCATTATACACATCATGCTTGTTATTCCATTCAATCATCCATCCTTTTTGTTACTAACAATACTGGAGCTCTCTAAGACGACACACTTGGTCTCACAAATCCCTTTTCCAGCAAATCTTCCAACCGCTCTTTCAATCTGAGTTTCACTTCCTAAAAGTTCTTCTACTTACTTAGCGGATCCAAACCTCAACTCTTCACCTTTGCCAAATTTGAGTTCACACTCTGCTCTCTGAGAACAATCATTAACGATACCCAATTGTTCTCTCACAACGACTTCCCAACTGAACCATCATACCAAAAACCTCTAATCCGTCTCATCTTCCAGTATAAGAAGCTTCATTGACTCATCAAAATAATTCGTAGCCATTTTCTTAAATCCAAACAATTCATTGCCCACACTATCAAAGCCAGAAAGACACGTCTATTCCATCCAACATAATTCCCGTATACTATCAACAAGAGATTAAGGGTGACCAGTTCCTCAATTTGTCAATAGACAGCCGACAATCATGATGGGGCATAAACCGTCTTTACCAAACTATAATAGCATTTCTTGCATCCTGTTCACACCACTACCTAAGGCACAATTCCTTAGACGACATAAACCTTACCTCCGCATTCCCTCCGGAATCGGGAACAACACTGTCCAAACAACACTTACAATCTTGCAATCAACGGAACACTAAGCCAACACTCCACACCTGAAGCAACTTGGAGAAGTACCAGCTTCTCCCCCACTTATCTCATTCTAACTCCTGCAGACAACGGAAGAGAAAAACCAGAAAGTACTGACAGTGTTTCACACACCTATCACGTACTAAGGGACAACCAACAACGACAGTATTCAACTGTCACACCAACTGACTCAACGACTTGGCCGGATGGGCCGACCTGCTCTGATACCACTAATGTAACACCCTAATTCCCATCGCGAATAAATAATACATAAATAAATCAGAGTAACTAAAAATTTATTTTTCCGACAGAAACAAGGATGCCACAACAGTAGAAAGAAAATACAATCCCTGCTCATAAATTTTGATACATAACACAGTATAGAATACCCTCAAAGGGGAAACTTTTTCCAACAAAAGGAAAAGCTCAATAATGGAATAAAGCGGAAAGATCCATAACTGACTTGTTTTACAAAATAATTGTTTTCTAACATCAAAATATACATACAAAGGTAATACAAAATAAATCTAACAAAGGTATACATATATAACATAATCGTTCCCCGACTCCCGTTCTACGTATCAGAGCAGACACCAAGACTGACAAAAGAACGGAGAACTAATCTTCACAAAAGCCTCCAAGACTACAAATCTGCAATTGCCTCATAGAGCAATAAACCACAGCAGAAGGGTGAGAAATAACAACTAAATCAAGATTGCATAATAATATGCAAAACATATAAATTCACGCACACGGTTATTCCCACCACAAGCGTCACATACATACATATAGCATATATCAATTATACCAACCTAATAACACATTCACACATAATGCACACCAAAGTTATGACATATGGAAACATATCACCACATCACATAACATATGCCTACACATAAAACATATTATCCACAACTAATGCATTTATCGCATATACACCTCAATTCACCAATCCAATCATAAATCTCAACACATACTCAATCAATTCACAATTCCACACATAATCACATAATCAATCCATTCATGATTTTCCACACATAATCACATAATCAATCCATTCATGATTTTCCACACATAATCACATAATCAATCCATTCATGATTTTCCATACATAATCACATAATCAATCCATTCATGATTTATGCAAATGCACAGAGACTGACACAACGACTCTATGCAATGCACATGCGGTACCATCCATCCATCATTTCTCATCACCAGTTCACTCAGGAACTATTGGAACCATCGCTTGTTACTCAACGTAACTCCCCGTCGGGCAAACGATGTTCCCCGTCGCTTTAAGTCCTCTTGGTATAAGGCGCACGACGTTTATGGATCGCTTTAAGTCCTCTTAGTATAAGGCGCACGATCCGATCGCTTTAAGTCCTCTTTGTATAAGGCGCACGATCGTCTATAATCATCGCTTTAAGTCCTCTTTGTATAAGGCGCGCGATGTTATAACAGATTCCCTTTGGAACCGATTCGTCGCTCACACTCACTAGGGCACACGACATCACAAGATGCATATCATGATGCTTGACACACAAGAACTCACGACAATCAAATGCATCACCACAATTCAACAATATGAATGATCTCATCATCATTATTCATGCATTGAAAACACTTCAAACAATGCATTTCATCACAAACCACAACAATCATGCACACACAATTACTTCCACAAGGGATTCACACCACAAAGGTTACCCACAACACATCATAACAACATACATTGATATTCAATTCAACAACATATTTTACCACACAGCAACATCATTAATCATGCCTTAAAGTTTAACCCAAAATAATGCATTTACTTGCCATAAGGCCACAAACCATCATCACATCATTTAATCACATGCATTCATATTACATATCAGCACACAAGTCATACGATGCATATTAAAAACATATCACATGATAACACATCAATCACACACAATTACGACGGTAAAAGCCGACAAAACGACACTATTCCAATTCCCGACACAATTAAATCGGCTACTACTCCCAAAACCATTTTTATAAGAAAGAACATGTCAAAAGCTTTCCAATGCACCAAACCGCGCCTCAAACCGACTTACGGATCAAATGTTATAAAGAAAACAAATTGGGAAAACTGTCATGTTCGCAATGCGAAGCTCCTAGCGAGTCCTTCGCTTCCTCATTCGCAGTGCGAATACCCCAGCCAACCAAGTCAGAAAGGAAAATAGCCTATAGTTTCGCAGTACGAACTCCCAGTGAACCTTCGCTGTCCCCTTCGCAGTACGAATCCCCCAGCGAACCGTGGCAGAAAGAAAAACAACACAATGTTCGTAGTGTGAACCTCACACGAACGTTCGCTATCCCCTTCGCTGGCCATTCGCAGTGCGAACCTGCGAAACCAGAAAATCCCAGCAGCGCTAACATAGGTCATTTGGGTCCAAATTCATCATTCTCCCACCCCAAACACTTCCAATTCATGCTATAACAACCAAAACATGATCCAAACCTAACAACAAGTATTCTACGCAGTTTATATCGAATTTCATCCGTGAGAACATCGATTTCTACCAATCGCTCCTAATTCCAATCGATAAGAAAAGTCGCGAAACAAGCAAAACAATTACAACAAACAACACATATACATACACAAGCAAGATATAATTGAAACTTCTCACCCTAACCCGATTAATCGCGCTCGAAACGGAGTTATGTCGATTTTCCTCTTCTCCTCTTTTCTCTCATCTTCCTTTCCTTCCCTTCTCTTTCTTTCCTTTTTCTTTCCTTTCTCTCTATTTCTCTCCACTTTCTATTTATATAAATATCTAAACCCCTAAAAGACTATTTTACCCCTCAGCTCAAATATCTCACAAACGCTCTCAAAACGCGATAAAACATAAACAACGATGAAAAATAATATATTGTCAAATAAAAGTCAAGAATAAAATAATATAAAACAAAAATAATTAAGTCAACACATTTAAATAAATAAGACAAAACCGGGGCGTTACATGGGGAGGCGCTGCTGAGGGCAATTTGACTTGGGAGTTGGAGAGTCGGATGCGGGAGTCGTATCCGGAGTTGTTCGTCTCAGGTAATATTTTCGAGTACGAAAATTTCTAAGTGGGGGAGAGTTGTAACGCCCCAGTTTTGTCCGTTTTATTTAATCGAGTCGTTTTGATTATTTTTATTATTATATTATTTTATTTTTGACTTTTACTTGGAAATATATTATTTTTCATTGTTATTATGTTTTATCGCGTTTTGGGAGCGTTTGCGAGATATTTGAGTGTAGGGGTATTTTGGTCATTTCACTTTATTTTTCTTAAGTTAGTAAGAATAGAAATAGAGAGAGAGAAAATTAGAGAGAAAGAAAAAGTGAACAAGAAAAAGAGAAAGAAGGAAAACGGAGAGAAGAAAAAGAGAGAAAACTTGGAAAGGAAGAAAATCGATCAATCGACTTTTCAAACACGATTAAATCGGGTAAGGGTGTGAAACTCGATTATCTTATGCTTGTGTATGATTATGTATGTGTGTGTTGGACTGTTCATTGTGTTTTCATAGCTTTTAAATTCTAGGTCGGAACGATATAAATCGATGTTTTAGGGGTTGAAATGTGATGTAAATGTCGTAGGATACTTGTTACCATGATTGGGTTATGTTCTGATTGTTATGTTTTGGTTTGGAAGAGATTTTGGTGGAAAAACATGGTTTTGGACCTCAAAGCAGCGCTGCAGAATTTCTGGGTTTTCCTTGGTTCACCTAGCGAACCTGGGGCGAAGCAGAAGCGAATGATTTTTCGCGGGTTCGCCTAGCGAGCCAGTTAGCGAAGGTCAGCGAATGTTCGCTAACGTTGTTCACCTAGCGAACTTTGTATCTTTTTGGTGATGGTTGTTGCTGCCTTGGTTCGCCAAGGGGTTCGCCTAGCGAACTTTGTGTCTGTTTTTATCTGATGGTGGTTTCGCCTGGACATTCGGCTAGCAAAGGTGGTAGCGAATGCTCGCTAGAAGGTTCGCCTAGCTAACATGGCAGTTTGTGCAATTTTGTTTTCTTCCTAACTTTTGATCCGTAAGTCGGATTGGGGCGCGGTTGGGTGCGTTAGAACGCTATTGAGTTGTTATTTCTTATTAAAATGGTTTTGAGATTGTTGGCCGATTTAATTATGTCGGGAATTTGGAATGTGTCATTTTGTCGACTTTTACCGTTTTAATGGTGTGCATTTGATGTGTTATTATGCAACATGCTTGTGATATGTATTGTATGACTGGTGTGATGTTATATGATGTGAATGCATGCGATTAAATGTTGTGATGATGGTTTGTGGCCTAAGGGCAAGTAAACGCAAGTGTTGTTGTTGATTATGTATGCATGGTTATGGTTGCATATATGTGTGCATTTAAATGTCATGAGTCATTGTATGCCAAGCATCATGATATGCATTCTTGTGATGTCGTGTGCCCTAGTGGGTGTGAGCGACGAAATGATTCCAGAGGGAATCCGCTAAAACATCGTGCGCCTTATACAAAGAGGACCTAAAGCGATGATTATAGATGATCGTGCGCCTTATACAAAGAGGACCTAAAGCGATCGGATCGTGCGCCTTATACAAAAAGGACCTAAAGCGATCCATAAACATCGTGCGCCTTATACCAAGAGGACCTAAATTGACGGGGAACATCGTTTTCCCGATGGGGAGTTACACTAAGTAACAAACGATGGTTCCAATATTTCTTGAGTGAACTAGTGATGAGATGATGGATGGATGGTACCGCATTGCATTTGCATTGAGTCGTTGTGTCGGTCTCTTTGCATTTGCATAAATCATGAATGGATTGATTTTGTGTGGGATTGTGAATGGAATTGATGAGTTGATATATATATATATATATATATATATATATATATATATATATATATATATATATATTTGTTGTTGATAAATGCATTAAGCTTGATTATATATGCCTTGGTGATGAATATATGAGATATGCATTGTGTTGTTTTGTGTTTGAATTCTGGTGTAAGTTGTGGTGAGAATATTTTACATGTGTATTTTTGTGTTATTATATAATTGTATGCAATTATATTATGATTGTGTTTCTCACCCTTCTGCTCTTTTCAAATGCTCTATGTGGCATTGCAGATTAGATGCTGGAGGTCATTTTATGAAGCTTAGGTCTTCATTCTTTTGTCGGTCGGCTCTGATATGTAGCACCGGGTAGTCGGGGAGATCGTTATGTGATTATTTGTATTATGTATACACATGTTTTGGATTGTACTTGTCTGACTTTGTATATGACAGAAAAACGTTTTATGATGTATATATATGAGATTTAGTTGCAGATTTTCCGCTTTTATTCTGTATCTGATTTGTGGGTAGTAGGAACGAAGTTCCTCTATTATTTGCTACCTGACTGTTGCATATCATTATGAGCAGGTTATTGTATTTTGTCAGAATTGATGTGACGCCTCTGTCTATGCCGTGAATTATTTTTTTATTATACTCTGATTATTTGTTATCGCTTTATTGAGTTGGGGGTATAGATTGGAGGTGTTACACTCCTTCCCCTACCCCTGTTGATCGCAACAACGATCAACCTTCACTTGACGTCCAACCCGTTCCTGTTCCGCCCAACGCCGACCCAGCCATGGCAGCCCTCCTGGAGGCGATCAACAAAACCAACACCCTGATCCTGCAGCAAAACGAGAGGATCGGGGCGTTAGAAGAGTCCAACCGTCCAAGATCCCCTCCCACGCGGAGGAACCAAAGACGATCAAGGAGCCCGCATCCCCGGAGAGACATCGACCGAAGACTACGCCAAGAGCCTGATCCTCGCACAGCCCGAAAGCGCAGCCAAATCTCCCCGCGTGACCAGCCCGCTCACGACCGCAAGAGGACTCAAAGGAACGAGCAATCTCCACCGGTCAAGTCTAAAGGACGGGCCCGCTCACCTTCTCCTCGAAGGAACCGCTCACCTTCCCCTCGAAGGAACCGATCGCCTTCTCCTCGAAGGAACCACTCACCTTCTCCGCAAAGGAATTGCTCCCCTTCTCCCCGGAGAACCGCCGCCGCGAGCATCCCATTCGGTCCCCATCATACACCAGTTCTAGCAGCAACGACGAGCCTCGCGGCTCGTTGTCCCAGGAGATCTTGGCTACCCGTCTCCCAAAAGGCTTGGAGAAACCCCCGTCACTTGGCACGTATGACGGAACCACTAACCCCGACGAGCACATCGAGAACATCGATGCGCTGTTAGACTACCGTGGTGTACGAGGCGCCATCAAATGCCGACTGTTCCCGACCACGCTCCGCAAGGGAGCGATGACATGGTACAAGCAGTTGCCCGAGGAGTCCATTACCCCGTGGAGACAACTGGGCAGGATATTCTCACGGAATTTTAAAGCATCTCGCCGCCACCCCAAAATTGAGGCCTCCCTTGGAGCCATAATCCAAGGAAAAGATGAACCTCTCCACGCATATATCGAGAGGTTCAACAAGGAAGCTGTACAAGTCCCTACAACGGACGAAATGAAGAAGTTTCTGCTCGAGCAAGGGCTTCGCCCAGGCTCCGCCCAGGCTCTGAGTTTTCTAAAGCCATTGCCCTCGCACCACCGAGGAACTTAGGTGCCCTCCTCCTCAAAGCCCAATCACACATTCAGTATGAAGAGAAGGTTGCGGCCAACAACGTCCGAGCATTACGCCATCAGGAGAATGCTCGGGCATCCAGAGGAGAGGAAGCCTCGACATCTCGTCGGGGCGAACGGAGGCGCGAGGATCGTCCTCGTGACTCCCGTGACAACAAGGGGCCCTCCGGGCGGTTCCATGACTACACTCTCCTGACCGTCTCCAGGGAAAAGATCTTGTCCGAATGTGCCAATTCGGAGTTTAAGCAGGCAGGGGTCCGCTTCCCCAAGCAGCTGCCGAACAGACCAAACGTAGACAAATCAAAATACTGCCATTTCTACAAGAGTCACGGCCACACTACGGAGGACTGCATCCATCTGAAGGATGCCATAGAGATACTGATCAGGGACGGGCACCTGAAACAATTCGCGAAGAAGAAGGACACTCCTCGGCAGGACGCCCAGGAGTCCAAGAAGATAGAGGAGGAAGTCCCCTCCTCGGAAGATGCCAACATACAGGTCGCTATATCCATATCGCGACCGGAGGACTTCTACGTCCCGGACGGGCTCAGCGCCCCTGCTTATTTTGCGGCCCACAGCCCGTGGGAGACTTTTCCCTCCGCCATGGTCATCTCTGGCGGGTGATTCAACAAAGTCACTATGGGCTCCGTGAAACACAAGTTCGAGCATCTAATCAACACGAGCTCTAATAAAGTGACCACGCTCGATCAGGCCCAGAAAGGCTCCGTACCCATCTCCTTCTACCAGGAAGAACTCCTCGGCGGATCCCCGAACTCGAGCATACCTTTGCTCGTCAGAGCTCAAATGGCGAACTTCGACGTTCGCAGAATCCTAGTCGACCAGGGCAGCTCGGTCGACATCAGGTACTCCCAGCTGTTCTCAACGCTTAAGCTAGACGAATTGCATCTTACCCCCTATGTAGGGTCTGATTTACAGGGATTCAACGGATCAGTGACCAAGCCATGGGGCTATGTCGAACTGATCGTCACATTTCGATCAGCTGAGACGGCCAGATCCATCAAGGTACAATTCCTGGTGATCGACTGCCCGTCGCTATACCAGTGCATTTTCGGAAGGCCAACTCTGGCCGAGTTGGTAGCGGTACCCTCAACAGTCCACCTGAAGATAAAGTATTACACTTCGAAAGGAATGGTCGCCACCCTGCACGGCGATATCGAAGCTGCACGTAGGTGTTTCGAGGCAGCTACAAAGGGGCTCAACGCCATTGCGTCCAAGCCGAAAGCATCGGGCAAGCCAGCATTGCCAAGCAGCTCTGAGGAAGCCAAGCCTCTTCCCCAGGTCGACTCCATTGACCTCGACAATCGCTTCCAGGAAGAAGACCAGCAGGAGGAATGAGCAGCTTCATCCAACCCGTCCACATCGTCCAGCAGCGGCTCCCATCCGATGCGCCCAATACCGAATGGCAACTTCGAGATCGTTCTGTTCGGCGATGACCCTCAACAGGGAGTGAAGATTGGAGCAGATCTACCCGACATCGCGAGGAAGCAGCTCAAGGCATGCCTCCGCGAGAATGCCGACCTCTTCGCATGGAGCGCCGCCGAAATACCCGGCTTGGATCCATCCGTCGCATGCCACCAGCTGACAATTGACCCGCCCGTCAAGGCCGTAGCACAACGTAGGAGAAAGCAGTCTCCGGAGAAGACGGAGGCTGCTGAAAAAGCTGTAAAGGACCTCCTCGAGGCCAAATTTATTTCGGAAGCCAAGTACACCACCTGGCTGTCCAACGTTGTATTAGTTAAAAAATATAACGGAAAATGGCGCATGTGCATTGATTACACCGATCTCAATAAGGCATGCCCGAAGGATGCCTACCCCCTCCCTAATATTGATAAACTTGTCGATAATTCTGCTGGTTTTAAACTTTTATCGTTCATGGACGCCTACTCGAGCTATAATCAAATTCCGATGGCAATGTCCGATAAAAAATATACGACCTTCATGACCGAATCAGGCAACTATTACTATAACGTAATGCCCTTCGGCTTGAAGAACGCCGGGGCAACGTACCAACGAATGATGAACAAGGTATTCTGGGGAGAAATAGGCGACATGCTCGAAGTCTACATGGACGACATGATCGTAAAGTCCCACGAGGAAACCGATCATACTGCCCATTTGAGAAAGGTCTTCGAACAGGCCAGAAAATACAAAATGCGTTTTAACCCGGAGAAGTGCACGTTCGGTGTCCGGGCAGGCAAATTCCTCGGCTTCTACTTAACGGAACGAGGAATCGAAGCCAATCCCGACAAATGCCGAGCATTCTCCGAGTTTCCTACGCCCAAGTCCAAAAAATCCATCCAGTCCCTCAACGGGATGCTCGCGTCACTATCTCGTTTCGTGGCCAAGTTCGCCCAGCACGTGTTGCACCCCAAAATTTGCCCTCCTTACTTTATTACTAACTGGCTTATGTTGCATTGCATTTTGCATTATCATGTGTGCATATCATTGGTTCTTAGCATGGGGTCAAGGTGCCTGAGGCAGTGCTTCAGAGGGTCAAGCAAGAGTCCTGGTATTGTCCAAGAGAGCTCAGGTGGATCATCCTCTCCTAACCAGTGCATAGATTAGGGTTTTGGGATTCTTGGGTTTATTGCTTCAATGGGCAAGCTCCTTGGGTTTTTATCATCATCAAATGGCATATCTTATCTTTGTTGGAGAGGATACACATCATATTCAGAGGAATTTGGATTTGGAGACTGTGCCATTTCCTCCTAGACTGAGGGTAACACAACTAGGGTTTGCCATAAAGTCAGTTTATTTCTGATTTTTTGGGCAAGACTTGATTCCATGGTACTCCTTGGGTCCCTATGTACCTAGGGATGGGAGGTTGTCCATCAGTTTGGTTCAGGAGAAGTTCAATTGGCCAATGGATTGAAAATCAGGTGAATGGGGTAAAAGTCAACAGTGAGAGGAGAAGTCAACTGTGGAATTTTGAGGTTCTCTCCGAGGTTTCAAGGTCTCACATCCTCATATGGTCCTCAAAAGTCAATTTTCATGCCATTTACCAAGAATCAGGAGTTGGTGCAAAAGTTACTAAATTTTGAAATCACCTATAATTTGAAAGTTTCCTTTTTGGGCAAGTTCCTGCACTGCATTCAACTTGACTTTTCATCATCAAGAAAGCTTCAACTGAATTTTTCTCCAACATGAGAGTTGAATATCGTTTTATCCTCTTTCCAACAAGTACCAGTGGGTCACCATATCATTTGTGAAACTCAACTTATGGTCAAAAGAAGGCAAAGTGGTTTTTAGGGTTTCATTTTCACAACTTTTGGATTTTGGGACATATGGACCTATGATTAATTCCATTACTTCAAGACATGTTCCAACATCCAAGAACAATCCCTAAGGAGCATTTTTGGCTTTTTAATCAAGTGTTTTCATGGGTTATTATTCACTTATTCTCCATTATTCAAAATTCCCAAATTGTTTAAAAGTCATGAATCAAAAAGTTTCAAGGCCCAATTCCAATATGGGTGTAATTAGCAATTCAAATGCAAGTGATCCATCATGGAATTCTTAAGTATACATGCATGGAGAGAGGTGTAATTCAAATAATGTGATTTTTCAAAATTATTCAAAAACTCATTAAACAATGAATTGCCCAAGCCCAATTCATTATCAGAGGAAAACCCTAGGCTATTTAAACCTATCCATGCACTGGTTGGGCAGCTAACACGTGACATTTGGAGGATTGGAGAATTTGAACCCTAAAGCTTCCTTTCAACAAATCTCACGATCCACAAGGTCTTTCTTCAAAGTTCTTCCACAAACCTTCTCCTGGTGATCTCTAGAGTGCAACCCAACCACCATTTGCAGCCAAAAGCAAGTACACGTGTGGAACCATCTCAGGTTGGAAGGATTTTTAAGGATCCTAAAACTCTCCTTTTTTACGTGTATATTGTTGTGTGATTGTCACTGATCATGCTTATATAATTGGTTTTTAATATGGATGCGTGTATGGCTTGTTCTATGTGTTTAAAGTTTTGTGCCCTAATGGTTTTTCATTCGTTTTTCATTATACACTAATGGTTTGCAAATTTTGATAGCACATTCATAATCCTCGTGAAATTCTGGTTCGAATGGTATATGGGTGCGTGTTTTCTGGGCAGTTTTGTGGTTGCAGGTGGTGGCCGGAACTAGGGTTCCGGCGGCTGGCGGTGGTCCGGTGAAGGAAGCTGGCTGGAGGTTGAAGACGACTCCTCAGCCGTCCATTTTGCTGATCGCACGGTCTAAATCGTGACACATGTTTTTTGTTTTATTTTTTTTTCTGATTTTAATAATTCTGTGTTCATTACCCCATGCCGTTACCATGTACCATCCAATCATTTTTTTTGTTTTGTTTACTTTTTAAATGGTTTGACTTGGTATGGATCGTCTGATTGATCATGTGGCCATAAGGTTGCCAACAAATTAAAATAGACATGTGCCTGGCACATGGCGTCCTAGGGTATGCCAGGTAATCGTGCGTGCGTGTGTGTATCATTACTATAGTGCATCTTCTCATCATATCCGTTGATCATGATTACATTGCAGTTGGTTTGACCAAGTGGTAAGCGTTGGATTGATCTAAAGGATGGCTTTAGGTCAACTAGTTGACTGGTCTTATGGTGTTCTTATTTTTATTTTTTTATTTTCGCTGATGCTTATTGGGACGGGCCTTGCTATTGACACCACCCCCTTGCCAGCCCATTATCATTTCCAACACACTTTCCTTACTAACACACCCCCTACATATTATTTCATTTTATTTTATTTCAATTATTATATTTCATATTTTAATTGTTAAAAATATATAATTGCATTAAAAAATTACTAAAAAATCCATGCATCATATTTGTTATTTTATAAAATTTTAACAAATTTTATTTTTTATTTTTATTTTATTTTTATCATCTAAAATAATTATTTAGTCTATTTTCTTTTTGCATTACTCATATCATGCATACATAAATTTCTTTATTTTATTTCTCTGCAATGATAAAATATTTTTAATCCATTCTTTTTGCATCCATTAGGTGACATATTAAATTGCATAAAAACATTTTTCTTTCATTTTTAAATTTATTTCATATTTCATTTTGGTCCTTCCCTTTTGCACATTGAACCCCACCTCTCACCTGAACTTTGCCCAATTGTTTGAATGACTAACACTTTGAATTTTTACAGGAATTTTTGATGTGTTGTTTGTCTCTGGCTGAGGAACCTTGATAGTTAATTTGGGAATTTTAGGAGTTATTTATCCAATTGTTTGATTTATTTTCACTTGAGATCTGTTTATATGTATGTTTCTAATCATGCCTAGGTCCTTGTTAGAAAGGCACTTGTGCCATTTGCTTTGGGGTTGTTCCTTTGATTTCTGAATTCATGTTTGGATTATTATCACTATTGTTTGCCATTGTTTGATTTTCACTTGCCTTGATATTATTTATGTCCGTTTCGTACTAACTTTTTATGCAGGGACTAAGGTAAGTTCTTTAAGGGTACGGATAAGTATCCATGGTCACCCTTTCTCTTTCCTTCTCTCATCTTTTCCTTTCTTTAGGTTTAGGTTGTCGTTAAACCTCACTAACCGTAGGTCCCCCATGCATGATAACTTTAGGACTCATAGTCCCCCTTTAGAGTTACCCTTGTGTCTTCTCTCTTCTCATGTCAAATTTCTTTAAAACACTTAATAAGAATAAAGTGTATTGCGCACGAGCCTTAAGCGTGGGGAATGAGAAATGAGGGGCTTCCTCTCATCTTTCTAGAGTGCTTAGCGAGCGTCCTGTCTTGGGACGATGCGTTAAGTATTCGCCCCTGTGCCCTAGACTTTGGTGCAATGCAACTTAGGAACTAACTTAAGCCGCTTCTGTCCTAAAAGATACAAACCAACCTCAAACTTTTTTTTGTCCTTCGGGATCTTCAAACTTAAAGGCTATTTTCAAAAAGGGCACGTTACTTTCCGTCTGAGTCGCAAACAGGCATCGACCCTAACTGCCGGACGCGAACTTAACGTCGCTCATAAAAAACACAAAAAGAACTTGGTCCGAACTACGTTAACTTTGAATTTCCCATTGTACAAAGGGAGTACGTAGGCCTAGGACGTTGACGTCCTACCGAGTCGGTCTTTGTTTTCCCTCTCCGTTTTAGTACAGCCCTAGATGATAATATAACTTACCCTTAGAATAGACAACAAGCGTGGATCCCATCGAGTACGATGGACGCGTGGGGTGCTAGCACCTTCCCCTCGCGTAACCGACTCCCGAACCCAGGTTATGGTTGCGATGACCATTCCTTTCCCTCTTCCTCAGGTTTATGCGGTGTTCCCTTTCCCTCTCTTGGGATAAATTTACACGGCTGGCGACTCTGTTTTTCCGCGCCACTCTCGCGTTTGTACATGGATGAAAATCCTGGGAGCGACAGCTGGCGACTCTGCTGGGGAAACTGGTTGACCTATGCTGGTCCATCCCTAAGCGAGTCAATCCTAGCGCTTGCTTGTATTTGTTCTCTTTGGGTGTTTTGTGTTTGTTTTGTTTTATTTGATGTATTTTATTTTTACATCTTTTTCTGCATTGCATTTCATCTTTATTACTGTCATACTGCTGTGTTGTGCTGGCTGTCTTTGTTTTGCAGGTTGGGTGGGTTCGAGAGATAAGCCCAATACCCAGGCTTGAGTATACCCTAGGACTAGAGTGGAAAGTAGTGGGACCTACGTGCCCGCTTGGTACGTTTGTGTGTTCACGAAATTCACAATCAGACGAGGCTATCTTGAGACGCATTCTAACGTATGTGTCTTGCGCATGTTGGGGTGTTGATCTAGAGAGTTGTCGACTCTGGTGACCGATCATCGAGGACCTTAGTGGAAACAGTGGTAGAACGCATCCTGTGGCAAACCCATTCGCACCCGAGGGCCCGGTTTGGAACTCGCATAGGATGGCCCCTACTTTTTGAAGAGAATCAGTGGAGGCACTCCTCGATTGACGATAGTACTGTACCCCGAGGGATGAATGTACTATTGTTTCTCGACCTCAGTGCCAAAGCTGAGGACCTTCCGCCTTGGAGAATCAGTTGAGGCCTCCTCGATTGATGATGATGCCAAACCAGAAATGGTGAACGTATCATCATTTCTCGACCTGAGAGCCCGGGATACTGAACATCCTAGTACCCACACGTGAGAGGGGATGGGTGTTTGCAGGTTTGCAGGTAACCGAAACCTTCAACCTACCCTGTTTTTCTATATTTCTCATCAATGTCCGATTATTTGGGTTCTTGGTTATCTCAGTGGTTTATAATTCTGGTTTTCTGGGTTGTGGTTCTCGTTTAGTTAACAGCACAGCACATCCAGCAGTGTGCCTTGACCCCATGCTTGCATGAGCATATCATTTTTCTTGCATTCTAACATGTTTGACATTTTTCAGGGCTTGCATCTTACTCTTGATTCCGGTTTTCTGAGGCTACCTTAGCATGGATGTCCAGAGAAAGAAGATTGTCGCCTATTCGTTCCCAGAGCCGACTTTGACACTGATTCACAAACTGATTAATATGGCTGGTCCTGGAGTTCGTACAGAGTTCAGTGGAGGGTATGGGAGACTTCTGAAATTTTTCTACAACATCTCCAAGTATGAGAAGGATGCCATTCATACACTTCTTCAGTTCTACGATCTGTCTTTGCGTTGCTTCACTTTCCCGGATTACATCTTGGCCCCAACGTTGGAGGAGTTCTCATTTATTTTGGGAATCCCCATCAGGCATGATATAGTTTTCTTTTCTGAAGAACACCCCGGGGTAAAAGAAATGGCTGTTGCTCTTCATATTAGTGAATCCGTTCTGAACAGTAATATTGCATAAAAACAAGGAGTTAAGGGTTTCTTGTTGAAGTTCTTGTTTGATCAGGCTTGCATACATGTCAAAGAGAAGAATTGGACTGCTTTCCAAGCTATTCTGGCTATGTGTATCTATGGGATTGTGCTGTTTTCGAATATTCCTGATCTGGTGGATATGCACGCCGTCAGAATCTTTATTTCGAAGAATCCTATACCTACCTTGCTAGGTGATGTGTATCACTCAGTCCACTACAAGAATGAGAATAGGCGTGGGAAAACTGTAAGTTGCTGTGCACCGCTCTTAGCTACTTGGTTTCTGAGTCATCTCCCTGAATCTGGCGCTTTCGTTGATACGAAAGATTCTCTGAAGTGGTCTAAGAGGGTAACGGGCTTGACTGCTGACAACATTGTTTGGTTTAATCGTGACTTGCTAGGAATGGAGATTATTTGCAAATGCGGAGAATTCCCTAATGTACCCTTGATAGGGAGGAAAGGTGGAATTAACTATAATCCCTCCCTAGCTATTAGACAGTTTGGCTATCGTTTGAAAAATCCACCCGAAGAGCGAGATGTCCGAGAGTCCTTATTCTTCAATGGTATTGAGGATCAAGGGTTGATAAGGAAAGTTGTGAATGCTTGGAAACAGGTGACCAAGAAGGGTAAAATTCCATTCGGAAAAATTAACAATCGGGCTTTCCCTTCCTATAAAGAGTGGATTAAGAGGAGAGCAGAAGAGAAGCTTCTTCCATTCCCGGTGGAACCACCTTTGTATCCTCTGGTGATCGAGCCTCCTACCACCGTTGAGTTGGAGAAGTATAACAAATTATGGGCTGAAAAGGAAAGGTTGCAGGAAGAAAATAATGAGCTAAAGGGAGAGATTTATCAGTGGAAGCATGAGCGGGGTGAAGCTGTTCATACCGCCAAGTTGAAGACAGAGCTCCTTGCTAAAAGCAGAAAGAGAGCTTGTTGACATGGTCGCATCCAGAGAAAGGATGAAACAAGCTTTGGATGGTATCCATAAGGTTCTCAGGTCCAAGGAGGAGGAATTAGGCAAGGCTTTGTTGAAGATTCACAGGTTCAATGCCCACCGAGAAACTGCAATGGCTGAGAATAAGCAAAAAGAAGACGGTTACCTAGTTTAGATTGATCAATTGAAGTCACAGCTCAAGAAGAAAGACGCTGAGATCCTATCAGGGGTATTCCAGAGACAAGCAGTCGAGGGTCGACTCAATGAAGCCATAGCCTCCATAGAGGAATTGAAGGTCCAAGCTGAAGTGAAGAGATCTAGACATGAGGGACCTAGCATGGATTGTGTTTCTGGAGAAGACGCTTGGGAGTTACATTGCCGATACTTGGAAGGGATCATGCATAGGAGAGACGTCCTCATTCAAGAACTAATTCAGAGACCGAGGCATCCCGACACCAAAAAGATGTTCAAAGAAATTCAAGACTGGAGCAAGAAGCACAATGGATGGGGGGATTGACACTTGTGGACTTTGATGATATGCCATAGTTTTCTATTTTCTTTCATTGTTTGGACCACCGCCAGGCTTGTTGGTTGGGATCTATGATTATTGTGTTCAAACTTGTTATCTTGGATTCGTGATTATTGACATTTAGTTCTCCTACGGTTTTCTTAGTATATGAGCAGAGGTTCCACTATATCTTGTTGTTAAACTGGAATCAAGGGGTGGATCGCCCTGCGAATTTTCAAACATGTCCATTTGCATTTGCATATTCATAATCATTTTGCATAATCATTTTACATAACAGGTGTTTATCTCCGGCATTCTTATCTTGTTCCAACATCTCAGGCCGTTCGAGAGTTGATCATGGAGCAAGTTCAAGCTGACTTGAGGGAAATGCGAAGCCAGATGGGGTAATTTGGGGAAGACATGCTCCAGGAGCAGAGGATGCTGAGGGAGGAGATCAATCAGATGAAGACTCAGATGGGTTTAATCACAGAGATTCTGAAAACAGTGTTGAAGAAGGAAGACAGTCCTGTACCCGCTTCCACAATAGAGGTCCTTACTCTTCCTATCTCTTTGGGGTCTCCTCTAGACCATGGATTGCCTCGTGGATCCTCTCCACCGTCAGATCTTTTTCATCGACAACCGTTTCTTGAGGGTCTTAATCCAGAGAAGCTTGATAAGAAGTTTGATCAGATTCTGATGCCATACGCTCAGTTGCTTCAGCACTTGCTCAAGTTTCAACTAATTGAATTGATTGCTGTGGGACCTCCACACACCAAGTTTCGTATGGGTTCCAATGTCCATGATAGGTGTGAATTCCATTCAGGGGCACCTGGTCATAATGTTGAAGATTGTAAGATGCTCAAGTACAAAGTCCAAGAGCTCATTGATTCAGGGGCAATCAAGTCTACATCAGTTGGCACTGGTAAACAAAGTGATGTTACTCCTAGTGTTGCAAAGGGACTGAGGACTCCCTCTTTTACCAAAGGATCCACCTCGCGTCAGGGATCTCTTCCACAACCCTTGTTTGTGCCTCAGCCGAATGCGGAAAGGAAAGTACAAGCGCAGGTGAGGCGCCAAAATCAGCATCGGCAGCAGAATTATCAGCAACAGGGGCAACTGAGACCAAGAAGACCCAACAGGATATTTGATCCTATTCCTATCCCTTATAGTCAGTTGTTTGCTCGTCTGCTCGAGAACTCTCTGATTCAGACGAGGAGTACGACGCCGGTACCATACCCTATTCCTCCGGATTACGACATGACTACTAGGTGCGAGTTCCACTCGGGAACGTTTGGGCATACGATTGATGAGTGTAAGGCATTCCAGCACAAGGTGCAAGACCTGGTAGACTCCGAGATCATTGTATTCACTGAAGATGATATCTACATCAATGGAAGCCTCCTTTCTCAAATGAACACCCAGTCTGCAAGTACGTCCAGGCGGAATTAAGCTTCCTCAGCAATGGCAATCTTCAGCTTCTTTACTGCATTTTCATTTGTAGTTTTTTTCCATTTCTTGTTAAAGCATCATATGTGTGCAAGACTTGTTTGTTTTTTTATGATGATATTAATGCAATGAGTATGTTTTTCTTGAAGTAATCCATTCGTTTCACTCTTAAATGTTTATATGCACTGCAATACCAATTTTCTTTATTTAGAACTCTTGAGGGAGGATGACGAAATAAGAACGCGGATTTCTAATGGTACGCTTATGGATAGAACCTTGTTGAGGATGTACAGGCATTGTTTCAAACCCCTAAACACTGGAGAGATAAGGAGATAAACCTTCGTTAACCCCTTTGAGCCTTGGAGTAGGAGTTTCTTTCGTACGAAAAACCCTCATACTTAACCCAGGGGCAGGGTAGGCGTCAGTTAGTTTGACCGAGCGTTCAAATTTCAAGGAGAGTGTGCATCTGAGGATCCATTACCTTCTATCCCACCGTCAAGAGGTCAAGAGATGTGAAACCACAATGGTTATCCATCAACAATCAAGGAGTGAGGCAGTCACAACCCTTTCAAGCAAGTAAGACAACCAGTGTCACACGCTTTGTTCAAAAAGGGGAATAAAAAAGGAAAGCCCGCTAAGTCGAAACTTGTAAACAAGTGACTTAGGCAAAAGTCAGGGTATCCCGCTGGACTTCAAAATCGAAAAAACTCAAAAGAGTCAGTCCAGGCAAAAATTAGGGATCAAAAAAGCAAAAGAAAGAAAAAGCGAAAAGCGTTACAACAGAAAATCCTCGATAAGAACAATTTCGTGTGATTACAGACACAAAAGACAAAAAGGGGTGATTGTCATTCCAAAACTTCCTTAGGTGTCAAACCATTAGCGGAATGGGTTCCTTAAAGATCACAAACCTTTTGAGAGATGAGCGTTTGGGTCAGATTAACTGAACATAGGATTGGAGAACATCACGAAGAGTGGGTGGGCACCGATAAATTTTGAGCCATAAATCTTTTTTCTGAAACCGTGAACCAGACCACGTTACGACCCTTAAAAGTCCTAATTGAGACAGGGTTTATTCCGAAAACGTACTTCAACCGGATGACGTTCCTGACTCCTATGAGTTGTGCTAATAAGATTTGTTGGTATTGCATGTGCGCATTGTTTTTGCCATTCAAAAATCAAGGTCGCATCCCAGCAAGTGATTCATTCACAAGGCTCAGCGACACATTTTCAATAAAAACTTCAAGGTTAACATGAGTGTTACATTAGGATTATCATTCTCATAAATAACTTGTTCTGTTTGCATACATGTGCCTAAACATCAATGGCATCTTACACAGTGAATGTCAGTCAAGAAGCTTGATCCTGCCAAGTTGGGTTGCTTGAAAATTCTGAAGGACAATCATATCAAAGGGCATGCTGCCAAGAGACTCAGTGTAGAGTGGGCTCTCCCCAGTAAGTCGTGTTAAGATGTAACCAATCTGGGGCAGTCACATCGAGAAAACTCTCCGAAATTCAGTTATTTTGAGATCAGGGGCAAAGTCACTTCAAAGCTCATATTGGGGCAGGCCACCTCTAGAGCATGGGAGATCATCCACTCCTAAAAATGGTTAATTGAAAACACCTCCTCAAGGTTCAAGATGCTAAAGCAGAGTATTGTCAAGTCATTATGATCCCCTTCGAGGTAATGTACGTCATGGATTATGAAGACTGGGGCAGTTATGTCGAGATATGATAAATCTCTCCAAGAGTTTGAAGACCCTGGGGCAGTGCGAGCGCCCGATCTTCTGTAAAATCCTCTTGAGATGAAAAGTTCAAAGAGTCGCTTATGACCATAAAGACAAGTCAGGTTGCAGGGCAACAGGATTGTACATCCCCAGCAGTTGGCTCTCCCCAGCATTGAGATTGCCCCTTCCCCAGCAGGACAAACTTTCCTCAGCAGAGCAGACCGCCCCCAGCAGGAGACTTGGGAAGTATTTTCTCCGGATCAAGACGTTATTTCCCCACAGAATCAGGGTGTCACCTTCCCCCATCCAGTCAGGAAGCGTGCTCTCGTCGACGATGTCATATTCTAATCCCCAGTAAGGTGATAGTAAAGTCGTTCTCCCCACCAGCAAGCTAAGTTCAGCAGTATCCCCAAGCAGAATGGTATTATGGACTGTTTTCCCCAAGCAGGATGGTATTATGGGTTGGCATCCCTCAGCAGGCCCTGAGCCCAATTGGATATTAGCAATCTTCAGTGACAGACTTCCCGTTCTGTTATTGGCGTTCATTCTCAACTCCCCCAGCAGAGGAGAAATCTCAGGTTTTTGATGTTACCTTCAATGAAAGACAGGTGAGGTCCTCGGTAGTTCTTTCGGGATTTCATCCCCAGCAGAAGTTGTCGATCCGAAGAGTCGATCAACATGACACTTCTCAGCAGAGTTCCTAGATTCAGAGGACAATTTATTTTTGTCATCCCCAGCTGAATGGATCTTTTCTCTCCGGCATTTATTTTGCTAGAGAGACCCCTTTTGCATATCATAAGCATTCGCATTGCATCCTCAAGCACATAGCATTTCCATTTCGTATGGAGCATTACGCCACAATTCAAACATTTGCATTCGAAGCATAAGCCAGGTTTGATACTTTCCTTGCCAGTTCTCTTTCTCAGCAGAGATGGCATAACTCAGGAGATTTTGGAGGGATGCGTTCCTCATACTTGTGCTCCCCGACAGAGTCTTTTATTTAGACTTCTCCTTTCCCCATCGGAGCCATCTTATCTGTGGATCATGGGTCCGTTGGAAGTTTGTCTGGCCTCTCTCTTTTGTGAAATCCCATTCTTACCAGAAGTTTTGTTTCACGTTATCCCCAGTGAAGTCGCCATTTGTTTTGCTAGTTTCTCTTTATCAGCAGAGATAGCAATCTTTTGAAGATTTTCGTCCGTCAGTTTCCCTTTATCAGCAGGGATGACATTTATTTTGCTAGTTTCTCTTTATCAGCAGAGATATCAATCTTTTGAAGATTTTCGTCCGTCAGTTTCCCTTTATCAGCAGGGATGGCATTTATTTTGCTAGTTTCCCTTTATCAGCAGGGATGGCATCAGTTTGCTAGTTTCTCTTTATCAGCAGAGATAGCGATCTTTTGGATAGTTCTTCGTCAGTTTCCCTTTATCAGCAGGGATGGCATTTGTTTTGCTAGTTTCTCTTTATCAGCAGAGATAACAATCTTTTGAAGATTTTCGTCCGTCAGTTTCCCTTTATCAGCAGGGATGGCATTTATTTTGCTAGTTTCTCTTTATCAGCAGAGATATCAATCTTTTGAAGATTTTCGTCCGTCAGTTTCCCGTTATCAGCAGGGATGGCATTTATTTTGCTAGTTTCCCTTTATCAGCAGGGATGGTATCAGTTTGCTAGTTTCTCTTTATCAGCAGAGATAGCAATCTTTTGAAGATTTCCTTTTGTCAGTTTCCCTTTATCAGCAGGGATGGCATTTATTTTGCTAGTTTCTCTTTATCAGCAGAGAAAGCAATCTTTTGAAGATTTTCTTTCGTCAGTTTCCCTTTATCAGCAGGGATGGCATTTATTTTACTAGTTTCTCTTTATCAGCAGAGATAGCAATCTTTTGAATATTTTCTTTCGTCAGTTTCCCTTTATCAGCAGGGATGGCATTTATTTTGTTAGTTTCTCTTTATCAGCAGAGATAGCAATCTTTTGAAGATTTTCTTTCGTCAGTTTCCCTTTATCAGCAGGGATGGCATTTATTTTGCTAGTTTCTCTTTATCAGCAGAGATAGCAATCTTTTGAAGATTTTCTTTCGTCAGTTTCCCTTTATCAGCAGGGATGGCATTTATTTTGCTAGTTTCTCTTTATCAGCAGGGATAGCGGTCTTTTGAAGATGTTCTTTTGTCAGTTTCCCTTTATCAGCAGGGATGGCCTTTATTTTGCTAGTTCTCTTTATCAGCAGAGATAACAACCTTTTGGATATTTCCTTCGTCGGTTCCCTTTATCAGCAGGGGTGGCGTATTTTGAGACTCCTTTGTCAGTTCTCTTTATCAGCAGAGATGACATAACCTGGGAGAGCTTGTTTCATTACAACATTTATGGTTATTTCTCCAGCAGAGGATTGCAAATTTCCGGGTTCTTTAGTATTCAATCTCCATGCACCCCAAATGTCTGAGAGCCGTCGCTATCATACCTTCAGGACCAAGTTATTTGAATAGGGGCAGCTGTTGCACCCCAAAATTTGACCTCCTTACTTTATTACTAACTGGTTTATGTTGCATTGCATTTTGCATTATCATGTGTGCATATCATTGGTTCTTAGCATGAGGTCAAGGTGCCTGAGGCAGTGCTTCAGAGGGTCAAGCAAGAGTCCTGGTATTGTCCAAGAGAGCTCAGGTGGATCATCCTCTCCTAACCAGTGCATAGATTAGGGTTTTGGGATTCTTGGGTTTATTGCTTCAATGGGCAAGCTCCTTGGGTTTTTATCATCATCAAATGGCATATCTTATCTTGGAGAGGATACACATCATATTCAGAGGAATTTGGATTTGGAGACTGAGGGTACCACAACTAGGGTTTGCCATAGTCAGTTTATTTCTGATTTTTTGGGCAAGACTTGATTCCATGGTACTCCTTGGGTCCCTATGTACCTAGGGATGGGAGGTTGTCCATCAGTTTGGTTCAGGAGAAGTTCAATTGGCCAATGGATTGAAAATCAGGTGAATGGGGTAAAAGTCAACAGTGAGAGGAGAAGTCAACTGTGGAATTTTGAGGTTCTCTCCGAGGTTTCAAGGTCTCACATCCTCATATGGTCCTCAAAAGTCAAGTTTCATGCCATTTACCAAGAATCAGGAGTTGGTACAAAAGTTACTAAATTTGGAAATCACCTATAATTTGAAAGTTTCCTTTTTGGGCAAGTTCCTGCACTGCATTCAACTTGACTTTTCATCATCAAGAAAGCTTCAAATGAATTTTTCTCCAACATGAGAGTTGAAGATCTTTTTCTCCTCTTTCCAACAAGTACCAGTGGGCCACCATATCATTTGTGAAACTCAACTTATGGTCAAAAGAA
Organism: Lathyrus tuberosus; assembly: GCA_022829125.1. Classification (NCBI taxonomy): domain Eukaryota; kingdom Viridiplantae; phylum Streptophyta; class Magnoliopsida; order Fabales; family Fabaceae; genus Lathyrus; species Lathyrus tuberosus. The sequence goes on along the minus strand of JALAZF010000222.1, from coordinate 2,362,431 downwards.
GGCAAAGTGGTTTTTAGGGTTTCATTTTCACAACTTTTGGATTTTGGGACATATGGACCTATGATTAATTCCATTACTTCAAGACATGTTCCAACATCCAAGAACAATCCCTAAGGAGCATTTTTGGCTTTTTAATCAAGTATTTTCATGGGTTATTATTCACTTATTCTCCATTATTCAAAATTCCCAAATTGTTTAAAAGTCATGAATCAAAAAGTTTCAAGGCCCAATTCCAATATGGGTGTAATTAGCAATTCAAATGCAAGTGATCCATCATGGAATTCTTAAGTATACATGCATGGAGAGAGGTGTAATTCAAATAATGTGATTTTTCAAAATTATTCAAAAACTCATTAAACAATGAATTGCCCAAGCCCAATTCATTATCAGAGGAAAACCCTAGGCTATTTAAACCTATCCATGCACTGGTTGGGCAGCTAACACGTGACATTTGGAGGATTGGAGAATTTGAACCCTAAAGCTTCCTTTCAACAAATCTCACAATCCACAAGGTCTTTCTTCAAAGTTCTTCCACAAACCTTCTCCTGGTGATCTCTAGAGTGCAACCCAACCACCATTTGCAGCCAAAAGCAAGTACACGTGTGGAACCATCTCAGGTTGGAAGGATTTTTAAGGATCCTAAAACTCTCCTTTTTTACGTGTATATTGTTGTGTGATTGTCACTGATCATGCTGATATAATTGGTTTTTAATATGGATGCGTGTATGGCTTGTTCTATGTGTTTAAAGTTTTGTGCCCTAATGGTTTTTCATTCGTTTTTCATTATACACTAATGGTTTGCAAATTTTGATAGCACATTCATAATCCTCGTGAAATTCTGGTTCGAATGGTATATGGATGCGTGTTTTCTGGGCAAGTTTGTGGTTGCGGCGGCTGGCGGTGGTCCGGCGAAGGAAGCTGGCTGGAGGTTGAAGACGACTCCTTAGCCGTCCATTTTGCTGATCGCACGGTCTAAATCGTGCCACATGTTTTTTGTTTTATTTTTTTTTCTAATTTTAATAATTCTGTGTTCATTACCCCATGCCGTTACCATGTACCATCCAATCATTTTTTTTTGTTTTGTTTACTTTTTAAATGGTTTGACTTGGTATGGATCGTCTGATAGATCATGTGGCCATAAGGTTGCCAACAAATTAAAATAGACATGTGCCTGGCACATGGCGTCCTAGGGTATGCCAGGTAATCGTGCGTGCGTGTGTGTATCATTACTATAGTGCATCTTCTCATCATATCCGTTGATCATGATTACATTGCAGTTGGTTTGACCAAGTGGTAAGCGTTGGATTGATCTAAGGGATGGCTTTAGGTCAACTAGTTGACTGGTCTTATGGTGTTCTTATTTTTATTTTTTTATTTTCGCTGATGCTTATTGGGACGGGCCTTGCTATTGACACCACCCCCTTGCCAGCCCATTATCATTTCCAACACACTTTCCTTACTAACACACCCCCTACATATTATTTCATTTTATTTTATTTCAATTATTATATTTCATATTTTAATTGTTAAAAATATATAATTGCATTAAAAAATTACTAAAAAATCCATGCATCATATTTGTTATTTTATAAAATTTTAACAAATTTTATTTTTTATTTTTATTTTATTTTTATCATCTAAACTAATTATTTAGTCTATTTTCTTTTTGCATTACTCATATCATGCATACATAAATTTCTTTATTTTATTTCTCTGCAACGATAAAATATTTTTAATCCATTCTTTTTGCATCCATTAGGTGACATATTAAATTGCATAAAAACATTTTTCTTTCATTTTTAAATTTATTTCATATTTCATTTTGGTCCTTCCCTTTTGCACATTGAACCCCACCTCTCACCTGAACTTTGCCCAATTGTTTGAATGACTAACACTTTGAATTTTTGCAGGAATTTTTGATGTGTTGTTTGTATCTAGCTGAGGAACCTTGATAGTTAATTTGGGAATTTTAGGAGTTGTTTATCCAATTGTTTGATTTATTTTCACTTGAGATCTGCTTATATGTATGTTTCTGATCATGCCTAGGTCCTTGTTAGAAAGGCACTTGTGCCATTTGCTTTGGGGTTGTTCCTTTGATTTCTGAATTCATGTTTGGATTATTATCACTATTGTTTGCCATTGTTTGATTTTCACTTGCCTTGATATTATTTATGTCCGTTTCGTACTAACTTTTTATGCAGGGACTAAGGTAAGTTCTTTAAGGGTATGGATAAGTATCCATGGTCACCCTTTCTCTTTCCTTCTCTCATATTTTCCTTTCTTTAGGTTTAGGTTGTCGTCAAACCTCACTAATCGTAGGTCCTCCATGCATGATAACTTTAGGACTCATAGTCCCCCTTTAGAGTTACCCTTGTGTCTTCTCTCTTCTCATCTCAAATTTCTTTAAAATACTTAATAAGAATAAAGTGTAATGCGCACGAGCCTTAAGCGTGGGGAATGAGAAATGAGGGGCTTCCTATCATCTTTCTAGAGTGCTTAGCGAGCATCCTGTCTTGGGATGATGCGTTAAGTATTCGCCCCTATGCCCTAGACTTTGGTGCAATGCAACTTAGGAACTAACTTAAGCCGCTTCTGTCCTAAAAGATACAAACCAACCTCAAACTTTTTTTTGTCCTTCGGGATCTTCAAACTTAAAGGCTATTTTCAAAAAGGGCACGTTACTTTCCGTCTGAGTCGCAAACAGGCATCGACCCTAACTGCCGGACGCGAACTTAATGTCGCTCATAAAAAACACAAAAAGAACTTGGTCCGAACTACGTTGACTCTGAATTTCCCATTGCACAAAGGGAGTACGTAGGCCTAGGACGTTGACGTCCTACCGAGTCGGTCTTTCTTTTCCCTCTCCGTTTTAGTACAGCCCTAGATGATAGTATAACTTACCCTTAGAATAGACAACAAGCGTGGATCCCATCGAGTACGATGGACGCGTGGAGTGCTAGCACCTTCCCCTCGCATAACCGACTCCCGAACCCAGGTTATGGTTACGATGACCATTCCTTTCCCTCTTCCTCAGGTTTATGCGGTGTTCCCTTTCCCTCTCTTGGGATAAATTTACACAGCTTGCGACTCTGTTTTTCCGCGCCACTCTCGCGTTTGTACCTGGATGAAAATCCTGGGAGCGACAACACGCCCTACCATTCTTCAAACTCCTCCGCAAAGAGGCAGCATTCGAATGGACCGAGGAGTATGACGAGGCCCTTCTCCATCTGAAACGAGAACTCTCAGAGCCACCGGTCCTCTCTCGCCCGGACAATGGCGAAACGTTGTACCTGTACCTCGCCGTAGCAACCGAAGCAGTGAGCGCCGCTCTCATCTGCGAGACACCTAACGGGCAGAAGCCCATATATTTCACGAGCAAAGCGCTACAAGGGCCAGAGTTAGGATACCAACAGATAGAGAAGGTGGCGCTGGCCCTCATCAACGCAGCCAGAAGATTAAGACACTACTTCCTGGTTCACACGATCGTGATTCAAACAGATCAACCCATAAAGCAGCTGCTCGGACGACCAGACATGGCCGGTCGGATGCTTAAATGGTCGTTGGAACTGTCCGAATTCGACATCTAATACGAAAGCAGAAAAGCCCTCAAGGCCCAAGCTCTGGCCGACTTCGTCGCGGAAATGACATTCGCAGACTCCCTCGCAAGAAAAGCGTGCAAATGGACAGTTTTCGTTGACGGTGCCTCAAGCTCGGCAGGCAGCGACGCGGGCATCATACTGGAAAGCGATGAAGGAATCATCGTCGAAGTATCACTCACCCTGTCATTCCCAACCTCCAACAACCAGACATAATACAAGGCCTTTCTCGCTGGGCTTCGCCTGGCCGAGGACCTAGGCGCAGAAGAGGTCGTCATTTGCACGGATTCACAACTCGTAGCCCTCCAGGTCCGGGGAGAATATCAAGCCAAAAACGACAACCTGACCGAATACTTGGCCCTGGTCAAAAAGGAGATGGCAAAGTTCACAACGGTGGAAGTGAAACATGTTCCCCGCGAACATAACGTGCGAGCGGACGTGCTATCGAAACTAGCCAGCACAAAGAAGAAAGGCGGAAACAAATCCATCATATAGGAAGTACTTCCTCGATCCAGCATCGAGAAGGCCTCCCCGACACTCGACGTGCAGGTGATCGGCGACAACAACTGCTGGATGACCCCTGTCTACAACTATCTTGCGAAAGACGAACTTCTGTCCGACCCAAAGGAGGCCAGCACAGTCAGGTGAAGAGCCTGCTCTTACGTCTTGGTCGAAGATAAACTCTACAGGCGGGGATTCTCCATTCCGCTGCTCAAGTGTGTCGAGGAAGAAATGGTCGCGCACATCCTGCGCGAAATCCACGAAGGAATCAACGCACAACATCTCGGCGGAAGGTCGCTTGCCCGAAAGGCCCTCCGAGCAGGCTACTATTGACCGACCATGCAGCACGACGCGAAAGAACACGTGAAGAAATGCGATAAATGACAACAACACGGGGACATGCACCTAGCTCCACCTAACGAGCTCAAGACTATGTCCTCCCCGTGGCTATTCGCCTGGTGGGGCCTAGACATCCTAGGACCCTTCATGGTAGGATCAAGCCAGAACAAGTACCTAATAGTGGGCGTAGACTATTTCACAAAATGGATAGAAGCGGAAGCTCTAACCAAAATAACTGCCCTCAACATCCTGTGTTTCTACAAACGAAACATCCTTGCACTTTTTGGTATCCCCCAAGCGATAGTAACGAACACCGGGACGCAATTCACGGACAGGAAGTTCCAAGACTTCGTCGCCTAACTAGGCACGAAGCAGCACTTCGCATCCGTCGAGCACCCTCAAACAAACGGGCAGGCTGAAGCAGCCAACCGAGTCATCCTTTGAGGCCTCAAGCGAAGGCTGGACGAAACAAAGAATCATGGGTCAAGGAATTGCACAGCGTACTATGGGCATACCGCACAACTCCACACTCAACGACCGGGGAAACACCTTCCCGTCTAGCATACGGGACAGAGGCTGTAATTCCCGCCAAAGTTCACGTGCCCTCCAGGCGGACACAGTCGCCCATAGACGAGGTGATGAACGATGAGTCACTGCGAGAAGAACTCGACCTCGTTGAGGAAATCCGAACCGGGGCAGCCCTCCGCAAAGCCTCACTAAAACAAAAAATTACCATCAGGCACAACGCCAAGGTGATACGATGAGAGTTCGACGTGGGAAGCCTTGTTCTAAGAAGAAACCACAAAGACTCTCGCGAAGGCAAACTAGCAGCCAACTGGGAGGGGCCCTATCGCGTCCGAGCAAAAACGGAAAATGGGGCCTACTACCTGGAACATCTCACCATGGAAGAACTTGCTTGACCATGGAACGCTGAAAAGCTAAAACAATACTACAGCTAAATTCTCGGTTCAACCCGTCACAACGACGGACGTCAGCTACCGACCACTATGCACGTTTAGGTACAAGCGTCGCATACGAATAAAGCAGAACCTCGCTCAGTAACGAGCCGGGTAACTGCTCAACAGCGGTCCTCGATCGAGCATCGCTGTCGTCAAAGTACCATGAATGGCAGAACCCCAGCTCGCGATGGGACATTCATGCCGTGATCTCAGGCCTCAAACGCGACCTGAGCTCCGCACCCCCGCCAGGATATTCCCCGGCCGTTCGACCAGTTCCCCTCACTGCTGAACACATCTACAACGAGAAATCTCCCTAAAATATTTGTACAAGTCAAATACCCCCTATCACGGGCGGACATACATTCACAACGAGCATGAGTACAACACTTAGCAAAAAATAAAAGCAAGTAAATTCATGCAGATAACAAAATCGAACATATAATAACTTAACATGATAAGTGCCCACAAGGACCACGATTGTACTGGGTTACATCAAACGGGGGCCACGCCCCCAAGAAATAAATTACAACGGTTACATGACACGCAGGCCGGACAAATTACAACATCAAAAATACAAACTCCTCACTCATCCACATGCTCGGCAGGCTCGGACTGAGGCCCCTGGTCCTCCGCGGGCTGATCCTCGTTATTCCCTTCAAGGAGAGCATCGAGCATGACGATCCGGCCATCCTCAACGTGCGCCAGATAGTGGGTGCCCTCGACAGAAAAGTCAAGCTCAAGGTTCACCACCCGTAGTTGAGCCACGGCGTTCCCGAAAGACTCCTCCGCGACGACAATACCATCGTCCTCAACCGTCAGCAAACGGGCAACCAGCCCGGATCTCGTCTTCAATGCCTTCACATCTTCCGGCTCATCATCACCCGGGGTAATGGCCGCCCTCATCCGCTGGACCAGCTCCTCGACAACCTTCTTCTCCGCGGCCAGCGTGGAGTTCTCCTTCTTCAACCGAACCACCTCCTCCTCAGCCTTCTTCCGAGCATCTTCGGCAACCTTAGCTTCTTCTCTGAGGGACGCCATGGAAGCCCGAGCAGCGGTAAGTTTGGCCTCTGTTGCAGAGTCCCCTTCGGCGTAAACGACCGCCATCTCCAGCATCCTGACCAAGGCAGAAGCATCTTGAGCCACCAACGCCCTCTTGCTCGGGCGGTCCATGCTTTCCAAGCAAAGAGACTCCGCCCGAGGCACAATCAGAGAGTTCCCCTCGAAGAATTTCCTGTCATGGATGCAAGGAGGAAGCTTGAACTTCCCCTTCTCCGATGCCCGAGTGAGATCCACAACGTTAGTGATTCTTGACCGCTTGGATCGACCGGTCAAGGGAAGAGGAGACCCCCGAGGAGCAGGAGTAGGAGAGGAAGAGGTCCCCGCAGCAGACTGCGCCGGAGGAGGAGCACGAACACCGATAAAATGAGACTTCGGAGGAGCCGCACCGGCCTTGTTCCTCGCGAGAGCATTCCTCACAACCCAGTCATGAGCCTGAGGCATCTCACCTGCACAAACAAAATACGAGCACGTTAGATACGAGGAAAAGAAATAAAGCAAACAAATTTAAACAACTAAGACTACCAAGTAGCTTCCCGGCATCCTCAGGGGTCTTGCACTCCAGCAGTGCCTTAATATTGATAAATCGACGCTCAACCCTCTGACTCCCATCTTCCTCGAAGATCGGATTACCCTTGCTCGTCCAACACTCAGCAAGCCGGAAGGAGTTGACCCACTTCACCAACTCCTCATACGCCATGGCATCCTGCCCGTGGAGCTCGTTCGGCTGAAGGACATAGTCGCTGGGCTTCTTGGCGAAATGATCGGGTGCCCAATGGATGAGGAACTTATAGATTCTCCGCCCAATAAATTTCCCCTCCTCGTCACGCAGGTCGTTCCCATCCTCGTCCACCTCAATCTCCCAGACGTATGTACTGTCCTGGGCAGCTTCGGACAGGGGATCGACAACGTAATATCGCTCCTTGAACGTCCGTATCGATTCGGAGAAAGGCTTGAACAGCTTACGTAGCTGCTTCAAAGAAACCCAACCGTACTTCCTCCCCGATAGCTGCCTTTGAAGATGGAAGACAGTGAAGAACAGAGGGAGAGTAGCCCCTATGGAGAGATGCTCACATACCAGCTCGAACGCCTGGATAAAGGCCAACGAGTTGGGATGCAGTTGCGTAGGGGGAAATCTCAAATGAACGAACACTGACTGCTGAAATTCAGTGAACGACAACCTCAGGCCTAACTCCTTAAAGGCATATTCATACATCGTAAAACAGTCCCCCAAGTTTGTGCAGACCCGCTCTTCCTCAGTAGGGAAGTGCACCTTCCACTCCCCCTCCGGTCCAACCTCCATGAAGACATCGCCCAAATACGTTGCGAAAGTGGACACATGTTCGGAAGGCTCGGCCACCTCCCATTCTTCATCAGGACCTTCAACGGCGTCCTCGTCCATAACTTCCAAGTCTTCTTCCTCCCCGACATCACTGGAGGTGCTCGACGCCGTCGAGCTACTATTTTCCGAAGAGCCTGTTTCTTCCTCGGATGTATCTAGGATAACCTCTCTATCTGGCCCCGTCGCCATTATGATCACCTGAAAAGCAGAGAAGAAAGTGAATTCGACAACAAATCAAATCCACCCTTCCACCGCTAAGTCAAGTGAAAGGGCGCGCAAAGGGCTGAGGACAACATCCCCGGCCTAAGCCCTAACATCAAAGGAAAAGCTGAAACCTCCCCGCGAGGAGACACTCAGAGCTAATCATCCCCGAGCAAGGAGCTTCCCCGCACTCACACCCAGTTTCCGTTTGAAGCTTCGCCGGAAATCGCAAAACTTCACCGGGATCTGGGAATGTTTTGCCGGAAAACTCATCACCCACTTAGAGGATGAACAGGCACGGCGGTCACACATGCATAGTTGCCGCAACATCGCCGCGAACCACCCTCCTCGTTGAAACGCACCACTAATTCCAGTGACATGTCAGAGGTAGAAAAATGGCACAGCCACCGTCCACCACCAACAATCGCCGGAAACTCACTCATTTCGTCCTCTAAACCTAGCCCTAACCACATGTAACCTACCATTGACAACAAAAAGGAGTAAAACAAGCAAAGGATCAGAAAACTTACTTGATTTAAGTAAACGAAAGTAGCTGCTCGAAACTTGAAGCGGTGGTCGGAGTAAATAGACGGCGGTTACGGGCAAGAATGCTGAAGGAAACGGAGAGAAATCAGAGCAAAAAGTTCCAACTGGAACGATTTTCCCCTTTTTATACAAAGGGGCACGTGCGAACATGCGCTCGTAGGCCATGATGGCTATCCACTAGCCATCATTGCCTATTAACTGCTACACAAAGCTCTAGGCACATGTGGCGTCCCATCGTTTCCAATTTTGTCTGACCGTTACTCTCCCTGAACACCGGGCAACAAGGTCACGACCACGAATTTCACGAACACCAGGGGTCACGGGCGCATTAAGACAATCCTCTTCGTCTTCAAACGACGACCCCATGCTAGCTCCCCGGAGCAACGAACTGTCCTTAAGTCATCACTCCCATGCTTGGGAGCAACGACTTGGGGGGCTCCTGTTCTGGACTGGACCAATGGCTAGACATGGCCCAATCCGCTTCTGCTCCAGAGCGGCCAAAATTGCCTAAGTCCAATCCATAGAGGGGCAAAAGTTACCTTTCTGCCCCTCCGACCGGGCAAGGAATGCAACGTTCCTCCCCGAAATTACTGCCCGTCACGCACGACTTCATTGCTCCCCGAACAGCTATGGGCAGGTGCCCGGAACTATGCCTATGCCCGACATAACGGCTAGTTTTGGGCACCCTGCCCGACATAACGACTAGTTTGGGTAGTTACCTATTCTTTGGGGAAAGCGGTTATTTCGTCCCGAAAATAGGACCGTTGGCCACGCGCTGGGGGCTCTATATAAACCCTCTCGCTTGAGAGGGTCAGGTATCCAATATTCACCCTAAGAATTCATACTTTGTACTTGCCCTTTTTCTCTGACCCTTTCTTACTTGAGCGTCGGAGTACCTTGCAGGTACACCCCTCCTCTCCATACGACCAGCATCCCTGACGCACTTAGCGGCCTAATTCTACAGGATCTGATCCAGCCTTCACGATTAATTAGTTTGACTACAAATATGTTAACTTCAATGATGCAAGACTAAAGTCATTTTGTGATGTGGTTGAGCAAAAAGGCTTGAAAGATAGGAAGCTTGTTATTAATTGCCCAACAAGATGGAATTCAACTTTTGATATGTTGTCAAGTGCTTTGAAATTTAAGATTGCCTTTGCAGCCTACATGGAAAGAGAACCTCACTATAATTTTGCATCTTCTCTTGAAGCGTGGAACAAAGTTGAGAAAGTTTGCAAGCTACTAGAAGTGTTTAATTTAGCTACTCATGTGATCTCAGGTAGTGTATCAACTACTTCATTTTTTTTCTGTATTATTATTATTATTATTATTATTATTATTATTATTATTATTATTATTATCATTATCATTATTATTATTATTATTAATGAATTTGACATTATTTGAAAGTGTGTAATATAATTACTCATTTAAAACTCAGTTAGCGAGTATCCGACTGCAAACTTGTATCTGGCTGAAGTTTGGATGGTGAAACAAATAATTGACAATGCAATTGAAGATGAAGATCTCTTCATGAGAGAAATGGCAGGGCCAATGAAATTAAAGTTTGACAAATATTGGGGGGAGTGTAATAAGTCAATGGCTATTGCTAGTGTTTTTGATCCTAGGTGCAAATTTCATATGGTGAATATATGTTTTCCCAAAATATATTTATCTGAAGAAGTTGCTGAAGAAAATATAAAAAAGGTTAAGTCTTCATTGGAACAACTATTTGATGAGTATGTATCTCTAAATTTGGAAGAGTCTTCGCCTGTTCCTAATTTGTAGAGTAATAATTCATCATCTTCTCAAGCGGAAAAAAAGATTGTTACTGGATTTGACCAAATCATGAGCATTCTCCATGAAAAGGAAGTTGTACCTCCAATACAACTAGAATTGTAATCTTATCTTAATGAAGGTATTTACATTCCTAATGATAACAAATCCTTTTGTGCATTGGATTGGTGGAGGAACAACAACTTGAAATATAAGATTTTGTCTAAGATGGCTGCTGATGTATTGGCTATTCCAATCTCTACTGTGGCATCAGAGTCCACATTCAGTGCTGGAGGTAGAGTTATTGATGAATGTCGCTCTAAACTAAATGAAGAATCTATTGAAGCTCTCATATGTGGTGGGGATTGGTTCCGTCAAAAGTATAATATAAAGAAAAAAACAAAGGTTAGAATTTCTTATATAGCATTTTTTTTAGAATATTTTTTTTAATAAAATAGTGTATGTTCATCCAAATCACTTTGAAGATTTGATGTTATTTTTACTGCTTCCAGAAATTTTGAGGATTTGATATTCCTTTTGTGGCTTGTTTCTTAATACTTTTAGAGAAATTAAGGAGTACTGTTGAAATTGGAATTAGTTGTATTTGATGTTATTTTATGTTAATCTCATACTTTATGAAAGTCTATATTTTGTTTTATATTTTATGTTAATCATTTTATTAGCTTTCTTAAAATTAATTTAAAAAATTTATGTTTTAGTACTGCATTGTACTTGAATGTCTAACAAGCAGTAAATTAAAAAATAAGTCAAATAACATATGAAGGCCTATTTAGGCCTTTTTAAAAATAGTTTGAATGGATTATTTAAAGGCTTTAATATAAAATAGGCTTTTAAAAAGGCTATCAGGCCAGGCCAGACTTTTAAAAAAGCCAGGTCAGGCCTAAAAAAAAAGCCTTTGATAGATAACAGGCCAGGCCTAGGCTTTAGAATTCCAAAGTAGGCCATTCCCAGGCCTTACAAAGCCAAGTCTGGTCTGACCTATTCCCACCCCTAATCGTCGTACAAATAATAGAATAAGGGTTTTTTTATAAATAAATAAATAAAAATTGGAGAATTTAAGTTGTTTTTTGGGTTTTTTTTTCAAAAATATTTTTTCCCATAAAAACATATAGACTCGTAAACTCACCATAGACTCGCGAGTCTTTACGAGTTTGTGCAAGTCTACTAGAGTCTATCAAAAAACGATTTTATGCACGATTCTGCTCATTTTTTACTTTCTAGACTCGTAAACTCATACGAGTTTACGAGTTTACCCGCGAGTTTGACAACCATGGTTAAGAGAATCTTAATAGGACTGAATGCTAAGCATCATTTCCCAAGAGTCAGAATGTTAAAAGATTGATTTGACTAATCAAAATTAAAACAATTAAAAACTCAAGGTACTTGGATGAATAGACTCTATAAAACTCTCAGGAAACTGACTTTCCCAATCACTTAATCTTCTGAACACAAAAGTGTATAAGCAAAAACAAATTTGGATTCCAAAGAGAGATTTTAGAAAGACTACGATGCTGAATACAACGACTCAAGCAAGCACAAAAATGCAGCAACTGAAGGGTTTACAAGCAAGTAGACAACCTCAGAATAACATACTTCTTCAGCAACCTTTGTTGAGACACAAAGAAGAAGGAAAACTTCTAGGTCAAAACGCAAGAATAATCTAAGGACGAAGGCTATTAAGTTTGATCGAGAAGATTGTGAAGATTATTTAAACAATCTGGACATGTCAGATGAGCCTAGGGAATACTTTATGACAGATCCAAATATCTAGAATGTTTAGTTAAGAAATTGTAACAGCTCCCAATCTTTCAACAAGAATGATGCTTTTTTTAGTCTTAGTCCTATTTATTATTCTCTTGAACAACATGATAAACATATATATATATATATATATATATATATATATATATATATATATATATATATATATATATATATATATATATATATATATATAACAGTTAATATAAACAAGAACTTGTATAAGAATATGAACAAGAACAATTTTTAAATAACAAGACTGCTTAATACGAGATGTTTAACAATTACAATGCATATATTTGCAGAATCAAACATCAGAAACTCTCATAGATAGCTTCAAGATTTTCTCTCCAGATTTTAGAAGAATTATCCTTTGAACTTATGATAACTTCCCGTTTGATCAACAGTTTTGAAAGAACTCATCCATAAAGGATGAAGAAAGTCTTTCCTTTATGAAATGATGAAAGAGTCTCCTTCAGATAGTCAAACATAACTTGAGGAAGATCAATCTGGAGATCTGAATTGAGAAGAAGTAGCAAATCCTTTTCAATAGGGTTCGCAAGATCCAGATCTTTGTCCTTAGGTAGCAAATGTGAGTTCAGAATCTGATTCCAAATAATTGCATTAGGACAAAGATTTGAAACCTGAGTGATGTTTGATGGATCCACAAAAATACACCAAGTAGGAAGATAGTATTCCCAAACAAGAGTGCCTGGAATTTCTCCAGTCTCCTTACAGTTAATTACATTGGCAATCGTCTTAGAGGTTACTGTTATAGAAACACCTGCAACCTTGGAAAGAATAGCGCACTCAGAACTTAGCTCAATAATGGAGGCATTAAACAAAACTCTTTGACAAGACTTGGATAAGTGAAACCACAGAGCATATCAAAGTATCCATTCCATCCTTGTTCAGACATGGTCTTGTGAATGTTATAAGCAAGTTTAAGCAGCTCATCAAAATCCACAAACTTTTCATTGATGACAACTAGTTGAGTTAAAGGAGATTTGACTAGAGAGTTCATCTCAAGTTTGGTTTGAATAACACAAAAGAAAACAATAAAATAGAAACTAAACAAGACTCTAAATGAATAAGAATCTTGTCAGAAGAACATAAAGAAGACAAAAAATGATGTTTCACAAAGATTGGGGATAAAGATAATATAAATATATAAAAGAAAACATCATTAACCTAAGGTTCTTACCCAACAAATTTCTTGCATCCACCAGATGATAATCAAATTTATGGATTAAGTAAACAGAGTTTTTGAAAAGATTTTTACTTAAACTGCTTTATCAGAAGTAAAGATTCCTTTTCTGAATCTCAGAGACTGATAATTTTTCAGAAGCTATTTGTCATCAGAGTCTAGTAGGATTAGACTTCGAGTGAGATATCTCATGATAGTCATAAGTCCTTGATATTCTATTCAGAATCAAGCCTTTTCTCTTGGAACTAAAGTCAAGCTTGATTAATGAATATTAAATTGGTTTCTTTGAAAACTAACTAGCAATAATATCATCACAAAAGTTGAAGGCACTAATTCCATAAATATGATCATCGCCTAGTTAATGGCATATCCAGTATAGACAAATACAACATAGTTTATTCTTAAAGATCTTTGAAGAATCTTAAAAGAATTTCTCTAGAGATCTAACAAAGACTTTATATTTACTCATACATAAATATTTCATTGATTCAAGAAATATGCAATGAAAGAACATAACATACCTTTTTTTAATTTTCTTGGTCATGCTCTAGATGAGTATTCAGATCTGACCATGGAATCTAAATACTGTCTTGAGTGGATTCTTATTCATTGGCTTTTACACCAATGATTCCACTTTCTCCACCAAACTTCAAGCTTTTAACACTTGAGTCTGGGATGTAGGATCTTCTTCCATCACATGTTGTAGACAACCATGGAAGATGCCTTGCTCCTTTCTTCTATCATATCTGCAGCAAATACAAATAGATATTGGTACTTATATTTCTATGAGTCCAGAAGTGTTAGTCTTGACAGACTTCTTTTTGCTTTATGCCTCAATCTGATAGCAGTACCATGATTCATTCTAGAGTATGAGCCTAAAATGAGTAATGGTACTAACAAAATCTTGTTCTTAGTAGAGTCATTGATTTCATTGTCTTGGATTAAATCTTTTGACTTTGAAATATGACAAGCATAGATTCATAAAGTGTTTGCTATAAAATATTGGCATAAAAAAAGTTTACATCACTGTCATAGTATTGCCACAAACAGAAGAAGAAATAAAAGATTTCTCATAGAATTGTCCTTTAACATAGATTCTATGATAGCCTTAAATTTCAAAGGAGCAATGGAGTCACTTAAGATATTATCTTTAGATGCAGACTATTTATTATAAATATTGAAGCAAGATAGATTGGAGTTATGTCTTTCTCTTAATTAATTTATTTTTATTCCTAGATTGAGATTGGTTCTTCAGAAGAAGTAATGACCATCAATGTTTGATTACATTCTTCATCCGATTCTGAATCCACAATTATGTTTGCTTCATTAGAATAGACCTTGAAGATCTCTGACATTTTTATTTTTGGGTTTTTCTGGTAGCATTTCTCCTTGTTCTTAAGATTCGGGAAATCAATTGAAATAAGCATATTTCAAAAGCATATGAAGTTACTCTTCTATCAACAGATATTACATTCTATTCAGCCAGTTGAAAGAGTCCTTTGATAGAGAAGGTTAATTCCACATCATCGGACATTCCAAAGGAAGTTTTCTTCAACGGGCTTGAGGAAGGATGATATGTTAGATAGCTTTTGATCATCTAATTTCAATTATTTTCTTCGAAGAATGCTATCAAGCCTTTCAAGACATAGTCTACTCAAACTTTTGACTTCCTGAGTAGATGTGACTTTATGGTTTAATATTAGCAAGCATATTTCTTAGAATTTACTTGAAAAATTAAATGAATTGTAACTCAATAAGCTTCAACCTGATTACCTTCAAATAAGAACACAAGGATTCAAAGATAGTATTGAGCATTAGACATATCAATGATGTTGATATAGTTAGAATGAGATAGAGCACCTACCAGAATGCATCTAACTCTAAAGATATTTTCAATAAACTTCTTCTGAGCTGGTGTGAGAGACTTTTAGACTTTGATCATCCATACACCATCAACTTCTATAGTAATACCTTTCTCAAGAGTATTTTATAGACCTTCATCAAAACCTTTATTAAGACCAATGAATTAAAAATATATTTTTCTTAATCCGTCATTTAAATTCAGAAGAATCACCTATTGAATATGGTAGGATTAGCAGTGTAATATTTTTCATGTGGTACTTAACTTCTTCTTAAAGGAAAGTCTTTAGCAAACACATTTTTCTCATTGGATCATTATTTGCACCATTGTTAAGTGTTATGCACAGACCATGCATTGATACTAATTGAAGGTGAGAAAAATACATAAAAGGGGAGTTTAATTGTGTTTTCCATTTCTTAACTTTACCTCTGACCAGAGTTCAAAATCTAAACTAATGTTCAGATTTGGATTATACGTTGCATCGGAATGTTAACAGAAGCAAATAAAAGATAAAGAATACACAAAGATTTATACTGGTTCCTCCCAAAAGAGAGTAGTCCAGTCCCCTTGCATCACAAGATATTCTCACTATAACCAAAACATGATTACAATCGCTTATGCATTTAAGAATAAGACTTTTCTTTGCTCAAACCCTCAGCCTAAGACTTCCTGCTTAAACCCCTCAGGTCAAAGACTTTTTCTTAGGTTCCACGAACCCAAGACTTCCTTGCTTAAGCCCCTCAGACTCAAGGCTTTTGATCAGACCCTGAGTCTAAGACTTCCCTGATTAGATTCCACGAGTCAAAGACTTCTGCTCAATCCCATTAGGCCTAAGACTTCCTTGCTTAAGTTCCACGAACTCAAGACTTTTGCTCATACCCTTGGTCCAAGACTTCCCTGCTTAGATTCCACGAATCCAAGACTTCTGATCAAGCCCCTCAGGCCCAAGACTTCCTTGCTTAAGTTCCACAAACTCAAGACTTCTACTCAAACTCATAGTCTAAGACTTTCTGCTCAATCAACAACTGATCAAGACTTTCAATGCTTTAGCACATAGCAGGAGACTTACTTGGCCTAAGCTTCTCAGCAAGAAACTTTGATGCTCAAGAACATAGCAAGAGACTTTATCTAAACTACTAAATAATCATGTTTAGCACAATAGAGAATAAGGTGTACTTGATACAAAATCAGAGGTACACGATGAAGGTTCCATGGTTTTAGGATTGGTAACAATTTTGGTAAAACATGGTTAGTTTAAAAAACATGTATCATAACCAGCAGTTGAGGAAGATGTCATGACATCTTAACAAACTGGTACAACAGAGTTTGCTGTTATGTTTCCTGACAGATGTTTTGACAGATGTTGTGACATGTTATACCAGAACTTCAGAACAGTTCTGCATTTTAAATCCTTGAAAATTTGATTTTAAAATATGATATTCTGGATGTTTTGAGTCCTCATTCAGGTGCAGCTAAGCAAGGATATTTTAGGAACATTGTAGTTTTGGGTTGGTTTCATAAAAATGATCTTGGAGACTTTTTAGGAAACTTTGAAGATTTGTTCCTATTTGTGCGGAGATGATTTTGCAGGTGGTTTACAACTGAAAAAATGGATTTGACTGAAGAGTCCAAGCCCATACTGCTAGAGTCTATATAAAAAAATTCACTAAACCTAATATCGGTTGGAAGTATTATTGAAGAAACCGTGTGTGCACAAATAAGGGTTTAGGGTTGGAAAGTTCTTTTAGTGTGTTACTGTATTGTGTCACTCATGTGTCTTCTGATACATTGAGGTATATTATTTATGAACCATTCATTCATCACCTAGATGCTTGAACTGAACTGATGTTATTGAGTTGGAAGTGTCCACTCTAAGCTTTTAAGCAAGAGTGCATTGGCCTTGATTAAAGCTTTTAAGCAAGATCGAGTGTGTCTTTGAAGTGTGTTTTCTTTTGATTTATTGTTATGTCTTTCACTGCTGTTGTGATTGAAGGAAAGTGAGAGGGGATTCTCATATCTAGGAGTGTCTTAGGTAGAAGTTGCAATGGGTAGGGATTAAGTGCGAAGTTGTAAACAAAGATTGTTTAGCTTTGAATTAATACTACTAATAATGGATTTCCTTCCTGGCTTGGTAACCTCCAGATGTAGGTGACGTTGCACCGAACTGGGTTAACAAATGTTGTGTGTTATTTAAATTCCTGCATTTTTTCTTCAAATTGCTCTTGTGTTAATTCTGCTGTTACAACGTCCTGACATCACATCCGTCATCTGTCTGCTACGTGCCAAAATTTCAATTGGCATCAGAGCAGGAACCTTGTTCTGTTTTGTGTGAGCTCCAGGGAGCTACTTTCTGGTACTAGAGACATAGAACTAGGATTTATCAAGAGACCCCTTATTTTGGATGGCACCAACTATGATTACTGGAAGGCGTGTATGATGACTTTTCTAAAATATATGGATAGAAAAACCTGGAAAGCAGTTATCAAAGGTTGGGAACACCCTGTTGTGAAGGGAGAAGATGGGAAGGAAACAACTGAATTGAAGGCAGAAGAGGACTGGTCTAAGGAAGAAGATGATCTTGCTCTTGGAAACTCCAAAGCCTTGAATGCTTTATTCAATGGAGTTGATAAAAATATTTTCAGGCTGATAAATACCTATACCATGGCCAAAGATGCATGGGAAATCCTTAGAATCCCTCATGAAGGCACATCAAAAGTAAAGATATCAAGACTTCAACTTCTCACCACCAAATTTGAGAATCTCAAAATGAAAAATAACGAGTCCATTCATGATTATCACATGAATATTCTTGAGATTGCCAATACGTCTAGTGCCTTGGGAGAGAAGATATCAGAGGAGAAGCTGGTTAGAAAGATTCTTAGGTTGTTGCCTAAGAAGTTTGACACGAAGGTCACAACAATTAAAGAAGTCCAAGACATCAGCAACATGAAAGTGGATGAGTTTGTTGGGTCACTTCAAACTTTTGAATTGGCTATCAATGAAAGATTTGAAAAGAAGACAAAAGAGCATAACTTTTATCTCCAACACTAATGATGAAGAGGACGTTCAATGTGACATGGAGACTGATGAAGGAATTTATAATGAGATTGTGCTTCTTGGGAGGCAATTCAATAAAGTGCTGAAGAGTATGGATAGGAAGTCAAGACCAGATGTCAATAACATGTCATTCGACATCAGGAAGAACATTAATTTTTAGAGAAAAGCAAGAACAGAGGAGAAACCCAATCAACGAAAAGGTAGTCAGTGTCTTGAATGTGAGGGTTTTGGTCACATTAGGTCAGAATGTCCCACGTACCTCAAGAAACAAAAGAAGGGCATATCTATTTTTGGGTCTGATGATGATTTTGAAAGTGAACCTGATGTTGAAACTGCTAAGCAAGTTGTAGCCCTCACTGGCAGATATGAATTTGATGAAGATTCATGTGATCAGAATGTCTCATATGAAGAATTGGCTATTTCATACAGAGATCTTTGTGTCAAAAGTGAAGAGGTGTGTAAGATAGGAGAAACGCAGAAGAGAATCATAGCTCAACTACAGGCTGAAAAAGAGAATCTTTCATCTACAGTCTCTGGTCTTCAAGATGAGGTAACCCTATTAAATTTTAAACTTGAAAACATGACCAAATATATGAGAATGTTGAGCAATGGATCTGATGTGTTGGATGAGATTCTTCAAGTTGGGAAAGGAGGTAAAATATTTACTGGTATGGGGTTTAATTATCAGTCTTTAAATAATCAAAGAAAAACCTCTGTGATAAAGTTTGTTCCTACTAAAGTAAAGCATGAGCTCACGATGTCTGACCAAATGTTGCAACATCCTGCCAGACTTCAAAAAACTCAGACTAAATCCAAGTTCTAGCCTTGAAAATGCCATTATTGTGGTCAACATGGTCATATAAAGCCTTACTGTTACAGATTGTATGGTTATCCAAAACGTTCAACACAACCTAGGGCTAGTCATGTGATAATTATGAATAGAAAGGAGTGGAAACCTAAGAGTGTTGACACTTCTAATTTGAATGTTGTGTTAG
Organism: Lathyrus tuberosus; assembly: GCA_022829125.1. NCBI lineage: Eukaryota > Viridiplantae > Streptophyta > Magnoliopsida > Fabales > Fabaceae > Lathyrus > Lathyrus tuberosus. The sequence goes on along the minus strand of JALAZF010000222.1, from coordinate 2,343,213 downwards.
TAACCCTATTGATACGAGTGCTCATACGCCTCTCTCTAAGATCTTGGTTACTAACCCTGAGTCTAATGTTGTACTAGATGTCACAACATCCTTGGCTCAACTTGATCATCTTGTTGAAACCATACAAAAAAAAAATCATAGTGAGACCCCTAAAAAATCCCAAGAGAATGCGACAGAAGATGATTTTGTTGGTAGTAAAAGAGATGATTTTGATGATAATAACATGTCTGCTGAAGAGGAGAAAGATCTGTCTGACAAAGAAGATAATGAAGAGAGTGGTGGTGTGAAGTAGGATCAGACTACTGACATGCTCAATGTAGATGGTCTAGATTATTGGTATAGTAGTGTGCTTAGTATGTTCGCTTGGTAGAAGGTTGCTACTTCTGAGTTTGATATACCTTTCTTATGTTTCGATGAATGACTGCTTGATTTGTCAATATTCTGGCTAAAAAGGGGGAGTAGTAGTATTTGTGTGCTTCCATTTAGGTTTATTTACATTTACTCCATTTTTGTCAATTTTTGGCTAAAAAGGGGGAGTAAAGTGTTGGTATGGTTGTTGTTTCTGATGTTGGATCAAATGTCATGACTTTATGTCATGTTCATACTATTGCTTAGAAAGAGTAGTTTTTATTGTTGTTGCTGAACTGTATACAACTTTTTAGAGGGAGCATGATAGTCTGTCATGCTTGCTATTGCTACTACTGATGTGGAACCATTTGCTCTCTGCAGTAGGTTGTGATGTTCAGGGGGAGTGTGCTTATGTTTGGTGTTTTGTTTAGAACTTGCAAGAGTTCATGTGTTTTTCTTGTGATTTTAGTTTTCCCCTTCAGGGGGAGTACTGGTTATGTGTGACAAGGGGAGTGGTGTACCTGTCTAATTTGTTGCTGCAAAGTTGCTGTTTATACAAAGCTTACATGTTCTCATGTAGCTTGTGTTGGTTTGTGATGTCTGTAACACCCCAAAATTTGCCTTATGTTTTCTAACCCTAACTGGCTTTTGTTTCGCATCCATTTGCATTTTCCATTAGGTCATAACTTGGCATTCATGCATTCCATTGAGTTCCTAAGATATGGAACAAAGCATTTTCCTATGATTTGAGTTCTCCCTATTCAGAGGTGATTTATCTGGCTATTGCACTCAATATTGAGACAAAGGTTCAAGCTCACAACATCATGAGCATCTTTCTATCGAAGTTTATCCATCTACAAGGCTTTCCTCTGCCAAGATTCATCAAGTATCAATTTTATCTTCTTCAGGATTTCTCAAGAGCATTAGAGGCTTATGGTTTCTTCGTTGATTCAACTGAGAGTGCTATTGAGCTAAGGTTTGATGCTTCAATTTCTCCAGTCACCTCTTCACCATTGTGCACCCAAAGTCAGTGGTTCAGGTTTTCTTATCTTTTGTGTGAGTTTGTTGATTTTCATCAATTGAAGATGGTGGTTAGGGTTTCATGGCGAAGGCATCTTGGTATTCACGGTACAAAAGATCCAGTTTGAAAGCTCCAGTGGTTTGACTAAATTTTGGTTAAAAGTTGATGAAGAACAAGATGATCAAACATGAAGAATGCTGCAAAAGACAAGGATGTCGAATGGAATGTCCTAACATGAAGACTCGACATCTAGACAAATATAGCAAGTTGTTGCTAATCTGGTCCAAGATTTAAGGAGCAATCAGAACATGGATCAAGGAAGAAATAAATAAAAGATTCGAAGCCCAAGGAAGCATAAGATTATAAAAAAATACCAAGACCTAGGACTGAATAACTAATCCTTATTATAACACTTTTTTAAAGTAGAAAATAGGGTTTAGGGTTTTGAGAGTCGTAGGCTTTCTTGTGTTGTAAGTCTCCCTCTGTATCAGTTTGATACAGTGTGAAAGACATAGATGTTTGTACAGTTTCAGAAACTTGTAGGTAATGAATTATGTATTGTTCTTGGATGAAGCTTTGAAGTAAATCTGAGTTAACTTGTTAGTCAAGAATGCTTGACTGAACTTTGTATTGAAAGAGGTGTCTTTCAACCTCTGGTTTACAGTAAACAACCTCTGTCTTGCTATTGTTGATGATATTATGAATATTAGCTTGTTTATTCTGCCCTTATTTTAAAGTTATGCAGAGAACAATTTCGTGACATGTGTTAGGACATCTACTATCTGCTATGCTAGAATTTCATTTGGTATCAGAGCAAGCATCCTGTCTGTTTCTGGATGAGATATTGCGAGATACTTTCTGGTGCTTTAAACAAGGAGGAGTTTGGGAGATCAGATCATTCACTCGGACATACTCAAGGGTATTAATGGATGGGATGGATCAAAGGTAACAAATATTGATGAGGAGTTTCTACAGTAACTGCAAGAGGAGTGGCTAGTTCTCTTGTATGGTGTCTTACAAGATGTTCTGACATCTTATTAGGGCATGTTGAAGATATTCCTTGGTGGTTCTGCTGCATATGTTTCTGATGGAAGAACTCTGTTATTTATGGGGTTGTGGAGTTGTGATAGAAGAAAGATGGTGGAAGATCTTGATTGTTGGCTTCTATTATTGAAGATATCAGCATCTATGAATGCTATAGTCATTTCAAAGTCAGGAGCAATGGAATGGAGAGAGTTGTTGGTTGATTTATGTCATGTTGACTTGGTACTTGGAAGTTTGGTTCCATCTTGTATCTTGAAGTCAGTTTGAAGAGAAGGTGAGTTGAGTTCGGGTTTATCAAATTCATGATCTACGAACTTGGTAAATATTCTTTTTAACAAAGTTGCCAAAGATACTTGAGTTTTCACTTAAGTCCACTCATAAAGGCATCTCTGGTCGTGTATAAGAGCTTTTCCAGAAGGTTAATCTGGTTCTCATACTAAAGGTGGATTTCTGAAGATCTCTGGAGCTGATGAATGTTAGTCAACTTGGAGATAATGGGAGGTGATTTATTTTCACCATTCATGATTTTCAAGGATTCTATTAACAAAGGAAAGTCATAGGCAGGTTGAGTCAAGGGTGACAGACTTGATGTCTCAACATGTTGTTTCACTAGAAAGATGTTAACACATTTGTGTTGATATCTGGTATATCATATATCCTGTAGGATGTATGGTTTTGTGTACAAGGATTTAAGATCAATTGTTGTTTGAGGAATTCACAAATATTTAATTGATTATCCCTGTATTTTGGAGTACAAGATTACTGGTTACAAGTTGGTACATCAAGAAGTGCAACATCTATTATTGCATCTGCTCAAGAATCTTTTCTTTGGAGAATGGGTACAGCCAACAGAAGGAACTGATGTTCAACCAGATGTTGAAACATTCTATCAACAGAGATTGTGCAGAATCTTGTTGATTCAAGGAATGAATCTCTGGAGCAAAGGAGTTGTAGCTGATAATCTTGGTACCATACTCGTGTGTGGCAGGATCTGTCTGTATTCTGGTGTTGCAAAAGCACATATTCTGACTAGGAAGTTTCGTGGCAGGAAGTTTATCTAGAATGTAGTGCTGATGGAAGTGAAGATGAAGAAATTTTTCTTGGATTAGTTTATTTCTGATCTAGGAGTATTGGGGTGCAACAGGTATGTTCCAGTTTCTACTAGAAGCATCTGATCTTTATGTAGAAAGTTTCTTGGAAAGAAACTTGTCTAGAATATGGCGCTGGTGATAGCACTGCTTGGGTTAGTTTATTTCTAATCTAGGTGCATAGGAGTATGTGATCTTGCTCATCTTGGAGGTCAAGGATAAGTGGCAGTTATCTCTGGTGTTTTGAAGAAGTCTCTACTTAAGGAAAGTGGGATTCCTTTTGTAAAGATCTTGTGTGACTAATCTCTTTTGAAGAATTAAGCTTTGGTATATTTGGTTTCTCTGATGATGAGGTAGTTGAAGTGCAGTGATGCGGGATGGAGGTTGTCTACTCTAACTTGATATCATTAATCAAGTCTATGAGAACATGGAACAATTGTTCTGTTATAGGGAGTGTAGCGGTAAAATTTGTGAGCGAAAGTTATTGATTAACTTAACTCATAAAGCAAGAGTCGCCACCACACTTTTATTTTATCTAAAAGGAAAGGAAAAAGAGCGAACAAACACTACTAAGAAAAGCCCATTTAACAACGGTTGCGAAAGAGATATAATGACGCGGGCGCAGGCGTTGTTATGTAGAATGTCGTTGTATATATGATACCTACAATCACGACCTAGAAAGCATTGTAATAAATTGGAAAACGCGCTACCTATAATGACGGTTATTTTAAATACCCGTTGTTGTATGTCTTTTAGTAAAATAAAAAAATTGCAGCATTAGAACAAGAACAACAGCAAGAATAAGAACAACAACAAGAATAACAAGAACATCAAGAACAACAATAAGAATAACAACAACAACATGAACAACAACAACAACAACAAGAACAACAACAACAACAAGAGCAACAACAACAACAACAACAACAACATCAATAATAACAACAACAACAACAACAACAACAACAACAACAACAATAACAAGAAGAAGAAGAAGAAGAAGAAGAAGAAGAAGAAGAAGAACAATAACAACAATAATAACAACAAGAACAATATTAATAAAAAAGAACAACAAGAACAACATTAATAAAAAAGAACAACAAGAACAACAATAATAAAAAAGAACAGCAAAGAACAACAATAATTAAAAAAGAACACCAACAACTAACATTGCTAACTTGAATTCTGAAATTTGTTCTGAAATTTGGTTTAGTGGAGAAGTAGAGTATCGTAAATGAAAGATGATGTTTGGAGATAGAAGATGTCTAAGTTGTAGGTTTCACGCGGATCACTAATAGTAATGTCTTGGCCGTTGATAATCACTAAATGGACGGCCAAGATTTGTTTAAGGATAGTGAATAAACTCAATATATGCACCACCTATAATGTTGGTAATGAGACTTGAAAAAATAAGTAAAAAAACCAAAAATGCTGGTGTTGGGACTTGAACCCATGACAAGACGCTACCTATAATGACGGTTTTGCAAATACCTGTGGTGAAAGGTTGTGGGCATTTTGAAAAAATATGTAAAAAACCATAAATGTTGGTGCTGGGAATTGAACCCATGACCAGGCGCTACCTATAATGACGGTTTTTTAAATACCCGTGGTGAAAGGCCTCACATTTCACCACAGTTGGAATATTAACCGTCATTAAAAGCCTTTTAATGAGATTAAAAAATTGTGCGTATCTATTACACCAGTGTATAGGCAAGCCGTTATAAATCTGGTGTTGTTGTATGCGCGCTTTGTAGTAGTGAAAACCTAAACAAGTTCTAAAACAAGAACAGATAAACAGAGACTGGGTAAGGGAGTTAGTTACGCTAAGGGAAGGTGTTAGCACCCAAAACGTCTATAGTACTCTATAAGAACCCTTTGAAATATCTACGCTTTTTGGTTTGAAAATGTTTGCTTAAAAAGAGATTGGGGAGATGAGAAGAGAAGTATTTTTTAAGATTTTTGTGTTTGGAGAGACTTATCGCCTCATGCCTACGTACCCACAAAGTGCAATATAGGATCAAAACCTCGTAGTTCTTGGTACAAATAACAAAAATTGTTGGCTATGATTCATTTTATCTTGAAAAGATAACCCGTCATTCTCAAGAGAGAATACTCAACTAATTACCCAAAGGTATGTGAAAGAGACATTTGCATCACATCAAGATTGAGGATTTGCTTGGATTAAAATCAACAAGACTAATCACTTCAACATCTAAGTGGAAAATGACAATACTTTACACAAAATACCATGGTTAGGAGCTTTACATCTCATCAAAGAAGATGACTCATGTCTAATCTTTTTGAAAAGTTTAAAAGAAAAAGTGCACAAAAGCACAAAAAGTTTGAATGAGTTGTATTTTTTTATGTCTTTTTGAAATGGTCAAAGTATGATTAACATTGATTGACATTTATTTAAGAAAACAAAGTTTGAAAATCACTTGACAAAAGTCAAGGTTTTATTATGAAAGCGGTTTTGAGTTTAAAAACAAGAAGGTTTTGAAAAAGAGAGAAGATTTTGAAAATTGAAGAAGGGGCGGAGAAGAAGGGACTATCCTATTGCATAAAGATAAAAGCTAAGGATAAAAACGGTCTAACCACACAAGCAAGCTCCATAGCATAAGCATTCTTCCCTTTTGATTTGGTCTTGATCAAAATAAGTCTTCAAAGGAGAACTTCAAGTATCCAAAATCCAAGGTTTTCCATCACAAACTTCCAAGCATGGGTTAGGATCCTAATTCTAAGTCCAAAGTTCCATGTCCAAATGCAAAGGATAGTAACCATAGTCCAACATTATGAGATCAAGTTTTTTGGGGGTTTAAGCCTTTATTAATGTTTTTGGTCCAAATGGACAAAAGGAAAAGAGCATAAGCATAAATAAATGGTCCAAGCAGACAAAAGAAAAATGGCGGAAACATAAACAATATAGAATGATATGATATGATAAAGCATAAAAAATAAAGATAGACAGAGAGCAAGAAGGAAACATAAACAAAATTAGCACAATAATATTGTTAGTGAGTTAGTGATTAGTTGATAGAACAAATGATCAACGATGGTTAAATGATGAACTTAGGCCAAAGTTAATGAAGACTCATTAGAGGATTGATAAGACCAAAGCTTCCTAACAACAAGTTTCATAAGTAATTGACCTAAGACAAATAATCAACCATCCTTGGGCTTTCAAACATAGGTTTGGGCCACGAATGATAATTTTCCGATACGGGACATATGTAGCGCTATGTTAAGCAATCGTAGCACAATCTATGAGGAAGATCATACTATAGGAGGCCGGTCAATAACGATGTTAGTACTAATGCATGCTAGAGAAGTGATATGTAGATCACTCTCCGAAAGCAATACCGCATGAAAAGAAAAGAGGTAACGATCTCATCTTCATCAAGAACTTAAAATAAGTTTCAATGATATCAAAGATTTTCATCGATCAAAAGAAAATGAGAAATAGATGAAGAGATGCCTAATTGAACCACACAAAGATGTAATTCAAGGCAAAGAACTAAAAGAAGGGGAAGGAAAAGGAACCAAAACAGTCCAAAAAACAAGCCAAAAACACACTCTGGACACTAGGTAATCGATTACCCTAATGCTGGTAATCGATTACCACTGAGAAAAAGGAAAATCCAGGCATGAATATAGGGTGTAATCTATTACCACCAGGAAGGTAATTGATTACACCTGCTAAAATAGCAGAAAAATAGTTTGAAAAATGCAAAATCCTTGATCAATCATGTCTTTAAACACCTCATGATCAAGGATGCAATTGTGCATGAAAAATCAAGTAAAACAACAACAAATAACACCAATGGAACACAATTTGCAAGATCTAAGGATCAAGCAACAAAATTCAACAATAGATCACATTGTGAAGGATGTATCAAGAACAACAATGGTGGATCAAGAGTTTACCACTTCAAATCTAAAATTTATTCAAATCAAATCCAACAAACCACACTCCAAAACCTTGATCTACAGAAATTGATGATGAAAAAGTGAATGGATGAAGGTTTAGCTCAAAGATTAGCAAGTTCTAATGATGAACTTACTAACTTTCAATGGAAGAAAGAGCTTTGGTGAATTTGGTAGTTGGAGAAAAATGAGGGAGTCAAGAAGAAATTTGACAAGGTGAATTTGACTATCAAAAGCTTGAAGAATGAATAAAATGAGGCCTCCATTTATAGGATTTAGGCTTGGAAATTTTGGTTGTTTGGAATTTGGTTTGGAAACAAAATTAGGCTTGGAATTTGAATTTTGGAGGCAAAATCAAGATCAAATGGTGATTAATGAGGGTGTATGGTGGGAATTAATTATGATGAGGTAGGGGAATTAAAATGAGGTGATCTAGAATATTCTCATGATGAAGCATTTGAAAATTGGTTCCAAAATGCTGCAGAATTTGAATTTGGCATATTTTCACAAAAAACGCACTGAATAATCGATTACCCTAATGCTGGTAATCGATTACCATAGTGAAAATTTGTGAAAATTTGCCTATTGATGTGCTGTCTTGGCTCTGGCTCGATTCTTTTTGCTTGTCAAAGAAGGCATGGAAATAAACACATGAACCTTGGAATCTCTTGAATAATAATCAATTAAATCTTGGAAACTCTTGATCAGATGATTTTTGAATTGTTTGTAGATCAACTTTGACTTTGTTCAGATGAAATTCATTCGAGCTGAGGGACTAGTATTTGATATCCTTGATCCAAATTCTTCCTGAAAAAATTTAGTAAAGGAAAAAAAACATTTTTTTGGATTTTAATTAAAAGTTAGTAAACATAAACAAATACAAACATCAAACAAACAAGAGAACAGGGGTGCTTGGCAATCTCACTCAAGAACAAACCTTCAGAAGAGGGCAAGAGAACCAAAGCTTGTGGTCTTGTTTATGGTATGAGATGCAAATGACATGTGGGACCTTAGGGGTAAAAATTAGGGTATTACAGCTGCCCCTATTTGTTTCACCCCAAAATTTGCTCTATATTTTTCTAACCTTAACTGGCTTTTTGTTTCGCATTCATTTGCATCCTCATAGTCATACATTGCATTGGTCTTCTAAGATGTGGGATTGAAGGGTTTTCTTGTTATTGATGTTTTCCCTATGCAGAGATTATTCAATTGGTTCCTATTTTAGTCAAGATTGAAGCCTAGGTTGAATTCTCATCATCATAGGCATCTTCTTTATCAGGGTTTATCAAGATACAAGTCTTTTCTTCTTCAAGGTTTCTCAGAGGCATCAAATACTAGGGTTTCATCAGGGTTATACCTGAGATCCATCATGAACTAGGGTTTGTTGATTCTCAATATCTCAAGTCATCTCTTCATCAATAAGCTTCCATGACAAGAGGATTGGAACTTACATCTCATTATGTTTGAGTTGATTAACATTCCATCAGTTGGGATTCATTAGATTCAGGGTCTTCATGATCATGATTCTTTGTGCCCTTCAAGCCTTACCATTCATATTTATGGATTCTTCAAGGGCAAGATAATATGGATTCAAGGATGAGGTTAGGAGTTTCATCAATAAAGCAAGTTGATTTGGACTCATTATTGGGAAACATTCATTCAAGGAACTACTTAATGTTCAGAATTCTAATATGGGTTCAAATTAATCAATTGGATGGAGACTTAAGAATGCCAAGTTTTGAAAGGGAATTCACGTGGATTCTTTGAAATGCATGTTTGGAAAGAATATATCCATCATCATTTTTCAAGTTCATCATCATTCAAGTTTCAAATACAATTCAAAATCCATATCCACACTTAAGCCATGTGTTATTCAACTCAAACTATTCTTGGTCCATATCCATTTATTCATTTAGTCCAAACCATAAACCACTTTGAGCTTCTCAACTGAGTTTTTTTTTTAATTTAAGGGACAGAAAGAGGGTATGTTAATTGTAATTATCAACGTGGCAACAAATTAATCGTGAAAGAAGTTTTGTTGAGTGATCTTACTGACACTACTGATATTTATTTGGAGTTTTGTTGTGCTCAATAGTTCAGGACGTCATTTGGAGATCTGTGATGGATTTGGATAATAGCTTTGCCTGATTTGTCAGGTTCCCAAAGAAATGTAGATGTTAAATTGACAAAGAGAAAGAAAGGGGGGACGACTAAACATTAATTAGTCAAAAATGATGCTAATGATTGTGGTACTTCAGAGAATACTTTTTCGTAAAAAAATATACATCTGCATTAGACATGCCTTTTGAACATCCTACTCAATGCGTGTCCACTCCATTCAATTTCATTACAATTGCCAAAAGCATAACAGCAGAATTTCTAAGATAATTATAAGTCCATAACAAAGTTGATAACCAAAAATACAATAGCAGTAGAGGAAAAGAAAATGTGCAGCAAAGAAAAATGACATAACATAAATTATATTTTCAAGCCAAATCCCTAACAGAAAGTTACAAGCCACGCTGCAAACTCGTGACACAACTTCTACCCAAAAAGTTCTAACAAAATTTCAATTGGAAATACTCTTCTACCCTCCATAATTCCAGTATAAAAGAAGCATCATCTTCGTTCTTCAATTTCTACCAAGACGAACCGCATTCTCTTTTCATCTTTATTTCTTGCAGAAACCAACTTCATCATTCCATTTTCGTTTGTTGAGCATCATCTTTCTATCTTCAATTTCTGCAGACACAAATCATCACTCATCATTTTCAATCTTCATCATCACCTGCAAAAAATCACAGCACAACTACTTCACAACCAAATTCACAACTTCAGCAGCAATAACACTTTCGCAAATGATTCGAAGCACGACAACAATAACCAGGTGCAGAAATTAGAATTGAAGAAGAAGACTGAGAAATTGAAAGAGAAGAACGAGGAACAGAATTCAAAGGAAGTTGAAGAACACACATACCTCGCTTTCGAAGAGTCGCCGAAACTGCTCTGGTAGGTAAGCTGCATTGAATTTCTCCATTGTTTGTTGTTGTATCTTAGGTTAGTTTGTGGATGATGTAACACCCTTTTCTACCCCCACTTATGTTGCAGCAGAAACAACTCAATTATCAGAGTAAAACATCAAAAATACCTCAAAGGGTGCACATTTATCATTTAAATCAAAATAATACACTTGCCCTGTAAACAAAGGGTTTTTTTTTCCTCAAAACAAATCAAAAGCCTTCACATGGCAGCGGAACTCAAAATTTTCGAATAAAAAGGTATTTATTCAACATCATAATAATAAAAAAGGTTTTTAATAAAAGCCCTTAAAATAGGCAGTAGATCCACCATAACCACAAATACTCAAAAAGGTTTTCAAAATGAAACCATATCATCAAATAACAGCAAAAATAAGGAAACAACATCGTTCGACTCAAAGGACCCCAACCCGATGTTACACTATCAGAGCAAAACACTCTAAATCGGCCAAAAGAAAATAAACTTCAAGGTCCTTGAAGGCATCCACAGCTAAACCTGATCACCTGCACGTTACCCACGTGGAGACAACATTCAAACAGGCAGGGTGAGTAATCACGATTCATAATAATCAATATAAAACAAGATATACATAAAATGACATTATCTTCATATACAACATCTTCAGGGTCATCATAAGGAAAACATCAAAACCACAAACAACATCATAAAATACAACAATGCCAATTAGATGCAAATGCACAACAAGACTCATGCATGTGGTACCAATCGTCATAATCGATGGACACTAGGCCATCACCCCTCCAAAGATCCCTGTCAATAGGATCGATCCCGCAATTGGAACCAGAGCACGTCATAGTTACCTCATATCCGCACAATGGGAATGAAGCGTGGTCACAGAGTATGGATATGAATGTATGATACACAACATCAATAATCATCATCATCAAATAAACATCATAATGTGCATCATCATCCATCAATTCTCATATACGTCATGTCATCACATATTCGTCAAATAAATCACCAAAACTTCATCATATATTCACCAGTAACGTCATGGAAAATCATCATAAAAATCACAACATCAAGACATCAAAACAGCACAACACATAACAAAACATCGCGAACAGCAGACGTTCGCCACTGAGTTCGCTGGGACCTTCGCTTTGCGAAGCGGTCAGCGAATCCCACAGTCACCACACTAAAACACCAGAAAACACCATTTGTCATACTCGCTGGTTTATTCACTGTGCAAAGCCACTCGCTGGCTCATTCGCTTTGCGAGACTTCCAGCGAATCCCCAATTCCATTCCAGAATCATCCCAGTACCCACACTCATGTTATCGCACATTCGTTGTGCTGCTCGCTTTGCGAGCCTTGGCGAACATTCACCTTGCGAAGGAATGGTTCGCTTAGCGAACCTGCGATTACAACAAATTGTTGCTACGTATCAGTAGCTCCCCAGCCTCAAAGGTACCTGCAATTACAGCCCCAAATGACCCAAAAACATCCCTACAACAATCCTAATGCATCACAGAAATCATTGGCATAAAACCTACATCTATTAGGTCGATTCAGAACACTGCGGGAACCTTAAATTCCCCAAACCTTCACAAAACCCCAATTGCCCTTACGACCCTTACAATCGTCTTTTCCACAGGGTCAAAACAACGTCGACATGGAATCAGCCCCAAGGTCTATTTCATCCGATTAAATTCAACCCTTAATAATCGATTCACAAAATACCCTCAAAATCATCAATTCATCACAAAACCCCACAAACCCTCAAACACAAAACATCCACTTCAATTACATCGAATCCTATATTGAAAACAATGAAGATAATTACTCCCCATACCTTAGATTGTCGATCCGAAGTGTTCTCTCTTGAGCCTTTGGAAACCTTCACAAAATCCTTATCTTTTCCCTTTTTCCTTAGAGCTCTCCTTCTTTCCTTCTTTTCATGTTCTAACAAAAAAGAACCATATTCTCAAAATCCTCCTTTTTATATCCACTCTAATACTTGGGCCTCAAAATTGGGCTTTCTCCATAAATTCCTCACTAATTCCCCTCAAATGTCTACTTTACCCTTAATTTCTCTAATATTATTTAAAATGAATAATAATACAATATATTCCGTAATACATACCATTATTTAATTAAATAACCAAAACTTCACAAAACACTGACATCGACACGAATCACCAAAGTTCACAGAAATTCACGAATATAATATTTAAATAAATTAAATAAATATTCTTACGAAAATCGGGGTGTTACAATTCTCCCCCACTTAAAGAATTTTCGCCCTCGGAAATTACCTCAAGGAAACAGAGTCGGAGACGACTCCCTCATCTGATCTTCACGTTCCCAAGTCCAACTCTCGCCAGCTGGTCTACCCCACAACACCTTCACCAAAGCTATGTCTTTATCCCGCAACTGCTTCATCTCTCGACCATCAACACGCACAGGCAATACTTCCACAGTCAGATTATCCCTAACTTGTACATCATCCATCTGAATCACATGCGACGGATCTGGAATGTACTTCCTTAACCGGGACACATGGAACACGTCAGGCAAATTTGCAAGTGACGGCGGTAAAGCAATACGATAGGCTACCTCTCCTATCCTCTGCGATATCTGATAAGGACCAACAAAACATGAAGTGAGCTTCCTAGACTTCAAAGCTCGACCCACACCAGTCATTGGCATCAATCTCAAAAACACATGATCTCTCTCTTGGAATTCAAGTGCTTTCCTCCTCTTATCATGATAACTGTTCTGACGACTCTGTGAAGCTTTCATCCTTTCTTGTATCGTCCTAATCTTCTCGGTCATCTCTTGCACAATCTCAGGTCCGAGTATAACACTCTCTCCTGATTCATACCAACACAGAGGAGTTTTACACCTTCTCCTATACAAAGCTTCATAGGGCGCCATCCCAATACTAGCATGAAAACTATTATTGTACGTGAACTCAATCAACGGTAAATGGCTATCCCAAGATCCTCCATGATCCAAACACAAGCCATTAGCAAATCCTCTAAAGATTGGATCGTCCTTTCTGTCTGACCGTCCGTTTGTGGATGGTAGGCAGAACGCATCCTCAACTCAGTACCCAAGGCATCTTGTAAACTCTTCCAGAACCTCGATGTAAATCTCGGATCACTATCCGATACAATACTCGAAGGTATCCCATGTAACTTCACGATCTCCTCAATATACATCTCGGCTAACTTCTGCATATAATGATTAATCTTCATCGGCAAGAAATGAGTCGACTTAGTTAATCTATCCACAATTACCCAAATCGAATAATTTCCCTTAGCAGTCCTCGGCAATCCAGACACAAAATCCATGGAAATACTATCCCACTTCCATTCTGGAATACTCAACGGTTGCATCATACCTAAAGGCTTCTGATGCTCAATCTTCGACTTCTGACAAGTCAAACACGCATAGACGAACTATGCAATATCCTTCTTCATACCCGGCCACCAAAACAACTTCTTCAAATCCTGGTACATCTTCGTAGCACCGGGATGGATACTCAACCCACTCCGATGTCCTTCTCCTAGAATACTCTTCTTGATTTTCAGAACATCTGGAACACACACTCTATCTCTAAACATCATCACACCATTCTCATCAATCCAGAATTCTCCTTCGTTACCTTGGTTAATCAAAGTCAACTGGTCAACCAACTTTAAGTCAGATTGCTGTCCCATTCGGATTTCTTCCACAATACTACTCGTCAACTTCAACATTCGCAACTTCACACAGTCAAGAGTCTTCTCACAACCCAAACTCAAATCTCAGAACTGTTTAATTAATTCCAACTCTTTCACCATAAGCATCGACATATGCAACGACTTTCTACTCAACGCATCGGCCACTACATTTGCTTTACCCGGATGATAACTCAAATAAAAATCAAAATTCTTCAACAATTCTAACCACCTTCTCTGCCTCATATTCAATTCTTTCTGATCAAACAAGTACTTCAAACTTTTATGATCGCTGAACACTTCAAATTTAGAGCCAAACAGATAATGTCTCCAAATCTTCAACATAAACACCACAGCGGCCAATTCCAAGTCATGCGTAGGATAATTCCTCTCATGAACTCGCAATTGTCTCGAAGCATAGGCAACAACTCATCCATTCTGCATTAATACTCCACCAAGACCCATCTCCGACGCATCGCAGTACACCACAAAAGATTCACTCAGATTGGGCAAAATCAACACTAGAGCAGTCGTCAACTTCTTCTATAATTCCACAAAACTCTCTTCACAAGCTACATCCCACACAAAAGCTTGACCCTTTCGAGTCAACTGAGTCAAAGGTAACACCAACTTAGAAAAGCCTTCAATAAACTTGCGGTAATAGCCCGCTAATCCCAGAAAACTTCGTATCTCAGTAGCAGACTTCGGAGTCTCCCACTGTAATACAACATCAATCTTAGAAGGATCAACAACAATTCCACCCCTTGAAATCACATGGCCAAGAAAGCTTACTTCCTTCAGCCAGAACTCGCACTTAGACAGCTTTGCATACAACTTCTTCTCCTTCAAGACTTGCAACATAGTTCTCAAATGCTCAGCATGCTCTTCTTTTGATTTAGAATATATCAGAATGTCATCAATAAACACCACCACAAACCTATCCAAATACTCATGAAAGATCCGATTCATATACTCCATGAACACACCAGGTGCATTGGATACACCAAACGACATCACCGTGTATTCATAGTGACCATACCTCGTTCGGAAAGCTGTCTTCGGAATATCATTAGGCTTAACTCGAATCTGATGATAACCTCACCTCAAATCAATCTTGCTAAACACACAGACACCAACTAACTGATCCATCAAATCATCGATTCTCGGTAGTGGATATTTATTCTTGATCGTCACCTTATTCAACTGCCGATAATAAACACACAACCTCATGCTACCGTATTTCTTCTTCACTAACAGCACATGAGCACCCCATGGAGAAACACTTGGTCGAACAAACTTCTTCTCAAGCAATTCTTCCAGCTGTTTCTTCAATTCACTTAGCTCAGAAGCTGACATCCGATAAGGAGCCATCAACACTGGACTCGTACCTGGTATTAAGTCCACTGCAAACTCTACTTCACGCTCTGGAGGAAAATCACTCACGTCATCTGGAAACACATCTGGAAATTCATAGCCAACAGGCAACTCTCGCAGCTTCACGATCAATTTGCAAAGATGCAAACATTGCAAACACCACAACTTCTTCTTCCACAAGTTCGTCTGCTTGCTTAACAAATAAGAGCATCAACTCCCCACTATCATCAAACTCAGAAAACTCTATAGTCTTGGTATAACAATTGATATAAACACGGTTGAACTCCAACCAGTTCATTCTAAAGATCACATCGATCTGGTGCAAGGATAGGCACACCAAATCCATCACAAAGTTCTTCTAAAAAATCATCACACGACATCTTAAACACACAAGGGTAGTAGTAACAGAACCATTAGCTGGAGTTTCTATCACCATATTACCATTCATATCAGATAACTTCAAACCCAATCTATTAGCACATTCAATGAGATAAAAGAATGAGTAGCACCAGTATCAGTAATAGTAATCAACTCGATATTATTAATAAAACAAGTACCTCGAATCAGGTTGTCATTCTCTGGCACCTCTGCACCACTCAAAGCAAACACTCTGCCATTGGTCTGAGCGGCAGTTGCAGTCTTCTTTGGCTTCTGGCATTGAGTACTGATATGACTTTTCTCACCGCAATTGAAACAGGTCGGACCCTCATCTTTGCAATCAGTAGCTCTATGACCTTTCTTGCCACATCTATAGCACCTCAGAACATTGTTGATACACACATCAGCATGTTGACCTTGCTCACCACACTTATGACACTTCCCAGAAGCGGGAGCTGCTCCCCCACTTGACTTTTTTCCCTCTGCAGCCTTCTATTTTCCCTTGTCAGCTGAAGTAGTATAAGGCTTCCCCCTATACTGCCATTTCTTCTCACTCAACTGCTTGTAGTGAGTAGATCGAGCTCGGATGTCCTCATCGTAGATTCTGCTCTTGTCAACCAACTCAGCATACCTGTGGATCTGTTGGTACCCAATACCCTGCTTAATCTCTGGTCTCAACCCATTCTCGAACTTGAGACACTTGGACATCTCAGCATCTGCACGATTGTAGTGCGGACAGAACTTCACCAAAGCCTCGAACTTCGCGGCATACTCTGCCACAGTCATATCTCCTTGCTTCAGCTCAAGGAATTCCACTTCTCTCTTGCCACGAGCATCCTCTGGAAAATACTTTCCCAGAAACTCCTGCTTAAACACATCCCAAGTTATCACAGTGCCCACATCTGCAAGTCTCTGATGGGTGTTATCCCACCAGTCCTCAGCCTCTTCTTCCAGCATATGCATTCCAAACTGAACCTGCTGCTCATCAGAACACCCCATCACCCTGAAGATCTTCTCGATCTCTTTCAGCCACTTATGTGTACTTGCTGGATCATGCATACCCGCAAAAGTCAGTGGATTGTTCCTCTGAAACTTCCCCAATGCCCGAAACTCATCTGGAGCTCCACCATTCGGATTCAGCTGTGCCACCACATTAGCAACCGATTCCAACGCATCAGCAATTGCACGATCATTTCTTCCAGCCATCCTGCACACCATTAACAAGGTTAGAAGAAACAAAACATCGACAGTGTACACACACTCGTCGACTGACAGGGGACTGACAACACGTAAAAACCTGGCCGGACGGACCGACCTGCTCTGATACCACTAATGTAACACCCTTTTCTACCCCTACTTATGTTGCAGCAGAAATAACTAAATTATCAGAGTAAAACATCAAAAATACCTCAAAGGGTGCACATTTCTCATTTAAATCAAAATAATACACTTGCCCTGTAAACAAAGGGTTTTTTTCCTCAAAACAAATCAAAAGCCTTCACATGGCAGCGGAACTCAAAATTTTCAAATAAAAAGGTTTTCATTCAACACCATAATAATCAAAAAGGTTTTTAATAAAAGCCCTTAAAATAGGCAGCAGATCCACCATAACCACAAATACTCAAAAAGGTTTTCAAAATGAAACCATATCATCAAATAACAACAAAAATAAGGAAACAACATAGTTCGACTCAAAGGACCCCAACCCGATGTTACACTATCAGAGCAAGACCCTCTAAATCAACCAAAAGCAAATAAACTTCAAGGTCCTCGAAGGCATCCATAGCTAAACCTGATCACCTGCACGTTACCCACGTGGAGACAACATTCAAACAGGCAGGGTGAGTAATCACGATTCATAATAATCAATATAAAACAAGATATACATAAAATGATATTATCTTCATATACAACATCTTCAGGGTCATCACAAGGAAAACATCAAAACCACAAACAACATCATAAAATACAACAATGCCAATTAGATGCAAATGCACAACAAGACTCATGCATGTGGTACCAATCGTCATAATTGATGGACACTAGGCCATCACCCCTCCAAATATCTCCGTCAATAGGATCGATCCCGCAATTGGAACCGGAGCACATCATAGTTACCTGATACCCGCACAATGGGAATGAAGCGTCGTCACAGAGTATGTATATGAATGTATGATACACAACATCAATAATCATCATCATCAAATAAACATCATAATGTGCATCATCATCCATCAATTCTCATATATGTCATGTCATCACATATTCGTCAAATAAATCACCAAAACATCATCATATATTCACCAGTAACGTCATGGAAAATCATCATAAAAATCACAACATCAAGGCATCAAAACAGCACAGTACATAACAAAACATCGCGAACAACATACGTTCTCCACTGAGTTCGCTAGGCGAACCAGTTCGCTGGGACCTTCGCTTTGCGAAGCGGTCAGCGAATCCCACAGTCACCACACTAAAACACCAGAAAACCCCATTTGTCATACTCGCTGGTTTATTCGCTGTGCGAAGCCACTCGCTGGCTCATTCGCTTTGCGAGACTTCCAGCGAATCCCCAATTCCATTCCAGAATCATGCCAGTACCCACACTCATGTTATCGCGCATTCGCTGCGCTGCTCGCTTTGCGAGCCTTGACGAACATTCGCCTTGCGAAGGAATGGTTCGCTTAGCGAACCTGCGATTACAACAAATCACTGCTACGTATCAGTAGCTCCCCAACCTCAAAGGTACTTGCGATTATAGCCCCAAATGACCCAAAAACATCCCTACAACAATCCTAATGCATCACGGAAATCATTGGCATAAAACCTACATCTATTAGGTCGATTCAGGACACTGCGAGAACCTTAAATTCCCTAAACCTTCACAAAACCCCAATTGCCCTTACGACCCTTACAATCCTCTTTTCCACAGGGTCAAAACAACGTCGACAGGGAATTAGCCCCAAGGTCTATTTCATCTGATTAAATTCAACCCTTAATAATCGATTCACAAAATACCCTCAAAATCATCAATTCATCACAAAACCCCATAAACCCTCAAACACAAAACATCCACTTCAATTACATCGAATCCTATATTGAAAACAATGAAGGTAATTACTCTCCATACCTTAGATTGTCGATCCGTAGTGTTCTCTCTTGAGCCTTTGGAAACCTTCACAAAATCCTCGTCTTTTCCCTTTTTCCTCAGAGCTCTCCTTCTTTCCTTCTTTTCACGTTCTAACCAAAAAGAACCATATTCTCAAAATCCTCCTTTTTATGTCCACTCTAACCCTTGGGCCTCAAAATTGGGCTTTCTCCATAATGCCCTCACTAATTCCCCTCAAATGTCCACTTTACCCTTAATTCCTCTAATATTATTTAAAATAAATAATAATACAATATATTCCGTAATACATACCATTATTTAATTAAATAACCAAAACTTGACAAAACACCGACATCGACAAGAATCACCAAAGTTCACAAAAATTCAAGAATATATTATTTAAATAAATTAAATAAATATTCTTACGAAAATCGGGGTGTTACAGATGACCGAGTTGGTTTTCATTGAGGCTTTCATTAAACGCGGTTTGTGAGAAGGAACGAGCGAGGCGACGAGAGCATGGTGATGCTTCAGACAGAGGTTTTCCCTTGCGAGAGGAGAGGAGAGGTGAAGGCATAGAAGTGATGTAGGGAGTTAATTCGCCGCCGCTGCCGGCGTGAAGCCACAACGTGGCAGAGATTGTTAGGTTTCCGGCGAGAGATTTTGTTGAAGATGATGTTGAAGGACAAGGAGAAGCGAACGGCGAAATTTGTTGTTGTCGTTGTTTGAGTTTGAGAGAGCAGAGTGCGATGGAGGTGAACCGATCGAGAGTGAGATCAGGATGGATAGGAGTTACGAGAAGGAAGAGAGTTGTGCAGAGGTGATGTCGTGTTCCGCGGCAGCGGTTTGTTGTGAACGGGGAGTGGGAGAGTTGCAGCGGCGAGGAGTTTGTTGAGTGAAGGAGGCACGACTGAGTTTTTGTTTGTTGGCTTTTTATTATTAGGTTAACATAATATCAAGAATGGACTGGGCCATGGTCTCCTTTTTGCACCTTGTTTTTTCCCTTTTTATAACCTCCCTGCTATATACAATGAGGATCTCAGGCCCAAACACCTAAGCCTACTTGCACCCTGTTTCTTTCCCCACTGCACCCCCTGATTGGAGGATTCTACCTGCCACCCCCCCCCAATCGTACCTGGCACCCCCACACAACTAGTGAAAAGATTTAACTGGCCCTAAAAAAAACATTCTCACATTTTAAAAAAACTGGTAACTACACGGATTTTTCAAAACTACAGGCGATACCGAGAATTACGTTGACCCTACCGGGGATTTTAATTTAACAAGTAAGATTTTTCGGTTTTTTTTGAAATAAATGGTGAATATCACCGGTAATTTCATAAATCCCGGTATTTTCTTACCAGGAATTTCTAAATTACCGGTAATATTCACCGGTTATTTCAAAAAAACTGGTACTTTTGATTTTTTTGTTTTTCTGGGAATTTCAAATTCCCGGTAGTTATGAAATATTTGTTTTATTTTTTATCTTTTTTTTGGCAGTGAAAACCAGAGGTCGTGATGGTAGCATCGCTAGGAGGGCGCTTGATTTGGTAGGAGGCGGTAGGGGTAGGGCTACAGCTACTCCTGATGCTGAGTCTGCGCATGTACGGGCTGGACGGGTGGTCCCAACCGGTTCACACTGGAAGCGGATGGCCGACAAGCGGGGGCATTTCCAGGCACCTCGCGCCGTTAGGCGACGTGGAAGTCTTTCTTCAGTGTGTCATACCCCAAATTTTGACCACTAAGATTTCCCATCATTGTAAAATCATCACCACAATATGGATGAACCATCATGCCTCATCAATCTCCTCAGAGATGTTTGAGCATTCACCACGATCAAGAATTAGGGTTTCAAGCCCTCTCAGAGCACTTGGACAAAGGATCAATCAAGAAATGACATGATCTTCAACTTGTCTAAATCTCTCAAACACCCATAAGGGATCAAGAGGACTCCCAGATCAAGAATCAAGCACAAGGTTGCAGCATTCCAAGTGGATCAAGCCTCAAGATCGCTAGTGTCACTAAATTAGGATTTTGGTCGACTGAGGCCTCCAGATGGAAAATTTCCTATGGGCATGAGACACTGCTTCAAAGCACAACTTAAGATACTCCAAGGGACCTCATAGACCCAATCATCAAGTCAATTTAACCTCAGGGGAAGCATTCATCAAAAAAATCACGAATTAGGGTTTTTTGACCTAATTCACCCCTAAGTTGACTTTTGGGCCAAAACCTGAGCCAAGACCTCAAGACATGATTTGAGGGTCTCCAATGCACTACATTGATCCATTTGCAACAGTGGATTGATCCAAGAAGCTTGATCCACAAGTTTCAATTTCATCAGGACCACAATTAGGGTTTTGAGGGAAAAGTCAACTGTACCTTTGACTTTTGACCCAGACATGCTCCCAAACCTTGGGACATGATTCAATACACCCTACAACACCTATGGAATATATCTATTAGGTTTGATTTAGGTCAATGACTTGATTTCATAAAGGATCGCACAATTTGGATTTCATCCGATAAAAAGTCAACTGTGCACAAAATCAAGTTTGACTTTTTGGAAATTTTCACAATTATGGTAATGTTAATATGTGATTTAAATCATCATTCATCAAGAAAAATCAAAGAAAATGAGTAAACTTGTAAAAGGGGTAACCATAAAAAACTTAGAATTTTTCTAAGTTATGGAACAAAGTGGCAAGGGTACCAACTTTGCAAGGCCATATCTCCCAAACCCTAAAGCCTTTTTCTCCCATTCAAAGCTCAGATTTTAGTCCATGTTACATACTTCAAATATGTCAACTAGGCCTCATCCCAATTCATCATGGATTTTGAGTTATTGATTGAGCAAAATCACAAAAAACTTGGATTTAACTTTTTTCCAACACTTAGAAAATTTTAGACAGAATCTGTCTAAGTTTTTTACCAACTTCTAAGGCATTTTTTACCTTGATCCAAGTTGAACCAGGTCTAGGGTCAAACATCAAAGTTAAAGTACATCATTCAAGCTTTCCAAAGAGTACTAGAACTCCCTCTAATTCAAATTGAGCTGAGAGTTATGATCATTAAAAGTTGGCTCCAAAACCTGATTTTTTACAAGTCAGTTTGAGGTTTTTTGCTCGAATTTGGATTTTGTGCATAACCACAAGCATGGTTATCCATCTGCACACCTCAAGGGGGAACAACCAAGGGGCAAGCACTGATCTACCAGCCTCCCAAGTCCATGGAGCTATGTGTA
This sequence comes from Lathyrus tuberosus, assembly GCA_022829125.1. Taxonomy (NCBI): domain Eukaryota; kingdom Viridiplantae; phylum Streptophyta; class Magnoliopsida; order Fabales; family Fabaceae; genus Lathyrus; species Lathyrus tuberosus. The sequence continues at coordinate 2,320,949 of JALAZF010000222.1, read as the reverse complement.
GGCATGACACTCCTAAATTAGAAGATGCTTCAAATATTCAATTTTGTTTCAAAGCATTTAACTGATGCATAGAGGTGGCATTCATCAAGACAATGTTATCCAAGTTTAGTCAAGAATTATCCTTGAACCAAAGAACCTTAGGCCTGTGCTCTAACCTCAAGTCAATGGCTAGAGGAGACTTGAGATTCCATTTGATCACAATTGGCCACAGACCTGTACCAGTTGCCATACTATTGATGCCAAAATAAACTTGACACACTATAAATAGGCCTCAATTGTGATCAGTTTGAGTACACCAAAGCACCCAAACTGATGCTTTCCTCAAAATCCCCCTCTTTAGGCCAAAATGCCTTCTTTTGCAAGGTATCTCTGAGTTTTTGAGTTAGAGAGAAATTCCATCATAGATCATGATCCAAACACCTCTAATATATTGTATCTAAGGTGTTCAAACACAAACATGTGACCTATAACACCAAAATCTCAAAGTCCACCTCTAAAATCTCAAAATTGGACCTTTTTGCATTTTTCAAGCCATGTCTTGATTCAGTCACTTTCAAAACTAGATAAAACCTCAAACACACTCCAAATATCATTCTTGAACTGTCCCAAATAGTTCCCTACATCTGGAACACCACTTGAGAGAGTTGCCATATTGGTCACTTTTGCCCCTTTTGCATGAAAGAGCTCAAGCTTGTTCCTAAGGATTCCAGCTGGTTCCAACCATTCTAAAAGCTCATAAGGGATCATTTGAGAATGTCCAAAGCATCAAATTGTTTCTGGCACAAGAAACTTGGCAGATAGCATAAAAAGCTCCCAAAGAGGTAAGCATCACAACTTGAACTCTTTGAATTATGCATTGCTTTGAAGTCCACTATTCATAAACATCTCATACATGTTGTATATGTTATGTTTGATGATAACGCAAAATTATATCGTATATTTGACTTGACTTGCATGAATTTTAGTTATGTTTCATCTGATTTTTCCCGATTTATGTCTTATTATGGTCGTATTTATACCCTTTTTCAGATACTCGAGTCGGATCGGAATCTATCGGAAAGTGGAGAAAATAAGACCAATCGAAGAAGAAATGAAGAAGAAAAATAGAAATATTTAAAAAGAATTATTTATGAAGAAAAGGATAAAAAAGAAGAAAAATAAAGGAGGTGGTGCCCACCACCACTCACATATGTGGTGCAAGCCACATTGATGGAGGGTGGCGCCCACCACCTCATTCATATATAGCGCCAGCCACTTCCCACAAATGTGGCACCAACCACCACTAATGTGGCACCAGCCACTTTGCCCACTTAAGATTTATTTTTAGGATTTATTTCTGTAGTTTAATCTATGTATTTGATTCAAAGCAAGCCGGCGTATTAAGAATTCAGTTCGAGCATTGTTTCCCGTTCCCATTTAATTACAGGTTCTATTTTTATTGTTTACTTTGATGTTTATGTTTTCAATTAATTTCTTAGTTATGCCTTGCCTTATATTTAATTTTCGTAATAACATGTTTATTTTCCTATCTATGTCTTTCTAAACATTCTTGAGTCTGGCGTATGAGGACCGTCGTTACCGACGGGACTCGGTAGAAAATAATAGGTGCGAACTTATGATTAAAATTCTGTTTTGGTTTTAATTTCCAAGTCTAATTTAAATAGCTTTGTCACGAGAGTGAGAGGTTATTTAACACGATTTTGTCACAAGAGTGAGAAATTAATTAAGGTTAGAGCCGGCACTGCGAGAGCGTGGGGATCGAACCAGATAGTGGAAATTAGGCAACATATCTAAATACAGCAAAAGCGCTTTAGATGCGTTTAGGATATTATTGGCTTTCAAAATATATTTCCTAGTTGCCGGGCGAGTGAGAGCAAAATCCTGGGATTAGGGAACATGACTTTAGTTAATACCGCGAGAGCGTGAGGCGGAGTTTTTAAGTCGGTATATTCTATGGAACTAAGTTATAGTTGTAATTAGCACCTGAATTCTACAAAGTCCTTTAGGAACGCGGAATCCATATTCCGGCCTCTCTTTATTATCATATTTTCTAAGTTCATTTTTAGTTTTAGTCTTAGTTTCCCCTTAATCAATCATTCATTAGCCTTAGCTTTACAAAGCAACGATTGATAACAGTAGGTTGACATTGGTCTCTGTGGGTTCGACAATCTTTTATATTACTTCGATATTTCTGTGCACATGCGGACGCATCAATTTTTTGGCGCCGTTGCCGGGGACTAACAGTCAATATTGTTATTCCGTTGTTGCACTGTATAGACTAAGGCACTCATTACTACGTATCACCCAAATTTTTTCTACAATCACCACTCCCAGTATTTCGAGGAATCGCAAGAATCCCATAATTCCAACCTTGAAATACAAATGGAGAATTTCAATGCATCACTAACTCATTCTCACCCAAATTGCCTTTGCAACTACCAATCCCAACATTTTGAGGAGTCGCAAGAATCTCATAATTCCAACCTAGAAATATTAATGCAGGATTTCAATGCGACACTGACTCACTCCCAATATCTCGAGGGACCGCACCCAAATTTCCTCTACGATCACCATTCCCAATATTTCGAGGAACCACAAGAATCCGTTAATTCCAACCTCGAAACATTAATGGAGGATTTCATTGAAACAACAACTAATTCTAGGTTAGAATCTATGATGGAGCACTTTGTGGAGACACAAACTCTCCAGAATGAAGAGCTTAGAAGACAACATCTCGATACTTATGAAACCCTTAGGCAGATAAACATTATGGTCGAGTCCCTCGCGACTCACACTGAGGCATTGGAGACTCAAATCTCCCTGCTTGCACAGACACCTATATGACCCTCCCTTGAGGAGCATGTGGATGTTGTAACAACCATTAATGTAAAACAAATCGAGAATCCCGAGGAGAGTGATAATGAGGTTGAGGAGAGTTTTGGTGAGAAGACAGTAGAGAATGAGAAAAATCCATCGACATCATCCGAAAGGGAGGTTGTCGAAGAGGTAGCGAAGGAAGCACCTAATGTCGTTCCTCCTCCATATACCCCACCAATTCCCTTATCGCAAAGGTTTGTGGAAGCTAAGGTAGAATCCCAATCCAAAACGTATGGGGAGGTATTGGAAAATATCCACACCGATGCATCTTTGTTTGAGGTAACGCATAAAAAGAGAAAATTCGAGGACTATGAAACTAGGGTTATCATTACTGCTAAGAGGGTAAGGTTAGACTTTGAGATGGTGGATGAAATAACTAAGCCCAAACTTGAAAAGCTAATACTTAGGATAGATCCTGAACCACCACCACAAGTTCGAAAGAATGAACCACCCCACAGAAGGAAGAAAAGAAAAGGTGAGGGATATGTGAGATGGCTTGATAAGTGGCCATGGAAACCAAAAATTATTAGCCATCGAGCTATCGACGTTAAACAAAGCCCTGCGTGGGAGGCAGCCCACGAGCTTTTAATTTAATGTTTTACTGTTTATGTTTGCAGAAAATAAAGAATTGTATTGCTTATCACGTCTCAGCTACATTTAGGCGAAAGATCTCTAGATGACAACCCCTTAAGATGAGTTGGTGCCCACGGACATTTCTATGAATGTCTCTGCTGGTGGTGACACCAATGTTGAGTTTGATAGGAGAGGGCATATCTCTTCCGTTCGTAACTCACCTCCTCCCTGTCCTTTCGCATGGTCAGGTTCCACATGCACACACTGCACCGTATTTTTCTAACATTTTTTTTGCAGGTACTTCCTTCGGAAACAAATAGTATAATGAGCGGCTTCAGTAAAGTGAAGTTTCAGCAAATTCAGTTACTCGTAGTACAAGAGGCCGGAGTAGAAGTGGCTAGCAAAGACAGGGACAACATGGGAAGAATTAGAGCGAATTTGGTCGTGGTATTCATACAGGTTCTATCCTTCCTTTTTCACCTTTTATCAAAATATTGAGGACAATGTTTGGTTTAAGTGTGGGGGAGGAACTTTACTGTTTTCATTTTACCGCTTTCTAGTTAAATTTACTGTTTTCTAGCATGATTTTAAATTTTTTTCCTGTTTTAATGTTTCGTGCGTCTGTGCATGTGCTGTCGAGTCTTTATGTAGATTTTATGTTGTTTATCGATTTTCCCATTCTCTTGAGCCATACCAAACATTTTGAATTTTTTTTGAGTTAAAATAGTGTTTCTTTAGAAAATCTTAGGTTACAGACGAAATTGAGGTTAGATTGTGAGACTTGGGAAAATTCCGCAAGATTGGTATCGTTCTAACACCGTGAGCCTCCCAATTATGGAGATTAATTTGAGTACTTGTTATGCCATAGCCTTAAGTTCTCACCCCTTTAGTAGTCCCTAAGTAGTTTATTTAGCAGTCAGCACCATCCTAAACACACACTAAGTAAGAAGCCGATACAAATAAGTGTATGATCTCAGGCTAAAAGTAAATTAAGAAAAAAAATGAATTAAATGAAAAGAAATGCTCCTTCTAAGTTAGGTGATCCTCACCCGATCATTTAGCCCAATGGTGCAAACTTCTTTATTTTACTGATATGTGCAAAAGAAAAAAAAATGATGATGAGATCATAGTCACTAACAGGCTATCCTACCATGAGTGTGAAAGGATAACAAGCTTAATGTGATTGCGCCAGAATGAAAGGAGATGAAAGAAGGATGAGTAAGTTAGACTTAGGTATAATGACATGATTCAGATTGGTTTGTATAAGAGGGAGGTTGATGACCGCAAAAGCGGAATTGTGTTGTTACGATATCCTTAGTGTGTGAGCAAGTACCTATCGGCACAAACTTAACCAAAGTAGAGTTAGTAGCCCATGATGAGTATCCGTATGCACTATTTTTCCTACAAGTCATGGTTTGCTTGAGGACAAGCAAAGGTTTAAGTGAGGGGGAGTTTGATAACGCGAAATTATATCGTATATTTGACTTGACTTGCATGAATTTTAGTTATGTTTCATCTGATTTTTTCTGATTTATGTTTTATTATGGTCGTATTTATTTTCTTTTTCAGATACTCGAGTCAGATCGGAATCTATCGAAAAGTGGAGAAAATAAGACGAATCGAAGAAGAAATGAAGAAGAAGAAAAAAGAAATATTTAAAAAGAATTATTTATGAAGAAAAGAAAAAAAACAGAAGAAGAAAAATAAAGGAGGTGGGGCCCACCACCACTCACATATGTGGCGCAAGCCACATTGATGAAGGGTGGCGCCCACCACCTCATTCATATATGGCGCCAGCCACTTCCCACAAATGTGGCACCAACCACTTTGCCCACTTAGAAGAATAGGTGGAGTGAGCCACCTATGTTTTAGGAGAGAAGATCTCCACCTTCTGTATTTTTCTCCACTTCTTCAGACTTTCACGCTCAGCAAAAATCAAGTCTTTGGTCCCCGATTCTCACGCCACTAAACCACTTCTTCCGTAGCCCAACTCAGTATAAAAGCATCTGAAGGCCTCCATTAACAGGGTCGACTCTTCTCTTCACCAGATTTTATTTCTTTAGATTTTAAGCAGTTTTGATTCACTTTGTAAAAGTAATAGTTCTCCACATCGGAGGACTATTATAAATATAGTTTTAGGATTCATTTTTAGGATTTATTTCTGTAGTTTAATTTATGTATTTGATTCAAAGCAAGCCGGCGTATTAAGAATTCAGTTCGATCATTGTTTCCCGTTCCCATTTAATTACAGGTTCTATTTTTATTGTTTACTTTGCTGTTTATGTTTTCAATTAATTTCTTAGTTATGCCTTGCCTTATATTTAATTTTCGTAATAGCATGTTTATTTTCATATCTATGTCTTTCTAAACATTCTTGAGTCCGACGTATGAGGACCGTCGTTACCGACGGGACTCGGTAGAAAATAATAGGTGCGAACTTATGATTAAAATTCTGTTTTAGTTTTAATTTCCAAGTCTAATTTAAATAGCTTTGTCACGAGAATGAGAGGTTATTTAACACGATTTTGTCACGAGAGTGAGAAATTAATTAAGGTTAGAGCCGGCACTGCGAGAGCGTGGGGATCGAACCGGATAGCGGAAATTAGGCAACATATCTAAATACAACGAAAGCGATTTAGATACATTTAGGATATTATTGGCTTTCAAAATATATTTCCTAGTTACCGGGCGAGCGAGAGCAAAATCCTAGGATTAGGGAACATGACTTTAGTTAATACCGCGAGAGTGTGAGGCAGAGTTTTTAAGTCGGTATATTCTACGGAACTACGTTATATTTGTAATTAGCACCCGAATTCTACAAAGTCCTTTAGGAACGCGGAATCCATATTCCGGCCTCTCTTTATTATCATATTTTCTAAGTTCATTTTTAGTTTTAGTCTTAGTTTCCCCTTAATCAATCATTCATTAGCGTTAGCTTTACAAAGCAACGATAGATAACGGTACGTTGACATTGGTCTCTGTGGGTTCGACAATCTTTTATATTACTTCGATATTTCCGTGCACTTGCGGACGCATCATTTGAATCAATTCATCATACAATTCTTGCCTGTACCATGAGGTAGCACAGAAAATGCAAATGGTGGCCTATTTCAAAACCACTATCGGGTTTTAAAATGGGGACCTCATCTGAAAAAACCAAGGGCACCATTGGATTCCTTATAAAATTCTAGGCAGGATAAACCTAAATTTTGTCCCAATCCATAGAGAAATGAGAAAGTTACAGCCTTTACGTTTTTGGCCCAAGTACTTGCCTTGCCTTGCCTTGGCCAGGCCTAAAACAAGGCACTCCTTATGTATTCATGGGGTGGTTTTGATAGACGGATGTATCACCACCCTAGTGGTAGAAGGCGCGCACTGTAACTTGGAGGTCTGGGGTTCGAATCCCCCTCGCCCCAGACCCTCTTTTTACCTTTTTTTTCCTTCCATTTTTTAATATTTGTCATATTATTTTAAATGATTTGGAAAATTAATTTCTCTCTAAATTTTAATTATTTTAGATTAATTCTTTTTGCAAAAAAACACAAAAATGTTGAAATATTTTATTTCACAAAAAAATCAAATTTATATTATTTATTTAATATAGTTGATATTTTTGTAAATAAATTCATTTTTATTGTTTTTAAACATTTCAAAAAATGAATATTCATCTTGAAAATCAAAATCAAATGAGTCCTAAATTATATTGTGATTAAAACCTCATTTTTCAAACCTTAATAAAAAATCACTAGTTAATTTAGACTTATTTGGTATTTTTGTCATTTTTATTCATTTTATTAAAAGGATTACTTTTAAAAGAAAATGAAATTAGGGTTTCTTTGATTTTTACCATAACAAATCTTTTTCAAACACTCATGGGCCTCTTGATAGAGTGTAAGTCCCACCCCTTTGTAAATAAAACAATTTTGGGCCTCACACATTGTATAAGTCCCTCTGTATATTTTCAAAAGTTTGGCGCGGTCGTCGCCTTTGAAACAAAATCAACTGGGCTTCTCCTTGAGCTATAAGAGCCATCTTTATTCATTTTCAAACTCTTTGGGCCTCTAATAGAGTGTAACACCCAATCCCTTTTTAAAACTAAAATAACTTGGGCCTCAGTTATTGCATAAGACTCACTATGATTTTAAAATCTCGTTGCGATCGCCGTTTTCAAAACATTGTCATCTGGGCCTCCCCTCGTGTTGTAAGTCCCATTTATTTTCCTTTTTCAAATAATTTAGGCTTCTCCTTGAGTTGTAAGACCCATCTCTTTGTACAGAAAACCTCTTTGGGCCTCGGTCATTGTATAAGCCCCAAGTACAGTTTATAAAACAACGGTACAATTATTGTTTTTCATCTGGGCATCTCCTTGAGTATAAGCCCCAACAATCTTTTCAAAAAACAACTTCCCTTTTGATTTAGATTCAAATATACATGTTGTTATCAAAACTTTCTTTAATTTCTTTGAACAACTAACAATACAGCATGGAAGCTTGCTCACCTGTAAGTTTTAATAACTTTCATTTACTCGCTTTCATATGTATATAACTGTATTGTGGGAAGCTGCTCCTCTATAAGCCTTCTTTCATACCCTTTTAGATACTTGTCATATATCCACTGTATATTGTAATACCCCAAAATTTGCTCTTCCCTTTTGTCATCATAGCATGGCATTATCATTTATCATACCATATCCACCTCATTAACATTACATTGCATTTAACATAGAAAAATGAAGCATGGCATCCTTCTTACCATCAGGGCATGTGATTAGGTGGAAGGTGGACAATCAAGGAATCATTCAAAGCACAAAAAGGTCAATCAAGTTGGCTCTAGGCAAGCCAAGAGGTCTCTCATGGCTCATACTATCTCAATTGATCTTCCAAAACCTCAAGGAAGTGAGATTCAATGGGAGATTGAAGCATTACATCTTTCACTATGCAAGAGATTCAAAAACTGAAGGAAAACCCTCAAAGGAGATAGCTCATTGATCCAAAATCATCCTCAAATGGTATATCTCATCATCCTTTAAGAAGATACACAACATACTCTGAGGAATTTGAAATTGGAGACTGCACTTTTACCTCCTAACCAGAGGGGGCCAAAATTAGGGTTTCCATTTAAATCAGGGAATCTTTGATTTTTTGAACAAAACTTGATGTCATGGTATCCCATATGTCCTTAAGTGTATGTATGTGGAAAATTACATCTCAATTGGTTTTAGAAGTGGTTCAATTGGAAGAAAGATCAAAAATCAGGAAATTGGGGCAAAGTCAAATAATCAGGGGAAAAAGTCAACTCTTGAATTTTTGAGGCCAAATTCATGAAATTCATGTTATATGTGGCCAATGTACAAAGTTTGATCAAGAAACTCCAAAGGAATCATGAAAAAATCAAGATTTGGAAAGTTGCCATTTTTGGATGAAGTAGGGTTACTAAAAATAGCAAGTTTTTGGCCATTTTGCATCAGAATTTGAACCAAGGCCATTCAAATTTGGAGCACCAAATGAAAATTCCACTCTGCCTCAATGAAAGGCCTTGCTTTAAGCTTCAAATCCATGTGTGGAACATCTCCATTGGATAAAAAATGAGGGAGATATGATTGATCAAAGTTTGAGCAAAGTAGGTTCAAAACTAGGTCATGATCAAGATTTTCAGGGCACGCGCGCAGTCATTTTAACAAACATGTGGTGGGCCAAATGTCCACTCATTTTTCTCATGGTTAAAGGCCTCAAATGAAAAACTTCTCAACATCAAAGTTGTTCCTTGTAGTGTCATCTTCAATACTCATGTTGGACAAAATTCCATTTGATCAAGTTATAGTGGAGATATATTGGTTCAAAGTCATGTTGATTGTGCTGAAATTTTGTGTGCCAAGTTGCCATGCCATGACTTGCTTCACACGCCCTTACACCAGTTCTCAGACCTTTGTGTTTTAAGCTATTTTGCACCATTTTCCAAACCTCATCTCAATTTGAAATCAACATCAAATGTGTTCCACAACATGCCCTCTTTTATTTGGCATCAAAAGTTCCTCAAACCATTCACTAACATGTGAGAAATTCACCCTCAAACACTTACTGTTACAATGATGATTTGGTGCACGATTTTGGTTCACACACACTACAAACACTTCCTCACTTCAGTTTCCTCTTTAGACCAAACACACATCACTTACACAATATTTAGTATCACGTGCCTTGCATGAAAATGGAGAGAACAACTTGTTGAGCAAGTTTCTGCCACAACAGTCCTACCATTCCAAGTTTTACTCTTCATCCTCACCATAACTGTCATGAGATTAACCTCACCATAACCCAGCCTTGATCACTCGCCCCCTAACTAACTTGACTCAGTTAGTTAGGGTGGACTCAGTTAACCACCTTGACTCACCCTAACTCAACTCATTAAACCGTGGTAAGCTCACACTATAAAAGAAAATCACACACTCCATTTTCATTTTTCAGTTTTGACAACAACATTTCTTTCCAAGAACACCTCAAACTCTCTCTACTTTCTCTCTGATTCCACACGATTTCAACACTCTTCTTCCACTTTTCATCTGCATTATCATTGCTTGGCATTGTTGGATCAGGAGCACACTGAATCTTCATCATTCTCCCAGTGAAGCTTCATCAACATTTTGCAATTTTCTCTCTGCTCTCAAGATATTAAGCTCAAACAGCATTTATTTTGCTTAGTTTGTGAAGCTCCAAGGAAGAAGAAGAAGATAGGATCTCTGGTATTCTGGTAGATCCAAAGTTCATCATATTTCAGGTTCCCTTCCTCAACTTTGTTTTAGTGAATCTAGCTTGTTTTCGTGGTGTTTGTGGCCTAGTAGAGGTCGTGTGCGTTCTGGCTAGTTGATAGAGCTTCTTAGAAGCTTAGATCCAAAATCTAGGGCTAATTTCATTGCTTCGATTCTCTCTGTTTGTGTGTTGTTTGTGAAAACTAATCCTAGATTCATGCTCTACGTGACTTCCTGAACATTTTGATGTGCATTGCATAAATTTCTGGAATGTTTGGTTGATTGCAGCGCCGGAGAGTGGCCGGAGAAGGTGACCGGAGGTCCCTCTCCGGCCGGTGAGTGGATGTTAGGGTTTAGCATGTTCTAATCTTGTGCGTCCATTTTGGCATGATCGTGTGGTGATATTGGTGACAGCGCATTAAAAAACTCGTGCAAGTCATGTGCACATTTCTGATGGACTTAGCCAAATTGATATTCACACCCCCCTTGTTTAAGGCCCAATGTAATTTGAACTGAATAGTTACTAGGCATACACCCCTTCCCTCATTTCATTGCATTTTTTTTTCATTTTTATACACGTTTACCTTTTAATTTTTAAAAATATCAAACCTCATCATAAAATTCCACAAAAATTCATGTGAATTCTCAAGACATTTAGGAAATTTTTCATGATTTTATTTTCTGATTTTATGACCTTTTTGCCCCTGTTCCATAATTTTCTTTGAATTTCCATTTAGATGCATTCTAAGCATGATACATGAATTTGTTTAATTTTGTTCTTGCTCATTACCAACTATTTTGACATGATTCTTTTTGCATTGATTCACTAATACATTGAAGCATGTTAGATGATTTTTGTTTGTTTTTTTAGGTCACTTTATTACATGTTTTGATGCCTATATTTGCACCACTTTGCATGATGTTTCAATTTGACCTAATTGCTTGGTTTGAAGTCATTTTTGCTTTGAATTTTTACATGCTATCTTGATGTATGATGCATTTCTGACCTAGGCACTCCAATACCATGTTTTCATAATTTTCATGAGGCCATTTGATTTTTGTTTGATGCATTACCTTTGAAGTATAATACATGTCATGTCATTTTAACTTTAGTGCATGTTTGCATGATTTCTTTTGTACATACTTGCATGATCATTTGCCTACTTTGTGAACTACTCACTTGACATTATAGTACATATTACATGTTATCCTTGCATGTTGATTTTTATTTGAACTTTGTGCATCATTAACATGTATTGTTTGCACTTTCTTTTTGAACTTTCATTTCAATTCTCCTTATATTACTTCTTGAATGTCTTGAAGTTGATTCATAAATACTTTTGAGATGTTCATAAACCATTTTCCATTTAGTTTCAATTCTGGTTGTTGATTTACATGTTCCATTTATGCATGTCCTCTTCATTTCTTTCCATCTTTCATCTATCCCTTCTTCTTGTAACATGTTTAAATGCTAATGGGTGATGCTTGTTGCTTATTCACTTGCACTTGTATGATGATATTCACTTGTTGTCCATATGATGCCCATTCTGGTTGTGGTTCTAGGATTTGTTTTCTCATTTAATTCTTTTGAGTTTTATGATGCATTACATGTTCTTTTATTTCTTATACTTCTTATACATGTTTACTAACCATGTAGGGGCTTTGGTAAGTTTCAATTGAGTGTGGATAAGGAATCCACATTCAACTTCTATCCTTTCTCTTTTACAATTCCATTTTGTGTTTTGTTAAGCACTTATGTGCTTTCTTTTAATAACTCATCACTTTCCCTTTGTGAATTACAATGCATCTTCTACTTTAGAAGTGAATTGTTTAATTCATTCCTTCTTTAGACTTTAGGTTGAAACCTCACAAACCTTAGGATCACTCCCTTAACTAATCAATTAGGATTGAGTCTTAGTCCATATATATTTTACCTTTACCTCTTTCTTGAGTCTTTCATCTTCTCATCTTAAAACAATAATAAAAAAACACTTAATAAAGGTAGGCATTTATTGCATTTAGGCCTTTCACATAAAGAAAAGATTATAAGGGGTCTTCTCTTATAATCTTAAAATGTATAGCATATAGCCCATCTTGGGTCAATGTGTTAAACATTTGATCTTGTGTGAGGGACTTAAATGCAATACTGGTTGAAGGTGCAAATAATAAAAAACACTTCTTCATTTCTTAATCAACAAAAACACTTAATAAATACCAGTATGCTAGTGTGTTTGAACCTTGACAATTGGAACTAAGTGTGGGGGTCTTCTTCACCCTTAGTGTGCTTTCTTACCCATTCCATCTTGGAATGTGAGGATGTACACATTCCAATGACTAAGATTCAGATACACTATCATATGCAAACAAATGAAAAAACTCTTAAAAGACAAAAACAAACAATAACGTCTTTCCTTCGGGAATTCTTTTCTCACCTCACTCACTCTCAGCGTACGAACGTGCTTCTACTCGTTCTCTTGCAAGATGGTAACGCACTCGGACCAGCGAGCCTGCAACACCTGAGCTAGAACGTAAGCCGTTCTCTAAAAAACACAAACAATCCATCCCTATTGAGGGGAACTACGTCGCTCTGATTCTCATGCTCCCGATGAGATACGTAGGCAGTGGGGTAGGGCCCATGCGAGCACTTCTTTTATTTTCCCTACATTTGTTTCTCGTTCCTTTTCCATTCTCTCTCCTTTCTTTCTTTCAGTTCCTTTTCCAGCATTCTTTTCTTACACCCTTTGATTGAAGCAGCAAGCGTGGATCCCATCGGGTACGATGGACGCGAGGGGGTGCTAATACCTTCCTCTCGCGTAACCGACTCCCGAACCCAGTTCTCTTGGTCGCGAGACCATGCTCTTTCCTTTCTCTCAGGTTTACGCGGTGTTTCCTTTCCCTCTCATGGGATAAATACACATTGCTGGCGACTCTGTTCGGTGCCATTTTCGCGTTTGTACTTGGATGAAAATCCCGGGAGCGACAGCTGGCGACTCTGCTGGGGACTATTGCCCAGAATCTCTGGTTTCCTTAGCGAGTTCATCCTAGCGCTTGTCCGCTTTTCTTTCATTGGGTGTTTACTGTTGTGTTGTATTTACTGTTTTATTGTATGGTTATTTACTGCTTTACTGTACATTATTGTATTTACCGTATTTTAGCATTTTCATTTCATATGATATATTATGCTATACTGGACTGTGTTGTTTTCTGTTTGGCGGGCGGGATTTCTGAGAGATAAGCCCATTACACAGGCTTGAGCATACACTTAGAATTAGAGTGGAGAGTAGTGGGACCTACGTGCCGTTTGGAGTGCGTTGGGTGTTCACGAAATTCACAGCTAGACGAGGCTATCTTGGGACACGTCGTGGCATACGCATCTTGCGTATTCCAGGATGTAGATCTAGAGAGCTGTCGACTCTAGTGACCGATCATGAGAACCTTAGTGGAAATATCCCTCTTTAGTGGTGACAATGGCAGACTACATTCTGTGGCAAACCCATTCGCACCCGAGGGCCCACTTTGGAACTTGCATAGGATGACCTTTATTTTCTAAGGGGAGTCAGTGGACGACCTCTTTGATTGGCATAGCATTGTATCCTACGGGCTGAATGTGCTATTGCTTCTCAAACCTCCGAAGCTGACAAGCCTTATTTTCTAAGAACCACATGTGAGCATGGGCGGGATGTTTACAGGTTTGCAGGAAACCCAGCCTCCTACCTACCTTACTTGTGATTCTATGATGATTTCAGACATTGTATCCTATGACAGTGATTTAAGTGTTCATCTCAGATATTGCCAGATTCAGTACAGAGACACAGTGCACACAGTTCAATACAGACACCGACACTTGATTACCTGATCACATGCCCTCTTGCATTGCATTATCATATCATAACAGTTATGTTTGTCATTTTCAGGTGCATAATACATTTCTGATTCCAATCCATGGGTTCAACAGAGATCGTCGCCGAGAGAAAGAACAATGTGTCTTACAAGTTTCCAGATCCTGTCTTGGATTCATTGCTCAAAGTTATAGATATGGCTGGTCCGGGTATTCTTGATAGGTTTCAGAAGAGCTACGGGAATTTGGTTGGGATGGTCCGTACAATCACCAAGTATGAGCATGATGCTTTGCACACTCTGCTGCAGTTCTACGAGCCTTCGTTGAGGTGCTTTCTTTTTCCAGATTACATTTTGATGCCAACACTGGAAGAATTCTCATTTATTTTGGGAATTCCGATCACGTCGGCAATACCATTCTTCTCTGGTAGTTCTCCCAGCGTAAAAGAAATTGCTGCTGCTTTACAAATGGATCAGGCAGTGATAAAGAGTGGTGTGAGCAGTAAAAATGGAGTTAGCGGATTTCATTTAGAATTTCTGTCTGGACAGGCCCAGGAGGCTGCAAGTGCTAAAAATTGGACGGTTTACAATTCCATCCTGGCTCTCTGCATATATGGCCTAGTTTTCTTTCCCAATCAGCAAGACTTTGTGGATATGCAAGCGACAAGAGTTTTCGTTCTTAAAAATCCAGTCCCTACTTTGTTAGGAGATTTTTATCATTCCGTGCACTATAAGAATGAGAAAAGGAGGGGAGGATCTGTCAGTTGTTGTACTCCACTGCTGAGTCATTGGTTTTTCAAACATTTGCCTCAGACAGGTGCCTTTGTGGAAACCAAAGATGTGGCGAAATGGTCTAAACGATTGATGAGTTTAACTGCTGATAACATTGTATGGTTTGATCACCGGTTGTTGAGAATAGAGCTTGTCACAAGATGCGGAAATTTTCCAAATGTGCCTTTGATTGGCAGAAAAGGAGGGATCAATTATAATCCAGTTTTGGCCATCCGACAGTTTGGGTATGCTTCCAGGGATCCTCCTACAGAGCAAGATGTGGAAGAATCTTTATTCTTTACAGGAACTAAAGATGCGAAGGTGGTAGAAGTAGTGAATGCTTGGAAAGATAAGCACAAAATTGGAAAAGCAGTTTTTGGAAAAGGAGATTGTAGATCTTATCCTGAATATGACAGATGGATGGAGACGAAAGTAAAGGAATTGCTTTTACCCTTTTCAAGGGGACCTCTTTTATGTGCAGTACAGCCAGAACAACCCACTATGGTGGCTATTGAAGAATGTGAGAAGTGGAAGAAAATGGTCAGAGAGTTGCAGATAGAGAATTCTGGAATGAGCAGATGTCTTCAGAAAGCTCTAGCTGACAACAAAGAGTTGGAAAAGAGAGCCTTGAAAGCAGAAAAAACCTTGGCTGACAAAGAGGAAGATTTTGATGACCGAGCTCGGTACTTTCGGAAACTTACTTTGGGAGCAGATGACACTAGTCAGGCTCACAAGATTACAAAACAGGCTTTAGCCCGAAGCAAGGATTCATTAGCTCAACTTCGTCAAGCTTGGGATGAAGTCAGAATTGAAAATGCCGAGTTAAAGGATCAGTCGAAGACTAAAGACGAGGAGCTTAAAAAGGCACATGAGCAGAGGAGAAAGTATCGGGAAAGTCTCGATAAAAGTCAAGAACAGTTAGAAGAAGCTAGAAGCCAACTGAGGAATACCAAGAAAGAGCTTGAAGAAGTCATGATAGAAAGGGAGATACTCAAGACGCAAGCCGGCATAAAGAGACACAAAGGAGTGTGTGATGACGAAGCTCTGATGCTGCATATGAGTTCTTTAACTGAAGCTCTTGAGAAAAGGGATGTCTTGATCAAAGAGATGATTGAAAAGCCGAATCACCAGCGTACCCGTATACTTTTTGAGGAAATCAAGTATTCAAGTGATAGGCTGAAGGATGTGGAATTGTCAGATTGATGTTCTTTTCCCTGTATTTTGTTGTTAATGGCTACCATCAGGCTTGTTGATGGATCCATTTTTTTCCTTATATTGCATTTGCGGTTGAACCTTTCTTAAATGTACTTGAATATTTTATTGAATGAGTATGAGCAGTTTTATTCGGGATTATTTCTTATCAGATAGCTGCACACAAGCACATGACCACGACACGTCTCTGTATATCACGATTTCTGGTCTTCAGATTTCTGTGGATTGGATTGGAATCAGGGTATAAAAGCACCTAGGAAATGACAAACATAGCATTGCATGGCATTGCATATCATTTTGCATTTTTGTTACTTGCTTTTCAGGTACTCGTTGCAGGGTCTCTAACCTTTATTTGGTTTCAGGCAGTATAGCGGAGAATCATATTCACCGATATTCGACGAGAAGAAATCAAGTAAGAATCATGGATCAAGTGCAAAGTGATTTGGCCGAAATGAGGGCGCGTATGGACCAGTTCATGACCCTCATGACTGGCATGGCGCAAAATCAGGAGAGGCTGAGGCTTCTGGTCGAGCGTCCCGACAACGGGCCCGAAGGTGATCATCATGACAATTCACAGGGACATGGCATTCCTCCTCCCGGTGGCAACCCTCCTCCTGGTGGTAACAATCGGGGTAATGGAAATGGTAGGCATGCTGGTGTTACTCTTGAAGATACTCTGGAAGACCAATTTACTCTACTAGATGCTGATGTGGGTAATCAAGGTGATCGAAGGTATGAGGAGTTAGCAGAAAAGATCAGGGCCATAGAATGCAAGAACTCTATGGGTATTGATGTTACCAGCCTGGGGCTGGTCTCAGGAGTCAGAATTCCCCCTAAATTCAAACCTCCTACTTTTGATAAGTATCACGGCAATGCGTGTCCCCAAACGCATCTTCAAGCTTACTTTGGGAAGATTTCAGCCCATACGGATGACGAGAAGCTATGGATGCACTATTTTCAGGACAGTCTGGCTGGGGCGTCTTTGACCTGGTACATGAAGTTGAGTAGAGCTGCTGTGAAGAATTGGAAAGATCTGGCAGAAGCGTTCCTGAAGCAATACCAATATAATATTGACATGGCGCCCAACCGCACCCAATTGCAGGGATTGTCCCAGAATGCCAAGGAGAGTTTCAAAGAATATGCACAGAGGTGGAGGGAAATGGCTGCCCAGGTTCAACCTCCCTTGTCAGACAGAGAAATGGCAGATATGTTCATGGGCACCTTGCAAGGGGCCTATTTGGATAGATTAGCTGCTTGTCCGTCAACTGGATTTGCTGATATTGTGATTGCGGGAGAAAGAATAGAAAGTCTGTTAAAGCTTGGAAAGATCCAGGATGTGAGTGGGGCTGGCTCTTCGGGGACGAAGAAACCGTTTGCTAGTAACCAGAAAAGAAGAGAAGGTGATACGAATGCTGTGTTTAGAGGACGAGGCAGAGGGCGTTCTCGAGCTTATTATCAGGTGGATGCTGTAACAATCCCCACACCGTCTGTTCAGAAACAACAACCCCAACAACAAGTTCAACAGCAACAACCTTTTTTCCAGCAAAGGTCTAGACAGAGGGATCGTAAGATGGATCCTCTCCCTATGACTTATGCCGCGCTGTTGCCCCGGCTACTCGAGTTAAAGTTGGTAGAGCTCCGTACCATGAAAGCTCCGGTTGCTGGAAACCTGCCACCTAACTTCGATGCTAATGCTCCTTGTGAGTTCCACTCAGGTGCTCAGGGGCACTCCATTGAAAAATGCTGGGCTTTCCATCATAAAGTACAAGATTTGATCGATGCTAAAGCCATCAATTTCTCTCCCGCTCCTAATATTACTCAGCATCCCATGCCTGATCATAGTGCAGCAAATGTGTACGCTATTGAAGGTGGGAGGAGATTGAATTTGGTGTTAGACGTTCATCAAGTGAAAACTTCTTTATTGGTTGTAAAAGATCGTTTATTGAAGGGACAGGTGTTCCCGGGCTGTAGTCAGGATTGCTCTGAGTGTATGAATCAGGAGAACGGCTGTGATAAGTTGAAGATGGGTTTACAGAATCTGATCGATGAAGGATGTCTACAGTTTGACAGAGTCGTGAAAGACACTGATGAGATATCAACCGTGACCATCTATTACACTCCCGCTGAGATTCAAATGCCGGTCAATGCAGTTCCCGTGGCGAGTGTTGCGCCAGAAGGGCCCAGTCCTGTCACTATCACGGTGCCAGGGCCAATTCCGTTCACATCTACGAAAGCTATCCCATGGCACTATGGGGCAGATGTATATTACGAAGGTAAAAAGCAGGAAGTTGGATCGTCAGTCAGCCCAAATATTGATAACGTAGGGGGTGTAGGGGGCTTTACAAGGAGTGGAAGGTTGTTCGCTCCCCAAACCTTGAGAAGCGATAAGGAGGCAGAAGCTGCAGCAAAGGCTAAGGGTAAACAGGTGGTTGAAAATGCGCCTACACCTGAAGCAGAGACAAAGATTACTTTTGATAAGGAAATGGAAGAATTTATGAAGATAATCAAGAAAAGCGATTATAAGATTGTGGACCAACTGAATCAGACCCCTTCAAAGATTTCAATCTTGTCACTATTGATGTGCTCTGATGCGCACCGACAGGCGTTGTTGAAAGTGTTGAAGAGTGCGTACGTGCCACAAGAAATTACTGTTAATCAGCTCGAGGGCGTAATCTCCAATGTTAATGTTAGCCATGGCTTGGGCTTTACAAATAGAGATTTGACTGTTGAAGGAAGAAACCATAATAAGGCTTTGCATATCACGATGGAGTGTAAGGGCGCAGTGTTATCTCATGTACTGGTAGACACTGGTTCATCACTCAATGTCTTGCCCAAGAAGGCATTAATGAAGTTGGAAGTTGATGGTTTGATCTTAAGGCCTAGTGAATTGGTGGTCAGAGCATTCGATGGAACTAGACGATCTGTGTTTGGTGAGGTGGAATTGCCCGTACAAATTGGACCACAGGTATTCAAATCCACGTTCCATGTAATGGACATACAACCTGCATATAGCTGCCTATTGGGGCGCCCTTGGATTCATGGAGCCGGGGCTGTTACTTCTACTCTACATCAAAAGCTGAAGTATGAGTTTGAAGGGCAGATTGTGACAGTGTGTGGGGAAGAAGACATCTTTGTGAGTCACTTGTCTACGTTCAAGTACATTGAAATGGATGGGGAAATTCATGAGATGCTGTGCCAATCATTTGAAGCAGTCAATATTGACGATGCACCTGAGTCTTCTTCTGTACCAGTTGGGGCTGGTACCTCCATTTCATCTTACAAACAAGCTGTCGAAGTCGTCAGGGCAGGCAACGCCCAAGGTTGGGGCAGGTTGATAGAGACCCCAATGAAGGAAGACAAATTTGGTATTGGTTATCATCCCTCTACAACTTCAGATGCAGGGAGCAGGGGACCCATTACTTTCAATAGTGGGGGAATTATCTACACGGACCAGTCTTGTGCAGCCACAGAGGATAGTGTTGACAGTGATTGTGACCTGGACAATTGGGTACGCCCTCATGTTCCGGGACAACAAGTGCGGAACTGGTTCGTTGAAGAAGTCATCCGGGTTACTCTTCAGACAGAGTAATTTTTCCTTGTTTTTTCTAACCATAATGCATGTCAAAATCTTGCGCTCTGCCCAAGGCGTATAGATTCATTTGTAGGGCCACCATGGTTGCATTTGCAATGTTTAATCATTAATAAAGGACGTTTTGCAATCAAATTTTGTTCTCTGTCTTTCAGTTTTTATTTTTGCACAAAAAAATAATAAAATGGCAATGTTTCATTTTCTTTTGTTTTGCTTAAAAATAAATTCTAAAATAAGGCATGAACCCGTTCATGCAGACTTGATCCTCCGGATACCACTGATAACGATTTTGATATGGCTATGTATGACTTTGACAATCCGATTTATCAAGCCGAAGAAGGGGATGAGAAAGATTGTGAACTCCCTGAAGAACTGGCCAGATTGTTGAAACAGGAGGAAAGGGTCATCCAGCCTCATCAGGAGACTGTAGACATCATCAATATTGGTACCAAGGACGCCAAAAAAGAGATCAGGATTGGTGCCAGCTTGCAAGCAGATGTGAAGCAAACTTTGACGGAAATGTTGCGCGAGTATGTTGACGTCTTCGCCTGGTCGTATCAAGACATGCCGGGGTTGGATACGGATATTGTCGTGCACAGGCTACCATTGAGAGAAGAATGTTCGCCAGTCAAGCAGAAACTTCGTCGGACTCACCCCGACATGGCTTTAAAGATTAAGGAGGAAGTCCAGAAGCAGTGGGACGCTGGTTTTCTTGCTGTGACAAAGTATCCTCCATGGGTAGCCAACATCGTGCCAGTACCGAAGAAAGACGGAAAAGTGAGAATGTGTGTGGATTATCGAGATCTTAATAAAGCTAGCCCGAAAGATGATTTTCCACTACCTCATATTGATGTGCTGATCGATAATACAGCTCAGTTTTCAGTGTTCTCATTTATGGACGGGTTCTCCGGATACAACCAGATCAAGATGGCACCTGAAGACATGGAGAAGACCACGTTCATTACTCCGTGGGGTACATATTGTTATAAAGTAATGCCTTTTGGGTTGAAAAACGCAGGGGCAACGTACCAGCGGGCGATGGTGACATTGTTTCATGACTTGATTCATAAGGAGATCGAATGTTATGTAGATGATATGATTGCCAAGTCGAGAACAGAAGAGGAACATCTGGTTAACCTGAAAAAGTTGTTTGAAAGGTTGAGAAAGTTCCGTTTGAGATTAAATCCAAACAAGTGCACGTTTGGGGTGCGTTCTGGAAAGTTGCTAGGTTTCATTGTGAGCGAAAGAGGAATCGAGGTTGATCCTGCCAAGGTGAAAGCAATACAAGAAATGCCTGAACCGAGAACAGAAAAAGAGGTTCGTGGTTTCTTGGGTAGATTGAACTACATTGCGAGGTTCATATCTCACCTAACAGCCACGTGTGAACCAATATTTAAATTGTTAAGGAAAGATCAAACGGTCAGGTGGAATGACGATTGCCAATTGGCATTCGATAAGATAAAAGAATACTTGCAGGAACCTCCGATTCTAATGCCTCCAGTTGAAGGGAGACCGCTGATAATGTATCTGACAGTGCTTGAAGGTTCCATGGGTTGTGTTCTCGGTCAACATGACGAGACAGGTAGGAAGGAGCATGCTATTTACTACCTGAGCAAAAAGTTCAATGATTGTGAGTCCCGATACTCAATGCTTGAAAAGACATGCTGTGCGCTTGCATGGGCCGCTAAGCGATTGAGGCAATATATGGTTAGGCACACAACCTTGTTGATTTCAAAAATGGATCCTATCAAGTATATTTTCGAGAAACCAGCATTGACAGGCAGAGTTGCACGGTGGCAAATGGTCTTGACAGAGTATGACATTCAGTACACTTCACAAAAGGCCATCAAAGGAAGTATCTTGTCCGACTATCTCGCGCAACAGCCGATTGATGATTACCAACCCATGAAGTTTGACTTCCCTGATGAGGACATCATGTTTCTCAAAGCTAAAGACTGCGAGGAACCACTTCCGGAGGAGGGGCCAGACCCTGAATCCAAATGGAGTCTGATGTTTGATGGGGCTGTCAATATGAATGGGTGCGGAGTTGGAGCAGTTCTTAGCACGCCGGAAGGTGTTCATATGCCTTTCACTTCCCGAATAACTTTCGGATGCACCAACAATGAAGCAGAGTACGAAGCTTGTATAATGGGGATCGAGGAGGCGATTAATCTACGGATTAAGACCCTTGATATATTTGGTGATTCAGCTTTGGTAATCAATCAAGTGAAGGGGAGTTGGTACACGCACCAAGCAAATCTAGTGCCGTATAGAGATTATACAAGGAGGTTGCTGACGTTTTTCACAACAGTGAAACTGTACCACATTCCTCGAGATGAGAATAGGTTCGCTGATGCCTTGGCCACTTTGTCTTCTATGATCAAAGTGCAAAGATGGAACCATGTACCTAAGATTGAGGTATCCCGCCTTGACAGACCAGCATTTGTGTTTACGGTCGATGCAGCGTCTGATGACAAGCCATGGTTTCATGACATTAAGTGTTTCTTGAAAAGTCAAGAGTACCCGTCCGGGGCATCGTCCAAAGACAGGAAGACGTTGAGAAGGTTAGCTAGTAGTTTCTTCCTGAACAAAGATGGCGTGCTGTATAAAAGAAATTTTGACACGGTCTTGCTTAGATGTGTGGATAGACATGAAGCAGACTTGTTGATGATTGAAGTGCACGAAGGCTCTTTCGGTACCCATGCCGGAGGGCAGGCAATGGCTAAAAAGTTGTTAAGGTCGGGATATTATTGGTTGACTATGGAGTCAGATTGTTGCAAATATGCCCGCAAATGTCATAAATGCCAGATCTATGCAGACAAGGTGCATGTGCCTCCAAATCCGTTGAGTATCATGTCGTCGCCTTGGCCGTTTGCCATGTGGGGCATTGATATGATCGGAAAGATTGAGCCTACAGCTTCCAATGGTCATCGTTTCATCTTGGTGGCAATTGATTACTTCACCAAATGGGTTGAAGCCGCATCCTATGCCAATGTTACAAAACAAGTGGTCGCTCGTTTCTTAAAACGGGATATCATTTGCCGATATGGAGTTCCCGAAAGAATCATTACTGATAATGGTTCTAATTTGAACAATAAGATGATGGCTGAGTTATGCCGGGACTTCAAAATCGAACATCACAATTCTTCTCCGTACCGCCCAAAGATGAATGGCGCGGTCGAAGCGGCCAACAAAAATATCAAAAAGATTGTGCAGAAGATGGTTGTCACGTACAAAGATTGGCATGAGATGTTACCATTTGCTTTGCATGGGTATCGAACGTCGGTACGCACGTCCACTGGGGCAACCCCATTCTCACTTGTATATGGTATGGAGGCAGTGCTACCGGTTGAAGTAGAAATTCCGTCCCTCAGAGTTATGATGGATGTTAAGCTAGATGAAGCTGAATGGGTACGAGCCAGATTTGATCAGCTGAGCCTTATTGAGGAAAAGCGATTGGCGGCTGTATGTCATGGGCAATTATATCAGCGCAGAATGAAACAGGCATTTGACCAGAAGGTGCGTCCTCGGGTTTATAAAGTCGGAGATGTGGTACTCAAAAGGATCCTTCCTCCCAATACAGATCACAGGGGCAAATGGACTCCTAATTATGAAGGTCCATTCGTGGTTAAAAAGGTTTTTTCGGGCGGAGCTTTATTGCTTACAACCATGGATGGCGAAGACTTTTCATCCCCTGTCAACTCGGACGTAGTCAAAAAATACTTCGCATGAATAGACCCGCTGGATAATAAAAATAAAAAAAATCCAGGCAAAAAAGGGCATCCCGGCGAACCAAAAACAGAATAAGGTTCGGGCAAAAATTAGGGATATAATTGAAAAATTTGTACACCCGGTAAGTTGAAAACCCGAAAGGGCAACTTAGGCAAAAAAGGGTATCCTGGTGGATCGAAAACCTGAAAGGGCGGTCCACACAAAAGAGGGATTTAAGCGAATGACTACGGTTTGAGTTATCTGTACCCCATTACCGTTTGAACAACTGACGTTCTGAAGGATAGGAATCGGTCTGATCATTCCTCAGAAGGCAAGGTCGGGGAGTTTTGAAGACATACTGGTCATAACAGAATGGAAACTCAGTGGAATTCCGTTTTCACATTGCCATTAGGATAGTTTCTTTTCTCAATTTTCAGCAATCACCTCTTTCCAGGGATTGCTTCCAGATGTAATTGCCTATTCTGGGCTCTCAGTCAATAAATTGAATTTCAGTAAAAAGCCTCCTATTTTTGTTTTATTGCTTTGTTTGCAAAGACGTCCTAATTTTGATAAAACATTGCATTTGAAAACATGGCAGCCTTACAATAACATGCGCAGAAAAAACATTTGAAATTACTTCGAATGTTGAATACTCCCGGATGGTGGATTCTA
This sequence comes from Lathyrus tuberosus, assembly GCA_022829125.1. Taxonomy (NCBI): domain Eukaryota; kingdom Viridiplantae; phylum Streptophyta; class Magnoliopsida; order Fabales; family Fabaceae; genus Lathyrus; species Lathyrus tuberosus. Next base: position 2,296,962 of record JALAZF010000222.1, on the reverse strand, counting down.
GCCATGCAATATTCGGGGCATGTGGGCATATTCTTTTGTTGCAGGTAGCAGGTGCAGATGATTTTAAGAACAAGACCAGCAATAAATCACCCCACGCAAAAGACTGGGGCAATTATGGGTAAGGAGATCGGCGTTCATCGTTCGGTCGACGATTGTGTATAACGGGTCGATATCAGTGAATTAAGTTCAGCTGGGTACCGTTGCATCTTATTAAGTCGATTCTCTCATATAGTATTTCCAACAGCTACAAGCTTTTCTATGTCGATAACGGTCACAGGTTCCCCAAAAGAGTGGTCTCGTCGACACCGAAACTGATGGTCATTATCCCCAGCGAAGTCACAAGAGTTTGAAGAGGCTAGATCTTCTGTAAAATCCTCTTATGACATCCTCTGCGGGGACGAATTGTTGTGTTGTCCAAGCATGGGGCATGATTGTTTCCCCAGCATGAAGTGTTGGTCACCCCCAGTAGAGTTTGAGGACAGTTGGTCTTCTGTAAAATCCTCTCGAAAGGCATCCCCAACATGAGACGTTTTAAAGCAGTTTTCTCCAACAGAGTTTGTTATAAACCCGTCATCCCTAACGGAATTGTCTAAAGGGAAGCTCGCCTAACATGGGGCATTGTAGTACTTATCCTAAGCTCGACAGTCATATTCCTCAGCAGACTACTATGGATTTGCTTTGGGTTTCCCCAACAAATCTCTAAGGACTCTTTCTAGCAAGTTGCAGTGAAATGTTCTAACCAGGATTTGCATATCCCTGGCAGAGTAGCCCTGATACCCAGCAAGATCGTATCTCTGGTCATGGTATCCCCACAGAGGTCAGCATCGAATCTTGTCAGCAACTTCCAGCTGAGTTGTTGTTCTCTCCGCAGAGGTTTATCAGATCGACAGAATCTATTCCTCAACAAGGATGGTACAGCCTTTCCCCAGCCGGGTCAGAAGGTTGATAATCCCTATAAAGGAGCTTGGGTTGAATAAATCCCCAAGCAGAGTTTTAATGGCTCATTTCCCCAGCAGGACGTCATTTAAAAATTCTCATCCCCAGCGGAATCGCTGTGACCAGAATTCGTTCCCCCAAACAGATGGAATAATTCCTGGCAGAGTCGTCATTCCCTCATATCTTAAAGTCCAATTTATTTTTGGCAAGCTTGACAATTCGAAGCAGACGGATTGTTCATCCATTCGCCAGCAGAGATATTATCCTTTTAGGAGTCTCCGAGATTAAATCATTGATTGTGATTCCTCAGCAGAGTCGGCAGAGATGTCTGGCGCAGAGGCAGAGAGTAATTCGATTTTAAAATTCTAAAAGTCCAACAGTGGATTGGCAAAAGTCCGTCTTCGGGTGGCAAAAGTCCAACAGTGGATTGGCAAAAGTCCGTCTTCGGGTGGCAAAAGTCCAACAGTGGATTGGCAAAAGTCCGTCTTCGGGTGGCAAAAGTCCAACAGTGGATTGGCAAAAGTCCGTCTTCGGGTGGCAAAAGTCCAACAGTGGATTGGCAAAAGTCCGTCTTCGGGTGGCAAAAGTCCAACAGTGGATTGGCAAAAGTCCGTCTTCGGGTGGCAAAAGTCCAACAGTGGATTGGCAAAAGTCCGTCTTCGGGTGGCAAAAGTCCAACAGTGGATTGGCAAAAGTCCGTCTTCGGGTGGCAAAAGTCCAACAGTGGATTGGCAAAAGTCCGTCTTCGGGTGGCAAAAGTCCAACAGTGGATTGGCAAAAGTCCGTCTTCGGGTGGCAAAAGTCCAACAGTGGATTGGCAAAAGTCCGTCTTCGGGTGGCAAAAGTCCAACAGTGGATTGGCAAAAGTCCGTCTTCGGGTGGCAAAAGTCCAACAGTGGATTGGCAAAAGTCCGTCTTCGGGTGGCAAAAGTCCAACAGTGGATTGGCAAAAGTCCGTCTTCGGGTGGCAAAAGTCCAACAGTGGATTGGCAGAAGTCCATCTTCGGGTGGCACGAAGCTGCAAAGTCCACCAGTAGCGTGGCAGGCCAGTAGTCGTCTGGAATTGCATAAAAGACATTTCCAAAGTCCACCAGTAGCGTGGCAGGCCAGTAGTCGTCTGGAATTGCATAAAAGACATTTCCAAAGTCCACCAGTAGCGTGGCAGGCCAGTAGTCGTCTGGAATTGCATAAAAGACAGTATTAAAGTCCACCAGTAGCGTGGCAAGCCAGTAGTCGTCTGGCATCGTTCAAAAGACAGATCTCTCCGACGTTTCATCGAAGATTCAATCTAGCAGTCTCGTTGGGTTTATATCCCTTTTCTTCTTCACTATCCAGAGCAAATTTTTGGTTATATTTGGTATTCAATCACTATATACCTTGAAAGTCCGAAAGCAATCGCTTTCAGGCATTCAGGTCTACATCGCTTGAATAGGGGCAGCTGTAATACCCCAAAATTTGCTCTTCCCTTTTGTCATCATAGCATGGCATTATCATTTATCATACCATATCCACCTCATTAACATTACATTGCATTTAACATAGAAAAATGAAGCATGGCATCCTTCTTACCATCAGGGCATGTGATTAGGTGGAAGGTGGACAATCAAGGAATCATTCAAAGCACAAAAAGGTCAATCAAGTTGGCTCTAGGCAAGCCAAGAGGTCTCTCATGGCTCATACTATCTCAATTGATCTTCCAAAACCTCAAGGAAGTGAGATTCAATGGGAGATTGAAGCATTACATCTTTCACTATGCAAGAGATTCAAAAACTGAAGGAAAACCCTCAAAGGAGATAGCTCATTGATCCAAAATCATCCTCAAATGGTATATCTCATCATCCTTTAAGAAGATACACAACATACTCTGAGGAATTTGAAATTGGAGACTGCACTTTTACCTCCTAACCAGAGGGGGCCAAAATTAGGGTTTCCATTTAAATCAGGGAATCTTTGATTTTTTGAACAAAACTTGATGTCATGGTATCCCATATGTCCTTAAGTGTATGTATGTGGAAAATTACATCTCAATTGGTTTTAGAAGTGGTTCAATTGGAAGAAAGATCAAAAATCAGGAAATTGGGGCAAAGTCAAATAATCAGGGGAAAAAGTCAACTCTTGAATTTTTGAGGCCAAATTCATGAAATTCATGTTATATGTGACCAATGTACAAAGTTTGATCAAGAAACTCCAAAGGAATCATGAAAAAATCAAGATTTGGAAAGTTGCCATTTTTGGATGAAGTAGGGTTACTAAAAATAGCAAGTTTTTGGCCATTTTGCATCAGAATTTGAACCAAGGCCATTCAAATTTGGAGCACCAAATGAAAATTCCACTCTGCCTCAATGAAAGGCCTTGCTTTAAGCTTCAAATCCATGTGTGGAACATCTCCATTGGATAAAAAATGAGGGAGATATGATTGATCAAAGTTTGAGCAAAGTAGGTTCAAAACTAGGTCATGATCAAGATTTTCAGGGCACGCGCGCAGTCATTTTAACAAACATGTGGTGGGCCAAATGTCCACTCATTTTTCTCATGGTTAAAGGCCTCAAATGAAAAACTTCTCAACATCAAAGTTGTTCCTTGTAGTGTCATCTTCAATACTCATGTTGGACAAAATTCCATTTGATCAAGTTATAGTGGAGATATATTGGTTCAAAGTCATGTTGATTGTGCTGAAATTTTGTGTGCCAAGTTGCCATGCCATGACTTGCTTCACACGCCCTTACACCAGTTCTCAGACCTTTGTGTTTTAAGCTATTTTGCACCATTTTCCAAACCTCATCTCAATTTGAAATCAACATCAAATGTGTTCCACAACATGCCCTCTTTTATTTGGCATCAAAAGTTCCTCAAACCATTCACTAACATGTGAGAAATTCACCCTCAAACACTTACTGTTACAATGATGATTTGGTGCACGATTTTGGTTCACACACACTACAAACACTTCCTCACTTCAGTTTCCTCTTTAGACCAAGCACACATCACTTACACAATATTTAGTATCACGTGCCTTGCATGAAAATGGAGAGAACAACTTGTTGAGCAAGTTTCTGCCACAACAGTCCTACCATTCCAAGTTTTACTCTTCATCCTCACCATAACTGTCATGAGATTAACCTCACCATAACCCAGCCTTGATCACTCGCCCCCTAACTAACTTGACTCAGTTAGTTAGGGTGGACTCAGTTAACCACCTTGACTCACCCTAACTCAACTCATTAAACCGTGGTAAGCTCACACTATAAAAGAAAATCACACACTCCATTTTCATTTTTCAGTTTTGACAACCACATTTCTTTCCAAGAACACCTCAAACTCTCTCTACTTTCTCTCTGATTCCACACGATTTCAACACTCTTCTTCCACTTTTCATCTGCATTATCATTGCTTGGCATTGTTGGATCAGGAGCACACTGAATCTTCATCATTCTCCCAGTGAAGCTTCATCAACATTTTGCAATTTTCTCTCTGCTCTCAAGATATTAAGCTCAAACAGCATTTATTTTGCTTAGTTTGTGAAGCTCCAAGGAAGAAGAAGAAGATAGGATCTCTGGTATTCTGGTAGATCCAAAGTTCATCATATTTCAGGTTCCCTTCCTCAACTTTGTTTTAGTGAATCTAGCTTGTTTTCGTGGTGTTTGTGGCCTAGTAGAGGTCGTGTGCGTTCTGGCTAGTTGATAGAGCTTCTTAGAAGCTTAGATCCAAAATCTAGGGCTAATTTCATTGCTTCGATTCTCTCTGTTTGTGTGTTGTTTGTGAAAACTAATCCTAGATTCATGCTCTACGTGACTTCCTGAACATTTTGATGTGCATTGCATAAATTTCTGGAATGTTTGGTTGATTGCAGCGCCGGAGAGTGGCCGGAGAAGGTGACCGGAGGTCCCTCTCCGGCCGGTGAGTGGATGTTAGGGTTTAGCATGTTCTAATCTTGTGCGTCCATTTTGGCATGATCGTGTGGTGATATTGGTGACAGCGCATTAAAAAACTCGTGCAAGTCATGTGCACATTTCTGATGGACTTAGCCAAATTGATATTCACACCCCCCTTGTTTAAGGCCCAATGTAATTTGAACTGAATAGTTACTAGGCATACACCCCTTCCCTCATTTCATTGCATTTTTTTTTCATTTTTATACACGTTTACCTTTTAATTTTTAAAAATATCAAACCTCATCATAAAATTCCACAAAAATTCATGTGAATTCTCAAGTCATTTAGGAAATTTTTCATGATTTTATTTTCTGATTTTATGACCTTTTTGCCCCTGTTCCATAATTTTCTTTGAATTTCCATTTAGATGCATTCTAAGCATGATACATGAATTTGTTTAATTTTGTTCTTGCTCATTACCAACTATTTTGACATGATTCTTTTTGCATTGATTCACTAATACATTGAAGCATGTTAGATGATTTTTGTTTGTTTTTTTAGGTCACTTTATTACATGTTTTGATGCCTATATTTGCACCACTTTGCATGATGTTTCAATTTGACCTAATTGCTTGGTTTGAAGTCATTTTTGCTTTGAATTTTTACATGCTATCTTGATGTATGATGTATTTCTGACCTAGGCACTCCAATACCATGTTTTCATAATTTTCATGAGGCCATTTGATTTTTGTTTGATGCATTACCTTTGAAGTATAATACATGTCATGTCATTTTAACTTTAGTGCATGTTTGCATGATTTCTTTTGTACATACTTGCATGATCATTTGCCTACTTTGTGAACTACTCACTTGACATTATAGTACATATTACATGTTATCCTTGCATGTTGATTTTTATTTGAACTTTGTGCATCATTAACATGTATTGTTTGCACTTTCTTTTTGAACTTTCATTTCAATTCTCCTTATATTACTTCTTGAATGTCTTGAAGTTGATTCATAAATACTTTTGAGATGTTCATAAACCATTTTCCATTTAGTTTCAATTCTGGTTGTTGATTTACATGTTCCATTTATGCATGTCCTCTTCATTTCTTTCCATCTTTCATCTATCCCTTCTTCTTGTAACATGTTTAAATGCTAATGGGTGATGCTTGTTGCTTATTCACTTGCACTTGTATGATGATATTCACTTGTTGTCCATATGATGCCCATTCTGGTTGTGGTTCTAGGATTTGTTTTCTCATTTAATTCTTTTGAGTTTTATGATGCATTACATGTTCTTTTATTTCTTATACTTCTTATACATGTTTACTAACCATGTAGGGGCTTTGGTAAGTTTCAATTGAGTGTGGATAAGGAATCCACATTCAACTTCTATCCTTTCTCTTTTACAATTCCATTTTGTGTTTTGTTAAGCACTTATGTGCTTTCTTTTAATAACTCATCACTTTCCCTTTGTGAATTACAATGCATCTTCAACTTTAGAAGTGAATTGTTTAATTCATTCCTTCTTTAGACTTTAGGTTGAAACCTCACAAACCTTAGGATCACTCCCTTAACTAATCAATTAGGATTGAGTCTTAGTCCATATAGATTTTACCTTTACCTCTTTCTTGAGTCTTTCATCTTCTCATCTTAAAACAATAATAAAAAAACACTTAATAAAGGTAGGCATTTATTGCATTTAGGCCTTTCACATAAAGAAAAGATTATAAGGGGTCTTCTCTTATAATCTTAAAATGTATAGCATATAGCCCATCTTGGGTCAATGTGTTAAACATTTGATCTTGTGTGAGGGACTTAAATGCAATACTGGTTGAAGGTGCAAATAATAAAAAACACTTCTTCATTTCTTAATCAACAAAAACACTTAATAAATACCAGTATGCTAGTGTGTTTGAACCTTGACAATTGGAACTAAGTGTGGGGGTTTTCTTCACCCTTAGTGTGCTTTCTTACCCATTCCATCTTGGAATGTGAGGATGTACACATTCCAATGACTAAGATTCAGATACACTATCATATGCAAACAAATGAAAAAACTCTTAAAAGACAAAAACAAACAATAACGTCTTTCCTTCGGGAATTCTTTTCTCACCTCACTCACTCTCAGCGTACGAACGTGCTTCTACTCGTTCTCTTGCAAGATGGTAACGCACTCGGACCAGCGAGCCTGCAACACCTGAGCTAGAACGTAAGCCGTTCTCTAAAAAACACAAACAATCCATCCCTATTGAGGGGAACTACGTCGCTCTGATTCTCATGCTCCCGATGAGATACGTAGGCAGTGGGGTAAGGCCCATGCGAGCACTTCTTTTATTTTCCCTACATTTGTTTCTCGTTCCTTTTCCATTCTCTCTCCTTTCTTTCTTTCAGTTCCTTTTCCAGCATTCTTTTCTTACACCCTTTGATTGAAGCAGCAAGCGTGGATCCCATCGGGTACGATGGACGCGAGGGGGTGCTAATACCTTCCTCTCGCGTAACCGACTCCCGAACCCAGTTCTCTTGGTCGCGAGACCATGCTCTTTCCTTTCTCTCAGGTTTACGCGGTGTTTCCTTTCCCTCTCATGGGATAAATACACATTGCTGGCGACTCTGTTCGGTGCCACTTTCGCGTTTGTACTTGGATGAAAATCCCGGGAGCGACATATATATACTAGTATAGCTATTTAGAGTTTTCCCCGGCAACTAGGTCTAGAACTAGGTAAAGCCATGTTGGTCACTCTTTAAATACAGTCAAAACTAGATCCCTATAGGATTTCCAGATAAAGTCTTTCCTTCTCTTGGGCTTAAACAATATGGAACAAAGAGAAAGGCAATATTCTTCGTGAACCTTTTCTCAGGCTGTCACTATTAGAAATCGTCAAAGAAATTCTACTCTCCGGAGTTGATCTATTCTCGGTGAATAGCATCTCTTGAGTTTCTTCAAACCTCAGAACTTTCACTAAATGATCTATTCTCGGTGAATAGCATTTCTTGAACTTTTCTTGGTTTTGGACCCACAGGCTTCCTAAAAGCATCCCCGCCTCCTCTTGGGCTTTGTATAAGGACCCTCCGGCTTCCTAGAAGTTCTCATGCCTTCTCTTGGGCTTAATACAAGGACCCTGAAGGCCTCTTAAAGGTATAAGACAGAACTTAGTCATCCTTTGCTAGAGCAGTCTTTCCAGTGTCAAAACATCAGACCAATTTAGGGTTGATTCTCATCCCTTAAGAAACACCCGCCTCCTCTTGGGCATCGTATAAAAGATAAAACTCTTCCGCACCAGTAGACTTGGACAGTCTAAATCCCCTTGAGTCTCAAAGATATTCTCAAGTTCCCTACGAGCGTAGGAGGAACCCTGATCATCCAATCAATTCCCAGCTGAGTTAAAACCCAGTCTCTCTCCTAAAAATTCCCCAACTAGGGTCAGTTTATCATCAGTATAACACTATCCAAAGTCAGAGCCTCAAGGTATCTGATATCTCAACTCTTCTGGAAACCATCAGCAAGAGTTGATTTCCCCATTTGGACCTGCCTAGGGATCTCAATAATCCTCAGCAGAAAGCTGGGCTCCTCTTAGGCTTTGTATAATGATCCTTCCTCAGTGAAGTTAGCCTCCTCTTGGGCTTTGTACAAATGATTCTCCCCAGCGGAGCTAACCTTTTCAGTCTCTCTTGTTGAGTCAATCACTTTTCAGACTCTCTTGTTGAGTCAATCACTTTTCAGACTCTCTTGTTGAGTCAATCACTTTTCAGACTCTCTTGTTGAGTCGATCAACTTTTCAGACTCTCTTGTTGAGTTAATCACCTTTTAGCACTCTCTTATTGAGCCAACCCTTTTAGCCTCAATCCTGGGCTTTGTACAGGACAAATAAAAACACTATCTTATTGAGTCCATCTTTTCCAGCCTCCTCGTAGGCTCGGTATAAGGATTTCCCCTGGCAGAAGTCAAATTCCTCTTAGGTATGATGATTTCTCCAGCTTGTTCAACCACAATCTTGGGCTTCATAGAGGACAGATAAAAGCACTCTCTTGTTGAATCAAAACCTTTTTCGCCTCAATCTTGGGCTTTGTGCAAGACATAAATCTTCAAATCCTTCTCTTAAGCCTGGGACAAACATCTTCCCCAGCAGAGTCATTTCCTCCCAGCCTTCTTTTAGGCTTTGAGGAATGATTTCCCAAGCAGAGTCAAACTCATTTCAGCCTAAATCTTGGGCTTTGTACAAGACACATAAAAAATATCCTCACCAGAGTCAGTTAAATTTCCCGTTTCAGCCTCAATCTTGGGCTTTGTACAAGACACATACAAACCTCCCCGACGGAGTCAAAAATCCCCCTTTAGCCTCAATCTTGGGCTTTGTACAAGACAAATAGAACATTTTCCCTGGAAAAGCCAAACTTATAGCCTCCTCTTAGGGTTCGTATAATGATATCCCCAAAAAGTCAGTCTCTTTTTAGCCTCAATCTTGGGCTTTGTACAAGACAGATAAAACACTCTCTCGTTGAGTCAGTCTTTCCCAGCCTCCTCTTAGGCTTTGTATAAGGACTTCTCTAGTAGAGTCAATCAACCTCTTAGCTTCAACCTTGGGCTTTGATCAAGGTACCTAAAAATTAACAATCCCCTCAAAGGAAGTCCAATCCATCTTTAGAGATGACAAATTCTCTCTCAGTCAGACCTTTTAGCTTCAATCTTGGGCTTTGAACAAGACACAAATAACCTTTAGCTTCAATCTTGGGCTTTGAACAAGACACCAAAACATCATCTTTCCTCCCATAGAATAGGAGGAACTACGATTGCTGTGATTTCCCTGTTTCATTTAAACGGGAATACGTAGGCATAAGATTGTGAAATCTAAGCGAGCATACTAAACAAAAACTCTAGGTCCAGTACCTTCACATATCAATCAAAACTTAGGTCATGTACCTTACCAAAAACATCGGGAGTAACCCAAACATCAACAAAAACTCACTCACTTGCTCATATTTCCCAAGAAACTTTCCCAACCCATTAACGGATAAACACCATCAAGTACAAAGCGAAACCTAAAGCTAATATCCTGTGGATAACCATATATAGGATGGGTAATTAACAACTCCCCATTGTATAACCTGACCCCGGACCCCCCAATCTCTTTTAAGCGTTTGTTCACTTAAAAATTCACGTGCAAGGTTAGTTTTAGATAGCTTCCTTTTCCCTTCCAGCTTCATGGGATAAATAAGAAATCAGAAAGTAGCACCCCACTCCTCCTCATTGCGGTGAGAAGAAAAACCCAATTTCAGGGATAAGGTGGTCGTGTCACCGACAAAAATCGCTCACTACAGGAAAATGGCGACTCTGTTGGGGAGTATGATTTGTCTGTATAGGACTAGGATTATAGCTCTTAAGAGGTCTAGGATGTTAGTTTTAGGAATATATATATATATATATATATATATATATATATATATATATATATATCGCTTTTCCTAATTGATATCTGTGTTTATTTTTCTGCTAATGGGACTGCGGGTGATGCCGCATCTGGAAAGTTTGAGTGACACCTAAGATAAGTGATGGCATTAGACGGGTAATCTTACAGGGAGTGACTCCCAAATAAGAGATCCCGGTAAACCATCGAATCAGTGGAGATACCCTTTGCAAATTCAATACCTATACGACTTTGGTTGTTGAAAGCAGATTGTTCGATTGTGGCGTCCGTGAAACTGAGGATTTAGTAGGCTAAGACCATGTGACTATTTTGTAGTGCGGAAGCTATCAAAAATAGTTGTCACGCGATACTACCCTAATTTGAGATTACTCTAAGATACTGCACCTCGCTCGGGTGAACCAGCCTGCTGTTGTTATCCCAAGGGGGGTCAATGATTTTGAGGACAGGTACAAAAAATGCCAGTATAACCTTTGGGGATGGGTAGAGCCATGACTTCATGACACCAAACCTTTGACCCCATGTTTTTTCTATGTTTTTGTGTGCTGCATTCATGCATTCATTTCATTAAAAAAATTTAAACAAGGAAAAATTTTCTCTTCTAGTTTCTCTTTTTCAAATTAAACTAAGACAATGATTGCAAATGTCAGAGACAAAAGATTGTGTTACGGATTTCGGTAGAAGGAAGACTCACAAGTACACCTTCAAGGTTCCAAAACTAGAGGATTTGAGAGGGTTGTCAAGGATGATCACCAACCCTGATGCTTTCAGAGCTAAGTACGGAGGGTTATTGTCTTTGTTAAGGCTCCATGTAATTGAAGGAATACGGTATACTCTGATTCAGTTTTACGATCCGGTCTATCACTGTTTCACATTCCCGGATTACCAACTGGCACCAACACTGGAGGATTACTCTCACCTGACTGATTTACCCATCACTGACCAAGCTCCCTTTTCTGGACTGGAAGAAATTCCAAAGGATCAAACCATTGCAAGAGCAATCTATTTGGATGAGTCAGAAGTCAAGACTCACATGACCATTAAGGGTGGAATCCAAGGTTTACCAGCCAAGTTTTTGATAAAGAAGGCTCTGTACTTTGCTAGTATAGGGAACGTGACTGCTTTTGAGAGCATCTTTGTTTTACTCACCTACGGGTTATTTCTGTTTCCCAACATTGATGACTTCGTTGATATTAATGCCATTAAGATTTTTCTAATTGGAAACCCTATACTGATGGGATAAGAATCATTGACCGTTGTGCAAATTTCCATAATGTACCCCTCATAAGAACTAAAGGAGGAATCAACTATCATCCAGTTTTGGTTCGTCATAAATTTGGATACCCGATGAGACATGTCCCGCGTAATGTTCATCTGGAAGGTGTTTTCTTCAAGGAATGAGAAAATGACAGGGCACTAAAGACAGAAATAGTGCATGCCTAGAAACATGTTCACAGGAAAGGAAGAGAGTCACTAGGAAAACCGGACTGTGTCTCTGTGGAACCTTATCTCCACGGGGTACAAACTAGAGCTCTCAAAATGAGGATGCCTTACCCTCGTCAAGAAGTTCTTCAGTTAAAGGAATCTTTCCTTTATTTTATGTCAGATACGGAAAAGCTTCAGGTTACTCTCAACAAAGTTCAACAGGAGAAGAAGTCTTGGAAGAACAAGTACCGCATTCTCAATGTAGAGTGTAACAAAATACATCAACTGTTAAAAGAAAAAGACGCTCTGATTGAGATTTTAGAGCAACACGCTGTAGAAAATCAAGATGACCAAAGGAATTTACTCGCTCTTTTCACTTGGCAAAGGAATAACAACCCGACAACGGCTCAAGAGCCTCGGTCAAAGAAAAGAAAGGCACCAGAACCAGCACCTGAGCCCTTCTCAGAGAGGACTCGAGATCCATAAGCCTAGACTTTTCCTTTTTCAGCACTTTGTAAATTACTGTATTTCCATTTCCGCAATCTTGGAATTCAATAAAACTGGGTTTCCCCACTGTATGATATTTGGAATCCATTTGTTGAAGTTTCTTTTTGATTAAAGTAAAAAAAATTATTAATATAATCATTGCATATCATTCATCATTCTCACATAACGCATTCTTCTTACCTATGAATCTCACATTTGCGTCTCGATTCTAGAGTCAAACTATCTCATTCGTACAATACTTGGGCCAACCGACAAAAGAAAATGGATGATCTTGAGGAAGAGAACAGAGATTTGAGAGAAGAACTCGATGCTCTGAAAGAAGATATGAGAAAGCTTCACAATGACATGCAAGCTTTGGCAGCAGCTCAGATGCAACAACAAAGGAATGTGATCTCAGAGATCACATCTACGCCCATAGTGGAAAAGTATGATCCTCGGTATAACATGCCTAAGATTTTCCCTGGTGCATGCCACTTAACTATATCCCGAAAGGATATATTCCGCCGATCACGGAAGATTCGGAAACCACAGCAGGAATCGTTGGGCCTGAAGATTACAAACTTCGGGAAAGCGAAGATGCAAGAGGTATGACAGCAACTCCTGAAGGCTACAAACTTCAGGAGAGGGAAGCACCAAGAGTCACTGCCATAATGAATATACCACCACCCATGGTACACACTGTCCCGGAAGGACAGATTCCACAGATACCTTCTGGTGGAAACGAAAGTATGTATGACAAAATGAATGAGTTCCAGGAACAATTCCTGGAGATGCAGAAGGAACTGTAAGCCATTCGCGGTCATGATCTATTCGGAACGGACGCCGCAGACCTTTGTTTGGTCCCCAATGTGAAAGTTCCGCACAAATTCAAGGTGCCTGAATTTGAAAAGTACATGGGTAACTCTTGCCCTAAAAGCCATTTGGTGATGTATGCTCGGAGGATGTCAACTCAGACAGAGAACCAACAGCTACTGATCCACTATTTCTAAGATAGTTTAACCGATGCCGCACTCAAATGGTACATGGTTCTAAACCGCACTAAGATCGTCACTTTCAGAGATCTTGGCGCTGCCTTCGTTCAACAATATAAGTATAACCTGGACATGGCACCAGACAGAGATCAACTTCGAGCTAGGTCGTAGAAAGATAAGGAAACCTTTAAGGAATACGCTCAGAGATGGCGTGAAATTGCCGCCCAGATTTGTCCACCTCTTGAGGAAAAAGAGATGACAAAGATCTTCTTAAAAACCTTGAGCTCATTTTACTATGACAGAATGGTCGCCAGTGCGCCTAGTGACTTTACTGAGATGGTGGGCATGTGAGTTTGTCTTGAGGAAGTAGTCCGAGAAGGATGTTTAGTTAAAGACGTTGGACCACCAAGTAGTACCAAAAGATACGGTAGTGCTTTCCCTAAAAAAAAGCAAGGCACTGGTAATATCTCTCTCGGAAAGCAAAGACGATGGTACCAACCAGTAGCAGCTGTAACTCCTGCTATCAATCCTGCGCCTGTCATAATGTATCAACCTTAGGTTGCTCAGAGCCAACCGAATCAACAACAATATCATCAAAGGACACAAAAACCTCTTCAGCAAGCTCGTCCTCAGTACAACAACAACCGTACAATGCGACCACCAGGGTTTGACCCTATACCAATGTTGTACGCAGAACTATTTCCACTTTTACTGGTCAAGGGGCGCGTCCAAACAAGGTCTCCTCTTACAGTACTGGAAAATCTGCCTTTTTGGTTCAAAGCGGATCAGACTTGCCCTTACCATCAAGGAGGACCAGGGCATAACATAGAAAACTGCCTCAGCTTCAAATCCGATGTGCAAAAGCTTGTCAGGAGCGGGGTCTTATCCTTCAAGGATACAAATCCAAACATTCATACGAACCTGTTGCCTCAACACGAGAAAGTTGCGATAAATTTGATAGAAGAAGAGTCTAAGCACAGCTATCAAATTCACGATGTACTCTTATTGGGAATCAACCTGGTCAAGATGCATTTAAAACAGAGTGGATACGGGCATGTACCATCTCACCACTATCACTAGTGTGATATCTGCTCTAAAAATGATCAAGGATGTTCTGTGGTGCAATCAGCTCTACAGGAACAGATGGATCTCAGATGGATCCAAGATCACCGAATTTGTGAAGTCAACATGACTTATACGAATTCCAACATCATTCAAAACCATGACATCCGTCCGATGAATGTCAACTTGGTGGCAATGCACTCAAGGCAAAGCAAACATCATGATATGCCAAGCACGATTATGATTCTTGTTTGATTTGCTCGGTAAATAATCAGGGATTCTCTTTTGTACAAGAGGCCCTCCAGCGTCAAATGGATCTTGGATGGATTCAAGATTACCGCGACAGAAGTCATTATCAAGTGAATATGATTCAAATCTTTGATATTCGCTTGATGAATACCAGCTTAGTGGAATTACACGCTAAGCAAGTCCAGCTCGGTTTTCTGACTTCTGTTGTAACCCAAAATTTGACCTCCCTTTTTGCTTTTTGCATAAGCATGTGCACTCGCATCGCTAGCATACGCATTCGCATTTTTTTTCTATGATTTTGTTGCAGGAATATTCAGGTTTTTTGAGCCCGATTAATCACATCCTCACAAAGTCATCACATCATCAAGACAAGCACAAAATAAGGGTTTCCATGCCTATTCATCAATACAAGGAGTGGAAAATCGAAGTCGGGACCACAACATCCTTTTCAGGCAAAATTGGGCAAGTTTTTGACTGGTTAACCGGTTAACCATTTGGTTAATCGATTAACACCCTTTTACAGTGCCAAATTCAGCTTTTTAACAGCTGTTAATCGGTTAACCTGTTGGTTAATCGATTAACACCTGCTATTTCAGCAAAAATTCAGCATTTTCTTAATATTTTAGCAACTCTCTCCACACTCTTTTGGTCTATTCTATTCTAGCATTGTGCAGAACATTCTAGACAATTCAAGACCATTTAAGACATTTCCCTTATATTTATTCTATACTTCACTTTAAATTAAGTGCACCATGCTCCTTGTTTTCCAAGTAATGTGGATCTTTGGATGATGGAGTGCACCTTGGGATCGTTACCGAGTTGATCCTAACTAACCGAGTTAACTACCTTGACTCGGTGAGTCAAGTGTAACTAACTCCAACCCTAACTCCAAACCTCCCAAAGCTAAGTCCAAACCAAAGTCCAAAGCTCTCACACTCCAAACCAAAAGTCTATATAAACAAAGCCTCACTCATTTCACAACCTCCACAATCATTCACACAAATTCACACTTTCTTCACTCTCAATCCTCACATTCTCCTCTGTATTTTTCTGCAACTTCTACACATTTCTCTTCATCTTCTTCACCAAACCTCACTAAAGCTCTTAATTCACCATAGAAGAAAAGCTACTTTCACCTTGGAAGTGCTTTTTCTTGAGCTTAACCTTCATTATCATTCCATTCTACTGGATTTTGTGGAGCTTTAGTAGCTTTGGGATTCAATTCAAGTGATCACATCAAGATTCTTTAGTGATAATTATCATTTCAGAGTTTTCGTCGAATTTTACTCGGTGTCGGTACGGTTCGGAGTGCAATTGAGAAATCCCTGGTCTTCTTGGATTATCTTCATCATCTTGCTATTATACTTGAGTTTCTGGAGTTCTACAAGCTTTTGAATTCATCTCAAGTGTGTGCTTCAAGATTCTTCGGTGATAATTCTCATTTCGGAGTTTTCGTCGAATTGTGCTCGGTTTCGATACGTTTCATCAACGAATCGAAGATTCCTCTGGTTTTTCTTTGATTTTCTGCATTAAGAATCATTTGCAATAATTACCAAGGCACATCTTAGCCTTGTAGGTTGGTGGATCTTACTTTACTCTCTGTTTCGATCATTTTCGCGCATTTACGTTGTAATTACGATCGTTTTTGGTTTAATTTATCATGCGATTGCTTGATCTTTAATCTCCATGATTAATGCTTGTAATTTGTGTTTATTTTCACTTACATGATGTAATTTTCATGCACAATATCATACCATAGCATGTGGAAGTTTGGATAAGTGATTATGTGTTGAAAACTACTTTTGAAAAGCTGTTTTTACTGTTATTTTTGCCACTGGCACAGTGTTAATCGGTTAACCATTTGGTTAATCGGTTAACCAATTCATTTTTCACCATAAAAGCTGATTTTCAAGCCGTTAATCGATTAACCATATGGTTAACCAATTAACACTGAATCAGAAT
This sequence comes from Lathyrus tuberosus, assembly GCA_022829125.1. NCBI lineage: Eukaryota > Viridiplantae > Streptophyta > Magnoliopsida > Fabales > Fabaceae > Lathyrus > Lathyrus tuberosus. The sequence goes on along the minus strand of JALAZF010000222.1, from coordinate 2,280,549 downwards.
GTCATTTTCATGCTTTTTCAAGTGTGTTTACCATGCTTTCTCATTCTAACTTCCATGGATTGATATGCTTCATATTTATGGATGTTTTTAATGCTGTTACCCTCTGTTTAAAGCATATTTACATTAATTCAATGATTGATTTATCAATTTTTGCAATTATGTGTGTTCTTGATATTTGTTTGAACATGCTAATTTTTGCACAATCTTTGATCACTTGACACTTGATGTGTGATACATGCTAATATTTGTATGGCACTGTTTTGCACTTTCAATTCTTGATCACATTATATTTGTTCTATATTGAGCAAATTTAATCACGTATAATCAATAATTCACACCTTTTGCCTTAATGATTTTTCACTCTCTTTGGAAAATTGTTGGCATGGCTTTTCCCCTTGATTAATTGATCGAAACCATGTTTCAATTAGTTGATCCTTCCTTTTCCCTCTCTTTAGGCTTCCTTTAGAGCTCTTTCTCTCTTTTCCTCCCGCGGAGTCGAAGATTCATACAACGGCCGATACACGACTTTGGAGCACTGTACAAACTGAAGTTGTTACGCTGTTCACTCCACAACACGTTAGAGCGTTGTACAAACTGAAGTTGTTACGCTGTTCACTTCACAACACGTTGGAGCACTGTACAATTTGGAGCTGTTATGCTGTCTGTTTCAATTTCTGTGCTACACTCTGTGTGTTAGAGAAAGAATGAGAAGGGAGAATTCCTACTCTCATTCTGACTATTTCAGGTAGAGGACGAATGACACTGTGCTTGGCTTAGTCACCTCTAATTCCAGGCGGTAGCGTATCTTCTTCCCCAATCGAATCGATCCTTGATCACTCGTGTCTTTTACAATCTCTCCTTTTGATCAATCACCATCCTTCTTGGTTAAGATCATTATTCTTGCGCTAGCAATCTCTCTTTGTTTCATTACTCCTTTCTTCTTGTAATCAATCATTGCCTTTTAATTCCCTTGAAGAACCTCAATCTCTTTTCGGCGGTTAATCACAGTCTGTCTGTTAAAACCGTAAATCCCCTGGAGTTCGCAATCTTCTCTTGGTTTTTCTCCCTTTGATTGGTTAATCACTGTCTGTCAGTTATGACACCAATTTTGCTCTCTTATTCAGTTAATCACAGTCCGTCTGTTAAAATGCTGAACCTCTTGGGTTAATCACCTTCTTTTGGTTAATCACTCGTTTCTTCAGTTAATCACAGTCCGTCTATTAATACTGAGCTCTTCTTGGGTTAATCACCCATTTCTTCAGTTAACCACAGTCCGTCTGTTAAAATACTGAACCTCTTGGGTTAATCACCTTCTCTTGGTTAATCACCCGTCTCTTCAGTTAACCACAGTCCGTCTGTTAAAATACTGAACCCTTTTTTGAGTTAATCACCTTCTCTTGGTTAATCACTCACTTTTCTCTTCGGGTAATCACAGTCCGTCTGTAAACACCGAATCCCCAGCAGTTGGCAATCACCTCTTGGGTCAAATACTTGCATCTTTGGGTTAGTAACCTTTCTTTGGTTCAAATACCCTTTCTTCGGTTGAGTACTGTTTGTTCAGTCAGTTTACCGAACCCCTTTGGGTCACGACCTTTGCTCGGTCCTACACCCGTCTTTTGGGTCACGACCTTTGATCGGTCCTACACCCGTCCTTTGGGTCACGACCTTTAATCGGTCCTACACCCGTCCTTTGGGTCACGACCTTTGCTAGGTCCTACACCCGTCCTTTGGGTCACGACCTTTGATCGGTCCTACACCCATCCTTTGGGTCACGACCTTCGCTCGGTCCTACACCCGTTCTTTGGTTGATCACATTTTCTTATCTGTTAAAACTTCTTTTCCCCACAGAGTCTTAATCTTCTTCTTGCTTGGTTTATACACCATCTCTTTCTTTATCTCTTATCCTCTTGGTTTGGACACCATTTCTTTCTTTATCCTGTATTCTCTTGGTTTGGACACCATTTCTCTCTTATTCCTTTTTCCCTTGGTTTGGACACCATTTCTCTCTTATTCTCTTATTCTCTTGGTTTGGACACCATTTCTCTCTTATCTCTTATTCTCTTGGTTTGGACACCATTTATCTCTTATCTCTTATTTTCTTGGTTTGGACACCATTTCTCTCTTACTCCTTTATTCTTTTGGTTTGGACACCATTTCCCTTTTATTCCTTTATTCTCTTGGTTTCGACACCATTCTCGCACTTTATTCTCAATACAGTTACTATTTCTTTCCTTTACACTCTTTTCTTGGTTTTGACACCATTTCTTTGAAATCCTCAGTGGAATTTCCTTTTTTCTTTTGCTCTTGGTTTTGACATCGCTTTCCTTTCCTTTTCCATTCAGTTCCCCGAACTACGGAAGCTCTGATTCTGCATTCTTTTGAATGTCAGATACGTAGGCACGAGACGCAATGTCTTGGCGAGCACACTTCCACCCTTCTTTCCTTCCTTTTTCTCTGTCCCCTGGTTCCATGAACTACGATGCTCTGATTTCCTCATTGCACTATGAGGGTACGTAGGCACGAGGGCCACAATCCTCTTCAAGCACCTTCTTTCTTTCTTTTCTTTTTCCCCTTTCTCTCTCTCTCTCTCTCTCTCTCTCTCTCTCTCTCTCCTTTCTTTATCTAGAAGCCTTTAGATAGATAACCCATCCAAGCCTAGAAGCAAGCGAAATGGTTCCCGTCAAGTACGACGGATGCGTTAGGTGCTAGTACATTCCTTGCGCATAACTGAACCCCGTTCCCGTTTCTCTTCCCCTTGGGTTTTATCGGTATTTTCCCTGTCCTTCGGGACTAAATAAAGTTCGGTGGCGACTCTGTTGTATCTTTGAGTATGCGATTCACTCAGGTATAAACCAACCATCTTCAGCTGGCGACTCTGCTGGGGAATTCTTGCTCCTGAGCTTCGCCTCCTTTTGCTCGTCTCCTGGCTAGGTGGGACTCCCCATCTTCAGCTGGCGACTCTGCTGGGGATCTTCATCTTGCTTGCAAGTTGGGGTCTCGCCTAGTTTTGTTAGCTCTTTTGCTTGTTTGGGTGTTTATCTTTCGCGCTTTGCTCGCTTTATCTTTTACTTGCCTTAACTTTATGTTTATTTATTGCATTTCTTTACTGCTTTAAATATTCATATGCTGTATATTCTAGACATCTGCTATTTTCTGCTGTTGGTGGGTTGGGTTGCTACTTGAGAGATAAACCCAATACCCAGGCTTGAGTATACACCTAGGATTAGAGTGGAAAGTAGTGGGACCTACGTGCCATATTTGTGCATTTGGTGTTCACGAAATTCACATCCAGACGAGGTTTTCTTGGGAGATGCTCTGACGTGCGTGTCTTGCGCATTTCAGGGTGTTGATCTAGAGAGTTGTCGACTCTGGCGACCAGTCCCGAGGACTCAGTTGAGGCACTCCTCCCAAGGAGCGATAATGGCAGACCAGAAATGGCAAACCCATTACGCTTCTTGATCTGAGGGCCCAAAGCTGGGAACTTGCCATAGGATGACTTTTTTGGGGGGAATCAGTGGATGACCTCTTTGTTTGGCGATAGTATTGTACCCCGAGGGATGAATGTACTATTGCTTCTCAAATCGAGAATCCAAAACTGAGAATCCCGCTTTCTATATCATACCTGTGAGGGGGATATTGGGTTTTTTTCTGCAGGAAACAAGCCACTTCATACCTTTGTTCTCTCACGCACGTAAGATCTTCCCATCTACACAGAGCTACATGGGCAGATTATCTAGAAGATGTTGCATTCCTAATTTACATTATTTCATAATGTTATCGCATAATGTTATTGCATCATCATGTATTCTTAACCTTTTGAACTTAGTTATTGCATCATCATATGTATGCTTAACTTTTGCATCATCTAACCTTTGCATCATTGGGTGTTGCATGTCTCATTTGCATTCCGCCTGCATAAACAACATATGGATACATCCATCTGCATTGCATACCTTCAAACCAGAGAAAGGTCACTTTCTTCCCTTCATCAGCCCAAAGACAAAGATTCTCTGACGCTGAAAGCCAAAGAATCATGGAACAGGTTGGGTATGAGAGCACGGTGCACAAGGAAGGCAAGGTTGACATGGTTGTGAAACTACTTCTGGACAGTATAACAATGAACCCCTCTGATCGGGTTGTGATTGATGAGCCATCCCAGAATGGACCAAAGGTGGATAAGAGCATGAATGTGGATGCAAATAATCTACCGGTTCACCCTTTGTCTAATCAGAAGACCACTCAAGGCAATCAGAAACAAAAGCATAAGCAAATCAGCAAAGGGAACAACAATCAAGAGAGGAGACGTCCTCGTCATGATCTAATTCCAGTGACTTACACGCATCTACTACCTGCTCTGATTCATGTTGGGGCAATTGTTCCTAAAGAAATCAAGCCGGCCAAGTTTCCTTATCATCCTAAGCATGATCCAAATGCCACATGTGGATACCATGCTGAATATGTAGGGCATTCCACAGAAGCCTGTGTCATCTTTAAGGACAAAGTCCAAGAGCTCCTCGATCATAAATTGCTTTGCTTTATAGAGAAACCTTGCCAGAAGTCTGCACTTGTGATTGCTGAAACATCTGCCGAAGCTAAGAATAGAGGTCCTCCTGTTCATGTGTAGATTCCTCCAGCTGTTCAACCTGTTGGGCAATATCCCTACCAAAGTTTTCAGTCTGCTACCTCTGGAATGTCTTTTGCTTATCCTGGGGCACCCTCTGCTGTCGCACCTCCAGTTTCTTATCCTGGGGTACCCTATACTCCATATGGGATTCTTTTTGGGCAGACTATTAATTGGATGGTTAATCCTGGTTTGATGTGCCCTGCTCAAATGTTCCTGCAATATGCTACTCATCAGGTTCATTCTCAAGCACCTCAGGCTCTTACACCGCACTATTCATTCCCCTATGTTGCTGCTGCCCAATACCAACAACCACCATATCGACAGCCGCCTCAGAATCATAATCATCAAGCCCAAGGTCGAGAGTGCCAAAATCAGCGCAAGCCCCAGAACAATCTAGAATAAAGGAATGCTCCTCTAGATCCGATTCCTGTGACATACAGTCAACTTCTCCCACATGTGTTTCAGAACTCGCTGGTGGTCCCCAAAGCTCCGAAGCCCCCTCCAAAACCATTCCCACCTGGATATGATCCCAAGGTGCGGTGCGGATATCATGCTGGGTCAGCTGGACATTTGACTGAGGATTGTAATGCTTTCAAAGCTAAGGTCCAACAGTTGATTGACAAGAAACACTTAACTGTTCAAGGCGAGAAACTATGGTTGAACGGGAATCCTTTGTCCGTGTAAGGGTCCAGATTACAAAAGAACCCCTTGAATAAGCCTATGAGCACTTCCTCAACATCGGCAATCATCATGGCATTCCATCTCTTCCATTTTGTAATCTTTTTGTTTGTCAAGCATTGTTCAATTGTAAAACTTGTTTGTTTTTGGATGACAATAACAATGAAATGAATATGCATGTTTTGAATAAATCCATTCGTGTTCACTCATACATTTTATCAGTATCACACATTTGATCAAGCAAAATAAAAAAAGAGAATGATGAACTAAAAAAGACGAGATCACTGTCTGTATGCTTTGAATAAAACCTTGCTGAGGATGTAAGGCATTTGTTCAAATTCCCAAACATAGGAGTTATAAGGAAGATAATCCCTAGTCAACCCCTTTGGGCCTTGAAGTAGGAGTTTCTTTCTGTGCACAAAAACCCTCCATCTTAACCAAGGGCAAGGTAGTTTTCAGTTAGTTTGACCATGCGTTTAAATTTCAAAAGAGGATTACCCCATTTGGGAATCAACCACATCATATCCCTCGCAAGAGGTCGGAAAATCACAAATCCACATTTGTTATCCCTCACTGACCAAAGGAATGAGGCAGTCATAACTCACCTCCACAAATCAAATAAACACGTGTCACACGATTTTGTTCGAAAAAAAAGAGAGAATAAAAGCCCGCTAAGTCAAAAACTCAAAAGCAAATGACTTAGGCAAAAATCAGGGCATCCCGGGAGACTGCAAATTCAAAATAATCACTCTACTAAAAAATCAGGAAAAACTAAAAGAACAAAACAGAGAATCAAGAGAGAAATCCTCAATAAGAACAAGTTCTTGTGATCACATGTGACAAAAACAAAATGTGAGTGACTGCCTCTCCAAAACCCTCGTCGGTTCCTCTACCTTCGCATCTATCATTCAATACCTTTTTTTTGAAAGGTGAACGCTTGTGTCAAACTAGCTGAACGTATGTCTGGAGAACATCAAGGAGAATGGGTGGGTTAAAATATTTTTGAGCCTTATATCCTTTCTTTCTTAAACCATGAACCAGGCCACGTTACAACCCTGAAAAGACCTAATTGAAGCAGGGTTTATTTCGAAAGCATACGACAGTAAAATCGTGTCAAAGCTGACTCCTAGAGATTTGCTTATCATTTGTGCTGATACTGACATGGCATTCTAAAGGGTGATCCATTCACTATATGTCATAATCTTAGTGAACATACTTGGATTTCAAAACTGACATATCCCTGGCATTAACATTAACATTTTCAAAACAAACACTTTTTACTTGTGAACAAGCACTTGACATCAGAAGGGTTTCCACAATGGAAATTTTAGAGACATCAAGGGTAAAAAGCGCCTGGAAAACTCCATTGGGCCTAGCCATCTCAATATTCAGTCAATCTGAGCCAATCACGTCGAGATTCAACAAATCTCTCGAAGATCAGTTGGTCAGGGGCATTCCTCCAAAGATCGATCAGCCAGGGGCAAAATCACTTCAGAGCTCACATTGGGGCAGGCCACCTCAAGAGCACAAGAAGTCTACCTCTCCAAGAGACGGTTAATCAGGGGCATATTATTCCGATACATTAGGGCAAGCCGAATCCAGATCATCCTGTGACACAACTGTTTCCTACCTTGTAACTGGGGCAACCCATGCAAATACCCAGCAGACTGGGGCAGAGACTTACTACCAAGGTACAAGTTCTTTCCCTGTTTTGAGACAAGAGCAACGGTGCATCAACAACTACTAATCATGAAGTAGATGTCGGGGAATCACGTCTTTATGGCTGCACCCTAACCTCGACTTTTCGTCTACCATAACAAAACACTTGAACTATTGCATAGATCTTTCTCATGCTTTGATCACGTCGCTTCACTCATGCTTATTTATTCATCTAGCATAACATGAAGGCTTAACTTAAGCCCGATCATATTTAACGTATCTTCAAAACCTGATTACTGACATTCTGCATCTGGTAATCGTCGTCGTATATCATTGCATTCTCAAACACATAGCATAATCATCATCATGGAGCATTACACCTTGCAAGTTCAAACATGCGTCCCAATCAAAATCCAGTTTTCGTCTGGAAAACCTTTCCAGAACCTTTTCAATTCCTTGGTTCGTCCAAAACCTTTCTGGTCCGTCCAGCACCTACAACTTGCGACATTGTACCTTAGCCTGCATCCTTTGAATTGCATGATATCAAGCATCATCAGACATCACATAGCATATGCATCATAGCATGCTTCCCTTTGCCTGACTTATCTCCCAGCAGATTTTCAGCCAAACTTTGCACCTATCAATTCTGCATTTGTACCTTTTCCTTTTGCCGCCGTCGGCCAAATTTTTGGGCTACTCTTTTATTTAATCCCCTTCTACCTCGAATCATCGAAAAGCTAGTGCAATTCGTACATTCAGGTCCAAGTGGATTAAATAGGGGCAACTGTCATAACCCAAAATTTGACCTCCCTTTTTGCTTTTTGCATAAGCATGTGCACTCGCATCGCTAGCATACGCATTCACATTTTTTCTCTATGATTTTGTTGCAGGAATATTCAGGTTTTTTGAGCCCGATTAATCGCATCCTCACAAAGTCATCACATCATCAAGACAAGCACAAAATAAGGGTTTCCATGCCTATTCATCAATACAAGGAGTGGAAAATCGAAGCCGGGACCACAACATCCTTTTCAGGCAAAATTGGGCAAGTTTTTGACTGGTTAACCGGTTAACCATTTGGTTAATCGATTAACACCCTTTTACATCACCAAATTCAGCTTTTTAACAGCTGTTAATCGGTTAATCTGTTGGTTAATCGATTAACACCTGCTATTTCAGCAAAAATTCAGCATTTTCTTAATATTTCAGCAACTCTCTCCACACTCTTTTGGTCTATTCTATTCTAGCATTGTGTGGAACATTCTAGACAATTCAAGACATTTCCCTTACATTTATTCTATACTTCACTTTAATTAAGTGCACCATGTTCCTTGTTTTCCCAGTAATGTGGATCTTTGGATGATGGAGTGCACCTTGGGATTGTTACCGAGTTGATCCTAACTAACCGAGTTAACTACCTTGACTCGGTGAGTCAAGTGTAACTAACTCCAAACCTCCCAAAGCTAAGTCCAAACCAAAGTCCAAAGCTCTCACACTCCAAACCAAAAGTCTATATAAACAAAGCCGCACTCATTTCACAAACCCTCCACAATCATTCACACAAATTCACACTTTCTTCACTCTCAATCCTCTCATTCTCCTCTGCATTTTTCTGCAACTTCTACACATTTCTCTTCATCTTCTTCACCAAACCTCACTAAAGCTCTTAATTCACCATAGAAGAAAAGCTACTTTCACCTTGGAAATGCTTTTTCTTGAGCTTAACCTTCATTATCATTCCATTCTACTGGATTTTGTGGAGCTTCAGTAGCTTTGGGATTTAATTCAAGTGATCACATCAAGATTCTTTGGTGATAATTATCATTTCGGAGTTTTCGTCGAATTTTACTCGGTTTCGTTACGGTTCGGAGTGCAATTGAGAAATCTCTGGTCTTCTTGGATTATCTTCATCATCTTGCTATTATACTTGAGTTTCTGGAGTTCTACAAGCTTTTGAATTCATCTCAAGTATGTGCTTCAAGATTCTTCGGTGATAATTCTCATTTCGGAGTTTTCGTCGAATTGTGCTCGGTTTCGATACGTTTCGTCAACAAATCGAAGATTCCTCTGGTTTTTCTTTGATTTTCTGCATCAAGAATCATTTGCAACAATTAACAAGGCACATTTCAGCCTTGTAGGTTAGTGGATCTTACTTTACTCTCTGTTTCGATCATTTCTGCGCATTTACGTTGTAATTACGATCATTTTCGGTTTAATTTATCATGCGATTGCTTGATCTTTAATCTCTGTGATTAATGCTTGTAATTTGTGTTTATTTGCACTTACATGATGTAATTTTTGTGCACAAAATCATACCAAGCATGTGGAAGTTTGGATAAGTGATTATGTGTTGAAAACTACTTTTGAAAAGCTGTTTTTACTGTTATTTTTGCCACTGGCACAATGTTAATCGGTTAACCATTTGGTTAATCGGTTAACCAGTTCATTTTTCACCAAAAATGCTGATTTTCAAGCCGTTAATCGATTAACCATATGGTTAACCGATTAACACTGAACCAGAATGTCATTTTCATGCTTTTTCAAGTGTGTTTACCATGCTTTCTCATTCTAACTTCCATGGATTGATATGCTTCATATTTATGGATGTTTTTAATGCTGTTACCCTCTATTTAAAGCATATTTACATTAATTCAATGATTGATTTATCAAATTTTGCAATTATGTGTGTTCTTGATATTTGTTTGAACATGCTAATTTTTGCACAATCTTTGATCACTTGACACTTGATGTGTGATACATGCTAATATTTGTATGGCACTGTTTTGCACTTTCAATTCTTGATCACATTATATTTGTTCTATATTGAGCAAATTTAATCACGTATAATCAATAATTCACACCTTTTGCCTTAATGATTTTTCACTCTCTTTGGAAAATTGTTGGCATGGCTTTTCCCCTTGATTAATTGATCGAAACCATGTTTCAATTAGTTGATCCTTCCTTTTCCCTCTCTTTAGGCTTCCTTTAGAGCTCTTTCTCTCTTTTCCTCCCGCGGAGTCGAAGATTCATACAACGGCCGATACACGACTTTGGAGCACTGTACAAACTGAAGTTGTTACGCTGTTCACTTCACAACACGTTAGAGCGCTGTACAAACTGAAGTTGTTACGCTGTTCACTTCACAACACGTTGGAGCACTGTAAAATTTGGAGCTGTTATGCTGTCTGTTTCAATTTCTGTGCTACACTCTGTGTGTTAGAGAAAGAATGAGAAGGGAGAATTCCTACTCTCATTCTGACTATTTCAGGTAGAGGACGAATGACCCTGTGCTTGGCTTAGTCACCTCTAATTCCAGGCGGTAGCGTATCTTCTTCCCCAATCGAATCGATCCTTGATCACTCGTGTCTTTTACAATCTCTCATTTTGATCAATCACCATCCTTCTTGGTTAAGATCATTATTCTTGCGCTAGCAATCTCTCTTTGTTTCATTACTCCTTTCTTCTTGTAATCAATCATTGCCTTTTGATTCCCCTGAAGAACCTCAATCTCTTTTCGGCGGTTAATCACAGTCTGTCTGTTAAAACCGTAAATCCCCTGGAGTTTGCAATCTTCTCTTGGTTTTTCTCCCTTTGATTGGTTAATCACTGTCTGTCAGTTATGACACCAATTTTGCTCTCTTATTCAGTTAATCACAGTCCGTCTGTTAAAATGCTGAACCTCTTGGGTTAATCACCTTCTTTTGGTTAATCACCCGTTTCTTCAGTTAATCACAGTCCGTCTATTAATACTGAGCTCTTCTTGGGTTAATCACCTGTTTCTTCAGTTAACCACAGTCCGTCTGTTAAAATACTGAACCTCTTGGGTTAATCACCTTCTCTTGGTTAATCACCCGTCTCTTCAGTTAACCACAGTCCGTCTGTTAAAATACTGAACCCTTTTTCGAGTTAATCACCTTCTCTTGGTTAATCACTCACTTTTCTCTTCGGGTAATCATAGTCCGTATATAAACACCGAATCCCCAGCAGTTGGCAACCACCTCTTGGGTCGAATACTTACATCTTTGGGTTAGTAACATTTCTTTGGTTCAAATACCCTTTCTTCGGTTGAGTACTGTTTGTTCAGTCAGTTTACCGAACCCCTTTGGGTCACAACCTTTGATCGGTCCTACACCCGTCCTTTTGGGTCACGACCTTTGCTCGGTCCTACACCCGTCCTTTTGGGTCACGACCTTTGCTCGGTCCTACACCCGTCCTTTTGGGTAACGACCTTTGCCCGGTCCTACACCCGTCTTTTGGGTCACGACCTTTGATCGGTCTTACACCCGTCCTTTGGTTCACGACCTTTAATTGGTCCTACACCCGTCCTTTGGGTCACAACCTTTGTTCGGTCCTACACCCGTCCTTTGGGTCACGACTTTTGATCGGTCCTACACCCGTCCTTTGGGTCACGACCTTCGCTCGGTCCTACACCCGTTCTTTGGTTGATCACATTTTCTTATCTGTTAAAACTTCTTTTCCCCACAGAGTCTTAATCCTCTTCTTGCTTGGTTTGTACACCATCTCTTTCTTTATCTCTTATCCTCTTGGTTTGGACACCATTTCTTTCTTTATCCTGTATTCTCTTGGTTTGGACACCATTTCTCTCTTATTCCTTTTTCCCTTGGGTTGGACACCATTTCTCTCTTATTCTCTTGGTTTGGACACCATTTCTCTCTTATCTCTTATTCTCTTGGTTTGGACACCATTTCTCTTATCTCTTATTCTCTTGGTTTGGACACCATTTCTCTCTTACTCCTTTATTCTCTTGGTTTGGACACCATTTCCCTTTTATTCCTTTATTCTCTTGGTTTCGACACCATTCTCGCACTTTATTCTCAATATAGTTACTATTTCTTTCCTTTACACTCTTTTCTTGGTTTTGACACCATTTCTTTGGAATCCTCAGTGGTATTTCCTTTTTTCTTTTTCTCTTGGTTTTGACACCGCTTTCCTTTCCTTTTCCGTTCAGTTCCCCGAACTACGGAAGCTCTGATTCTACATTCTTTTGAATGTTAGATACGTAGGAACGAGACGCAGTGTCTTGGCGAGCACACTTCCACCCTTTTTTCCTTCCCTTTTCTCTGTCCCCTGGTTCCATGAACTACGACGCTCTGATTTCCTCATTGCACTATGAGGGTACGTAGGCACGAGGGCTACAATCCTCCGCGAGCACCTTCTTTCTTTCTTTTCTTTTTCCCCTTTCTCACTCTTATTTCTTTAGCTAGAAGCCTTTAGATAGATAACCCATCCAAGCCTAGAAGCAAGCGAAATGGTTCCCATCGAGTATGACGGATGCGTTAGGTGCTAGTACCTTCCTTGCGCATAACAGACCCCCGTTCCCGTTTCTCTTCCCCTTGGGTTTTATCGATATTTTCCCTGTCCTTCGGGATTAAATAAAGTTCGGTGGCAACTCTGTTGTATCTTTGAGTGTGCGATTCACTCAGGTATAAACCATCCATCTTCGACTTCGCATGAATATCAGAACTGTAAAGTGTGTCGTGAGAGTGACCAGGGATGTGCACTCGTTCAGAGGACACTGCAACACTTGTTAAACCACTGGTGGCTTCCGATCTATCCTGATGAAGACACACAACAAGTCAGCATGATTAATTGGAACCCTACTAGGCATCAGAATCAAGATGTTCGATCAATGGAGACAGATCTAGTAAGGTTACACAACATACAGAGTGGACGTGGTCGGGTGCCACCACACAACTACGAGCGTTGTAGAGTTTACTCAGAGAATAATCAAGGATGCTACCTCATGCGAGCAACCCTTCAAGGTTAGTTGGACCACAAAGAGATTCAACCATGGTCAAGCTCTGGTTCAATGTCAGACTATCACCCTAATCAAGGCAAAGATGTTGTCTTAATCCCTAAATGAGAAATGGCCAAAGATGTGTGTGTTATAATACCTCTACTCCATGAATCAAGAATTCCTCTTGATGGTGGAAGGATTCTCAACCTCGAACCAATCGAGGCCAGCTACGATGGTCAGAAGAATCGAAAGGCTCCTATAGTTATCTATCTGCCGAGACCAGTACTGTACGAATTCGATAAAGTTATTCCTTACAAATACGGTGTAAGAACAATTGAGAATGGAAAGGAAACTCCATTACAATCCATCGTGAATATTGCAGACATCAGTCGAGTAACATGGAGCGGTCAGATCTTCAACCGAGGAGTTGGAGAACCCAGCAAAGAAAAGGAACCTCAAACAGAAGTTCCTGATCAACCAGTCAGTTAATCCAGTGATCCCAACCTTTCAAAGAACAACGATGAGATGCTGAAGCTCATCCAGAAGAGTAAATACAACATTGTTGATCAACTGTTGCAAACTCCTTCAAAAATATCTGTGCTATCTCTTTTACTCTGTTCTAAAGCTCACAGGGAGGCTCTACAGAAAGTCTTAGAGCAAGCCTTTGTGGAACGGGATGTGTCAATAGGACAATTTGACAGCATCATTTCCAACATCACTTCCTGCAACAACTTGGGATTTGGTGATGAGGAGCTACCGGAAGAGGGCCAGAATCATAATATGGCGCTCAACATTACAGTCAACTGCAGGATGATGCATTAGCCAGCGTACTGGTAGACACCGGATCGGATCTGAATGTTATGCTGAAGTCCACCCTAATGCGACTATCCTTTAAAGGATCTCTGATGAGAGGCAGTGAGATCATCGTCAAAGCATTTGACGGATCCCGGAAAATAGTTATCGGCGAAGTCGACCTTCCCATAACTATCAGTCCTCACACTTTCCATGTCACTTTCCAGGTCATGGACATTCGGGCAGCATACAGCTGTTTGTTAGGAAGACCTTGGATACATAAGGTTGGGGCAGTCACTTCGACACTTCACCAGAAGCTGAAGTTCGTCAAGAATGACCAACTAGTCAAAGACTGTGGAGAGCAAGCCTTGATCGTAAACAACTTATCATCGTCCACTTGTGTAGAACCAGAAGAGGTTGTTGGAACCCAGTTCCAAGCACTTTCAGTGAGCAACGATAATCAGTCAGAAAAAGGAACATCAATTTCCTCGTACAAAGATGCTCTCAAAGTGATCAAAAGTAACAATGCAAAAGGATGGGGACAATTTGTCATTCCTACTGGCAATAAAACAAAGAAAGGTCTTGGTTTTTCTTCAACCTGTACCCAGACTGCCACTAATGATAAAAGTCTTCATCCCATTCAGAACTTCTTCCACAGTGGAGGTTTCCTTCACCCAGTATCTCAAGAAGTACATACCATCAACGAGGGTGACTCCTCCGATACAGATGAAGAGTGGAAGTTCTATCTCAACGAGGCCGGTTATATGTCTCAGGGAGAGGTGCCTACGCCATTTTTCTATCCCGCACAGAGTCCGAGATATATACCGAGGTCAGATGTCAAAATGATATACGGAGATTGTGATCCAGAAGGATGCCGTGCTCCACCAAACTCGTTAGAGGAGGACATTATGATGAAAGACAACTTTGACCACGACTATTATGGCCCGATGGATGACCTGCCTATCTGGCAGCCGTACCCAGGAGACTCGAGGAAAAAGAGTTAGCCGAACGATGCATATCAGCTGAGCATCATTGAAAAGAATACATGTGTCCCCACAGAATCATGGGATCATTACTCAGGGCATTCAAAAAATATCCAGTACAATGATGAATTTGCAAAGATTGCAGGACAAGAGTTCCTTAACTATGCCTTTCCCGAGGTCAACGTCATCGAGAGAGCTGACTCCTCCAGTTCCAAAGAAGTGTGGGACACCCTGGGACAACCAAGTGGCAAATTTGACTTCTTAGTCAAGTACACCGCTCCTGAAAGCTCTCGTATCAGGCTCGAAGACATCCAGCCAACTGGATGGGGAGATCTGCCTGAGAGTGCAAACACTGTGCAAGATACAGCTAAAGAATCCTCCTACAACAACTATGCTTGGGAGACAGATTCCAACAATCCTGCTCCACCAGAAATTAGCGTTATTTCTGAAGACAAATCAAGAAGGAAGGTACCAGATTTTGTGATTCACCAAGGAGTTCACCACCAATGGATCGCTGTCAACGTTTTGAAAGTTGTTCATAAGTCTAAGTAATTGCCGTCTTTATCTTAACCTTTCACCTTGCCCAGGTGAAATGGATGTTTTGATAGGGCTCACTTTCTGTAAATGTACCTCTTCGCTTTGCCCAAAGCAACTGAGTTTTATTTTATAGGGTTGTGGTTTCAATAATCGACAAAATCATAAATAAAATAACGTCGTTCTGTAATTTCCGTATTTATTGCTGTTTTCTCTTTTCGATTTTTCAGAAAATGGTAATCCTAAAAACAACTCAAATAATAAAAACAAGCATTTTTCAGAAATTACATTGAACACACTCTTGCATTCTCTCTATCCCTTCTAAAACAAATCATCACGTCATGCAGATTGCTTATTTTAAACCCCATTGAAACATACGATCCAACGCCTTCTCCCAACTTTGAATTCCCAGTATTCGAGCCTGAAGAAGAAAATGGCGAAGAAATTCCAGAAGAGATCTCCCGATTACTCAGACAAGAGAAAAGGTCCATTGAACCTCACAAAGAGCCGTTGGAAATGGTTAACTTGGGTTCAAAAGAAGAGAGAAAAGAAGTCAAGATTGGAGCGTTGCTCAGTCCAGCTATCAAAGAAAATTTGATAAAGCTTCTCAAAGAGTTTCCCGATGTATTCACTTGGTCCTATCAGGATATGCCAGGGTTGGATACCAGCATCGTGGAACATCATCTACCGTTGAGATCAGAATGTCCGCCGGTAAGACAAAGACTAAGAGGGACTCATCCAGACATGGCCATCAAAATCAAAGAGGAAGTACAAAAACAGATTGACACAGGTTTCCTCGCTACATCAGAATATCCTCAATGGTTATCCAACATAGTACCAGTTCCAAAAAAGGACGAAAAAGTCAGAATGTGTGTAGACTACAGGGATATGAACAAATCCAGTCCGAAGGATGACTTTCCCTTACCACACATTGACATGCTGGTAGATAGTACAACAAAGTTCAAAGTTTTCTCCTTCATGGACGGATTCTCGGGCTATAAACAGATAAAAATGGTGCCGAAATACATGGAGAAACTTCATTCATCACCCCATGGGGCACCTTTTGTTACAAGGTAATGCCGTTCGGTTTGAAGAACGTCGGGGCAACCTATCAAAGGGCCATGACTACTCTATTTCATGACATGATACACAAAGAAATAGAAGTGTATGTCGATGATATAATTGCCAAATCTAAGACAGAAAAGGAGCATGTGACCCACCTGTCAAAACTATTCGAGCGTCAGAGAAAATACAAACTCCCCTTGAATCCCAATAAGTGCACATTTGGTGTCCGTTCAGGGAAACTACTAGGGTTCATCATCAGCCAGAAAGGAATTGAGGTTGATCCTGACAAGGTCAAGGACATTCGAGAAATTCCTTCTCCAAGGACTGAAAAACAAGTCAGGGGATTCTTGGGACGTTTAAACTACATTTTCAGATTTATATTCCTCATGACCGTGACATGCGCGCCAATCTTCAAATTACTAAAAAAGAATTAGGACTGTGTTTGGACAGAAGACTGCCAAACCGCCTTCGACAGTATCAAAGAGTATCTGTTGAACCCACATATCCTGTCACCTCCAGTAGAGGGAAGACTGTTGATCATCTATTTAACAGTCTTGGAAGACTCAATAGGTTGTGTACTTGGCCAACAAGACGAAACAAAAAGGAAAGAGTCTGCCATCTACTATTTGAGAAAGAAGTTTACCGACTATGAAACTCGATATACTATGCTTGAGAAAACTTGTTGTGCTTTGGCTTGTGCAGCCAAACGTCTTTGCCAGTATATGATTTGTCACACTACTTAGTTAATCTCCGAAATGGATCCAATCAAGTATGTCTTCGAAAAGCCTGCTCTCACGGGAAGGATAGCCCGTTGGCAGATGTTGTTATCAGAATACTACATCGAGTACCATGCTCAAAAATCCGTAAAGGGAAGTATTTTAGCCTATCATTTGGCTCATCAACAGATTGGCGATCAGGAATCAGTCGGATTTTACTTCCCATACGAAGATGTCATGTACTTGAAAATGAAAGACTGCGATGAACCGCTACCCAGTGAAGGGCTAGAACCAGGTTCCCAATGGGGACTAATTTTTGACGGAGCTGTCAATCATTATGGAAACAGAATTGGGGCAATCATCATAACAACTCAGGGTACCCACATTCCTTTCACTTCCAGACTGACATTCAAGTGTACAAACAATGAGGCCGAATACAAAGCTTGTATCATGGGTCTCGAAGAAGCGATCGACTTAAGGATCAAGAAGTTGGATGTATATGGCGACTCAACCCTAGTTATCAATCAGATCAAAGGAGATTGGAACACATACTAATCATGATTTATTCCTTACAAAGATTACGCAAAAAGGTTGTTACCCTTCTTCAACCGAGTTAAGTTTCATCACATCCCTCGTGAAGAGAATCACATGGCTGATGCATTAGCCACTCTCTCTTCCATGATTAGTGTAGGTCAATGGAACGACATACCTGATAACACGAATTTATATCATATTTTTATTTCGATTTATGTTAGTTTCTTATTCTGTTTTTCGTCTAATATCCAATTTTCTCGAGATTATTTAAGTGTTTTTGCAGGTAATTCCATTTTCCAAGTCAAAGTATGCTGACTGTGGAAAAGAACCAAAACATGCAAGAAAAGAGCAGAAAAGTGAAGCAAAATAGCAGAATTCAAAAAACTGCTGCTGTAACGATCGTCACAGTCCACCACGACCGTGGCAGTTGCGAAATCCACCACGACCGTCACAATCCATTACGATCGTCATGCGCCCAAAATGTGTTTAATCCATTAACAGAGACGTGGTTACGAGTTTTCAGAGGAGCAGTTTCACACGACCTTATTTTCTCTGAAGAATGCTACGTTCAAAAGTCACGTAACTGTCAAAAGGAGTGCCTACATTCTCTCCAACCTCTACCTAAACTCAGTCTATAAATACGAGAGTTTTCGAAGAACAAAGGGTGGCCTATTTTCTGCATTCTGAAGTACCGTTTTGCTGCCAAATTATTTCCAGATTTTGTTTTGTCTTGTTTACATTTACCATTCCTTGTCACCTATTACCAAACAAAGTAATAGTTTCTCACATTGAGGAACTATTACAACTTAGTTTTAGTTTTTGTTTCATTACCTTCATCATTTTCCAATTACTTTATTCAAGCAAGAACCTACCAGCTTGTGGAGGGATTGCTATTGCTGTTATTACGAATTACCAGGTTTCCATTATTTAATTCAAAGCATTGTTTATTTCCTTCTTAATTATGTCTATGTCTATTTATCTCTTTGCCTTTACGTTTAAGTTCGTAATTATGTCTAACTAAACCGATCTTATCGGTATGTAATGAAGTAACTAAAATGGATCTAATTTCTCTAAGCTAAAATCAATAATCAATTCTTCTTTTGGCTTCGATTTCTTAATTTTAAACCCAACTTTTATTACGAGAGTAAAAAAGGTAACAAAGGTTAAGGTCAAGACCACGGGAGTGTGAGGCTTTACCCGGATAGCTGAAATCGGGCATTAGTTTTAAAAACAGCGGAAGCGCTTTAAAATTAATTAGGTCTTATTAGTTTTCAAAAAGTATTTTTAACCTCATATGGGCTAGCGAGAGCAGACATATTGACTTAAGAGTATAGTCCGAAGCAATAACCACGGGAGTGTGAGGTGAGGGCTTTTAAACGGGTTTTTCCTACAGATGCATAGGGTGATAAATCTTTATACGCTTAGGTTTAATTAATTCCACGTAGGTTTACTGAATTATATACCGATATCTCATTCATAACTGGTATTCCCGAATTTTAATTTCTCTTTAATTTCCTGTTTGAACTTAAAAACCAATTCTGATTAGCCTTAGATAAAAATAGTAATGATAGATAACGGTGCGTTCGATTTCTAGTCTCTGTGGGATCGATAATCTTTTAAAACTACGCGATACGACTGTATACTTGCAGTTAGATTTATTTAGGCACACTAAATAGAGCGATCAATACCTAAGATCGACATAATGCACCTGGAACGGCCCACTTACATCTTCACGATTGAAGCAATCATAGACGATAAACCTTGGTATCACGATATCAAAAGCTTCCTTCAGAAACAAGAGTACCCACCTGGGGCATCCAGAAAAGACAGAAAGACCCTCAGAAGATTGGCAGACAGCTTCTTTCTGAGCGGTGATACACTCTATAAGAGAAACTTCGACATGGTTTTGCTTCGATGCGTAGACAGACCAGAAGCGAACATGCTGATAAAAGAAATTCATGAAGGATCCTTTGGCACTCATGCCAACGGACGCACAATGGCGAGGAAAATTCTAAGAGCAGGATACTATTAGTTGACCATGGAATCCGATTGCTACAAGTACATGAGGAAGTGTCACAAGTGTCAGATATACTCAGACAAGATCCATGTACCGCCAACACATCTCAAAGTTCTTTCTTCCCCATGGCCTTTTCCATATGGGGAATCGACATGATTGGCATGATCGAACCCAAGGCTTCAAACGGACATCGGTTCATCCTGGTAGCCATTGACTACTTCACCAAGTAGGTCGAAGCAGCGTCATACACCAATGTAACCCGACAAGTGGTGGTCCGCTTTATCAAAAACAATATCATCTGCCGTTATGGTGTTCCAACCCAGATCATTACTGATAATGGATCTAACTTGAACAACAAGATGATGAAGAAGTTGTGCGCTGAGTTCAAGATTGAACACCATAACTCATCTCCTTACCGACCTAAGATGAACGGAGCGGTAGAAGCGGCTAACAAGAACATCAAGAAGATCGTTCAAAAGATGGTTATAACCTACAAAGTCTGGCACGAGATGCTACCCTTTGCTCTTCACGGTTATCGCACATCTGTCCGCACTTCAACAGGGGTAACCCCTTTCTCTCTAGTATATGGCATGGAGGCAGTGCTTCCTATAGAAGTAGAGATCCCATCAATCAGGGTATTGATGGAAGCTAAGTTAACAGAGGCTTAATGGTGTCAAAGTCGACACGAAGAACTCAATCTGATCGAAGAAAAGTAAATAATGGCACTATGCCATGGTCAGTTGTATCAGAAAAGAATGAAGAAGGCGTTTAACAAAAAGTTCCAACCTCATGTCTTCAGGAAAGGAGACCCCATGCTCAAGAAGATACAATCATTTCTCACTGATTCCCGGGGCAAATGGACACTGAATTATGACGACCCCTATGTGGTCAAGAAAGCTTTCTCATTCGGTGCCTTGAGGCTCGCAACCATGGATGGAGAGGAATTTTCCTACCCCACGAATGTTGACGTAGTCAAGAAATACTTCGCCTAAATAAAAAAAAACGTCTCGGTGGATTGAAAACTCGAAAGGGCGGTCCATAAAAAAATTAGAGACATAATCAAAAATCATCCCGATGGATTGGGAACCTCAAAGTACAATCCAGGCAAAAGTTAGGGATTCATGGCAAGTAACTATGTCCAACAAAGGGGCAAATCCCCCCGCAGTGGTCGTTCCATCCATCAGGAAAACTCCAGTCAAGGCCATCTTCAACGGAAGCTCAGAATGTCCAAAATTCCAAGTTGGTAGAAGGATAACGGTCATTATATTTCAATGTAGCCCTTTTCCCTTAAATTACCATTTTCTAACTTTGTAAATACTTCATGGAATCACGCGTTTGACTGATTTCCATCCTATCAATAAAATTTGAGCCCTAGTGCTTTTGTTTGTAATTCTTATTTGTTTTAGCTTTACAGAACGACATTTTAACATGACTAAGGATTCTTGAAATAAAACAAAAATGAATTTACTTGTCAAAATTTTGCTGCTTTTGAAATAAAGATGGCAATTCTTTTGACTGTTGAACATCGATCGCTATTCCAAAAGAGATTAAGATTCAAAGTGCAGAATCAAAGTAATCCTTCTAAACCAGTATGCCTGAATGAAGGATCAACTGTATCAGATGTGATTTTCCCATCCGATATCCCCGACCGAGTTCTTACCTCCTAAGCCCGACCAATGTTTTTCCCACAAGGATTATCTCTCCCAAGCAAGGCAGAATTGCTATTTTAAACCAAATGGTACTTCTTCATCCCCAACAGTGGTCGAGTATCCAGTCGTGTTCATCCACTAGTCTGTATGCCGCGTCAGTTTTGTCAGCATAAACATACATACATCATGCATTATTGATTTACATTCATATTTATATTGCATCACTATCACTCCAGTTGGTCTTATCCCCTAGTGATAAAAGTCCTCTCAATCGAGTTGTCAGTTCTTTCCTCGTCTGGCAATATTGCGTCTGAACAATCTCTCCTCCAGTTTATTTCTAGATTGAAGCCGGTTCTCGACCACTTTGATAACTTGAACCTCTAAAAGGCAAGAAGGAATTCGACAAATATCACTCTTCGCCATTGAAGATGATATCTCTGCTTTCCCGGATTAAGGAAAATCCCAGAGAAAGCCTCTTAATCAAAGATTCGGCAATACAACAGTTTTTCTCCGAAAGATTCGCTGACGAAGAGGTCATCAACACCTCCAAATTGGATTACATCACATAGCATTTCCCCAAGAAGATCTCGAGGAAAAGTATGATGTAATATCCCCAAGCAGGAAACAGTCTCTCAAGAGACTCGTGTTCCCCCAGTAGAGTCGATAAATGGCGTCTCCAACAGAGAAGTTTATACACCTCCATAGCTCAGACAAACGGGTTTCCCCAGCAAGTCTGACATCAAAACCTTTTCCATCAAATGGCATCTCCCCAGTAAACCCGGTGAGAAGTTTGATGAAAACCGCTACAAATAGTGCCCCTTGTCAAGAAAGTTTATTGACAAAAGAAACTGAGACCAGTTCCTTGGCTGAAGACCAGGATCAAGGGGAAGCTTATATCAGAAGCTGAGACCAGTTCCTTGGCTGAAGACCAGGATTGAGGGGAAGTTTATATCAGAAACTGAGACCAGTTCCTTGGCTGAAGACCAGGATCGAGGGGAAGTTTATATCAGAAACTGAGACCAATTCCGTGGCTGAAAACCAGGATCGAGGGGAAGTTTTTACCTTTTCTAAGTATCATTGCTTAGCAAAAGAAGATGGGTGAGTAAGCTACCATTCATAACCATCATCAAAATTTCGGGTATTCCGATATTTAATCCTCTTGCACTCTGAATGCCCGAATACCTTCGCCATTCACACCTTCGGGTCCAAGAAGATTAAATAGGGGCATCTGTCATACCCCAAATTTTGACCACTAAGATTTCCCATCATTGTGAAATCATCACCACAATATGGATGAACCATCATGCATCATCAATCACCTCAGACATGTTTTAGCATTCACCACGATCAAGAATTAGGGTTTCAAGCCCTCTCAAAGCACTTGGACAAAGGATCAATCAAGAAATGACATGATCTTCAACTTGTCTAAACCTCTCAAACACCCATAAGGGATCAAGAGAACTCTCACATCAAGAATCAAGCACAAGGTTGCAGCATTCCCAGTGGATCAAGCCTCAAGATCGCTAGTGTCACCAAATTAGGGTTTTGGTCGACTGAGGCCTCCAGATGGAAATTTTCCTCTAGGCATGATCCATTGCTTCAAAGAACAACTTAAGATACTCCAAGGGACATCATGGACCCAATCATCAAGTCAATTTAACCTCAGGGGAAGCATTCATAAAAAAAAAATAAGGAATTAGGGTTTCTTGACCTAATTCACCCCTAAGTTGACTTTTGGGACAAAATCTGAGCCAAGACCTCAAGACATGATTTGAGGGTCTCCAATGCACTACATTGATCCATTTGCAACAATGGATTAATCCAAGAAGCTTGATCCACAAGTTTCAATTTCATCAGGACCACAATTAGGGTTTCGAGGGAAAAGTCAATTGTACCTTTGACTTTTGACCCAGACATGCTCCCAAACCTTGGGACATGATTCAATACACCGTACAACACCTATGGAATATATCCATTAGGTTTGATTTAGGTCAAGGACTTGATTTCATAAAGGATCGCACAGTTTGGATTTCATCCGATAAAAAGTCAACTGTGCACAAAATCAAGTTTGACTTTTTGGAATTTTTCACAATTATGGTTCATTGACCCTAAAACAATGTTAATATGTGATTTGGATCATCATTCATCAAGAAAAATCAAAGAAAATTAGTTAACTTGTAAAAGGGGGTAACCATAAAAAACTTAGAATTTTTCTAAGTTATGGAACAAAGTGGCAAGGGTACCAACTTTGCAAGGCCATATCTCCCAAACCCTAAATCCTTTTTCTCCCATTCAAAGTTCAGATTGTAGTCCATGTTACATACTTCAAATATTTCAACTAGGCATCATCCCAATTCATCATGGATTTTGAGTTATTGATTGAGCAAAATCACAAAAAACTTGGATTTAACTATTTTCCAACACTTAGAAAATTTTAGACAGAATCTGTCTAAGTTTTTTACCAACTTCCAAGGCATTTTTTACCTTGATCCAAGTTGAACCAGGTCTAGGGTCAAACATCAAAGTTAAAGTACATCATCCAAGCTTTCCAAAGAGTACTAGAACTCCCTCTAATTCAAATTGAGCTGAGAGTTATGATCATTGAAAGTTGGCTCCAAAACTTGATTTTTTACAAGTCAGTTTGGGGTTTTTTGCTCGAATTTGGATTTTGTGCATAACCAAAAGCATGGTTATCTATCTGCACACCTCAAGGGGGAACAAGGAAGGGACAAGCACTGATCTGCCAGCCTCTCAAGTCCATGGAGCTATGTGTAGGCATGACACTCCTAAATTCAAAGATGCTTTAAATATTCAATTTTGTTTCAAAGCATTTAACTGATGCATAGAGGTGGTATTCATCAAGACAATGTTATCCAAGTTCAGTCAAGACTTATCCTTGAACCAAAGAACCTTAGGCCTGTGCTCTAACCTCAAGCCAATGGCTAGAGGAGACTTGAGATTCCATTTGATCACAATTGGCCACAGACCTGTACCAGTTGCCATATGTTGAAGCGGTAAAGCAGCAAGCAAAAATTAATAATTAACCCAATTTATCGTTCTCGACAGGGACCAGTGCGAGGGAAAGAATGCCATTCAACGGTTTCTAGATTTCTAAGCTTATGATTCAAAAGTTCTGGTTTAAAGCGAACCAAAAGCAAATGCGGAAAATGTAAAGACAGAAAATATAGAGTAAAGACTGAATTATAAACGGAGCCTTGTTGGAATTGGATCTCATCGATTGATAACACATGCATTCTTCCAATCAAGTAAACACAAATCAATCATTCGCCTAATATCCTCGCGTATCACTCACAACAGAGGTTATGTCTAACGCAACGTCGAGAGAACAACTGTATTGTCTTATCAGTGATGTCTCACGCAACAAAACCAACACAAAGCTTTAAGAGCTGATACTCATGCAAGTGTTAAGCCTAAATCTATGTCTAGAGTTCAGTCCTAACAGATATTACTATAACATCCATATCAAATAAATGATTTCTTAGTATTTAAACAAGATCAAAATACGTACACGCGCTCAACCCTTTTTACATGTATTCAACTAATTTTCCCAATGAATGTGAATATCCTTCTTCATCGCTATTATCACGCATCCTCGTGATACCGTATCGATCCTACTCATGCTAGCCATGCTACATAATCAACACAATACAACAAAAGATATCAACTCACAAAAACCATGTCAAAAGCTTGCTCATTGATAGAAGAAAATCTAAGACCAAAGATTTGTAAAGGTTTTGTCAAGACCACAAATAATCAATCAAAGACAACAACAATAGAAAATCAGAATTCATTCACAAACATACATTAGATGAATTACATAAGGTATCAAAATATTACATCCCTCTCCAACAAGAAATCAAAGCTCTTACCTTCTCTCCCTTGAAAATGAAGAAATGTAATGTTCTATGCGGAAAACTACAAGTCTCTCTCTCCAAAACTAAAAACTTTTACCTAAAAAGTGTGAAAATTCTATTTATACAAGTTAAGGATTTTCACCGTTCGCACTGCGAACCATTCATTCGCACAGCGAATGGCTAAAAACAGGCACTTCAGGTGCCTCTGCTGATCAAACCGCCCCAGAAAATTCACGTTACTTCGCACTGCGAAGGATTTGTTCGCACTGCAAACCTTCGCTTTCCCGTTCGCACTGCGAACTTTAGCTCCTTTTGATTCTGTCCAATTCTGGGACCATTCGCTGGACCCTTCGCTGGCGTTCGCAAAGCGAATGTTCGCTGGCATTCGCCTTCCCATTCGCAAAGCGAACCAACTGATGCATTCCTCATTTCTTTGACAGCTTGCACCATTTCTTGTGTCTTACACTTTTGATCATTTCATGCCTTATACTGCACAATAGTACACATATTACAAGCAACAAAGGTATTTTCAATGTTAGAAGAACATCAACAATCATGGATAAAAACCAATGAAAACATGAGAAAAGAGTGGAAAAAATGCAAAGAAAGATATGTCAATTTTAGGTCAAATCTTCACTTAACACTCTCCCCAACTAAACTTTTGCTTGTCCTCAAGCAAAGCACCCTTCATGAAAACAAGAGGATTTGCTCAAGTATAAGATTCAACCAAAGAAAGATAAATGCGGACAAGCACAAAAATGCGCACAAGCAACATTCACCACTCAATAGAATTGAACAATGACCAAGAATTAAGTTTTTAAACAAATATCATATTTGTTTCCAAGAACAACTAAGTTTTCATACTTGAATCACTCTAACACTCCTCTTCAAAATAAGAATGAAGAAATTGATGCATTTGCAACCGCGAGGAATTTCACTCACCCGACAAACAATGCAAATAACAATCAATTCATACAACATCTAACAATCATAAATGAAAACATGGAAGCAAAAAGATCACTAAGGGCTTTAAAGGTTGTATCTTGGTCGGGTTCACAACAAAGGGACATTTGTAAAGGCCATTGAATCCAAATTGCCGAAAAGTGATATTTACTCACAACAACTTCATTCACCATTCTCATTCCTTTACCACCAACCTTCTCAAACTTCCTTATGCACAATTATTTCATTCTCTATTTTTCTCATTCAAACAAGCATTCTTTTTCTTTTGTTTTTCACATTCATATTTGCACTTTTCATTTCATGCTTGTTTGAAATTTTTCAAAACCTGAAAGCAACCTACCATTTTCTTTTTCATTCTCCCTAACTTGAATTCAACCAAACCTCAAGTGAATGAACCTTACTTTTTAAGGCAAGGAAATCAAATTATACCAATGTTCAAAGGTTAAAGAAGAAATTTTTAGAAACTCACAAAATTCAATGATGAACCACACTTTCAAATTATGTACATAAACCAGTTCATCACTAAAATGAGATCTAAACTGTTTAGGCTCAAAGGGGCTAACGAATTCTCACTACTCACGGGTAAGATACTTTTGGATACGGTTGTGCTCAATATAAACAAATGCCTTGATCATTTCTAATGCTTCCACAAAATCACAATAATCAAAAGATAAAGCATGAATCAAACGAATTAACAAAGTTATCAGTCATCCAAACATTTAGTAAACAACTGAGGTTTCCTCACAAAAAGTGGCTTTTGGACCTAAGTGAAACAAGCAACCAAACAAGTTGCAAAATGAAACAAGAATACACATTTGCACAAAGCACAAAATTCTTAAATCATTCTAACATTCTATAAAGCAGTACAATTTACCATGCATACTTTCAACGCTCAACATCCATCCAGACTCGGTCGAAGCTTCATTGAATACTTTTATACACAAAGCAACTAATCTAGAAGGAGTTCTCATCATTCCTGATCGCACTAGAGAAACCATTAAAGGAACACAAATTCATATAATATTAACAAATGTACAAAGCTTAAAAATATAAAAACTACGCGATGCGATTCAATATCTAAACACCAATCCCCGACAACAGCGCCATTTTGTTGAAGCGGTAAAGCAGCAAGCAAAAATTAATAATTAACCCAATTTATCGTTCTCTATAGGGATCAGTGCGAGGGAAAGAATGCCATTCAACGATTTCTATATTTCTAAGCTTATGATTCAAAAGTTCTAGTTTAAAGCGAACAAAAAGCAAATGCGGAAAATGTAAAGACGGAAAATATAAAGTAAAGACTGCATTATAAACGGAGCCTTGTTGGAATTGGATCTCATCAATTGATAACACATGCATTCTTCCAATCAAGCAAACACAAATCAATCATTCGCCTAATATCCTCGCGTATCACTCACAACAGAGGTTATGTCTAACCCAACGTCGAGAGAACAACTGTATTGTCTTATCAGTGATGTCTCACGCAACAAAACCAACACAAAGCTTTAAGAGCTGATACTCATGCAAGTGTTAAGCCTAAATCTATGTCTAGAGTTCAGTCCTAACAGATATTACTATAACATCCATATCAAATAAATGATTTCTTAGTATTTAAACAAGATCAAAATACGTACACACGCTCAACTCTTTTTACATGTATTCAACTAATTTTCCCAATGAATGTGAATATTCTTCTTCACCGCTATTATCACGCATCCTCGCGATACCGTATCGATCCTACTCATGCCAGCCATGTTACATAATCAACACAATACAACAAAAGATATCAACTCACAAAAACCATGTCAAAAGCTTGCTCATTGATAGAAGAAAATCTAAGACCAAAGATTTGTAAAGGTTTTGTCAAGACCACAAATAATCAATCAAAGACAGCAACAATAGAAAATCAGAATTCATTCACAAACATACATTAGATGAATTACATAAGGTATCAAAAGATTACATCCCTCTCCAACAAGAAATCAAATCTCTTACCTTCTCTCCCTTGAAAATGAAGAAATGTAATGTTCTATGCTGAAAACTACAAGTCTCTCTCTCCAAAACTAAAAACTTTTACCTAAAAAGTGTGAAAATTCTATTTATACAAGTTCAGGATTTTCACCGTTCGCACTGCGAACCATTCATTCGCACAGCGAATGGCTAAAAACAGGCACTTCAGGTGCCTCTGCTGATCAAACCGCCCCAAAAAATTCACGTTACTTGGCACTGCGAAGGATTTGTTCGCACTGCAAACCTTCGCTTTCCCGTTCGCACTGCGAACTTTAGCTCCTTCTGGTTCTATCCAATTCTGGGACCATTCACTGGACCCTTCGCTGGCGTTCGCAAAGCGAATGTTCGCTGGCATTCGCCTTCCCATTCGCAAAGCGAACCAACTGATGCATTCCTCATTTCTTTGACAGCTTGCACCATTTCTTGTGTCTTTTACTTTTGATCATTTCATGCCTTATACTGCACAATAGTACACATATTACAAGCAACAAAGGTATTTTCAATGTTAGAAGAACAACAACAATCATGGATAAAAACCAATGAAAACATGAGAAAAGAGTGGAAAAAATGCAAAGAAAGATATGTCAATTTTAGGTCAAATCTGCACTTAACACTCTCCCCAACTAAACTTTTGCTTGTCCTCAAGCCAAGCACCCTTCATGAAAACAAGAGGATTTGCTCAAGTATAAGATTCAACCAAAGAAAGATAAATGCGGACAAGCACAAAAATGCGCACAAGCAACATTCACCACTCAATAGAATTGAACAATGACCAAGAATTAAGTTCTTAAACAAATATCATATTTGTTTCCAAGAACAACTAAGTTTTCATACTTGAATCACTCTAACACTCCTCTTCAAAATAAGAATGAAGAAATTGATGCGTTTGCAACCGCGGGGAATTTCACTCACCCGACAAACAATGCAAATAACAATCAATTCATACAACATCTAACAATCATAAATGAAAACATGGAAGCAAAAAGATCATTAAGGGCTTTAAAGGTTGTATCTTGGTCGGGTTCACAACAAAGGGACATTTGTAAAGGCCATTGAATCCAAATTGCCGAAAAGTGATATTTACTCACAACAACTTCATTCACCATTCTCATTCCTTTACCACCAACCTTCTCAAACTTCCTTATGCACAATTATTTCATTCTCTATTTTTCTCATTCAAACAAGCATTCTTTTTCTTTTGTTTTTCACATTCATATTTGCACTTTTCATTTCATGCTTGTT
The DNA here is from genome assembly GCA_022829125.1 of Lathyrus tuberosus. Lineage (NCBI taxonomy): Eukaryota > Viridiplantae > Streptophyta > Magnoliopsida > Fabales > Fabaceae > Lathyrus > Lathyrus tuberosus. The sequence continues at coordinate 2,251,450 of JALAZF010000222.1, read as the reverse complement.
TGAAAATTTTCAAAACCTGAAAGCAACCTACCATCTTCTTTTTCATTCTCCCCAACTTGAATTCAACCAAACCTCAAGTGAATGAACCTTACTTTTTAAGGCAAGGAAATCAAATTATACCAATGTTCAAAGGTTAAAGAAGAAATTTTTAGAAACTCACAAAATTCAATGATGAACCACACTTTCAAATTATGTACATAAACCAGTTCATCACTAAAATGAGATCTAAACTGTTTAGGCTCAAAGGGGCTAACGAATTCTCACTACTCACGGGTAAGATACTTTTGGATACGGTTGTGCTTAATATAAACAAATGCCTTGATCATTTCTAATGCTTCCACAAAATCACAATAATCAAAAGATAAAGCATGAATCAAACGAATTAACAAAGTTATCAGTCATCCAAACATTTAGTAAACAACTGAGGTTTCCTCACAAAAAGTGGCTTTTGGACCTAAGTGAAACAAGCAATCAAACAAGTTGCAAAATGAAACAAGAATACACATTTGCACAAAGCACAAAATTCTTAAATCATTCTAACATTCTATAAAGCAGTACAATTTACCATGCATACTTTCAACGCTCAACATCCATCCAGACTCGGTCGAAGCTTCATTGAATACTTTTATACACAAAGCAACTAATCTAGAAGGAGTTCTCATCATTCCTGATCACACTAGAGAAACCATTAAAGGAACACAAATGCATATAATATTAACAAATGTACAAAGCTTAAAAATATAAAAACTACGCGATGCGATTCAATATCTAAACACCAATCCCCGGCAACAGCGCCATTTTGTTGAAGCGGTAAAGCAGCAAGCAAAAATTAATAATTAACCCAATTTATCGTTCTCTATAGGGATCAGTGCGAGGGAAAGAATGCCATTCAACGATTTCTATATTTCTAAGCTTATGATTCAAAAGTTCTGGTTTAAAGCGAACCAAAAGCAAATGCGGAAAATGTAAAGACGGAAAATATAAAGTAAAGACTGCATTATAAACGGAGCCTTGTTGGAATTGGATCTCATCAATTGATAACACATGCATTCTTCCAATCAAGTAAACACAAATCAATCATTCGCCTAATATCCTCGCGTATCACTCACAACAGAGGTTATGTCTAACGCAACGTCGAGAGAACAACTGTATTGTCTTATCAGTGATGTCTCACGCAACAAAACCAACACAAAGCTTTAAGAGCTGATACTCATGCAAGTGTTAAGCCTAAATCTATGTCTAGAGTTCAGTCCTAACAGATATTACTATAACATCCATATCAAATAAATGATTTCTTAGTATTTAAACAAGATCAAAATACGTACACACGCTCAACTCTTTTTACATGTATTCAACTAATTTTCCCAATGAATGTGAATATCCTTCTTCACCGCTATTATCACGCATCCTCGCGATACCGTATCGATCCTACTCATGCCAGCCATGTTACATAATCAACACAATACAACAAAAGATATCAACTCACAAAAACCATGTCAAAAGCTTGCTCATTGATAGAAGAAAATCTAAGACCAAAGATTTGTAAAGGTTTTGTCAAGACCACAAATAATCAATCAAAGACAGCAACAATAGAAAATCAGAATTCATTCACAAACATACATTAGATGAATTACATAAGGTATCAAAAGATTACATCCCTCTCCAACAAGAAATCAAATCTCTTACCTTCTCTCCCTTGAAAATGAAGAAATGTAATGTTCTATGCTGAAAACTACAAGTCTCTCTCTCCAAAACTAAAAACTTTTACCTAAAAGGTATGAAAATTCTATTTATACAAGTTCAGGATTTTCACCGTTCGCACTGCGAACCATTCATTCGCACAGCGAATGGCTAAAAACAGGCACTTCAGGTGCCTCTGCTGATCAAACCGCCCCAAAAAATTCACGTTACTTGGCACTGCGAAGGATTTGTTTGCACTGCAAACCTTCGCTTTCCCGTTCGCACTGCGAACTTTAGCTCCTTCTGGTTCTATCCAATTCTGGGACCATTCACTGGACCCTTCGCTGGCGTTCGCAAAGCGAATGTTCGCTGGCATTCCCCTTCCCATTCGCAAAGCGAACCAACTGATGCATTCGTCATTTCTTTGACAGCTTGCACCATTTCTTGTGTCTTACACTTTTGATCATTTCATGCCTTATACTGCACAATAGTACACATATTACAAGCAACAAAGGTATTTTCAATGTTAGAAGAACAACAACAATCATGGATAAAAACCAATGAAAACATGAGAAAAGAGTGGAAAAAATGCAAAGAAAGATATGTCAATTTTAGGTCAAATCTGCACTTAACACTCTCCCCAACTAAACTTTTGCTTGTCCTCAAGCCAAGCACCCTTCATGAAAACAAGAGGATTTACTCAAGTATAAGATTCAACCAAAGAAAGATAAATGCGGACAAGCACAAAAATGCGCACAAGCAACATTCACCACTCAATAGAATTGAACAATGACCAAGAATTAAGTTCTTAAACAAATATCATATTTGTTTCCAAGAACAACTAAGTTTTCATACTTGAATCACTCTAACACTCCTCTTCAAAATAAGAATGAAGAAATTGATGCGTTTGCAACCGCGGGGAATTTCACTCACCCGACAAACAATGCAAATAACAATCAATTCATACAACATCTAACAATCATAAATGAAAACATGGAAGCAAAAAGATCATTAAGGGCTTTAAAGGTTGTATCTTGGTCGGGTTCACAACAAAGGGACATTTGTAAAGGCCATTGAATCCAAATTGCCGAAAAGTGATATTTACTCACAACAACTTCATTCACCATTCTCATTCCTTTACCACCAACCTTCTCAAACTTCCTTATGCACAATTATTTCATTCTCTATTTTTCTCATTCAAACAAGCATTCTTTTTCTTTTGTTTTTCACATTCATATTTGCACTTTTCATTTCATGCTTGTTTGAAATTTTTCAAAACCTGAAAGCAACCTACCATTTTCTTTTTCATTCTCCCTAACTTGAATTCAACCAAACCTCAAGTGAATGAACCTTACTTTTTAAGGCAAGGAAATCAAATTATACCAATGTTCAAAGGTTAAAGAAGAAATTTTTAGAAACTCACAAAATTCAATGATGAACCACACTTTCAAATTATGTACATAAACCAGTTCATCACTAAAATGAGATCTAAACTGTTTAGGCTCAAAGGGGCTAACGAATTCTCACTACTCACGGGTAAGATACTTTTGGATACGGTTGTGCTCAATATAAACAAATGCCTTGATCATTTCTAATGCTTCCACAAAATCACAATAATCAAAAGATAAAGCATGAATCAAACGAATTAACAAAGTTATCAGTCATCCAAACATTTAGTAAACAACTGAGGTTTCCTCACAAAAAGTGGCTTTTGGACCTAAGTGAAACAAGCAATCAAACAAGTTGCAAAATGAAACAAGAATACACATTTGCACAAAGCACAAAATTCTTAAATCATTCTAACATTCTACAAAGCAGTACAATTTACCATGCATACTTTCAACGCTCAACATCCATCCAGACTCGGTCGAAGCTTCATTGAATACTTTTATACACAAAGCAACTAATCTAGAAGGAGTTCTCATCATTCCTGATCACACTAGAGAAACCATTAAAGGAACACAAATGCATATAATATTAACAAATGTACAAAGCTTAAAAATATAAAAACTACGCGATGCGATTCAATATCTAAACACCAATCCCCGGCAACAGCGCCATTTTGTTGAAGCGGTAAAGCAGCAAGCAAAAATTAATAATTAACCCAATTTATCGTTCTATATAGGGATCAGTGCGAGGGAAAGAATGCCATTCAACGATTTCTATATTTCTAAGCTTATGATTCAAAAGTTCTGGTTTAAAGCGAACCAAAAGCAAATGCGGAAAATGTAAAGACGGAAAATATAAAGTAAAGACTGCATTATAAACGGAGCCTTGTTGGAATTGGATCTCATCAATTGATAACACATGCATTCTTCCAATCAAGTAAACACAAATCAATCATTCGCCTAATATCCTCGCGTATCACTCACAACAGAGGTTATGTCTAACGCAACGTCGAGAGAACAACTGTATTGTCTTATCAGTGATGTCTCACACAACAAAACCAACACAAAGCTTTAAGAGCTGATACTCATGCAAGTGTTAAGCCTAAATCTATGTCCAGAGTTCAGTCCTAACAGATATTACTATAACATCCATATCAAATAAATGATTTCTTAGTATTTAAACAAGATCAAAATACGTACACGCGCTCAACCCTTTTTACATGTATTCAACTAATTTTCCCAATGAATGTGAATATCCTTCTTCATCGCTATTATCACGCATCCTCGCGATACCGTATCGATCCTACTCATGCCAGCCATGCTACATAATCAACACAATACAACAAAAGATATCAACTCACAAAAACCATGTCAAAAGCTTGCTCATTGATAGAAGAAAATCTAAGACCAAAGATTTGTAAAGGTTTTGTCAAGACCACAAATAATCAATCAAAGACAGCAACAATAGAAAATCAGAATTCATTCACAAACATACATTAGATGAATTACATAAGGTATCAAAAGATTACATCCCTCTCCAACAAGAAATCAAATCTCTTACCTTCTCTCCCTTGAAAATGAAGAAATGTAATGTTCTATGCTGAAAACTACAAGTCTCTCTCTCCAAAACTAAAAACTTTTACCTAAAAAGTGTGAAAATTCTATTTATACAAGTTCAGGATTTTCACCGTTCGCACTGCGAACCATTCATTCACACAGCAAATGGCTAAAAACAGGCACTTCAGGTGCCTCTGCTGATCAAACCGCCCCAACAAATTCACGTTACTTGGCACTGCAAAGGATTTGTTCGCACTGCAAACCTTCGCTTTCCCGTTCGCACTGCGAACTTTAGCTCCTTCTGGTTTTGTCCAATTCTGGGACCATTCGCTGGACCCTTCGCTGGCGTTCGCAAAGCGAATGTTCGCTGGCATTCGCCTTCCCATTCGCAAAGCGAACCAACTGATGCATTCCTCATTTCTTTGACAGCTTGCACCATTTCTTGTGTCTTACACTTTTGATCATTTCATGCCTTATACTGCACAATAGTACACATATTACAAGCAACAAAGGTATTTTCAATGTTAGAAGAACAACAACAATCATGGATAAAAACCAATGAAAACATGAGAAAAGAGTGGAAAAAATGCAAAGAAAGATATGTCAATTTTAGGTCAAATCTGCACTTAACACTCTCCCCAACTAAACTTTTGCTTGTCCTCAAGCCAAGCACCCTTCATGAAAACAAGAGGATTTGCTCAAGTATAAGATTCAACAAAAGAAAGATAAATGCGGACAAGCACAAAAATGCGCACAAGCAACATTCACCACTCAATAGAATTGAACAATGGCCAAGAATTAAGTTCTTAAACAAATATCATATTTGTTTCCAAGAACAACTAAGTTTTCATACTTGAATCACTCTAACAGTCCCCTTCAAAATAAGAATGAAGAAATTGATGCGTTTGCAACCGCGGGGAATTTCACTCACCCGACAAACAATGCAAATAACAATCAATTCATACAACATCTAACAATCATAAATGAAAACATGGAAGCAAAAAGATCATTAAGGGCTTTAAAGGTTGTATCTTGGTCGGGTTCACAACAAAGGGACATTTGTAAAGGCCATTGAATCCAAATTGCCGAAAAGTGATATTTACTCACAACAACTTCATTCACCATTCTCATTCCTTTACCACCAACCTTCTCAAACTTCCTTATGCACAATTATTTCATTCTCTATTTTTCTCATTCAAACAAGCATTCTTTTTCTTTTGTTTTTCACATTCATATTTGCACTTTTCATTTCATGCTTGTTTGAAAATTTTCAAAACCTGAAAGCAACCTACCATCTTCTTTTTCATTCTCCCCAACTTGAATTCAACCAAACCTCAAGTGAATGAACCTTACTTTTTAAGGCAAGGAAATCAAATTATACCAATGTTCAAAGGTTAAAGAAGAAATTTTTAGAAACTCACAAAATTCAATGATGAACCACACTTTCAAATTATGTACATAAACCAGTTCATCACTAAAATGAGATCTAAACTGTTTAGGCTCAAAGGGGCTAACGAATTCTCACTACTCACGGGTAAGATACTTTTGGATACGGTTGTGCTCAATATAAACAAATGCCTTGATCATTTCTAATGCTTCCACAAAATCACAATAATCAAAAGATAAAGCATGAATCAAACGAATTAACAAAGTTATCAGTCATCCAAACATTTAGTAAACAACTGAGGTTTCCTCACAAAAAGTGGCTTTTGGACCTAAGTGAAACAAGCAATCAAACAAGTTGCAAAATGAAACAAGAATACACATTTGCACAAAGCACAAAATTCTTAAATCATTCTAACATTCTATAAAGCAGTACAATTTACCATGCATACTTTCAACGCTCAACATCCATCCAGACTCGGTCGAAGCTTCATTGAATACTTTTATACACAAAGCAACTAATCTAGAAGGAGTTCTCATCATTCCTGATCACACTAGAGAAACCATTAAAGGAACACAAATGCATATAATATTAACAAATGTACAAAGCTTAAAAATATAAAAACTACGCGATGCGATTCAATATCTAAACACCAATCCCCGGCAACAGCGCCATTTTGTTGAAGCGGTAAAGCAGCAAGCAAAAATTAATAATTAACCCAATTTATCGTTCTCTATAGGGATCAGTGCGAGGGAAAGAATGCCATTCAATGATTTCTATATTTCTAAGCTTATGATTCAAAAGTTCTGGTTTAAAGCGAACCAAAAGCAAATGCGGAAAATGTAAAGACGGAAAATATAAAGTAAAGACTGCATTATAAATGGAGCCTTGTTGGAATTGGATCTCATCAATTGATAACACATGCATTCTTCTAATCAAGTAAACACAAATCAATCATTCGCCTAATATCCTCGCGTATCACTCACAACAGAGGTTATGTCTAACGCAACGTCGAGAAAACAACTGTATTGTCTTATCAGTGATGTCTCACGCAACAAAACCAACACAAAGCTTTAAGAGCTGATACTCATGCAAGTGTTAAGCCTAAATCTATGTCTAGATTTCAGTCCTAACAGATATTACTATAACATCCATATCAAATAAATGATTTCTTAGTATTTAAACAAGATCAAAATACGTACACACGCTCAACCCTTTTTACATGTATTCAACTAATTTTCCCAATGAATGTGAATATCCTTCTTCATCGCTATTATCATGCATCCTCGCGATACCGTATCGATCCTACTCATGCTAGCCATGCTACATAATCAACACAATACAACAAAAGATATCAACTCACAAAAACCATGTCAAAAGCTTGCTCATTGATAGAAGAAAATCTAAGACCAAAGATTTGTAAAGGTTTTGTCAAGACCACAAATAATCAATCAAAGACAGCAACAATAGAAAATCAGAATTCATTCACAAACATACATTAGATGAATTACATAAGGTATCAAAAGATTACATCCCTCTCCAACAAGAAATCAAATCTCTTACCTTATCTCCCTTGAAAATGAAGAAATGTAATGTTCTATGCTGAAAACTACAAGTCTCTCTCTCCAAAACTAAAAACTTTTACCTAAAAAGTGTGAAAATTCTATTTATACAAGTTCAGGATTTTCACCGTTCGCACTGCGAACCATTCATTCGCACAGCGAATGGCTAAAAACAGGCACTTCAGGTGCCTCTGCTGATCAAAACGCCCCAGAAAATTCACGTTACTTCGCACTGCGAAGGATTTTTTGGCACTGCAAACCTTCACTTTCCCGTTCGCACTGCGAACCTTAGCTCCTTTTGGTTCTGTCCAATTCTGGGACCATTCGCTGGACCCTTCGCTAGCGTTCGCAAAGCAAACGTTCGCTGACATTCGCCTTCCCATTCGCAAAGCGAACCAACTGATGCATTCCTCATTTCTTTGACAGCTTGCACCATTTCTTGTGTCTTACACTTTTGATCATTTCATGCCTTATACTGCACAATAGTACACATATTACAAGCAACAAAGGTATTTTCAATGTTAGAAGAACAACAACAATCATGGATAAAAACCTATGAAAACATGAGAAAAGAGTGGAAAAAATGCAAAGAAAGATATGTCAATTTTAGGTCAAATCTGCACTTAACACTCTCCCCAACTAAACTTTTGCTTGTCCTTAAGCCAAGCACCCTTCATGAAAACAAGAGGATTTGCTCAAGTATAAGATTCAACCAAAGAAAGATAAATGCGGACAAGCACAAAAATGCGCACAAGCAACATTCACCACTCAATAGAATTGAACAATGACCAAGAATTAAGTTCTTAAACAAATATCATATTTGTTTCCAAGAACAACTAAGTTTTCATACTTGAATCACTCTAACACTCCTCTTCAAAATAAGAATGAAGAAATTGATGCGTTTGCAACCGCGGGGAATTTCACTCACCCGACAAACAATGCAAATAACAATCAATTCATACAACATCTAACAATCATAAATGAAAACATGGAAGCAAAAAGATCATTAAGGGCTTTAAAGGTTGTATCTTGGTCGGGTTCACAACAAAGGGACATTTGTAAAGGCCATTGAATCCAAATTGCCGAAAAGTGATATTTACTCACAACAACTTCATTCACCATTCTCATTCCTTTACCACCAACCTTCTCAAACTTCCTTATGCACAATTATTTCATTCTCTATTTTTCTCATTCAAACAAGCATTCTTTTTCTTTTGTTTTTCACATTCATATTTGCACTTTTCATTTCATGCTTGTTTGAAAATTTTCAAAACCTGAAAGCAACCTACCATCTTCTTTTTTATTCTCCCCAACTTGAATTCAACCAAACCTCAAGTGAATGAACCTTACTTTTTAAGGCAAGGAAATCAAATTATACCAATGTTTAAAGGTTAAAGAAGAAATTTTTAGAAACTCACAAAATTCAATGATGAACCACACTTTCAAATTATGTACATAAACCAGTTCATCACTAAAATGAGATCTAAACTGTTTAGGCTCAAAGGGGCTAACGAATTCTCACTACTCACGGGTAAGATACTTTTGGATACGGTTGTGCTCAATATAAACAAATGCCTTGATCATTTCTAATGCTTCCACAAAATCACAATAATCAAAAGATAAAGCATGAATCAAACGAATTAACAAAGTTATCAGTCATCCAAACATTTAGTAACCAACTGAGGTTTCCTCACAAAAAGCGGCTTTTGGACCTAAGTGAAACAAGCAATCAAACAAGTTGCAAAATGAAACAAGAATACACATTTGCACAAAGCACAAAATTCTTAAATCATTCTAACATTCTATAAAGCAGTACAATTTACCATGCATACTTTCAACGCTCAACATCCATCCAGACTCGGTCGAAGCTTCATTGAATACTTTTATGCACAAAGCAACTAATCTAGAAGGAGTTCTCATCATTCCTGATCACACTAGAGAAACCATTAAAGGAACACAAATGCATATAATATTAACAAATGTACAAAGCTTAAAAATATAAAAACTACGCGATGCGATTCAATATCTAAACACCAATCCCCGGCAACAACGCCATTTTGTTGAAGCGGTAAAGCCGCAAGCAAAAATTAATAATTAACCCAATTTATCGTTCTCTATAGGGATCAGTGCGAGGGAAAGAATGCCATTCAACGATTTCTATATTTCTAAGCTTATGATTCAAAAGTTCTGGTTTAAAGCGAACCAAAAGCAAATGCGGAAAATGTAAAGATGGAAAATATAAAGTAAAAACTGCATTATAAATGGAGCCTTGTTGGAATTGGATCTCATCAATTGATAACACATGCATTCTTCTAATCAAGTAAACACAAATCAATCATTCGCCTAATATCCTCGCGTATCACTCACAACAGAGGTTATGTCTAACGCAACGTCGAGAAAACAACTGTATTGTCTTATCAGTGATGTCTCACGCAACAAAACCAACACAAAGCTTTAAGAGCTGATACTCATGCAAGTGTTAAGCCTAAATCTATGTCTAGAGTTCAGTCCTAACAGATATTACTATAACATCCATATCAAATAAATGATTTCTTAGTATTTAAACAAGATCAAAATACGTACACACGCTCAACGCTTTTTACATGTATTCAACTAATTTTCCCAATGAATGTGAATATCCTTCTTCATCGCTATTATCATGCATCCTCGCGATACCGTATCGATCCTACTCATGCTAGCCATGCTACATAATCAACACAATACAACAAAAGATATCAACTCACAAAAACCATGTCAAAAGCTTGCTCATTGATAGAAGAAAATCTAAGACCAAAGATTTGTAAAGGTTTTGTCAAGACCACAAATAATCAATCAAAGACAGCAACAATAGAAAATCAGAATTCATTCACAAACATACATTAGATGAATTACATAAGGTATCAAAAGATTACATCCCTCTCCAACAAGAAATCAAATTTCTTACCTTATCTCCCTTGAAAATGAAGAAATGTAATGTTCTATGCTGAAAACTACAAGTCTCTCTATCCAAAACTAAAAACTTTTACCTAAAAAGTGTGAAAATTCTATTTATACAAGTTCAGGATTTTCACCGTTCGCACTGCGAACCATTCATTCGCACAGCGAATGGCTAAAAACAGGCACTTCAGGTGCCTCTGCTGATCAAAACGCCCCAGAAAATTCACGTTACTTCGCACTGCGAAGGATTTTTTGGCACTGCAAACCTTCACTTTCCCGTTCGCACTGCGAACTTTAGCTCCTATTGGTTCTGTCCAATTCTGGGACCATTCGCTGGACCCTTCGCTAGCGTTCGCAAAGCGAACGTTCGCTGGCATTCGCCTTCCCATTCGCAAAGCGAACCAACTGATGCATTCCTCATTTCTTTGACAGCTTGCACCATTTCTTGTGTCTTACACTTTTGATCATTTCATGCCTTATACTGCACAATAGTACACATATTACAAGCAACAAAGGTATTTTCAATGTTAGAAGAACAACAACAATCATGGATAAAAACCTATGAAAACATGAGAAAAGAGTGGAAAAAATGCAAAGAAAGATATGTCATTTTGAGGTCAAATCTGCACTTAACACTCTCCCCAACTAAACTTTTGCTTGTCCTCAAGCAAATCACCCCTCATGAAAATAAAAGGATTTGCTCAAGTATAAGATTCAACCAAAGAAAGATAAATGCGGACAAGCACAAAAATGCGCACAAGCAACATTCACCACTCAATAGAATCGAACAATGACCAAGAATTAAGTTCTTAAACAAATATCATAATTGTTTCCAAGAACAACTAAGTTTTCATACTTGAATCACTCTAACACTCCTCTTCCAAATAAGAATGAAGAAATTGACGCGTTTGCAACCGCGGGGAATTTCACTCACTCGACAAACAATGCAAATAACAATCAATTCATACAACATCTAACAATCATAAATGAAAACATGGAAGCAAAAAGATCACTAAGGGCTTTAAAGGTTGTATCTTGGTCGGGTTCACAACAAAGGGACATTTGTAAAGGCCATTGAATCGAAATTGCCGAAAAATGATATTTACTCACAACAACTTCATTCACCATTCTCATTCCTTTACCACCAACCTTCTCAAACTTCCTTATGCACAGTTATTTCATTCTCTATTTTTCTCATTCAAACAAGCATTCTTTTTCTTTTGTTGTTCACATTCATATTTACACTTTTTCATTTCATGCTTGTTTGAAATTTTTCAAAAGTTGAAAGCAACCTACCATCTTCTTTTTCATTCTCCCCAACTTGAATTCAACCAAACCTCAAGTGAATGAACCTTACTTTTTAAGGCAAGGAAATCAAATTATACCAATGTTCAAAGGTTAAAGAAGAAATTTTTAGAAACTCACAAAATTCAATGATGAACCACACTTTCAAATTATGTACATAAACCAGTTCATCACTAAAATGAGATCTAAACTGTTTAGGCTCAAAGGGGCTAACGAATTCTCACTACTCACGGGTAAGATACTATTGGATACGGTTGTGCTCAATATAAACAAATGCCTTAATCATTTCTAATGCTTCCACAAAATCACAATAATTAAAAGATAAAGCATGAATCAAACGAATTAACAAAGTTATCAGTCATCCAAACATTTAGTAAACAACTGAGGTTTCCTCACAAAAAGTGGCTTTTGGACCTAAGTGAAACAAGCAATCAAACAAGTTGCAAAATGAAACAAGAATACACATTTGCACAAAGCAAAAAATTCTTAAATCATTCTAACATTCTATAAAGCAGTACAATTTACCATGCATACTTTCAACGCTCAACATCCATCCAGACTCGGTCGAAGCTTCATTAAATACTTTTATACACAAAGCAACTAATCTAGAAGGAGTTCTCATCATTCCTGATCACACTAGAGAAAACATTAAAGGAACACAAATGTATATAATATTAACAAATGTACAAATCTTAAAAATATAGAAACTATGCGATGCGATTCAAAATCTAAACACCAATCCCCGGCAACGGCGCCATTTTGTTGAAGCGGTAAAGCAGCAAGCAAAAATTAATAATTAACCCAATTTATCGTTCTCCACAGGGATCAGTGCGAGGGAAATAATGCCATTCAACTATTTCTATATATAAGTTCTGGTTTAAAGAGAACCAAAAGCAAATGCGGAAAATGTAAAGACGGAAAATATAAAGTAAAGACTGAATTATAAACGGAGCCTTGTTGGAATTGGATCTCATCAATTGATAACACATGCATTCTTCTAATCAAGTAAACACAAATCAATCATTCGCCTAATATCCTTGCGTATCACTCACAACAGAGATTATGTCTAACGCAACATCGAGAGAACAACTGTATTGTCTTATCAGTGATGTCTCACGCAACAAAACTAACACAGAGCTTTAAGAGCTGATACTCACGCAAGTGTTAAGCCTAAATCTATGTCTAGAGTTTAGTCCTAACAGATATTACTATAACATCCATATCAAATAAATGATTTCTTAGTATTTAAACAAGATCAAAATACGTACACACGCTCAACCCTTTTTACATGTATTCAACTAATTTGCCCAATGAATGTGAACATCCTTCTTCATCGCTATTATCGCGCATCCTCGCGATACCGTATCGATCCTACTCATGCTAGCCATGCTACATAATCAACACAATACAACATAAGATAAAATGAATATCAACTCACAAAACCATGTCAAAAGCTTGCTCATTGATAGAAGAGAATCTAAGCCCAAAGATTTGTAAAGGTTTTGTCAAGACCACAAATAATCAATCAAAGACAACAACAATAGAAAATCAGAATTCATTCACAAACATACATTAGATGAATTACATAAGGTATCAAAAGATTACATCCCTCTCCAACAAGAAATCAAATCTCTTACCTTATCTCCCTTGAAAATGAAGAAATGTAATGTTCTATGCTAAAAACTACAAGTCTCTCTCTCCAAAACTAAAAACTTTTACCTAAAAAGTATGAAAATTCTATTTATACAATTTCAGGATTTTCACCGTTCGCACTGCGAACCATTCATTCGCACATCGAATGGCTAAAAACAGGCACTGCAGGTGCCCCTGCTGATCAAACCGCCCCAGAAAATTCACGTTACTTCGCATTGCAAAGGATTTGTTCACACTGCAAACCTTCGCTTTCCCGTTCGCACTGTGAACTTTAGCTCCGTTTGGTTCTGTCCAATTCTGGGACCATTTGTTGGACCTTTCGCTGGCGTTCGCAAAGCGAACGTTCGCTGGCATTCGTCTTCCCATTCGCAAAGCGAACCAACTGATGCACTCCTCATTTCTTTGATAGCTTGCACCATTTCTTGTGTCTTACACTTTTGATCATTTCATGCCTTATGCTGCACAAGGTATTTTCAATGTTAGAAGAACAACAACAATCATGGATAAAAACCAATGAAAACTTGAGAAAAGAGTGGAAAAAATGCAAAGAAAGTTATGTCATTTTTAGGTCAAATATGCACTTAACACCATACATTATTGATGCCAAAACAAACTTGACACACTATAAATAGGCCTCAATTGTGATCAGTTTGAGTACACCAAAACACCCAAACTGATGCTTTCCTCAAAATCCCTCTCTTAAGGCCAAAATGCCTTCTTTTGCAAGGTATCTCTGAGTTTTTGAGTTAGAGAGCAATTCCATCACAATTCATGATCCAAACACCTCTAATATGTTGTATCTAAGCTGTTCAAACATAAACATGTGACATGTAACACCAAAATCTCAAAGTCCACCTCCAAAACCTCAAAATTGGACCTTTTTGAATTTTTCAAGCCAAGTCTTGATTCAGTCACTTTCAAAACCAGATAAAACCTCAAACACACTCCAAATATTATCCTTGAACTGTCCTAAATGGTTCCCCACATCTGGAACACCATTTGAGAGAGTTTCCATATTGGTCACTTTTTCCCCTTTTGCAAGAAAGAGCTCAAACTTGTTCCTGAGGATTCCAGCTGGTTCCAACCATTCAAAAAGCTTCTAAGGGATCATTTGAGAGTGTCTAAAGCATCAAATTGTTTTTGGCACAAGAAACTTAGTAGATAGCACAAAAAGCTCCCAAAGAGGTAAGCATCACAACTTGAACTCTTTGAATTATGCATTGCTTTGAAGTCCACTGATCATAAACATCTCATACATGTTGTATATGTTATGTTTGAATCAATTCATCTTACAATTCTTTCCTATACCGTGAGGTAGCACAGAAAATGCAAATGGTGGCCTATTTCAAAACCACTATCGAGTTTTAAAATGAGGACCTCATCTGAAAAAACCAAGGGCACCATTGGATTCCTTGTGAAATTCGAGCCAGGATAGACCTAAATTTTATCCCAATCCATGGAGAAATGAGAAAGTTACAGCCTTTACGTTTTTGGCCCAAGAACTTGCCTTGCCTTGCCTTGGCCAGGCCTAAAACAAGGCACTCCTTATGTATTCATGGGGTGGTTTTGATACACGGATGTATCACCACCCGAGTGGTAGAAGGCGTGCACTGTAACTTGGAGGTCTGGGGTCCGAATCCCCCTCGCCCCAGACCCTCTTTTTACCTTTTTATTTTCATTTTTTAATATTTGTTCATATTATTTTAAATGATTTGGAAAATTAATTTCTCTCTCAATTTTAATTATTTTTGATTGATTCTTTTTGCAAAAAATCACAAAAATGTTGAAATATTTTATTTCACAAAAAAATAAAATTAATATTATTTATTTAATATAGTTGATATTTTTGTAAATAAATTCATTTTTATTGTTTTTAAACATTTCAAAAAATGAATATTCATCTTGAAAATAAAAATCAAATGAGTCCTAAATCATCTTGTGATTAAAACCTCATTTTTCAAACCTTAATAAAAAATCACAAGTAGTTTATTTAGACTTATTTGGTATTTTTGTCATTTTTATTCATTTTATTAAAAGGATTACTTTTAAAAGAAAACGAAATTAGGGTTTCTTTGATTTTCACCCTAAAAAATCTTTTTCAAACACTCATGGGCCTCTTGATAGAGTGTAAGTCCCACCCCTTTGTAAATAAAACAATTTTGGGCCTCACACATTGTATAAGTCCCTCTGTATATTTTCAAAAGTTCGCCGCGGTCATCGCCTTTGTAACAAAATCAATTGGGCTTCTCCTTGAGCTATAAGACCCATATTTATTCATTTTCAAACTCTTTGGGCCTCTAATAGAGTGTAAGACCCAATCCCTTTTTGAAACTAAAATAACTTGGGCCTCAGTTTTGTATAAGACCCACTGTGATTTCAAAATCTCGGCGCGATCGCCGTTTTCAAAACATTGTCATCTGGGCCTCCCCTTGTGTTATAAGTCCCATTTATTTTCCTTTTTCAAATAATTTGGGCTTCTCCTTAAGTTTTAAGACCCATCCCTTTGTACAAAAAACCTCTTTGGGCCTCGGTCATTATATAAGCCCCAAGTACAGTTTATAAAACAACGGTACGATTATTGTTTTTCACCTGGGCCTCTCCTTGAGTATAAGCCCCAATAATCTTTTCAAAAAACAACTTCCCTTTTGATTTAGATTCAAATATACATGTTGTTATCAAAACTTTCTTTAATTTTTTTGAACAACTAACAATACAGCATGGAAGCTTGCTCACCTGTAAGTTTTAATAGCTTTCATTTACTCGCTTTCATATATATATATATATATATATATAACTGTATTGTGGGAAGTTGCTCCTCTGTAAGTCTTCTTTCATACCCTTTTAGATACTTGTCACATATCCACTGTATATATACTAGTATAGCTATTTAGAGTTTTCCCCAGTAACTAGGTCTAGAACTACGTAAAGCCATGTTGGTCACTCTTTAAATACAGTCAAAACTAGATCCCCATAGGATTTCCAGATACAGTCTTGCCTTCTCTTGGGCTTAAACAATATGGAACAAAGAGAAAGGCAGTATTCTTCGTGAACTTTTTCTCAGGCTGTCACTATTAGAAATCGTCAAAGAAATTCTACTCCCCGGAGTTGATCTATTCTCGGTGAATAGCATCTCTTGAGTTTCTTTAAACCTCAGAACTTTCACTAAATGATCTATTCTCGGTGAATAGCATTTCTTGAACTTTTCTTGGTTTGGGACCCACAGGCTTCCTAAAAGCATCCCCGCCTCCTCTTGGGCTTTGTACAAGGACCCTCCGGCTTCCTAGAAGTTCTCATGCCTTCTCTTGGGCTTAATACAAGGACCCTGAAGACCTCTTAAAGGTATAAGATAGAACTTAGTCATCCTTTGCTAGAGCAATCTTTCTAGTGTCAAAACATCAGACCAATTTAGGGTTGATTCTCATCCCTTAAAAAACACTCGCCTCCTCTTGGGCATCGTACAAAAGATTAAACTCTTCCGCACCAGTAGACTTGGATAGTGTAAATCCCTTTGAGTCTCAAAGACATTCTCAAGTTCCCTACGAGCGTAGGAGGAACCCTGATCATCCGATCAATTCCCAGCTGAGTTAAAACCCAGTCTCTCTCCTAAAAATTCCCCAACTAGGGTCAGTTTATCATCAGTATAACACTATCCCAAGTCAGAACCTCAAGGTATCTGATATCTCAACTCTTCTGGAAACCATCAACAAGAGTTGATTTCCCCATTTGGACCTGCTTAGGGATCTCAATAATTCTCAATAGAAAGCTAGCCTCCTCTTAGGCTTTGTATAACGATCCTTCCTCAGCGAAGTTAGCCTTCTCTTGGGCTTCGTACAAATGATACTCCCCAGCGGAGCTAACCTTTTCAGACTCTCTTGTTGAGTCAATCACTTTTTAGACTCTCTTGTTGAGTCAATCACTTTTCAGACTCTCTTGTTGAGTCAATCACTTTTCAGACTCTCTTATTGAGTCGATCAACTTTTCAGACTTTCTTGTTGAGTTAATCACCTTTTAGCACTCTCTTGTTGAGTCAACCCTTTTAGCCTCAATCCTGGGCTTTGTACAGGACAGATAAAAGCACTCTCTTGTTGAGTCTATCTTTTCCAGCCTTCGCGTAGGCCTGGTATAAGGATTTCCCCTGGCAGAAGTCAAATTCCTCTTAGGTATGATGATTTCTCAGGCTTGTTCAGCCACAATCCTGGGCTTCGTACAGGAAAGATAAAAGCACTCTCTTGTTGAGTCAAAACCTTTTTCGCCTCAATCTTGGGCTTTGTACAAGACATAAATCTTCAAAACCTTCTCTTAAGCCTGGGACAAACATCTTCCCCAGCAGAGTCATTTCCTCCCAGCCTTCTTTTAGGCTTTGAGGAATGATTTCCCAAGTAGAGTCAAACTCATTTCAGCTTAAATCTTGGGCTTTGTACAAGACACATAAAAAATATCCTCACCAGAGTCAGTTAAATTTCCCGTTTCAGCCTCAATCTTGGGCTTTGTACAAGACACATACAAACCTCCCCGACGGAGTCAAAAATCCCCCTTTAGCCTCAATCTTGGGCTTTGTACAAGACAGATAGAACATTTTCCCTAGAAAAGTCAAACTTATAGCCTCCTCTTAGGCTTCGTATAATGATATCCCCAAAGAGTCAGTCTCTTTTTAGCCTCAATCTTGGGCTTTGTACAAGACAGATAAAACACTCTCTCGTTGAGTCAGTCTTTCCCAGCCTCCTCTTAAGCTTTGTATAAGGACTTCCCTAGTAGAGTCAATCAACCTCTTAGCTTCAACCTTGGGCTTTGATTAAGGCACACAAAAATTAACAATCCCATCAGAGGAAGTCCAATCCCTCTTTAGAGATGACAAATTCTCTCTCAGTCAGACCTTTTAGCTTCAATCTTGGGCTTTGAACAAGACACAAATAACCTTTAGCTTCAATCTTGGGCTTTGAACAAGACACCAAAACATCATCTTTCTTCCCATAAAATAAGAGGAACTACGATTGCTCTGATTTCCCTATTTCATTTAAACGGGAATAAGTAGGCATAAGATTGCGAAATCTTAGCGAGCATACTAAACAAAAACTTTAGGTCCAGTACCTTCACATATCAATCAAAACTTAGGTCCAGTACCTTACCAAAAACATCGGGAGTAACCCGAACATCAACAAAAACTCACTCACTCGCTCATATTTCCCAAGAAACTTTCCCAATCCATTAACGGATAAACACCATCAAGTACAAAGCGAAACCTAAAGCTAATATCCTGTGGATAACCACATATAGGATGGGCAATTGACAACTCCCCATTGTATAACCTGACCCTGGACCCCCAATCTCTTTTAAGCATTTGTTCAGTTAAACATTCGTGTGCAAGGTTAGTTTTAGATAGCTTCCCTTTCCCTTCCAGCTTCATGGGATAAATAAGAAATTAGAAAGTAACACCCCACTCATCCTCATTGCGGTGAGGAGAAAAACCCAATTTTAGCGATAAGGTGGTCGCGTCACCGACAAAAATCGCTCGCTACACAGTGCAGGCCACAGATGCGGATGTCCCTGTTATTCAGCCGGAGGAGACTATTGTTGGAGATGTTCTGGTGGAGACTGCTGTTCCAGATTTTTTAATACATACTGGGAATTTGAAATTACCGGTATACGGGTAATTTCAAATGAACTACTGGGAATTTTGATCCATACTTGAAATTTTTTTATAACTTTTGGGAATTTGTTTCGGATATTGCTTGTAAAATACTAAGGGACATTTTTGCCATTATTAAAATATGGGGGGTGCCAGGTACGATTGGGGGGGTGCCAGGTAGATTTCTCCCCTGATTGTGAACCAAAAACCATATGGGCTTAGGGTGATAAGCCTATGCGCCTGATGACTTGTTGCCCTACCTGAAAACATTATTGCACCCCAGTTTTAGCTTTAATTATATTTTAAATTTTAATTAGTATGTGGTTTATCTAGATTTTATTTTGATTTGATTGTTAATTAGATATTAGTTAATTGGATGTTGTTTAATTAGATTTTGAGTTTCAATTAGTTTAAATGGTTTTAATTAGATTTTTAGATTAGAAATTAATCTTGATCCTAATTAGGTTAGAAATTAATCTTGTGTTTAATTTTCATTTTTTTAGGATAATTAGATGATAAGTTTTTTTAGAAATTAATCTTGAATTAATTAAATTTTTCTTTTGTTATTAATTCTAGGGTTAAATATTAATTTTAGGATTATATTTTTATTGTAGTTAGAATTTAACATTGATGTTAATTGGTGATTAGTTAATTTTGACTAAACTTTGATTTTAATTTCAACACTAGTTTTTGACATTTGTTTTATATGATTGCTTTGATACTTGCCTCTTGCTTGATTTTTCTCTTTGTACTGGAATTTCTCCTAACCTGGTTTCGTTTTCGATTTCTCTTTATGATTGAGCTGTCTGGTGTTTACTTGTTGATTACTTTGTATTCACATGATCCCTTAGGATTCCTAGCTCCACTTAATTTCTGATTAAGTTGGTGTCATACCCCAAATTTTGACCACTAAGATTCCCCATCATTGTGCAAATCATCATCACAATATGGATGGACCATCATACCTCGTTAGTCTCCCCAAAGATGGGCGAGCATTCACTACAATCAAAGAATTAAGGTTTCAAGCCCTCTCAGAGCTCTTAGACAAAGGATCAATCATGGAATGACATGATCTTCAATTTGTCTAAACCTCTCAAATATCCACAATAGATCAAGAGGACTCCCACATCAAGGATCAAGCACAAAGTTGCAACATTCCAAGTGGATTAAGCCTCAAGATCGCCAGTGTCACCAAATTAGGGTTTTGGTCGACTAGGGCCTCCAGATGGAAAATTTCCTCTGGGCATGAGCCAAAGGCTTCAAAACACAACCTAAGATGCTCCAAGGGACATCATGAACCCAATCATCAAGTCAATTTTGCCTCATGGGATGCATTCATAAAAAATCAGGAATTAGTGTTTCTTGACCTAATTCACCCCTAAGTTGACTTTTGGGACAAAACATGAGCCAAGACCTCAAGAGAGGATTTGAGGGTCTCTAACATACTACATTGATCCATTTGTAACAATGGATTGATCCAAGAAGCTTGATCAACAAGTTTCAAATTCATCAGAACCACAATTAGGGTTTTGCGGGAAAAGTCAACTGTGCCTTTGACTTTTGACCCAGGCATGCTCCCAAACCTTGGGACATGATTCAATACACCATATAACACCTATTAAATCAATCTATCAAGTTTGATTTAGGTCAAGGACTTAATTTCATAGAGGATCGCACAGTTTGGAGTTCATCTGACAAAAAGTCAACTGTGCACAAAAGTCAACTTTGACTTTTTGAGATTTTTCACAATTTTGGTTATTTGACCCTAAAATGATGTTAATACGTGATTGGGATCAACATTCATCAAGAAAAATCAAGAAAAGTGGGATAACTTGTAAAAGGGGTAACCATAAAAAACTTAGAAATTTTCTAAGTTATGGAACAAAGTGGCTAGGGTA
Organism: Lathyrus tuberosus; assembly: GCA_022829125.1. NCBI lineage: Eukaryota > Viridiplantae > Streptophyta > Magnoliopsida > Fabales > Fabaceae > Lathyrus > Lathyrus tuberosus. The sequence continues at coordinate 2,230,460 of JALAZF010000222.1, read as the reverse complement.
CTAACTTCCAAGGATCATAACTTGAGATCCAAGCAACCATTTGGGCTGATCCAAAGATGAATTTGTAGCTCTCATGGCATACTTTAAAAGTGTCAACTACACCTCATTCCAATTCATCATAGATTTTGAGTTATGGTTGGATCCAAATGGCTGAAAACATGAAATGCCACTTTTTCCAACACTTAGTGAAATTTTCACTAAGTCAGAATCTATCTTGTTTTTTTTTCAAAAGTAGGGGGATTTTTCACTTGGATCCAAAAAGTATCAAGACAAACTATGATCACACATGTGGTGTATCATATAAGAGCTTTCCAAAATGGCCAAGAACTCCATGAAACTCCACTTAAGCCATGAGATATGACAATGACAATGTGCCTTGCTGCAAACTGTCATGGCAAGGCAGATTTGTGCATTTTGCTCGATTTGAGAAAATTTTGCAAATGACAAACAAGTTTATCCATCTGAACACCTCAGGGGGAGACCAAGGAGGGACAAACACTGATCCATCAGCCTCCCAAGTCCTTGGAACCAAAAGTAGCATGCCAAACCTAGAAATGCCTAAAAGAGGGACAAGACTCCAATTTTGGTTTGAAGCATTTAATGGATGCACCAAGGTGGCATGGACTGAGCCCTTTCCAACTGAATTCAGTCAAGACTTGTCCAAGAACTAGGGAACCAGCAGCCTGTGCTCTAACCTCTAGTCAATAGCTAGAGGAGACTAGGATTCCTATTGATCAACATTTGCCAAACTTCTGCAGCAGTTGCCCTTCACTATTGCTTGCAAAAAAAACATGCTCTAATATAAATAGAGCTCATTTGTGCTCAATTTGAGTACACCAAAGCCATCAAACAGATGCTTTCCTCAAAATCTCTTCCTTCACTCCAAAATTGCCTTCCAAAGAAAGTCACTACCGGGTTTTGAGTTTGAGAGCAATTCCAACCAAACCAATCACACACACACCTCATAAACATCATATAGAAGTGATCCAAACACTTAAACAACATCTGGAACACCGATTTCTCAAAATCACCATCCAACTGCTCAAGCTTTTAGCAGACTTGCAGTTGGGGTACCATCTTCAGTTCCAGCTTATTTCAAACCACTCCAAGCATTCAGACACATCACTTGGCACCTAAGGAAGGTGTGCAAATCATTGGAACCAGCTTGCAACACCTCTAACACAAAACACGATCACCATCTGCAAGAGGTAGGCCTGAGCTTTTCTAACTCTATGATCCATGCATTTTTTGCTGCATAATAATTTGGGCATATGTTCATAATCATGCATAGAGTGTTTACCCTCAATCAATTACTTTGTTTGAATCATGTATGGAATTTCTAAGCCTTCATGCAAATTTTAGGGTTCTTGAGGTTTCTCTTTGATTTCTTATTCCATGCTTAAAATAAATGAAATTAAAGACAATAGACATGATCGTGAGGTGAAAACGAGCAGATTGATATGTAGATTGCATGATATCATCAAATATCCAGTGAGATTGGATAGAAAATGCAAATCTACAGAAACAGAGGGTGGCGCGTGTTCTTGGCGCCATTTTTTGAATATTTGAATATTTGAATTTTGTGATTTTGTTTAATTGATTCAAAAATTAATTTCTCTCTGAGTTTTAATGATTTTGAGTTGATTCTTTTTTTAATAATTCACAAAAATGCTAAAATATTTTATTTTACCAAAAATTCCTAAAAATATTAATTATTTCATATACTTGATATTTTTACAAAGAATTAATATTTTATTTGTTTTTGAACATTTAAAATGTTTTTCTCCCTTGATTTTCCAAACTTAATTGATTTCCAATCATTTTGTGGATAGAAACATGATTTTTAAAACATTGATCCAAGTTCACAATTTGTTTTCACACATGTTTAACAATTTTGATCATTTTAATTGAATTTTTATTCAATTAAAATATATTTTGAAAACAAATTAGGGTTTTGGTTAATTCAACCCTCATCAAACTTTTTAAAACTCTTTGGGCCTCTAATAGAGTTTAAGACCCAACCCCTTTGTAAATACACCACCTTTTGGGGCTCAGTCATTGTATAAGACCCACTGTATTTTCAAAAACAACGACGGGATCGTCGCCTTTTTAACAAAATCAACTGGGCCTCTCCTCGAGCTATAAGTCCCAATTCTTTTTCTTAAAACTCTTTGGGCCTCTAATAGAGTGTAAGACCCAACCCTTTTTTTTAAAACCAAAATAATTTGGGTCTCAGTGTATTGTATAAGTCCCGATACCGTCAAAAAGTTCGGCACGATCGTCGCCTTTTTAACAAAAATCACCTTGGGCCTCTCCTTGAGCTATAAGCCCCACCACTTGTACAAAAATAAATGATTGGGCCTCTAATAGAGTGTAAGACCCAATCACCTTTTAACCAAAACCTTTTTGGGCCTCAGACATTGTATAAGTCCCTCTGCGTTAAAAGAAAAACCTAGGCGCGATCGCCGTTGCCAAACAAATCATCTAGGTCCACCCTCGTGTTGTAAGCCCCATTTCTTGTCTTTTCAAAATTTTTGGGCCTCTAATAGAGTGTAAGACCCATCCCCTTGTACATAAAAACTTTTTAGGCCTCACTTATTGCATAAGTCCCTCTGTACAGTTTTTTAAACAACGGTGCAATCATCGTTAAAACTTGGGCCTCTCCTTGAGCTGTAAGCCCCAACAATCTTTTCAAAGCACTTTCTCCTTTGATTTTGAATTCAAATATATGTTGTTATCAAAACTTTCTTTAATTTCTTTGTTGAACAACTAACAAAATAGCATGGAAGCTCTACAACGGGTAAGTGTTTATCCGCTTTCATTTAGCGTTTTCATATGTATATAACTGTATTGTGGGGCTGCTTCACTGTAAGTCTTATTTCACATCCTTTTATATACTTGTCACATATCCACTGTGTAATACTAGTATAGTTATTTAGAGTTTTCCCCGACAACTACGTCTAGCACTAGGTAAAGCCATGTTGGTTACTCTTAAATACAAACAAAACTAGATCCCCAGTAGGATTCCAGATACAGTCTTCCCTCCTCTTGGGGTTAAACAATATGGAACAAAGAGAAAGGCAGTATTCTCGGTGAACCTTTTCTCAGACTGTCACCCTTAGAAATTGTCAAAGAAACTCTAACTCCCAAGAGATGATGTTTTCTCCATGAATGGCATCTCTTGAGTTTCTTCCAAATCCTCGAACTTTCCTGGAATGATCTCTTCTAGATGAATTGCATTTCTTGAACTTCTCTTGGTTTGGGGACCCACAGGCTTCCTAAAAGCATCCCCGCCTCCTCTTGGGCACTGTACAAGGACCCTTCGGCTTCTTAGAAGTTCTCATGCATTCTCTTGGGCTTAATACAAGGACCCTGACGACCTCTTAAAGGTATAAGACAGAACTTAGTCATCCTTTGCTAGAGCAGTCTTTCCAGCGTCAAAAACTCTGGCCGTTGTAGGGTTGATACTCATCCCTTAATACCCATGCCTCCTCTAGGGGGTTAGTACCATAGAGAAAACTCTAGACTTGGACAGTCTAAGACCCTTGAGTCTCAAAGACATTCTCAAGTTCCTTTAAAACATAGGAAGAAACTCCGGTCTCTCCCATGAGAGTTCCCCACACTTGGACCCGCTTCAGGATCTCCAGAATCCACAACGGTAAGGCAGCCTCCTCTTGGGCTTTGTACAAATGATTCTCCCTAGCATAGCTAACCTTTTTAGACTCTCTTGTTGAGTTAATCACTTTTTAGCCTCCGTCTTGGGCTTTGTACAAGACATATAAAAAACCACTCTCTTGTTGAGTATAAAAGACTCTCTTGTTGAGTCAACCACTTTTAGCCTCCGTCTTGGGCTTTGTACAAGACATATAAAACACTCTCTTGTTGAGTATAAAATACTCTCTTGTTGAGTCAACCTCCTTTTAGCCTCCATCTCGGGCTTCGTACGAGATAGAAAAACACTATCTTGTTGAGTATAAAAGACTCTCTTGTTAAGTCAACCACTTTTAGCCTCAGTCTTGGGCTTTGTATAAGACATATAAAACACTCTCTTGTTGAGTATAAAAGACTCTTTTGTTGAGTCAATCTCCTTTTAGCCTCCATCCCAGGCTTCGTACGAGACATCAAATCACTCTCTTGTTGAGTATAAAAGACGCTCTTGTTGAGTCAATCACCTGTTCAAGACTCTCTTGTTGAGTCAACCCTTTTTAGCTTCCGTCTTGGGCTTTATACAGGACAGATAAAAGTACTCTCTTGTTGAGTCAAACCATTTCAGCCTCCATCTTGGGCTTTATACAAGATACATTCTCCTCAACGGAGTCAAAATCCCTTTTAGCCTCAACCTTGGGCTTTGTACAAGATAGAAAGAACATTTTCCTCCGGAAAAGTCAAACTGCCCGCCTCCTCTTAGGCTTTGTATAAAGAAAACCCCGGTTGAGTCAATCAACCTTTTAACATCAAAGTTGGGTCGTGCTCACAACATACAAACATCAACAACTCTTCTTTAGAGATGACAAATTCTCTCTCAGCCAAAACCCTTTAGCTTCACATCTTGGGCTTTGAACAAGATACAAACCACCTTTAGCTTCACGTCTTGGGCTTTGAACAAGACACCAAAACAACCTTTTTCCTCCCATAGAATAGGAGGAACTACGATCGCTCTGATTTCCCTGTTTCGGGAATACGTAGGCATAAGATTGCAAAATCTTAGCGAGCATACTAATCAAAAACCCAAAATCCCGTACCTTCAGACGTCAATCGAAAAGCATTAGACCTAACATCTTACCAATAGCCTAAACACTATTTTTAAGCGAATAACCCTAAAGAAGAACCCCCTCTTGATAGCATCTGTAAACCAACAGTTTTGACTGTTTAATCTCAGTTTGCAAGCAGGATTAATTGGAGACATCTATTTCCCTTCCTTAATTAGCTCAACAGGATAAAAAATGAATCGAACTATAGTTCCAAAGCGATAGTGATTCGAAACCACAAAAATCGCGCTACAGTTGGAGGTGGGAGAAATATTAGGCTCTCAATCCAAGCATGACAACATAGGGTAGACTTCCCTCTTAATCCTGACCTTAGGGCCATTGTGCATGATAGCATGTAGGATTCAGTTTCCCCTAGACCTTGCGTGCGTCTCTCTCTTCTTTCTCAAAACAATAATCAAGACACTTAATAAATACGACGAGTCTTATGCGCCACGAGCCTTAAGTGCATGGGAAATGACGAGTGAGGGGTCTCCCTTTGCTTTTCTAGAGTGTTTAGCATACGTCCCGTTTGGGGGAGACCATGTAACGCATTTGCTCCTATGTCATAGACTTTAGTGCAATACGAATCACAAACAAAGTCAAATCACTTCTTCAGGAGCGCTTCTTCGACAAATCCCGAGTCTTTATTCTCGCCCCCGCGCAATCAAGATCCTATCTAATCGTAGTCTGTGAACTACGGATGCTCTGATTCCTATCCTTGGCGAGCACACTAACAACTAACTCCCTTCTTCTCTCGCACCCGTGCGATCTAGACCATCAGTTAACCGAACCTTTTCTCTTGCCCTAGTGCGATCGAGACCTTTTCGACCCGTAGGTTGAACTATGACTGCTCTAATTTCCTCTTTCTTGTCCAGATGAGGATACGTAGGCACAAGACAGCGATGTCTTGGCGAGCAACCTTCCCTCATCAACCCGTAGTCCTCTGAACTATGTTGACTCTGACTTTCCCATTGCATGAGGGAATACGTAGGCCTAGGACGGCGAAGTCCTATCAAGTCTCCTTTTCTCCTTTTGTTTTCCGTTTCCGTTTAGCAGTAGGCTTTAGATGACACACCCTTTGATTAGACAACAAGAGTGGATCCCTTTGAGTACAACGAACGCGAGGGGGTGCTAATACCTTCCTCTTGCGTAACCGACTCCCGAATCCAGACTACGGTTGCGATGACCATGTCTTCTCCCTTTTTGAGTTCAATCATTTCCTTTCCCTCATTGGGATAAATTACGTTCGATGGCGACTCTTCTGTTTTTTCCGCCGATTTTTTTTCGCAGTTGTGACACTATTTAAGTTTCTTCTATCAAGAGATACGAAGATGGGCATCTTTGTCTCGACGAGATAGAAGAGACTTAAAATATAATAATAACCCAATTTTTGGCCTTAAGAGACCACAAAATGATATGATCGTGCAAATGATATGCAGACACCAAACTTCTGTGGGGAGAAAAAACCACAGGAGACAAACAAAAAGCTGAGGAGAAAAGAGAACAGACTCCACAGGGGAAAACAAAAGAGGGAAAACACGTCCCAACAGGGGAGGAAACAATCTCCACTGGGGAAGATAAAAGAGTAAGATTCCACTGAGGGAAAATTACTAACACCAGAAATAAAAGAGGGAAAACTCGTCCCAACAGGGAGGGAAAAATCTCCGTTGGGGAAAAGATCATATACTACTAGACATTTGATAATAGGATTATCAAAAAGGAAAAATTTCCAACTACCAACCAAGTGGCAGCTACAACAAGGCAATCAACCAAAAGGATATGAGGAAAATTACCTACTACCAACAAAAGGCAGGACGACAAAGGTAATAATCTCAAAAGGGGTACGAGAAATATCACCTACTACCAACTAAAGAGCAGGATGACAAAGATGATAAACTCGAACGGGGAGAGAATACCAACTATCAACCAAGTGATAGATATAATAAGGTAACCAAACCCGGCTATATTACCTACTACCAACTAAATAGGCAGGACGACAAAGGTAATACGCCAGCTGTATCACCTACTATCAACTAAATGGGGAGGACGACAAAGGTGATAAGCTTCCATTGGCAGAGCAAGGGACCAAAATTCAATCCAGGAATAAACCAGACAGAAACGGTCAAACGAGACTCATCCCGAGGAGGAATATCTCAATTGGGGATTAATTACATCCAGACAAATGAACTAGGGAGGAAAACAAAAACAAATATCTTCCACGAGGCATAAACTCAGTGGGGAATCAACAAGGATAGGCATTTTCTGCTTACGGGTCAACACTCTAATGGAAAGAGGACATACACGCTCTGCAGGGACAACAACACCAGAGAGCAAAGAAACACAAACACAAATGCAAGATGCACAATGCAACAACAATATGTTATGCACAACAAAAGAATGTGCATGCAATGCGTATGAGTATAAATATGCTAATGAAACAGACAAAAAGATAAACAGAGGGTGAATCATCACAACGCCGCCGGATACTCGACTAATCTCAACAAGATGGAGATATCATTAAAAACTCCGTTAGGGATTTAGATGAAGAAATCCTGCAAGAGATAAACAAAAGCCATCAAAGGAAAATAAATCCTACTACAAGGGTCAAAGCTTGCTGGAGAAAGGAAGATACTCCTTGGGGAGAAACCCAAATATCAATCTTCTAACATCAACACCCACAAATGGGAATCAACAAAAAATCTGCATTTAGGATGACAGGAAAGCTGTTGGGGAATCAGAACAACCCAAACTTCTCTGACTCTTCTTGGGGATAATAAAAAGAAGTCACAGGAACTTCCACTTCAAGGAAAGAGGAGATATGATGCAAAAGAAAAATAATGAATCCGTTGGGTGTTGTAAACATATACAAACTCCAGTGGAGAGCGAGGTAGGTCTGCTGAAGATACAAGATAAAAGATCTGTGAGGATTAACTAATTCTGAGCAAAGCATCCTGGACTTGCTGGGGAAACAGTAAAAGGTCAAACTGTGGGGGATTTTAGATCAATACTCATCATAAATGAGAGAAAACCCAACATGTGACTAATATATCAATATTCCTTGAATAGAGATATCATCAACGACTTCGCCGAGGAACAACCGAAAAAGTGATGCATAATCTTCACTAGGAGGAATCTCTGAATAAAATAATATGGAGAGAAATACATCCTAGACATGCCGGGGAAAATAAGAAATCAACATTACTGCTCTATGCTTGGGAAACCCTCGAAACAATAATGCACTGCCTCCGTCGGGGGATCAACAAGGATATATCTATGGGTAGAACAACCTGGAGAGAAAGACATCCATAAAACAAGATAAAACTCGACAAGTGACCACTATGTCAATGCTTTTTAAAGGAAAAAAACATTGCTATCTGTTTGGGGACATCCAAAGCAACAACATCACGTCTATAGGGTAAAACTCTGAGTGAGGATTCCTCATATGACTTTTGCTGGGGATAGCAAAAAAATGAATCTCTGTGTGGGGATTGACACCAGGGAGAGGTGGTCCTCAAAACTGCTCAACTGCCTGACCATAACATAATCAGCTGGAGAAGACTTGGATCGAGACATAGCTGGGAAAAAACCGAACAACACTTGTCTGGAGAAAACTCAAACCAGTATTCAACTAAGCAATACTAGATCTTGTGAGTCCATCACATCATAAAAAACTTGAAGGAAACCATCATCTTATCAATAACTGGTTATATGAACAAAATTTGCGGAGGAAATATCGACAAACTCTATTGGGGAATATCGACAAACTCTACTGGGGAGTTGTCAATAAATTCTACTTGAGGAGTAAGAACAAACCCTGCTGAGGAAAACATTGATCTTACAATTCTTGGGATAACCATGGACATTCGTTTTTGTATTCATAAATAAAAGGAAAATGTTTTTATAATTTTCAAAAATCTAAATCAATTATTCACATTTGTTTCAGAAATCATCATCAACAATAAATGAAATTTTGCAAACAGAAACAAGGTAAGAATTGCAAATAAAGGGACAAAGGCCCAAATTTTATTAATAGAATGGTAGTCCGCAAATGGCGTAACTCCATGGATCATTACAAAGTTTGAAAAATGGTAAATACATGGAAATGATTACATTGAAATACAATGACCACTATTCTCCCTAACAACTTTGAATTCCAATGTGTTTAAAACTTCAGCTGAGGATGATTGAAGCAAAATCCTTGATAGACGGTGTTGCTTCAAATGATCAAGACTGGGCCAGATGCAGTTACTTGCCATAATCCCTAACTTTTGCCTAGATTGCTCTTTCGGGTTTTCAATCTACCGGGATGATTATTTCTGTTTTTGTCTCTAATTTTTGCCTGGACCGCCCTTTCGGGTTTTTAATCCACCGAGACACTCATTTTTGCCTAAGCCGCCCTTTCGGGTTTTCAACTTAGCAAGCTCTTCTTTTTATTTTTTAGGCGAAGTATTTCTTGATTGTATCGGCATTCACAGGACGAGTGAACTCTTCACCATCCATAGTTGTAAGAATTAATGCACTGCCAGAGAAGGCTCTCTTAACAACATATGGGCCTTCATAATTATGAGTCCACTTGCCCCTAGAATCACTAGTAAAAGTCGAGATCTTTTTGAGCACGAGGTCACCTTCTCTGAACAAACGAGGTCGAACCTTCTTGTCAAAAGCTTTCTTCATTCTTCATTGATATAACTGGCCATGACACAAGGTCGTCATTCTTTTTTCTTCAATCGAATTCAACTGGTCGTATCTACTTTGACACCACTTAGCCTCATACAATTGAGCTTCCATCAAAACTCTCATAGAAGAGATTTCAACTTCAACTTCTGAATGATCTTCTTGGTATTCTTATTAGCAGCTTCAACAGCCCCATTCATTTTAGGTCTGTAAGGAGAAGAATTATGATGATCAATCTTAAACTCATCGCATAATTCCTTCATCGTCCTGTTATTCATATTCGACCCATTATCAGTGATAATCTTGCTCAGAACACCATACCGACAGATGATTTGGTTCTTGATAAACCGAACCACTACTTGCTTGGTCACATTGGCATATGATGCCGCTTCAACCCACTTGGTAAAAAAATAATAGCCACCAATATAAAACGATGTTTGTTCGACACTTTAGGCTCAATCATTCCAATCATATCAATGCCCCACATGGAGAAAGGCTATGGAGAAGAGATAACATTGAGAGGAGTTGGAGGCACATGAATTTTGTCAGCATAAACCTGGCATTTATGGCACTTTTTCACATATTTAGAACAATCATATTCCATTGTCAGCCAATAGTAACCTGCTCTCAACATTTTCTTAGCCATTGTGTGCCCATTGGCATGGGTACCAAAAGATCCTTTGTGAATTTCTTTCATCAACATGTCTACTTCGTGTCTATCCACGCATCCGAGCAAGTCCATGTCATAATTTCTTTTATACACCACATCATCATTAAAAAAGAAACTACCAGCCAATCTTCTCAAAGTTTTCTTATCCTTCTTAGATGCCCCAAGTGGGTACTCTTGATTATGAAGAAAGCATTTAATATCATAATACCACGGTTTATTGTCGACAAACTCTTTAATTGCAAACACATGAGCTGGTCTATCAAGGCACATAACATCGATTTTGGGCACATCATTCCACCGATTCACCATAATCATGGAGGATATAGTTTCTAAAGCATCTGCCATTCGATTCTCTACCCAGGGTATATGGTGAAACTCAACCTTATTGAAGAAAGTTGACAACCTTCTTGCGTAATCACGATAAGGAATCAAATCAGGTTGACGTGTCTCCTATTCCCCTTTAATATGATTAATCATCTGGGCTGAATCTCTGTATACATCAAGAATCTTGATTCATAAATCAACAGCTTCTTCCAAGCCCATAAAACACACTTCATACTCTTCCGCATTATTTGTGCAGGTGAACATCAACCTTGCAGTGAAAGGAATATGAGAACCATGAGGAGTAATAATTATTGCCCAAATACCATTGCCATTCTCATTAATAGCTCCATCAAAATCAAACCCCATCGGGATCCAAGCTCAGACCCTTCTTCAGGTAATGGTTCCTCAAAATCTTTAACGTTTAGATACATCACATCCTCATCGAGAAAATCAAACCTGATAGGTTGATAATCATCAATTGGCTGGTGTGCCAAATGGTCAGCCAAAACACTTCCTTTTACGGCTTTTTGAGTTCAGTACTCGATATCATATTCTGACAACAACATTTGCCAACGAGCAATCCTCCCAGTTAAATCAGGTTTTTCAAAGATATACTTGATTGGATGCATTTTGGATATCAACCAAGTTGTATGATTAAACATATACTGGCGGAGGCGCTTGGCAGCCCAAGCTAAAGCACAACACGTCTTTTTAAGCATTGAATACCGAGATTCACAATCAGTGAACTTCTTGCTCAAATAATAAATGGAAAATTCTTTTCGACCAGATTCATCTTGTTGACCCAGAACACAACCCATAGACTCTTCCAGCACAATCAAATGCATGATCAAAGGTCTTCTTTCCACGGGAGGAGACAAAATAGGAGGTTCAAGCAGACACTCTTTAATTTTATCAAAAGCTTTATGACAATCCTCTGTCCATACACAATCATGATCTTTATGGAGAAGCTTGAAGATCGGCGCACATGTGGCAGTCCTATTGGATATAAATCGAGAGATAGAATTCAAACGTACCAAGAATCCTCTTACTTGTTTTTCTGTTTTGGGTGCAGGCATTTCCTGAATAGCTTTAACTTTACCAGGATTAACTTCATTGCCTTTTTGACTGACAATAAAGTCTAACAACTTTCCAGAACGGACACCAAAAGTGCATTTATTAGGATTCAAACGAAGCTTAAACTTTCTCAAACATTGAAACAATTTTAATAAGTACTCAATATGATCTTCTTTAGTCTTCGACTTACAAATCATATCATCCACATAGATCTCAATTTCTTTATGCATCATATCATGGAACAAAGTAGTCATAGCTCTCTGGTACGTTACACTAACATTTTTTTAGACCGAAGGGCATCACTCTGTAACAGAATGTTCCCCAGGGTGTAATGAATGTTGTTTTTTTCCCATATCCTCGGGTGCCATCTTTATTTGATTATAACCGGAAAATCCATCCATAAAAGAAAAGATATTGAACTTAGCAGTATTATCTACTAACATATCAATGTATGGCAGTGGAAAATCATCTTTCGGACTTGCTTTATTCAAATCTCTATAGTCAATGCACATTTAGAATTTTTCGTCTTTCTTTGGAACAGGCACAATATTGGCCACCCATTGAGGATACTCAGCAGTTACAAGAAAACTAGCATCAATCTCCTTTTGAGCCTCCTCTTTAATCTTCACTGCCATGTCGGGATGAGTTCTTTCCAATTTCTGCTTAACAGGTGGGCATTCAGGCTTCAATGGCAAATGGTGCTCCATAATATCAGTATCAAGACCAGGCATGTCTTGATAGGACCAAGCAAACACGTCAACATATTCTCTAAGAAGCTCTATTATCCTCTTCTTCAGCTCCAAACACAGGGAACTCAAAGTTGGGAGAGGGCATAGGGTCATTGTTTTCAATGGGTTTAACAATCAATCTGCACAATGATTTTATGTTTGATCTTAGGATATGAACAAGAAGTGCAGGTATTATGCAGATAAAAAATGATCATCACATTATTATTATTTTTTGGTTTTTTATGTTACAATTTTTCAGAAATAAAGCAAAAAGGGAAAAACATAATATGGATAAACAAAATAACATTTTATTGATGATGATAAAATTTTAAACAAAGCCCACACAAATTCACTTTCACCTTGGGCAGAGTGAAAAGATTTGGAATATGAATAACAGTGGGAACATCAACAACTATCCAATTTTGACAGATCTGTCCATGTGTCACGAAATTTGGAAGTTCTTCCTTTTCATCATCTTCAATGATGGCACTGACTTTATATTCGGGTTCCTTAAGCCTCGGTCGAGGGGAATAAAAGGGCACATACGCATCTTCTGTCTCAGAACCGTATCCAGGATCTTCCAAATAAGGTTCCCAATCTTGAGCAGGAATGGAATCATTCTCAGAGCCATCTAAGATGTAATCTTCAGAGTCATCTTCAAGAATTGCAGTTGTAGAATGATCTTTGTTGATGAATCCGTCGCAGTGAAAGGCCTCATTAATACGCTTCAAATATTTTCTAACTGTACCAGGCGTAAATCCTAAACCTGTTTTGCCTAGGTTATCAACCACATCAATAACTTGGTCCCAACCGTCAGACCGACCAGTCTCTAATACATGCAGAGCATCTTTCAAAGAATACATGGGCAATCCATTCTTCTTAACAACTTTATCATCAATGGAAAGAGCTTGGAACAGAGTCCCAACAGTTTCATTGGCATCAACATACGAAAAGGATGAAAGATGGCTCACTAGCATCGCTTGTTCGCCTCCAATAATTACCAGCTTGTCATTCTGAACAAATTTCAATTTCTGATGAAGAGTCGAAGTTGCTGCCCTAGCCTCATGAATCCAGGGTCGGCCAAGCAGACAACTATAAGCAGGACGAATAGCCATTACTTGGAAAGTAATTTGAAAGAAGCATGGTCCTATCTTGATTAGAAGATCAATCTCTCCAATAATAGTTTTTCTAGATCCATCAAAAGCTTTAACCACAACCCCACTATACCTCATGGGAGCACCTTGGTACGAAAGCCTCAACAAAGTAGATTTTGGCAACACATTCAAAGAAGAGCCAGTATCAACCAACACATTGGAAAGTTCATCTTCTTGTCATTTCATAGAGATATGTAAAGCCAAATTGTGATTTCTCCCCTCCTCGGGTAACTCTTCATCACAGAAACTCAAATTATTACATGCTGTGAGGTTGGCAACAATGCCATCAAACTGATTAATAGTCACATCATGCGTAACATATGCTTGTTCCAATACCTTCTGCAAAGACTCTCTATGAGCTTCAGAATTCATTAGTAGGGACAACACTAAAATCTTGGACGGGGTGTGCAAGAGCTGATCTACCACACTGTACTCACTCTTCTTGATCAATTTCAAATCCTCATCCTCATAAGCCTTCTTATTCAAACCATTGGATTGACCAGAGGTATCAACATTATTCTCATTTTGAGGTCGTTTACCAGCAACAACATTCTCCACAATCTTTGGAGGCTTAGAAGCAAAGACACGACCACTCCGGGTCACTCTACTAACATCAGCGATGCTTACCACAGAAGACAAAGAAGGAAAGGGCACTTCCTTACCATCTTCTACCATGATAGCATTGTATTTATACGGAAAAACCTTGTCAGATTCATATGGTACTACATCGGGTAACCGAATAACCAAAGGCGTAACAGCGGTCTTCCGACTGTCATAAGAGATAACAACTCGTTCAGGAATATTAAAGTGTGGCACAATAACATTCACCTCATTCTGATATTCATCTCTTTTAGCAGTGACCTCAATCAAATTCTGATCTATCATCCCTTGAATGTCCCTCTTCACTATCACACAACCACGCAGATTCACGGAACAGATGCAACAAGTTGCATAATCATGATCAATATCATGGTATTCACTAAAAAGCGCATGCATTTCCACAAACGATCTTCGAATCCAATGGATATAAAAAATCTTGAATGTACCAGGACAACCATGAACCATATTGATAGACGCCTTACCATGATTGGGCAACGGGTTCGATTGCACATTAGGATTGGTGTCTTCGAATGACAAAATACAACTTCTAACCATTCTTTGCAGTTCCATATTCAGTGGATAACAGTTCTCGGTGTCATGCCCAGCTCCTCCCTGATGGAAAGCACAATGAGCTTCAGGCTTATACCACCACGGCGAATCTTTCGGAGCAGCAAGTGGTGTACGGGTCTGAACAAGATTCTTCTGAATTAAACCAAGAAGCAATTCTGTATATGTCATCAGAATCGGATCAAAATACTTCTGATAACGGCCCCATTGATTATTCTATTGGTGAGAGCGTTGTTGATGAGCAGCTTGAACAATAGGAGTTGAATTAATAACAGGTGTAACAGATGCAACATGTTGCTGACATTGATTATTCTTACCATAACTCTTTCTGCGTCTTCCACGAGAAATAACATTGGCCTCACCTTCTTTCTTCTTGGCAAGTCCTCCACCATATTTCTTGGAACTTCCAGCAGAATTACCATCTTTTGACAATCGTCCTTCACGGACACCTTCTTCCAATCTCATCCCCATATTAACCATCTCAGTGAAATCACTCGGGGAACTAGCAATCATACGCTCATAATAGAAAGCACTCAGAGTTTTCAAGAATATTTTAGTCATCTCTTTTTCTTCCAAAGGAGGATTAAACTGAGCAGCAATCTCGCGCCACCTCTGCGCATATTCTTTGAATGTCTCCTTATCCTTCTGAGCCATTACTCAAAGCCGATCACGACCGGGAGCCATATCCACATTATATTTATACGGCTTTACAAAATCCTCACCCAAATCTTCGAAAGTGCGAATTCGAGTGGTGTCGAGTCCCATATACCATTCCAAGGTTGCACCAGACAAACTGTCTTGAAAGTAGTGAATGAGAAACTGATTATTATCGGTCTGAGTCAACATCTTACGAGCATACATTATCAAATGGCTCATCGAACAAGAGTTTCCCTTATACTTTTCAAAGTCAGGGACTTTGAACTTATGCGGGATCTTCACATTAGGAACTAGGCATAACTCATGGGCATTCTTCCCAAACAGTTTTTTACCCCTCAAAGCTTTGATTTCTTTCTGCATTTCAACAAATTTATCTTGAATCTCTTCCATTTTCTCACAATCACTGACATTTTCACTCGGAGCAGTGTGGAAAATCGGCTCTTCAAAAGGAACGGTATGAACCGCAGGCTGCGGTACGGACATCACCGGCTGAACGGTGGGAATAACTGGAACTTCAAGAGGTGGTGGTGGTTGATAACCGTTAGGAACAAAGTTATGAGGCATGCCCTAGGGTAAACCAGGAGGCATGGAGTGTTGAGGAACACTGGTAGGCGCCACAGAGATGGGCATAGAAACAATCTCAGAAATGACTGTCCTTTGCACAGGAGTCGAAGACGGAGGAGGAGGAGGTGGCTGATTCTAAGCAGCCACCAATGCTTCCATTATAGCAGTGAGTCTCTCCAAACTATCCTTCAAAGTTGTCACTTCCTCACGAAGCTCACGATTCTCTTGTTGCAATTGATCCATCTTTTACTTCAGATTAGCTCGAGTATTATACTGATGCGACAACTTGGTTGAATGAAGACCAAGAGAAACAATAAAATACCTAGAAAAGGCAAAGTACAATGCACAATGATGCGAATGCTAATGCAAAATGCAAATGCTTCATTCAGTTTTCAAGGATCTTTAAAATATAAAGCAATTGCAAACATTGTAAAGAAATAACACTTTTTGAAATACTGGTAAACATCTCATATTATTGAATATTGGAAAGAGTTACACTTGGAAGTACAAGTTACAAAGGATCAAAATACAATAAGAAAAAGCTAGATCCTAAATATCCTAAAGAGCATCTAATGACGATCCAAGCTGATACTTCCTTTGGAGTCTCTTAATCTCTCTCTCATAGTTGTCCTTTATGGCGGTCTTCTCTAACACGAGCTGATCCACAATACCCTTCGAAACACCAGAAGTAGGACGATGCGATGATGAAGTAGTAGAGGAAAAATAAATCCTCTCCATGTCTCTTCACAACACGTTGCTCAAGCAACTCAATCAAGTCATATTTCTCCTTCATCTGCTTTTGCAGTTCTAACTTCTCAAGGTTTGAAGCGTGAAACTTGGATTCCCAAAGATCTTTTGCTTCCTTCATCTTGGCCAAAGCATCTTGAAGAGTCTTCACATTATCTGAAGGAATAGGGAGTGGTGTAGCGACCATTGTAGTCATGGGTTTCTCAAAAGAATAAGGCATTTTGAGCTCCTTAGCTCTCTCCTTTACCCAAAGCATATAAGGTTCCAAGGCAATGCAAACTTGTATCCTAAGTTGTCCTCTACCCATCCTATGAATCATAGTCCAAGCATGAGCCATTATTTTCCTCAAACCAAGAGAGTCATTCCCTCCTTGGAAAAACACACCCTCTAAGTGAATATCTTTAGGCTTATCTTTCAACATATAACCAACCTAACGGCGATCTAAACTCGGGTTGTAGTTAATTCCTCCTTGTGTGCCAAGAAGAGGCACATTGGAGAATTCCCCACAACTATCAATAATCTGGACATTATCATAAACAGAAGAAGACCAAGTAATGTCAGCATGAGTAAGGGACATGATCCTCTGAGACCACCTTAAACAGCTCTTGTTCTCCTTGAAAGCAGATGATTGTGGAAAGTGAGAAATAAACCACTTGTACAGCAGAGGTGTGCAACATACGATGGTACCATTCCCTTTAAAAGTCCTATGATGGATGGAGAAGCAAGTATCACCAAGTAAAGTCAGAACAGGGTTCCCAATCAAGAAAATCCTAATAGCGTTAACATCCACAAAGTTGTCAACATTAGGGAATAAGGCTAGTCTGTAGATAAGCAAAGCAAATATAGCCTCAAACGCCAATGTGCTACCAGCATTAGCAAATAAAGTGGCTTTCCCAATCAGGAACTTAGAAGTCAAACCCTTGATGCCTCCCTTAACCATAAGGTTAGCATCTATATCATATTTCGTCAAATTAGTGGTTGCAGCAATATCTTGGAGGCTTAAGAGCTTCCTCTAAACCAGTATAAGGAACCTTATCAGAAACTGGTATACCCAACAAATAAGCATACTCTCCCAAAGTCGGCATGAGCTGATGATCAGGAAAAGTAAAGCATCGGTAGACAGGATCATAGAATTGCACTAGGGTGTTCAGAATTCTGTATTCAATGTTGGTAGAAAGAATAGATAGAAGTCTCCCACAACGAGATCTGAAGTCTGCATGATCAACTACCAAGGACACTAGCTTTTTCAAATCTGTAAGATTGGGAGCTCGGAAACAGTACTTCTAAGCGTTTCTCCTTCCAATCTCCATGATCACAATATCTGCGATGTTTGCAAAGGAAAATATCTAAGATCCTTGAAAACTGATTGAAACAAAATGTCCATGAATGCATGAGTGCATGCATGCATGCAACAACCACAAACAAGATCACACAAGGCACACAGGTTCAAGGTTCCGAGTCACGAGCATGGAGCCAAGGGTAAGAACCTCCCACAACGGTATGTACTAGGGTTACATCAGCACCTGTAGAGAAAGGTTCTAAAAAATTCCCAGAGTCATAGATCCATCTTTCAGATATTATCGGCTTAAACGACTACTTGTCAGCCAACAATATTCTCAAGAGAAACTTGTCTGAGTGTAGTATCGTGTAACAACTGATTCAAGTCTACACCTGAACAGCCACCGCACCACGTCCTAATAAGGGCAAGATGGGTTAAAGGTTCTGCAGGCCTCAGCTTCTCAGGTCGGAAAAAGTAATGTCAAATACGACTACTCGTATGACATCAGTAATTCCAAAGGGGCCTCCACTGAGCGGGGAATCTCAAGTCAGCTTAGTAAGGACTACTCCACGTAAGCTGAACAAGACTATACCACCCTCTTATCATAAGTGCACTCAAGTCCGGGTATAGGACTTATATCACCACACAGATCACCAAGCACCCAAACAAAACAAGCAATAACAGACAAATCAATCAGAAAGCGATAAATAAATCAAAGTAGGATAAACCCACTAGGAACCAGAGATTCCCCAACAGAGTCGTCACTTTTCTGTAGTGGTAAAATTTGTGAGTGTAAGCTATTGATTAACTTAACTCTTAAAGCAAGAGTCGCCACTGCACTTTTATTTTATCCAAAAGAAAAGGAAAAAGAGCGAACAAAACCTAAACAAGTTTTAAAACAAGAACAGATAAACAGAGACTAGGTAAGGGGTTGGTTACGCTAAGGGAAGTTGTTAGCACCCAAAACGTCTATAGTACTCTATAGGAACCCTTTGAAATATCTACGCTTTTTGGTTTGAAAAGGTTTGCTTGAAAAGAGATTGGGGAGATGAGAAGAGAAGTATTTTTTAAGATTTTTGTGTTTGGAGAGACTTATCGCCTCATGCCTACGTACCCACAAAGTGCAATATAGGATCAAAACCTCATAGTTTGTGGTACAAATAACAAAAAGTGTTGGTTATGATTCATTTTATCTTGAAAAGACAACCCGTCATTCTCAAGAGAGAATACTCAACTAATTACCCAAAGGAATGTGAAAGAGGCATTTGCATCACATCAAGATGGAAGATTTGCTTGGATTAAAATCAACAAGACTAATCACTTCAACTTCTAAGTGGAAAATGACCATACTTTACACAAAATACCATGGTTAGGAGCTTTACATCTCATTAAAGAAAGTGATTCATGTCTAATTTTTTTGAAAATGTTTAAAAGAAAAAGTGCACAAAAGCACAAAAAGTTTGAATGAGTTGTATTTTTTTATGTCTTTTTGAAATGGTCAAAGTATGATTAACATTGATTGACATTTATTTAAGAAAACAAAGTTTGAAAATAACTTGACAAAAGTCAAGGTTTTATTATGAAAGCGGTTTTGAGTTTAAAAACAAGAAGATTTTGAAAAAGAGAGAAGATTTTGAAAATTAAAGAAGGGGTGGAGAAGAAGGGACTATCCTATTGCATAAAGATAAAAGCTAAGGATAAAAACGGTCTAACCACACTAGCAAACTCCATAGCATAAGCATTCTTCCCTTTTGATTTGGTCTTGATCAAAATAAGTCTTCAAAGGAAAACTTCAAGTATCCAAAATCCAAGGTTTTTCATCACAAACTTCCAAGCATGGGTTAGGATCCTAATTCTAAGTCCAAAGTTCCATGTCCAAATGCAAAGGATAGTAACCATAGTCTAACATTATGAGATCAATTTTTTTAGGGGTTTAAGCCTTTATTAATGTTTTTGGCCCAAATGGACAAAAGGAAAAGAGCATAAGCATAAACAAATGGTCCAAGTGGACAAAAGAAAAATGGCGGAAACATAAACAATATAGAATGATATGATATGATAAAGCATAAAAAATAAAGAGAGATATGGAGCAAGAAGGAAACATAAACAAAATTAGCACAATAATATTGTTAGTGAGTTAGTGATTAGTTGTTAGAACAAATGATCAACGATGGTTAAATGATGAACTTAGGCCAAAGTTAATGAAGACCCATTAGAGGATTGATAAGACCAAAGCCTCCTAACAACAAGTTTCATAAGTAATGGACCTAAGAAAAATAATCAACCATCCTTGGGCTTTCAAAGATAGGTTTGGGCCATGAATGATCATTTTCCAATACGGGATATATGTTGCATTATGTTAAGCAATCAAAGCACAATCTATGATGATGAAAAAATGAATGCATGAAGTTTTAGCTCAAAGATTAGTAAGTTCTAATGATGAACATACTAACTTTCAATGGAAGAAAGAGCTTTGGTGAATTTGGTAGTTGGAGAAAAATGAGGGATTTAGAAGAATGAATGAAATGAGGCCTCTATTTATAGGATTTAGGCTTGGAAATTTTGGTGGTTTGGAATTTGGCTTGAAAACAAAATTAGGCTTGGAATTTGAATTTTGGAGGCAAAATCAAGATCAAAAGGTGATTAATGAGAGTGTATGGTGGGAATTAATTATGAAGAGGTAGGGGAATTAAAATGAGGTGATCTAGAATATTCTCATGATGAAGCATTTGAAAATTGGTGCCAAAATGCTGCAGAATTTGAATTTGGCATATTTTCACAAAAACGCACTGAGTAATCGATTACCCTAATGTTGGTAATCGATTACCACAGTGAAAAATTGTGAAAATATGCCTTTTGATGTGCTGTCTTGGCTCTGGCTCGATTCTTTTTGCTTGTTAAATAAGGCATGGAAATAAGCACATGAACCTTAATCAATTTAAATCTTGGAAACTCTTGATCAGATGATTTTTGAATTGTTTGCAGATCAACTTTGACTTTGTTCAGATGAAATTCATTCGAGCTGAGGGACTGGTATTTGATATCCTTGATCCAAATTCTTCCTGAAAAAAGTTAGTAACGGAAAAACAAACATTTTTTTGGATTTTAATTAAAAGTTAGTAAACATAAACAAATACAAACATCAAACAAACAAGAGAACATGGGTACTTGGCGATCTCACTCAAGAATAGACCTTTAGAGGAGGGCAAGAGAACCAAAGCTTTTGGTCTTGTTTATGGTATGAGATGCAAATGACATGTAGGATCTTAGGGGTAAAAATGAGTGTATTACAGGGAGGAGGTTCTTCTAAGTGGCAGAATGAAGGATTGATCTCTTCAGCTAGATGTCTGATCAGATGTTCTGACATTAAGCGGAAACTTCAGGGTCTTAGTTGATGTTGTGGCGCATCATCGTAAGATAAGTTGACCTTCTCATAAATAAATGGAATTAATGCTTCAAAAGGTCTATCTCATGCAGTTTGCAGGAGCTGCAAGAAGGAGTAGATGTTACACGTTTGAGTCTTGGTGTATATAAGATGACTTACTATGGAGTAGGTGAACTATGTAACTTGAAGATTAGGTTTCATTGGTGGATCAGAAGATTTTCTGGAGCTCTGAAGAATGCTGAGATTAACTAAACGGTGGCATTTGGTTAATCTCTAATGTGAATTCAAGCAGTATGCTTGGAAATGATTACTCTTGTGTAGAAGGATAGTTGGTTGAAAATCAAAGGAGGTTATGGTTCTCTTCATACCTTGGAGCTTGTGGTAGAAGCCCTAAGTTGCTTATGGAAGATTACCTTCTTTTGGGAGATATATGAGAGTTTATTTCTCTCCTTGGTTGTCTGGAGTTCTTATTGATCAAGCTGGTGGAGCTGTGTTCTATGAAGATCTTTAGTTGGATTACTATGCAGATAGTAATTCCAGTGGTGATTGTATCAAGAACCATAGAATATGGTGTCTGTGATATGACAGGGATGTCCTAACTGATGTTAGAACATCATCATGGTTTCTAAACTTGGAGTTCAGATTGTGGAAGCTGATATTCACCAGTTGAGTTAGAAGTGTTCTATCTTATCATATGGGAGAATGAAAATTTAAAGACCGTCTTGGATCATAGGGTGTTTATTTAGAAGGATGACTCTTGCTGAGGTCAGAATGCTTGTGGAGATGTGGGTTCTTCTCTTACAAGTTACTCTAGAAAGAAGTGGACCGGTTTGGTGCTTGTGAAGCAAGTAAGCTGAGGATTTATGGAGCATATATTTGATGTCCTTCAAGTGTGAAGAACATTTGGACGAGCTAACAAACTAAGGGACTCTGTATGTCTCTTTGGGGAATGTGAAGCATTCCAGATTCAGTTGGATTTTATCTCAAGGAACAAGGATATTTATGGCTGTAAAATTTATGGTGGATTTGTACAGGGTATGGATGGTTTCTGGATGAGAGGGATCAATGGCAATTTTGGTCTCAATCCAAGAGTTTATTGGTTGTGGTACAAGGATGTAATCCTGGTACTCTCTCACTATATAATCATGAAATTTGTCATGGGATATCATGTGGTGATCTTGGGTGTTTCTGGTTGAAGGAGCATCTTTTATGAAAGATAGCGGGAACTTTTGTCTGTTAAGTGAACTAGTGTAGTACTTGGATTGCTTATGGATTAAGCTTTGAGTGAATGCATTCAGCAAGTGTTTTGAACAGGGGGCGTTCTTGAAGACGAGTCTTATGTTTTCCATTCATTTTAAGGTGTTCTTCTTGCAAAGGAGCACTGGTTATCTTAAACAGGGGGAGTTGGACTTTTGTTTTGGATTTGTTGCTGCAGTAGTGCAGTGGTTTATCAAGATTGTTTGTGGTTTCAAGCAGTCTGTGATAGAATACCTCTGGTGAGGGTATAATGTCAGACGAGATGTCGTGACATTGTGTTATTGGTATAGTTCTGAGTGAACTTGACTGGTTGTTTTGGTTCTGTCATTGGGATGTCAATGGACTGAATTAGAGTTATACAAGCTTCTTGAGAGTCTTGGTTGATAACTGGGAGATGTTTGAAGAAATGTCTTAACATGTTGGTCAGTTTTATTTTCTATTGGTCGATAGGATTATTCTTGGGGTTCTTTGAAAGGTGAAAGCACCTTTTGTTTGACAGAATTTTGGTAAAACAATTTTAATGATAATGATGAAGAAATCTGGCCTGAATAAAGATGTCGAAGATGTCTTAACCTGAAGACATGACATCCTGAAGTACTGCACTAATTTAGTAGGTGTTAAATCTGTAACAAATCTGCCAAGAGTTAATACGCATGGATCAAGGACCAAAGATAGAAAGCCAAAGATTGCTGAAGACTATAAAAGAAGACTTAGACCTGGGATTTTATATGCCTTTTGTAACCTAGTTCTCTTGTGTAAGAAACAAGGGTTTAGGGTTTTGAGAGTCGTTGGCTCTCTAGGTTGTAAGTCTCCCTTTGTATCAGTTGATGCATTGTGGCAGATATAGGTGTCACACAGACCCATAAGCCTTGAGGTATTGGATTATGTATTGTTCTTGGATGAAGTTTTTAAGCAAATCCAAGTTAACTTGATTATCAAGAAATCTTGACAGATTTCTGTATTGACAGGGATGATGTAGAAATCATAGTTGGTGATTAAGGGAAGTGAGTGGGGTATCTCATATCAGAGTTGTAAACGATGGAGTTTAACTTTGGTAAAGATGTTCATTGGGTAGATGTTATGTATAAAGTTGTAAACGGGGGAGTTTAGCTTTGTAACAGTTCTACAGATAGTGGTGTCTTCTTCCTGGATTGGTATCCCCCAGATGTAGGTGAATTGCACCGAACTGGGTTAACAATTGCTGTGTTCTTTATCATTATGCAGATTTATGTTTTTTGTTAGGGTTCATGATAAACATGTTGGACCAGATGTCGTAACATCTATGATCTTGCAGTTCTGATATTTAAGGTACCAGTCTGCTGTTGCACCTTTGTGTTTAAATGATTATGTAGCACAATGTCTTGACATGTGTTAGGACATCTGCTGTCTGCATATGCCAGAATTTCAAAAGCCATTATGACTATGCATCAGATGTTACAAGAGGAACTAAACAAAGTCTGACAAGGTGTTAGAACATTGTTTAGGACATGTAGCTATTTCCAAGGTGATTGTTTTGGACGGTGGAGGGTGTGTCTTTAAGAAGGCATGTTAAACATGTGTCTTGAGACACACGCTTTCTTGGATGGTTCTCCTTAAAAGAAGAAAACAGTCAAAAGTGCTTTGGCTGGTGCACATTTTTCTTTGGGAAGTTTCATTCCTCATTTAATGATCATATTGAATTGACCTTTGTTATTTTCAATAGTTCGTTACATCCTAAGGAAAAACGCTAGGGTATATAAAGTGGGTTCTTGGCTTCATCTTGTCTTAGGTTGTCTTTTCTGTTGTGCTGGGTTCTAATGGGGTTTATCCGCTTCTGGGTTTGTTCAGTTTGGGTATGGGTCTGTCTTGGACATGTTTGTCAATTTTTGGCTAAAAAGGGGGAGAAAAGTACAGGGGCTGAGTCTTTCCTTGCAGTTGGTTTGCAAGGATGTTGGATACAATGTTCTGACATTTTGTCTGAGTCTCAGGTTTTTCTTCTGTTCTAAGTCCTTCCTTTGTGTCTTGTGATCTGAGTTATGAACATAGTCGTGTCCTGTGTTCTGAGTTACCCACGTTGGTGTTTGGTTGCTTTAGTAGCAAAATTCTCCCCCAGGTGAGGAAGTATAGATTCATGGGGTAAGTGGGAATGTTTCATCCTCTTCCTCATGTACACCAACATGAGTGGAGTCACATTAGTATTCCAATTATAACCACCACTCAGGGTGAAGAGACGTCAGGAGAATCCTGGATTTATTGTCCAAAAGGAGTTTTAGCCAAAATTTGTCAAAAGGGGGAGATTGAAAGCTCCTATGGTTTGACTAAATTTTGGTTAAAACTTGATGAAGAACAAGTTGATCAAACATGAAGAATGTTACAGAAGACAAGGATGTCAAATGGAATGTCCTAACATGAAGACTCGACATCTGGACAAATATAGCAGGTTGTTGCTAATCTGGTCCAAGATTTAAGGAGAAATCAGAACATGGATCAAGGAAGAAATAAACAGAAGATTCGAAGCCCAAGGAAGCAGAAGATTATAAAAGAAGACCAAGACCTAGGACTGAATAACTAATCCTTATTGTAACAGTTTTGTAAAGTAGAAAATATGGTTTAAGGTTTTGAGATTCGTAGGATTTCTTGTGTTGTAAGTCTCCCTTTGTATCGGTTTAATACAATGTGGAAGACATATATGTTTGTACAAATTCAAAAACCTGTAGGTAATGAATCGTGTACTGTTTTTGGATGAAGCTTTGAAGCTAATCCGAGTTAACTTGTTAGTCAAGAACCCTTGACTGAACTTTGTATTGAAAAAGGTGTCTTTCAAGTAGGATGATACAGTTACTGTCGATTGTAACTGTTATATAATCACAGGTTGAGATTTAGGGAGTGAGATGGGTTTCTATTATCAATTAGATGTGACTTCTAATGATAAAGTCTCTATTGGGTAGTGATAGGTAAACCAGAGGTTGTTTATTGTAAACCAAAGGTTGTTTACATAAAACTATACTACTGATAGTGGATTCTTCTTCCTGGCTTGGTATGCCCCCCAGATGTAGGTGATTTGCACCGAACTGGGTCATCATATTCTATGTTGTTTATCATTCTGCAATTTACAGTTCAGTTTTGATTAACATGTTGTAATAGATGTCGAAATATCTGTCTTGCTGCTATTGCTGATATTCTGAATATTAGCTTGTTTATTCCGCCCTTGTTTTAAAGTTATGCAGAGAACAATGTCGTGACATGTGTTAGGACATTTTCTATCTGCTATGCCAGAATTTTACATTTGTGGACCTATATGGTAATCAGGGCATTGGGGTCCTCTTAATTGCTCGTTGCTTGTAATACAATTTAATGAGGGTTGATATTAAAGTTGATTGGAGTTGGGGATTCATTAAGTATTTGAGTTTGATTTGGATTTGAATTTTGATTGGTCAAGTGTTTTAAGCTACGAGGTGTGAGAAAGGTCCACATGAGTTACTTGGAATTCAAGATACAAGTTCATAAAACCATATCCTTACTCACTCCATATCAAAAGCCATTTTAAACCATGTCATTCCAAATCCATAAACCATGTCTAAATCCATGTTATCCATTTTTAGTCAATAAACCATTATCCGTTCTTGTTAATCTAAGTCTAAACCATTTAGTCCATATCCATTTTCTATCCAAGTTTTAATTCACTTATATATTCTAAATTTAAGTTAACCCTTAACCACTCTTTGGACCCATTGAATATCCAAATTCCATTTTTAATTTACATTCAATAAAGTCTGTCACAACTGCGAAAATCAACCAGCGGAAAAAACAGAAGAGTGCCACCGAACGTTATTTATCCCGACGAAGGGAAAGGAAACGATAGAAGAAAACCTAAAGAAAGGAAAGACATGGTCATCGCAACCATAGTCTTAGGTTCGGGAGTCAGTTACGCGAGAGGAAGGTATTAGCACCTCCTCGCGTCCATCGTACTAGATGGGATCCACACTTGTTGTTCTGGTAAAAGGGTGTAGAAATCTGAAGCTCCACTGCTAACCGGAAAGGAATAGAATGAGAAATAGAGAAGAGGGGAAAGAAAACAAAAGAGGTGACTCGAAGGACTTCGCCGTCCTAAGCCTACGTATTCCCTCGGGAATGGGAAAGTCAGAGTCAATGTAGTTCGGAGGACTACGGGTGAATGGGGGAAAGGTTGGTCGCCAAGTCATCGCCGTCTTGTTCCTATGTATCCTCAATAGAATGAGAGAGAGGAAATCAGAGCAGTCGTAGTTCGACCTACAAGTGGCCTTGTTTGTTTGGTGTTTTTTAGGTGGACGATGCTAACGTTCACGTTCTAGCAGTTTAGGTGTTGCCGCTCGTTGTGTGGAGACTTACGCGTTTAACTGTTTGCGGTAGAACCGAAATAGTGTGTCCTTACGATTAGAGTGAGTGAGATGAGAAGAGAATCCCGAAGAAAGACGATTGATTAGTTTATGTCTTTTAGAAGAAGTGTTTTGATTTGTTTTGTTTGCGATATGTATCGTGCTAAAGACTATGACATATGAGCGAATACTTTGCAAGGTCGCCCCCAACAGAACGTTTGCAAAGCACCCTAGAAGAGTAAAAGAGACCTTCACTAATCATTCCCCATGTGCTTAAGGCTCGTGGCGCACTCTACATACAATATTTGTTAAGTTTTTTTGCTTTATCTTTTAAAGAGAAAAGAGAGACTCAAATGGTTAAAAGAAAAATCTAAGGGGATCTCCATCTTAGAAGTTGTCATGCAATGATTGATCCTATATTTGAGATATGGAAAGAGAATCTCTACCTATGTTAGCATGCTTGGATTTATAACCTAATTTCTATCCTACTTTGAACCTAATCCAAAATTAGATTCAATCTAGGAACCTTAAGGGAACATGTGATCATACACAAGTAAACATTAGATGATTCAATCACCACTCAAAGAAGTAATACATAAGAAGTGAGATGAAAGAGGAACCTCAAAGTTGATGTCAATTTTAGGTAATACAAGTGTTCATCAAGTTCAAACCAAGCTCAACTATTGGATAGTTGAAAGAAATATGCAAAACAATGCACTTATGCTCATGCAAATGTCCTAAGACTATCTTAGAAGTAATTTCAATCATCTAAAAAAAGAAATGATTTCTAAAAGGGTGAGAACCCTAGTGGGGCAGTAGCTATGTCCTATCATATCTCATTCATGTTATTGTCCTAAGAAAAATCAAAAGAAATCAAATTATATCTCATGTTAGCACACAAACAATTGTCAATCAAAAAGTCATGCAAAACACATCTTAAAAGGCTACACAAATGAACTTAAGCTAATCATACAAGTTAGGTCAGTAGCACACATGGTATGCTCATATAAAAGTGAGTTTTAGGATGTGAAGAAAAGATAATGAGATCCACATCAAGTCATGTTTAAAAGATTAGGCAATTCTACACACAGATGTCACTTTTATGATGCATCACTTACTTATGGCACAACAATGAACAAGCAAGCATGAAATTGACTTGTAAATGACCTAAGTCAGAAGCTAACTCATGTATTCAATTCTTAAAAGTAACCTCAAGTTGTCACAAAAGTTTCATGTCAAAGCACTCTTAGAAGTTAGAACAAGTAATGATCAAACTCAACCTAGTCATCCTCTAAAAGCATGTAGACTTTCACTCAAGTAAAAGGAGGCTAAGGTAATTTAAAGTGAGTATCTAAGCACACAAGTCATAAGAAAATTACCTATAATATCTCACATTTGAGTCTCAAAAGCATTGAGTAAAGACGACATTCAATTGGCTCATAGGAAGTTGTCAAAGTTGATGCACAATCATGTTCAAATTCATACAAGTATAATACCAATTAGAGGCACACAAAATGACCAAAAAATGGTATGGAAAGGCTTTGACTCATGCTAGATCAAGTGTAAATCAATACTCAAAATATCCCCAAAAGGGTTGCATAAATGCATCATCAAATCAAATCATTTAGGTAAACATTGAACAAACATCGAGTATGCATTTAAGGTTCAAAGTAAACATATAGATCATGATCAACAATCAATATCAAAGCATCACAATGGTTTAAAAAATATCCTCATGAATGTGCCTAAACATGTCAAGAAAATTGGCTTAAGAAAAGTCACACACAAGCATCAAGTTCACCATAATTCTAGGCACACATCAAAGCATTAGACATGCAAGGAAATAATCATGAAAAATAGCTAGAAGTCTTGAAAAGTTATAATATTTTAACCATAGAATGATTAAGTCAGTACCTCAAAATTCTCCAAAAATATGCCCAAAATTATGTGTATAATGTGCTCAAAGAATGCCAAACATATGGCAAGGTATCCATCAAGGACCATTCCAAACAAGTCACAAAAGATGAACTTAAAAGGACTCCAAAAATTAATTGAAAAAATCCCAAGTGATCATCAACATGTCCTATAATCATGTGACTAAGTGTACACAAAAATTAGGATCACAACTAGTTTGGAAAGATCAATTTCAAGACCTAATGTGTAAGAGATACCAATTTATACATCTTCACATCAAAAATCCAAAACAATTATCAAAATAATCCAAAATGGAATTAAAAAAATATGAAAAATTAATTAAAACCCTAAAGAACCTTCATAAATTTTTTTGGGAATTTTTAAATTATTAAAACTATTTTTGATAATTCAAATTGGAACGTGTTGTCAAAAATAAAATGAAAAAAATGAATGTAAGGCAAAGGGGGTGCATCAATAGTAATTACCACGTTCACATTCTCACTGGGCCAAAAATGGGGGTGGATATAGAAAAAGGGCGCGTGGCCCAAACCAACAAACATCCTCTTTTTGTTTATTCTGATTCATTTTATTCAGAAAAATAAAAGCAAGAAAATGAAAATAACACGTAGCCTTCCACCTCATCCTTCATTAATGCGTTGTCCAACTTTTATAGGTGGAATAAAAAAAATTACATGCTGGCAAGGAATGTACACCTAGGATTAGAAATTTTACACTCTCGCACAATCAGAAGATTACACACATGCGTGGTTGACCATGGTTGAAAATATACAGACGCCAGAGCTATGCTCCGGTCGTCTTCTACGCTGGACACCCACCGTCACCGGTGGTGGAAGTTTCCAGAAATAAAAGAGAAAACCATGATCTGGCTCGTTTTTCCTCGCTGGTTATGAATCTGGCATCAGAATTTTGATTTGATCCCTCTATGATACAAAACAAAGAGCAATAAGTTAAGCCCTAGATCCAAGAATGTCTACATTTTGCCTAAATCTAACCACAAATAGAGCCTACTAGATGTAGGGCTTCAGATGCAGCTAACTATATGCCCTAAATCCACATAACTGGTTCTAAAATGATGCAAGAAGATTCAAGATTTCTGACCTTGATAGAGCTTTAAATCACGTGCAAAGAAACCAAAAAACTTCACTGCAAGGTCTTGTAATCTACCTTAGAGAAAAATAAATGCTTAAACACCCTTGAATCTTGAAGAAAAAGCAAGCTTGATGATGAGAGGAATCTGACTTCGTGGATGGAATTGTAGCTCTTCCATATGAGAACTCTTGCAAATAGAATCAAGTATGAAATATAGTGATGACAGTGGTGAAGAAACTTTTGAGAAAGCTTAAAAAATGAGGGAGATTTGATTGATTGAAGATGGAGGTGTGAAAGTGAGTTTTTGATCTAACTTGCTCTAATGGAGAGTAATTGATTCTGTTAGTGTTGTTGAAGCTTTATATGTGTGGTTAGCGCATGGTTAGTGGTTAATCAGGGTTGAAATTCAGTTAGAAGGGTGGTTAGTAAAAATTGGAAATGAGAGGATATGTTGTTAGGCACGGGTTTGAGGTGTGTGTGTGTGTGTGTGTGTGCATTGTTGTTATCATGGAATGCCACATTATAATGATAATGATGTGAGAATGTTAATTGCAAGCTGGTGTAGTCAGAACCATAACAACTTGCATGCCAAGTTTCTTTTTGTCTTTCATGCATGTATGAGGTAAAGGTGGTACATGTACATGTTGAGTATGAGAATGTGTGGACAAATAAGGTCATGGTGATGACATGATGCGCATGGAATTGATACAACAATAATGAGATGATTTGTTCTTGCATTTTGAATGGGATATCATAACTTAAACACTTGATGAACCTTTTTCATGGTGATGATTTTGAAAGATCATATCTTGATGAATATGAGATCAAATGGTGTGATTCTTGATCAGTTGACTTTGTTCCCAATTTAGCTGATTCTTAATCATCTGACCAATTGAAACCCTTCTGAATAAAATTGATGGTCAATACTCCACCCATAGATACTTGAGAACAAAAGACCATGAAATCAAGTTTTTCCCAAAGAATCCTAAATAAACTGATTTTAGACTAAACCCTAGTTTTAGCCCCACAAGTTAGTAGATGTTGATCAATGGTCAAAACCCTAATTCCTCTGAAGAGAATTGAGAATCCCTTGAACCAATATGTTTTACATGATATGAGGATTTTGAGGCTTCAATATCCTTGCCCATGAAGGCACCACATACCCAAATAGGCAAAACCCTAATCTTAGAACCAAAGATAGGAGAGGGTGATCCTCTTCAAGTTTCTTGCAAGTTTCAATCTTCTAATGAAATGATGAACCAAATATGATGTCTTGAGACATGAGAAGCCTTTGTAGCTTGAGTGGTTGAGGATATCTCATTCTCTTTACTTTGAGCAATCAATACCATAGAAACCTCTGATCCCATGCCTTGGGTAAACCAATGATGCATGTATGATGTTTATGACCTAAATGCATATGTATACGAAGCATAAGCCACTTATTGATGGTAAAACATGAGGGGAAATTTTGGGGTGTTACAGCTACCCCTATTCAATCAACTGTGGACCTAAAGGGATGAGAGCGGCGACTTTCATACATTCAAGGTAAGTAGGGATTGGATTCCAAAAGAACCAAAAAATTTGCACTCTGTGGGTAGAAAATAAAGGTAGAAAACTTGATGAGCGTGGAAGACTCTACTGGGGATAAAAGGTAGAAGAGATTGAGAAATCTTCTAGGGAGAAGAAACGGCACAGACGGGTGTTTGAAATCACGAGATAAGAACGTAGACATGGGTTTGGATCAACGATACGGACGAGTATCGAAAGATGATACTTACAGGTATCAAATAAAATACAGACACGGACGAGTGTACTGAATTGACGATACGAGCGAGTATCGAAAGATGATACTTACAGGTATCAAAGAAAATACAGACACGGACGAGTATACTGAATTAACGATACAGACGAGTATCGAAAGACGATACTTACAGGTATCAAAGAGAATACAGACACAGACGAGTGTACTGAATTGATGATACGGACGAGTATCGAGAGATGATACTTACAGGTATCAAAGAAAAGGAGAATGAACACATAAGGGAGTTTAAAACCAAGAACAAACACGACTTTCAGACATTCAGGGTAAAATGATATTGAATACCAAAATAACCACACAAAATTTGCGACCTGCAAAGGGAGGGACGACTCCGATGGGGAACAAGTAATAAGAGGTATAAAACCATAAACACGGACGGGTGTCAAAAATCAATACGGATGAAGTATTGAAACAGAGAGAAACAAACATGGATGGGTGCTTGAAATCAAAGGGGTGAACATAGACTAGTGCCTTATATCCAGACAGACGAGTGCTGAAGAAATTACTACGAGTATATAAAATCTAGGATCAATACGAACGAGTATTGATGAAACCGAAATAAACACAGATGAGTGTCTAAGATCAATACGGCCGAAGTATTGAAGAAATGAAATCGAACACGGATGGGTGTCGAAAGAACACAGACGAGTGTTTAAAATCAATACGGACGAAGTATTGAAGAAATGAAATCGAACACGGACGAGTGTTGAAAGAACACGGACGAGTGTCTAAGAATCTAGGATCAATACAGACGAGTACTAATGAAACAGAAACAAACACGGACGAGTGTCTAAGATCAATACGGACGAAGTATTGAAGAAATGAAATCGAACACGGACGGGTGTAGAAAGAACACGGACGAGTATTTAAAATCAATACGGACGAAGTATTGAAGAAATGAAATCGAACACGAACGAGTGTCTAAGAATCTAGGATCAATACGGACGAGTACTGATGAAACTGAAACAAACACTGATGAGTGTCTAAGATCCATACAGATGAAGTATTGAAGAAGTAAAATTGAACACGGATGGGTGTCGAAAGAAACTAGGATCAGTACGGACGAGTACTGATGAAACTGAAACAAACACGGACGAGTGTCTAAGATCAATATGGATGAAGTATTTAAGAAGTGAAATCGAACACGGACGAGTGTCTAAGAATCAATACAAACAAAGTATTGATGCAACTGGAATAAACACGAACGAGTGTCTAATATTAATACAGATGAAGTATTGAAGAAGTGAAATCGAACACGGATGGGTGTCGAAAGAACACGAAAGAGTGTTTAAAATCAATAGGACGAAGTATTGAAGAAATTTAATTGAACAAGGACGGGTGTCGAAAGAACACGGATGAGTGTCTAAGAATCTAGGATCAATACGGACGAGTACTGATGAAACTAAAACAAACACTGACGAGTGTCTAATATCAATACAGACGAAGTATTGAAGAAGTGAAATCGAACACGGACGGGTGTCGAAAGAATCTGGGATCAGTACGGACGAAGTACTGATGAAACTCAAACAAACACGGACGAGTGTCTAAGATCAATACGGACGAAATATTGAAGAAGTGAAATCGAACAAGGACGGGTTTCAAAAGAATCTAAGATCAGTACAGACGAGTACTGATGAAACTAAAACAAACACGGACGAGTGTCTAAGATCAATATGGACGAAGTATTGAAGAAGTGAAAACGAACACGGACGGGTGTCAAAAGAACACGGATGAGTGTCTAAGAACCAATACGGACAAAGTATTGATGAAACTAAAATAAACACGGACAAGTGTTGGCAGAGCAGTATCCCAAAAATATCAAGATTAACGCATCTAAACCTCGAACGATGGTTGAAAGAGAGAACTCTGAGGGGGTAATGGAATCCTAGTCAGACGAATCTGCTAGGAAACAAAGATCAAAAGGGTAATATTGACGGATTTACTACCCTAAGGATTGGTTGAAGCGCCTACTTGAGGGCTACAGTTAAACGATCTCTCCTGAGTTACATAATTTTCTGCTAGGGGAACGTCTGGCAAAGAGAGTATCAAACCTGGCTTATGCTTTGGATGCATATGTTTGAATTTTTCTATGGCGTAATGCTCCATATCAAATGGAAATGCTACGTGTTTTGAAGATGTGATGTAATGATGATTACTATATGCAAGATGCAAAGAGAATCCTTTGCTGGGGATGATGATTAGCAACTCTGCTGAGGAAGTGACCACTGATCTGATCTTCTGAATTTTTGTGGGGGAAAAGATCAACAACTCGGTTGGGGAGTAATGTTGATACATCTAAGATCTGGACTGCCAAACTTGCTACGAACTTTCGGACTCTGCCACTGTGGGGACTGATGACTTGGCCTGGAAGACATTACCTGAACCAATCCTGCTTGGGGAGAACCTATAGCCATAGAACTTTGATGGGGAAATGACAACCTTCTGACCTGGCTGCTGGGGGATGAGATCAAACCATCCTCTGCTGAGGAAGGAAATGATTGTTGGAGAATATATATCAAACAAGTCTCCTGTTGGGGAATTACGCTTCTTGACTTGATGGGAAAATTATATACCAGTACTCTGTGGGGAGAGAAACTCTACTGGGAACGGGAGGTCAAACGATACTCTTGTTGGGGATGCCAACCTGCTTGGAGAGCAAGAACAAACCATCCTTACCACGTTTGGGGACTTTAACTCTTGCTGGAGAAAAGACAAATCCAACTCTGGCTGGGGAAACCAAACCCCTGGACTCTCGCTGGGGAGAATAATAAGAAAACTTAGCACTCTGCCAAAGGCGATACAACCTTAGCTATTTCTGCCGGGGAGACGTATATTCTCACATTTGAATGATGCCATAATTGTTGTGAGAGGAAAATGGTCTTGCAATGTATGGAGCAATAAGTGGATGTCTTAAGCACAACATAACCTATAAAGGAACTTGCCTCAAGAGGTATCATGAAGACTTGATGTATTCTTCCCTAGTATACTGAACCCTGGAGAAGTAATTCTGATTAACCGTCTTCTGGAGAGGACAACTTCTCGCTCCTGAGGTGGCCTACCTCAGTACGAGTCTTGCAGTAATTCTATCCCTGTCTCTGAGATATTTGTTGAATGTCGACATGATTGCCCTAGATTGACTGAACTTCGGAGAGATTTCTCGACGTGACTGCCCCAGATTGGCTGAGCTTTGGAGATATTTCTCGACGTGACTGCCCTAGAATGGCTGAGCTTTGGAGAGATTTCTCGACGTGACTGCCCCAGATGGGCTACCTCTGAGCACAATTTGCTGAGAAAATCGTTACTTGACAGAGTCTTTTTACTACATGCTCCTCAATATGATTGTCCAGGAATTTCCTCTTGGAAAAGTTAAACTTCTCGACTGATGCTCATTATGCAAGCTTCATTGGTGTCAAGTACAATGTATGCAAGCAGAAAATGCTTATTCTGAGAATGATTATTCTAATGCAACATACATGTTAATCTTGAAGTTTTTATTCAAAAGATATCGCCAAACCCTGTGAATGAATCACTACTTAAGATGTGACACTAAATTTTGAATGAAGGACATTATGCACATGCAATACCAACAAAACAGTTTAGCACCACTCATGAGAGTCAGGAACGCTGTCTCATCAGATGTACACCTTCAGAATAAACCCTGCCTCAATTAGGACTTTTGAGGGTTGTAACATGGCCTGGTTCACGGTTTAAGAAAGAAGGATTTATGGCTCAAAATTTTGTTTGTACCCACCCATTCTCCTTGATGTCCTCTAGTCCTATGTTCAGTTAATTTGGCATAAACGCTCATCTTTCAAAAGGTTATTGAATGTCAAAAGTGATGGTTAAGGAGCCCACAAAGTTTTCGGAGTGGCAGTCGTTCCTTTTGTCTTTGGTGTCTGTAGTCACACAATTTTCTCTTGCTCGAGGATTTTTCTTTTGTAATCTTTTTTGCTTTTTCTATTTTTTATTTATTTATTTCCCTGATTTTTCCTGGACTGATTCTTTTGAATCCTTTTCGATTGTGATGTCCAGCAGGATGCCCTAACTTTTGCCTAAGTCATTTGTTTTCAAGCTTTTGACTTAGCGGGCTTTCTTTCTCCTTTTTCTTTTTTTTTTCTTTTGAATAAATCGTGTGACACTGGCTATCTTGATTTCCATGAAAGAGTTGTGACTGCCTCACTCCTTGCAGTGAGGGATAACCATCGTGGTTTCACGCCCCTTGACCTCTTGATGTGTGAGGAATAAAAGGTAATGGATCCTTAGATGCACACTCCTTTTGAAATTTGAACGCTTGGTCAAATTAACTGACAACTACCCTGCCACGGTGTTAAGATGTGAGGGTTTTTTTTCAAAAGAAACTTCTACTTCTAGGCTCAACGGGGTTAACGAGGGTCTATCTCCCTTATATCTTCGGTGTTTGGGGAGTTGAAACAATGCATGTACATCATCAGTAAGGTTTTGTTTCAAAAGCATATGACCAGAAAGTTTGCATTTTCAACTCGTTATCCTCCTGCCATGAATTTAAGCAGGAAAGTTGGTATTGCAATGCACAAAAATAAGAGTGAACACGAACGAATTACTTCACGAAAAACATACTCATTGGATTAAGATTATCATTCAAAAACCACAAATTCTACATGCAAACAAAGCTTTAATACAATGAAAAATACAAATGAAAATGCAGTAAAGAAGCTAATTTTGCCATTGTTGAGGAGGTCTAACTCCGTTTAGACTTATTGCCCCTGACTACATATTTGCAGTCTGAGTGCTCACTTGGGAGGCTTTAGTTGATGTGCAGACCATCTGCAATGAATGTGATGACTTTTGAGTCAATCAGATCTTGAACATGGTGCTTCAGAGCTCTGCAATCTTCGATTGAATGGCCAGATGCCCCTGAATGGAACTCACATCTTGCAGTTGCATCATAACCTGGTGGCAGCTGGGCAGGAGCAACAAAAGTCCTTAACTGAATCAGCTGATGTTTGAGAAGCTCAGGAAATAACTGTGTATACAGCATGGGGATGGCATTAATCTGCCTTTCAAGCTACTTCGGCCTTTGTCATTTCTTCTGGGGATGATTCTGATTTAGGCACCCAACCTGTCCGGGAGCTTTCCTCTTTAAATCTGGTCGAGGAACAGACAAATGTTGTTGGCGTGAGGATTCTGAAACCCAAGACTGTGGAATATGCCCCAGTCCTGAGGTTGACCCTGGAGATATGAGAGGAGTATCTATCTCTTTTGCAACAGCCTGAGCAGGATCAATCCGTACCTCTGTTCCGCTCGGCGTGAACTCGATTGCCTTTGAATCAATTAAGTCATGGACCTTGTACTGAAAGGCCTTGCACTTTTCAATACTATGCCCTGGTGCTTCAGAATGGAAGTCATAACGGGCCTTCGTGTCGTAGCCTAGGGGAAGCTTACCAGCAGGTGTAGCTAGAGTCCATAAATGAACCAATTGAAGCTGAAGCAGATGTTGCAGCAGCAGTGCATACGGCATCGGGAGTGGGTCAAAAACTCTTGCAGGCCACTTTGGCGTTGATCCATACCCTCCGCTCCTAAGATTTTCTTGGGAGACAGACAATGGCTGTTGTCGGGAAAGTTCATGACCCTTAGGTTGTGAAGAAGATCCCCGAGGTAATTCATAGTCTGAGAGAGATTCTGACGGAACAGGGGGAATAACACCTTCCGTTGCAGCAGCGGGCGTAGGACTGTCATCCTTTCATAACACCGTTCTCATGACCTCCATGATCAAGCCCATATGAATCTTCAGCTGATAGACTTCTTCCCTCAGCATTTTCTGACCCTGAAATAAAGCTTGCATGTCCACCATGAATTGGCCCATTTGGCTGCGGACTGCCATCAACTCTGCTTGAATCTGTTCCATTGCTCTCTGTTGATTCTGCCGTTTTGAGTAACAATGAAGGTGAGAGTCAACAATCCTGCCTGTTCAAACAAACAAGGTAAGAAATCCAAATGTAAAAACCTGTTATGCAAAATGAAATGCGTGAATGCATGTATATGTCATTTTTAATCATTTCCAAGCTATTTCTATACTTTGATTCCAGTTTTAACCGGGCGAGGGATCAGATACATTGTTGAGCAAATATTACTGGAATAGATAGATATTGCAGAGAAAATATAGATGGAACAAACATTGCTGAGAGAATACCGTTGAAATAAATATTACTAAAACAAACATCTCATCATATAATACTTCAAAGAATCACACAAATACGTCTGGTACAACCATAGGTGATTCCATCAACGAGCCTGATGGTAATCACAATAAGCAATATACAGAAATACAAGGACTATTCATTCCTAAACCCCTAGTCCATACAAACTGCTCCTGACCTCCTCGAGAAGTACTTCGGTATCAGGATGAGTCGGTCGCTCTATCAACCTCTTGATCAACTTGTTTCTCTTCCCAATACCCTGGTTCAGCTTACCAATATGCTCTGCGCTGTCGTCATCTCCAAAGACATCTCTTAGCTTTGCCTTCTTTATTCCAGCTTGGACCTTGAGCTCTTCGATTTCCCTCTGAGCCTCCTTCAGCTTGTCAGAAAAGTGCTTTTTGCCTCTTTTCTCATTCTGGAGCTCTTCTGCTTTCGCTTTGAGTTCTTTCTTCAGTTCTTCATTTTCAGCTCTGATTTGATCTTTTCTCTTCTTCCTGCAGGCCGCAAAGTCATCCCACATTTTTCGAGAGTCAGCGAGCTTGACATTCGCCTTAAATAAGAGTTGCTTAGTGTGCTTGTGAACTTTGGCGGAGGATTCTGCAGCCATGTTAGCTTTTTGATAAAACTGAGCCCTATCTGCAAAGTCTTTCTCTTTTTCCGCTAGCAGCTTTGTTGCGTCTTGAGCCTTACATTCCAATCCCATGTTGATACATAAAGCATCCTGAAGGAGGCTACTCAGGTCGGAGTTCTCCATACAGAGTGCATTCACAATAGCTTGCAGCTTGTTATATTCTTCAATAGCTACATTGGTTCTTTCTTCCACAACCTCGGGATACAAAGGAGGTACCGGGTCAAAAGGCAAATAGAAATCCTCAACCCTCTTCCTTAGCCAGTCTTCATACGGGGGATAGGTTCGGTTATTTCCCTTTCCTAAAATAGTTTTCCCTCTTCTCTGTATGCTGAGCCAAGCATCATAAGCTTTATCTGCTATCGCCACACCATCTGTTACTTGGAAGTATAAGGACTCCTCGACATCCCTTTCGACTGGTGGACCTGTCAAAGCGTACCCAAATTGTCTGATAGCCAAAGAAGGGTTATAGTTGATTCCTCCTTTCCTCCCTATCAACGACACATTCGGGAACTCACCACAATTGTGAATGATATCTTTACAAAGCAACCCATGATCTATCTAAATAATAACTTTGGCGGCCAAACCCATCAGTCTCTGGCACCACTCCAGAGAATCCTTGGTATCCATAAAAGTGCTCGAACGAGGTAGACGGCTTACAAACCATTTGTAAAAGAGAGGTGCACAACAATGAACAACTCCTCCTCCTCTTTTCTCGTTTCTATGATGCACTGAATGATAAAGATCCCCCAATAAAGTTGGCACCACATTCTTCATCGTAAATACTCGAATAACATCCACGTCTACGAAGTCAGGCACATTCGGGAATAGAACAATATCGTACACACAGAGGGCCAATATTCCGTTGAAAGTAGTCTACCTTTTGGCTTCAGCAGCCTCTTGAGTTTTCTTTGTCAAGTAACCCAGATGATAACCCCAAAAACCTCCTTTACTGGCTATGTTAGATTCCAGCATTGATTTGCTCAAATAAAGAGCACTGGCCCCATCCCCGAACTCAGGATCTTTCTTGGAACAAAAGAAGGGTGCACTTTCCTTGATGGAAATCCCCAAGATACTTGCATACTCCTCCAGGGTTGGGACCAATATATAGTTTGGAAATGTGAAACACCTCAAAGGAGGATCATAGAACTGCAGCAACATGTGAATACCCTTGTACTCATAATCACTGATGTTATGAACAAAAGATAGGATACACCCGTACTTCTTCTTGAAAGCTCCCAACACCTCAGGATTTGCCAAAGCCTTCAAACTGTTAATGGGGCCTAAATTAGGCTTTGGAAACTTATAGATGATGATATTTTTCTTCTTCTCAGTATCCATCCCTGTAGAAACCCTCTGACTGGAATCAAGAGTAAGATATAAACCTGGAAATGAAAAAACATGAATGTTAGGGTATGCACGTGAAATGGTGCAATGCATTGGCATGATATCAGAAGTGCCACATATAGCTGGACGTGTCTGTGCTAAACTGTGTGAATAACAAATGCCTGAATATAATAGGATCAACTGTTCACTTCAGTAAGAATACCAAATAACTGAGTAGGTTGGAGGTCAAAGTTTCCTCCAAACCTGCAAACACCCATCCCTTCTAACACGTGGGTTCTAAAACAAAGGATCCTTAGTTTCTGGCACCGAGGTCGAGAAGAAATAATACATTCATCTTTCTGGGTACAGTATTATCACCAATCGAGGAGTGTCTCCACTAATTCCCCCTCAAAAAGGTCATCCTATAGCAAGTTCCCAGTTTCGGGTCCTCGGATCAAGAAGCAAAAATGCATTCACCATTTCTGGTTTGACATTATTACCCCTTTAGAGGAGTGCCTCAATTGAGTCCTCGGGAATGGTCACCAGAGTCGACAGCTCACAATGGGAACATCCTATGACCTGCATCAACATGCAATATAGAATATCTCCCAAAGGAGCCTCGTCTGGTTATGGGTCTTGTGAACACTATGCGTGGTCACCACCACGCAAGCGAAACGACTATCCACTCTAAAACCTATGTGTATACTTGTAGCGCGATTTTTGTGGTTTCGAATCACTACCGCTTTGGTACTACAATTCGATTAATTTTTTATCCTGTGAAGCTGATTAAGGAAGGGAAATAGATGTCTCCAATTAACCCTGCTTGCATACTGAGGTTAAACAGTCAAAACTGGTGGTTTACAGATGCTATTAAAAGGGGGTCTGTTTTAGGTTATTTTCTTAAAAAACAGTGTCTGGACTATTTGCGAGGCTTTTGGTACGATGTTAGGTCTGATGCTTTTGATGGATGTATGAAGGTACGGGATTTGGGTTTTTGATTAGTATGCTCGGTAAGATTTTGCAATCTTATGCCTACGTATTCCCGTTTAACAAAATAGGGAAATCAGAGCGATCGTAGTTCCTCCTATTCTATGGGAGGAAAGAGATGTTTTGGTGTCTTGTTCAAAGCCCAAGACATGAAGCTAAAGGTGGTTTGTATCTTGTTCAAAGCCCAAGATGTGAAGCTAAAGGGTTTTGGATGAGAGATAATTTGTCATCTCTAAAGAGGAGTTATTGATGTTTGTATGCTGTGAGCAAGGCACACATTTGATGCTAAAAGGTTGATTGACTCAACCGGGGGTTTCTTTATACAAAGCCTAAGAGGAGGCGGGAAGTTTGACTTTTTCAGGGAAAATGTTCTTTCTATCTTGTACAACGCCCAAGATTGAGGCTAAAAGGGATTTTGACTCCGTTGGGGAGAATGTATCTTGTGTAAAGCCCAAGATGGAGGCTGGAATGATTTGACTCAACAAGACAGTCCTTTCATCTGTCCTGTATAAAACCCAAGATGGAGGCTAAAGAGGTTAACTCAACAAGAGAGTCTTGAGCAGGTGATTGACTCAACAAGAGAGTCTGAAGATTGATTGACTCAACAAGAAAGTCTTTTATACTCAACAAGAGAGTGATTTGCTATCTCATACGAAGCCCGAGATTAAGGCTAAAAGGAGATTTGACTTAACAAGAGAGTCTTTTATACTCAACAAGAGAGTGTCTTATATGTCTCGAACGAAGCCCAAGACGAAGGCTAAAAGAAGATTGACTCAACAAGAGAGTCTTTTATACTCAACAAGAGAGTGTTTTATATGTCTTGTACAAATCCCAAGACGGAGGCTAAAAAGGGTTTGACTCAACAAGAGAGCCTTTTATACTCAATAAGAGAGTGATTTTCTATCTCGTACAAAGCCCGAGATTGA
This sequence comes from Lathyrus tuberosus, assembly GCA_022829125.1. NCBI lineage: Eukaryota > Viridiplantae > Streptophyta > Magnoliopsida > Fabales > Fabaceae > Lathyrus > Lathyrus tuberosus. Next base: position 2,188,812 of record JALAZF010000222.1, on the reverse strand, counting down.
GGCTAAGAAGAGATTGACTCAACAAGAGAGTCTGAAAAGGTTAGCTCCGCTGGGGAGAATCATTTGGACAAAGCCCAAGAGGAGATTGTCTTACTGCTGAGGATTATTGAGATCCTGAAGCGGGTCCAAGTATGGGGAACTCTCATGAGAGAGACCAGGTTTCTGGCGGAGATTGATCCAGGGTGATCGGTGTTTTTTCCTATGTTTTAAAGGAACTCGAGAATTTCTTTGAGACTCGAGAGGTTTAAACTGTCTAAGTCTAGAGTTTTATCTTTTGTACAACGCCCAAGAGGAGGCGCGGGCATTAAGAGATGAGTATCAACCCTAAAATGGTCGGAGTTTTGACGCTGAAAAGACTACTCTAGCAAAGGATGACTAAGTTCTGTCTTATACCTTTAAGAGGTCGTCAAGGTCCTTGTATTAAGCCCAAGAGAAGGCATGAGAACTTCTAAGAAGCCGAAGGGTCCTTGTACAATGCCCAAGAGGAGGCGGGGATGCTTTTAGGAAGCCTGTGGGTCCCCAAACCAAGAGATGTTCAAGAAATGCAATTCACAGAGAAGAGATCATTCCAGGAAAGTTCGAGAATTTGGAAGAAACTCAAGAGATGCCATTCACAGAGAAAAGATCATCTCTGTGGAGTTAGAGTTTCTTTGACAATTTCTAAGGGTGACAGTCTGAGAAAAGGTTCACCGAGAATACTACCTTTCTCTTTGTTCCATATTGTTTAACCCCAAGAGGAGGGAAGACTGTATCTGGAATCCTACGGGGGATCTAGTTTTGTTTGTATTTATGAGTGACCAATAAGGCTTTACCTAGTGCTAGACGTAGTTGCCGGGGAAAACTCTAAATAACTATACTAGTATTACATAGTGGATATGTGACAAGAATATAAAAGGATGTGAAAGAAGACTTATAGTGAAGCAGCCCCACAATACAATTATATACATATGAAAGCGGTAAATGAAAACGGATAAATGTAACGCCCCAGTTTGTGTGTGTTTTAATTAATCGAGTCTTTTTGATTATTTTATTATTATTTTATTTTATTTTCGACTTTTATCTGAAAATTTGTTATTTTTCAATGTTGTGATATTTTATCGGGTTTTGGGAACGTTTGCGAGATATTTGAGTGTGGGGGTATTTTGGTCATTTCATGATATTTTTCATTAAGTAGAAAATAGGAAATAGAAAGAGAGAAAAATAGAGAGAAAGAAAAGGAGAAGAAAGAAAAAGAGGAGAAAAGAGAAGAAGAAGAGAAATAGTGAGAAAAACTTGGGAAATCAAAGAAAATCAACTTCTAGAATCGATTTAATCGGGTAAGGGTGCGAAACTCAATTATTGTATACTTGTGTATGATTATGTATGTGTATTTGTGGTTGTTATTGGATTGAATTGGAAAAATTTAGTAAAACCTATATTATGTAAAATTGATTAGAAATTGATTAAATGTGTTGGAAATCATGTTTTTAGTGTTCATTATTGTTGATACATGATAGATACATGTTACTATGCATTGTATTGGTAATTTTCTGGGTGTAGGTGAAAATTGGAAGAATTTGGTTGAGAAAAACGCAGAACAAAGTTCTGCAGAATTTTTTCTGGTTTTTCCAGGTCATACGCGTATGGGGCATGTTCATACGCGTATGGACCTTGGCATTACGCGTAACATGGGCGAGGTAGGGGCCAATACGCGTATGGATCTTCAATTTTCTCGGCCATCTGCCCATTTGCGTATGATACGCGTAGCATTTCAGGGCAATACGCGTATGGTGTTGGACACTACGCGTATTGGAATTAAAACGTGAATTTTGGGGAAAAATGGTCTCTGCCCATACGCGTATGGCCTTGGGCAATACGCGTATGGCATGGCGAGGATTTTGGGCAATACGCGTATGGCTCAGGCCAATACGCGTATGGCCAGGAGAATGGTAAAATGGGACTTTTCAAAATATCGTTTTCATTTTTCTTTCGTAACTTGGGTTCCGTTTGTCCGATTTTTACATTCTTGGTATCGTTGGAAAGCTATTGAGCTGTACTTTCTTGTTATGATGATTTTGAAATTGTTAACTGATTTAATTATGTCGGAAAATCAGGAATAGTGTCGGTTTGTCGACTTTTGTCATTATAATTGTGCGTAATTGATGTGTATTATGCAAGGTGTTGTTGTATGAGGTAAATGTATGTGTTTAGATGGTATTGAGAAGAATTGTGGCCGTATAGCAATTAAATGCATTGTTTTGGGCATAAGTGCAAAGTGTGATTTTGTTGATGTGGATGAATGCATGTATGTGCGCATATTAAATGTCATGAGTCATTGTATGCCAAGCATCATGATATGCATTGTTGTGACGTCCTGAGAGACGGTTTGATTCCAGAGGGAATCTGCTATAACATCGTGAGCCTTAAAAATAAGAGGTATGAATAGCCTTAAAAATAAGAGGACCGAAAGCGATGGTTATAGACGATCGTGTGCCCATGTGGGGTGTGAGCGATCGGATTGTGCGCCTTATACCGAGAGGACCTAAAGCAATCCATAAACGTCGTCCGCCTTATACCAAGAGGACCTAAAGCGATGGGAGAACATCGTAGGCCCGACGGGGTGTTACTTGAATTTTCTTTTACTGCTTTATTTGATTGGGGGTATAGATTAGGGGTGTCACATTAAGGTACTTAATGTAACACCTCCAATCAATTAAAGCGGTATAAGAAAATTCAAAATTTCATCAGAGTATATCTAAATTATCATGGCATAGACGGGGAGAATCACATTCTATTGAAACAAATCATACAACACCTGCTCATAAAGATATGCAACAGTGGGGTAGCAATCAATAGGGGAATTTAGTTCCTTACACCCACACCTCAGAATTTAGAATAAAAGCGGAAAATCTAAAACTGAATATCATATATATATATATATATATATATATATATATATATATATATATATATCATGAAAAGTTTGTCATACATCAAGTTGTACATGCACAAGACAAAAGATATATATACATAATACACACGTATCACAAACGGCCTCCCTAACTACCCGGTGTCACATATCAGAGCCGACCGACAAAAGAATGAAGACGCAAAGCTTCACAAAAATACCTCCAGCAACTCTAATCTGCAATGCCTCATAGAGCATTATAAAACAGCAGAAGGGTGAGAAAAACAATCATAATACAGTTGCATATAATTATATATTAACACAAAAATGCACATATAGATTTCTCACCACAAACACACAACAGAATCCAAATACCACACAACATCGTACATATTTCATTTATCTAACGTCAATGCACATTAATCGTACACAATGCAATTATCACCAAGAATATCAATTCATCAATTCCACATACGATTAATCCATTCACAATTCTCACACATAGTCAATCATATTTATGATTTATGCAAATGCACAGAGACCGACACAACGACTCTATGCACATGCCATGCGGTACCGACTTCCAATATTTCTCATTATTAGTTCACTCAGGAACTCTGCTGGAATCATCGCTCGTTACTGAGGATCACTCAAGTAACACCCCGTCGGGCCTACGATGTTCTCCCGTCGCTTTAGGTCCTCTTGGTATAAGGCGCACGACGTTTATGGATTGCTTTAGGTCCTCTCGGTATAAGGCACACTGAAATTCTGGTACAGATGTGTGATGTCATAGTGTAATGTCACAACATCGCAATCTGCTGAACAAGGCAATAATAGAAACCATAACACACTGAATTGTTCATCCAGTTCGGTTCAACAACCTACATCTGGGGGCATACCAAGCCAGGAAGGAAGTCCACTATTAGAAGTATCAAATTACAGACTCAACAACCCGTTGACAATCTACCTAATTTAATCACTACCCAATGACCCTTCTACCTAAGTCCTCCCTAGGTAAGAGACTCCATCTCACTTCCTATCATAACTATGATGTCTAGCAGTCAACTACACCGTCACTGCATCAACAACTTGATTACCAACAACTGTACAATCATAGAAGACACCCTTCCATGACACCCTTTGGAGTTGCTTTAAAGCTTCCTCCAAGAACAATACCAAACCCAAACTCATTACCTACAGGTTTCTGAGTTACACACAGTGACCATCTCACAACCCGAGTGGTTCACTTTGACAAAGCCCTAAAGATCTACATCTTGGACCCGTACCCCTACTTAGGTTACAAGCATTCTATTTATAATGTAATCCCAACTGGATTTGGGCCTTCAAATCATATCAAATCTTCTGCATCCAATCTACAACAGATTCTGCTCTTCAATAGATCTTCAATCAAATCTTCAATTAAATCTTTAATTATTAACTCTGAATATTCTCCATATCTTTAAGCTTTAAATGCGTAAAAAACTGATCTGATTGTAACAGAATATCTCTCCCTTGATCTTCGTCTATATTCTCTGATTCTCTATAGCAGAATTTCTCATTCACACCAGAAACACGTGCAGCCCTAATCATATAACTGTCTGATGTTTTAATGTTCTGGTATAGTGATGTTAAGACATCGCATGTGACATCACTCTTCAGTACTTTAACTATTCAACAATAAACCAGAATGTTAGCTATACTGTTAGAAGCTCATGTTGCAACATCAATCATGACATCAACATTGTTTTAACAAAATTTCAGCCAATTACTAGAACTTACAATCTCCCCCTTTGGCTAATTTTGGCTAAAACAACTATATAACCATTACAACTTAAATTACCGCAGTAAATACAACTCTATACTACTGTCAGTAGTTAACAGTAACCACTGAACCTATCAGTAACCATCAGTAGCTACTGTGCGCAGCAATCCTAGAGAACATCTTCTAGGGAATAGTTGAATGATGTTAAGACATCATGTCTGATACCTTCTTTTGGCAGCACAACCCACCACAATCACTTCAGGCAGCACATCAGGAGGAAGAAGTAGGAAGTCCCGAAGTTGTACACTCAGATAACAGAGATCTGGTGTACATGAGGAAGAAGATTTTAGACACTCCCCCTTGATGTAGCACATTTCTTTTTCCTTTCAACTCAGACCTGGAAACATTGTGGAAGACTCCCCCATAAAAGAAGTGTGTGTCTGTTCACCAAAGACCAATGGTGGCATGAGAGAATTCTGCACACCTTCTTTGATCAGACCCCCTGGTCAATCTGTGGCAATACATGACACGTTGAGAAGTGTCATTCTGCCAGCCCAGGTAACTCAGAACACAGGTCACAACTGTGTTCATAACTCAGGACACAAGTCACAAAGATTCAACATCAACTCAAGGATGTACCATCCTCTTTTGCTGCAACAGGACTTGTAGGTTCCAAGCAAGACCACTGCGCAACCCATATAGACCCTCTCTCTCCTTTCTCCCCCTTTTTAGCCACAAATTGGCAAAGGAAACCCTCACAATACTAGACCCAAGAAGTGCTTACCCAAACACGAATAAAAGCCATAAGACTTATGAGATCCAAACACTCACTGGCTGAAGGAGAACAAACTAACCCCTATAAATAGCTGACCAGTAACTTAGAAATTAACGAGCCTTGAATATGTCAATGTTCTTGGTCAAACAAACGCTATTTTAGGTATCAAAAACTGCATTCAAATTCAATGCCTACCTTCCAAAAACTACCTTGACTGCCTTAAATAATTTACAACTGAATCTTGCCATAAATTAGGCCAATAACGCTCCATGCACAGTCTAAGCCACGTGTTTCACTTTATCCTAACACCACCGTCCAAAATACCACCCTGTTTGGCTCAAGCAAAAACATGTCTTATATCATGTTCTGACATCTCTTCAGACATTGCCTGCTGGCTCATTAACCACATCTTCTTATTTAATAGATGCAACTTCTCACAACTTCTTCTAGATTGCTTCCAACCATCAGCCAAGTACACCACTTTTGCTTTTCAGACCTCTCCTGTATCGGCACTATCTTATCACACTGCACAAGTTTGATCCGTACATATGTCGCAATAGGCTATAGTAATCAGTTTTACACTCAACATCCTTCATGATATCCCACCAATAATGCCACATTCCTCATGGGGATTATAGGTACAAGATATGCCAAGTCCAAAGGACAACAGCCCATTTGATTGGAAATTTTTCAGACAAGATAAACTTCTTTCTGTCCTTACATACACCAGCTCCTAATGAAGTCTTCAATATGATAGTAGCCATGTATTTCCTGAACTACTGACCATCAAGATTAGAATCTGCCCATTCTAATCCACACTATGTCAGAACTGCCACTTCAGACTATAATGCTGCTTCTTCAAACTCCATAAGTATGGTACATACCCAACCATAATGTTGTAACAACATGTAGGACATCAACACGAGTAGTTATACCAGAAGGAATAACATCAGACAACTAGACAAGACATAGCCTCATCCTACTAGGACCACTTCCACCCAGGCACCAAGCACGAAGTTCTGGTAACCAATATGTCAAGAAAAGTAGGTTCCCAAGAAAAACAGATTCCCACACCAGAGACTACTCTGACTGGTCAGGCGATACAAACAATGCCATATTATCCATTATAAATATCAAACCTCCTTGCTTCTATCAGCACACCAAGGAAGGAAACATGAGTCAGTCTAACAAGAATGCAGCAAAGAGGCGCATGCAAGAGGACAAGAAGCCAGATCCTCAGAAGTTGAAGGATACAACCCTGTCCAAAGCTGGATCATCTTCTAGAGCAACAAGAACACGCAAGACGTCAGAAACCAGGATGAAGACTATCAAGAAAAATCAAGTGCAGCTTCAAGCAACTGAAGATGAATGGGATGAAGATTGGAAGACTTTTCTTGATTCGGGGGGTTGGGATAATCTTTAGACACTTTGTTTGTTGTTTTTATTAATCTTGTAAGCTTTCATCAATGCAATAAATTTCTGGTTTACTTCTGTTCCATTTACACAGCTGTATAAGACACTAAATCCTCATGTAAACAATTTAACCTAAGTGCCAACACCAAAAGCTCCCATAATATCATTCTCCCCCTATCAAGGATAACCAGTGCCCCTTTGCAAGAAGAACACCTTTCATCAACACAAACCCCTACTGAGTTCTTCCAGAAATTGCATAGAAACACACATTCTCCACAAACAAAGCTGTCCTTCAGACTCCTCCTCAGAAACATGTGCACATATGATTTAAACAATTAGCTTCACAAGGGTAGAACCATTTATGTCCACACCAACATGCCATCCAACAGCCTAATGTCATAACATGTTATCTGACATTATCTCCTCACAAGATTCAACCAATCTTCATAATCTTGATCAGCATGCAATATTTACAATATATATACCTTTGCAGCCAAAATCCACAGACAAGTATTCCCCCTGTCATGGTTAACAATGCTCTAGATGAGGATGAACATTTGAGCACACTTGCTGAGCACATGCATTTTGGCACCATTGTCCCTTTCTCCAAAGGCATTCATTCCTTACCATGCTCTTCATCTTCAGGCTTCCAATCAATACCTGAACTACATTTTCCATCCAAGGTAGACCTTCAACTTCATCATCCTCCCGTATGACTATGTAGACGCTCCTCAGGCATAATGTAGGCACCACGCTTCTGAACCAGAGCATAATCATCCTTCACCAAGGATATCCAACCAGATAATGTCCCAACACACGTTAGAACCTCTGCCACCCACCAAGACATCATCACCATGATTCTTGATATGTTCCGTCAACTGGACCATTTGATTCAACTCCAGGACCCTTAAACCTTGAAAATACTTTCATAAAGTAAATTTTCAACCCTTCTGCCGTCCTATACTTTAACCTCAGACAAATACACAGTCTCCCGTCAATGTATATTGTCATCAGTTGATCGCACAACTTTATCCAAAGCAGACAAATATTCAACTATTGTCAAGCAAGATACAACATTTTATCTGGTCTGACATCCTTTTTCTACATACATGAGGCACTGATTGATCCTTCTTTTGCTACTCCACCCTACTGATCACATTAGATTAGGTAAGTGGCTTGACCTGATACTTCACCGTGAGCATAATGTTTCAACATCACCAGTCATATGACCCAGCATACTCTAATCTTCCAAGAATCTTCAAACCTTTGATGCCATCCTCATTAGGTTACCACAACTAAGCTTAAGAGATAACTTATCAAGATTTTCACTCCCGCATGAAAACTTTGATAGTGATACTCTTTTGCTTTGTCTCTATCTTCTTCTGATCCTTCCAGCCACAGTGATGATGCAAGCACCAATTCCAATTTACCAAAGGCTGATTGACACATTAAGCTCAGCTTCTTTCTTGATGAATCCTCACACAGCCCAGATGCCTCCTCTTCCAAGTCAGGAGTAGGTTCCAAACAGACGTGATTAACACATTTGTTTAGCCCCCAAGCATCTGTTATGTCACAATCTCTTCACACTAAAAGATCCACACATCAAAGATTGATCATGCAAGTTTTTCTTCAGACCACTTTTCACCATACTTATATAAGAGTTCCTTTATGAGTGGACTTGGAATGAACAAGCTAGTTGAAGATGTCCTCATAAATCACCACATCTTCAGAGGAGAGCAGAATATTGCAGTCTTAACTTAAAACCACCAGGAATTTTCCATCAGATATATATATGCAGCGGAACATACACCAGAAAACTCCTCTACTACCTTCAGGCATAAAAACCCTTGCCCTACACTCCAAGTGTACTAGGTCAAACCATACAACAACAGGCCTGATGACTTCATTCTTCACTCCAAGGGCTAATACAAAATACTCTATGAACTGACTATCTTCCTTGCTCATGAACCAGAAAGTATCTTCCCTAGATCTCATCCAGAAACAGACAAGATGCCTGCTCTGATACCAATTGAAATTCTGGTACAGATGTGTGATGTCATAGTGTAATGTCACAACATCGCAATCTGCTGAACAAGGCAATAATAGAAACCATAACACACTGAATTGTTCACCCAGTTCGGTTCAACAACCTACATCTGGGGGCATACCAAGCCAGGAAGGAAGTCCACTATTAGTAGTATCAAATTACAGACTCAACAACCCGTTGACAATCTACCTAATTTAATCACTACCCAATGACCCTTCTACCTAAGTCCTCCCTAGGTAAGAGACTCCATCTCACTTCCTATCATAACTATGATGTCTAGCAGTCAACTACACCGTCACTGCATCAACAACTTGATTACCAACAATTGTACAATCATAGAAGACACCCTTCCATGACACCCTTTGGAGTTGCTTCAAAGCTTCCTCCAAGAACAATACCAAACCCAAACTCATTACCTACAGGTTTCTGAGTTACACACAATGATCATCTCACAACCCGAGTGGTTCACTTTGACAAAGCCCTAAAGATCTACATCTTGGACCCGTACCCCTACTTAGGTTACAAGCATTCTATTTATAATGTAATCCCAACTGGATTTGGGCCTTCAAATCATATCAAATCTTCTGCATCCAATCTGCAACAGATTCTGCTCTTTAATAGATCTTCAATTAAATCTTCAATTAAATCTTTAATTATTAACTCTGAATATTCTCCATATCTTTAAGCTTTAAATGCGCAACAAACTGATCTGATTGTAACAGAATATCTCTCCCTTGATCTTCGCCTATATTCTCTGATTCTCTATAGCAGAATTTCTCATTCACACCAGAAACACGTGCAGCTCTAATCATATAACTGTCTGATGTTTTAATGTTCTGGTATAGTGATGTTAAGACATCGCATGTGACATCACTCTTCAATACTTTAACTATTCAACAATAAACCAGAATGTTAGCTATACTGTTAGAAGCTCATGTTACAACATCAATCATGACATCAACATTGTTTTAACAAAATTTCAGCCAATTACTAGAACTTACACGCACAATCCGATCGCTCACACCCCACATGGGCACACGATCGTCTATAACCATCGCTTTCGGTCCTCTTATTTTTAAGGCTATTCATACCTCTTATTTTTAAGGCTCACGATGTTATAGCAGATTCCCTCTGGAATCAAACCGTCTCTCAGGACGTCACAACAATGCATATCATGATGTTTGGCATACAATGACTCATGACATTTAATATGCGCACATACATGCATTCATCCACATCAACAAAATCAAACTTTGCACTTATGCCCAAAACAATGCATTTAATTGCCATACGACCACAATTCTTCTCAATACCATCTAAACACATACATTTACCTCATACAACAGCACCTTGCATAATACACATCAATTACGCACAATTATAATGACAAAAGTCGACAAACCGACACTATTCCCGATTTTTCGACATAATTAAATCAGTTAACAATTTCAAAATCATCATAACAAGAAAGTACAGCTCAATAGCTTTCCAACGATACCAAGAATGTAAAAATCGGACAAACGGAACCCAAGTTACGAAAGAAAAACGAAAACGATATTTTGAAAAGTCCCATTTTACCATTCTCCTGGCCATACGCGTATTGGCCTGAGCCATACGCGTATTGCCCAAAATCCTCGCCATGCCATACGCGTATTGCCCAAGGCCATACGCGTATGGGCAGAGACCATTTTTCCCCAAAATTCACGTTTTAATTCCAATACGCGTAGTGTCCAACACTATACGCGTATTGCCCTGAAATGCTACGCGTATCATACGCAAATGGGAAGATGGCCGAGAAAATTGAAGATCCATACGCATATTGGCCCCTACCTCGCCCATGTTACGCGTAATGCCAAGGTCCATACGCGTATGAACATGCCCCATACGCGTATGACTTGGAAAAACCAGAAAAAATTCTGCAGAACTTTGTTCTGCGTTTTTCTCAACCAAATTCTTCCAATTTTCACCTACACCCAGAAAATTACCAATACAATGCATAGTAACATGTATCTATCATGTATCAACAATAATGAACACTAAAAACATGATTTCCAACACATTTAATCAATTTCTAATCAATTTTACATAATATAGGTTTTACTAAATTTTTCCAATTCAATCCAATAACAACCACAAATACACATACATAATCATACACAAGTATACAATAATTGAGTTTCGTACCCTTACCCGATTAAATCGATTCTAGAAGTTGATTTTCTTTGATTTCCCAAGTTTTTCTCACTATTTCTCTTCTTCTTCTCTTTTCTCGTCTTTTTCTTTCTTCTCCTTTTCTTTCTCTCTATTTTTCTCTCTTTCTATTTCCTATTTTCTACTTAATGAAAAATATCATGAAATGACCAAAATACCCCCACACTCAAATATCTCGCAAACGTTCCCAAAACCCGATAAAATATCACAACATTGAAAAATAACATATTTTCAGATAAAAGTCGAAAATAAAATAAAATAATAATAAAATAATCAAAAAGACTCGATTAATTAAAACACACAAAAACTGGGGCGTTACAATAAATACTTACCTGTTGTAGAGCTTCCATGCTGTTTTGTTAGTTGTTCAACAAAGAAAGTTTTGATAACAACATATATTTGAATTCAAAATCAAAGGAGAAAGTTGTTTTGAAAAGATTATTGGGACTTACAGCTCAAGGAGAGGCCCAAGTTTTAACGATGATGGCACCGTTGTTTGGAAAACTGTACAGAGGGACTTATACAATATATGAGGCCCAAAAAGTTTTTATGTACAAGGGGATGGGTCTTACACTCTATTAAAGCCCAAAGAGTTTTAAAATGAATAAATATGGGTCTTATAGCTCAAGGAGAAGCCCAAAGATTTTTGTTAAAAAGGCGACGATCGTGCCGAACTTTTTTACGGTATCGGAACTTATACAATACACTGAGGCCCAAAATATTTTGGTTTTCAAGAGGGGTTGGGTCTTACACTCTATTAGAGGCCCAAAGAGTTATTTAAAGAAAAGAAATGGGACTTACAACACGAGGGTAGGCCCAGATGGTTCTCGTTTTGAAATGGCGGTTGCGCCGAAATTTTTGAAATCGCAGTGGGTCTTATACAATAACTGAGGCCCAAATTATTTTGGTTTCAAAAAGTATTGGGTCTTACACTCTATTAGAGGCCCATGAGTGTTTGAAAAATGATTTGATGAGGGTGGAATTAATCAAAACCCTAATTTAATTTCAAAATGCATTTTAATTAAATAAGTATTTAATTAAAATGATCAAAATTATTAAACATGTTGTGAAAAACAAGTTGTGATCTTGGATTAATGTTTGAAAAATCATGTTTATATCCACAAAATGATTGGAAATCAATTAAATTTGGAAAATCAAGGAGGAAAAAATATTTTAAATGTTAAAAAACAAAGAAAAGATTAATTCTTTGCAAATATATCAAGTATATGAAATAAATAATATTTTTGGGAATTTTTGGCAAAATAAAATATTTTAACATTTTTGTAAATTATTAAAAAAAGAATCAACTTAAAATCATTAAAACTCAGAGAGAAATTAATTTTGAATCAATTAAACAAAATCACAAAATTCAAATATTCAAATATTCAAAAAATGGCGCCAAGAACACACCAAGAACACGCGCCACCCCTCTGTTTCTGCAGATTTGCATTTTCTCACCAATCTCACTGAATACTTGATGAAATCACACAAACTACATATCAATCTACTCGTTTTCACTTCACGATCATGTCTATGGTCTTTAATTTCATTTATTTTAAGCATGAAATAAGAAATCAAGAAAAAACCTCAAGAACCCTAAATTTTGCATGAAGGATGAGAATTTTGATACACGATTCAAACAAATCAATTGATTGAGGGGAAACCCCCCATACATGATTATGAACATATGGTAAAATTATTGTGCAAGGAAATATGCATAGATTAAGAGATGACAAAGTTTAGGCTTACTTGAAGGTCATGATAGCAAGGGAAAAAATGATTTTTGAGTTGGAGGTGTTACAGATGAGTTGTTATGATCTGAACAACTTCCCTACACCATGTGGAGTGTGTTTGAATGCCTGGACTTGATTGGAATTGGCTGGATCACTTCATGGCATCTCAACTGCAACTTGGTTAAAACCTTAAGCAATTGGCTGGTGATTCTGAGGAATTAGTGTTCCAGTTGTGGTTTAAGTGTTTGGATCACTTCTATATGATGTTTATGAGGTGTGTGTGTGTGTGTGTGATTGGTTTGGTTGGAATGGCTCTCAAACTCAAAACCCGATAGTGACTTGCTTTGGAAGGTAATTTTGGAGTGAAAGAAGAGATTTTGAGGAAAGCATCAGTTTGATGGCTTTGGTGTACTTAAATTGAACATAAATGAGCTCTATTTATAGTAGATCAAGTTTGTTTTGGCTGCAATGGTGAATGGCAACTGCTGTAGAGGTTTGGCAAATGTTGATCAATAGGAATCCAAGTCTCCTCTAGCCATTGACTAGAGGTTGGAGCACAGGCATTTGGTTGCCTAGTTCAGAGATCATCCTTGACTCATTTAGTTGGAAATGGCTCAGTTCATGCCACCTTGGTGCATCCATTGAATGCTCCAAAACAAAATTGGAGTCTTGTCCCCTCTTTAGGGTTTTTTAGGTTTGGCATGTTATTTTTAGTTCCAAAGACTTGGGAGGCTTATAGATAAGTGTTTGTCCCTCCTTGGTCTCTCCCTGAGGTGTTCAGATGGATAAACTTGTTTGTCATTTGCACAAATTGCTAAAATCGAGCAAAATGCACAAATCTGCCTAGTTATAACAGTTGCAGCAAGGCATATTGCCACTGTCATAACTCTTAGCTCAAATGGAATTTCATGGGGTTCTTGGCCATTTTGGAAAGCTCTCATATGATACAACATATCTGTGATCATAGTTTGTCTTGACACTTTTTGGATCCAAGTGAAAAATTCCCGTACATTTTGGAAAAAGTGAAACAGATTCTGACTTAGTAAAAATTTCACTAAGTGTTGGAAAAAGTGACATTTCATGTTTTCAGCCATTTTGATCCAACCATAACTCAAAATCCATGATGAATTGGAATGAGGTGTAGTTTACACTTTTAAAGTATGCTATGAGAGCTACAAATCCATCTTTGGATCAGCCCAAATGGTTGCTTGGATCTCAAGTTATGATCCTTGGAAGTTGGTACACTAGCCACTTTGTTCCATAACTTGGAAAATTTCTAAGTTTTTTATGGTTACCCCTTTTACAAGTTATCCCGCTTTTCTTAATTTTTCTTGATAAATGATGATTCCAATCACACATTAACATCATTTTAGGGTTAGGGAACCATAATTGATCAAAAAATCAAAAAGTCAAACTTTGACTTTTGGGCATAGTTGACTTTTTATCAAATGAATTCCGAACTGTGCGATCCTCTTTGAAATCAAGTCCTTGACCTAAATCAAACTTGATGGATTGATTTCATAGGTGTTATAAGGTGTATTGAATCATGTCCCAAGGTTTGGGAGCATGTCCTGGTCAAAAGTCGAAGTCACAGTTCACTTTTCTACGAGAAACCCTAACTGTGGTTCTGATGAACTTGAAACTTGTGAATCAAGCTTCTTGGATCAAACCATTATTGAAAATAGATCAATGTAGTTTATTAGAGACCCTCAAATCATGTCTTGAGGTCTTGGTTCATGTTTTGTCCCAAAAGTCAACTTAGGGGTGAATTAGGTCAAGAAACCCTAATTCCTGATTTTTATTGTATGCATCCCCTGAGGCAAAATTGACTTGATGATTGGGCTCATGATGTCCCTTGGAGCATCTTGGGTTGTGCTTTGAAGCAATGGCTCATGACCAGAGGAAAAATTCCATCTGGAGGCCTTGGTCGACCAAAACCCTAATTTCGTGACCCTGGCGATCTTAAGGCTTGATCCACCTGGAATGCTGCAACATTGTGCTTGATTCTTGAAGTCAGAGTCCTCTTGATCCTTTGTGGATATTTGATAGGTTTAGACAAGTTAAGGTTCATGTGATTTCTTGATTGATCCTTTGCCTAAAAGCTCTGAGAGGGCTTGAAACCCTAAGTCTGATTGCAGTGAGTGCTCAACAACCCTTGAGGAGATAGATGAGGCACAAAGGTACATCCATATTATGCTGATGATTTGCACAATGATGGGAAATCTTAGTGGTCAAAATTTGGGGTATGACAATACTCAAGCCTGAGTAGTGGGATTATCTCTCAGAACACCCTGCCCACCAAAGAAAACCAGCAATCCAACACAGTCCAGTACATATATGGCAGTAATGAAATGTAATAAAGCAGATAAATGCGACAAAAGAAATAAACGCCATAAATGAAGCAGGTAAAGCGTACAAATAAACACCCAATAACCGAAAACAAACAAGCGCTAGGATTGACTCGCTTAGGGAACCAGAGTCCCCAGCAGAGTCGCCAGCTGTCGCAATTGCGAAAATCAACCAACAGAAAAAACAGAAGAGTCGCCACCGAACGTTATTTATCCCGACGAAGGGAAAGGAAATGATCGAATAAAACCTAAAGAAAGTAAAAACATGGTCATCGCAACCATAGTCTAGGTTCGGGAATCGGTTACGCGAGAGGAAAGTACTAGTACCCCCTCGCATCCATCGTACTCGATGGGATCCACGCTTGTTGTTCTAGTCAAAGGGTGTAGAAATTTGAAGCTCCACTACTAACTGGAAAGGAATCGAATGAGAAATAAAGAAGAGGGGAAAGAAAACAAAAGGGGTGACTCGATAGGACTTCACCGTCCTAGGCCTACGTATTTCCTCAACAACCCTTGAGGAGATTGATGAGGCACAAAGGTACATCCATATTGTGCTGATGATTTGCACAATGATGGGAAATCTTAGTGGTCAAAATTTGGGGTATGACAGATGCCCATATTTAATCTTCTTGGACCCGAAGGTGTGAATGGCGAAGGTATTCGGGCATTCGGGGTGCAAGAGGATTAAATATCGGAATACCCAAAATTTTGATGGTGGTTAGGAATGTAGTTCACGCATCCTTCTTCTTTTGCTAAGCAATGATGCTTAGAAAAGGTAAACTTCCTCTCGATCCAGGTTTCCTACCAAGGAGCTGGTCCTAGTTTCTGAAATGAACTTCCCCTCGATCCTGGTTTCCTACCAAGGAACTGGTCTTAGTTTCTGAAATAAACTTCCCCTCGATCCTGGTTTCCTACCAAGGGACTGGTCTCAGTTTCTGAAATAAACTTCCCCTTGATCCTAGTTTCCTACCAAGGAACTGGTCTCAGTTTCTGAAATAAACTTCCCCTCGATCCTGGTTTCCTACCAAGGAACTGGTCTCAGTTTCTGAAATAAACTTCCCCTCAATCCTGGTTTCCTACCAAGGAACTGGTCTCAGTTTCTAAAATAAACTTCCCCTTGATCTTGGTTTCCTACCAAGGAATTGGTCTCAGTTTCTTTTGTCAATAAACTTTATTGACAAGGGACGCTATTAGTAGCGGTTTTCCTCGAACTCCTCGCCGAATTTTCCTAGGGAGATGCCATTTGATGGAAAAAGATTTGATGTCAGAGTTGCTGGGTAACCCATTCGTCTGAGTTGTAGAGGTGTACAAACTTCTCTGCTGGAGATGCCATTCGTTGACTCTACTGGGGGAAAACGAGTCTCTTGAGAGACTGCTTCCTGTTGGGGATATTACATCATACTTTTCCTCGAGATCTTCTCGGAGGAAATGCCATGTGATATAGTCCAATTTTGAGGTGCTGATGACCTTTTCATCAGCGAAATTTCCGGAGAAAAACTGTTGTACTGCCGAATCTTTGATTAAGATGTTTTCTCTGGGGATTTTCCTTAACCCGAGAAAGCGAAGATATCATCTTCAATGGTGAATAGTGACGTTTGTCGACGGTTCTCTTGTTTTCCAGAGGTTCAAGTTATCAAAGTGGTAGAGGGCCTTCTCCATCCCAGAAATAAATTGGAGGAGAGTGTTCAGACGCAACATTTCCTGACGAGGAAATAACTGACAACTCGATTGAGATGACTTTTATCACCAGGGGATAAGACCAACTAGAGTGATAGTGATGCAATATGAATATGAATGTAAATCAATAATGCATGATGTATGTATGTTTATGCTGACAAAACTGATGCAACATATAGACTAATAGATGAACACGACTGGATACTCGGCCACCTCAGGGGATGAATAGTATCACTGGTCCAAAAGTAGCAATTCTGCCTTGCTTAGGAGAGATAGTCCCTGTGGGGAACAACCGTTGGTCAGGCTTAGGAGATAAGAACTTTGCCGGGGGTGTAAGAGGAAACACGGTCTATGACACAGTTGATCCTTCATTCAGATGTACTAGTTTAGAAGGAGTACTTTGATTCTGCACTTTGAAGCTCAATTGCTTCTGTAGAAGCGATCAATGTTCTTTCGATGTTCAACAGTCAAAAGAATTGCCATTTTTACTTAAAAGCAGAAAAATTTTGACCTTTAAATTCATTTTGTTTTATTTCAAGAATCGTTAATCATATTAAAATGTCGTTCTGTAAAGCTAAAACAAATAAGAATTGCAAACAAAAGCACTAGGGCTCAAATTTTATTGATAGGATAGAAATCAGCCAAGCGCGTGATTCCATAGAGTATTTACAAAGTTTAGAAAACGGTAATTTTAAGGGAAAAGGGCTACATTGAAACATAATGTTGTACCCCAAATTTTACCCATTAGATGTCATAACATCTTGCATTGACATTTAAGATCAATCACATATGTATTGCTTAACTAACCCACATTTTGCAGTTGTTTCTCTTATGTTTGAAACTAGGGTTTACACAGAGAGATTCAAGGCCTCCTAAGGCATTCTCTAGCTCCATATAATCACCACAAGGATTCATCAGTGTTTGGAACCATGATCTCAAGACTTTGAATCAAGTCAAGTCAACAGAGGATCACCAGACCAAAAGGTGGAATTATGGTTTTAACCTGAGGAATCACTGAAGATTTTTGCCCTATTAAGTCAAGATTTGATTGGTTCACCAACTAATTGATCTAGCCTACATTCAAGAGGTCTCATTCAACAAGAGTCCAATATCATTTGGCTATCATCACAAGTATTTTGAGCCACAAATTCACCATGCCTCAAACTAGGGTTCTGGTAGAATAAGGAAACCATTGTCTTTGATGTTGATCAAGACATGTTCCCAAGCTTTGGGACATGATTCCATATGATACCAAATATCCCTAGAGGCCATCTGTGAGCTTTGGGAGAGATTGAAGAGGCAAGGTCATCAGAGATCATCCATGTTGTACTCCTGAGGAAGATTAGGGTTTGACTGAGGCTTTGACTTTTGAGATTTTGATCCAAGATGAAGTATCCAAGTCCTTAATCCATCATGACATGTCTAATTGTTGAGTTAAGGCATGAGAAATCAAGAGGGCAATGTTTGGTCTTTGAAACTTTCTAAGTGTGGAAAATTCACTTCTTGTGCAAAATTGGGAAGGTCATAATTTTCAAACCACACATCCAAATTGAGTGACTCAAAGCTCAAATGGAAGCTCTTTCCATGACCTTCAAGGTGTATTAGAGGACCTATCTCCAAGAACTGCTTGATTCTTAAGTTATGAGACTTAGAAGACAAGTTGCCTTTGGGACTTAGTGAAAATTTGGTCATTTTCACCCTAATTTTCATCCAACTTTAACTCGATTTTTCACCTAGTTCCAAGCTTCAAATCAAAAATATTTGGACATGAAAATTGTTCCTTGTTCTTCAAGCTTTCCAAGCATGTGTGGAACTCCTCATTTGGACAAGCCAATCTCAAGTTATCATGTTTTAAAGTTAGGTGTTTCAAGTTGTGAAATTTCCATAACTTCGAAATTTTTCTAAGTTCTTTTGGGCAGCGTGAGGGACACGAATTCATGGCATCTTTGACCAATATTACAAGCTTCATCTCAAGTTGCCTTCCACATGAAAATTTCTCTATCAAATGTCTACATTACATAGAGCTAAAAATCTCACAAATTGGATCAGTAGTTATCAAGATATGGTGCACTAAAGTGGGCATGTTGAAATGTTGTGAACACTTAGAAAAATTCAGATTTTTATCAGTTTGCTACACCAATATTGTGCACGATTTTTCACTTGTTTCATGGTATAATTTCAACTTGTCACCAACATGAAATTCACTCTACCACATGCTCTCTTTCAAAGGGACCAAAAACCATTTCATTTAGGCCATTGGTAGTAAGGTTATCATGTGAACAAGTGAACCCCATGAATTTTGTTCCATGCAAACCATACTTCACAATTTGAATCAGACTTGGAACAAAAAATTGGCAAAACTCATCAGCAGTTTTAAGACCTACCCTTGGCGTGTTATCCTCTCTTTGTATTGTCCCAAATCTTTCCCTTTTGAGCTCAATCTCTTATGACTCATAAAAAGGATGTTTTGAAATAATGCATTAGTTTATGAAATGAAATGGTACAACATTGGGTGTTGTCAACTTCATGCGTATAAGTTCATATGGAGGATCCCAAGTTTTACCTCTTTTGACCCTCACTCCTATGACACAACAAAAAGGAGGTTTGAAGCAATACATGCAATCGTGAAACATGACAAACCTGAGCTCTACCCTCTGAGGCCTTTGTGCAGTAGTGTAAGGTGATATTTTCTCCAAGGTTGACCAAATTTAAAGGCTAAGAAATGGTCCTTGCAAACCCTAATTCTTTATCCAGCAGGCCACGTGTTTTTCCATTGGTCTCAAGGGATCAAAGCCAACCTTCCCAGCCTATAAAAGGAGGTCATCTCAACACTTGTAAATCACCAACAATTTTCACAAAGCACTCTAAAAATCTCTGAGTTTGGAGTTTCACAAGTAAGAAAGATGAGGAGGATTGCCTTGAAGTCTTTGCTAGTTCAGAGAGAGGAGAAGTCAGCACACACTTGAAGGTGCGGTGGACATATTCCACTTGGTAACTACACTCTCCATACTCCATATCTATGTTCATGTTCATCATCATATCACTGTCATATACATGTTCCAATAATATGTTTTTGTGTTTCTCTCTTTTCATCCATAATGTGTAAACAATGTGTGTTTGAGTTTTCTATCCATAGCCTACAACCATAGTTGGGTTATTCTCCTGATATGAAGTAGATATGTGCATTGTTTTTCATTTTGAAGCATTACTGGATTTTTTTTTACTAAAAATGACTTGTATCATTTGTTGTCATCACTGTTTTGTCAATTTGTACACAAGAGCCCATGCTATACTCTGTATCCAAGAGGTTTTGCTTTTTGAGTTTTGCTTTTGAGCAAGAAATCTGTTCTTTATTAAGTCTGTTACAAGAATGCTCTTTTGTATATGTTCATGTGCTTATCCACATCCTAATATGCACACAAACTTTGACATGTCATGATCTTTGTTTTGAACCAAGTTGACTTATGTGCTTGAGTTTGGTATTTGAACTGCTCACTTGTTGAAATATGCAACTGGTTATGCTTTGCGTTTTTGACTTATTGTTTATAATCTGCTGGTATGATATGAGTCCAGGAGTACGTGTGCTAGTTATATTCATGTCTGCCAAACTTGTCTTTAGGAATCAGAACTTGTTGTTATTCCTTTATGTTGAATTCTGGTTTTTCTAATCATGTGCCTGTCAATGCCTCACAACTTAATTGTGTTTGTGCACTATATCATGACCTGCTTATCTGTTGGTATGTCAAAACTGTTATATAAAATGGATGGTCTCTTGAGGTTCTGTTCTGTATAAAGTTACCATTTCATGACCATCCTGCTCTTGTATGTGCAAACATGTAACATGTCATCCGAGGTGTGCATACTAATGATATGTTTATTTCAGGTTAAGTATAGTGTTTGCTATGCCTACCTGATATGTGTTCAAGTCATATAACTGCTACCTTGTTGGCATTCCATTTCATGTCTGCAAGTCCTTGATAAGTGTTTAAGTTTTCTTTTTTACTCAAGCTATTCATGTACTAGCCATGTGTATATTGGTTGAACTTGCCTTCAGAAGCCATTTTGTGTTGAGGAATTGTTTGGTGGCCTTTGTCTTGTCTTAATTTCACAAGTATATTGCTACTCTCATTATATCATGATATCTTGGTTGGATGTTTAAAATCAAGTTAACCTTACATGCTAGGATTGCCCCTTGAAATTGTTGATCCCTTGAGGTTTTGTGTTCTGAATGTGGTGCCTTGTTGTATTTGCAGTTGCTGTCATATTAACTGTTTACATAGCATTGTGGATACTTTGTTCTTAATCTGAAAATCTTTGAAAGCTTCATTTTTGTCTGCTTTAGATACTTGAGTTTGTGTTTATCATGATATACATTGGACTCAATCTTCATGTTTTACCACTGTTATGCCACTTACTATCTGCTCTGTCATCGTTTGATTGCTCTTATTCGACTTGATTGCCATGTTTGGTCTGAATTCATTGAAATCATTTGAGGTCATTGTCTTAATGCCATATGCATAGCATTAATGTTTGTAGACACTGTCACTTTTTAAAATCATGTAATGCATTCCCATGATAATGCATTCCTAATTGCATCTTGATTCCTGCTATGCTGCTTGTTTTGAGCCAATATGACTTGTGCGCTTATGACTGATACATGAGCTGGCAATTTCTTGAAATCCCTACCTGCTAATATCATGTCATATCTGATGTATTTCCATATGTGTGTATTAGCTCTTCATGTTCAAACTAGATGTGTCTTGCACTCATCTCTATGATTGTTCTTTTGATAATGCCATGACTGGTGTGGAACAGAAGTGTTCAATTATGCTTCATTGTGTTTGATCATTCTTGTTTGAGCACCCTTTGATGATTACCCCTATGTCAACAACATGTGATCATGCTCATCCTATTTAAGTGATTTTTCTGTCTATGATAAGTGGTCACGAGTATCAAGCATGTTTATCTTTCTCAAAGATCATCTATGTTGGTTTTCAAACATTTTCAGTGGCAGCCCTTTTATCCACTCAATGTGTAATGAGGGTGATCTGATTTCTTCCTTTGCGGATTTAATGTGAAAGCCATTTAATTGAAATTTAATCATTATGATTGAATTGTCGTAGGATTAATAACTTGCTTGTATGCACCTTGCCATGATTCTGGGTTCATTAGTTTAGGGAGGTTGGCAGCCAAGTTTTTGGTTTCAAGGGTATCATGCTTCATGGGTTATGGCCATTTGTTGGTTAGCACTCACTTCTTGCGCTTGCCAAGGTTTATGAATTTAAGAAATGAGGTTATGACCGGATGTAGCAGCCATCCCAGTGGCAAGCACACACTTACACACTCGCCTTTGACCCTTAGGACTGGGGTTCGAATCCCCCTCGTCCCAGTCCTTTTATTTTAATTCCTGAGTTATTTTCGTTTTGTATATGGTGTCTTGTTGCCATGATATGTTAAACACACGTGAATGGTGTGGCTGGCAGTTGTTTTGGGCTGTATCCCCAAGGGCACGGGTTCAATACCCATGGGGTGCCTTTCTCCTTATTTTTATCACATATTCATTTTATATGTTCTTAGTTTGTGTTTCAACTTCAAAAACTCATAACCCAATCATTTTTCATTTTTTTTTACTTATCCTTTTTTCCAATTACTCTTTAATAAATCCACTTTTTGAACATAAAAAGAAATTGGTGGAAGTAAATGTTTTTGAGGCATTTTAACATGTAGGAAGTGAAGGATCTTTTAGGATTTCTATCATGAATACTCTTTATTCCTTTGATTATTTTATCATGTTATCTTGTTCATTTTGACCTAGTGATGCCTATTGTATATGGTTCTAACCTTGTATGGCATTATGAACATTATTCCACTTTGATACTTTGTTGTTTAATGTTGTATTTTTCATGTAAATGTCCATATAAACTTCTTGTTCATAAAAAACTGTTATCTTTCCCCCTTCCAAAGGAAAAACTCTCTATTGACTTTTTAGTCATAGAAAGCTCATCACCCCCTAGGCCTCCTAAGAGCCTTTATCCTTTTCTTGGCCTCCTAAGAGCCATGAATCGTAATTTAGAATTAAGATAGAGTTTCTAAACTCTATGTGGACTCATCACTTTGAGTATCCACCTTCCCCTATAACTTAGACTTAGAGAGTTTCTTAAACTCTACATGAGCTCATACTCATTCCCCCTTGGAACTTTGGCCATAGTCAATGGTTCCTCAATCTACCCTTAGTGAGGTGAACTACGGTTGCTCTGATTCTTTAGTCAGATACGTAGGCACAAGATGCGATGTCTTGGCGTGCAAACTTAGTGTACATACCCTAAGGTTTTTACCTTTACCCTTAAACAGATTCCTCTAGCAAGCAAACATAACATAACACAAACTTAACAAGAGGTTCCTGTAGAGTACTACAGATACTTAGGATGCTAATACCTTCCCTTAGTATAACCAACCCCCGAACCTTAGATCTCCCCCCTTTAGGTTTTTCTTGATCTTGAACCTTTCCTTTGGATAAATAAAAGTCGGTGGTGAATTCAAAGAAATGTGATGCAAGTTAATTAATAGCTTGTTATCCGATTCTCACCGCAACACATAACGACCGCTATCCTTCTACCAACTTTGAATTCTGGGCATCCTGAGCTTCTGTCGAAGATGACCTTAACTGGTGTTTTCTCTGATGGATGGCGTGACTGCTGAGGAGTTGAACTGATCAGAGGTAGTTACTTGCCATGAATCCCTAACTTTTGCCTGGATTGTACTTTGAGATTTCCAATCCACCGGGATGATTTTTGCTTATGTCTCTAATTTTTGCCTGGACCACCCTTTCAGGATTTTAATCCACCGAGACATTTTTTTTATTTAGGCGAAGTATTTCTTGACTACGTCAACATTCGTGGGGTAGGTAAATTCCTCTCCATCCATGGTTGCGAGTTTCAAGGCGCCGCCTGAGAAAGCTTTCTTGACCACATAGGAGCCATCATAATTCGGAGTCCATTTGCCCCGAGAATCAGTGAGAAATGATTGTATCTTTTTTAGCACAATGTCTCCTTTCCTGAAGACGCGAGGTCGGACCTTTTTGTCGAACGCCTTCTTCATTCTTTGTTGATACAACTAACCGTGGTACAGAGCCATTATTCGCTTCTCTTCGATCAGATTCAGCTCATCGTGTCGACTTTGACACCATTCAGCCTCTGTTAGCTTAGCTTCCATCAATACCCGAATTGATGGGATCTCTACTTCTATGGGGAGCACTGCTTCCATGCCATATACTAGAGAGAAAGGGGTTGCCCCTGTTGAAGTGTGGACAGATGTGCGATAACTGTGAAGAGCAAAGGGCATCATTTCGTGCCAGTCTTTGTAGGTTACAACCATCTTTTGAACAATCTTCTTGATGTTCTTGTTAGCCGCTTCTACCGCTCTATTCATCTTGGGTCGGTAGGGAGATGAGTTATGGTGCTCTATCTTGAACTCTGTGCACAACTCTTTCATCATCTTATTGTTCAAGTTAGATCCATTGTCAGTAATGATCTGGATCAGAATACCATAATGGCAAATGAGATTGTTTTTGATAAATCGTACCACCACTTGTCGAGTTACGTTGGCGTATGACGCTGCTTCGACCCACTTGGTGAAGTAGTCAAGGGCTACTAGAATGAACCGATGTCCGTTTAAAGCTTTGGGTTTGATCATGCCAATCATGTCGATTCCCCATATGGAAAAAGGCCACGGGGAAGAAAGAACTTTGAGATGCGTTGGCGGTACATGGATTTTGTCTGAGTATATCTGACACTTATGACACCTCCTCATGTACTTGTAGCAATCGGGTTCCATTGTCAACCAATAGTACCCTGCTCTTAGAATTTTTCTCGCCATTGTGTGTCTGTTGGCATGAGTGCCAAAGGATCCTTCATGAATTTCTTTTATCAGCATGTTTGCTTCTGGTCTGTCTACGCATCGGAGCAAGACCATGTCAAAGTTTCTCTTATAAAGTGTATCACCGCTCAAAAAGAATTTTCCAGCCAGTCTTCTGAGGGTCTTTCTGTCCTTTCTGGATGCCTCAGGTGGGTACTCTTGTTTCTGAAGGAAGCATTTGATATCATGATACCAAGGTTTGTCATCCATGATTGCTTCAATCACGAAGATGTAAGCGGGCCATTCAAGGCGCATTATGTCAATCTTAGGTAAGTCATTCCATTGACCTACACTAATCATGGAAGAGAGAGTGGCTAATGTATCAGCCATGTGATTCTCCTCACGAGGGATATGATGAAACTCGATTTTGTTGAAGAAGGGAAACAACCTTCTTGTGTAGTCTTTGTAAGGAATCAATCCTGATTGGTATGTGTTCCAATCTCCTTTGATCTGATTAATAACCAGGGCTGAATCGCCATATACATCCAAGTTCTTGATCCTTAAATCGATCGCTTCTTCGAGACCCATGTTATAATGATTGCCCCAATTCCGTTTCCATAATGATTGACAGCTCCGTCAAAGATTAGTCCCCATTAGGAACCTGGTTCTGCCCCTTCGCTGGGTAGAGGTTCATCGCAATCTTTCATTTTTAGATACATGACATCTTCGTCTGGGAAGTTAAATCCGACTGATTCTTGATTTTCAATCGGTTGATGAGCCAAATGATCGGATAAAATACTTCCTTTGACGGCTTTTTGAGCATGGTACTCGATGTCGTATTCTGATATCAACATCTACCAACGGGCAATCCTTCCCGTGAGAGCAGGTTTTTCAAAGACGTACTTGATCGGATCCATTTCTGAGATTAACTAAGTAGTGTGATGAATCAAGTACTGGCGGAGACGTTTGGCTGCCCAAGCCAAAGCACAGCAAGTTTTCTGAAGCATAGTGTACCGAGTCTCGCAGTCGATGAATTTCTTGCTCAAATAGTAGATGGCAGACTCTTTCCTTTTCGTTTCGTCTTATTGGCCAAGTACACAACCCATTGAGTCTTCCAAGACTGTTAGGTATATGATCAACGGTCTCCCCTCCACTGGAGGTGATAGAATCGGTGGGTTCAACAGATACTCTTTGATACTGTTGAAGGCGGTTTGGCAGTCTTTTGTCCAAACGTAGTCCTGATTCTTTTTGAGTAATTTGAAGATCGGCGCGCATGTCGCGGTCATGAGGAATATGAATCTGGAGATGTAGTTTAAACGTCCCAGGAATCCCTTGACTTGTTTTTCAGTCTTTGGAGAAGGCATTTCTTGAATGGCCTTGACCTTGTCAGGATCAACCTCAATTCCTTTCTGGATGATGATGAACCCTAATAGTTTCCCTGAACGGACACCGAAGGTGCATTTGTTGGGATTCAAGCGGAGTTTGTACTTTCTCAACCGCTCAAATAGTTTTGACAGGTGGGTCACATGCTCCTCTTCCGTCTTAGATTTGGCAATCATATCATTGACATATACCTCGATTTCTTTGTGTATCATGTCATGAAACAGAGCAGTCATGGCCCTTTGATAGGTTGCCCCGGCGTTCATTAAACCGAACAACATTACCTTGTAACAAAACGTGCCCCATGGGGTGATGAAGGAAGTTTTCTCCATATATTTCGGCACCATTTTGATTTGATTATAGCCCGAGAATCCATCCATGAAGGAGAATACTTTGAACTTTGTTGTACTGTCTACCAGTATATCTATGTGCGACAAAGGAAAGTCGTCCTTTGGACTTGCTTTGTTTAGATCTCTGTAGTCTACACACATTCTGACCTTTCCATCTTTTTTCGGACCTGGTACGATGTTAGCTAACCATTGAGGATATTCTGATGTGGTGAGGAAACCCGCGTCAATCTGTTTCTGTACTTCCTCTTTGATTTTGATGGCCATGTCTGGATGAGTCCGTCTCAACCTCTATTTTACTGGAGGACATTCTGACCTAAACGGTAGATGATGTTCCACGATGCTGGTATCCAACCCTGGCATATCTTGATAGGACCAAGCAAATACATCGGGAAACTCTTTGAGGAGATTTGTCAAACTTTCTTTGACAGTTGAACTGAGCAGTGCCCCAATCCTGACCTCTTTTCTTTCTTCTTCTGAGCCCAAGTTGACCATTTCCAACGGCTCTTTGTGAGGTTCAATGGGTCTTTCCTCTTGTCTGAGTAATCGGGAGATCTCTTCTGGAATTTCTTCGTCATCTTCTTCTTCAGCCTCAAATACCGGGAATTCAAAGTTGGGAGAAGGCATTGGATCGTATGTTTCAATGGGGTTTAAAATAAGCAATCTGCATGACGTGATGATTATTTTTAGAAGAGATGGAGAGAATTCAAGAGTGTGTGCAATGTAAATTTTTTGACTGCTGGTTTTTGTTATTTGTTTTTTAGGATTACCATTTTCTGAAGAAGCAAAAAGAGAAAACAGCAATAAATGCAGAAATTATAGAATGACGTTTATTTATTTATGATTTTGTCGATTCTTGAAGCTACAGCCCTATAAAACAAAACTCTGTCGCTTTGGGCTAAGCGAAGAGGGATATTTACAGAAAGTGAGCCCTATCAAAACATCTGTTTCACCTGGGCAGGGTGAAAGGTTAAGATAAAGATGGCCATTACTTTGACTTATGAACAATCTTCGGAACATTGACAACAACCCATTGGCGGCGAACTCCTCGGTGAATCATAAATTCTGGTACCTTCTTTCTTGATTTGTCTTCAGAAATAATGCTGATTTCTGGCAGAGCAGGATCATTGGAATCTGTCTCCCAAACAGAGTTGTCGTAGGAGGATTCCTCGGTTGTATTTTGCATAGTGTTTGTGCTCTCAGGTATATCTCCCCATCCACTCGGCTGGATGTCCTTGAGCCTGATACGAGAGCTTTTCGGAGCGGTATACTTGACCATGAAGTCGTATTTACCACTTGGTTGTCCCAGGGTGTCCCACACTTCTTTGGAACTGGAGGAGTCATCTCTCTCGATGACATTGACCTCAGGAAAAACATAGTTAATGAATTCTAGTATTGCAAACTTTGCAAATTC
Organism: Lathyrus tuberosus; assembly: GCA_022829125.1. Classification (NCBI taxonomy): domain Eukaryota; kingdom Viridiplantae; phylum Streptophyta; class Magnoliopsida; order Fabales; family Fabaceae; genus Lathyrus; species Lathyrus tuberosus. The sequence continues at coordinate 2,160,964 of JALAZF010000222.1, read as the reverse complement.
ATCGTCGCATTGGATATTTTCTGAAAGACCTGAGTGTTGATCCCATGACATGGTGGGGACGCAGGTATTCTTTTCAATGATGCTCAGCTGATTTTCATTGTTCGGCTGATTTTCTTGTCCCATGTCTCCTGAGTCCGGCTGCCAGATAGGCAGACCATCCATCGGGCCATAATAGTCATGGTCAAAGTTATATTTCATCGGAGTGTCCTCCTCTAATGAATTTGGTGGAGCACGACATCCTTCCGGATCACAATCTCTGTATATCATTTCTACATCTGACCTTGGTATAAATCTCGGACTCTGTGCGGGATAGCAAAATGGCGTAGGCACCTCTTCCTGAGACATATAACCGTCCTCTTTAAGATAGGACTTCCATTCCTCATCTGTGTCGGAGGAATCTCCCTCGTTGATGGTATATACTTCTTGAGACACTGGGTGAAGGAAACCTCCACTGTGGAAGAAATTCTGAATGGGATGAAAACTTTCATCTTTAGTAGTCTGGTTACAGGTTGAGGAAAAGCCAAAACCTTTCTTTGTCTTGTTATCAGTAGGAATGACAAGATGTCCACATCCTGTTGCGTTGTTACTCTCGATTACTTTGAGAGCATCTTTGCACGAGGAAATCGATGTTCCTTTTTCTGATTGATTCTCATTGCTCACCGAAAGTGCTTGGAACTGAGTTCCAATAACCTCCTCGGGTTCTACACAAGTGGACAATGATAGGTTACTCACGATCAAGGCTTGTTCTCCACAGACCGTGACGAGTTGGTCATTATTGACGAACTTCAGCTTCTGGTGAAGCGTCGAAGTGACTGCCCCAGCCTGGTGTATCCAAGGTCTTCCCAACAAACAGTTGTATGTTGCTCGGATGTCTATGACCTAGAAAGTGACTTGGAAAGTGTGAGGACCGATAGTTATGGGAAGGTCGACTTCGCTGATAACTATTTTTCTGGATCCGTCAAATGCTTTGACGACGACCTCACTGCCTCTCATCGGAGATCCTTTGAATGATAGTCGCATTAAAGTGGATTTTGGCATAATGTTGAGAGTCGATCCGGTATCTACCAGTATGCTGGCTAAGGCATCGTCCTGGCAGTTGACTATGATATTGAGCGCCATGTTGTGACTTTTTCCTTCTTTTGGCAATTCCTCATCACTAAACCCCAAGTTGTTATAGGAAGTGATGTTAGAGATGATACTGTCGAATTTCCTTATCAATACATCCTATTCCATAAAGGCCTGTTCTAAGACTTTCTGTAGAGCCTCTCTGTGGGCTTCGGAACTGAGCAAAATCGATAACACTGAGATTTTTGAAGGAGTTTGCAACAGCTGATCATCAATGTTGTATTCACTCCTTTGGATGAGCTTCAGCATCTCATCATCGTTATTTGAAAGGTTGGGATCACTGGATTGACCGACTGGTGGATTAGGAACTTCTGTTTGAGGTTCCTTTTCTCTGTTAGGTTCTCTAACTCCTCGATTGAAGATTCGACCACTCCGTGTTACTCGACTGATGTCTGCAATATTCACGACGGAGGGTAATGGAATTTCCTTTCCATTCTCAATTGTTGTTGTACCGTATTTGTAAGGGATAGCCTTAGTTGATTCATACGGTAACGGTCCTGGTAGATAGATAACTACATGAGCCTTCTGATTTTTCTGACTGTCGTAGGTAACTTCAATCAATTCCTGGTTAAGAACCTTCGATTCGTCAAGTAGAGGGATGATGGTACAAACATCTTTGGTCCTCTCATGATCAGAGATTACGACAACGTCCTTGATTTGATCAGCGATATAGTCTGGCGTCCAGTTGATTAACCCAGAACTTGGACATGGTCGAATCTCTTTATGGTCCAACTGACTCGGAAGGGCTGCTCGTACGAGGTAACATCCTTGGTTATTTTCCGAGCAGATTCCACATCGCTCGTAGTTATGTGGTGGCACCTGGCCACGTCCGCTTTGTATGCACTGTAACCTCACTAGATCTGTTTCCAATGATCGAACATCCTGACTTTGATGCCTAGTAGGGTTCCCATTAACCACATTGATTTGTTGCGTGCCTTCATCCATATAGATCAGAAGCCACCAGTGGTTTAACAAGTGTTGCAAAGTTCTTTGTACGAGAGCACGCCCTTGGTTACTCTCACGACACACTTTACATTTCTGATAATTATGCGAAGTCAGGAAACCGAGCTGGACTTGTGTAGCGTGTAACTCCACCAAGCTAGTATTCATCAAGCGAATATCAAAGATTTGAATCATATTCACTTGATACTGATTTCTATCGCAGTAATCCTGAATCCATCCAAGATCCATCTGACGCTGGAGGCCTCTTGTACAAAAGAGCATCCCTGTTTGTTTACCGAGTAAATCAGACAGAAATTATAGTCGTGTCGCGGCAGATTATGATACTGGCTTTGCCTTAAGTGCATTGCCACCAAGTTGACATTAATTGCACGGATGTCGTGGTTCTGAATGATGTTGGAACTTGTATAAGTCATGTTAACTCCACGAACTCGATGCTCTTAGATCCACCCGAGATCCAACTGTTCCTGTAGAGCTGATTGCACCATAGAACATCCTTGATTGTTTTTAGAGCAGATATCACACTGATGATAATTATAAGGTGGCACATGGCCGTATCCGCTCTGTCTACAATGCATCTTGACCAAGTTGGCCCTTAATAAGAGTACATCATGATTTTGATAGTTGTTGTTAGAATCTCCTTCTATCAAGTTTACCGCAGCTTTCTCGTGTTGAGGCAGCGGGTTCATGAGAACATTAGGATTCGTATCTTTGAAAGATAAGACCCCGCTCCTAACAAGCTTTTGCACATCGGATTTGAAACTGAGACAGTTTTCTATGTTATGCCCTGGTCCTCCTTGATGGTAAGGGCAAGTTTGATCCTCTTTGAACCAAAAAGGCGGATTTTTCAGTATTGTAAGAGGAGACCTGGTTTGGACATGCCCCTTGACCAGTAAGAGTGGAAGCAGTTCTGTGCACAACATTGGTATAGGATCAAACCCTGGAGGTCGAGTTGTACGGTTGGTGTTATATGGAGAACGAGCCTGCTGAAGAGGCTGTTGCGTCCTTTGCTGAAATTATTGTTGATTCAGTTGGCTCTGAGCAACCTGAGGTTGATACGTAGAAACAGGCGCAGAGTTGATAGCGGGAGTTACAGCTGCTACTGGTTGGTACCGTCACCTTTGCTTTTCGAGAGAGATATTTCCAATATCCTTCTCTTTTTTCTTAGGGAGAGCACTACCGTATCATTTTGTATTACTTGATGATCCAGCGTCTTTAACTAGACGCCCCTCTCGGACTGCTTCCTCAAGACGAACTCCCATGCCCACCATCTTGGTGAAGTCACTGGGCGCACTAGTAACCATTCTGTCATAGTAAAATGAGCCCAAGGTTTTCAAGAAGATCTTTGTCATCTCTTTTTCCTCAAGAGGTGGACAAATCTGAGCGGCAATTTCACGCCATCTCTGAGCATATTCCTTAAAGGTTTCCTTGTCCTTCTGTGACATGGCTCTAAGTTGATATCTATCCGATGCCATGTCCAGGTTATACTTGTATTGTTGAACGAAGGCAGCGCCAAGATCTATGAAAGTACCGATCTTAGTGCGGTTTAAACCCATGTACCATTTGAGTGCGGCACCGGTTAAACTATCCTGAAAATAGTGAATTAGTAGCTCCTGGTTCTTTGTCTGAGTTGACATTCGCTGAGCGTACATCACCAAATGGCTTTGAGGGCAAGAGTTACCCTTGTACTTTTCAAATTCGGGCACTTTGAACTTGTGCGGAACTTTCACATTGGGGACCAAACAAAGGTCTGCGGCATCCTTTCCAAATAGATCCTGACCGCGAAGGGCTTGCAGCTCTTTCTGCATCTCCAGGAACTGTTCCTGGAACTCATTCATTCTGTCGAACATACTTTCGTTTCTATCAGAAGGTATCTGTGGAATCTGCCCTTCCGGGACAATGTGTACCACGGGTGGTGGTATAGTCATTACGGTTATGACTCTTGGTACTTCCCTCTCCCGAAGTTTGTAACCTTCAAGAGTTGTTGTCATGCCCCTGGCATCTTCGCTTTCCCAAAAGTCTGTAACCTTTAGGCCCAGCGGTTCCTGCTGCGGTTCCCTGATCTTTAGTGATCGGCGGAACATATCCTTCCGGGATATAGTTAATAGGCATGCCCCAGGGATGATCTTTCTGCATTTTGTACCTAGGATCATACTTCTCCACTATGGGCGTTGATGTGATCTCTGAGATCACAGTCCTTTGTTGTTGCATCTGAGCTTTTGCTAGAGCTTGCATGTTGTTATGAAGCTTTCTCAGATCCTCTTTCAGAGTGTCGATCTCTTCCCTCAACTCTCTGTTCTCTTCCTCGAGATCATCCATCTTTTTCTGTCGATTGGCCCGAGTATTGTACGAATGAGGCAGTTTGACTCTAGAATCGAGACGCAAATGTGATATTCGTTGGTAAGAATAATGCGTTGCGCGAGAATGATGAATGATATGCAATGATTATATTAATTGTATATATTTTTTTGTTTATTCAAAGTAAACTTCAACAATTGGATTGCAAATATCCAACAGTGGGGAAGACCCCATTTTATAGAATTCAAAGATTACGGAATGGAAATACAGTAATTTACAAAGTGATGTAAAAGGAAATGTCTAAGCTAATGGACCCTGAGTCCTCTCTGAGGAGAGCTCAGGTGCTGGTTCTGGTACTTTCCTTTTCTTTGACCGGGGCTCTTGGGCCATTGTCGGGTTGTCATTCCTTTGCCAAGTGAAAGGAGCGAGCAAATTCCTCTGGTCTTCTTGATTCTCTACATCATGTTGCTCTAAAATCTCAATCAGAGTATCTTTATCTTTCAATAGTTGCTGTATTTTGTTACACTCCACATTGAGAATACGGTACTTGTTCCTCCAAGACCGCTTCTCCTGTTGAACTCTGTTGAGAGTAACCTGAAGTTTTTCCATATCAGACATAAAGTAAAGGACAGGGTCCATTAACGGAAGAACTTCCTGACGAGGGTAAGGCATCCTCAGCTTGAGGGCTCTAGTTTGTACCCAGTGGAGATAAGGTTCCACCGAGACACAGTCTGGTTTTCCTAGAGACTCTCTTCCTTTCCTATAAATGTGTTTCCAGGAATGCACTATTTCTGTCTTTAGTGCCCTGTCATTTTCTCCTTCCTTGAAGAAAAGACCTTCCAGATGAGCATTTCGCGGGACATGCCTCATCGGGTATCCAAATTCACGACGAACCAAAACTGGATGATAATTGATTCCTCCTTTAATTCCTATGAGGGGTACATTAGGGAAGTTTCCACAACGGTCAATGATTCTGATCCCTTCATAGATTCGATTGTACCAATCGATGTCAGAGTTGGTAAGAGACATGATTCTCTGCGACCAACGTAAAGTATTCTTTTGATCCCAAAATGTAGCAGACTTTAGCAGATGGGAAATGAACCATTTGTACAGCAGGGGTACACAGCATGTGATCATTCCTCCGCTGTACAAATTCCTTAAGTGTACAGAATGATAAGCATCTGCGAGCAAGGTCGATACAGGGTTTCCAATCAGAAAAATCTTAATGGCGTTGATATCAACGAAGTTATCAATGTTGGAAAACAAAAATAACCCGTAGGTAAGCAAAACAAAGATGCTTTCGAAAGCGGCCACGTTCCCTATACTAGCAAAGTACAGAGCTTTCTTTATCAAGAACTGGGCTGGCAAACCCTGGATTCCACCCTTAGTGGTCACGTGAGTCCTGACTTCTGACTCGTCCAAATAGATTGCTCTTGCAATGGTTTGATCTTTTGGAATTTCTTCCAGTCCAAAAAAGGGAGCCTGGTCAGTAATGTGCAAATCAGTCAGGTGAGAGTACTCCTCCAGTGTTGGTACTAGCTGATAATCCGGGAATGTGAGATAGTGATAAACCGGATCATAGAACTGAATGAGCGTAGCCAATATTCCTTCAATTACATGGACCCTTAACAGAGACAGCAGTCCTCCATACTTAGCTCTGAAAGCCTCAGGTTTGGTTATCATCCTTGTCAAACCTCGTAAATCCTCTAGTTTTGGAACCTTGAAGGTGTACTTGTGAGTTTTCCTTCTACCGAAATCAATTAGCGCAATCTCTTTATCTGACATTTGCAATCATTGTCTTAGTTTAATTTGAAAAAGAGAGACTAGAAGAGAAGATTTTTCTTTGTTTAAATGTTTTTTAAATGAATGTATGAATGCAGCACACAAAAACATAGAAACAACATGGGGTCAAAGGGTCGGTGTCATGAAGTCAAGGCTCTACCCATCCCCAAAGGTTTATACTGGTGATTTTTTGTACTTGTCCTCAAAATCACTGACCCCTCTTGGGATAACGACATCAAGTGGATCGCCAGCGAGTTGTAGTATCTTAGAGTAATCTCAAATGAGGGTAGTATCGCGTGACAACTATTTCTGATAGCTTCCGCACTACAAAATGGTTTCAGTCTACTAAAATCCTCAGCTTCTCGGATAACCCAATGGAACAATCTGCTTTCAACAACCGAAGTCGTATAGGCATTGAATCTGCAAAGGGCATCTCCATTGATTTGATGGTCGACCGGGACCTCTTATCTGGGATTCACTCCCCGTAAGATTACCCGTATAATGCCATCACCTATCTTAGGTGTATACTCAATCTTTCCAGATGCAGCATCACACGCATTCCAATTAGCAGAAAAGTAAACACAGATATCAATTAGGAAAAGCAGTATATATATATATTTGTCCTAACATCCTAGACTTCTAGTCTTATGATCCTATACAGAGAATGACTCCCCAACAGAGTCGTCATTTCTGTGACACTTTGTGAATTTAAAGTTTTCACCCTAAAAGAGGCCAAAAAGAATGCCTCCCACTGTGGTCACCATTTTTCTGTGGCGGCCACAGTGAAAATGACTTGTTCAAGGTTTTTACCTAAAACTGTAAGAAAGAATGCCTCCCACTGTGGTCGCCATTTTTCTGTAGCGCGATTTTTGTGGTTTCAAATCACTATCGCTTTGGTACTACAGTTCGATTCATTTTTTATCCTGTGAAGCTGATTAAGGAAAGGAAATAGATGTCTCCAATTAACCCTGCTTGCATACTGAGGTTAAACAGTCAAAGCTGTTAGTTTACAGATGCTATCAAAAGGGGGGTCTGTTTTAGGTTATTTGCTTGAAAAACAGTGTCTGGACTATTTGCGAGGCTTTTGGTAAGATGTTAGGTCTGATGCTTTTGATGGATGTATGAAGGTACGAGATTTTGGGTTTTTTATTAGTATGCTCGCTAAGATTTTGCAATCTTATGCCTACCTATTCCAGTTTAACGAAACAGGGAAATCAGAGCGATCGTAGTTCCTCCTATTCTATGGGAGGAAAGAGATGTTTTGGTGTCTTGTTCAAAGCCTAAGACATGAAGCTAAAGGTGGTTTGTATCTTGTTCAAAGCCCAAGATGTGAAGCTAAAGGGTTTTGGACGTGAGAGAATTTGTCATCTCTAAAGAGGAATTGTTGATGTTTGTATGCTGTGAGCAAGGCACAAATTTGATGCTAAAAGGTTGATTGACTCAACCAGGGGTTTCTTTATACAAAGCCTAAGAGGAGGCGGGAAGTTTGACTTTTCTGGGGAAAATGTTCTTTCTGTCTTGTACAACGCCCAAGATTGATGCTAAAAGGGATTTTGACTCTGTTGGGGAGAATGTGTCTTGTGTAGAGCCCAAGATGGAGGCTAGAACAATTTGACTCAACAAGAGAGTCATTTCATCTGTCCTGTATAAAGCCCAAGACGGAGTCTAAAAAGGTTGACTCAACAAGAGAGTCTTGAGTAGGTGATTGACTCAACAAGAGAGTCTAAAGATTGATTGACTCAACAAGAGAGTCTTTTATACTCAACAAGAGAGTGATTTATTGTCTCGTATTAAGCCCGAGATTGAGGCTAAAAGGAGATTTGACTCAACAAGAGAGTCTTTTATACTCAACAAGAGAGTGTCTTATATGTCTCGAACGAAGCCCAAGACGGAGGCTAAAAGGAGATTGACTCAACAAGAGAGTCTTTTATACTCAACAAGAGTGTTTTATATGTCTTGTACAAAGCCCAAGATGGAGGCTAAAAAGGGTTTGACTCAACAAGAAAGTCTTTTATACTCAACAAGAGAGTGATTTTCTATCTCGTACAAAGCCCGAGATTAAGGCTAAGAAGATATTGACTCAACAAGAGAGTCTGAAAAGGTTAGCTCCGCTGGGGAGAATCATTTGTACAAAGCCCAAGAGGAGGTTGTCTTATTGCTGAGGATTATTGAGATCCTGAAGCGGGTCCAAGTATAAGGAACTCTCACGAGTGAGACCGGGTTTCTGGCGGAGATTGATCTAGGGTGATCGGTGTTTTTTCCTATGTTTTAAAGGAACTCTAGAATGTCTTTGAGACTCAAGAGGTTTAGACTGTCCAAGTCTAGAGTTTTATCTTTTGTACAATGCCCAAGAGGAGGCGCGGGCATTAAGGGATGAGTATCAACCCTAAAATGGCCGGAGTTTTGACGCTGGAAAGACTGCTCTAGAAAAGGATGACTAAGTTCTGTCTTATACCTTTAAGAGGTCGTCAGGTTCCTTGTATTAAGCCCAAGAGAAGGCATGAGAACTTCTAAGAAGCCGAAGGGTCCATGTACAATGCCCAAGAGGAGGCAGGGATGCTTTTAGGAAGCCGGTGGGTCCCCAAACCAAGAGAAGTTCCAGAAATGCAATTCACAAAGAAGAGAACATTCCAGGAAAGTTCGAGAATTTGGAAGAAACTCAAGAGATGCCATACACGGAGAAAAGATCATCTCTGGGGAGTTAAAGTTTATTTGACAATTTCTAAGGGTGACAGTCTGAGAAAATGTTCACCGAGAATACTGCCTTTCTCTTTGTTCCATATTGTTTAACCCCAAGAGGAGGGAAGACTGTATTTGGAATCCTACGGGGGATCTAGTTTTGTTTGTATTTAAGAGTGACCAACAAGGCTTTACCTAGTGCTAGACGTAGTTGCCGGGGAAAACTCTAAATAACTATACTAGTATTACACAGTGGATATGTGACAAGAATATAAAAGGATGTGAAAGAAGACTTACAGTGAAGTAGCCCCACAATACAATTATATACATATGAAAGCGGTAAATGAAAGCGGATAAATACTTACCCGTTGTAGAGCTTCCATGTTGTTTTGTTAGTTGTTCAACAAAGAAAGTTTTGATGACAACATATATTTGAATTCAAAATCAAAGGAGAAAGTTGTTTTGAAAAGATTGTTGGGGCTTACAGCTCAAGGAGAGGTCCAAGTTTTAACGATGATCGCACCGTTGTTTTGAAAACTGTGCAGAGGGTCTTACACAATATATGAGGCCCAAAAAGTTTTTATGTACAAGGGGATGGGTCTTACACTCTATTAGAGGCCCAAAGAGTTTGAAAATGAATAAATATGGGTCTTATAGCTCAAGGAGAAGCCCAAAGACTTTTGTTAAAAAGGTGACGATCGTGCCGAACTTTTTGACGGTATCGGGACTTATACAATACACTGAGGCCCAAAATATTTTGGTTTTCAAGAGGGGTTGGGTCTTACACTCTATTAGAGGCCCAAAGAGTTATTTAAAAAAAAAGAAATGGGACTTACAACACGAGGGTAGGCCCAGATGGTTCTCGTTTTGAAATGACGGTTGCACCGAGATTTTTGAAATCGCAACGGCTCTTATACAATAACTGAGGCCCAAATTATTTTGGTTTCAAAAAGGATTGGGTCTTACACTCTATCAGAGGCCCATGAGTGTTTGAAAAATGATTTGATGAGGGTGGAATTAATCAAAACCCTAATTTAATTTCAAAATGCATTTTAATTAAATAAGAATTTAATTAAAATGATTAAAATTATCAAACATGTTGTGAAAAACAAGTTATGATCTTGGATTAATGTTAGAAAAATCATGTTTATATCCACAAAATGATTGGAAACCAATTAAATTTGGAAAATCAAGGAGGAAAAAATATTTTAAATGTTAAAAAACAAATAAAAGATTAATTCTTTGCAAAAATATCAAGTATATGAAATAAATAATATTTTTGGGAATTTTTGGCAAAATAAAATATTTTAACATTTTTGTGAATTATTAAAAAAAGAATCAACTTAAAATCATTAAAACTCAGAGAGAAATTAATTTTTGAATCAATTAAACAAAATTACAAAATTCAAATATTCAAATATTCAAAAAATGGCGCCAAGAACACACCAAGAACACGCGCCACCCCTCTGTTTCTGCAGATTTGCATTTTCTCACCAATCTCACTGAATACTTGATGAAATCACACAATCCACATATCAATCTGCTCGTTTTCACCTCACGGTCATGTCTATGGTCTTTAATTTCATTTATTTTAAGCATGGAATAAGAAATCAAGAAAAAACCTATAGAACCCTAAATTCTGCATGAAGGCTGAGAATTTTGATACACAATTCAAACAAAGCAATTGATTAAGGGGAAACCCTCCATACATGATTATGAACATATGGCAAAATTATTGTGCGAGGAAATATGCATAGATTAAGAGATGACCAAGTTTAGGCTTACTTAAAGGTCATGACAGCAAGGGAAAAGTGATTTTTGAGTTGGAGGTGTTACAAATGAGTTGTGATGATCTGAATAGCTTCCCTACACCATATGGAGTGTGCTTGAATGCCTGGACTTGATTGGAAATGGCTGGATCACTTCATGGCATCTCAACTGCAACTTGGTTAAAACCTTGAGCAATTGGCTGGTGATTCTGAGGAATCTGTGTTCCAGTTGTGGTTTAAGTATTTGGATCACTTCTATATGATGTTTATGAGGTGTGTGTGTGATTGGTTTGGTTGGAATGGCTCTCAAACTCAAAACCCAATAGTGACTTGCTTTGGAAGGCAATTTTGGAATGAAAGAAGAGATTTTGAGGAAATCATCAGTTTGATGGCTTTGGTGTACTTAAACTGAGCACAAATGAGCTCTATTTATAGTAGAGCAAGTTTGTTTTGGTTGCAATAGTGACTGGCAACTGCTGCAGAGGTTTGGAAAATGTTGATCAATAGGAATCCAAGTCTCCTCTAGCCATTGACTAGAGGTTAGAGCACAAGCCTTTGGTTCCTTAGTTCAGAGATCATCCTTGACTCATTCAGTTAGAAATGGCTCAGTTCATGCCACCTTGGTGCATCCATTGAATGCTCCAAAACAAAATTGGAGTCTTGTCCCCTCTTTAGGGTTTTTTAGGTTTGGCATGCTATATTTTGTTCCAAAGACTTGGGAGGCTTATGGATCAGTGTTTGTCCCTCCTTGGTCTCTCCCTGAGGTGTTCAGATGGATAAACTTGTTTGTCATTTGCACAAATTGCTCAAATAGAGTAAAATGCATAAATCTGCTTAGTTATGAGAGTTGCAGAAAGGCATATTGCCACTGTCATAACTCTTGGCTCAAATGGAATTTCATGGGGTTCTTGGCCATTTTGGAAAGCTCTCATATGATACAACATATGTGTGATCATAGTTTGTCTTGACACTTTTTGGATCCAAGTGAAAAATTCCCTTACATTTTGGAAAAAGTGAAACATATTCTGACTTAGTGAAAATTCCACTAAGTGTTGGAACATTTCATGTTTTCAACCATTTTGATCCAACCATAACTCAAAATCCATGATGAATTGGAATGAGGTGTAGTTGACACTTTTAAAGTATGCCATGAGAGCTACAAATCCATCTTTGGATCAGCTCAAATGGTTGCTTGGATCTCAAGTTATGATCCTTGGAAGTTGGTACCCTAGCCAATTTGTTCCATAACTTAGAAAGTTTCTAAGTTTTTTAGGGTTACCCCTTTTACAAGTTATCCCACTTTTCTTGATTTTTCTTGATGAGTGATGATTCTAATCACACATTAACATCATTTTAGGGTTAGGGAACCATAATTGATCAAAAAATCAAAAAGTCAAACTTTGACTTTTGGGCACAGTTGACTTTTTATCAAATGAATTCCAAACTGTGTGATCCTCTATGAAATCAAGTCCTTGACCTAAATCAAACTTGATGGATTGATTTCATAGGTGTTATAGGTTATATTGAATCATTTCCCAAGGTTTGGGAGCATGTCCTGGTCAAAAGTCAAAGGCACAGTTGACTTTTCTCCGCGAAACCCTAACTGTGGTTCTGATGAACTTGAAACTTGTGAATCAAGCTTCTTGGATCAATCCATTGTTGAAAATGGATCAATGTAGTTTATTAGAGACCCTCAAATCATGTCTTGAGGTCTTGGCTCATGTTTTGTTCCAAAAGTTAACTTAGGGGTGAATTAGGTCAGGAAACCCTAATTCCTGATTTTTATTGTATGCATCCCCTGAGGCAAAATTGACTTGATGATTGGGCTCATGATGTCCCTAGGAGCATCTTGGGTTGTGCTTTGAAGCATTGGCTCATGCCCAGAGGACAAATTCCATCTGGAGGCCTTGGTCGACCAAAACCCTAATTTGGTGACCCTGGCGATCTTAAGGCTTGATCCACCTGGAATGCTCCAACATTGTGCTTGATTCTTGAAGTGGGAGTCCTCTTGATCCTTTGTGGATGTTTGAGAGGTTTAGACAAGTTGAGGATCATGTCATTTCTTAATTGATCCTTTGCCTAAAAGCCCTGAGAGGGCTTGAAACCCTAAGTCTGATTGCAATGAGTGCTCAACAACCCTTGAGGAGATTGATGAGGCACAAAGGTACATCCATATTGTGCTGATGATTTGCACAATGATGGGAAATCTTATTGGTCAAAATTTGGGGTATGACAATACTCAAGCCTGAGTAGTGGGATTATCTCTCAGAACACCCTGCCAACCAAAGAAAACCAACAATCCAACACAGTCCAATACATATATGGCGGTAATGAAATGTAATAAAGCAGATAAATCCGATAAAAGCAATAAACGCCATAAATGAAGCAGGTAAAGCGTACAAATAAACACCCAATAATCAAAAACAAACAAGCGCTAGGATAGACTCGCTTAGGGAACCAGAGTCCCCAGCAGAGTCTCCAGTTGTCGCAACTGCGAAAATCAACCGACAGAAAAAATAGAAGAGTCGCCACCGAACATTATTTATCCCGACGAAGGGAAAGGAAACGATCGAATAAAACCTAAAGAAAGGAAAAACATGGTCATCGCAACCATAGTCTAGATTCGGGAATCGGTTACGCGAGAGGAAAGTACTAGCACCCCCTCGCGTCCACCGTACTCGATGGGATCCACACTTGTTGTTCTAGTCAAAGGGTGTAGAAATTTGAAGCCCCACTACTAACTGGAAAGGAATAGAATGAGAAATAAAGAAGAGGGGAAAGAAAACAAAAGAGGTGACTCGATAGGACTTCACCTTCCTAGGTCTACGTATTCCCTCAGGAATGGAAAATTCAGAGTCAACGTAGTTCGGAGGACTACGGGTGAATGAGGGGAATGTTGGTCGCCAAAACATCACCGTCTTGTGCCTATGTATCCTCAATTGGACGAGAGAGACGAAATCAGAGCATTCGTAGTTCGACCTACGGGTGGCCTTGTTTGTTTGGTGTTTTTTAGGTGGACGATGCTAATGTTCGCATTCTAGTAGTTTAGGTGTTGCCGCTCGTTGAGTGGAGACTTACGCATTTAACTGTTTGCGGTAGAACAGAAATAGCGTGTCCTTACGATTAAAGTGAGTGAGATGAGAAGAGAATTCCGAAGAAAGACGATTGATTTGTTTATGTCTTTTAGAATAAGTGTTTTGATTTGTTTTGTTTGTGATATATATCTGTAAGACCCTAATTTTTGACCCCTAAGATTCCACATATCATTCACATCTCATTTTGCATCTTTACCACAAACAAGATTACACATTGGTTCCCTTGTCCCTCTTATCTTTGGGTTTATGCCTTGCAGGGATCACCGAGCATCCTTGTATTTCTTATTTGCCTTATTTGCTTATGTTTACTAACCTTTAATAAAAATCCAAAAAATATGTTTGTTTCCCCTTTACTAACTTTTTCAGGAAGGGAATCAAGAATATCAAACAGTCCCTCAGCTCGAATGAATTTCATCTGATAAAGTAAAAGTTGAACTGCACACAATTCAAAAATTTATCTGATCAAGAGTTCTCAGTATTTAATTAATTATTATTCAAGAGACTCCAAGGTTCATGTGTTTATTTCCATTCCTTCTTTGACAAGTAAAAGAATCGAGCCAGAGCCACATCAGTGCACTCAAAAGGGCATTTTTTCAAAATTTACACTGACTAATCAGTTACTCTAATCAGGGTAATCGATTACCCTCGTGGAAATTTGAAAAATGGCAGCAAATTCAAATTCATCAATTTTGGCACCAATTTTCATCATTTTGATCACATGTGGAATATTCTAGACCACCTCATTTTAATTCCCCTACATAATCATAATTAATTCCCACCATACATCTTCACTAATCACCACTTGATCTTGATTTTCCCTCCAAATTCAAATTCCAATCCTAATTCTCATTTCCAAACCACCAAAATTCCCAAGCCTAAAATCTATAAATAGAACCCTCATTTCATTCATTCTTCAAGCTTTTGATTGCCAAATTCACCTTGCTAAAATTTCTCTTGAAGCTTTTGATAGCCAAGAAACCTCTTGCAAATTCTCTCCCCAACCACGAAATTTCACTAAAGCTCACATTTCTTCTTTTGAAAGTTAACAAGAATTCACCTTGAATCTTGTTCAACTTTGAGCTAAACCTTCATCCATACACTTTTTCATCATCAATTCTTGTAGATCAAGGCTTTGGAGTTTAGATCTTGGAGCAATTTTCAAATTTGGAGTGGTAAACTCATTTTCAACCATTGTTGTTCTTGATTCATCTTCCACAATGTAGATCTTTGGTGATCCTTGCTACTTGATCCATTGGATCTTGTAATTGTGTTTAATTGCTGGTTTTTACTGTTGTTTTACTAAAAATTTTGTGCAATTTCAATTCCATGACCATAAGGTGTTTGAAGAAAGCTTTGAAAGATGATCATGCTGAATTTTGCACTATTTTTTCACTCTGCGTGCAGAGTAATCGATTACCCTATTAGAGTAATCGGTTACTCTGAGTCAGAATGCAGTTTTTGGTCCATTTTTGGGACTGTTTTGGTTGCTTTGCCATTTTCTTCCCTTTTCTTTTGTTCTTAGCCTTAGATCACATAATTTTGTGGTTTAATTTGGCTTTCTCTTCATCTATTTCTTTTTATTTTGATCGATGAAAGTCTTGTGGATCTTAGAATTCCTTTGTTGAAATCTTGATCAAAACTAGATCACTACCTATTTTCTTTTCGTGCGGTATTGCTTTTGGATGACGATTTATATATCGTTCATCTAGCATGCATTGGCACAAAAATCACTATTGACCGGCCTCGAGTAGGGTGACTTCTTTATAAGTCACTTGGCGATTGCTTAACATAGCGCTACATTTGTCCCTCTCTGAATCAGAACATGAACTTTCGTGGCCCAAACTTATGATTGTAAGCCCAAGGATGGTTGATCTTTTGTATTAGGTTCAAAATCTATGAAGTTTGTTGTTGTAGAGGCTTTGATTCTATCAATCTTCTAATAAGTCTTCATTAAACTTGGCCTAAGTACATCGTTCATTCATTATAGTTCATGACGCGAGGCGAAATAATTGGTGTTACCTTTTGAAGGCTTATGGCACTATGGCCTTTGTGCTACTAATCACTAACTTCTAACCATACTTTTGTGCTCCCTTCTTGCTCCCTATCTCTCTTTACTTTTTTATGCTTTATGTCATTATATCATATCATATCTTGTTTATGCTTCCACATTTTTTTCCTTTGTCCGTTGGACACATGTTTATGCTTATGCCTTTTTCTCTTTGTCCACTTGAACCAAAAACATTAATAAAGGCCAAAACCTCTAAAAAACTTGTGCTTCTAATCTTGGACTATGGTTACTATCCTTTGCATTGGACATGGAATTTTGAACCTAGGCCTTGGACTTCAATGCTATTCTTGGATCCTTGGACTTAGAACTAGGACCTTTTCCCTTTGCTTTGGAATTATGGTTTGAAGACTTTGGAGCTTTGTGCTTTTACTTGGTTTATGGTGAAGATGGCTATGTTTGTGGTTAGATCTTTCTTATCCTTAGCTTTTACTTTATGCTTTAGGATAGTTACTTCTTCTCTTCCCCATTCTTTAATTTTCAAAACTCTCTCTCTTTTTTCAAAACCTTATTGTTTTCAAACTATCAACTCTTTCATAATCAAACCATGACTTTGTCAAGTGATTTTACTCTTTTCTTTTCATTTCTTAATAAATGCTAAACTACATAAACATATTGACACCTTTTTCAAAAAACTTTAAAAAACACCAAACTCATCAAACTCTTTTGTGCCCTTGTGCACTTTTCCTTTAACTTTTTTCACAAGTTTAGACATGATTCATCTCTTTAAGCGAAATTATTCGCTTGGAAATGACGACTTGTCTTTACATTTAAAATAAACCAAAACAAACAAATTTCATTCTTTGTACCACGAACTACGAGGTTTTGATCCTATATTGCACTTTGTGGGTACGTAGGCATGAGGCGACAAGTCTCTCTAAACACAAAAATCTTAAAAAATACTTCTCTTCTCATCTCCTCAATCACTTTTCAAACAAACATTTTCAAAACAAAAAGTGTAGATATTTCAAAGGGTTCCTATAGAGTACTATAGACGTTTTGGGTGCTAACACCTTCCCTTAGCGTAACCAACCCCCTTACCCAGTCTCTGTTTACTTGTTCTTGTTCAGAACTTATTTAGGTTTTGTTCGCTCTTTTTCCTTTCCTTTTTGGATAAAATAAAAGTGCGGTGGTGACTCTTTCTTTTTGAGTTAAGTTAATCAATAGCTTATACTCACGATTTTTTCCGCTACAGTATCGTGCTAAAGACTATGACATAGGAACGAATACTTTGCAAGATTGCCCCCAACGGAAAGTTTACAAAGCACCCTAGAAGAGTAAAGGAGACCTTCACTAATCATTTCTCATGTGCTTAAGGCTCGTGGAACACTCCACATACAATATTTGTTAAGTGTTTTTGCTTTATCTTTTAGAGAGATAAGAGAGACTCAAATGGTTAAAAGAAAAATATAAGGGGATCTCCATCCTAGAAGTTGTCATGCAATGATTGATCCTATAGTTGAGATAAGGAAAGGGAATCTCTACCTATGTTAGCATGCTTGGATTGATAACCTAATGTCTATCCTACTTTGAACCTAATCCAAAATTAGATTCAAGCTAGGAACCTTAAGGGAACATGTGATCATACACAAGTAAACATTAGATGATTCAATCAACATTCAAAGAAGTAATACAGAAGAAGTGAGATGAAAGAGGAACCTCAAAGTTGGTGTTAATATAAGGTAATTCAAGTGTTCATCAAGTTCAAACCAAGCTCAACTATTGTATAGTTGAAAGAAATATGCAAAACAATGCACTTATGCTCATGCAAATGTCCTAAGACTATCCTAGAAGTAATGTCAATCATCTAACAAAATGAAATGATTTCTAAAAGGGTGAGAACCCTAGTGGGGCAGTAGTTATGTCCTATCATATCTCATTCATGTTATTATCCTAAGAAAAATCAAAATAAATCAAATCATATCTCATGTTAGCACACAAACAATCGTCAATCAAAAAGTCATGCAAAACACATCTTACAAGGCTACACAAATGAAGTTAAGCTAATCATACAAGTGCGGTCAGTAGCACACATGGTATGGTCATAGCAAAGTGAGGTTTAGGATTTCAATAAAATATTATGAGATCCACACCAAGTCATGTTCAAAAGATTAGGCAATTCTACACACACATGTCACTTTTATGATGCATCACTTACTTATGGCACAAAAATGAACAAGCAAGTATGAAATTGACTTGTAAATGACCTAAGTCAGAAGCTAACTCATGTATTAAATGCTTAAATGTAACCTCAAGTTGTCACAAAAGTTTCATGTCAAAGCACTCTTATAAGTTAGAACAAGTAATGATCAAACTCAACCCTAGTCATCCTCTAAAAGCCTTTAGACTTTCACTCAAGTAAAAGGAGGATAAGGTCATGTCAAGTGAGTATCTAAGCACACAAGTCAGAAGCAAATGACCTATAATATCTCACATTTGAGTCTCAAAAGCATTGAGTAAAGATGGCATTCAATTGGCTCAAAGGAAGTTGTCAAAGTTGATGCACAATCATGTTCAAATTCATACAAGTATAATACCAATTAGAGGCACACAAAATGACCTAAAAAATGGTATGGAAAGGCTTTGCCTCATTCTAGATCAAGTGTAAATCAATGCTCAAAAGATCCCCAAAAGGGTTGCATAAATGCATCATCAAATCAAATCATTTAGGTAAACATTGAACAAACACCGAGTATGCATTTAGGGTTCAAAGTAAACATATAGATCATGATCAACAATTAATATCAAAGCATCACAATGGTGTAAAAAATATCCTCATGAATATGCCTAAACATGTCAAGAAAATTGGCTTAAGAAAAGTCACACACAAGCATCAAGTTCACCCTAATTCTAGGCACACATCAAAGCATTAGACATGCAAGGAAATAATCATGAAAAATAGCTATAAGTCTTGAAAAATTGTACGATTTTAACCATAGCATGATGAAGTCAGTATCTCAACATGCTCCAAACATATGCCCAAAATTATGTGCAAAATGTGCTCAAAGAATGCCAAACATATGGAAAGGTATCAATCAATGAACATTCCAAACAAGTCACAAAAGATGAACTTAAAAGGACCCAAAAAATTATTGGAAAAAATCCCAAGTGATCATCAATATGTCCTATAATCATGTGACTAAGTGTACACAAAAATTAGGATCACAACTAGTTTGGAAAGATCAATTTCAAGACCTAATGTGTAAGAGATGCCAGTTTATACATCTTCACATCAAAAATCTAAAACAAATATCAAAATAATCCGAAATGGAATTAAAAAAATATTGAAAATTAATTAAAACCCTAAAGAACCTTCATGAATTTTTGGGAATTTTTAAGTGATTAAAACTATTTTTAATAATTCAAAATGGAACGTGTTCTCAAAAATAAAATGAAAAAGATGAATGTAAGGCAAAGGGGGTACATCAATAGTAATTGCCACGTTCACATTCTCACTGGGCCAAAAATGGGGGTGGATATAGCAAAAGGGCGCGTGGGCCAAACAAACAAACATCTTCTTTTTGTTTGTTCTGATTCATTTTATTCAGAAAAATAAAAGCAAGGAAATGAAACTAGCACGTGGCCTTCCACCTCATCCTTCATTAATGCGTTGTCCAAATTTTATAGGTGGAATAAAAAGAATTACATGCTGGCAAGGAATGTACACCTGGGATTAGAAATTTTACACTCTGGGCCTAGGGGTGGGAATAGGCTGTACCGAGCTAGGCTTTGCCAAGCCTGAGCCTGCCCTGCTAAAAAATTTAAAGCCTAAGTCTGGTCTGTAGCCTATCATAGGTTTATTTTTAGGCCTAAGCCTGACCTTTTCGAAGGCCTGATTAGCCTACTAGCCTATTTAAAAGCCTACTTCATTTGAACATCTGTAAATAAGAAATTCAACTAATGTTAAATAGACTAACAAGTTAAAAGATCAATGAGATTAAATGTTTGTTTTCATTGTCTCGTTCAAGTTTTCTTATTAGCATAAGTTTGGTGATACTATTTGTTGAAGATAACTTATGAGAAAAACTTATGACAACAACTTATGACATTGTTTATAATGTTTTTTCAACTTATTTTCATAAGTTCTTCAAGATAACTAAGTTTTATTTTCGTATTTTAATTCAAAGTACAAAATAGAATATAATAATAATACATTTATTGATTTTTTATTAAATAGGTCAGCCTGATAGGCTTAAAAGGCTTTTCTTACGGCCTGTGGCCTAGCCTCTTTAGCTAAATAGGCTTATAAAAAAGCCTGGCCTGGCCTGAGCCTATGTAGGATAGGCCTTAGGCCCCTGTTAGTTAGTCTGGCTTATTCCCACCCCTAACTCTGGCCAATCAGAAGATTACACACACGCGTGGTCGACCATGGTTGAAAATATACAGACGTTGGAGCTATCCTCCGTCGTCTTCTCCGGTGGACACCCACCGGCACCAGTGGTGGAAGTTTCCAGAAATAAAACAGAAAACCATGATCTTGCTCGTTTTTCCTCGTTGGTTATGAATCTGGCATCAGAATTTTCATTTGATCCCTCTATGATGCAAAACGAAGAGCAATAAGTTAAGCCCTAGATCCAAGAATGTCTACATTTTGCCTAAATCTAACCACAAACAGAGCCTACAAGATGTAGGGCTTCAGATGCAGCTAACTATATGCCCTAAATCCACATAACTGGTTCTAAAATGATGTAAGAAGATTCAAGATTTTTGACCTTGATAGAGCTTCAAATCACGTGCAAAGAAACCCAAAAAATTCACTGCAAGGTCTTGTAATCTACCTTAGAGCAAAATAAATGCTTAAACACCCTTGAATCCTGAAGAAAAAGCAAGCTTGATGATGAGAGGAAACTGACTTTATGGATGGAATTGTAGCTCTTCCAGATGAGAACTCTTGCAAACAGAAGCAAGTATGGAATATAGTGATAACAATGGTGAAAAAACTTTTGAGAAAACTTCAAAAATGGAGGTGTGAAAATGAGTTTTTGATCTAACTTGCTCTAATGGAGAGTAACTAATTCTGTTAGTGTTGTTGAAGCTTTATATGTGTGGTTAGCGCATGGTTAGTGGTTAATCAGGGTTGAAATTCAGTTAGAAGGTTAGTAAAAATTGGAAATGAGAGGGCTATGGTGTTAGGCACGGGTTTGAGAGGTGTGTGTGTGTGCATTGTTGTTATCATGGAATGCCACATTATGATGATAATGATGTGAGAATGTTAATTGCAAGCTGGTGTAGTCAGAACCATAACGGCTTACATGCCAAGTTTCTTTTTTTCTTTCATGCATGTATTAGGTAAAGGTGGTACATGTGCATGTTAAGTAAGAGAATGTGTGGACAAATAAGGTAATGATGATGACATGATGTGCATGGCATTGATATAGCAACAATGAGATGAGTTGTTCTTGCAATTTGAATGGGATATCATGACTTAAACACTTGATGAACCTTTTTCATGGTGGTGATTTTGAAAGATCATATCTTGATGAATATGAGGTCAAATGGTGTGATTCTTGCACCATGGGAAAAAATGGGATCTGATAGAATAATTTTGACGTTGGAAATAAGTTGAAAAGAAGCTTTAAACATCATGAAAATTAGTGTTGAAATCATGAGCACAAAACTGGGTACAAAACTGTTTTGAACTTAGGAAAATTCTAAGTGTTTTCATCAACTTCACATCTTTGAGATCAAGACTTTGGATGATCATAACTTTTGATTTAGAAATCCAAATGAGACATTATTTATATGGTTGGAAAGGTGGGAGATCCCTCTACAACTTTGATTTGAAAATGATTTCCAAATGAGGCTTCGAAGCCACTCAAAAATGAGCTTGAACATTGACACAAAAACTGACCCTTAAACACTTAGAAAAAATTCTAATTGTTGAAGTATGAAAGTGTGAAAATGTCCAATTTCCAACAATCATGACTTGCTCAAAAATGATCTAATTGAGATGAAATTTATATGGTTGGAAAGCTTGTTATGAGTACTACAACTTTCATGTTTGACAAAAAAATGAAATGAAGCTTTGATCATGGAGAAAATGGCCTTGAAAGTGGCTGCATGACATGAAAACTTGCCAAAAATGGAAAGTTCTCTTAAAACCCTAATTTGCCAAAAATGGAAACTTTCCACAATCCTTGATTTTTCATGATTCCTTTGACATTTCTTGATTAAATCTCATCTATTGATCATGTTTGACATGACAAACGCAAAATTGGCCTTAAAAAGTCAGGAGTTGACTTTTTCACTGCTCAGTTGATTTTGTTCCCAATTTAGCTGATTCTTAATCATCTGACCAATTGAAACCCTTCTGAATGAAATTAATGGTCAATAGTCCACCCATAGATACTTGAAATTAATGGTCAATAGTCCACCCAAAGATAGGAGAGGGTGACCCTCTTCAAGTTTCTTGCAAGTTTCAATCTTCTAATGAAATGGTGAACCAAATATGATGTCTTGAGACATGAGAAGCCTTTGTAGCTTGAGTGGTTGAGGATATCTCATTCTCTTTGCTTTGAGCAATCAATACCATAGAAACCTCTGATCTCATGCCTTGGGAAAACCAATGATGCATGTATGGTGTTCAAGACCTAAATGCATATGTATGTGAAGCATAAGCTACTTATTGATGGTAAAACATGAGGGAAAATTTTGGGGTGTTACAAAGTCCAAACCCTTTTAATTCTAACACTCATGAACAACCTCTATCCAAGGCCATAGAAAATTCAGAAAGTTCAGTTTGAGTTAAACATTGACGGCAACAACAAACCAGAGAACCCATTTTTGGCATTGAAAGAAACCCTTAGATTGAGATCGGAGAAGACAATGGAATATCAAGAAATTGATTTGAGTTGTGTCGTTGGATCTCTTTGTAACGGAAACTTCCCTGACAAATATGTCTTGCTTCTTCTCATTTCCAAACTCCTTGGTTATGCTATCGTTGTCGCTTCCACCACCGTCAAACTCCCCCATATTTTGAAAATGTTGAAGCATAAAAGTGTGAGAGGCCTTAGCATGTTAGCGTTTGATCTTGAAGTTGTTGGGTATACTATAGCACTGATAAGTGCAAATTGTACCTATTTTTGTATATATGTTTTGTTGCACTTATCAATGCTTTATGGTAAATATCGTGCGAATAAAACCCGCTTTGTTTGTAAATGCGTATAGTTTACGTTTTCGTGTGTATAGTGCGTTATCGTGTAAATATCATTGAGTTTAATTGATTTTAATTTATTTTTGCAGGTTTCCAATCAAGGATGTCTTGCCATTGTTAGATAGAGCATTGAATAAGCTTTCCAGCGCTTCAAACCGTGCGTCAATCGGAGTTACGGTTCAAAAGTTACGAATAAAACAGTGCAGAAAAATTATGCAGACTGGTGCGCTGCGCCTCTGCGCCGCCGGGCGGTGCAGGGGCGGTCCGGACACTCCAAAATTGTGAAAAACTTACAGAATGAAGGCCATTCGCCGCCGGGCGATGCCAGATTTCCACCGGGCGATTTTTGACGATCAGAAACTCCATTAAAGCCCCAAAAACACAATTTTTAGGTTATGGTTGGATTTTTGAGAGTTCCATACCATCCAATAGCATTTTTTGAGTGGAATTAGGCTAGAAAACACATTGGAGCTGTCAAAAGGATGATCCGGGGTTGAATCCTTCATCAATCGGAGCCGATTAACCGGTAGATTTTTGGTAAACTGGGTGATTTTTGGGTTTTTCTCTATTTTCTTCTCTTTGATTCTCTTTTGTGGAGTTTTGTATATGTATAGACTTTGAATCATGTATGTATTTCAACTCATCTATGTATTGTGAATTAGTTGTTGAATTATTATTGATGTTATCTTTGATTTGGTATTTGTGGTATTGACAAAACCTTATCAAATCTTAAATCTTTGATTTTCATCTATCGATGAGCAAGCTTTTGACATGGTTTGTGAGTTGATATTCATTTGCATCACCTATTTTTTATTGTGTTGATTAAGTAGCATGAGTAGCATGAGTAGGATTAACACGGTAAAAGCCGTGATAACGCGTAACGAACGGTATTGTGAGGATGCGTAATAATAGTGATGAAGAACTTTGTTCACGTATGTTTGGCGAATTAGTTGAATGCATATTAATCATTTGTATTTTTGTCTCCATGGTGTATTTAATATGCTTTACAAATCATTATTGTGCTTTCCTTGATCTTTTTGCATTTGTATTGAATTTGTGTTGTGTTAGAGATAAACATCACAAATAACTCTTTTGATTAGGGAAGGAAATCTATTAGGACTAAAGGCTAGAGATAGTTTTAGGCTTAATATTCACTTGAGTATCGGAACTTAATGCTTCCGTGTGTCTGAGTCGTGCGCGAGAGTGACGACGAGAGATGCGGTTGATATCTCAACGATGTGTTCGAGAGAAACTTGTTGTGAGCGATACGTGATGATTTTGATGAGTATTGTATGTTGAGCATACTTGGTCGATAAGTTTACATTTGTGAGAGGTCGATTATATACAATGCTTGATAGTTTCCTTCTATTTGAAAAATGTATTCTTTTTATGTTAATACTTTTACTTTTCCGCATTTCCTTTTAAACCATTTTAATCCAAACCCATGAGCTTAGAAATATAGAAACCGTTGAATGGCAATTCTTTCCCTCGCACTGATCCCTGTGGAGACGACAAAACTGGGTTACTTATATATTTTTGCTTGCTGCTATTCTAGCTTCAACAAATTGGCGCCGTTGCCGGGGATTGGTGTGTCGATATTGAGTTGCATCGCATAGTTTCTATGTTTTTAAGCTTCGTACATAATTGTCTATATTGTATATTTACCTGTATAAACACTTGTTAAGCTTTGTACATACTTGTTAATAGTTGTTTTCCATAAGTGATTGTATATATGTGTTTTCCATCATTTTTATGTGTGTGTACATATTTTTGTTTTTGGTTTACGTTTGCTTAAGTGTTGCAGATTTTATTTGGTATCTACCGGTGAACGAAGCAACTTGGAGGAGCTTGTACGTAAATAAGGTGTCGAGCTAACGACGTGAAACTAGCGCTTATTGGGAGGCAACCCAATGATTCTTGAGTTTGTACAGTTTTATGTTTAGTAGTATAGTTAATATAAAGTGACAATGGATGGAGTGAATGAGAGAAAGAACCAATTTTGAAAAACAAAATTTTCCTGCCCGTGCTTAGCGCGCGCAGAGGGCGCTTAGCGCGCCTTGTTTTGCAAAGAAAAATCTTTCATTTTCCATCCACTTTGACAAATTTTGGTTTTTATGTTTATTTAGTTTTAGTTCAATTTTGTTAGGTTGTTAGAATAATTTATGAGTTTGTTCTCAAGTTTTGTTTTTGATTAGCTTGAGGATGCATTGTGTGATTTTTCAATTTTGATTGTTTCAACAAGAAAATGTTATGGTAGTGTGAAAAGTTTAAAGAAAGTTGCATTGTTGTGGTTTGTGTTTATTGCTTTTCTAGAACATAACATGTTTATGAACCTTAGGATTTGTACAAATTACATGTCTTTCATTCTCTTGCAATTTTTGTTCATTTATGAATCACTTTAGTTCATAGCCCCATGTGAGGAAACCTCCATTGTTTACTAAATGCTTGGATGATTGATAAACTTTGTTTAATTCGTTTGATTCATGCTTTATCTTCTGATTATTGTGATTTTGTGGAAGCATTAGAAATGATCAAGGCATTTGTTTATATTGAGCACAACCGTATCCAAAAGTATCTTACCCGTGAGTAGTGAGAATTTGTTAGCCCCTTTGAGACTAAAACAGTTTAGATCTCATTTTTAGTGATGAACTTGGTTTATGTACATAATTTACAAGTTTGGTTCATCATTGAATTTGGTGAGTTTCTAACTATTTCTTCTTGAACCTTTGAAATTGTATACTTTGATTTCCTTGCCGTAAAAAGCAAGGAGCATTCACTTGAGGTTTGGTTGAAATCAAGTTGGGGAGAATGAAAAAGAAGATTGGTAAGTTGCTTGAAACTTTTGAAAAAGTTCAAACAAGCATGAACAGAAAAAAGTGTAATTATGAATGTGAAAAACATAGAAAAAGCATGCTTGTTTGAGGAGAAAAATAGAGTGAAATAATTGTGCATAAAGGTAGTTTGAGAAGGTTTGTGGTAAAGGAATGAAATCGGTGAATGAAGTTGTGATGGGTAAATACCATGTATAGTGAATGTTTCTTTTTGCATTGGCAATTTCGATTCAATGGCCTGTAGAAATGTCCCTTTATTGTGAACCCGACCAAGCTACAACCCTTAAAGCCCTTAGTGATCTTTTTGCTTCCATATTTTCATTTTTGATTGTTAGATGTTGTATGAATTGAATTGTTATTTGCATTGTTTGTCAGATGAGTGAAATTTCCCCGCGGTTGCAAACGCGCATTAATTTCTTCATTCTTATTTAAAGTGGAGTGTTAAGTGTGATTCATTCTTGAACATGTATTGCTTTTGGATGTTGGCATTTGTTTTGTTCTTAGACTTTGTTTCATATTCGTGGTGTCGTTGTAGTTTAGTGGTAAGCATTGATTTGCATGTACTTTTGATATTTGTACCATACGTTTATTCTCTGGCTGTAAAAACTTGTTGAGCATGATTTCTTGATAATTGCTTTTGTTTCTTTGAGTTGATTGACTTTTGTTTGAGGACAAACAATTATGTAAGTTGGGGAGAGTTTGATAAGTGCAAATTGTACCTATTTTTGTATATATGTTTTGTTGCACTTATCAATGCTTTATGGTAAATATCGTGCGAATAAAACCCGCTTTGTTTGTAAATGCGTATAGTTTACGTTTTCGTGTGTATAGTGCGTTATCGTGTAAATATCATTGAGTTTAATTGATTTTAATTTATTTTTGCAGGTTTCCAATCAAGGATGTCTTTCCATTGTTAGATAGAGCATTGAATAAGCTTTCCAGCGCTTCAAACCGTGCGTCAATCGGAGTTACGGTTCAAAAGTTACGAATAAAACAGTGCAGAAAAATTCTGCACACTGGTGCGCTGCGCCTCTGCGCCGCCGGGCGGTGCAGGGGCGGTCCGGACACTCCAAAATTGTGAAAAACTTACAGAATGAAGGCCATTCGCCGCCGGGCGATGCCAGATTTCCGCCGGGCGATTTTTGACGATCAGAAACTCCATTAAAGCCCCAAAAACACAATTTTTAGGTTATGGTTGGATTTTTGAGAGTTCCATACCATCCAATAGCATTTTTTGAGTGGAATTAGGCTAGAAAACACATTGGAGCTGTCAAAAGGATGATCCGGGGTTGAATCCTTCATCAATCGGAGCCGATTAACCGGTAGATTTTTGGTAAACTGGGTGATTTTTGGGTTTTTCTCTATTTTCTTCTCTTTGATTCTCTTTTGTGGAGTTTTGTATATGTATAGACTTTGAATCATGTATGTATTTCAACTCATCTATGTATTGTGAATTAGTTGTTGAATTATTATTGATGTTATCTTTGATTTGGTATTTATGGTATTGACAAAACCTTATCAAATCTTAAATCTTTGATTTTCATCTATCGATGAGCAAGCTTTTGACATGGTTTGTGAGTTGATATTCATTTGCATCACCTATTTTTTATTGTGTTGATTAAGTAGCATGAGTAGCATGAGTAGGATTAACACGGTAAAAGCCGTGATAACGCGTAACGAACGGTATTGTGAGGATGCGTAATAATAGTGATGAAGAACTTTGTTCACGTATGTTTGGCGAATTAGTTGAATGCATATTAATCATTTGTATTTTTGTCTCCATGGTGTATTTAATATGCTTTACAAATCATTATTGTGCTTTCCTTGATCTTTTTGCATTTGTATTGAATTTGTGTTGTGTTAGAGATAAACATCACAAATAACTCTTTTGATTAGGGAAGGAAATCTATTAGGACTAAAGGCTAGAGATAGTTTTAGGCTTAATATTCACTTGAGTATCGGAACTTAATGCTTCCGTGTGTCTGAGTCGTGCGCGAGAGTGACGACGAGAGATGCGGTTGATATCTCAACGATGTGTTCGAGAGAAACTTGTTGTGAGCGATACGTGATGATTTTGATGAGTATTGTATGTTGAGCATACTTGGTCGATAAGTTTACATTTGTGAGAGGTCGATTATATACAATGCTTGATAGTTTCCTTCTATTTGAAAAATGTATTCTTTTTATGTTAATACTTTTACTTTTCCGCATTTCCTTTTAAACCATTTTAATCCAAACCCATGAGCTTAGAAATATAGAAACCGTTGAATGGCAATTCTTTCCCTCGCACTGATCCCTGTGGAGACGACAAAACTGGGTTACTTATATATTTTTGCTTGCTGCTATTCTAGCTTCAACAAATTGGCGCCGTTGCCGGGGATTGGTGTGTCGATATTGAGTTGCATCGCATAGTTTCTATGTTTTTAAGCTTCGTACATAATTGTCTATATTGTATATTTACCTGTATAAACACTTGTTAAGCTTTGTACATACTTGTTAATAGTTGTTTTCCATAAGTGATTGTATATATGTGTTTTCCATCATTTTTATGTGTGTGTACATATTTTTGTTTTTGGTTTACGTTTGCTTAAGTGTTGCAGATTTTATTTGGTATCTACCGGTGAACGAAGCAACTTGGAGGAGCTTGTACGTAAATAAGGTGTCGAGCTAACGACGTGAAACTAGCGCTTATTGGGAGGCAACCCAATGATTCTTGAGTTTGTACAGTTTTATGTTTAGTAGTATAGTTAATATAAAGTGACAATGGATGGAGTGAATGAGAGAAAGAACCAATTTTGAAAAACAAAATTTTCCTGCCCGTGCTTAATGCGCGCAGAGGGCGCTTAGCGCACCTTGTTTTGCAAAGAAAAATCTTTCATTTTCCATCCACTTTGACAAATTTTGGTTTTTATGTTTATTTAGTTTTAGTTCAATTTTGTTAGGTTGTTAGAATAATTTATGAGTTTGTTCTCAAGTTTTGTTTTTGATTAGCTTGAGGATGCATTGTGTGATTTTTCAATTTTGATTGTTTCAACAAGAAAATGTTATGGTAGTGTGAAAAGTTTAAAGAAAGTTGCATTGTTGTGGTTTGTGTTTATTGCTTTTCTAGAACATAACATGTTTATGAACCTTAGGATTTGTACAAATTACATGTCTTTCATTCTCTTGCAATTTTTGTTCATTTATGAATCACTTTAGTTCATAGCCCCATGTGAGGAAACCTCCATTGTTTACTAAATGCTTGGATGATTGATAAACTTTGTTTAATTCGTTTGATTCATGCTTTATCTTCTAATTATTGTGATTTTGTGGAAGCATTAGAAATGATCAAGGCATTTGTTTATATTGAGCACAACCGTATCCAAAAGTATCTTACCCGTGAGTAGTGAGAATTTGTTAGCCCCTTTGAGACTAAAACAGTTTAGATCTCATTTTTAGTGATGAACTTGGTTTATGTACATAATTTGCAAGTTTGGTTCATCATTGAATTTGGTGAGTTTCTAACTATTTCTTCTTGAACCTTTGAAATTGTATACTTTGATTTCCTTGCCGTAAAAAGCAAGGAGCATTCACTTGAGGTTTGGTTGAAATCAAGTTGGGGAGAATGAAAAAGAAGATTGGTAAGTTGCTTGAAACTTTTGAAAAAGTTCAAACAAGCATGAACAGAAAAAAGTGTAATTATGAATGTGAAAAACATAGAAAAAGCATGCTTGTTTGAGGAGAAAAATAGAGTGAAATAATTGTGCATAAAGGTAGTTTGAGAAGGTTTGTGGTAAAGGAATGAAATCGGTGAATGAAGTTGTGATGGGTAAATACCATGTATAGTGAATGTTTCTTTTTGCATTGGTAATTTCGATTCAATGGCCTGTAGAAATGTCCCTTTATTGTGAACCCGACCAAGCTACAACCCTTAAAGCCCTTAGTGATCTTTTTGCTTCCATATTTTCATTTTTGATTGTTAGATGTTGTATGAATTGAATTGTTATTTGCATTGTTTGTCAGATGAGTGAAATTTCCCCGCGGTTGCAAACGCGCATTAATTTCTTCATTCTTATTTAAAGTGGAGTGTTAAGTGTGATTCATTCTTGAACATGTATTGCTTTTGGATGTTGGCATTTGTTTTGTTCTTAGACTTTGTTTCATATTCGTGGTGTCGTTGTAGTTTAGTGGTAAGCATTGCTTTGCATGTACTTTTGATATTTGTACCATACGTTTATTCTCTGGCTGTAAAAACTTGTTGAACATGATTTCTTGATAATTGCTTTTGTTTCTTTGAGTTGATTGACTTTTGTTTGAGGACAAACAATTATGTAAGTTGGGGAGAGTTTGATAAGTGCAAATTGTACCTATTTTTGTATATATGTTTTGTTGCACTTATCAATGCTTTATGGTAAATATCGTGCGAATAAAACCCACTTTGTTTGTAAATGCGTATAGTTTACGTTTTCGTGTGTATAGTGCGTTATCGTGTAAATATCATTGAGTTTAATTGATTTTAATTTATTTTTGCAGGTGTCCAATCAAGGATGTCTTGCCATTGTTAGATAGAGCATTGAATAAGCTTTCCAGCGCTTCAAACCGTGCGTCAATCGGAGTTACGGTTCAAAAGTTACGAATAAAACAGTGCAGAAAAATTCTGCAGACTGGTGCGCTGCGCCTCTGCGCCGCCGGGCGGTGCAGGGGCGGTCCAGACACTCCAAAATTGTGAAAAACTTACAGAATGAAGGCCATTCGCCGCCGGGCGATGCCAGATTTCCGCCGGGCGGTTTTTGACGATCAGAAACTCCATTAAAGCCCCAAAAACACAATTTTTAGGTTATGGTTGGATTTTTGAGAGTTCCATACCATCCAATAGCATTTTTTGAGTGGAATTAGGCTAGAAAACACATTGGAGCTGTCAAAAGGATGATCCGGGGTTGAATCCTTCATCAATCGGAGCCGATTAACCGGTAGATTTTTGGTAAACTGGGTGATTTTTGGGTTTTTCTCTATTTTCTTCTCTTTGATTCTCTTTTGTGGAGTTTTGTATATGTATAGACTTTGAATCATGTATGTATTTCAACTCATCTATGTATTGTGAATTAGTTGTTGAATTATTATTGATGTTATCTTTGATTTGGTATTTGTGGTATTGACAAAACCTTATCAAATCTTAAATCTTTGATTTTCATCTATCGATGAGCAAGCTTTTGACATGGTTTGTGAGTTGATATTCATTTGCATCACCTATTTTTTATTGTGTTGATTAAGTAGCATGAGTAGCATGAGTAGGATTAACACGGTAAAAGCCGTGATAACGCGTAACGAACGGTATTGCGAGGATGCGTGATAATAGTGATGAAGAACTTTGTTCACGTATGTTTGGCGAATTAGTTGAATGCATATTAATCATTTGTATTTTTGTCTCCATGGTGTATTTAATATGCTTTACAAATCATTATTGTGCTTTCCTTGATCTTTTTGCATTTGTATTGAATTTGTGTTGTGTTAGAGATAAACATCACAAATAACTCTTTTGATTAGGGAAGGAAATCTATTAGGACTAAAGGCTAGAGATAGTTTTAGGCTTAATATTCACTTGAGTATCGGAACTTAATGCTTCCGTGTGTCTGAGTCGTGCGCGAGAGTGACGACGAGAGATGCGGTTGATATCTCAACGATGTGTTCGAGAGAAACTTGTTGTGAGCGATACGTGATGATTTTGATGAGTATTGTATGTTAAGCATACTTGGTCGATAAGTTTACATTTGTGAAAGGTCGATTATATACAATGCTTGATAGTTTCCTTCTATTTGAAAAATGTATTCTTTTTATGTTAATACTTTTACTTTTCCGCATTTCCTTTTAAACCATTTTAATCCAAACCCATGAGCTTAGAAATATAGAAACCGTTGAATGGCAATTCTTTCCCTCGCACTGATCCCTGTGGAGACGACAAAACTGGGTTACTTATATATTTTTGCTTGCTGCTATTCTAGCTTCAACAAATTGGCGCCGTTGCCGGGGATTGGTGTGTCGATATTGAGTTGCATCGCATAGTTTCTATGTTTTTAAGCTTCGTACATAATTGTCTATATTGTATATTTACCTGTATAAACACTTGTTAAGCTTTGTACATACTTGTTAATAGTTGTTTTCCATAAGTGATTGTATATATGTGTTTTCCATCATTTTTATGTGTGTGTACATATTTTTGTTTTTGGTTTACGTTTGCTTAAGTGTTGCAGATTTTATTTGGTATCTACCGGTGAACGAAGCAACTTGGAGGAGCTTGTACGTAAATAAGGTGTCGAGCTAACGACGTGAAACTAGCGCTTATTGGGAGGCAACCCAATGATTCTTGAGTTTGTACAGTTTTATGTTTAGTAGTATAGTTAATATAAAGTGACAATGGATGGAGTGAATGAGAGAAAGAACCAATTTTGAAAAACAAAATTTTCCTGCCCGTGCTTAGCGCGCGCAGAGGGCGCTTAGCGCGCCTTGTTTTGCAAAGAAAAATCTTTCATTTTCCATCCACTTTGGCAAATTTTGGTTTTTATGTTTATTTAGTTTTAGTTCAATTTTGTTAGGTTGTTAGAATAATTTATGAGTTTGTTCTCAAGTTTTGTTTTTGATTAGCTTGAGGATGCATTGTGTGATTTTTCAATTTTGATTGTTTCAACAAGAAAATGTTATGGTAGTGTGAAAAGTTTAAAGAAAGTTGCATTGTTGTGGTTTGTGTTTATTGCTTTTCTAGAACATAACATGTTTATGAACCTTAGGATTTGTACAAATTACATGTCTTTCATTCTCTTGCAATTTTTGTTCATTTATGAATCACTTTAGTTCATAGCCCCATGTGAGGAAACCTCCATTGTTTACTAAATGCTTGGATGATTGATAAACTTTGTTTAATTCGTTTGATTCATGCTTTATCTTCTGATTATTGTGATTTTGTGGAAGCATTAGAAATGATCAAGGCATTTGTTTATATTGAGCACAACCGTATCCAAAAGTATCTTACCCGTGAGTAGTGAGAATTTGTTAGCCCCTTTGAGACTAAAACAGTTTAGATCTCATTTTTAGTGATGAACTTGGTTTATGTACATAATTTGCAAGTTTGGTTCATCATTGAATTTGGTGAGTTTCTAACTATTTCTTCTTGAACCTTTGAAATTGTATACTTTGATTTCCTTGCCGTAAAAAGCAAGGAGCATTCACTTGAGGTTTGGTTGAAATCAAGTTGGGGAGAATGAAAAAGAAGATTGGTAAGTTGCTTGAAACTTTTGAAAAAGTTCAAACAAGCATGAACAGAAAAAAGTGTAATTATGAATGTGAAAAACATAGAAAAAGCATGCTTGTTTGAGGAGAAAAATAGAGTGAAATAATTGTGCATAAAGGTAGTTTGAGAAGGTTTGTGGTAAAGGAATGAAATCGGTGAATGAAGTTGTGATGGGTAAATACCATGTATAGTGAATGTTTCTTTTTGCATTGGCAATTTCGATTCAATGGCCTGTAGAAATGTCCCTTTATTGTGAACCCGACCAAGCTACAACCCTTAAAGCCCTTAGTGATCTTTTTGCTTCCATATTTTCATTTTTGATTGTTAGATGTTGTATGAATTGAATTGTTATTTGCATTGTTTGTCAGATGAGTGAAATTTCCCCGCGGTTGCAAACGCGCATTAATTTCTTCATTCTTATTTAAAGTGGAGTGTTAAGTGTGATTCATTCTTGAACATGTATTGCTTTTGGATGTTGGCATTTGTTTTGTTCTTAGACTTTGTTTCATATTCGTGGTGTCGTTGTAGTTTAGTGGTAAGCATTGCTTTGCATGTACTTTTGATATTTGTACCATACGTTTATTCTCTGGCTGTAAAAACTTGTTGAGCATGATTTCTTGATAATTGCTTTTGTTTCTTTGAGTTGATTGACTTTTGTTTGAGGACAAACAATTATGTAAGTTGGGGAGAGTTTGATAAGTGCAAATTGTACCTATTTTTGTATATATGTTTTGTTGCACTTATCAATGCTTTATGGTAAATATCGTGCGAATAAAACCCACTTTGTTTGTAAATGCGTATAGTTTACGTTTTCGTGTGTATAGTGCGTTATCGTGTAAATATCATTGAGTTTAATTGATTTTAATTTATTTTTGCAGGTGTCCAATCAAGGATGTCTTGCCATTGTTAGATAGAGCATTGAATAAGCTTTCCAGCGCTTCAAACCGTGCGTCAATCGGAGTTACGGTTCAAAAGTTACGAATAAAATAGTGCAGAAAAATTCTGCAGACTGGTGCGCTGCGCCTCTGCGCCGCCGGGCGGTGCAGGGGCGGTCCGGACACTCCAAAATTGTGAAAAACTTACAGAATGAAGGCCATTCGCCGCCGGGCGATGCCAGATTTCCGCCGGGCGATTTTTGACGACCAGAAACTCCATTAAAGCCCCAAAAACACAATTTTTAGGTTATGGTTGGATTTTTGAGAGTTCCATACCATCCAATAGCATTTTTTGAGTGGAATTAGGCTAGAAAACACATTGGAGCTGTCAAAAGGATGATCCGGGGTTGAATCCTTCATCAATCGGAGCCGATTAACCGGTAGATTTTTGGTAAACTGGGTGATTTTTGGGTTTTTCTCTATTTTCTTCTCTTTGATTCTCTTTTGTGGAGTTTTGTATATGTATAGACTTTGAATCATGTATGTATTTCAACTCATCTATGTATTGTGAATTAGTTGTTGAATTATTATTGATGTTATCTTTGATTTGGTATTTGTGGTATTGACAAAACCTTATCAAATCTTAAATCTTTGATTTTCATCTATCGATGAGCAAGCTTTTGACATGGTTTGTGAGTTGATATTCATTTGCATCACCTATTTTTTATTGTGTTGATTAAGTAGCATGAGTAGCATGAGTAGGATTAACACGGTAAAAGCCGTGATAACGCGTAACGAACGGTATTGCGAGGATGCGTGATAATAGTGATGAAGAACTTTGTTCACGTATGTTTGGCGAATTAGTTGAATGCATATTAATCATTTGTATTTTTGTCTCCATGGTGTATTTAATATGCTTTACAAATCATTATTGTGCTTTCCTTGATCTTTTTGCATTTGTATTGAATTTGTGTTGTGTTAGAGATAAACATCACAAATAACTCTTTTGATTAGGGAAGGAAATCTATTAGGACTAAAGGCTAGAGATAGTTTTAGGCTTAATATTCACTTGAGTATCGGAACTTAATGCTTCCGTGTGTCTGAGTCGTGCGCGAGAGTGACGACGAGAGATGCGGTTGATATCTCAACGATGTGTTCGAGAGAAACTTGTTGTGAGCGATACGTGATGATTTTGATGAGTATTGTATGTTGAGCATACTTGGTCGATAAGTTTACATTTGTGAAAGGTCGATTATATACAATGCTTGATAGTTTCCTTCTATTTGAAAAATGTATTCTTTTTATGTTAATACTTTTACTTTTCCGCATTTCCTTTTAAACCATTTTAATCCAAACCCATGAGCTTAGAAATATAGAAACCGTTGAATGGCAATTCTTTCCCTCGCACTGATCCCTGTGGAGACGACAAAACTGGGTTACTTATATATTTTTACTTGCTGCTATTCTAGCTTCAACAAATTGGCGCCGTTGCCGGGGATTGGTGTGTCGATATTGAGTTGCATCGCATAGTTTCTATGTTTTTAAGCTTCGTACATAATTGTCTATATTGTATATTTACCTGTATAAACACTTGTTAAGCTTTGTACATACTTGTTAATAGTTGTTTTCCATAAGTGATTGTATATATGTGTTTTCCATCATTTTTATGTGTGTGTACATATTTTTGTTTTTGGTTTACGTTTGCTTAAGTGTTGCAGATTTTATTTGGTATCTACCGGTGAACGAAGCAACTTGGAGGAGCTTGTACGTAAATAAGGTGTCGAGCTAACGACGTGAAACTAGCGCTTATTGGGAGGCAACCCAATGATTCTTGAGTTTGTACAGTTTTATGTTTAGTAGTATAGTTAATATAAAGTGAAAATGGATGGAGTGAATGAGAGAAAGAACCAATTTTGAAAAACAAAATTTTCCTGCCCGTGCTTAGCGCGCGCAGAGGGCGCTTAGCGCGCCTTGTTTTGCAAAGAAAAATCTTTCATTTTCCATCCACTTTGGCAAATTTTGGTTTTTATGTTTATTTAGTTTTAGTTCAATTTTGTTAGGTTGTTAGAATAATTTATGAGTTTGTTCTCAAGTTTTGTTTTTGATTAGCTTGAGGATGCATTGTGTGATTTTTCAATTTTGATTGTTTCAACAAGAAAATGTTATGGTAGTGTGAAAAGTTTAAAGAAAGTTGCATTGTTGTGGTTTGTGTTTATTGCTTTTCTAGAACATAACATGTTTATGAACCTTAGGATTTGTACAAATTACATGTCTTTCATTCTCTTGCAATTTTTGTTCATTTATGAATCACTTTAGTTCATAGCCCCATGTGAGGAAACCTCCATTGTTTACTAAATGCTTGGATGATTGATAAACTTTGTTTAATTCGTTTGATTCATGCTTTATCTTCTGATTATTGTGATTTTGTGGAAGCATTAGAAATGATCAAGGCATTTGTTTATATTGAGCACAACCGTATCCAAAAGTATCTTACCCGTGAGTAGTGAGAATTTGTTAGCCCCTTTGAGACTAAAACAGTTTAGATCTCATTTTTAGTGATGAACTTGGTTTATGTACATAATTTGCAAGTTTGGTTCATCATTGAATTTGGTGAGTTTCTAACTATTTCTTCTTGAACCTTTGAAATTGTATACTTTGATTTCCTTGCCGTAAAAAGCAAGGAGCATTCACTTGAGGTTTGGTTGAAATCAAGTTGGGGAGAATGAAAAAGAAGATTGGTAAGTTGCTTGAAACTTTTGAAAAAGTTCAAACAAGCATGAACAGAAAAAAGTGTAATTATGAATGTGAAAAACATAGAAAAAGCATGCTTGTTTGAGGAGAAAAATAGAGTGAAATAATTGTGCATAAAGGTAGTTTGAGAAGGTTTGTGGTAAAGGAATGAAATCGGTGAATGAAGTTGTGATGGGTAAATACCATGTATAGTGAATGTTTCTTTTTGCATTGGCAATTTCGATTCAATGGCCTGTAGAAATGTCCCTTTATTGTGAACCCGACCAAGCTACAACCCTTAAAGCCCTTAGTGATCTTTTTGCTTCCATATTTTCATTTTTGATTGTTAGATGTTGTATGAATTGAATTGTTATTTGCATTGTTTGTCAGATGAGTGAAATTTCCCCGCGGTTGCAAACGCGCATTAATTTCTTCATTCTTATTTAAAGTGGAGTGTTAAGTGTGATTCATTCTTGAACATGTATTGCTTTTGGATGTTGGCATTTGTTTTGTTCTTAGACTTTGTTTCATATTCGTGGTGTCGTTGTAGTTTAGTGGTAAGCATTGCTTTGCATGTACTTTTGATATTTGTACCATACGTTTATTCTCTGGCTGTAAAAACTTGTTGAGCATGATTTCTTGATAATTGCTTTTGTTTCTTTGAGTTGATTGACTTTTGTTTGAGGACAAACAATTATGTAAGTTGGGGAGAGTTTGATAAGTGCAAATTGTACCTATTTTTGTATATATGTTTTGTTGCACTTATCAATGCTTTATGGTAAATATCGTGCGAATAAAACCCACTTTGTTTGTAAATGCGTATAGTTTACGTTTTCGTGTGTATAGTGCGTTATCGTGTAAATATCATTGAGTTTAATTGATTTTAATTTATTTTTGCAGGTGTCCAATCAAGGATGTCTTGCCATTGTTAGATAGAGCATTGAATAAGCTTTCCAGCGCTTCAAACCGTGCGTCAATCGGAGTT
This sequence comes from Lathyrus tuberosus, assembly GCA_022829125.1. Lineage (NCBI taxonomy): Eukaryota > Viridiplantae > Streptophyta > Magnoliopsida > Fabales > Fabaceae > Lathyrus > Lathyrus tuberosus. The sequence continues at coordinate 2,123,356 of JALAZF010000222.1, read as the reverse complement.
ACGGTTCAAAAGTTACGAATAAAATAGTGTAGAAAAATTCTGTAGACTGGTGCGCTGCGCCTCTGCGCCGCCGGGCGGTGCAGGGGCGGTCCGGACACTCCAAAATTGTGAAAAACTTACAGAATGAAGGCCATTCGCCGCCGGGCGATGCCAGATTTCCGCCGGGCGATTTTTGACGATCAGAAACTCCATTAAAGCCCCAAAAACACAATTTTTAGGTTATGGTTGGATTTTTGAGAGTTCCATATCATCCAATAGCATTTTTTGAGTGGAATTAGGCTAGAAAACACATTGGAGCTGTCAAAAGGATGATCCGGGGTTGAATCCTTCATCAATCGGAGCCGATTAACCGGTAGATTTTTGGTAAACTGGGTGATTTTTGGGTTTTTCTCTATTTTCTTCTCTTTGATTCTCTTTTGTGGAGTTTTGTATATGTATAGACTTTGAATCATGTATGTATTTCAACTCATCTATGTATTGTGAATTAGTTGTTGAATTATTATTGATGTTATCTTTGATTTGGTATTTGTGGTATTGACAAAACCTTATCAAATCTTAAATCTTTGATTTTCATCTATCGATGAGCAAGCTTTTGACATGGTTTGTGAGTTGATATTCATTTGCATCACCTATTTTTTATTGTGTTGATTAAGTAGCATGAGTAGCATGAGTAGGATTAACACGGTAAAAACCGTGATAACGCGTAACGAACGGTATTGCGAGGATGCGTGATAATAGTGATGAAGAACTTTGTTCACGTATGTTTGGCGAATTAGTTGAATGCATATTAATCATTTGTATTTTTGTCTCCATGGTGTATTTAATATGCTTTACAAATCATTATTGTGCTTTCCTTGATCTTTTTGCATTTGTATTGAATTTGTGTTGTGTTAGAGATAAACATCACAAATAACTCTTTTGATTAGGGAAGGAAATCTATTAGGACTAAAGGCTAGAGATAGTTTTAGGCTTAATATTCACTTGAGTATCGGAACTTAATGCTTCCGTGTGTCTGAGTCGTGCGCGAGAGTGACGACGAGAGATGCGGTTGATATCTCAACGATGTGTTCGAGAGAAACTTGTTGTGAGCGATACGTGATGATTTTGATGAGTATTGTATGTTGAGCATACTTGGTCGATAAGTTTACATTTGTGAAAGGTCGATTATATACAATGCTTGATAGTTTCCTTCTATTTGAAAAATGTATTCTTTTTATGTTAATACTTTTACTTTTCTGCATTTCCTTTTAAACCATTTTAATCTAAACCCATGAGCTTAGAAATATAGAAACCGTTGAATGGCAATTCTTTCCCTCGCACTGATCCCTGTGGAGACGACAAAACTGGGTTACTTATATATTTTTGCTTGCTGCTATTCTAGCTTCAACAAGCACTGGCTTACACTCTTCACAAAGGCCTTCCTTTTTTAGCTTATAGATAATTGTTGTTTCTTTTGATCCAAGCTTTTGTATTGGTTGCCATAATCTACTACTATTCTCAACCTATTAGTACAATCACATAGATTCGACCATTGATATATTGTGTTGTAGCACCCACAGTCTTAGCTGATAAAATTGATCCTCTCCTCTTTGAGGCCTTGTATGCATCCCAACATTTAATATTTCTATGTGCAAGGGTCCCACAAATATGGCAAAAAATTTCAAATAAAAGTACCTAGCAGGTGCAGAGTGTATACACAGCAAAAAGAAAAGAAATCATAAGGCGCAGGAGAGAAATATTACATAACAGAATTGAAGTCCATAACTGATTCAAATTGTAGAATAACAGAATCTCACAGAAGAAAATTCACAATAAAAAAATCACTAACTATTTCTCTAACAAACCATAACAGAATTCGTATCAAAAAACTATTCTACCCTCTCAAATCCACCTCTACAAAGCTTCTTCATCCTGTTAGAACAAGATTTGGTTCTGCAAGATATCTCTAAGTTTTGATAATAACAAAGTAGTATTTTTGTAAGAATAATTTTGGTACTCTAACGCTTGTTTTCTAAAGTATTGACAAACAGGATCTGACTCTGATCAAGAAAGCTCTAACTCTGATAAAGATCATGTGGAACGTCACTCGAAATTGGTCAAAAGTCACTTATGCGTCAAATAAGCATGTTTGCTTCTGATCTGCTCTACTTCAAAAAGATTCTAAGAAGACAATATGTTGTTGCTGCAATGTTCTCTTGGATTCTGGCTCTGAATATGAATCATGATTATCTTCTAAAGACTAAGTGCTAAATACTCTGAAGACAAGGTTCTGATGAACAACTTTCTGAAGACTCTGAAGACTTAAGTTTCTAAAGACTAAGTGCTGAAGACTCTAAAGACAAGGTTTTGTTGAACAAGTTCTGAAGACTCTGATGACTCAAGACTCTGAAGACCCAATGATCAATGCTTCTAATCATGCTTCAACCATATCTATTCAGAAGCCTTTGAAGAATAGAAGAATATGAAACATTTGCAAGGGAATATAGTACATAGTACATATCAAACACGTTATTTTCCACTACCATTCCACTACCCTGAATTGGTGGTACAAAGGACAACATTTATGTACGATTTTCATCCCAGCATAACGACATTATATTAAGTCGCTATCAATTTTACTGATATTTCTGATCTGCCCTTCAACGGATCTTTTTCTGGCTATATAAGGACTTGATCACTCGAAGAATTGAGTGATACTGATACATACGAGAAAGACACAGAGAAATACATGAGAGAGACACATGCGTGAACAATAAAGCACCACAATACAAAGAAAAATACATTGTTCATACTATATAGATTTTATTTGAGCTATTCATAGTGTTTATATCAGCTTGTGTAGAAGAAATTCATTGTAAACATTAAATTTGTTCATACAGTTGTTTATATTCCTTAAGGCACCAGTTGGGTTAGAGTCCTTAAGAAGAGACGGTTAGTCTGTGTATGTTAGTCACCAGCAGTTGCTAGTATAGTGTAATCAGTTTGGCTATAGTGGATTAAGTCCTTGTGTATAAGGCGAAATTACCTTGGCGGGTGGACTGGATTAACTTGATAGTTTTCAAGTGAACCAGGATATACGTGCGTCATTCTCTATTGCTAGTTTATTTGTGATCTTTGTTTGAGTTTCACAAAAAGCTTTAATTTTGAAATCCCAATTCAAACCCCCTATTTCTTGTGTTTTCTCACACCTTCAATTGGCATCAGAGCTTCGATTCTGATTGTGATAAAAAGATTTATCTTTACTTCACCGTGTTCAATACCGTTCCAATATTTGTGTGAGATATCATGGCTGCAACTAATGTTAATCCTATTGTAGAAGAGAAAGATCATTACAGTGACAAACCATCAGTCTTTGATGGTGAAAAGTTTGACTACTGGAAAAATAGAATTGAAAGTTTCTTTCTTGGTTATAATGTAGATCATTGGGTTCTTGTAGTCGATGGCTACACTCACCCAGTTGATACTACAAGAGTTAAAGTGTCTAGAAGTGCTATGACCAACCAACAAAAGAAAGGTTACAAGAATCATCACAAGGCAAGAACCATATTGCTAAATGATATCTCTTATACTAAGTATGAGAAAATAACAAATAGAGAAACTACCAAATCCATTTTTGATTCTCTGAGAATGACTCATGAAGGAAATGCTCAAGTTAAGAAGATAAAGGCGTTGGCCATAATCCAAAAATATGAGGCATTCAGAATGGAGGATGATGAAACATTTGAGACTATGTTTTCAAGGTTTCAATTGCTAGTCGCAGGACTTAAAGTTCTGGACAAAGAATACTCAACTGTTGATCATGTTAAAAAGATCATTAGAAGTCTTCCCAAGAAATGGAGACCTATGCTAACAACTCTAAATCTATCCAAGGATCTTAATAGCATAAGTCTTGAAGAACTTGTTAGTTCTTTAAGAAGTCATGAGATAGATTTGGAAGAAGATGAACCTCAAAAGAAAAGTAAATCTATTGCTCTTAAGTCTAAACCTGAAAAGGAAAAGGCATATCAAGCTAAGGAAAAATCAGAAGATTCTGATGAAGAATCAGAAGATGAGCTGTCACTTATCTCCAGAAGGATCAACAAACTCTGGAAACATAGGCAAGGAAACTTCAGAGGATCAAGAAGAAACAAAGGTCGTTCCGAGTCATCATCTGGACAGAAGAAGCAGAGTTCCGGAAAAGAAGTCATATGCTATGAGTGTAATGAGCCAGGTCATTACAAGAATGAGTGTCCAAAGCTTAAGAAAGACAAGAAGTCTAAGAAGAACTTCTCCAAAGCGAAGAAGGGAATAATGGCAACTTGGGATGACTGTGATTCTGAAGAAAAAGATTCTGATGAAGAACAAGCAAACATTATGCTAGTAGCAACAACAATTGACGCTGAAGTCTCTGGAGAACCAGAAGACAAAAAATCATCAGAACCAGAATCAGACTCTGACTCTGACTCAGAGGTATTATCTAAACTCTCTCGCTGTGAATTAGAGTAATGTCTTTTAGAAATGCTGGAAAAATATCAAACTCTTCAGAGTAAATACAAGGATCTTAAAAGGTATCATGTAATTGCTTTTGAGGCAAAAGATAAGCTTGAGCAGAATAATTCTTCTCTAAATGAAAACATTTTTTCCTTAAAAAGTAGTAATTGTGCTTTGAAAAGTAAAATTTCTAAATTAGAAGAAGAATTAATCTCCAATGTCTCTGACACAAGCTGTATCAATAAGTATGATAGAGCATTCCAGTATTTTCTAGCTAAAAGCATAGATAGAAGCAGAATAGCTTCCATGATCTATGAAGTTAGCAGAAATGGTAAGAAAGGTTTGGGGTGTACAGAAACATTTGAAATTGGCGAAAGTCGGCCTGTTAAACCAAAACCTCTCTATGACCATTTTGTGTCTTCTGGCAATGAGCTTGTTTGCTCTGAGCTTGCACAGAAACCCCCACCGACACAAAAATCTATTTCTAAAGTCAAATATCATGCCCAAATTCCACTTGATTATCCTGTTACACATAAGCCCAAAGTTGTCAACACTCTGGGAAAACTAACAAGGGAGGACCCAGAAAGTGGGTACCTAAGGACAAGATAATCTATGTTGCAGATATCCTTAGCAGCTCGGTTGAAAAACAAATCATGGTACCTGGAAGGTGGTTGCTCGAGACACATGACGGGAAGAAGGCATATGTTCCAAAGTCTGGAACTTAAGCCTGGATGCTTCGTTGGTTTAAGAGGAAACCAGAAAGGAAAAATCATTGGCTCTGGAGCTGTTGGTAATGGTAACCTTCCTTCTATTACTATTGTTCTTTTGGTCGATGGTTTGATGCATAACTTGTTGTCAATTAGTCAACTTAGTGACAATGGTTATGATATCATCTTTAATCAAAAGTCTTGCAAGGCTGTCAGTCAGAAAGATGGCTCAATCCTTTTTATCAGAAAGAGGAAAAACAACATTTATAAAATTAGACTTTCTGATCTCTGTGAACAGAATGTCAAATGCTTAATGTCAGTTAATGAGGAGCAATGGGTATGGTATAGACGTTTAGGCCATATTAGCATGAGGAGGATCTCTCAGTTAAATAAGCTTGAATTTGTCAGAGGCTTACCAAATTTGAAGTATTCTTCAGATGCTCTTTGTGAAGCATGTCAGAAAGGAAAGTTCTCTAAAACTTCCTTCAAAGCAAAAAATGTTGTGTCCACCTCTAGACCGTTAGAACTTCTACACGTTGATTTGTTTGGACCAGTGAAAACTGCTTCAATTAGTGGAAAGAAGTATGGATTAGTTATCGTTGGTGATTATAGTCGTTGGACATGGGTAAAATTCTTGAAACACAAGGATGAGTCACATTCTGTGTTCTCTACCTTTTACTCTCAAGTGTAAACAGAGAAGGATTGCAAAATAGTCAGAGTCAGAAGTGATCATGGCAGAGAATTTGAGAACAGATACTTTGAGAATCTTTTTTATTCCATGGCATTTCCCATGATTTCTCCTGTCCCAGAACTCCACAACAAAATGGAGTAGTGGAAAGGAAGAATAGGACTTTGTAAGAAATGGCCCGTACCATGAGCCAAGAAACTGACATGGCTAAGGACTTCTGGGAAGAGGCAGTAAATACAACATGTTATATTCAGAACATGATTTCTATAAGACCTATTCTAGGTAAGACTCCTTATGAATTATGGAAGAATAGAAAACCCAATATTTCATATTTTCATTCGTTTGGCTGTATTTGATTACTGTTAGGATACTCTGAACGCTCTAAAGGCTACATAATCTATAACACAGAAACACAAATTGTTGAGGAATCAAATCATGTCAGATTCGATGATAAGATTGACCCTGAAAACTCAAAGCTAGTTGAAAAGTCTGCAGATCTGAAGATTACCTTATCAGAATCCAAGGAAGAAGATTCAAAAGAAGGAGACAAAGATTCAGATACAACCTTGCCAGAAACTGAAAATAGTCAATCTTATTAGAAGAAGAATAGAGTAAAGACTTCTCATTCTAAAGAATTGATTCTAGGAGACAAAGTTGATCCTGTTAGAACTCGTTCATCATTCAAACCTTCTGAAGAAACTCTTCTGGGCTTGGTGTCTCTGATAGAGCCAACATCAGTTGATGAAGCTCTTAGGGAGAATGAGTGGATTCTGGCCATGAAAGAAGAGTTGAATCAATTCACCAGAAATGATGTCTGGGATCTTGTGCAGAAACCCAAAGGTGCCCACGTCATTGGAACAAAGTGGGTATTCAGAAATAAGTTAGATGAGAAAGGTGAGGTCGTAAGAAACAAAGCACGACTGGTTGGATAAGGTTATAGTCAGCAAGAAGGGATAGACTATACAGAAACCTTTGCACTAGTTGCCAGGTTAGAATTAATTCGTCTTTAATTTCATTTGCTGTGAATCATGGCATTACTTTATATCAGATGGATGTAAAGAGTTCATTTATAGATGGGTATATTTCTGAAGAAGTGTATGTGCACCAACCTCATGGTTTTGAAAGTTCTGAAAACCCATATTTTGTTTTCAAACTTAAAAAAATTTTATATGGTCTGAAGCAGACTCCAAGAGCTTGGTATGAAAGGCTAAGTAACTTTCTTTTGGAAAATGACTTTACCAGAGGAAAAGTGGATACAACACTCTTTTGTAAAACCTTTAAAAGTGACATTCTAATTGTTCAAATCTAAGTATATGATATCATATTTGGTTCTGCTAATACTTCCTTATGAAAGGAATTTTCTAAGTTAATTCAGGATGAATTTGAAATGAGTCTGATGGGAGAACTCAGATTCTTTCTGGGAATTCAGATTGATCAACGTCCAGAAGGAACGTACATTCATCAGAGCAAGTATGCAAGAGAACTTCTGAAGAAGTTCAATATGTCAGAAAGTAAACCTGCTAAGAATCCTATGCATCCGACATGCATTACGGAGAAAGAAGAAGTAAGTAAAAAGGTTTGTCAGAAGCTCTATCGTGGTATGATAGACTCTCTTCTATACCTGACTGCTTCTCGTCCAGATATTCTGTTCAGCATATGTCTTTGTGCTCATTTCCAATCAGATCCAAGGGAAACTCACTTAACTGCTGTTAAGAGAATCCTAAGGTATATAAAAGGAACATCTAACCTTGGCTTGATGTATAAGAAAACATCAGAGTACAAGCTTTATGGTTAATGTGATGCAGATTATGCTGGAGACAAATTGGAAAGGAAAAGTACTTCTGGAAACTGTCAGTTTCTGGGAAATAACCTCGTGTTTTGGGCAAGCAAAAGACAATCAACAATTTCTCTTTCAACAACAGAAACATAATATATCTCAGCATCACAATGCAGTACTTAGATACTTTGGATGAAGAATCAACTCGAAGATTATCAGATACACGAGAGTAACATTCCTATCTACTGTGATAATACTTCTGCCATTTATTTATCTAAGAATCCTATTCTGCATTCTAGGGCAAAACATATTGAAATAAAACATCACTTTCTACGTGACTATGTTCAGAAGGGTACTTTTTGAAGGTGCGAGAAAGACACAAGAAAGGGGGGTTTGAATTGTGTATATACTCTTTAACAACTTTTTGCTTCTTGTCGTTAAAATGCTGAGATAACATCAGAGTTCGTTGAGAGACTCTGACTTGCAAAGTAACATTCAGACTTGCCTTGCATGAAGCATAAGAACCAACGAGAGTCTGAACGCTGTGTGCAACATTCAGAACTTGCAGAGCGGAAGCTTATCAGAGTTGCAAGGTTCTGACTTGCTTATGTAAGGTTCTGATACTCAATATAGAAACATAAACAGAGACATTAAGCATAAGAGTAAAGGACACACGATATATCCTGGTTCACCACAAAGGCTAATCCAGTCCACCCTCCTCAGGTGATTTCGCCTTGAACACAAGGTCTTAATCCACTATAATCAATCTCTATTACAGATGCACGGGAAACAACCAGTGACTAACCACTTGCACAGCCGCACTGTGACTAACATGCAATGAACCGTTCAGGGATTCAACTTAATGAATATAACAAACATTGACCTGCGGGTTCCAATCTCGCAAGATCTACTGCTAGGCTTTCACAGCTAGACGTTCAGGGATTCATCGCAATGAATATAACGCTACTGACCCTATTTCAGGCTTTTCCCATAATGACATCTCGCCATTGTCTTCTCGAGTCTCCAATTACACTGACCAATCAAGGAATCCTAATTCACCAAGAATTAGTTTTACAGGAGACTACAAAGATGCTTCTTAACAAGCAGATTACTCCTAAGTTTAAGTACAAAGAACACACAAGTGTTCAAGCAAGATGTGAGCAACAACTCCTTGCTATCCTAAGAAACTACTAAGATGTATAATGATTTGACGGTTGTTGACATCTTGTAGATCTTCTTCTTCTTCGTCTTCTTGGGTGAGGAAGCTTTGAGCAACAACTCCTTGCTTCAGATCTTCAATGTAGCGCTGACGAGAAGGTGGTTGATGACTTGACTAATTTGCAATGTTGTTTTCTTCATCAACAGCTTCTGTACTAATTGATTGTTGTTGTGTTGAATGATGATCTTTAAGCTTCAACAACAATGGCCATGTGTAAATGGTGATAGCTTTTGATATTTAAGTGTTACAACGAGAACTCATCGTTGCTGCTATCTACACACAATGACTTTGATCAATTCTCCAGTCATGGACTGAATCGATACCTTCAGAAGCATTTTCTCCTTTATTTTTATAGCCCAGTAGAAATATAGCCGTTGAAATACTGTTGACTGTTAGAAAAGAGACGTTGTGTAATAAGTAGCGGTACAGACACATCTCCTTTTGCTGTGGGAGAAGTGATGGGATATATCTTTCTTGGTCAGTGTGTACAGTTGTTCACAACGGTAATATTTGACTTCAATACTTCAGAGGCTTCTGATGGTAAATTAATGAAGCATGAGTAGAGCCTTCTTTAACAGGATATCTGGTACGTCAAGTATTCAGTTATTTGAAGAAGTCCATTAGGAATTAGTCTTCAAAACTTCAGCACTTGTCTTTAAGAACATTATCCTTTACTTCTTCAAGTCTTCCGAAACTTCAGAACTTGTCCATTAGGAATCTGTCTTCAGAGTCTTCAGCACTTGACTTTTGGAACCGTAAGCTTCAGAACACATAAGTCTTCAGAGTCTTTCTGCACTTGGTCTTCAGAGCCTTCCGCCTTCAGAACTTCAAGTCATGAGAGTCTTCAGCACTTCGGTTCTCTTCTTCAGAAGCTTCGCAATCTTCAGAATCTCTACCACTTTTAGAGAACATCCACAAGAGCATTGCAACAACAATATCAGCATCCTTGGATCTGACTGGTCACGATCAGATACATAAGCGTTCTTGCTTCTTGCGACTTGTGTCACACATAGTAACTTCGCATATTCACGCACATCTTGCTTGGTGTTTGTTGGATCTGATATCTTCTATGATTATGATCTGCACACAACACACGTTAGAACATAAAATAGTTTTTTCATAAATACGTATTGTTATCATCAAAACATAGATTGACTTGTAGAGACAACTCTTGCTCTCACAATCTCCCCCTTTTTTATGATGACAAAACCAAGTATTTTTGTAGTACCCTAAATTTTGACCAGTTTTTTTTTTTAAACCTTTTTTGAATACCACGGGCTATCGTTAAAGGTCGTTAGGCTTCTGGGCCCCTTTTGGGTTTCATTTTATATAAGGGGTTCTTGTCATTGGGTTAGCCATTAAGGGTTTTAGTTTAATTTATTTTTCTTATGTTTTATTAGCTAGCAATTAGAATTCTAAGTTTATGGTTAATTATTTCTAAAATATTAGGAAGTAAAGTTTTTAGAATTAATTAGGTTTTTATTGTAAAGTTAATATTTTAAAGAATAATTTATTAGATAATGAGTATTATTCTTAGGTCTTTTCTTTTTTTTAGAGGTTTTTGGGTCATTAGAATTAAGTGATTTTTTAGGAGTTAAGGTAATTAGGGTTTTCTAATTGAGGGTTTTAGTGATACGGATATTAAGGTTTGTATGATTATTATTATTTATTTTATTAATGTGGTTATTATTATACTATTAATTATTATTATTTTATTTTTAGATACTTGCCTTTTTTTGATGTAATTGCTGATTTAGTAATGCAATATTAATTATTCTTATTATTATATTTTTATTTACTAAGTATGCGGTTATTATGCTAACAATAGGATTTACGATTTTTTTTTGGTTAATGTTTATAGAATTTTCTTTTATTGTATTTTATTATTATTATTTTTATTTTATTCTGATCAAAATAGTTGACCAAGGAGTCATCTTCTTCCCCATTTCAAACCCTAACTTGCGCAGAAAGAGGAAATTAGAATCAATATCAAATCGTATCAAACAGAATCACTTGCTTTAATCTTTCAATCAATTTTGTACAACAAATAGAATAAGATCTACAAATTTCAACTCATACAAATTAAGAACGCTAAGTCTAGAAATCAGAGGAAAGGAGATCGGATCAAAAAGAATCAAGGTTACATCAAATCTTCCTAAAAATAAAATCAATCTAATTAAACCCTAAACCTAATTCCTAAATCTATATAAACTTAAGTAAATAAAAAAAAGGGGGGACCCCTGGACGGACAGAGGAATCTCCCAATTTTTTCTTGAGTACCTGCGAAATAAAAAAGGAGATTAGAAGAGGAAGTCGATAATGATAATACAATTTACTACAAGAATCACTGCCAGAAAGGTATTAAAAAACTTAACTTTTATTTTCTCAGTCATTGTTGGTTGTGTATTGGAAATCCTTTGAGTTTCTAGAAATTTAGGAGGTTAGGGTTCATATAAGGGGTTAGGGTTCATCGCGTGAGGATAGTCACCCCATCCAACGACCATCATGCCATCTCAGCCATTTCCATCGAACGTTTCAGAAAAGTCAAACAATTGACTCTCCCTTGGTGAGGTTCTGGGTTCAGCTAATAGGCCTTACGCCTAGATTTCTAATTACACCCTCCTTTACCAAGCCCAATTGGATTAGACACTAAAACACACCCCCTGGTTTAATTAGTTAATTAAATTATTAACATAATTTAATTAGTGATTTAGTTTAAATTTTAATTAGGATATAGGAAAGAGGGGTTTAGGGTTTTAATAATTAAGTTAATTACTTAATTTAATTATGGAATTAGGTTAATTACATTTAGGATTTATAAATTATAGGGTTTTATTAGATTTTTTTTATCAATTAAATTAAGTACTTAATTTAATTGGTTAATTGGGGTTTTATTAGTTTTTTCATCCATTAAATTAATTACTTAATTTAATCGGTTAATTAGGGTTTTATTAGATTTTTTTATCAATTAAATTAATTACTTAATTTAATTGGTTAATTGGGGTTTTATTAGTTTTTTTGTATCCATTAAACTAATTACTTAATTTAATTGGTTCATTAGGGTTTCATTAGATTTTTTATCAATTAAATTAATCACTTAATTTAATTGTTTAGTTAGGATTTTTAGGGTTTTAAACTTAATTGGTTAATTAGGTTGTTAGCAAGGTTGATTTATTGAAAACAATTTACTTTTTAAATGGGGATTTAACTTGGAGACCTTTATTAAGGAATTTTTGGGGTTGGGTTGAAATTCATATTTCACATATTCAATATATTTGGGTTTTTTTTTAAGTAAATGGGAATTTATGTGGTTTTATTTGGAAATTTGGGTTTTGGGGGCAAAAAATATTTTTAGTTTAATTGAGGGTTCATATTGGTTTTAAGAATCATTTTTTGGGATAATTTGAGGAAATCGTTTTTGCTATATTTTAGCATAGAGGGGATTTTGGGGTCTTGTTGAATTTTATGGAATTCAAGGATTTTTGTTCTTCCTTAAATAAGGGACATAAAGGGATTGTTCTAGGGATTTAAATTTGGGATAATGCTCTTGGTCCGAGAGCCTAAATAAAGGATGGGATTAGGGATAAAACTCTTGATATCCGAGAGTATAAATAAATGGATTAAGGATAGAACTCTTGATATCCGAGAGTATAAATAAATGGATAAGGGATAGAACTCTCCGTCCGAGAGTATAAATAAAGGATAAGGGATAGAACTCTCCGTCCGAGAGTATAAATAATGGATAAGGGATAGAACTCTCCGTCCGAGAGTATAAATAATGGATAAGGGATAGAACTCTCCATCCGAGAGTATAAATAATGGATAAGGGATATAACTCTCCGTCAGAGAGTATAAATAATGGATAAGGGATAGAACTCTCCATTCGAGAGTATAAATAATGGATAAGGGATAAAACTCCTTATCTAGGAGTATAAATAATAGATCAAGGGATAAAACTCTTTATCCAAGAGTATAAATAGTGGATTGGGTTTAGGATTAGGAATGGGTTTAGGATTAGGAATGGGAATAAGATTAGGGGGTAGGAATAGGGCAGGTGAACTACGGTTACTCTGATCCTTCGAAATGAAGGTACGTAGGCATAGGGTTGTAAACCCTAGCGAGTATAATTAATAAAAAACTTAGGTTTCCTTTGTAAATAAATCATTTAGACAAACAAACAAGCATACCCTAAAATCTAAGGAGGATCCCATTGAGTACAATGGAGGTGAGGGGTGCCTAACACCTTCCCCTCACTTAACTGACTCCCGAACCTTAGGAATCTCTAACTTTAGGATTATGATTTTTTAGGTTTATCATTATTTTCCTTAGAAAAAATATGATGGAGACTCGATAATTTTGCCGGCCGCGACAATTTTGATTGAACATTTTATACAAGGTAATCACCAAAACAAACATATTCAGAGTCTGGAACAACAGCTCCCCCTGAATGTGTTATCCTCAAAGTTTTATCTGTGATCATCTAGAATCTTATATGATCCAAAGATATACAGAATAACAATTTGAGTTGCCAGAACAAAGAATAGAAAAGGACTATTTCTCTATCTTGTCTTTAAGGAGACAAAAGTCTTCAGCATCTGGACTAGTTCATCAGAACTTCCATCTTCAGATCTTCAGAACTCAGTTCCGTTGAGTCGTATCAGAGCTTATAATCTTCAGAGACATCTGAAGCATTTTTACTTTTTAGTAGATTCATTTAAGCACAAACAGAACATATCGTATCTAATAACATAGTATCGCTATTCATCAGAGACAAACACTGTCTTTTGAGAAACTCCCCTTGAGTTTCAAACTTTGTGAAGATTTTAGATTTTGCAATTGAATCTTCAGGGTAGTCTCCCCCTAATTTCCATAAGTCAGATATTGGGATCTTCAGAATCGTAATTCAGGAATATGAGTTTTTAATCACCAATATGGAACATGACTTTTGCAGAGTTTGACTTTTGAACACAGGTCTTCATCTCAGAACCTTGTTACTGTCACAACTCAGTGGTTCATCAAAGCTTGATTTTTGATCAGATACCTATTAAAGGTTAATTTTTGTGATCAATCAACGCTTGATTCTGAAACTGGTACACATGTTTTATTCTTAGTTTGATACTGAGTTATACTAGAGTATTGTTGTGTCTGATTCCAACTGAAGGAATTCTTCTCATACCACTTGAAGGGTATTTCCTTAATGTGCTGAGATTAATACCAATGAAGATATTTTGAGAATAATTCACAACTTTGCTCTGATTGATATTACTGTAGACTGAGTCTGATACCAATCTTTATGCATACTGAGTCTGATTACTATTTGTTGACTTAGTCTGATACCAAATCATTTTTTCTTAATTGAGTTCTTGGTAGACATCAGAACTACTTCTTCTTGGATCTTCAGACAGTTCTTTGACTTCTGATTTGCACAGCTCTTCTGAATAAGCATCTTGAGATGTAGACTTTGTCTTGACTGCTTTCAGAGTTTTCTTCTTCTGATTCTTCATTCTGAATCTCATATTCTTAGACAGCTTACAGCTTCTGAACCAAGTGAGATAGAGATCACGATAAACTTTGACTTTCAGACAGTTCTCAACTTTTGAACAGTACTGGGTAGATCTGATTCTGAACGCATGTTCACGAAGTGTACAACTTCTATCATATGACCAGCAGTTCATAAGAACTTCTAACAGAGTTCTTCTTTCTTAACATGTTCTTAGAATGCCTAGTGAACTTGTTTAGAGTTCCTCGGTTAAACATCAAACAACAAACGTTAGTAGTAACGCATTTTATATGATTGATTACTTGTTTGAGTTGCATTCTTTTCCTTTAAGATTTATTTCTTTCCAATCAAAATCATATTATATTTATCCCCCTTTTTGACATCATCAAAATGTTTAGAGCGTCTTAGCATTTAAGCATATGTAGATTAATATGATAGTGAACATAAATAAACTCAAAGGATGTTATCATTAAGCATACGAATATTGATATGATAAGGAACAATTCTAGTGATCAACATCGTTAGAGATTAGTCATAGGATTTTCATTAATGGATACTTAGATGGAATTTTAACGCAGAACCTCAAAATGATTTTTAAAAAATAAGGCATAGGTTACGCTTAATCCTAAAGCTAATCAAAACATAGACCTAATGAGGATAGGTTCCTAAGGATTAGACTAATAGGCGCCTAATGATGATAAAGATGAGAACGAGCTTTCAGAACCATTTGTTCTTGAGGCATGCAGCTTTTCTTCTGCTTGAGTAATTGCCAGCCTCTTGCTCTTCACAATTTCCTCTGATATCCATTCATGGAACTCAGTCCAGATGTTTCTTATTTCTAAGGGATCTATGCTTGAACTGGAAGCATCTACTAAGCTTTGGATTTTTGTGATGGAATTATCCTTAAAGGATGTTAATGCATCATTGACGTTCTTTGATTCATTTTGTATTGTAATAAAGAGCAAGTATTTTAATCATTTTAAGTAGTGTGAACATTTTGGATATGATTAAAGTTTTCATGCAGTTCTTAGAGTAGAGTCTTATGGTAAAAGATTTTTGTATTTACAAGACTCCAGAAAGATATTTCATTTAATAATCTTTAACAAGAATACATAGAGCAAGAAATAGCATAGCAGGGCAGAAACCTTATAACCTAATTCTATTTCTTCTTAGGAACTTCCCGATAGATTTGTAAGATCTATGGGTGAACATTCAGTGGTTGCTCCTAAGTGGTTTAGCCTGGTAATCACGTCTTGAATTTCTAGAACTCGAGATATGACTCTTCCATACGGGATGCAAAGAGATGGTTTGTTTCTAGACAAAAGAATTTGTTCTTTCAGGTGATTGAACATAGTTAGTGGAAGGTTTATTTTCCTTCTGTAGATTAGAAGGAAGATGAATAGTCTATTTGAATGGGTTAGCACTTGTTCTCCTACTTCTCTAGGTCGAAGGTTTGTTTCCATTATTTTGTGCCAGACTTTAGCTGAGGGTTTGAGTGTGGAGACACAATTGGAGGCACCATTTCCATTGTGAATTTGGCAGATGAGATCATTGAAGATGGTTCTTTCCTTGTAATCTTCAAGGGTGTCACCTCTTTCATTACACTTGATTGCTTGAGCAATGATGGATGGATTAATCAACACATGGATTCCGAAGATGGTTGATTGAATGATGTGTTAGTTATGCATATTTGAAAACACATCAGCATTTGTCCAGAACTCTTTAACACAATCTGTGTAAATGATACCTGGTAGCATGTCATGGTAACCTTCCCAATTCTGACATTGTAATTCAGAAGATGTTCTTATAAAGGCGAGTTCTTTGAGAGAATTGCGGTGTATCGAGAATTCATTCAGGACTTTTGATTCTGAGTATTTACCCTTAGCAGCCAAAGTTTGTGAGTCAGGCATCTTTTGAGATGGTACACAGAATCGAGAGAGAGAGAGAGAGAGAGAGAGAGAGAGAGAGAGAGAGAGAAACTGATATCGGCTTGAGATATGGGTAAGAGAATGAGCTCGATGCCTTAAATAGGCAGAGCATATTGAAGTTAATGAATGCTTGTGACTTCAAACGATAGGTTTTCATTTCCAAGGTTTTAGATAGTTTATAGGTACTAAGTCTAACGGTCTTTTAATCTTCGAAAGGCCAAGAGATCCCGCATGAGATTTAATTAATTTTTAGGCAGGAGTTAAGTATGTTCAATAAATGTGGTTGAGTTTCGTTTGACGCGATTGAAAATATTGACTCATAGTGAAACAGAAGAGACACAATCTCAAAAGAGAACTTCATACTAATGAGAGCAAGGCCAAGGATATTACCAAAAGGATTTTTACTATTCCCAATTCTCTAAAGGTAATCTTATCCAGTCAGTTTATGACCATGCTTAGTTAGATACTATTGCCTAGGTGATGAGCTATTTTGGTCAGGGTAGCACGTTTCCCTATTTTATAGCTGAACAGATACCACTCAATATGCGTATAACAAGGATATTTGGATGGCTGAGATTTTCCTTCGTAGAGATTTGGACAGATTAAAGATCAAACAAGTGTCGTTCATCATGGTTTCTTAGACTAACTAGGTTAGGTAGAGGGACTCTAGGAGAGAGAGTTAGGTCTAGAATAGGAGTACTAGTTGTAGTGTACTTGTGGGTTATAGGATGTCGTCAAGCAGAGTGAATGACATAATGAGAAGAATCTTACATATGTGACTGTTTTACTTTAACTATTTCAAAAAACATATGCAGACACATACGGAAAAGGACAACAGATTTTCTAAATATATTTCTAATTAGGGGTACCTGAGATCTTGATAAAGTTGCAGACACATACGAAAAAGGACAACTGTTTTACTTCTTACGAAACTTAACACAGCATAACAAAAAAACTTGATAAAGTGTTTCCGGTTGTTATCATGAAATTAAATAGGTCAAGAATGAAAGAAGGATGGTACCTGAGATCTTTACAGATTAATGCATTCCATTCTGAGCTTTTAACCATTGTCTTTCTGATTCTGCTTACTTCTGAGTCAACTGCTATGGGTTCTCGAATTCTTCAAGATTCTCTTGCATTCTGATTCCTGAAGAGCGTGATCATTTTCTGAACTCTGATTCTAGGTTGAGAGCTGGAATCATTCTATGCAAAAATCCTTTCCTTTTCCTTGTTCAGACATACTCATCAGATTCCTTAAGGATACAGAGATCATTTCAGACTATCTAAGTGTTTTTTCACTCTGACTTTTGATCTTCCTTTCTTGGAAAATATGTCGACTTTATTGCCTACTGCAATTAAGTGCATTCCAATTTTGAGCCACCTGATCATTGTCTTTCATCTTCAACTTCCTTTAGAGAGAGAGCTACCGGATATTACTGAATTGTGCAAAACTCTGAGTTTGAACAATGTAGACATCTCCTACATTCTGATCATAAGAATCATATTTCAGATGATCCATTCTTTTCTTGTTCAGAGCTGTTTATCTGACTTCTGAGAACAACCAATTAGAGACTTTGAATCTGCGTAGTCAGAACTACAAGCTTTCATTAAGCTCTCTAGAAGATCATCAATATATAATCATCGACCCCTTAATATTATGTGCTTCTAGAATTGATTTCCACAACATATGTTCTGACATTGTTTCTTCAAACTGATGTAGATCAAATTCAGAGCATACAATCATCCGGCATGTGTACAACATGAAACATAGTTTGCATGATATTCCTTGGTCTCACACTGCTGATCCAGCTTAAAACAACATATTTACTTCTGAAAGAATGTCAACTGATTTCTTCATTCTGACAACATCAGCAACTAAAATCCTTTTGACTTCAAGGGATGACTTTAGTTAATGCATCAAATTGAACATCTTCTGATTTCAGATTGATGTAGTTCTGAGAAATTCATCAGATAGAATCTGATCAATTACAAATGGTTCAACTGAGATAGAATCTCAAATTATCATAACATAGTTATATTGACTTAGTCAAAACTCTAAGTGTTCATTCTTGATCAAGTACTTGATGAATCTGTGAAAATCTTCTTCCTGAATATTCTTTCAGTTCCTGCAAAGCTTTCAAGAAAAAAATATTCAGTTCTTTATTGAATCTTTTAACTTCTTGGTCAGTCAAGATTCAGATGTTGAATCATTTCTAAGAGTTTGAATTCTTCAGTTTTTTAATTTCAATAGACTTTATTCTGAAGTTCAAGATCATAGAACAACAATCTTTCTTCTTTACATGAAGAAGTTCTGAATGAGCTTTAAATGAGAAATTCAAGGGTGGACCTAATTCATTTCTTGAAAACATCGGAAAAACTCATAAAGAATTAATCTTCAGCAAACAAGACTTCTTATTTTCTGATGATTCAACTTTGAGCAAATACGTGGTTCATCCACACGTATCTTCCAAGATAAGCATTCAACAGATACTACTTCTTATCTGATGAATCTATCTTATTAGCTGATTCTTTAATCTTCATTAAAACTTAAGTGAGGAAGATTTAGTTGTTTGACAACTGCAAAACTTTCAGAATCAGTGATTTGCTCAAGTACTCGGATTGATTACAATTTTGTACACAGTCATCTTCTGAACTGTTACAGAAATTGTAAGTTGATTTCAATCTCACCCAGAGTATTTCTACGCACCGCATCTGGATCTTTTTCTGAAACTATTAAGTGTTTGATATCCATCAATAACAGAACCAGGCTCTGATACCAATTGAAGGTGCGAGAAAGACACAAGAAAGGGGGTTTGAATTGTGTATTTACTCTTTAACAACTTTTCGCTTCTTGTCGTTAAGATGCTGAGATAACATCAGAGTTCGTTGAGAGACTCTGACTTACAAAGTAACATTCAGACTTGCCTTGCATGAACCATAAGAACCAACGAGAGTCTAAACGTTATGTGCAACATTCAGAACTTGTAGAGCGGAAGCTTATTAGAGTTGCAAGGTTCTGACTTGCTTATGTAAGGTTCTGATACTCAATAAAGAAACATAAACAAAGACATTAAGCATAAGAGTAAAGGACACACGATATATCCTGGTTCACCACAAAGGCTAATCCAGTCCACCCTCCTCAGGTGATTTCTCCTTGAACACAAGGTCTTAATCCACTATAATCAATCTCGATTACAGATGCACGAGCAACAGCCGGTGACTAACCACTTGCACAACCGCACTGTAACTAACATGCAATGAACTATTCAGGGATTCGACTTAATGAATATAATGAACATTGACCTGCAGGTTCCAATCTCACAAGATCTACTACTAGGCTTTCACAGCTAGACGTTCAGGGATTCATCGCAATGAATATAACGCTACTGACCCTATTTCAGGCTTTTCCCACAATGACATCTCGCCATTGTCTTCTCGAGTCTCCCTCAAGGAATCCTAATTCACCAAGAATTAGTTTTACAGGAGATTAAAAAGATGCTTCTTAACAAGCAGATTACTCCTAAGTTTAAGTACAAAGAACACACAAGTGTTCAAGCAAGATGTGAGCAACAACTCCTTGCTATCCTATGAAACTACTAAGATGTATAATGATTTGACGGTTGTTGACATCTTGTAGATCTTATTCTTCTTCGTCTTCTTGGGTGAGCAAGCTTTGAGCAACAACTCCTTGCTTCAGATCTTCAATGTAGTGCTAACGAGAAGGTGGTTGATGACTTGACTGATTTGCAAAGTTGTTTTCTTCATCAATAGCTTCTGTACCAATTGATTGTTGTTATGTTGAATGATGATCTTTAAGCTTCAACAACAATGGTAATGTGTAAATGGTGATAGCTTTTGATATTTAAGTGTTACAACGAGAACTCATCGTTCTTGCTATCTTCACACAATGACTTTGATCAATTCTCCATTCATGGATTAAATCGATACCTTCAGAAGCGTTTTCTCCTTTCTTTTTATAGCCTAGTAGAAATATAGCCATTGAAATACTGTTGACTGTTAGAAAAGAGACGTGTAATAAGTAGCTGTACGGACACATCTCCTTTTGCTGTGGGAGTAGTGATGGGATATATCTTTCTTGGGCAGTGCGTACAGTTGTTCACAACGGTAATATTTGACTTCCAAACTTCAGAGGCTTCTGATGGTAAATTAATGAAGCATGAGTAGAGCCTTCTTTAATAGGATATCTGGTACGTCAAGTCTTCAGTTATTTGAAGAAGTCCATTAGGAATCAGTCTTCATAACTTCAGCACTTGTCTTTAGGAACATTATCCATTACTTCTTCAAGTGTTCCGAAACTTCAGAACTTGTCCATTAGGAATCCGTCTTTAGAGTCTTCAGCACTTGACTTTTGGAACCGTAAGCTTCAGAACACATAAGTCTTCAGAGTCTTTATGCACTTGGTCTTCAGAGCCTTCCGTCTTCAGAACTTCAAGTCATAAGAGTCTTCAACACTTTGGTTCTCTTCTTCAGAAGCTTCGCAATCTTCAGAATCTCGACCACTTTCAGAGAGCATCCACAAGAGCATTGCAACTGCAATATTAGCATCCTTGGATCTGACTGATCACGATTAGATACAGAAGTGTTCTTGCTTCTTGCGACTTGTATCACACATAGTAACTTCGCATATAATCATTCACGCACATCTGGCTTGGTGTTTGTTGGATCTGATATCTTCTATGATTATGATCTGCACACAACACACGTTAGAACATAAAATAGTTCTTTCACAAATACGTATTGTTATCTTCAAAACATAGATTGACTTGTAGAGAGAACTCTTGCTCTCACACTTTTCAGTTAAAATTTGTGGATACAGATCAACAGTGGGCTGATATTTTCACAAAACCCCTTGCTAAGGATAGATTCGTATTCATTCTGGAAAATATATTTATTAAATCTTGTCCAGAATGAGAAGATGATATTTTGATGTGTCAAGTCACCAGAACTTCTGATATAAGATTCTGATGTTAAGCAAAGTGTTTTATTATTTGTTTTATGCCTTTCTGGTTAACAATACTTCTACAAGTTAGAAGATGTCCTGATTAGAAACTAGTCCAGTCAGATACCTCTTGGTATTCTTGACCTTGGGAATATCAAACGTGCTCTCTTGAAAACAAATAGTTATGATTATTTGTGACACCTGTCCAAAATCAAATCATACCTACTGTTGAAGAGACACCTCGAGCGTTGTGATTTCGTGAGACTAGGTTTCAAGTAATTATTTCCTATTATTCCCACCTTTTTATCATCATCAATATTTTTTTATAAATAATCACTCTCTCACTTTCACACACTACGTTACTCTCACTTACTACACTTTTTCTTAGAAACCCTAAAACCCTTTGTGTGCTCTGTAACTCCATCATCTTCTTCAAATGGATTCTCAACAACAAAGCGTTTTTGAATTTTCTCAACAACATCAACAAGAAGAATCGTCCTCAATGGTTTCATCAACAATAACTCAAACAGAATCAACTTCACTTCATCAATCATTATCCACTTTTCAGAAACCAACTAAAGTTCACATCGTGGATCGCCCTACTCATGTTCATCTGGTTGCTCCTTTCTCAGAACTAGAGGTTCTATGTGAATGGCTGGTAGACTTTGATAACCTGATGGAAAATAGAATAGACTTGTCTGAGAATCTAAATGCTCAAGGTTGGAAAACCTATTTTGATCGTCTCTACGGTCCCATTTATTCAAATCTCGTCAAGGAATTCTGGGGATTTGCTGACGCTGATGTACACTTCATTATGTCACATGTTATGGGAAACAAGTTCATCATTAGGGAGAAATCGATAGCCACGCTACTTGGAATGGAAAAATCTGGTGGAAAGCGAATTTACAAGATGAATTCTAAATACAAGTTTCTCTTTGATGTGGTCAACCCAACAATTTTCACTCAATCATCCAGTGGGAAACCACCTTTCAAGAGTCAAGATTTATCAAACGATCTTCGTGTTTGGCTGAAAATTATTCTAGGATGTATCTATAACAGACCAAATTCAAGTTCTTTTGATTTTCTTAATACCGATCAAAAATTCATGTTGTACTATCTAATGAAATGAGAGAAAATCTGCCTCCCCTCAGTTCTATTCAGATACCTCAGAGACTCAATAAGAGAAACAAGATATCAATCAAAGAAATATAAGAATTACATTCCTTTTGGTCGATTGATCTCAGATATTCTGGTTGGAAGTGGAATGATTGACCATCTATAAACAATGCCAGTCACAAATGAATTAGACGTCATAACTGGAACTCCTATGAACAACAAAAATCTAAAGAGAATGCAGATTATTGATGAAATCAGAGTTGAAATCATAGCAAAAGATTGGGAGAGTCTGAAGTCAAAAAGAGTGATGTTAGATGGATATCCTCTGTTCACCAAACATGATAATCCAGTAGTTATAGCTGAATACATACGTCTTCGAGAAGTTGAAGGTTGTAATGTATCTAACTTTAGAATTGAGTATTTGATGGATAATCCTCCTGATATGATGAAAAAGAAGAGACCCTTCACCAACACATCTCTTCAGACAAAAATTGTAAAGAAGCTGAAGAAAAATATATGAGAAGCCAATACAAGAAACATTTCACTGGCATCATATACAAAAAAACAGAGTAAGTCTTCTTAATCTTCTTCTATAACTGCACCTGTTATTATTAACATAAGTTTATCTTCATCTCTTCCTACATCATCACCACCTCCTACAAATCAAGCATTATTCTCTACTCCTCCACCACTATTTTTAACTGTTGTCACCACCTCTCCCATACCCATCTCTGAATCACCTACTGAAATAATCTCATCCTCTGCGCCATCTATACAATTTACACCAACAATACTAGAAATCATATCAACTCAACCATCTTCCACCATATCCATACAACCAAACCCCCGCCATTTCTACACAACCATCTTCAACCATCTCCCTTCTCTTAACCACTCAATCTCTTTCTGAAGAATTTCCCACTGAACTTCTTCAAACAACCGACTCCCCATCAATCTCTCCATTAACCGCTCTACAAATCATACCAGAAGCCATAACAGACATTCCTGAACCTTCTTCAAATAATGATACCACCAATTTTGGTGATTCTGTTGAAGAAAATCAACCTTTACCTGAGAATCAACCCTCTGACCTTCTCCTAACCTAGATGAAGTAATTTCTGTTTTTAAGGACAGTGTGGTTATGAGATTTAAGACACTCTGTGATGAATCAAATTCTAGTGAAGACCTTTTTGCTTTGGATTCTTCGTGGGATCAATTCAATCAGTGGATGTCTGAGGAATTTTAGAAGATTCAAAATCTTTCTGTTCAGACTAAGGATTATTTTGTTCAACAAGCTGAAAAGAGGTTGAAAGAGAAGAAGAAAGATGAAGCTAAGATAGCTGCTGAAAGGGAATTAGCTGGGAGGTTAGCCAAGGAAGCTCTAAACAGAGAGGCTGAAAGGTTGGCTAAGGAAGCTAAAGATCAAGCTAAGAGAGAAGCTGTTGATAACTCTTCCTCTGATCCAGTGATGAAAACTGGCTAACATTTAGAAGCAGCAAGAGTTGTTCAGAACAAGAATGGACAAGCAAATTGAAGTCACTGTCAGCATTCAGAATGCACTTGCTCAGATCCTTCAGAGGCTCCCTCCTCCTTCTCAACCTTAGGAACCTTTTTAGGCTATCCTGTAGTTTGTCTTTGACTGTTTGTTTATCATATGTTGTATCTTGAATTATCTTTTTGATTATGACAAAACGAGGGAGTGTTTTAATGGAAAGTTATTTTTATAAATATCTTGTCTCTGAATCATAGCTCTAACATTCTAACACTCTTATTTCAAATATTTTATTAGAATGCTTTTCAAGAACAATATTTATTATTGGCAATATAACTCTGATATTAATCACGCTCTGATCTAACTAATCAAGCTTTGTTATCAGACTCCATTACCACTATAATCAAGCTCTGATATTTTGGATCTGACTAGATCCTTGCATTCAGGCTCTGTTATTCCTAATCTGATAATATTTTTTTAAGTCTTAGATTCAGGGGGAGCTTGATAAAGGGAAGTTTACTCTGAACTTATCTGAGTCAATTCTTATTAATTATCTTCGTACAAAATTGTGTTATTAAAATACATTGTTTTGTCATTATCAAAAAGGGGGAGATTGTTAGAACAAGATTTGGTTATGCAAGATATCTCTAAGTTTTGATAATAACAAAGTAGTATTTGTGTGAGAACAATTTTGGTATCCTAACATTTGTTTTCTAAAGTATTGATAAATAGGATATGACTCTGATAAAGAAAGCTCTGAATCTGATAAAGATCATGTGGAACGTCGCTCTAAATTGATCAAAAGTCGCTTCTGCGTCAAATAAGCATGTTTGCTTCTTATCTGCTCTACTTCAGAAAGATTCTAAGAAGATAATATGTTGCTGTTGCAATTTTCTCTTGGATTCTGGATCTGAATATGACTATGAAGATTATCTTATGAAGACTAAGTGCTAAAGACTCTGAAGACAAGGTTCTGATGAACAACGTTCTGAAGACTCTGAAGACTTAAGTTTCTGAAGACTAAGTGTTGAAGACTCTGAAGACAAGGTTCTCCTGAACAAGTTCTAAAGACTCTGATGACACAAGACTCTGAAGACCCAATGATCAATTCTTCTAATCATGCTTAAACCATATATATTGAGAAAGTCTCTGATGAATAAAGGAAGATGAAACATTTGCGAGGGAAAATAGTACATAGTATATATCAAACACGTTCTTTTCCACTATCATTCCAGTACCCTGAATTGGTGGTACAAAGGACAACATTTGTGTACGATTTTAATCCTAGCATAATGACATTATTTCAAGTCGCCAGCAATTTTACTGATATTCCTGATCTGCCCTTCAACGTATTTTTTTCTGGCTATATAAGGACTTGATCACTCAAAGAATTGAGTGATACTGATACATACGAGAAAGAGACACAGAAATACATGAGAGACACACATGCGTGAACAATAAAGCACCACAATACAAAGAAAAATACATTGTTCATACTGTATAGATTTTATTTGAGCTATTCATAGTGTTTATATCAGCTTGTGTAGAAGCAATTCATTGTAAACATTAAATTTGTTCAAACAGTTGTTTGTATTCCTTAAGGGACCAGTTGGGTCAAAATCCTTAAGAAGAGACGGTTAGTCTGTGTATGTTAGTCACCAGCAGTTGCTAGTGCAGTGTAATCAGTTTGGTTATAGTGGATTAAGTCCTTGTGTATAAGGAAAAATCACCTTGGCGGGTGGACTGGATTAACTTGATAGTTTTCAAGTGAACCAGGATATATCGTGCGTCTTTCTATATTGCTAGTTTTTTTGTGATCTTTGTTTGAGTTTCACAAAAAGCTTTCATTTTGAAAACCCAAGTCAATAACAATCGCTCAAATCATACCAAGAAGCGTCAATAACAACCAGTGAAGAACGCAAGAAGAAGCAGAAGAGATTCAAAGACGATTCAGCAATAAGCTCATAACATCACAGTTCAACAGAAATTCGCTGCAACACGCTGAAGAATCCGCAATTGCATCATCAATAAAAAGATTCGAATTCAACGCGATTCGTTCGTGCTCATAAACACGCAAGATTCAAGAACGCGACGTAAGGAAATCAAATTTGAATTCAACGATTCAAAGCACAACGACGATAACGACGAGCATAGATCGAGGAAGAGTGAAGAAGAAATTGCGCGCAAGGGGAGAGTGGCTTGAATCGATCGAACATACCTGAAGAGTTTCAAATCGAGGTAAGGATCTCTCTGCTTCATCTTCTTCATCGTTTCTGTCTGTACTTGATCTGTGCTTCGCTATTTGAATCTTAGATCTAACTTTGTTTCCATGTACGATGTGTATCCGCGTGAGGTAGTTTAAGCAAGCTGAGGTTGACGCGATGTAAGTTCATTCATACCTCCGCTGCCGCCGGCGTAATGCCATGGCATGGCGGAGAGCGTTACTGGCAACATATTGAGAAAGGAAGAAAGAGGAAGGCTAACAAAAGCTGAGAATTGGAGGTGAAATGCATGTTGTTGTTAAGATGTTAGGTTATCATGCCTTGTGAACTTGGACCGTGCTTAGCCCCATGGAATTACTAATAGCACCACAAGTTTACCTACTGCACCCCTGTTTTTTTAATTGGTTTTGTTTTTTTTAAATTAGATTTTGGTAATTAGATTTTACTTTTGATTAGAAACTAATATTGAATTAATTTTTTATTAGACTTTGATTTTAATCTTAATAGAATTTTAATCTTAGCTCGAATTGATTTTATCTTTGGTAAAATCTTAATTGAATTGTGATTAGTTTTTTTTGTAGAATCTTCCATTATGATAATTGGAATTTCTAGATTGTTGATAATCATTTTTTTTATATTAATATTCG
The DNA here is from genome assembly GCA_022829125.1 of Lathyrus tuberosus. Lineage (NCBI taxonomy): Eukaryota > Viridiplantae > Streptophyta > Magnoliopsida > Fabales > Fabaceae > Lathyrus > Lathyrus tuberosus. The sequence continues at coordinate 2,096,630 of JALAZF010000222.1, read as the reverse complement.
TTTTAGATAATTGTTTTAGACATTGTTTAATTGTTTTGATGTGTGGATAAGTATTCGGATATTTTGATAGTCATCTTTGAATTCTTGTTGCTTAGACCTTTGGTTACTTCTTGATTGAGATTATGTTGTAATTAGTCTCTTCAATTGAATATTGTTTTGGTTGTATATTTTAGGGGTTTTTTTACTTTGTCTTGATTAATCTTGATGCATGCCCCGAGCTTGATACTTTGACATGATTAAGTTGCATGTACTCGAGCCTTGTTTTATGTTCGGTTTCTCTTGGTGATTGAGTTGTCTTGTGTTTACTTGTGTTTTGTTCACATGCCTCGTTAGGGCTCCTAGCTTAAACTTAATTTTTGATTACGTTTGAAGTAGGATAGACATTAGGCTCTAAATCCAAGCATGACAACATTAGGATAGAACCGCCTCCTAATCCTGACCTTATGGCCACGTTGCATGACAATATCTAGTATTCAGTTTCCCTTAGACATTCTGTGTGTCTTTCTCTTCTCTCTCTCAAATAAAATCAAAAACACGTAATAAATACGATGAGTATTGTGCGTCACGAGCCTTAAGTACATGGGAAGTGATAAGCGAGAGTCTCTCCTTACCTTGTCTAGAGTACTTTGTATATGTCCCATCTTGGGTCGATCTTACGAAGCATTCGATCCTATGTCATAGAATTTAGTGCAATACGAATCTCAAACTAATTCAATTCACTTTTGTTAAAACTCATAAACAAACGCATATCATTTTGTCCTTCGGTATTTTCTATCAAACATTTTTTTCAGAAAGGACATGTTATTTCCATTCTACCGCAAACAGGCGTCGACCCTAACTGCTGGAACGTGAACTTAGCATCGCTCATAAAAAACACTTAACAATGGGTCCAATGAACTATGGACGCTCTGATTTCCTCATTCTCGTCTAGATGAGGATACGTAGGTACAAGAGGGTGAAGTCTTGGCGAGCACTCTTCCCACCTTTCTTTCGTAGCCACGAACTACGAGTGCTCTGACTTCTTCATTCTCGTCTGAATGAAGATACGTAGGTACAAGATGGCGAAGTCTTGATGAGCAACCTTCCCCTATCCACCCGTAGTCCTCCGAACTATGTTGACTATGACTTTCCCATTGCACGAGGGAATACGTAGGCCTAAGACGACAAAGTCCTATCGAGTGTCCTTTTGTTTTTTCTCCTTTCTGCTTCCATTCAGCAAATAGGCTTTAGATAAACACACCCTTTGATTAGAACAACAAGATTGGATCCCATTGAGTACAACGGACGCGAGGGGGTGTTAATACCTTCCTCTTGCATAATCGACTCCCGAACCCAGGATTTGGTTGCGATGACCATGTCTTCTCCCTTTTGAGGTTTCTTCGATCGTTTCCTTTCCCCCCGTCAGGATAAATAACTTTCGATGGCGACTCTATTTTTTCACCGGTTGTTTTTCGTGTTGCGACAGTTGGCGGCTCTGTTATGGAGCGAACCCAAAATATCCGGTTCCTTGTGCAAGTCAATCCTAGCGTTTGTGTGTTTCTGTCTCATTGGGTGTTGATCTTTATGCTTTTATTTGCTTTATCTGTTGTACATTATTTCATTTTTCTACATTATTTTCATTTGATTACTGTTAACCTACTGTTCTGCTGCTGCTGTGCTGATGGGTGGGATGGTTTCATGAGAGATAAGCCCACTACCCAGGCTTGAGTACATACATAGGATTAGAGTGGATAGTCGTGTGGCCCGTGTAACGTCTTGTTATGTTTAGTTGACACGATACCCACATTCAGACGAGGTTTTATTGGGAGATATTATGTCATGCGCGTCTTATGCATATGACAGCGTGTTCCCATAGAGAGCTTATGACTCTGGAGACCGTTCATGGGAAATCAGTGAAGGCCTCCCTGAGGGGTGATAATGTCGAACCAGAAATAGTAAACGTATTATCTTTTCTCGACCTAAGAGCCTGTGATACTGAGGACCTGCTAAGATGCCTTATCCAGAATATTATATTTTAAAATCAAATCTTCAAGGATTTAAAATGCAGAATTATTCTGAAGTTCTGGTATAACATGTCACAACATCTGTCAAAACATCTGTCAGGAAACATAACAACAGACTCTATTATACCAGTTTGTCAAGATGTCATGACATCTTGCTCAACTTCTGGTTGTGATACATGTTTTCCAAACTAACCATGTTTTACCAAAATTGTTTCCAATCCTAAAACCATGGAACCTTCAATCTTTGCTTTGGAGGAATTTTCACACCTGTGACCAACCCTATGTCAGCCATGACCATACCCAAAGTATTTAGGTTCTCTATAGCCTTCATTCTCTCTTCGAGCATACGAAACTTCATTTCTACCTCGGTAGGAAAAATCATCTCAGCATCGTAAAACTGTTCATCTTGATTGTCCACCTCTAGACGAGGAACGTGAATCTCAACAGCCCTTCTCCTTGGTTGACCTGTAGGATGGGGTGAAGGTAGATCAGTACGTGGAGGATTCATATCTCTACCCGAAGGATTACCAATAACAACATTCCCACTGCCAGCCTCTGGGATAACAATAGCAGGCCTGTGAATAAGCGCCCTTAATTCCTCTTGACGTTGAGCCATACCTTGCATCAGTTCCATAAACTGTCCTATACGAGTTCTGACTTCCAACAATTCCGATTATACCTCCTCCTCTGGCTACTGTGAGTTGCGTAGTGATGAGAAGTCAAGTTTACAGTTCTGAAGAGAATACTAAGTCAGAATAAGAATCCTCATCCTTTAACACTTGTCATGAATGCATGCATGCATGAGCATATGCAAATGCCATGTTCGATTATTTCTAAGGAGAGTATTCTTGAGGAAGGTCATATAAGATGCCTTGTCTCAAGAATTCTGCATTTTAAATCCTTGAAGACTTGATTTTAAAATATGATATTCTGGATGTTTTTAGTCCTCATTCAGGCGCAACTAAGCAAGGATATTTTAGGAACATTACTGTTTTGGTTTGATTTCATAAAAAGGATCTTGGAGACTTTTTAGGAATCTTTGAAGATTTGTTCCTATTTGTGTGGAGATGATTTTACAGGTGGTTTACAACTTAAAGAATGGATATGACTGAAAAGTCCAAGCCTATACTTCTAGAGTCTATATAAAGAAACTCACTAAGCCTAATATCGATTGGAAGCATTATTGAAGAAACCGTGTGTGCACAAATAAAGGTTTAGGGTTTGAAAGGTCTTTTAGTGTGCTGCTATATTGTGTCACTTATGTGTTTTCTGATACATTGAGGTAGACTATTTGTGAACCATTCATTCATCACCTAGATGCTTGAACTAGACTGATGTTATTGAGTTGTAAGTGTCCACTCTAAGCTTTTAAAGAAGAGTGCATTATCCTTGATTGAAGATTTTAAGCAAGATCGAGTGTGTCTTTGAATTGTGTCTTTTTTTTATTTATTGTTAAGTCTTTCACTGCTGTTGTGATTGAAGGGAAGTGAGAGGGGATTATCATATCTAGGAGTGTATTAGGTTGAAGTTGCACTGGGTAGGGATTAAGTGAGAAGTTATAAACTGAGATTCTTTAGCTTTGAATTAATACTACTAATAGTGGATTTCCTTCCTGGCTTGGTAGCCCTCAGATGTAGGTGACATTGCACCGAACTGGGTTAACAACTTCTGTGTGTTATTTAAATTCCTGCAATTTTTCTTCAAATTGTTCTTGTGTTAATTCTGCTGTTACGACGTCCTGACATCACATCCGACATCTGTTCACTACGTGCCATAATTTCAATTGGCATCAGAGCAGGAACACTGTTCTATTTTGGGTGAGCTCCAGGGAGATACTTTCTGGTACTAGAGACATGGAACTAGGATTTGTCAACAGACCCCCTATTTTGGATGACACCAACTATGATTACTGGAAGGCGCGTATGGTGACTTTTCTAAAATCTATGGATAGAAAAACCTGGAAAACAGTTATCAAAGGTTGGGAACACCTTGTTGTGAAGGGCGAAGATGGGAAGGAAACAACTGAATTGAATGCAGAAGAGGACTGGTCTAAGGAAGAAGATGATCATGCTCTTGGAAACTCCAAAGCCTCGAATGCTTTATTCAATGGAGTTGATAAAAATATTTTCAGGCTGATAAATACATGTACCCTGGCCAAAGATGCATGGGAAATCCTTAGAATTACTCATGAAGACACATCAAAAGTAAAGATGTCAAGACTTCAACTTCTCACCACCAAATTTGAGAATCTCAGAATGAAAGATGACGAGTTCATTCATGATTTTCACATGAATATTCTTGAGATTGCCAATACGTCTAGTGCCCTGGTAGAGAAGATGTCAGAGGAGAAGCTGGTTAGAAAGATTCTTAGGTCGTTGCCTAAGAAGTTTGACATGAAGGTCACAACAATTGAAGAAGCCCAAGACATCAGCAACATGAAAGTGGAGGAGCTTGTTGGGTCACTTCAAACTTTTGAATTCGCTATCAATGAAAGATCTAAAAAGTAGAACAAGAGCATAGATTTATCTCTAACACTAATGCTGAAGAGGTTCAATGTGACATGGAGACTGATGAAGAAATTTATAATGATATTGTGCTTCTTGGGAGGAAATTCAATAAGGTGCTGAAGAGTATGGGTAGGAAGTCAAGACCAAATGTCAATAACATGTCATTCGACATCAAGAAGAACATTAATTTTCAGAGAAAAGCAAGAACAGAGGAGAAGCCCAATCAAAGAAAAGGTAGTCAGTGTCATGAATGTGAGGGTTTTTGTCACATTAGATCAGAATGTCCCACTTACCTCAAGAAGCAAAAGAAGGGCATGTCTATTTTTGGGTCTAATAATGATTTTGAAAGTGAACCTGATGTTGAAACTGCTAAGCATGTTGCAGTCCTCACTGGCAGATATGAATCTGATGCAGATTCCTGTGATCAAAATGTCTCTTATGAAGAATTGGATATTTCATACAGAGAGCTTTGTGTCAAAAGTGAAGAGGTGTGTAAGATAGGAGAAACGCATAAGAGAATCATAGCTTAACTGCAGGCTGAAAAAGAGTATCTTTCATGTACTGTCTCTGGTCTTCAAGATGAGGTAACCCTATTGAATTCTAAACTTGAAAACATGACCAAATATATGAGAATGTTGAACAATGGATCTGATGTGTTGGATGAGATTCTTCAAGTTGGGAAAGGAGGTAAAATATTTACTGGTATAGGGTTTAATTATCAGTCTTTAAATAATCAAAGAAAAACCCCTGTGACAAAGTTTGTTCCTGCTAAAGTAAAGCATGAGCTCACGATATCTGACCAAATGATGCAACATCCTGCCAGACTTCAAAAAACTCATACTAAAGCCAAGTTCCAGCCTTAGAAATGCCATTATTGTGGTCAACATGGTCATATAAAGCCTTACTGTTACATATTGTATGGTTATCCAAAATGTTCAACACAACCTAGGGCTTGTCATGTGATGATTAAGAATAAAAAAGAGTGGAAACCTAAGGGTGTTGATACTTCTAATTTGAATGTTGTTGTTAATAAAACTATTGATACGAGTTCTCATATGTCTCTCTCTAAGATCTTAGTTACTAACCCTGAGTCTAATGTTGTACCGAATGACACAACATCCTTGGCCCAACCTGATCATCTTGTTGAAACCATACAAGAAAATTTTCATAGTAAGACCCCTGAAAAATCCCAAGAGAATGCGACTGAAGATGATTTTGTTGGTAGTAAAAGAGATGATTTTGATGATAATAGTATGTCTGCTGAAGAGGAGAAAGATCTGTATGACAAAGAAGATAATGAAGAAAGTGATGGTGTGAAGAAGGATCAAACTACTGACATGCTCAATGTAGATGGTCTAGATTACTAGTATAGTAGTGTGCTTAGTATGTTTGCTTGGTAGAAGGTTGTTGCTTCTGAGTTTGATCTACCTTTCTTTTGTTTTGATGAATGACTTATTGGTTTGTTAATATTCAGGCTAAAAAGGGGGAGTAGTAGTATTTATGTGCTTCCATTTAGGTTTATTTACATTTACTCCACTTTTGTCAATTTTTGGCTAAAAAGGGGGGGGGGGGGGGTAAAGTGTTGGTATGGTTGTTGTTTCTAATGTTGGATCAAATGTCATGACTTTATGTCATGTTCATACTACTACTTAGAAAGAGTAGTTTTTATTGTTGTTGTTAAACTGTATGCAACTTTTTAGGGGGAGCATGATAGTCTGTCATGCTTGCTGTTGCTGCTACTGATGTGGAACCATTTGCTCTCTGCAGTAGGTTGTGATGTTCAGGGGGAGTCTGCTTGTGTTTGGTGTTTTGTTTAGAACTTGCAAGAGTTCATGTCTTTTTCTTGTGATTTTGGTTTTCCCCTTCAGGGGGAGTATTGGTTATGTGTGATAGGGGGAGTGGTGTACCTATCTGATTTGTTGCTGCAAAGTTGCAGTTTGTACAAAGCTTACATGTTCTCATGTAGTTTAGGTTAGTTTGTGATGTCAAAATGAATGTCTTGACATTGTGCTACCAGGTGTGCTTTATTGGCTTGAAAACATTATGCTTGGGTCTCTTTGTTTCTGTTTTGATTCCGCTGTGTATGTCTCTGATGTGTGCTAAGGTTGTTTTAGCCAAAATTTGCCAAAGGGGAGATTGAAGTTTCCATGGTTTTAGGATTGGCAACAATTTTGGTAAAACATGTATCACAGCCAGAATTTGAGCAGGATGTCATGACATCTTGACAAACTGGTATAGTAGAGTCTGCTGTTATGTTTCCTGACATATGTTTTGACAGATGTTGTGACATGTTATAACAGAACTTCAGAACAATTCTGCATTTTTAATCCTTGAAGATTTGATTTTAAAATATGATATTTTGGATGTTTTGAGTCCATATTCAGGCGCATCTAAGCAAGGATATTTTAGGAACATTGCAGTTTTCGTTTGGTTTTATAAAAAGGATCTTGGAGAATTTTTAGGAAACTTTGAAGATTTGTTCCTATTTGTGTGGAGATGATTTTGCAGATGGTTTATAACTGAAAGAATGGATTTGACTGAAGAGTCCAAGCCCATACTGCTAGAGTCTATATAAAGAAACTCACTAAACCTAATATCGGTTTGAATCATTATTGAAGAAATCGTGTGTGCACAAATAAAGGTTTAGGGTCTGAAAGTTCTTTTAGTGTGATGCTGTATTGTGTCACTCATGTGTCTTCTGATACATTGAGGTAGACTGTTTGTGAACCATTCATTCATCACCTAGATGCTTGAACTGGACTGATGTTATTGAGTTGTAAGTGTCCACTCTAAGCTTTTAAGCAAGAGTTCATTGTCCTTGATTGAAGCTTTTAAGCAAGATCGAGTGTGTCTTTGAAGTGTATCTTCTTTTGATTTATTGTTAAGTCTTTCACTGCTATTGTGACTGAAGGGAAGTGAGAGGGGATTCTTATATCTTGGAGTGTCTTAGGTAGAAGTTGCATTGGGTAGGGATTAAGTGAGAAGTTGTAAACTGAGATTATTTAGCTTTGAATTAATACTACTAATAGTGCATTTCCTTCCTGGCTTGTTAGCCCCCAGATGTAGGTGACGTTGCACCGAACTGGTTTACAACTGCTGTGTGTTATTTAAATTCCTGCATTTTTTTTTTCAAATTGTTCTTGTGTTAATTCTGCTATTACGACATCCTGACATCACATTTGACATTTGTCCACTACGTGCCAGAATTTCATAGGGTAATCACCTTAACAAAGACCTTAAGCACTTAATATTTCTAAAATATTCAATGTTTTATAAATCTTAAGGCTTATTACAATTTACAACATAAAACAAAAATTCTTCATACTCGATTGTGTTGCTTATTGTATGATATTGATATTCCTTCATCTAGGCAGAAGTGTAGAAAACTTTTATCCTTATTAGCTTTCCTTTTATATTTTCCCTTTTGATTGCTCCTTGTTAAGACTTCAGTTTGAATCTTCGGCAACTTATATAGCAGTTGTAGAAGACTAGTCGTTTGAAGAGATAACTTGAACAAGTGTCTTTGTTTTTCCATAGTACAAGAGACTTAAAAGAGAGATACACCAAAATATCTTAATCCATTGTGTAACATGTTTCACCATTGCGTCTTTAATGTAATCTTGTACTATAATGTTGTTTATAGTAGATATCCGTAAAGCATGTTAACTCTTCTTGAGCCTTGTGAAAATAGACTCTAGCTGACAAGCTGATTTGGCAGTGCAACTTGCTTTTTGCAGTACGGATAACTCAAGCTTTATTACTAATTATGAATGTTCACCAGAAGATGATACATTAACTTAGTATAGAGACAATATGTTGCTCTTCTGATACTGAGGTTTTCAGCTTCAGAGTCTACGCCAGATATCACTTAGAGAGTGTTCTTCAGGTTCTGATCCACCATAAGCTAGTAACTCAACTCCTCTGAAATGCGTCATTATATCAGATTCTGAATGCCTTCTTTTCAAGCCTTAGAAATTGCATACTTGGAACACAAATTAGATAACACCATTGTTCTTTTAATACTTTGTTATCATCAAAATCCAAGAGATATATGTCATGAACAAATCTTGTTCTAACAAATGCTTCTTGCAAACTCTACCAAAACCTCGACATAAATCTCAGATCTCTATCTGACACAATGCTCAAGGGAATACCATCCAAGCTAAGAATCTTATCAATATACAACTTAGCTAACTTCTACAAAGGATAATAAATCTTAATCGGAACGAAATGGGCCGATTTCGTCAGCATATCAACAATATCCCAAATGGAATCACATCCCTTCATCGTCTTCAAAAAACTTATCACAAAATCCATGGAAATGATATACCACTTCCACCCAGGAATACTTAACTCTTACATCAAACTCAATTGCTTATGATGTTCAATCTTTAACTTCTGACAAGTCATACAAGCATAATCAAACCCAGCTACTTCCTTCTTCATTCCTGGTCACCAAAACATTTTCTTCAAGTCTTAATACATCTTAGTGACACCGGGATGAATACTCACATCACTTATATGACCTTCCTCAAGAATACTCTTCTTAAGTTAAAGAACATCTGGTACACAAACCCTGTCTCTGAACCTGATCATACCATTCTCTTCAATTCTAATATCACCTCTTTTACCTTGATTGATTAATACTAGTCGGTCAACTAATCCAACATTAATTTTCTGACCTTCTCTGATCTCTTCAAGGATACCACTGATCAGCTTCAACATACCCAATGTCACACTATTACGGGTCTCTCGCATACCAAACTTATGTATCTAAATTGTTTAATCAATTCTAACTCTTGAACCATCAGCATCGACATATGCAACGACCACCTACTAAAAGCATCAGCTACCACATTGACTTTACTCGGATGGTAACCCAAGTCAAAATCATAATCCTTCAAAAACTCGATCCATCTCCCCTGCTTCATATTTAACTCTTTCTGATCAAATAAATACTTCAAACTCTTGTGGTCACTGAACACTTCAAATCTAGAACCAAATAGATAATGTCTCCAATTATTCAACACAAACACTATGGTATCCAACTTTGGATCATGTGTAGGATAATTAATTTTATGAGCCTTCAAATATTTCAAAGCATATGCCACAACCTGACCATTCTACGTCAACACACCACCAAAACCCATCTTATAGGCATCACAATACACCACAAAGGACTCACTTGGATTCAGCAAAATTAGAACTGGAGCAGATGTTAACTTCTTCTTGAGTTCTTGAAAACTCTCTTCGCAATGCATATCCCAAAAATAGGCTTGACTCTTTCGAGTCAATTGAGTCAAAGGCAAAGCTAACTTTGAAAACCCTTCAATAAACTTCCTGTAGTAATCAACCAAACAAAGAAAACTTTTAATCTGTATAACATACTTCCAAGTCTCCCACTACAACACTACATCTATCTTCGATGGGTCAACAATAGTACCACCAATCGAACTCACGTGACCAAGGAAACTCACTTATCGCAACTAGAACTCGCACTTGGATAGCTTCACATACAACTTCTTTTCTTTCAAGGCTTGCAACACAACTCGCATATGTTCCACATGCTTTTCATCAGATTTCGAATATATCAAGATGTTGTTGATGAACACAACCACAAACTGATCTAAATACATATGGAATCTTCTATTATTGTACTCCATGAACATTCCAGGCGCATTAGACACACCAAAAGGCATCACTGAAAACTCATAGTGACCACGCATTGTTCTGAATGTAGTCTTCAAAATATCTTCCGGCTTTACACGAATCTGGTGATATCCTAAACACGTATCGATATTACCGAACACGCAAGTACCCACCAACTGATCAATCAAATCATCAATCCTTGGAAGAGGATACTTATTCTTGATTGTAACTTTGTTCAGTTGTGGATAGTCAACACACAATCTCATGCTACCATCTTTCTTCTTCAGTAACAACATTGGTGCTCCCCAAGATGAAACAATCGATTAGACAAACTTCTTCTCAAGAAACAATTTCAATTTCTTCTTCAACTCACTCAACTCTGAAGTAGGCATTTTATAAGGAGCCATCAACACCAGACTAGTACTAGGTACTAAGTCTATGGTGAACTCAACTTCACTCTCCGGTGGCAAATCACTAATATCATCTAGGAAAACTTCTAGAAAATCACACACCACTAGTATCATAACCACCTAATATCATAAACACCTCTACCTCATCCTTCACGAACTCATCCACTTGCTTAGTAGACAAAAACAACTCATCACTTGTATCAAACTCCAAAACTGACACTGTGTTGTTGTAACAATTGATATCAACATGGTTGAACTCCAACTAGTTCATTCCAAGGATAACATCAAGATTTCTCAAAGATGGACATACTAAATCCATCCCAAAATCCATACCAAAAATAGTAAGTGGACAATTCAAACAAACCCACGAAGTGGTTACCAGACCTATAGCTAAGGTATCAACAATCATACACCCAACCATAGAAGACAATTTCAAACCAACCTCTCAGCACAATAAAGCAAAACAAATAAATGTATTGGACCTGTGTCAACAATAGTTATCAGCAGAATACTATTTATAAAACATGTACCTGGAATTAGCCTATCTGAGCTAGTAGTATTTAACCCTGACAAAGCAAAGACTTTCACTCCAGACAGTGCCTTCTTCGATTTCTGACAATTAGTATTGATGTGACCCTGCTTGCCATAGTTATCACAAGTTGTCCCAACACTCTTGTAATTTATAATACAGTGACCTGTCTTCCCAAATTTGAAACACCTCAGAACATTATTCATGCATTCATTAGCACAGTAGCCTAACTCGCCACACTTGAAACACTTGACAGAAGCATGAGTGTCTCCCCCACATGGCTTTCTCTCATCTGAAGCTTTCTGCTTCCCTTTATAAGCTGAAGATCTATACGACTTCCCATAATACTGATTCTTCCCTCTCTTCTCCCTAAGGATCTTATAGTGAGTAGAACGAGCCATGTTATCCTCATCTTATATCCTACACTTATCCACCAGCATAGGAAATTAGTGAATCTCCTGGAACCTAATTACATGCTTGATTTCAAGATGCAATACGTTTTCAAACTTGATGCACTTCTAACCCTTAGCGACTGCACCATTGTAATCTGGTCAAAACATCATCATCTCTTCGAACCTAGCACCGTATTGACAACAATCATATTTCCCTACTTGAGTTCAAGGAACTCGATCTCCTTCTTACTTTGCACATCCTCAGGAACGTACTTCTTCAGGAAATAAACTTGAAACACAGCCCAAGTAACATCAGTACCAACAACCTCTAGTCTCTGGCACGCATTATCCCACCAGTCTTCGGCCTCTTCCAAAAACATGTGAGTACTGAACTACACTTTCTGAACTTCTGTGCAACCCATTACTCGGAATATATTCTCGATTTTTCTGAGTCATGCCTGCATCCCCTCTGGATCGTATCTGCTCTTGAAAGTCGGCGACTTGTTTCTCTAAAATTTTTCCACTCCACTGAACTCATCATCAACACCTTGATGATTATGTTGCCCTTGTAGCGCCTGAGCCACTGACTCCAAAGCATCAGCAATTGCGCAATAATTTCTTCCAGCCATTACTCTGCGCACCACCAAACAAACATTAGAAGAAGCAATGCATCGACAATGTTCACACACTCGTCGCATACAAGGGAACAAATAACATGTCAAAAACCTCGACGGATGGACCGACTTGCTCTGATACCACTATGTAACACCCTAAACCCAAAATGTGAAATAATATGAAATAAAATAACTACACACATAAGGTGTCACTCAAACACGACATAAACTTGCTCTATAACACGGTTTATATAAAAATGCATTAAATTAAACACGTCATCACATGCTCGCCTTAACATAGGCTCATCGCAGCTGAATAATCAATTTAAAATAATTTAACAACCAAATAAGTCTCATAACAAACATGGTTATGGAAATTGCCTTCAACATAAAAAACATCACAATTAATAAGAGACAATAAAACCAATCATTTTCCCACCCAGTGTTACAGATCAGGGCAACAAATACTAAATAATCGCATGAAACAGGAAAAAGAAGAACAACCTTTATGCCATCCTCCAGCCTCTAAGAAGCTACTCATTTACCTGCTCGTCTGTACTCCCAAAAAGGAGCACAGAACCACATAAACAACAAATGGATGAGAATACACTAGTAATATATAATGGTGCAAAAGTATGCAAGGGTAGCCTAAACAAACATCAACAATTATTCAACATAAATCATTCACATAAACAACATGAGTATTCTCAATCACAAACACCAACACAATCAAAAAGTACATATGCAACAGTGAATGCAATGTACTCAACACCACGACTCAACAATGCATACAGTACCATATGGCCAACACAGGTCCATCTCGCTCCTGAATCCCCACCATAGGACCGAGCACTCCAAATCGTTACTATTACCATAAGTAACGCTTCACTAATTCCTATATGGAACAAGCTAATCACTCTTGAATTGAAACCATCAGATTAGAGCACACCAAAACTGGACTGAAGCCTATTGTTGAAATAAAAATAGAGTAGGGTTTTTGTTATCATTCTACAGAGATTGTTTAGAGATATCACCGCCTTTCTACAGTTGAAAAAGTTTTATACTTTAATCGGAACAAAGGGTTTTAGTTGTTTTCAGTCGGAATGTTTGCATTCAAAGTTAAGTAATGAACGGTAAAAGGATTTGTTTTAACGATTTATAAAAACATGTCAAGATTAGTAGCCGGTAATCCGTTTTCGTACGTATATCTTCGAAAAAGCGTGTGAACTTTCTAACGATAAATAAACTCACATATCCTCACAACAAGTTTCTCTCGAACACTTGTTGTGGGATTAATCATATTGATCCTTTGTTGATCTCTCACATAAACTATCAATATGATAACATTTAAGAACAATATTTATGAACATCAACATTCAAAACTATCTCTAGCCTCATGAATATTTGATGGATTGAAACTTAGGTTACGTTTTAACACATATCTCTCAATCATGAATCAAAACAAAAGATGAACCATAAAAACAAAGTTTCGTCTCTATATTTATCATTAACAAAGTTCACAAACTTAATACAATATCAATACATACAAAAATGATGGATTACCTCCACTAATCTTGACACTAGAAGTGCTTAGCTACCCATTGTCATGGTAGCTTCACAAACAAGAGAATGGAGAAGAGAAACAAGCATCAACGACGATTTCTCGACAAAGGATGCTCCGATTCTTCGAAAATAGGATACTACAGTGTTTACAATGTTTTTGCTCTAAGAAAATGAATAGTGATCCACAAAAAATCCGATCTAATCTATTTATAAGGGGGCTGAGTTACGCAGAGCGCGCTAAGCGCACAGCACTGCGCTAAGCGCGCTGCACTTTATTGTTAAACCGCCCTTGACCGCGCTTAGCGGGCTACAGACCGCGCTAAGCGGGCTACCTGCTAGAAAACGCTCCCAGACCGCGCTAGGAGCGCGCTAAGCACGCTTGCAGCATGCTTCAAAAATCCAATTTCTTCAAAAATGCCCCTTAAGAGCCTTCCATGCTCTAAGCTTCCATTGAAATGCTAAAACCTATAATTATAAACACAAAAGTTAAATAAATAAGTCTAACAATGCAATTAAACTATACTACGATTATTTACCGGAAACAGCGGGAAAAGCATCGATTAACAAATAAAGATCTCAAAAGGTGCCAAAAACTAAACTAAATATTAACACATTTTAGCACCTAACAACTCTCCCCAACTTGCTTCTTTGTTTGTCCTTAAACAAAGGTAAGATAGAATAGAAGCAAGAGGAATATCGGATAAGCAAACACAATCAAAAATCAATGGTCCAAACTAAATTGATGCGCTCGCAAGTACTGCTCAGCTCCAACACATAATCAAAACATGGGTATGAACTAACTTCTAAACAGAAATAACAAGCACTCATCAAAAGCAAACAAATGTTCAAACGGGAATCACCTACTTATTTAGATGAGCCATGCTCAATATTTACAAGGGACAAAACACACTCATAAGCAATTGTGCCCCATCCAAAACAATTTAAACAATCATCTCACAACTAATGAAAACAATGGAAACAAAGATCACAAAAGGACTTTTATCGGTTGTAATTTGGCCGGGGTTAAGAAACAAGGAGCATATGTACACGACCATTGAAACAAGAAAGGGAAACTTTCATGAAGAGCATTTTCTTTTCTAAACAACCATTCTTGCTCAAACTTCCAACTTATTCTCACAATGCATTCTATTTCTTTCTTTGATTCCCACAATTTTTCCTTTTCTTTCTTTTTCATTCTATTTTTGATTTTTCCTTGAGAATGCATTGTCCACAATTCCTTATTCTCTTTTCTCAATGAACCAATCTCCCCAACTTCAACAATACTATAAACTTAAATCAAAATGCTCTTCAGAACGGTTAAAGTCTAGGTTCATGCTTCAAAGATACAATTTTTTTTTCGCTTTAGGCTCAAGAGAGGTTTCTAATGGTCACACACTCACAAGGTGACTTGAATTGGTTTTTGGAAAAGTGGTTCTACTCATAGTACTCAAAAAATTGCCTTGATCATTTCAAAGTTTCCAAAATTTCAAAATTACAAGCAAGATTAAACATAAACCATTTGAGTAAGCAACAACTACTTGAATCCCTCAATAATTTGTGAACAATGAAGGAAACTCACATATGTGGTAATGTCCTAATTGATTCCCATATGAACATACATGCTAAATGAAGCAAAGCTTGAAATTTATGTAAAGCAAAAAGTTCATACACATGCTAACATTCTACAAAGCACAAACAGAGTACCTTTTTGCGCAACAATCCAGAATTATATCATCACCATCAATGATTGGTGCAGCACATCACTTTTGTTCAAAGAAACTAGAACTTGCTTCATCAATCAATTACCTTAAATAGAGAACAAACACAAAAAATTTTGTACCAAAAATTCTAAACAAAAAACATCATCCGCCCGGATGGAAAATTCACTAATAATAAGAAAATATTTTAACAATTATCCAAAAATCAACATCTGCCCGGATGTGAACTACAACAATATCTTAAACAAAAGTCAATAATACTAGCAACAAACTAAACATAACAAAATACAAATGTGGAACAATCAAACCCATCAATAAGAACTCGAACTCGACACACCATCATCACCACCAACATCATCATCAGCTACCCCCTCCGCAAAACCTGGCCTGCCCTCAGACCACCTAACATATGCCATGAGGTCCTCTCTCGACCTAAAAGGGTGATCAACATGAGGCTCTTGGATCTGAAGCTGCAGTTACATCATAGAATCATGCATAAACAAAAAGGCACACTGATGAGCCTCGTGCATGGCCCAATTGGCCTCAGCACTCGAATCACGAGCACATCTTGCAGGGGCAGCAGTAGCAACAGGGACAGCTTCATTGTGTGCCTGTAAACAAAAACGGGTGATAAAATTGTCATCCAAAACATTCAACTTCACATTTCCATGGTTTGGAAGGGTTACTCGCACCTTATGGCACAATGCCATAATCAGCCCAGGATAAGTCAAAGTACAAGCTATCCTATCACCTAACGGTGTAGCGCTCACAGCAATCCTCTTCAGCTCATTAGAAATGATCCGTGCTAAATCCACGGTCTTCTCGTCGTCAAGAATACAAGCTAAGAGGCCTGCTGTCTACATGGGAATGGAGGATGTGTGACTATGAGGCTTTAGGTTGTGCAAGACAACCAACATTACAATTTGAGTCTCCGTAGTCAACATACCTCGCATGAACTTCAGAGGGGCACCACTAGCCCTCAACTGATAAGACTGACCTGGCACACACAAAATTTCTCTTAACTGCTCAGCATTCCAACTTCCTCGAGCTAATATTTTTCCATAGTCACGCAACTCATCCTCAACCAACTCTAAGTGGTTCCCAAGGTAGGTGTTAATTGCATCCCTAGAAAAACCAATCTCCTTGCCCCTTACCCAAGTTTTAAAATTGAAAGCCTCATCACCCGAAGGCAAGGCATTAGCAAAAAATTCCCTAACAATATCCAGATGATATTTGGGGTAAGGTTCAGAGAGCTTGTCCCAGCCTCCTCCTTGCACCAGAGAAGTTGTGCGTTGATAACTTCCTAAGGGATCAATCTGTATAATCCTATCAGGCCAAACAGTTTTTCTCTCGAGTTGTTGATATCTCAGCTGCTGTTCAAGACCAAGAAACCGATTGTGATCAAATTTTCCTGATGGAGGTCGTCTTGCTGGGTTTGATGTCGAACCGACACGTTGTTTCTTTCTACCAGACATCTGAAAGAAACACACAAAACATCCACAAAAACAGACAAATACATTAATGAAAATAACATTAAAATATATCTAAATTCCTAAACAAATACAACAAATAATCTAAGGGATCCAAATAGAATTTTAGAAGAGGGGAATTTTTCTGAAAATCCCAAATCCCAAACCGCGCTAAGCGCGCAAGAGCGCGCTAAGCGGACTCTGCGATTTGCAGAAAAACTCCTCTCTGCAACAGACAGCATCCAATGGATAAAACCCTAATCCTAAAACAGAGACATATTCAGAGATATTCTTCAATCACGAATACATAAAATTAAAACCCTAATATCTACAAAAAACCCTAATTTCTACATTCAAAGTCCCTAATTTCTAAAATCAAAGTTCCTATCCACATGCAATTACACTAGTCTAGTGATAATAATGGAAAATGACAAACAAAAAGAAGAACAAGATGAACAAGAACATTGAACATTAAAGCTACAACCCAAAATGGGTTTTGTTTACATGAAAAATTAAAACGAAAATGAAGAACTTACATTTGTTGATGTAGATAATGAGCAAGAAAATGACAAAGATGAAGCTAGGGCACAAGGAATCCAAGGAACTCTAAATTTTTTTGGAGAAAAACGAAGTTGGGGAGAAGAAGAGAGAACTTGAGATTTTTGAGAAAAGGGGGGAAATGAGGCACAACCTCAGAACCCTAGCTTCTAAAGCAAGATCTGGGCCAGGTCAGCACTATTGGGCCCAGACAAAACCATTTTTTTTTCAAAATTTTGCAGACCGCCCTAAGCGGGCTCTGGCCGCTCTCAGCGCGCTGCTCACTGGAAGTGGGGGTGACTTTTTCTTCAGAGCGCGCTAAGCGACTGCGCGGTAAGCGGGTTCTGCAGCACACAAAATATTACCCGGCAGCTCAAAACTTGGTTCCAGCAGCACAAAATATCATTCCAAGTAGCAAAATCACACCAACTTACAAAAAACACGATTAAATAGCAAATTGACCAAAAAACGATAAAAACTTACAAAATTACTCCCAACGAGCGCTTGCTTAACGTCAGATAAGCTCGACGGTCCAAGACGATCAATGAAGAACGTCTAGGAGAACGAAACAATTTTCTTGATTAAAATTACCTCCAAGGTAGAATTTTAAATGTTGACCATTTACGGTCCAACTGTCTTTTTTCTGCATATCTTCGATCACAATTGCTCCGAAACTTTTCACTTCTTTAACAAGGAACGGTCCTGACCACTTCGATTTCAACTTTCCCGAGAAAAGTTTCAACCGGGAATTGAACAATAATACCATTTGGCCCACCTTGAAATCCTTTTGTCGGATCTTCTTGTCATGATAACCCTTCACCCTTTCCTTACACAACCAACTAGAATGATATGCAGCATTCCGTATTTCCTCCAATTCATGCAGTTGTAATTTCCTTTTTTCTTCGGCCAAGTTTTTATCAAAATTTAACAGTTTCAGGGCCCACAATGCTTTGTGCTCCATTTTAGCTGGTAAATGGCATGTTTTACCATAAACCATTTGAAAAGGAGTTAAGCCAATTGGAGCTTTGTAAGCGGTACGGTAAGCCCACAAAGCCTCATCCAATTTGTACGACCAATCTTTTCTAGAACTCGACACGGTTTTTTCCAGAATTCTTTTCACCTCACGGTTAGACACCTCGGCTTGACCATTCGTTTGTGGGTGGTAAGGGGTCGCCACTTTATGTGTTACACCATAATGTTTCAAAACACTTTCAAGGGATGTATTGCAAAAGTGTGACCCGTCGTCACTTATAAGAACCCGGGGAGTGCCAAAACGGGCAAAGATGTTTTTCTTTAAAAAATTTATTACCGTTTTGCCATCAGCCTTAGGTGAAGCAATCGCTTCAACCCACTTCGAAACATAATCAACAGCCTCTAAAATATACTCATTTCCAAAAGAGGGTGGGAATGGACCAACAAAATCTATGCCCCAACAATAAAAAATTTCAACCTCTTGGATATTTTGAAGGGGCATTTCATCTCTTTTTCCATTTCCACCAGTTCTTTGGCAAGTATCACAACTTTGCGCATGGAGATTTGCGTCTTTAAATAGTGTAGGCCAATAAAAGCCTGATTGCAAGACTTTCGTAGCCGTTCTCGAACCATTAAAATGGCCTCCATAAGGCGAGTTGTGACAGTGCCAAAGAATACTCTGAGCTTCATCACTAGTGACACACCTTCTCAAAAGGTTGTCACCTCCTAACTTGAATAAGTAAGGGTTATCCCACACATAATAATTCGCATCCGATAAGAACTTCCTTTTTTGATTCCAAGTTAAGTCTTCGGGTATCCAATTGGTTGCTTTGTGGTTAGCAATATCCGTAAACCACGACCTAACTTGGACTCGAAACAATTTTTCATCGAGAAATTCCTCTCAGATTTCCTTTTCTGTGTTGGTTACCTCCACATTAATCAAGCGGGACGAATGATCCGCCACCAAATTCTCCGAACCATTTTTATCCTTTATTTCCAAATCAAATTCTTGAAGTAAAAGGATCCAACGGATGAGCCTTTGCTACGAATCCGGTTTAGTGAGCAGATATTTGATTGTCGAATGATCAGTGTAGATTACCACTTTTGACCCTATTAGGTAAGAACGAAACTTCTCAAGTGCATATACAATCGCAAGCAACTCTTTTTCGGTTGTGGCATAATTTACTTGTGCCTCATTTAATACTTTGCTTGCGTAATGTATAGCATGAAAAGTTTTGTCCTTCCTTTGGCCTAACACCGCTCCAACAGCGTAATCACTCGCGTCGCACATTAGTTCAAAATTTAAAGTCCAATTTGGCGCGATGATTATTGGAGCGGTAATTAGTTTTTCTTTCAAAATTTGGAAAGCAATAAGACATTCATCGTCAAAGAGAAATACCTGATCTTTGTTGAGCAAGTTGCTCAGTGGCCTTGCTACTTTTGCAAAATCTTTGACGAATCGCCTATAAAACCCCGCATGCCCCAAAAAAGCTTCTGATTCCCTTGACGTTGGTAAGAGAAGGCAACTTTTCAATCACTTCAATCTTCGCTTGATCGACTTCAAGGCCTTTGGAAGAAACTTTGTGCCTAAGCACAATTCCCTCCGTCACCATAAAGGTACACTTCTCCCAATTCAACACCAAGTTTGTCTTTACACACCTCTCAAGGACGGTTTCCAAATTCTTCAAGCATAAATCGAAAGATGCTCCAAACACGGAAAAATCATCCATAAACACCTCCATTGTCTTTTCTATGAGGTCAGAGAAGATAGCTTGAACACACCTTTGGAAAGTTGCCGACGCATTACATAAGCTAAAAGGCATCTTTCGATAAGCAAAAATGCCAAAAGGACAAGTAAAAGCCATCTTCTCGTGGTCTATCGGGTCAACCGCAATTTGATTGTAGCCCGAATAACCGTCCAAAAAACAATAGAATTGTTGCCCGGATAACCTCTCTAGCATTTGGTCCATGAATGGAAGTGGAAAATGGTCTTTTCTTGTTGCGGTATTCAACCTTCTATAGTCAATACACATTCTCCACCCCGTCACAATCATTGTTGGGATTAACTCATTCTTCTCATTTCGGATAACGGTCATGCCACCCTTTTTAGGAACAACGTGCACGGGGCTTACCCATGGACTATCAGAGATCGGGTAGATCATTCCCGCATCCAAAAGCTTCACAACTTCTTTCCGAACAACCTCTTTCATAGTAGGATTCAAACGGCATTGTGGTTGAGCTACCGCCTTGAAATCCTCTTCCATTAGAATCTTGTGCATACAATAAGATGGACTAATTCCTTTAAGATCGGAAAGAACCCACCCTATAGCTTCTTGATTTCTTTTCAACACTTGAATCAAACGGGTTTCTTCTTTGTCGGACAAAACGTTGCTAATAATAACTGGCTTGTTCCCACTTTCATCAAGGAATGCATACTTCAAATTAGAAGGAAGCACCTTCAATTCAAGTTGAACTTTCTTATCACTTGATTCTTTCTTCAACTCTTCATTCTCAACTTCCCATGGTTGTAATTCTTTGAGAGATTTAAGCTCTTTCAAACATTCTTCAAGAGCTCTTTCTTCTTCATCGAAAAATACTTCAAAAGCATCATCAAGAGCCATTTCCAAAGGAGACACTATATGAACATGCTTAAAAACCTCCAAAGTTGCTTCTTCTATTGCATCGAGACGAAAGCTGTCATGTTTGTCTTTTGAATGCTTCATTGCTTCGAATAGATTAAAAGACACCTCTTCAACATCTATCATCATGCGAGCGGTCTTTATAAAAGGGCAACCAAGAATTAGAGGAGCATCCTCATCCTCTTCCATATCAATAACAATGAAGTCCACCAGAATGAAAAATTTATCAACTTTCACCAACACATCTTGCGCCAACCCAATCGGATGAGTGGTTGATTTTTGAGATTCTTTATCGCCGCATCGCTACTCTTTTGGTTGGCCATAGACATTTGAATGAATTGATTCAAAGTGTCTTCCAACTTAGAGCTAGGAACCAGAGGTGGTGGAGGTTGATAAGGATTTTGCCGGCTTGAAGAACCGCCACCATAACCTTGATTATTTTGATAGTTCCCCCTCGGTTGATATCCTTGATTGCTTTGGTAATGTTGTTGAGGATTGTTTTGATAAGGTTGTTGTTATTGTCTTCCTTGATAATCTCATTGATTGTTCATGTAGTTCACTTCTTCAAATCCCGGTGGAGGACAAAATCTGGTGTCGTGCTCTCCTTTCCAAAGTTCACAACATGCAACTCGCTTACTCTTGCTCGGTTGCTCATGTATTTCCTTCAATTGTTGTGGAAGCTTCGACATTTGTTGAGTCAAAAGTTCCACTTGTTGAGGTAAAAGCTTGTTTTGAGCTAGGATAGCATCATTAGTTCCCAATTCCAAAACTCTCTGAGTCCTTTGAGAAGGACCACAGTTATGGCTTCCCTGATGGTCATTCAAAGCCATCTTATCAATTATGGCAATGGCTTCTTCGGCACTCTTGCTCATCAAAGATCAACCTGCGGTGGCATCCAACGATGTTTTCTACACTAGTTGAAGTCCATTCCGAAAAATATGAATTTGAGATAATTAATCAAAGCCATGCCCCTTGCATTTCCTCAACATAGATTTGAATCTCTCCCACGCTTCGTTGAGAGATTCGTTTGCACCTTGCGTGAACACTGCTATTGCGGTCTTTGCCTCCATGAAACGATTATGTGGAAAAATCGCTCCAAAAATTTTTCTTCAAGTAAATTCCAATCAGTCATTATTGCCGTCGACTGATCAAGATATCATTCCTTGGCCTTCCCAATGAGGGAATGTGGGAATAACCTCTTAAACAGAGATTCTTCTTCAGCTTCAGGCGCACCAGTTGCTCCCGCAATCTCATAGAACTTTGTTAGATGTGTATAAGGATCCTCATGATCCATACCAGTAAAAGGACTCTGATATAGAAGCGAGAGAATACCAGTCTTCATTTCTGAATGTCGACCGTTATAAGCATTGCGAGCAAACTCTGCATTATGTCTTGGACTGTTGGTACATGGTCTAGAAGCAGGTGGTGGTGGTGGTGGATGTTCCATAGCTGGAAGTAACTCTGGAAATGGTGGTGGTGTAGAAGTTGAACTTCCCTCTTGTTCTTGCCTTTGTCTAGCTAGTTGCCTCCTTCATCTCGTTCTGCTATTGATTCTATGAACGGTTCTTTCAATCTCAGAATCGAACAGAAGTTGGTCTGCCGGTAGTTTCCCTCGCATAAAACAAAGTCTGCACTCTAAACAAAACAAATCAACAAGCACAAGAAAAATTTTAACAAGTCTAAAACTACACAACTATTGCAATGCTTGCAATATCAATTAACAATCCTCGGCAACGGCGCCAATTTGTTGAAATACAAATAGAGTAGGGTTTTTGTTATCGTTCTACAGAGATTGTTTAGAGATATCACCGCCTTTCTACAGTTGAAAAGGTTTTAAACTTTAATCAGAACAAAGGGTTTTGGTTGTTTTCAGTCGGAACGTTTGTATTCAAAGTTAAGTAATGAACGGTAAAAGGATTTGTTTTAACGATTTATAAAAACATGTCAAGATTAGTAGCCGGTAATCCGTTTTCGTACGTATATCTTCGAAAAAGCGTGTGAACTTTCTAACGATAAATAAACTCACATATCCTCTCAATAAGTTTCTCTCGAACACTTGTTGTGGGATTAATCATATTGATCCTTTGTTGATCTCTCACACAAACTATCAATATGATAACATTTAAGAACAATATTTATGAACATCAACATTCAAAACTATCTCTAGCCTCATGAATATTTGATGGATTGAAACTTAGGTCAAGTTTTAACACATATCTCTCAATCATGAATCAAAACAAAAGATGAACCATAAAAAGAAAGTTTCTTCTCTATATTTATCATTAACAAAGTTCACAAACTTAATACAATATCAATACATACAAAAATGATGGATTACCTCCACTAATCTCGACACTAGAAGTGCTTAGCTACCCATTGTCATGGTAGCTTCACAAACAAGAGAATGGAGAAGAGAAACAAGCATCAACGGCGATCTCTCGACAAATGATGCTCCGATTCTTCAAAAATAGGATACTACAGTGTTTACAATGTTTTTGCTCAAAGAAAATGAATAGTGATCCACAAAAAATTTGATCTAATCTATTTATAAGGGGGCTAGTTACGCAGAGCGCGCTAAGCACGCAGCACCGCGCAAAGTGCGCTGCAATTTATTGTTAAACCGCCCTTGACCGCGCTTAGCGGGCTACAGACCGCGCTAAGCGGGGGTACCTGCTGGAAAACGCTCCCAGACCGCGCTAGGAGCACGCTAAGCGCGCTTGCAACATGCTTCAAAAATCCAATTTCTTCAAAAATACTCCTTAAGAGCCTTCCATGCTCCAGGCTTCCATTGAAATGCTAAAACCTACAATTATATACACAAAAGTTAAATAAATAAGTCTAATAATGCAATTAAACTATACTACGATTATTTACAGGAAACAACGGGGAAAAGCATCGATTAACAAACAAAGATCTCAAAAGGTGCCAAAAACTAAACTAAATATTAACACATTTTAGCACCTAACACCTATACACCATGATGCACGATTCATCATAACATGCAATATCACCAAATGGTCACCATACAATCACCATAATGCACAACATCATTCTCCATACAAAACAAGTGAATTGATTCCATAACAACATCAATTACCTCCAAACAATGGCCAAAGAGTAGCCTAATCAACACAACACATCAAAAATCAGAACAATAAGTCAATTCCATACAACTAAGTGAATGACGCTCATTCTAGGAAAGTACATGTCGTCGCAGTGACGACTGTCTCAACCAACTATGCATAGGGAGCATGACGGTCTACCCATCAGGCAGCTGATGCCCTTCAGTGCATCCAAAGCGATGATGACCAGGGCGTCATTAGAGTGAAGCCCGTCACCCATAACCAATAGGTAGAAATTGCGTTTTTGCTATGGGAGTTCAAATCAGAACTCCGGTTTTCCCTTTCCTGACCCTAAATCGGACAACAATTGTAGGGAATATAATATCTAACATAAAAGCATCATTTATCCATCAAGTAACGTGCAATTCACTCATTTAAACATGGATTCGACATACTTTATTCATCAAAATCACAACACATATAAGAACACACTTTCAAACCACTTCCATCAACAAGAATACATAATTATGCATTACATTATTCATTTCATAGTAAAACAGTGCACAAAAATCACACAACACAACACATAATCATGCATTACATTATTCATTTCATGTTCATCATTCATTCATCAAAATGGAAAAAAGATGTGAATAACCTAATGGGATTAAGGACTTCCCTCTATCCATTCATGTAATCTACACCATATTAAGAGTAATCCCCATTAGCTTAGATTTTTAGAGCAAAAGACCTTCAATCTCTATCAATGAAGTTTCTCCTTAAGCTCTTCCTTCTAGCCTCTTCTTCTTCCAAATTTGTTTTTGTCACGTACTAATCTCAAACCCTTACTAACTCCTTCTTATTAGACTCTAATCTCAAACCCTAATCTTCTTATTAGACCTAATATTATTTTAATAATAATACTAATAATATTCTCCCTTATTCTTAGGGGTGGCAAAAAGGCCCGCCCGCCCAACCCAGCCTTAAGCCCGCCAAAATAGGGGCGGGGCGGGCTAATTGGGTTTAAAATCAAGTCCGCCCCGCCAAGGTGACGAGTTGGTGGGCGCCCGCCTTTTTTTATTTTTTTAATAGATTAATAGGTTTTTTTTTAATTTCAATTAAATTTCTTGATTTTTTAGAACAATTTTTATAAAGCATATTTTCACCAAATTTAACTTTAAAAATATTGCATATATTCACAAATAAATGTATAAAATAAAACCATCAAGAATTGCAATAATTATAATTAACTAAACTGGCAACTAAAAGTCAAAAACCATCAAGAAATTTCACATAAAATAGAACCATCAACAAGAGTTCAAAAACTATAGTTCAAGTATTTAAATTCAACCAACCAAAATAAGTATTTTGTATGCTTGATAACTAGGTTGGCGGGTCAACCCGCCCCTTTTTTGGTAGGTTTAAGACGAGCGTTGAACGGTTAGGCGAACACAAAATTCCAACCAAACCCGCTATTTTTTGGCAGGTGTGCGGGTCGGCCTGGCTGGCCACGGCTTATTTTGCCACTTCTTCTTATTCTCTACAATTTCTACTCCTCTATTTTATTTCAAAAAATTAAATTAAATAACTAATTTCTAATAATTATAATAATAATTCTCATTAGTCTAATATTATTAATTATTTTGAATAACTAGAACTATGCACCACCAACCCGAAAACATCATATACTAAAGTTAACCATCCAAACACCCTTAAAGGCATATAAAAATTGATTTAAATATTTAAGGGTTAAATATACAACACCCCCTTGCAATGTAGGTGAGTTTCGATTTACCCCCCTTTATTATTTTTTTTGGATTCCCCCCCTGCAATATTTTTTTTTTACCCCCCTAAACGTGCAATTTGAACACTGAATGGGGGGGGGGGGGGGGGGGGGGGGGGTAAACAAAAAAAATATTAAAGGTGGGGGGTAACTTTGACGCTTAGGGGGCAAAATACATAGAATTTTTTCATTTCAAGGGGGATTCAAAATATTTTTTTACATGGGCTAATCTGAAACTCGTCTACATTAAAGGGAGTGTTGTATATTTAACTCAATATTTAAATACAAAAAATTTCTATTTAACAAATAAATCGGAAAAATGGGGAGTTACAACTCTCCCCCACAGAACAAATTTTCTCCCTCGAAAATTACCTGAAGGAAACAAAGCCGGATACGACTCCCTCATCTAGCTCTCTAGCTCCCAAGTCACATTTCCACCAGGTGGTCCTCCCCACATCACCTTCACCAAGGCAATCTCCTTACCACCCAACTGTTTCACTTCGAGATCTAGAATTTGCATGGGTGATGCCTTAACAGTAAGGTTCTCTCTCGTATGTACATCGTCCACTTGGATCACATGAGACAGATCCAGAATGTATCTCCTCAACTGGGACACATGAAACACATCATGAAGATTAGCAAGTGGTGGTGCCAAGGTAATCCGATAGGCCACCTCTCCTATCCTCTACAAGATCTTATATGGACCAACAAAATACGGCGTGAGCTTTCGAGACTTCAAAGCTCGACCCACACCAGCTACCGACGTAACTCGCAAAAACAAATGGTCTCCCTCTTGGAACTCTAGTGCTTTCCTCCTCTTATCATGGTAGCTCTTCTGGAGACTCTGCGAAGCTATCATCTTCTCTTGGACCATCTTGATCTTTTCAAATGTTTGCTACATAATCTCAAGTCCAAGCACAACACTCTCACCCGGATTATACTAATACAAAGGTGTCCCACACCTCCTACCATATAAAGCTTTGAACGGGGCCATTGGAATACTTGAATGGAAGATGTTATTGTAAGTGAACTCAATCAATGATAAGTAGTTATCCAAAACATCTCCTTGTTCTAGCACACAAGCCCTCAACAGATCCTCTAAGGATTGGATAGTCCTCTCCGTCTGACCATTCGTCTACAGATGATAAGAAGAACTTAACTTTAGCTTAGTACCATATGTTTCTTGCAAACTCTGACAAAACCTAAAAATAAATCTCATATATCTATCTGATACAATGCTCGGCGGAATACCATGCAGGCTAAAATTTTTATCAATATATAACTCATCCAACTTCTGCAAAGGATAAATGATCTTAATCGGAACAAAATGGGCCAATTTCTTCTGCCTATTAACAATAACCCAAATGGAATCACATCCCTCCGTCATCTTCAGAAAACTTGTCACCAAATCCACAGAAATGCTATTCCACTTCCACTCAGAAATACTCAACGATTGCATGAGACCCAACTGCTTCTGATGTTCAATTTTTGACTTCTGACATGTCAAATAAGCATAAACAAACTCAGTTACTTCCTTCTTCATTCTGAGCCATCAAAACATTTTCTTCAAGTCTTAATACATCTTAGTGGCACCGGGATAAATACTCAAACCACCTGTATGATCTTCCTCAAGAATACTCTTCTTAAGTTCAGGTACATCTCGTACACAAACCTATCTCTAAACCTCTTTACACCATTCTCGTAGATTCTAAAATCACCTCTTTTACCTTTATTGATTAACACTAGCTGGTCAACCAATATCACATCGATTTTCTAACCTCCTTTGATATCTTCAAGGATACCACTGGTACGCTTCAACATACCTAACTTCACACTATTTAGGGTCTCTTCACATACCAAACTCATGTCTCTAAATTGCTTGATCAATTCTAATTGTCGAACCATCAACATCGACATATGCAATGACATCCTACTCAAAGCATCAACAACCATATTGGCTTTACTCGGATGGTAACTCAAGTCAAAATCATAATCCTTCAGAAACTCAAGTCATCTCCTCTGCCTCATATTTAACTCTTTTTGATCGAATAAATACTTTACACTCTTGTGATCACTTAACACTTCAAATCTAGAATCAAACAAATAATGTCTCCAAATCTTCAACACAAACACTATTTAGAATCTGAACTCTGATCATAAGTAACGCAAATTAGAGAACACAATTCAACCCCCATTCTTGTGTATTTTCTCACCTTCAGTTGGCATCAGAGCATGGTCTGTGCGTTACACTTAACAGTGGTGCATATAGAGATCCAAAGAGAAAAATATGTCTGCTAAAGATTTTGTTCAAGAAGGAATCAAGTACCATATGAAAAATTAGTACTCTGTTAATCCTCCCATCTTCAATGGTAACTCCGTTGAACTTGAATGGTGGTAAAGCAAAACATACTCATATATCACCGGTCTTGATGAAGATCTATGGAATATCCTTGAAGAGGGTATTGCTATAGAAGTTGATGGTGTTGGAATGATCAAAGATAGAAAATCTCTCACACCAGCTCAGAAGAAGCTATAACAGAAATCATCCTAGAGTTAGAGGTATTCTGGTAGATGCTTTACCTCATTCTGAGTATATCAACATCATTGATAAGTCTACTACTTAGACAATCTTTGAATCCTTATGTTCAACATATGAAGGGAATCAACAAGTCAAGGAAGTTAAAGCCAATCTTTTGGTACACCAATATGAGATGTTCAGAATGAAGGACGATGAAGATATTGGAACCATGTTCTCCTAGTTTCAAGTTCTTGTATCTGGTCTTCAAGTGCTTAAAAATAGTTACACTTCATCTAATCATGCCAAGAAAATTCTGAGAAGTCTGCTTGCTAGATTCAGACCAAAAGTCACAGCTATTCAAGAAGCCAAAAATTTGAATATGCTGAGTTTTGAAAGTTTGATTAGAAATCTTCAAAGTCATGAAACAGAATCGGATGAAGATAATCTTTCAAAGAAATCAACTTCCCTCAAGCTTGTTAAAAAACTTCCTATGGAATGTCTGATGATGATGAGGAAGTGGCTTTCCTTATCAAAATATTCTATCAGCTGACTAAAAGGAATGAGAAATATGTTGATGGAAAGAGTAACTTCAGAAGCTTCAGAAATAATCACACTTCAACTGATTATCCCAATCTTTAGAGCAAGGAAAAAAAGCTACCAAACAGAAAAACCCAAAAAGAGAATGTCAGAGTGCTTCGAAGCATATCTTGATGAAGCTGACAAATTTGAGGATTCAGAAAGAGATGAAAAGAGTAATCTGGCACTCCTAGCCATTACATCTTCTGAAGATGCATATGAATCCAGGAATGAATCAAATATTGAGGAGAAAAAGGTAACTTCTAATCTATCTTGCTTCAATAAATTTTTTATGTGCTCATGATCTTTCAAGTTGTTTTAACAAACAAGCTGGAATCATGAAGCTAGAGATTGACCATCTAAAAGAATATCTAAAAATCTCTAAAGAGAAAATCACGTCTCTTGAAAAATATTGTTTATCACCTTGATAAACAGGAGTCTGCCTTACAAGATCAAATCTTAAGTGACTCCATGGCTCCTAAGGATGATGAAGGCTATCATAGAATTTGTGTTAAAGAACAATTTGTTGAGAAACCTTTCAATTCTTTTTATTCTGGCAATACTCAGACAGTGCTGGAAACTTATTTTATGCTAAACTCTGATAACAAACATTATCTTAATCCATGTCAGTAAGAGATTTCAAAATCAAGGATTATAAAGTCAAAAGATTTGATAATAGATGAATCCAGGATAATGAAATCAAAGACTCTTCTAAGAACATATTTTGTTAGAGCCAAAACTCATCCTAGAATTAAATTCTTTAATGAATCAAGGAACTACTATCAGATTAAGGCATGGAGTAAAAGAAGGCTGTTAGAACTAACATTATAGGACCCACAAGATATGGGTACCGAAATCCAAAATTGTATTTGTTGCAGATATTACAATAGAAAGGAGCTAGGCATCTTCCATGATACCTGATCAATGGTTACTTACAACAAATGATGGAAGAAAAGCCTACATACCAAACTCAAACTCTGAAAGATGCAAAAAGTGTGAAGTTTAGAGAAGAAAGTGGAATCACTAGCATAAGTACCTTTGACTCAAGATCCACTTAATTCAGGATTCATATTCCATGGTCAAATCTGAATACTCTCTTGAAGCTTGACCAAGAAAAACTAAAAAAAAAAAGGTATGTTTACTTCTTTACTTTGCAAACTCCTAGACTCAATGAAATATTTAAGTATGAGTGAATACAAAGTCTCTGTTAGATCTCTAGAGAAATTATTTTTATTGATAACAAAAGAATCTTCAGGAATCTTTAAAAAGAAACCATGTTGTACTTGACCATACTGAATAAGACATTAACTAGAAGACGGTCATATTTATGGAAACAATATTCTCACCTTTTGTGATAATATTGCTGCTGGTCAGTAGTCAGAGAAACCAATTCAACATTCATGAATCAAGCACATCTATCTGAAAAACTAAAATTCAGTTTCAAGAGAAAATGTTTAACTCTGAATAGAATATCAAAGAATAATGACTAATAGAAGAAGTCTCACTCAAAGTCTAATCTTACTAGACCCTGATGACAGGTAACCTCTAAAAAATTGTCAGTCTTTGAGATTCAAAAAAGGAATCTTTGCTTCTGATAAGCAATTTAAGTAAAAAATTCTTTTAAAATCCTTGACTTACTTAAATTCCATAAAGTTGAGAATCATCTGGTGTGTTCAAGAAATTTGTTGGGTAAGAATTCTTGGGTAATGAAGTTTTCTTTTAGTACATCTATGGTCTATATCCCTTGTCTTTTTGAAACATAATTTCTTGTCACCTTTTCTGTCCTTCTGACAAGATTCTTATTCCTTTGTGTTTAGAATCTTGTTCAGATCTTTATTTATATTCTCCTCATCTGTGTTGATCAAACCAAACCTGAGATGAACTCTCTAGTCAATTCTTCACCGAATCAACTAGTTGTCATCAATGAAAAGTTTGTGAATTTTGAAGAGTTATTTAAGCTAGGTTTTAACTTTTGGAAGATTGTTTCTGAACAAGGTTAGGATGGATACTTTGAAATGCTCCATGGTTTTACTTATCCAAATCTTGTCAAAGAATTTTGGGTAAATGCATCCATTGTTGAGCTAAATTTTGATTATTCTATCTTTCCAGGGTTTCTGATGTTTCTATAACAGTAACCTCTAAGACGATTGCTAATGTAATCAACTGCGAGGAGATTGGAGAAATCCTAGATACTCTTTTTGGGAATACTATCTTCCTACTTGGGGTACTTTTGTAGATCCATCAAACCTTTCTCAAGTTTCAAATCTTTGTCCTGATGCAATTGTTTGGAAACAGATTCTGAACTCAAACTTGTTACCTAAGGACAAGGATCTAGACCTTGTGGATTTTATTGAAAAAGATTTGCTACTTCTTCTCAATTCAAACATACTGATTGATCTACCTCAAATCATGTTTGACCATATGAAAAGACTTTTTCATCCTTTCACAAGGGAAGGACTTTCTTCATTCCTTATGGACGAGTTCTTTCTGAACTGTTAATCCAACAAGGAATTGTCATAACATTAAAGGACGATTCTTCTAAAATCTGGAGAGATAAGTTTGAAGCTATATATGAAAGGCTCTAATATTGGAAATATGAAATATATGCCTTGTAACTGTTATCATCTTGTATTAAGCACTCTTTAATAAAAAGGTTGTTTGTGTTCTTATGTTGTTTTCTTTTAAAGTTGTTATATGTACAAATCATGTGTTATTTAGAGAATAAAAAATTAGGATCAAATACTAGAAATAAGCAACATTCTCATTAAAATATTGGTAGTTTATACATCTCTGTCAAGAATTTTCTAGGCATTTGGATATGCTCTTAGGCATTCCCTAGGATCATTTGACATATCTAGATTGTTCAAGTAGTCCTCTCAATCTTCTTTTGCAAACTCAATAGTCTCCTTCTTTAGGATACTTTTGAGTTTTAACCTAGAAGTCCCTTTCCTTCTACGTGTCTTAACAAAAGTTGTTGTTGTTGTTGTATGTGCCTTTGAAGAAATCTGCTTGTTTGAAGACTCTTCAGTTGCTATATTCTTCTCGTTTGCCTTAGTTGCTGCTCTTAGCAATTTCGCCTTTCTAAAATCTTTCTTTGGAATCCATATTTGTTTTTACTTATACATTTTTGAGTTCTAAAGTGATTTGGATAGATAGTATGCTAGTCGTTTTATAGAGTTCATTCATTTGTTACCTTGAGTCTTTATTGTCTCTGTGTTGATTTATCAAATCAATCTTTTAGCTCTTGATTCTTGGAAAGCGATGGGTAGTATATAACCCTAATAATGATTCTCCTAAACAACTATATATGTCATTTAACAGCGATTTATTTTTAAAATGTGTTTTTCTTTTTTACTTCATATATGCAAATTTCAGAAAATATAAAAAAGAAAGAAAAAGATTGTACTGCATGTAATGTAATAGTGGTTAACAAAAACTTTCATTAATCATAAGAAAAAGATTACAAAAAGATGAAGATATTAACTTGAATTAATCTTCTTCTAATGCCCTAAGACTCATGTCATCTCCAGAATCAGAAATGACAATCTGAACCACCCTTATCTCTCGGGTTCTCTTCTTCTTCTTCTTCTTCTTCATTGCCACCTTCATAGGTTTCAATGCAGTCTTTAAAGGATCTGCTTTAGAAGCTTCAGAACTATCTGGGATTTGGTGACTCTGTGTCTTCAGACTTATGGTGTATTCTGAAACCTCCATTATTATGGAGACGTTGGTACTCTCAAATGTTGCTTCCATGGTGTTATGAAATATGATTGATGAAAAATACTAAGGGTGTGCTTGCTTTTATAGTGAAGTCTGGGTAGACCAAGCGGTTGGATGGGATCTTTTTCTTGATCATTGGAAGTGTTGTAACCAATAACTATTAAAAACGCATTATACACACTTTTAATGCTCTCTTACTTAAACTATTCCCCTTCTTTGGGAACTACTCAAGTAATGATGATCTGTTTTACATTTATTTAAGTCTTTTTATTTTCTTTGTTTCATATTTACTTTGTTTTGCTTTTAATTTATTCTCTCAGCTTTAAAAATTTTTTATTTAACTATTTAATGTGACAAAAGGGGGAGAAATATATAGAAGTATTTTAAGAGAATCTGAACCCTACAAATTTTATTAGTTATTTATTTTAATTTTTTGTCATTTAGAATTATGTACAGTTATTTGTTTACCCAGGAGTTATGTTTTATTTTTCTTGAATATAGAACTTAAGAGGAGCTTACAAACCTTAACTTTGAACTATTAGACTCAGGGAGAGCTTACAAACCTCAGACTCGGACATTGTCAAGTAAATTAAAATAGCCCAACATTGTTCTTAAATACTTATGTTTGTCATCATCAAAAAATGGGAGATTGTTAGAACATGATTTTTTCATGACATATATCCTTTAGGTTTTGATGAAAACAAAGTATTGAAAGAACAATTGTATTATCTAATGTGTGTTCTAAGCATGCAGGTTCCAAAGCTGAAAGAGAATCTATTCAGAATCTGTTAAGAGAACACATTTGAGAGAAGCTGAGTTCTTGGCTTTTGGTGGTTCAGAATTGAAGGACGTTCTTTAGTAAAGTCTGATGATATATGATTGCGTAGAATCTAAACCTGAATGTATCAGCATCAGAAGAGCAATATGTTATCTCTACACCCATTGAATGTATCAACTTTTGATGATCATTCAGGACCATAGACAAAGCTAAGTGATTCGTACTGCATAAAGTAAGCTACATTGTCAAATCAGTTTATTAGCTAGAGTTTGTGTTCACATGACTCAAGAAGAGTTGACATGCTTTATGGATATCCACTCTCAACGGATCTATAGTACAACTTACAAGGAAGATGTTGTAAGAACAAGAGTTAGTTCTGCATCAACACCTCTGAGTTTTGATGATATCAAACAAGTATGTTTATATGAACAATTTTATAAGACTAATGTTTGTTATTTGTGAGAGTCTAACAAACAGGTTCTGCTTCTATTAAAATGGCGTGAATATGATGTTTAAAAGAGAATACTTCGCCTACGCGCTTTACTTGATGTGCTAAATCATTTCATAAGAATATGAAGATCGTAGACTCTGATATAATATATAAAGAAAACAAGTTCTGAAAGCATGAAGACTGAGGTTCTGAAGAACAAAGTCCAAATGCTAAAGATTTACACTCTTTAGATAAAGGTTCTGATGACTCAACTATAGACCTTATTCATGCTTCAACTAAATACTATCATAAGCCTCTGAAG
This sequence comes from Lathyrus tuberosus, assembly GCA_022829125.1. Taxonomy (NCBI): domain Eukaryota; kingdom Viridiplantae; phylum Streptophyta; class Magnoliopsida; order Fabales; family Fabaceae; genus Lathyrus; species Lathyrus tuberosus. Next base: position 2,062,439 of record JALAZF010000222.1, on the reverse strand, counting down.
AAATGATGACAACGTTCTAAGCAAACAAGGTTCTGAAGATCAAGTGCTAAAGACTCCGAAGGCGCAGCTCTGAGGACTCCAAGACTTGAAGATCTTAAAGAACCAAGCTACGTTTTCCCTTCTTACTCATGCTTGCAGAAGCCTCTGAAGTTAAGAAGACTAGAAGACTAAGCAACGAAGTTCAAACGAAGATATCTTGGTAACTGTGCAAAAGTTCAAATGAAGATTTCTTGGTAACAGTGCCAACGAAGATATACTGATAAGATAGGATGCAAAAGGTTTTATCTGTCCTCACGTTTCTACCAAACCGCCGTCAACAGTCATGATTACTTTGGAATGGTTATTTTTACTCGGCTATAAAAGGACTTGATGATTCAAAGAATGATAACAAATTCGCCGATTCAAACACACTCTATTTTTATTATTATCATTCAAAAATTCATTTTTCTGTGCTGTAAAATAGTTTACATATTCAGCTTGTGCTAGAAGCAATACCTTGTAAACAAAACTGTTTTCAAACTGTTGTTTGGAATTCCTTGAGAAAAACCTGGTGAGGTTAGATTTCTTGAGAAGTCTAGGACTAGTGAGAGTCTTAGAGGTTGTTCCTTAAGAGAGACCAGTGTGGTTAGATCTCTTGAGAAGTCTACAACTTAAAGAGATTTAGAGGTTGTTGTTAGTCACCAGTAGTTAGGCTTGTGCATTGTATTAATCTGATTGATTAGTGGATTAAGACCTCGATTGACAGAGGCGAAATCACCTTGGCGGGTGGACTAGATTAACTTGAGAAATTCTCAAGTGAACTAGTATAAACATACTGTGTTATCTCTTTCAAGCTTCATAAAGATTATCACTCATAAATTAAAGAGGTGTTAAAAAGAGGTCTGTATAAAAGAAAAGATTTTATTTTAAGAAAAACCAATTCAAACCCCCCTTTCTTGTGTTTTTCACACCTTTAATTGGTATCAGAGCTCCGGTTCTGAGTTGATAAAAAGGTTGAATTTTTATCAAGCACTTAACAGTGTTTAGTACCGATCCAAGTGTGAAAAACAATGGTTGAACCTGAATCAAATATTACTACAAATGAAAGAGATTTTTATAGTGCAAAACCTCCTATATTTGATGGGGAAAACTTTGACTATTGGAAAGACAGAATTGAAAGTTACTTTCTAGCTTTTGACTTAGATCTATGGGATCTGGTAGTTGATGGCTACAGTTACCCTGTAGATTCTTAAGGTAAAAAGATTGCCAGAAGTGCACTAACAGATGCTCAAAAGAAAACTTACAAGAATCATCACAGAGCAAGAACGATTCTATTAAATGCAATTTCATATACGGAATATGAAAAGATCACAAAAAAAGAAACTGCAAAGTCTATTTTTGAGTCTCTTCGAATGACTCAGGAAGGCAACGCTCAAGTAAAAGAGACAAAGGCTCTTGTACTAATCCAGAAATATGAGGTCTTCAGAATGGAACACGATAAATATGTGGAAACTATGTTTTCAAGATTCCAGATGCTTGTTGCAGGACTCAAAGTTCTGGACAGAGGTTATTCTACTGCTGATCATGTCAAGAAGATTATCAGAAGTCTGCCTGTCAAATGGAGACCAATGGTAACAGCCTTGAAACTAGCAAAGGATTTAAACAACATAAGTCTTGAGTGTAACACCTCAAAATTTTCCCTCATGTTTTAGTTTTAACTGGCTTATGTTTCATTGCATTCTTGCATTATCATCTTTGCATATCATTGGCCTTAGCATGGGATCAGGGTATCTAAGTCCAATTAAAGGAGTCTTGAGCCTCAAGATATCTTAATTGGCCCATTATCTCATCATATGATCAAGCTTGACAAGAAATTCCAAGTGAATCACATTCTCCTAACTAGTGCAAAATTAGGATTTTGGGATTCTTGAGTATAACACCCCAATGGTTAAGATCTTTGAGCTTTTATCATCTCTAAATGGCATATCTCATCATTGTTTGAGAGGATACACATCATACTCAGAGGAATTTGGATTTGGAGGATGTGCTGATTCCTCCTAGACTGGGGGCACCAAAACTAGGGTTTGCCATAAAGTCAGTTTATTTCTGATTTTTTGGGCAATACTTGATTATATGGTATTCCTCATGTCCTTAAGTGGCTAAGATTGAAGGATTGTCCATTAATTTGGTTTAGAAGGGCTTCAATTGATCAATTGACTGAAAATAAGGAGAATTAGGGAAAAGTCAACTGTGCAGAGGAAAAAGTCAACTCTTGACTTTTTGAGGTCAATTTCATGTTCCTCATCTAAAATGTGTTCCTTGATGAAGATTTGATCAAGGAATGTCTAGGGTTTCATCAAAAATCAAGAAAGATTCAAAGTTGCCAAATTTAGAAACTTAGGGTTTCCATTTATGGCAAGTTTTGTCAAGTTGAAGGGTCAATTTTGAAGCATTATTTCTCCAAGCTCCAAGCTCCAAATTGAAAGTTTATGGAGGCCTATCAAAAGTTCATATTTCAAGCTTCAAAACCATACCAAGAACATCCTTATTGGATTAAAATTGAGAGAGATATGATGGATTAAAGTTGAGACAAATCAAGGCAAAGTAGCAAGTCATGACCAGTCAGCAAGCAGTAATTTTCACAAACACTTGGTGAACATGTTGTGTCCAAGTTCAAGGGCAAATATCTCATTGATGGAGGCTTCAATTTGAAAAATTTTCAACATCAATATTGTTCCCCTTCATCTCCTCTTCAACTTTGATGTTGAACAATTTTTCATCTGATCAACCATGTGAGAGACATATTGGTTCAAAGTGGAGATCCCTAACTGATTCATCCCATGCACACATGAGCCAGGCACGACCAAGACAAGTTGGTCAGCCAACCCAGTCATGACCAAGAGATTTCAGGTACATTTTTAAGCATCTTAAGGGATTCAATTGTGTTCGTTTTGAACACCAATGTTGTTGTCCTCCATCCTTTCTTTCCATAGCCACCTATTGTTGTTGTTGCTTTACACGCACATCATACACCAACATTGCCTCAATTGTCCAAACACTCTCTTTCACTCTCAATACACCTCACACACTCTTTACCATAAGTGTGCAAACAAAAGAGAAGTGAGAAACTTGCAGAGCAAGCTGTAAGGTTGCTAACACCACCAATCTAATACGTCATCATCACCATTCAACTTAGTCTTCACCATAACACTCCATGTTACTCTCCTCACCCTAACAAAACAACATAACCCGAGTTCACTCACTCTCTTTCAAGTCATTTGTTAACCTCACTCACTTAACTAGAGTTCTAACTGTCAACCATGATAGTTAGAGCTTAACCACACATATATAAGGAAGCTTCTAACAGAATTGCAAGAAAATTGATTCATTCTTCACTTTTCTCAAACTTTTCACACACACTCTCTCTCAATTTGCTCTCACTCTCTCTCTCGAAGCTTCTGGTACCTTGAATATCTCTAAATTCTTCATCACTATTCTTCATCAAGAAGCATTAATGGAGTAGAGAACGAAATTTAAGTTGTTACATCAAGTTGATTTTCACCTTCTTCACTGAATTACAAGCACAACAAGTTCTTAATAGCCTTTATTTGGCTGGTTTTGGGATTAAGCAAGTAAAAGGAGCCTCACCTCTGGTTTTCTTTGATTCAAGATTCCACTATAGTTTAGGTTTTTTCTACTTTCTTTCTCTGCGTTTTAAGCTGTTTTGAACTTGTTTTTGCATGATTGGAGCTCAATAGGAGCAATGTAACATCTGACTAGTTGATAGGCACCTTAGGTGCTTAGTTGAAATTTCTAGGGCAAAGTGTTTCTCTTCGGTTTGTTTCACTTGTGTGTTGTTTTTGAAATCTAATGGTGGATTCGTGATCTACGTGGAGAGAGGAAAAGAATGATGTATGATTTGTCCATTTCTGTGGAAGTTAGAACCTGAGCATGGTGGTTGCTCGCCGGAGAAGACGACCGGAGTCTTCTCCGGCCACCTGAGTTCATCAACTCACCTGAACCCTAGCTATTTCTCAGATTAAAACATGGTCGTTGATGCTTTTTAATCCAATGCACAAGAATGCGCCAGCGCATTAATGAGAGGTGTGGTGTGTCACGTGATTTATTTTCCGATCCTTGTGATTCCATGTGTCTGTTACATGTTAGTTTATCATATGCTTGCATCCTTATCCACATGATTCGTTTACTTTGCCTGATCATCTTGCTATGACTAGATCCAAGGGCTCTCTTTGAGTCAATCATGTTGACTAAGAACACCACATGCGCTGCAGGCCAGTCAGCCAGAAAGTAACTCTAGTCAGCCTCTATATTTTCAACAATCCCATCTACGCGCCAAATTGTTATTCGTTGATGCATTGACGAAGGGATGACACCTATGTCGTGTATCCATTCCTTGCCTAAGAGAAGGTTATAATTTTCCTTTGACACAATTACCATAAACATTGTCGGCCTTGTGATGGTTCCGACAGTTAGATCTACTAGTATTACACCCATAGTGGTTCCCACTTTTCCCTCATAATTCGACAACACCATGTTATGAGGTTTGGTGTCGAAATCATCTTTTCCAATTTTCTTAAGCATATAATGCGGCATCAAATTGACAGTCGATCCTCCATCAACCAAAATCTTATTAACCCCTATATTACCCACTTTTCCTTTTATAAACAGGGGTTTGAGGTGGCTCCTCATTGAGTCACTTGGTCTTTCAAAAAATGCATTTTGTTCTTCAACGCATCCATTATTCATGATATAATAGCAAACGGGCCTGTGTCTGGCCGTTTCGACCTCCATAGCCTCTTCTTCATCTTCGACTTCCATTACCTAGTCATACTCCCTAGGGAGCACTGAGACCACGTTAGACATCACGTCGAAGGATGCCTCTGACTCTGAATTAAAATTGTCTGTCATTTCATCATCCCTGGTTACTTCCTCCTTTGACGACACTTGTACTGGAGCAACGAGTGGCTTTTCGACTTTCAATTCTTCCTTCCGAGTCGAAGTTTGAACATTGATGCTAGTTTCTGGCTTGGCTTTTCCTGCAGCCTCCTTCTCGGCCTTCTTTCGACGTTGGTACCTCCTCCACTGTGACTTGGTCATAGGATTCTTGCCCTTATAATTTTTAGAAGGGTAAGTCACCTTCTTAGACTTTTGGAATTCTTTCTTGTATGATACGGAAGATCCCCGCTATACTTTGAAGTCCTTCCATTTCCCTTGTCCTTGGGCTTATCGGATTGGATTAACCCACCTGTCGTCTGGAGCTTTATTGGTAGGTTCGAATCTTTCTCCAGAAGGCCTCCAATTTCCCCTTCTTTTTGCTCTCTCCACTCCCTCTAAGTTTTGTGCTGCTTTTTTGTGGAAGACGGCACTACAACGAGGGCAAAACATTACCTCAGATCTTTTCCTCTGGCATCTATGTATGAAATCTGCCAGATTTTCTTCCTCCTTGGGATACGCCAGTTTATGATACTCCTCCCTTCGACGTTCTTCGTCAACTTGCGCTGTAACGTTCTGAGATACTTCTACCATATTCACGTTAGCAGTTGACTCAGTTGCAATGCTTAGTTTATTCATCTTCAGACTGAGGCCTTCATTGACCTCATGTTCCTTCTTCATACAGTTGAAGTCTTCAGTGATTTTCTTCGTTAGCACCTTTGGGAGCAAACTCTTGGAAACCTGTTGACTGATGAATCCGACAACTTTGTTCTTTGGATCCTCCATGGTCCTTTGGAGAATACCAACTGCAGCCTGTTTGTAAGAACCCTTAGTAGTTCCTTCGTTAATTTGGGAGAAACCATCAGTGGTCTCATTGTTGATTTGGACAAAACCTCAGTAGTTTCGTTGTTAACTCTGGCGAAACCTTCAGTAGTTTCCTTGTTGGTTTGGACAAAACCGTTAGCAATTTCATTGTGCATTTGGACGAAACCTTCAGTAGTTTCGTTGTTGTCGCCATCAGTGGCCTTAGCAATGTAGTTCTCAATGATCTTTTTGTCAAGGTCTTCAGTAACCTTAACCATCACAGCATAGTTCACGAAATCAATTGTAACTTCGACCCTGTCACATTCGTTGGCGGGATCATCAGCAACCTCCATCATATTTACGTTGTTGTCGAAGCCATCAGTAGCCTCGATCATCTCCACATTGTCTCCGAAGCCCCTAGTGGCTTCAACCATATTTACCATGGATGGCTCTGTATAGTGGGCCTCAACTACTTGCAACGAGTTTGAATCTGCCTTCACCTGGGACTTCGACTTGTCGCCAAATTTGAGCCTTCCATATCTGATTGCATTCTGCATTGATCCCTGAAAAGGAAACATTGAGATGTTTTATGACCCAAAAAATTATGGTATTTGTAAAAAACCTCTCTTTTCTGTTGTTCTAAAGGAGGCACTTTAGTACCAGGTGACACTATCATTTGGCCATCCTTGACTAATAAATCAAATATTTCATCACATTGTGTAACGTCGAATGTATAAGTTCTTTTGGGGAACTGTAGCACGAGTTTTTGCGTGGTTGCAAAGCACTATCGCTTTGGGGTACTATAGTTCGATTCATTTTTTATCCTATTAAGCTGATTAAGGAAGGGAAATAGATGTCTCCAATTAACCCTGCTTGCAAACTGAGTTTGAACAGATGACTGTTGGTTTACAGATGCTATAAAGATTGTGGGTCTCTCTTAGGTTATTTTGTTAAAAAAAAACAGTGTCTGGGCTATTGGTAGGATGTTAGGACTGATGCTTTTTATTGATGTATGAAGGGACGGGATTTTGGGTTTTTGATTAGTATGCTCGCTAAGATTTTTCAATCTTATGCCTACGTATTCCTGTTTAACGAAACAGGGAAATCATAGCGATCGTAGTTCCTCCTATTCTATGGGAGGAAAAAGGTTGTTTTGGTGTCTTGTTCAAAGCCCAAGACGTGAAGCTAAACGTGGTTTGTATCTTGTTCAAAACCCAAGATGTGAAGCTGAAGGGTCTATTTGTATCTTGTTCGAAGCCCAAGATGTGAAGCTAAAGGGGTTTGACTTTAGAGAGAATTTGTCATCTCTAAAGGGGGGTGTTTGGTCTGTTTGTCACAGCTGTTAGGTACTGGTTATAAAGCAGAATTACTTTAACTGGGATCTGTGAATCTAGCAATGCCATAATTTCCTTTATAGGGGATTTTTAACCTGAAGGAGAAGACTTTAACTCAGTTTAGAGTAATGCCATTTTTCCATAGGAATTTCTCATGCTAAAAGAGGGACAGTAGCGTGGATGTAAATAATCCAGAGGCTTGCCGCTTACAGCAATTAGATGAAGGAAAAGGAGTTGTTGATGTTTGTATATTGTGAGCAAGGCACAGATTTTGATGCTAACAGGTTGATTGACTCAACCGAGCTTTTCTTATACAAAGCCTAAGAGGAGGCTATTGACCCAACAAGAGGGTGCTTTTATGTGTCTCGTACGAAGCCCGAGAGAGAGGCTAAAAGGGTTGACTCAACAAGAAAGTGCTAACAAGTGACTGACTCAACAAGAGAGTGTTTTTATATGTGTCTTGTACGAAGCCCAAGACGGAGGCTAAAAGGTTTTGACTCCATATGAGGGTCTTTTATACTCAACAAGAGAGTGGTTTTGTATCTCGTACGAAGCCCGAGATAGAGGCTGAGAGGGAAGTAACTCAACAAGAAAGTCTTTTATACTCAACAAGAGAGTGATTTGGTATCTCGTACAAAGCCTGAGGTGGAGGCTAAAAGTGGGTTGACTTAACAAGAGAGTCTTTTATACTCAACAAGAGAGTGATTTTTATCTCGTACGAAGCCCGAGATGGAGGCTAAAAGGGATTGACTCAACAAGAGAATATGAAAAGGTTAGCTTCGCCAGAGAGAATCATTGTACAAAGCCCAAGAGGAGGCTATTATGCTGGTGACTGTTTTAGTTTAGTGACAGGTCCAGTATGTTGGATAAAGAGAAAATCAGTTCTTATGAATATTAAAGGTAAGGTTGTGCTTTAGGATTGATCAGAGGATCAGGGTTATTTCCTGTTCTTTAAGGAAATGGGAAATCCAAAGGGTATTCAGACTATCCAAGTCTACTGGTGTTTTGGAGAAATTGATTCTCGGATAGTGAGTGATCTTTGTATAATGCCCAAGAGAAGGATGGTATGTTAAGGGATGAAGGTCAACCCATTAACATGCCTGACACTTGACTCAGAAAGACAGCTCTAGCAAATTGATGACTAGGTTCTGTTCCTATACATGTAGAGGTCTCTGGGTCCTTGTACTAAGCCCAAGAGAAGGCATGAGAGCTTTTAAGAAGCTGAAGGGTCCTTGTACAACGCCCAAGAGGAGGCGGGGATGCTTTTAAGAAGCCTGTGGGTCCCCAAACCCTCAGAAGTTTAAGACATGCCATTCACCGAGAATAGATCAAGCCAGGAAAGTCCGAGAATTTGGAAGAAACTCAAGAGATGCCATTCACGGAGAAAAGATCATCCCTGGGGAGTTAGAGTTTCTTTGACGATTTCTAAGGGTGACAGTCTGAGAAAGGGTTCACTGAGAATGCTACCTTTCACGTCTCCATATTGTTTAACCCCAAGAGGAGGGATGACTGTGTCTGGTAATCCTATGGGGATCTAGTTTTGTTTGTATTTAAGAGTGACTAACAGGGCTTTACCTAGTGCTAACGTAGTTGCTGGGGAAAACTCTAAATAACTATACTAGTATTACGTAGTGGATATTTGGCAAATATATAAAAGTTTGTGAAAGAAGACTTACAGTGAGCAGCCCCACAAGACAGTTTTATATATATATATATATGAAAGCGGATAAAGAAAGCGGGTAAACACTTACTTGGTTGTAGAGCTTCCATGCTGTTTGGTTAGTTTGTTCAACAAAGAAACCTTTGATAACAATATTATATTCAAAATCAAAGGAGAAAGTGCTTTGAAAAGATTGTTGGGGCTTACAGCTCAAGGAGAGGCCCAAGGATTTATCAGTGATTGCAATGTTGTTTGAAATTGTACAGGGACTTATACAAGTGACTAAGGCCCAAAAAGGTTTTCTGTATAAAGGGATGGGTCTTACACTCTCTCAAGAGGCCCAAAGGTGTTTAAAGAAAAATAATGGGGCTTATAACACGAGGGCAGGCCCATATGATTTGTTTTTGAATTGGCGATCGCGCCGAGATTTCTTTACCGTACTAGGTCTTATATAATGTATTGAGGCCCAAAAAGTTTTGGTTAAAAGGGGGTCTGGGTCTTACACTCTATTAGAGGCCCAAAGGTTTATTTTTATACAAGTGGTGGGGCTTACAACTCAAGGAGAGGCCCAAAGATTTTTTGTGAAAAAGGCGATGATTGTGTCGAACCTTTTGATGGTATTGGGACTTATACAATACACCGAGGTCCAAAAAGTTTTGTATTTACAAAGGGTTGTGTCTTACACTCTACCAAGAGACCCAAAGGTGTTTGAAAAAGATTTGATGAGGGTTGAATTAATCAAAACCCTAATTTGTTTTCAAAATATATTTTAATTGAATAAAATTTCAATTAAAATGATCAAAATTGTTAAACATGTGGAAAACAAATTGTGATCTTGGATTAATGTTTCAAAAAATTATGTTTCTATTCTCAAAATGATATGAAATAAATAATATTTTTGGGAAGATTTGGGAAAATAAAATATTTTAACATTATTGTGAATTATTAAAAAAAGAACCAACTCAAAATCATTAAAACTCAGAGATAAATTAATTTTTGAATCAATTAAATAAAATCACAAAATTCAAATATTCAAATGTTCAAAAATGGCGCCAAGAACATTGCAAGAACACGCGCCACCCTCTATTTCTGCGGATTTGCGTTTTCTATCCAATCTCACTGAATACTTGATGATATCATGCAATCTACATATCAATCTACTTGTTTTCACCTCACGATCATGTCTATGGTCTTTAATTTCATTTATTTTAAACATGGAATAAGAAATCAAAGAGAAACCTCAAGAACCCTAAAATTTGCATGAAGGTTCAGAAATTCCATACACGATTCAAACAAAGCAATTGATTGAGGGAAAACACTCTATGCATGATTATGAACATATGGCCAAATTATTGTGCAGCAAAAAATGCATGGATCATAGAGTTAGAAGAGCTCATGGTTACCTCTTGCAGCTGGTGATCGTGTTTTGTGTTAGAGGTGTTACAGCTTAGTTCCAAGGATATGGACAACTTCCCTAGGTGCTATGGAGTGTGTCTGGATGCTTGGAGTGGATTGAAATGATCTGGAACTTGAGATGGTACCCCAACTGCAAATCTGTCAAGAACTTGAGCAATTGGCTAATGATTTTGTGATTTTTGTGTTCCAGATGTTGTGTGAGTGTTTGGATCACTTCTATATGATGTTTATGAGGTGTGTGTGTGTGTGTGATTGGTTTGATTGGAATAGCTCTCAAACTCAAAACCCGATAGTGACTTGCTTTAGAAGGCAATTTTGGAGTGAAAGAAGAGATTTTGAGGAAAGCATCTGTTAGATGGCTTTGGTGTACTCAAACTAATCACAAATGAGCTCTATTTATAGTAGAGCAAGTTTGTTTTGCAAGGAATAGTGAATGGCAACTGCTGCATAGGTTTGGCCAATGTTGATCAATGAGAATCCAAGTCTCCTCTAGCCATTGACTAGAGGTTAAGGCACAGGCTGCTGGTTCCCTTGGTCTTGGATAAGTCTTGACTGAATTCAGTTGGAAATGTCTCAATCCATGCCACCTTGGTGCATCCATTAAATGCTCCAAAACAAAATTGGAGTCTTGTCCCCTCCTTAGGGATTTCTAGGTTTAGCATGCTATTTTTAGTTCCAAGGACTTAGGAGGCTTGGGATCAGAGTTGGTTCCTCCTTGATCTCCTCTTGAGGTGTTCAGATGGAAAAGTGTGTTTGTCATTTGCACAAATTTGACAAATCGAGCAAAATGCACAAATCTGCCTTACTTTGGCAATTTTCAGCAAGGCATGTTGCCATTGTCATATCTCATGGCTCAAGTGGAATTTGATGGGGTTCTTGGCCATTTTGGAAAGCCCTCATATGATACAACAACTGTTTGATCATAATTGGTTTTGATACTTTTTGGATTCAAGTGAAAAATTCCCCTACATTTGGAAAAAAGTGAAGGCAGATTCTGACTTAGTGAAAATTTCACTAAGTGTTGGAAAAAAGTGACATTTTCACTTTTTGTGATTTTGATCATTCCATAACTTAAAATCCATGAGGAATTGGAATAAGTTATGTTTGAAGCTTTTGTAGAGGGCCATGAGAGCTACAAATCCAGCTTTGAATGGGGAAAAATGGCCTTGTGGTTTAGGAGTTATGATCCTCCAAAGTTGGTACCCTAGTCACTTAGTTCCATAACTTAGAAAAATTTCTAAGTTTTTATGGTTACCCCTTTTACAAGTTATCCCACTTTTCTTGATTTTTCTTGATGAATGATGATTCCAACCACACATTAACATCATTTTAGGGTTAAGGAACCATAATTATGAAAAATCTCAAAAAGTCAAAGCTTGACTTTTGTGCACAGTTGACTTTTTGTCAGATGAACTCCAAATTGTGCGATCCTCTATGAAATCAAGACCATGACCTAAATAAAACTTGATGGATTGATTTAATAGGTGTTATAGGGTGTATTGAATCATGTCCCAAGGTTTGGGAGAATGTCTTGGTCAAAAATCAAAGGCACTGTTGACTTTTTTCCTCAAAACCCTAATTGTGGTTCTGATGAATTTGAAACTTGTTGATCAAGCTTCTTGGATCAATCATTTGTTGTAAATGGATCAATGTGGTTTATTAGAGACCCTCAAATCCTCTCTTGAGGTCTTGGCTCATGATTTGTCCCAAAAGTCAACTTAGGGGTGAATTAGGTCAAGAAACCCTAATTCCTGATTTTTGGTGAATGTGTCCCCTGAGGTTAAATTGACTTGATGATTGGGTTCATGATGTCACTTGGAGAATCATAGGTTATGCTTTGAAGCATTGGCTTATTCCCAGAGGAAATTTTCCATCTGGAGGCCCTGGTCGACTAAACCCTAATTTGGTGACACTGGCGATCTTAAGGCTTAATCCACTCAGAATGCTGCAACCTTGTGCTTGATTCTTAAAGTGGGAGTCCTCTTGATCCTTTTTGGATGTTTAAGAGGTTTAGACAAGTTGAAGATCATGTCATTCCTTGATTGATCCTTTGTCTAAGGCTCAAAGAGGGCTTGAAACCCTAATTTTGATTGTAGTGGATGCTCACCCATCTTTGGGGAGACTAATGAGGTATGATGGCCCATCCATATTGTGATGATGATTTACACAATGATGGGAAATCTTAGTGGTCAAAATTTGGGGTATGACAGATGCCTCTATTTAATCTTCTTGGGCCCGAAGGTGTGAATGGCGAAGGTATTCGGGCATTCGAGGTGCAAGAGGATTAAATATCGGAATACCCAAAATTTTGATGGTGGTTATGAATGGTAGTTCATGTATCCTTCTTCTTTTGATAAGCAATGATGCTTAGAAAAGGTAAAAACTTTCCCTCGATCCTGGTCTTCAGCCAAGGAACTGGTCTTAGTTTCTGAAATAAACTTCCCCCGATCCTGATTTCCTACCAAGGAACTGGTCTTAGTTTCTGATATAAACTTCCCCTCGATCCTGGTTTCCTACCAAGGAACTGGTCTTAGTTTCTGAAATAAACTTCCCCTCAATCATGGTTTCCTACCAAGGAACTGGTCTCAGCTTCTGATATAAACTTCCCCTCGATCCTGGTTTCCTACCAAGGAACTGGTCTTAGTTTCTAAAATAAACTTCCCCTCGATCCTGGTTTCCTACCAAGGAACTGGTCTCAGTTTCTTTTGTCAATAAGCTTTCTTGACAAGGGACGCTATTCGCAGCGGTTTCCCTCAAACTTCTCGCCGAATTTTCCTGGGGAGATGCCATTTGATGGAAAAAGTTTCGATGTCAGACTTGCTGGGGACCCCATCTGTCTGAGCTGTAGAGGTACACAAACTTCTCTGTTTGGAGGCGCCATTTGTCGACTCTATCGGGGAAAATGAGTCTCTTGAGAGACTGCTTCCGCTTGGGGATATTACATCATACTTTTCTCGAGGTCTTCTCGTAGAAATTCCATATGATGTACCCCAATTTTTAGGTGCCGATGACTTTGTTAAAATTGGCTTTCTGGAGAGAAGAACCAATGTGCTGCTGAGAGTCTTCGGTTAAGAGGCTTCCTCTAGGGATTTTCCTTAATTCGGGAAAGCGAAAACATCATCTTCAATGGCGAAGAGTGCCGTTTATTGAATGTTTTCTTGCCTTTTCAGAGGTTCAAGTTATCAAAGTGGTCAAAAACCCGCTACAATCCAGAAATAAACTGGAAGAGGGACTGTTTGGACGCAACGTTTCCTGACAAGGACAGAACTGACAACTCGATTGAGAGGACTTTTATCACTAGGGGGTAAGACCGACTAGAGTGATTGTGATGCAAGATGAATATAAATGCAAATAAATAATGCATGACGTATGTATGTTTATGTCGACAAAACTGACGCGACATACAGACTAGTAGATGAACACGACTGGATACTCGGCCACAGCGGGAGATAAAAAGTATCGCTGGTTCATGATAGCAATTCTACCTTGCTTAGGAGAAATAGTCCATGCGGGGAGCTACGTTGATCGGGCTTAGGAGATGAGAACTCGGCCGAGGATGTCAGATGGAGTATTTGCATCTGACATAACTGATCCTTCGTTCAGGCGCACTGGTTTAGAAGGAGTAATTTGGTTCTGCACTTTAAAGCTCAATTACTTCTGGCGAAGCAATTGATGTTCTTTCGATGTTCAACAGTCAAAAGAAATTGCCATCTTTATTTTAAAAGCAGAAAAGTTTGACAAGTAAATTCATTTTTGTTTTATTTCAAGAATCGTTAATCATGCTAAAATGTCGTTCCGTAAAGCTAAAACAAATAAGAATTGCAAACAAAAGAACAAGGGCTCAAATTTTATTGATATGATGGAAATTAGCCAAGCGCGTGATTCCATAGAATATTTACAAAGTTAGAAAATGGTAATTTAAGGGAAAAGGGTTACATTGAAACACAACGACCACTATCCTTCTACCAACTTTGAATTCGGGGCATCCTGAGCTTCTGTCGAAGATGACCGTGACTGGAGTTTTTCTTCTGTTGGATGGCATTACCGCTGAGGAGTTGAACTGATCAGACGTAGTTACTTGCCATGAATCCCTAATTTTTGCCTGGATCGTACTTTGAGATTTCCAATCCACCGGGATGATTTTTTTTTATGTCTCTAACTTTTTCCTGGACCACCCTTTCGGGTTTTCAATCCACCGAGACGTTTTTTTTTTAGTTTAGGTGAAGTATTTCTTGACTACATCAACATTTGTGGGGTAGGAAAATTCCTCTCCGTCCATGGTTGCAAGTCTCAAGGCACCGCCTGAGAAAGCTTTCTTGACCACGTAGGGGCCGTCATAATTCGGGGTCCATTTGCCCCGAGAATCAGTGAGGCATAGTGTCGTTATTCATTTCTCCTCGATCAGGTTGAGTTCTTCATGTCGATTTTGACACCATTCAGCTTCTGATAGTTTAGCTTCCATCAATACCCTAATTGATGGGATCTCTACTTCAATGAGCAGCACTGCTTCCATGCCATATACTAGAGAGAAAGGGGTTGCCCCTGTTGAAGTGCAGACAGATGTCCTATAACCGTGAAGAGCAAAGGGAAGAATCTCGTGCCAGTCTTTATAGGTTACGACCATCTTCTGAACGATCTTTTTGATGTTCGTGTTTGCCGCTTCTACCGCTCCGTTCATCTTGGGTCGGTAGGGAGATGAGTTATGGTGTTCGATCTTGAACTTAGCACACAACTCCTTCATCATCTTATTGTTCAAATTAGATCCATTATCAGTAATTATCTGGCTCGAAACACCATAACAGAAGATGATATTGTTTTTGATAAATCGTACCACCACTTGTCGGGTCACATTGGTGTATGACGTTGCTTCGACCCACTTGGTGAAGTAATCAATGGCTACCAGGATGAACCGATGTCTGTTTGAAGCCTTGGGCTCAATCATGCCAATCATGTCGATTCCCCATATGGAAAAAGGCCATGGGGAAGAGAGAACTTTGAGATGGGTAGGCGGTACATGGATTTTGTCTGAGTATATTTGACACTTGTGACACCTCCTCATGTACTTGTAGCAATCAGATTCCATGGTCAACTAGTAGTACCCTGCTCTAAGAATTTTTCTCGCCATTATGTGTCCGTTGGCATGAGTGTCATAGGATCCTTCATGAATTTCTTCTATCAGCATGTCTGCTTCTGGTCTGTCTACGCATCGGAGCAATACCATGTCAAAGTTTCTCTTATAGAGTGTATCACCGCTCAGGAAGAAACTGCCTGCCAGCCTTCTGAGGGTTTTCCTGTCTTTCCTTAGTGCCCCAGGTGGGTACTCTTGTTTCTGAAGGAAGCATTTGATATCGTAATACCAAGGTTTGTCGTCTATGACTGCTTCAATCGTGAAGATATAAGCGGGCCGTTCAAGGCGCATTATGTCAATCTTAGGTAGGTCATTCCATTGACCTACACTAATCATGGAAGAGAGAGTGGTCAATGCATCATCCATGTGATTCTCCTCACGAGGGATATGATTAAACTCGATTTTGTTGAAGAAGGGTAACAACCCTTTTGCGTAATCTTTGTAAGGAATCAATCCTGATTGGTATGTGTTCCAATCGCCTTTAATCTGATTGATAACCAGGGCTGAGTCGCCATATACATCCAAGTTTTTGATCCTTAAGTCGATCGTTTCCTCGAGACCCATGATACAAGCTTTGTATTCGGCCTCGTTGTTTGTACACTTGAATGTCAGTCTGGCAGTGAAAGGAATGTGGGTACCCTGAGGTGTTATGCTGATTGCCCTAATTCCGTTTCCATAATAATTGACAACTCCATCAAAGATTAGTCCCCATTGGGAACCTGGTTATGGCCCTTCACTAGGTAGTGGTTCATCGCAATCTTTCATTTTTAAATACATGACATCTTCGTCTGGGAAGTCAAACCCGATTGATTCCTGATTTTCAATCGGTTGATGAGCCAAATGATCAGCTAAAATACTCCCTTTAACGGCTTTCTGAGCGTGGTACTCGATGTCGTATTCTGATAACAACATTTGCCAACGGGCGATTCTTCCCGTGAGAGCAGGCTTTTCAAAGACGTACTTGATTGGATCCATTTCTGAGATCAACCAAGTAGTGTGACGAATCATGTACTGGCGAAGACGTTTGGGTTCCCAAGCCAAAGCGCAACAAGTTTTCTCAAGCATAGTGTACCGAGTCTCGCAGTCGGTGAATTTCTTGCTCAAATAGTAGATGGCAGACTCTTTTCTTTTTGTTTCGTCTTGTTGGCCAAGCACACAACCCATTGAGTCCTCTAGGACTGTGAGGTAAATGATCAGTGGTCTTCCTTCCACTGGAGGTGATAGAATTGGTGGGTTTAACAAGTATTCCTTAATACTGTTGAAGGCGGTTTGGTAGTCTTTTGTCCAAACGCAGTCCTGATTCTTTTTGAGTAATTTGAAAATTGGCGCGCATGTCGCTGTCATAAGGAATATGCATATGGAGATGTAGTTCAAACATCCCAGGAATCCTCTGACTTGTTTTTCAGTTTTCGGAGAAGGAATTTCTTGAATGGCCTTGACCTTGTCAGGATCAACCTTAATTCCTTTCTGGCTGACGATGAACCCTAAGAGTTTCCCTGAACGGACACCGAATGTGCATTTATTGGGATTCAAGCGGAGTGTGTACTTTCTCAACCGCTCGAATAGTTTTGACAGGTGGGTCACATGCTCTTTTTCTGTCTTAGATTTGACAATCATATCATCGACATATACCTCAATTTCCTTGTGTATCATGTCATGAAAAAGAGTAGTCATGGCCCTTTGATAGGTTGCCCCGGCGTTCTTCAATCCGAACAGCATTACCTTATAACAAAAGGTACCCCATGGGGTAATGAACGAAGTTTTCTCCATGTCTTTCGGCGCCATTTTGATTTGATTATAGCCCGAGAATCCATCCATGAAGGAGAAAATTTTGAACTTTACTGTACTGTCTACCAGCATGTCAATATGTGGTAAAGGAAAACCATCCTTTGGACTAGCCTTATTAAGATCTCTATAATCGACACACATTCTGACTTTTCCGTCCTTTTTTGGAACTGGTACGATGTTGGCTAACCATTGAAGATATTATGACGTGGTGAGGAAACCTGCGTCAATCTGTTTCTGTACCTCCTCTTTGATTTTGACGGCCATGTCCGAGTAAATCCGTCTCAACCTCTGCTTTACTGGCGGACATTTCGATTTTAATGGTAAATGATGTTCCACGATGCTGGTATCCAACCCTGGCATGTCCTTATAGGACCAAGCAAACACATCGGGAAATTCTCTGAGAAGCTTTGTCAAACTCTCTTTGGCAGTTGGACTGAGCAGTGCCCCAACCCTGATTTCTTTTCTCTCTTTTTCTGAACCCACGTTGATCGTTTCCAAAGGCTCTTTGTGAGGTTCAATGGACCTTTCCTCTTGTCGGAGTAATCGGGAGATCTCTTCTGGAATTTCATTGTCAACTTCTTCTTCAGCCCCAAATACCGGGAACTCAAAGTCGGGAGAAGGCATCAGATCGTATGTTTCAACGGGGGTTTAAAACAAGCAATCTGCATGACGTGATGATTTCTGTTTAGAAGAGATAGAGAAAATGCAAGTGTGTGTAGTGTATTTTTTTTGAAAAACTGCTTGTTTATTTTGAATTGTTTTTTAGGATTACCATTTTCTGAGAAAATCGAAAAGAGAAAACAGCAATTAATGCGGAGATCACAGAACGACGTTATTTTATTTATGAACAAGTCGATTCTTGAAACTACAGCCCTATAAAACAAAACTCTGTCGCTTTGGGCGAAGCAAAGAGGGATATTTACAGAAAACGAGCCCTATCAAAACATCTGTTTCACCTGGGTAGGGTGAAAGGTTAAGATAAAGACGCTAATTACTTTGACTTATGAACAATCTTTGGAACATCGACAGCAACCCATTGGCGGCGAACTCCTCGGTGAATCACAAAGTTTGGTACCTTCTTTGATTTGTCTTCGGAAATAACGCTGATTTCTGGCGGAGCAGGATCATTGGAATCTGTCTCCCAGGAAAAGTTGTCGTAGGAGGATTCCTCTGTTGTATTTTGCATAGCATTCATGCTCTCAGGTAAATCTCCCCATCCAGTTGGCTGGATGTCTTCGAGCCTGATACGAAAGCTCTCAGGAGCGGTGTACTTGACCAAGAAGTCAAATTTTCCACTTGGTTGTCCCAAGGTGTCCCACACTTCTTTGGAACTGGGGGAGTCATCTCTCTCGATGACGTTGTCCTCAGGAAAAGCGTAGTTGATGAATTCTAGCCCTGCAAGCTTTGCCAATTCATTGTCGTTTGGATATTTTCTGAATGACCTGAGTGTTGATCCCATGACATGGTGGGGACGCAGGTATTCTGTTCAATGATGCTCAGCTGATTTTCATTGTTCGGCTGATTTTCTTGCCCCAAGTCTCCTGGGTACGGCTGCCAGATAGGCAGGCCACCCATTGGGCTATAATAGTCGTGGTCAAAGTTTTATTTCATCAGAGTGTCCTCCTCTAATGAATTTGGTGAAGCACGGCATCCTTCCGGATCACAATCTCCGTATATCATTTCGACATCTGACCTTGGTATAAATCTTGGACTCTGTGCAGGATAGCAAAATGGCATAGGCGCCTCTTCCTGAGACATATAACCGTCCTCGTTAAGATAGGACTTCCCCTCTTCCTCCGTATCAGAGGAATCTCCCACGTTGATGGTATGGACTGTTTGAGGTACTGGGTGAAGGAAACCTCCACTGTGGAAGAAGTCCTGAATGGGATGAAGACTTTCATCGTTAGCAGCTGTCCGGGCGCAGGTTGTGGAAAAACCAAGACCCTTCTTTGTTTTATTATCAGTAGGAATGACAAGCTGTCCCCATCCTTTTGCATTGTTATTCTCGATCACTTCGAGAGCATCTCTGTATGAGGAAATCGAGGTTCCTTTCTCTGATTGATTCTCATTGCTCATCGAAAGTGCTTGGAACTGAGTTCCAACAATCTCCTCGGGTTCTACACAAGTGGATAATGAAAGGTTACTCACGATCAGGGCTTATTCTCCGCAGATCGTGATGAGTTGATCGTTCTTGACAAACTTCAGTTTCTGGTGCAGCGTCAAAGTGACTGCCCCAGCCTGGTGTATCCAAGGTCTTTCTAATAAACAGCTATATGCTGCCCGGACGTCCATGACCTGGAAAGTGATTAGGAAAGTGTGAGGACCAATAGTTATGGGAAGGTCGACTTCGCCAATAACTGTTTTCCGAGATCCGTCAAAGGCTTTGACGATGACCTCACTGCCCCTCATCGGGGATCCTTTGAATGATAGTCGCATTAAGGTGGACTTCAGCATAACGTTGATGATCAATTATGTGTCTACCAGTACGCTGGCTAAAGCATCGTCCTGGCAGTTAACTGTGATATTGAGTGCCATGTTGTGACTTTTTCCCCCCTCTGGCAAGTCCTTATCACTAAATCCCAAGTTGTTGCAGGAAGTGATGTTAGAGATGATGCTATCGAAGTGTCGTATTGACACATCCTGTTCCACAAAGGCCTGCTCTAAGACTTTTTGTAGAGCCTCTATGTGGGCTTCGGAATTGAGTAAAATTGATAGCACTGAGATCTTTGAAGGAGTTTGTAACAGCTGATCAACAATGTTGTATTCACTCCTTTGGATGAGCTTCAGCATCTCATCATTGTTTTTCGAAAGGTCGGTATCACTGGATTGACCGATTGGTGGATTGGGAACTTCCGTTTGAGGTTCCTTTTCTTTGTTAGGTTCTCCAACTCCTCGGTTGAAGATTCGACCGCTCCGTGTTACTCGACTGATGTCTGCAATATTCACAATGGAGCGTAATGGAATTTCTTTTCCATTCTCAATTATTGTTGCACCATATTTGTAAGGGATCGCCTTAGCTGATTCGTACGGTAATGGTCCCGACAGATAGATAACTACAGGAGTCTTCTGATTTTTTTGACTTTCGTAAGTAACTTCATTCAGTTCCTGGCTAAAAACCTTTGATTCATCCAGTAGAGGGATGATGGTACAAACATCCTTGTTCTGTTAATGATCAGAGATTATGACAACGTCTCTTATTTGATCAGCAGAGTAGTCCGGCATCCAGTTGATTGGCTCGGGACTCGGACATGGGTGAATCTCTTTATGATCCAACTGACCTTGAAGGGATGCCCGCACAAGGTAGCATCCTTGGTTATTCTTCGAGCAGACTCTACAACATTCATAGTTGTGTGGTGGCACCTGGCCACATCTACTTTGAATGCAGTGCAACCTTACCAGGTTTGTTTCCATAGATCAGATATCCTGACTTTGACGCCTAGTAGGGTTTCTATTAAGCACACTGATTTATTGCGTGTCTTCATCCAGATAGATTGGAAGCCACCAGTGGTTTACCAAGTGTTGTAAAGTTCTCTGAACGAGAGCGCACCCTTGGTTACTCTCACAACATCCTTTACAGTTCTAATAATCATGTGAAGTGAGAAAACCAAGTTGGACCTGCCTGGCATGTAACTCCACCAAGCTGGTATTCATCAGACGAATATCAAAGATTTGAATCATGTTGATCTAATAAAGATTTCTATCATGGTAGTCCTGGATCCACCCAAGATCCATCTGACGCTGAAGGGCCTCTTGTACAAAAGAGCATCCCTGTTTGTTTACCGAACAAGTCAGACATGAATTATAATCGTGTCGCGGCAGATTATGATACTGGCTTTGCCTTGAGTACATTGCCACTAAGTTGACATTCATTGCACGGATGTCGTGGTTCTGAATGATGTTGGAATTCATATAGGTCATGATGACTCCACGAACTCGATGCTCTTGGATCCATCCGAGATCCAATTGTTCCTGTAGGGCTGATCGCACCACATAACATCCCTGATTATTCTTAGAGCAGATATCACACTGGTGATAATTATGAGGTTGGACATGGCCATATCCGCTCTGTCTACAATGCATCTTGACCAAGTTGGCCCTTAATAAGAGTACATCATGAATTTGATAGGTGTTTTTAGACTCTCCCTCTATCAAATTGACTGCGGCTTTCTCATGTTGAGGCAGCGGGTTTGTGAGAACATTAGGATTCGTATCCTTAAAAGATAAGACCCCGCTCCTAACAAGCTTTTGTACATCGGATTTGAAACTGATACAGTTTTCTATGTTATGCCCTGGTCCTCCTTGATGATAAGGGCAAGTCTGATCCGTTTTGAACCAAAAAGGTGGATTTTTCGGTACTGTAAGAGGAGACTTAGTTTGGACATGCCCCATTGACCAGTAATAATGGAAGCAGTTATGCGTACAACATGGGTATAGGGTCGAACCCTGGTTGTCGCATTGTACGGTTGTTGTTGTACGGAGGATGAGTCTGTTGAAGAGATTGTTGTCTCATTTGCTGAAGTTGTTGTTGGTTCGGTTGGCTCTGCGCAACCTGAGATTGATACGTAGGAACAGGCGTGGGATTGATAGCAAGAGTTACAGCTGCTACTGGTTGATATTGTCGCCTTTGCTTTCCGAGAGAGATATTCCCGATATCCTGCTCTTTTTTCTTAGGGAGAGCACTACCGTATCATTTTGTACTACTTGATGATCCAACATCTTTTACTAAACGTCCTTCCCGGACTGCTTCCTCAAGACGAACCCCCATGCCCACCATCTCGGTGAAATCACTGGGCGCACTGGTGACCATTCTGTCATAGTAAAATGAGCTTAAGGTCTTTAAGAAGATCTTTGTCATCTCTTTTTCCTTAAGAGGTGGAGAAATCTGAGCGGAAATTTCACGCCATCTCTGAGCGTACTCCTTAAAGGTTTCCTTTTCCTTTTGGGACATCAATCTAAGTTGATCTCTGTCCGGTGCCATGTCCAAATTGTATTTATATTGTTGAACGAAAGCAGCGCCAAGATCTCTGAACGTGCCGATCGTAGCGCGGTTTAAACCCATGTACCATTTTAATGCGGCACCGGTTAAACTATCCTAAAAGTAATGAATTAGTAGCTCCTGGTTCTTTGTCTGAGGGCAAGAGTTACCCTTGTACTTTTCAAAGTCGGGCACTTGGAACTTGTGTGGAACTTTCACATTAGGGACTAAGCAGAGGTCCACGGCGTCCTTTCCAAATAGATCCTGACCGCGAAGGGCCTGCAGTTCTTTCTGCATCTCCAGGAATTGTTCCTGGAACTCATTCATTATGTCGAACATGTTGTCATTTCCACCAGAAGCTATCTATAGAATCTGTCCTTCTAGGATAGTGTGTACCACGGGTGGTGGTATAGTCATTATGGCTGAGACTCTCGGTGCCTCCCGAAGTTTGTAACCTTCAGGAGTTGCTGCCATGCCCCTGGCTCTTCGCTCTCTCGAAGTTTGTAACCTTTAGGCCCAGCGGTTTCTGCTGCGGTTCCCTGATCCTCAGCGATCGGCGGAACATATTCTTCCGGGATATAGTTGATAGGCATGCCCCAGGGACGATCTTTCGGCATTTTGTACCTAGGATCATACTTCTCCACTATGGGCGTTGATGTGATCTCTGAGATCACAGTCCTTTGTTGTTGCATCTGAGCCTCTACTAGAGCTTGCATGTCATTATGAAGCTTTCTCAGATCCTCTTTTAGAGTGTCGATCTCTTCTTTCAACTCTCTGTTCTCTTCCTCGAGATCATCCATCTTTTTCTGACGATTGGCCCGAGTATTGTACGAATGAGACAGTTTGACTCTAGAATCGAGACGTAAATGTGAGATTCCTAGGTAAGAAGAATGTATTTATGAGAATGATGAATGCAATGATTATTAATTATTTTTGTTTATTCAAGGTAAACTTCGACAATTAGATTGCAAATATCAAACAGTGGGGAAACCCCATTTTATTGAATTCAAAGGATTGCGGAAATGGAAATACAGTAGATTACAACGTACTGGAAAAGGAAATCTAAACTAATGGATCTGGAGCCCTCTCTGAGGAGAGCTCAAGTGCTGGTTCGGGTGCTTTCCTTTTCTTTGACCGGGGCTCTTGAGCCGTTGTCGGGTTGTCATTCCTTTGCCAAGTGAAAGGAGCGAGCAAATTCCTTTGGTCATCTTGGTTTTCTATAGCATGCTGCTCTAAAATCTCAATCAGAGCATCTTTTTCTCTTAAAAGTTGCTGTATCTTCTTGCACTCCACATTGAGAATACGGTGCTTGTTCCTCCAAGACCTCTTCTCCTGCTGAACTTTGCTGAGAGTAACCTAAAGTTTTTCCATCTCAGACATGAAATAAAGGGCAGAGTCCCTTAATAGAAGAACCTCCTGACGAGGGTAAGGCATCCTCAGCTTGAGAGCTCTAGTTTGTACCCAGTGGAGATAAGGCTCCACCGAGACACAGTCTGGTTTTCCTAGAGACTCTCGTCCTTTCCTATGAACGTGTTTCCAAGCGTGCACTATTTCCGTCTTTAGTGCCCTGTCATTTTCTTCTTCCTTGAAGAAAAGACCTTCCAGATGAGCATTTCGCGGGACATGCCTCATCGGGTATCCAAATTGACGACGAACTAACACTGGATGATAGTTGATTCCCCCCTTAGTTCCTATAAGGGGTACATTTGGGAAATTTTCACAACGGTCAATAATCCTGATCCCGTCGTAGATTCGATTGTACCAATCGATGTCAGAGTTGGTAAGAGACATGATCCTCTGCGACCAACATAGAGTATTCTTTTGATCCCAAAATGCAGCAGACTTGGGCAAATGGAAAGTGAACCATTTGTATAGCAGGGGTACACATCATGTGATCATTCCTCTGCTGTATAAATTCCTTAAGTGTACCGAATGATACGCATCTGCGAGTAAGGTCGGTACGAGGTTTCCGATCAAGAAAATCTTAATGCCGTTGATATCTACAAAGTTATCGATGTTGGGAAACAAAAATAACCCGTAGGTGAGCAAAACAAAGATGCTCTCGAAAGCGGCCACGTTCCCTATACTAGCAAAGTATAGAGCTTTCTTTATCAAGAATTGGGCTGGCAAACCCTGGATGCCACCCTTAGTGGTCATGTGAGTCCTGACTTCTGACTCGTCCAAATAAATTGCTCTTGCAATGGTCTGATCCTTTGGAATTTCTTCCAGTCCAGAAAAGGGAGCTTGATCAGTAATATGTAAATCAGTCAGGTGAGAATACTCCTCCAGCGTTGGTGCAAGCTGATAATCTGGAAATGTGAAACAGTGATAGACTGGATCGTAGAACTGAATTAGTGTGGACAAGATTCCTACAATTACGTGGACCCTTAACAAGGACAGCAGTCCTCCATACTTGGCTCTGAAAGCCTCGTGGTTGGTGATCATTCTCGCCAAACCTCTCAAATCCTCTAACTTTGGAACCTTGAAGGTGTACTTATGAGTTTTCCTTCTACCGAAATCCATTAGCACAATCTCCTTTCTCTGACATTTGCAATCATTGTCTTAGTTTAATTTGAAAAAGAGAGACTAGAAGAGAAGATTTTTCTTTGTTTTGATGTTTTTTAAATGAATGCATGAATGCAGCACACAAAAACATAGAAAAAACATGGGGTCAAAGGGTCGGTGTCATGAAGTCAAGGCTCTACCCCCCCCCCCCCAAAGGTTTATACTGGTGATTTTTTGTACCTGTCCGCAAAATCATTGACCCCTCTGGGATAACAATAGCAAGCGGATCACCAGCGAGCTGATGTATCCTAGAGTGATCTTAGATGAGGGTAGTATCGCGTGACAACTATTTCCGATAGCTTCCGCACTACAAAATGGCTTAAGTATACTAAAAACCTCAGCTTCTCAAATAACCCAGTCGACCACACTACTTTCAACAACCGGAGTCGTATAGGCAATGTATCTGCAAAGGGAGTCTCCACTGAGTTTGATGGTCGATCGGGGGCTCTTAACTGGAATTGACTCCCAGTAAGATTACCCGCATTGCCATCACCTATCTTAGGTGTATACTCAATCTTTCCACATGCGACATCACACACATTCCCATTAGCAAAAAAATAAACACATATATCAATTAGGAAAAGCAATATATATATATATATATATTTGTCTTAATCATCCTAGACCTCTAGTCTTATGATCCTATACAGACAATGAATCCCCAGCAGAGCTGTCATTTCTGTGATGCAAATTTAGGGTTTCCTCCCTTGGGAAAGCAAGCAAGAATATCTCCCACTATCCTTTCTGCTGTGGCATTTCTTTAAGGTTTCTACCTAAGAGATGGGAAAAGGTCATACTCAGTCCCCAGCAGAGTCCCCATTTTTTCTGTAGCGCGAGTTTTTGCGTGGTTGCGAAGCACTATCGCTTTGGGGTACTATAGTTCGATTCATTTTTTATCCTATTAAGCTGATTAAGGAAGGGAAAT
Organism: Lathyrus tuberosus; assembly: GCA_022829125.1. NCBI lineage: Eukaryota > Viridiplantae > Streptophyta > Magnoliopsida > Fabales > Fabaceae > Lathyrus > Lathyrus tuberosus. The sequence continues at coordinate 2,036,912 of JALAZF010000222.1, read as the reverse complement.
AGATGTCTCCAATTAACCCTGCTTGCAAATTGAGTTTGAATAGAAGACTGTTGGTTTATAGATGCTATAAAGATTGTGGGTATCTCTTAGTTTATTTTGTTAAAAAAAACAGTGTCTGGGCTATTGGTAGGATGTTAGGACTGATGCTTTTTGATTGATGTATGAAGGGACGGGATTTTGGGTTTTTGATTAGTATGCTCGCTAAGATTTTTCAATCTTATGCCTACGTATTCCCGTTTAACGAAACAGGGAAATCAGAGCGATCTTAGTTCCTCCTATTCTATGGGAGGAAAAAGGTTGTTTTGGTGTCTTGTTCAAAGCCCAAGACGTGAAGCTAAATGTGGTTTGTATCTTGTTCAAAGCCCAAGATGTGAAGCTGAAGGGTTTATTTGTATCTTGTTCGAAGCCCAAGATGTGAAGCTAAAGGGGTTTGACTTTAGAGAGAATTTGTCATCTCTAAAGGGGGTGTTTGGTCTGTTTGTCACAACTGTTGGGTGACTGGTTATAAAGGAGAATTACTTTAACTGGGATATATGAATCCAGCAATGCCATAATTTCCTTTATAGGGGATTTTTAACCTGAAGAAGAAGACTTTAACTCAATTTAGAGTAATGCCATCTTTCCTTAGGAATTTCTCATGCTAAAAGAGGGACAGTGGCGTGGATGTAAATAATCCAGAGGTTTGCCGCTTACAGCAATTAGATGAAGGAAAAAGAGTTGTTGATGTTTGTATACTGTGAGCAAGGCACAGATTTTGATGCTAACAGGTTGATTGACTCAACCAGGGTTTTCTTATACAAAGCCTAAGAGGAGGCTATTGACCCAACAAGAGGGTGTTTTTATGTGTCTCGTACGAATCCCGAGAGAGATGCTAGAAGGGTTGACTCAACAAGAGAGTGCTAACAAGTGATTGACTCAACAAGAGAGTGTTTTTATATGTGTCTTGTACGAAGCCCAAGACGGAGGCTAAAAGGTTTTGACTCCACATGAGGGTCTTTTATACTCAACAAGAGAGTGGTTTTGTATCTCGTACGAAGCCCGGGATAGAGGCTGAGAGGGAAGTGACTCAACAAGAGAGTCTTTTATACTCAACAAGAGAGTGGTTTGGTATCTCGTATGAAGCTTGAGGTGGAGGCTAAAAGTGGGTTGACTCAACAAGAGAGTCTTTTATACTCAACAAGAGAATGATTTTTATGTCGTACGAAGCCTGAGATGGAGGCTAAAAGGGATTGACTCAACAAGAGAGTCTGAAAAGGTTAGCTCCGCCGGGGAGAATCATTGTACAAAGCCCAAGAGGAGGCTATTGTGCTAGTGACTGTTTCAGTTTAGTGACAGGTCCAGTATGTTGGATAAAGAGAAAATCAGTTCTTATGAAGATTGGGATTGATCAGAGGATCAGGGTTATTTCCTGTTCTTTAAGGAAATGGGAAATCCAAAGGGTATTGAGACTGTCCAAGTCTACTGATGTTTTGGAGAAATCGATTCTCGGATAGTGAGTGATCTTTGTATAATGCCCAAGAGAAGACTGGTATGTTAAGGGATGAAGGTCAACCCATTAACAGGTCTGACACTTGACTCAGAAAGACAGCTCTAGCAAATTGATGACTAGGTTCAGTTCCTATACCTGTAGAGGTCTTTGGGTCCTTGTACTAAGCCCAAGAGAAGGCATGAGAGTTTTTAAGAAGCCGAAGGGTCCTTGTACAACGCCCAAGAGGAGGCGGGGATGCTTTTAAGAAGCTTGTGGGTCCCCAAACCCCGAGAAGTTCAATACATGCCCTTCATTGAGAACAGATCAAGCCAGGAAAGTCAGAGAATTTGGAAGAAACTCAAGAGATACCATTCACGGAGAAAAGATTATCCCTGGGGAGTTAGAGTTTCTTTGACGATTTCTAAGGGTGATAGTCTAAGAAAGGGTTCACTGAGAATGCTGCCTTTCACGTCTCCATATTGTTTAACCCCAATAGGAGGGAAGACTGTGTCTGGTAATCCTATGGGGATCTAGTTTTATTTGTATTTAAGAGTGACCAACAGGGCTTTACCTAGTGCTAGACGTAGTTACCGGGGAAAACTCTAAATAACTATACTAGTATAACGCAGTGGATATTTGGCAAGTATATAAAAGTTTGTGAAAGAAGAATTACAGTGAGCAGCCCCACAATACAGTTATATATATATATATATATATATATATATGAAAGCGGATAAAGAAAACGGGTAAACACTTACTCGGTTGTAGAGCTTCCATGCTGTTTGGTTAGTTTGTTCAACAAAGAAAGCTTTGATAACAATATTATATTCAAAATCAAAGGAGAAAGTGCTTTGAAAAGATTGTTGGGGCTTACAGCTCAAGGAGAGGCCCAAGGTTTAATTAGTGATTGCACTGTTATTTGAAATTGTACAAGGACTTATACAAGTGAATGAGACCCAAAAAGGTTTTCTGTACAAAGGGATGGGTCTTACACTCTCTCAAGAGGCCCAAAGGCGTTTAAAGAAAAAGAATGGGGCTTATAACACGAGGGTAGGCCCAGATGATTTGTTTTTGAATTGGCGATCGCGCCGAGATTTCCTTACCGTACTAGGTCTTATATAATGTATTGAGGCCCAAAAAGTTTTGGTTAAAAGGGGGTTTGGGTCTTACACTCTATTAGAGGCCCAAAGGTTTATTTTTATACAAGTGGTGGGGCTTACAGCTCAAGGAGAGGCCCAAAGATTTTTTGTGAAAAAGGCGACGATTGTGTCGAACCTTTTGACGGTATCGGGACTTATACAATACACCGAGGCCCAAAAAGTTTTGTATTTACAAAGGGTTGTGTCTTACACTCTACCAAGAGACCCAAAGGTGTTTGAAAAAGATTTGATGAGGGTTGAATTAATCAAAACCCTAATTTGTTTTCAAAATATATTTTAATTGAATAAAATTTCAATTAAAATGATCAAAATTGTTAAACATGTGGAAAACAAATTGTGATCTTGGATTAATGTTTCAAAAAATTATGTTTCTATTCACAAAATGATTGGAAATCACTAAATTTTGAAAAATCAAGAGGGAGAAAATATTTTAAATGTCAAAAAACAATTAAAATATTAATTCTTTACAAAAATATCAAGTATATGAAATAAATAATATTTTTGGGATTTTTTGGGAAAATAAAATATTTTAACATTTTTGTGAATTATTAAAAAAAGAACCAACTCAAAATCATTAAAACTCAGAGAGAAATTAATTTTTGAATCAATTAAATAAAATCACAAATTCAAAAATTCAAATGTTCAAAAATGGCGCCAAGAACATGGCAAGAACACGCGCCACCCTCTGTTTCTGCAGATTTGTGTTTTCTATCCAATCTTACTGAATACTTGATGATATCATGCAATCTACATATCAATCTACTCGTTTTCACCTCACGATCATGTCTATGGTCTTTAATTTCATTTATTTTAAACATGGAATAAGAAATCAAAGAGAAACCTCAAGAACCCTAAAATTTGCATGAAGGTTCAGAAATTCCATACACGATTCAAACAAAGCAATTGATTGAGGGAAAACACTCTATGCATTATTATGAACATATGTCCAAATTATTGTGCAGTAATGCAGCAAAAAATGCATGAATCATAGAGTTATAAGAGCTCATGCTTACCTCTTGCAGCTGGTGATCGTGTTTTGTGTTAGAGGTGTTACAGCTTAGTTCCAAGGATATGGACAACTTCCCTAGGTGCTATGGAGTGTGTCTGGATGCTTGAAGTGGATTAAAATGATCTGGAACTTGAGATGGTACCCCAACTGCAAATCTGTCAAGAACTTGAGCAATTGGCTAGTGATTTTGTGATTTTGGTGTTCCATATGTTGTGTGAGTGTTTGGATCACTTCTATATGATGTTTATGAGTTGTGTGTGTGATTGGTTTGATTGGAATAGCTCTCAAACTCAAAACTCGATAGTGACTTGCTTTCGAAGGCAATTTTGGAGTGAAATAAGAGATTTTGAGGAAAGCATATGTTAGATGGCTTTGGTGTACTCAAACTGAGCACAAATAAGCTCTATTTATAGTAGAGCAAGTTTGTTTTGCAAGGAATAGTGAATGGCAACTGCTGCATAAGTTTGGCCAATGTTGATCAATGAGAATCTAAGTCTCCTCTAGCCATTGACTAGAGGTTAGGGCACAGGCTGCTAGTTCCCTTGGTCTTGGATAAGTCTTGACTGAATTCAGTTGGAAATGGCTCAGTCCATGCCACCTTGGTGCATCCATTGAATGCTCCAAAACAAAATTAGAGTCTTGTCCCCTCCTTAGGGATTTCTAGGTTTGGCATACTATTTTTAGTTCCAAGGACTTGGGAGGCTTGGGATCAAAGTTGGTTCCTCTTTGGTCTCCCCTTGAGGTGTTCAGATGGATAAGTGTGTTGGTCATTGGCAAAAATTTGGAAAATCGAGCAAAATGCACAAATCTGCCTTGCTTTGGCAGTTTTCAGCAAGGCATGTTGCCATTGTCATATCTCATGGCTCAAGTGGAATTTGATGGGGTTCTTGGCCATTTTGGAAAGCCCTCATATGATACAACAACTGTTTGATCATAATTGGTTTTGATACTTTTTGGATCCAAGTGAAAAATGCCCCTACATTTGGAAAAAAGTGAAGGCAGATTCTGACTTAGTGAAAATTTCACTAAGTGTTGGAAAAAAGTGACATTTTCACTTTTTGTGATTTTGATCATTCCATAACTTAAAATCCATGAGGAATTGGAATGAGTTATGTTTGAAGCTTTTGTAGAGGGCCATGAGAACTACAAACCCAGCTTTGAATAGGGAAAAATGGCCTTGTGGTTTAGGAGTTATGATCCTCCAAAGTTGGTACCCTAGCCACTTTGTTCCATAACTTAGAAAATTTTCTAAGTTTTTATGGTTACCCCTTTTACAAGTTATCCCACTTTTCTTGATTTTTGTTTATGAAGGATGATTTCAACCACACATTAACATCATTTTAGGGTTAAGGAACCATAATTATGAAAAATCTCAAAAAGTCAAAGTTTGATTTTTGTGCACAGTTGACTTTTTGTCAAATGAGTTCCAAACTATGCGATTCTCTATGAAATCAAGTCCTTGACCTAAATCAAACTTGATGGATTGATTTCATAGGTGTTATAGGGTGTATTGAATCATGTCCCAAGGTTTGGGAGCATGTCTTGGTCAAAAGTCAAAGGCACTGTTGACTTTTTTCCTCAAAACCCTAATTGTGGTTCTGATGAATTTGAAACTTATTGATCAAGCTTCTTGGATCAATACTTTGTTGCAAATAGATCAATGTGGTTTATTAGAGACTCTCAAATCCTCTCTTGAGGTCTTGGCTCATGATTTGTCCCAAAAGTCAACTTAGGGGTGAATTAGGTCAAGAAATCCTAATTCCTGATTTTTGGTGAATGTGTCCCCTGAGGTTAAATTGATTTGATGATTGGGTTCATGATGTCCCTTGGAGCATCATAGGTTATGCTTTGAAGCATTGGCTCATGCCCAGAGGAAAATTTCCATCTGGAAGCCATGGTCGACCAAACCCTAATTTGGTGACACTGGCGATCTTGAGGCTTAATCCACTCAGAATGCTGCAACCTTGTGCTTGATTCTTAAAGTGGGAGTCCTCTTGATCCTTTTTGGATGTTTGAGAGGTTTAGACAAGTTGAAGATCATGTCATTCCTTGATTGATCCTTTGTCTAAGGCTCAAAGAGGGCTTGAAACCCTAATTTTGATTGTAGTGGATGCTCACCCATCTTTGGAGAGACTAATGAGGTATGATGGCCCATCCATATTGTGATGATGATTTACACAATGATGGGAAATCTTAGTGGTCAAAATTTGGGGTATGACAGGAACTTGTCGTTCTTTTCCGATTCGACTGGGTTTTTTCCATTCGACGGAGCCAAGACTTTGCAAGCATATGGCGGACCCTGTTTTAATTCTACCAAATTGACTTCCTTTTCATCGAAATTTGGTGGTCCATCTTCGTCATCATCCTCATAAACTCCGACATATGCTAGCCTTTCTTTTTTATTGTTATTAGCCCTAGCTTTTTCGGCTTTTAGTCGTTCGACTTGTCTAACCCTATCAGCCAATTGGGCCATGTCTCTTAAGTACTGCGTATCTAATTTCTTTCTGATTGAATAGTCGAGGCCACCAGCGGCCATTTCGACTAACTCGTGTTTAGGCACTTGTGTGAAACACCTTGCCTTGAGCAACCTAAACCTATTCAAGAAATCATCAATTGGCTCTGAGAACTTTCTCTTGACACAAGCCAATTCTTTCAAACTTATCTTTGTCTGTCCCATGTAGAATTGTTCATGGAATAATCTCTCCAACTGGGTCTATGTATGTATCGAATTTGCAGGCAATGTGGTAAACCAAGTGAAAGCATTTTTCGTTAGGGAACTAGGGAAATATTTTATTTTCAAATTCTCATTGTACGCTATTTCGCATGCTTCAATTAAGTACCGTGCCACATGTTCGACCGTCGATTCACTAGTATCCCCTGAAAATTTTGTAAACTTGGGAACTTTCCATCTATGGGGTAATTCTTGCTGCAAAATATATTCTGATAAGGAGGAAGTATAACTGGGCCTCTATAATCCTACATTCATCCCATTTCGCGCCATAATTCTTTCGACCATGGCTGCCAAATTATTCTCTGCTGGCATATCATTACAACGCATTTGTTGTATAATATTATCAGCATTTTGGTTTCGATTTACTAACAACATCCTTGGTTCTTGTTGAACAGGGATTTCGACTCCTGGTGGTTCGACCGCCCCTCCTTGGTTCAAAACTTTCGCCTGAGGGATATTTGGTTGTCTTTGATTTATGGTAGGTTTTTCTTCGACGGCTACCCTTGGGTTTTGAACTACCTGTTCCCTTGGAGGAGGTTGGGAGACACCAAAGAAATCGGCAATGCGTGTCATCTGTGCTGCCAATTATTGATTCGCTTGTGTCGTGTTTTGGATCAAAGGGTTAAACATAACCCCATTTGTTGGGCTAGCATCTGGACCATATCATGGTTGCTCTCATCCATTTGTTGCCTAATTACTTGTGCAGAACTATTGGTAATATTTGGCATATAAGTTTGATATCCCGTTCCTAAAGGTTGGCTAATTCTACCCATATGGTTTACACCAGAACCGGGCCCTTGCAAAGGCGAAGTTACGTTCATCGTTGGATCTGTAAATGCTGATGGCGCATTATGTAAACTTGCCATTACTGATGTTTGTATTCCATACGGTTGTTCTAGATTTAGAGGCATCGAAAAACCAGATATAAAGGGTTTGTACATATTCCCTGAAGGGGGAGGAGTCATTTGAGGCATTTGGGGTCCCATAGTTGAAAAACTAGGCGCACTCTGGGGAATTGAATGCGCAGGTGTCGAACCCGCTGTTGATGGTGTAGCCTCTGGTACTGATATTGAGGTCGTATTGCCCCTATTCGAAGGATTAGGAGGTGGCACTTTATTATTTATAGAATTCTGATTGTTTGGCGGAATTGGATTCGCCATTCTGCGTACTCGTCTTCTTCTAGGTCTTTCTTCGTTATTTATGGCTATCTTACCACTCCTTAGTCTCATGCAACAAAGCGAAGAAAGTTTCGTACGAGTAAAGTGTAAAATACAGGTTTTAAATTGTCAATAGCACAAAGTCCCACTGGGCGTGCCAATTTGTTTGCCTGGAAAATTTGCAAACAATCGCTGATCTCCTAATTTATGAAAAATTAGTTTGCTTGCAGGACCGATCAAACAAGTCCTAGGACAATGTGCTTTAACAATTTTGACAATTTGTATGAAAATCAAACCTTTTGTATGTTACATTTATCATGGTTTCACAATCTAATATTTTCGACTAAAAAGTAATAAAGACTTTGCTTTTTGAAAGAAATGGCGAAAATGTAAGTAAATTGCAAGAATGAAATTGCAGAACTGTAAAGAGAATTGTAAATGAATAACTTAGATTTTTATTAAAATGCAAGGAATAAAACTGGTGTTTCTCAAACGTACATTTTCTTAGTAACTACTCTTTTCTCTCACACGGTTACTTTGAGTATTCTTGAGTAACTTGTACAAATTTTGAACACACCCGGAAATCTAACACTAAGACTCCCTATGTATATACAATCGAAATAACCGTCAATAACAGCTATTTCTCCTAATGATGACACATGGAATCCTGCATGCCTTTTCGTCCTGGATATGCTCCACGCGTCTGGTTTTTAAAACGAATTTCCCTCATAAATTTGAATTTCAAAACATCAGTCGAACAAGGCCTTAGCGCCAAGTTTGTCGAAGCATTTCCAGTACTTAGAAAAATCTCTGAATATATTCCTCCAATTCATTCGTTTTCGACTGATATTCTTTCACCAGAAGTATACTTCTGTCGAAATGGCCTGGTAGATTCTTAACACTCATTTTCTGAACAGAATACAAGCGTCGAATTAGCAGCTTACACCGTCCTTACAATTTTAAAAAATGAATAAATATTACGACTATTATCATTAAACCCCCATACAAATAAGTTCACGACTGTCTCAAGAACCGCCTTAAATTTTATGTCACGAAGGTAGAACAACCGTCACCCCTTAAGCCTTTGTAACACACACTACAACTAGTGGCGGATTCAGAATTATTTATTGCGGGGACTAAAAATTAATGTGTATTTTGAATAAATAAATCACTAAAAACATTTATAAAATACAATTATAATAATAAATTAAACTCAAAATACATAAATTTTTTAAAAATTACAGTTAATTTTATTAAAATATTTTATTTATCAAAATTAAACTATAAAAATTAAAATTCTATATATACTCAAAATAAAACTTTAATTTTAGAAACAATTTTTTTAGTAAAAATTAAACTCAAAATATTATACCCAAAATTAAAATATCAAAATTAAACTATATATCAAAATTTTAAAAACTCAAAATTTTAGAAACAATTTTTATAGTAAAAATTAAACCCAAAATTAAAATATCAAAATTAAAGTATACATACTCAAAATACTACACCCAACTTCCATTTTATACTACACTCATTTTGATATAAAGTATACATACCCAAAATTAAATTATACAACTTCAAATAAACAAAAAAAAAATACCAACTTCCATTTATTAAAGAAAAATAATAGAAAAAAATAAATTTAATTAAAATAAAACTCAAGAAACACGACAGTGATGCTACTGTGGCTATTCCATTCTATTCATAAAAGTCGCGATGATGATTTCACTCGTCGTTCTCCACAAATTCATCTTTGGCGCTAAAATTGAAAATTCAATCCACTTATATATTTCTTTCTCTTCTTTTTCAGAAACATACGCCCTTGAAAAAAGAGGGAAACAAATATTTCTTTCAGCTACTCACGCCGTCACTGCGAATCACCGTCAAAGCAACCATCATCAATTCGAATCTTAACAGGTTTGTCTTATCAAACCCTAATTTTGAAAAATGTGAAATAACTCGCTTTTTACATTTGGGGATAATGGGGTAGAAAGATGATGATAAAACTGTGGCTAATAGGTCTAGAGTGAAAGGTTTTGTTGTTCCAAATAGTAAATCTGAATCGGATCCTGAAATGGAAGTGGAGCCCTGAATCTGAATCTGAATCAGTTTGTTGATCCAAATTTAAGTAGTATAGTGAAAAATATTATTGTTTTTTCTGTTGATGTTAATTTGGTTTATATTTGTAAATTACCTGAAAATGATAGATGAATTGTTGGGAAGATGCCAACATTTAATTTTTTGAATATTATATATTGTCACCAAAAATTGGAATATGGAACCTATCTAGAAACCAACCTATTTAACAAATTATCAGACATGTTTTTTTTATATCTTTAAATCTTTATTTTATTAAAAAAATTCATTGTTTTAAATCATAAACATCTTGTTCCATATATTGTATTTAATTTTTACAAATACTCTGTGTGTCTAATTATTCGTCTTCAATTTTACAATGTACGATATTATGTTTCGAGAATATGACAATAAATGTTCATTGCCAAATGCATCATCTTATGTAGCTCATGGTCTAAGAAGACATAACACATGATCCTGTTTTGATTGGTTATAATCCTGAGTTTACGGTATAGATATGTAGAATACTCTTGGGTTTCTGCGTATTTTACTATACTTATATAACTTATTTCTTTTTGTAATGTCACAACTTTTTTGTTTCAAACAACTTAAGAAGAAGCCATCCTCATATACAATGCATTAGCATTAGAAATACTTTGAACTTAGATTCATTTGGTTACATATTTATTTACTTATTGTTTATAACTTTTGCAGAAAACAAGTGTCAAAGAGCTTGACTTAGAGGCTGCACTTGTTGAGCGTGAGGACATTCAGATTTCTAATCGGTTTTCATTAGTCTGCCTCTTCTTTTCCAATTATCTACATTCCATATGTATAGACCTTCATTCCTTGCAAATTGCAATCGATTTTCGTAGTTATAGCAGTAGATTTAGATGATTTTGAGTTTAGCATTAGTACTCTGAATTTCGCATTCAACTGGTTTGGATTTTACTCTAAATTTTGCATTCAATTAGTTTGGATTTTAAGCATTAAGTGTTAGATTTCTCTGTTTGAGAGTTAAATTTGAGGAAGAAAATGGATTATTTATCTGTGTTTGTATTGTTGAAATAGATAACAGAATTTCATCTAAGTTTACCTGCAATTTGCTGTACTTGTTTATGAGTATAGAATCACCTTTTGAGTTGAGGTTAGGGACTACATCTCTTCATATTGTATGTTGTGTGTGCTTAGATTTTATTTTCATTTTAATTGCTTTCAATATTTTGTCTGTGAGTTTCTATGGCTGATTGAGGAGAAGTCGGTGGTGCTAAAAGTCAATATTTTGCGCGATTGACTATTGTGATTAACAACTTATGTATCCTCTCTTGATGAATGAAACATGATGTTGCATGCTACATGTTGTTTTGATATTTGATAGTTCACCTGGATTGCATCAACTTTATAACTTGTTTAAGGAATCCTAACTTATTTCATAAGATTGACATGCTTTTTTTTAAGATAAAGCAATTTTTTATACTTGAATTAAAATAACTTACACCATGGATTTTCATCATTACCACATAGTAGTTATTCAACCCCATACCAGAGTCATAATCAAACCATAATCCCAAACCATCCTTAACTGGGACAAGCAGCCTATCCCAACCATTTCTCTGTTCTTTCCTTCACGTGAACAACACATAGCCATAGTTTTGCTACCAAACCAGACACTATTTTACAAAGAAATTGAGGTATCATCGTTTTGTTTCCATTAAGTTCAACTCCGTTGATCTAGACAGTACCATTGTAATGTCGGTGCTTGGTCATCAGAGAAAAATTGCACGCATCATCAGCACTCAAGAAATCATGTTCCTCTATTTTCACATGATAAGATTTCTGATACTGGAAGCAATTCATTGAGGAAGAATCAGGAGACAACAAAAGGTGACTCTGATGAATTCCTTCAGATGAAGAAATTGTGCTAGAATCACTGTCAGATGAATCGTCTCTTAAGTCTTTCGGAAAGAGAGAAGAAGTTTCTCTAAAACCAAAATCATTGTTGTTGTTGATGATGATGTCATAATTCAAATGATCCTTAGAATCTAAACTAGGAATTGATGTTTCCGAAGATGGGTTGTGCTTTTTTTCATCAGATTCAGATATTGTTATCATCTCCTCTTTCACCAAAACACTACTTGCACTTTTCTCTTCTTCTTCCAGGTTCAACTTCAATTCCTTAATATCCTTAACATTGACATGCTTGATGCATCAAGTTTCTAAACATTGATTCTCTTTAATATCACTGTCTTTGTTTATTATATTCTGATCTAGTAAAGAATCAAAGTCATTTTGTCGGAGCCGCAATCGCCGGTGAGACAGGAGAATTTTCCGGTACTGTCTTGGAAGCAAAAAGTTCTTTCCCAAAAACGGCTGCCCCAAGAGGTTGGTGCTGTTACGGTGGTTGATTCGCCGGTTTGAAGAACGAAATCGGTGGTACTGTCCTGGCCTGTTATAGGTACTGTCCTGGTCAAACTGTGTAGTCACATTTGTTAACAAATGTGAATGTTGTTGAAATTGCACCTGCATTTATATTGAAATTATATCATATTAATCAATTTTAAGTAGTATAGTGAAAAATATTAATGTTTTTTTTGCTGATGTTAATTTGGTTAATATTTGTAAATTACCTGAAAATGATAGATGATTTGTTAGTAAGAATGAAAAAATTGATAGTCCTTGGTGGTGGTTAAACGTATGTCTGTTTGCTTGCAAGATGGAGGCATAGCCGTTGTTTGTATTAGCGTTTAAACGGACCGGACTATTCTTTTATGAAAAAGTTTTGAATTAGGTGCACAAGGTCACAAAAGAGATTTGCATGAGTTGCGTGTTGATTTTAATTATAAAAAGTTTTTGTTTTTGTCTTTTGTTATTTTATATTTTTTATTATTTTTAATTATTTTTAATTAACATTCTAATAGAAATAAAAGCGACATTTTTTTGTATTTTTAATTTATATTAATAATAAAAAATAACTAACTTAAATTAATACAAAAGGGAAAAATCTAATAAAACTAAATTAATTAAAACCAACTAAATTATATTGAAATAATGAAATGTGAGATTTTTGTATTTTTATTTTATATTTTTGTGTGATTTTAATAGTGATTGAAATAAATAAAAAAATTCAACAAAATAAACTAAATAAAATAACAAACAAAGAAATAAATAAAAGGATCTAGAGGGTGTGACACTAAAATTATGAGTGCCTATAGCAATGGGCTTAGAGTCGAATCTAAAATAATTTACACTCATTATTTAACATTAAACTTAATATTCATATCATAATTAGTATTATTTAACATTCAACTTAATATTCACATCATAACTAGTATGTATGATCTAAAAAAATTACGATGTACGAGTATGGTGAATTTTAGGCGACAGGAAAAAAATAATTCAAACAATAGTATACTAATAAGTTCAACTATTTGATAGACAATGATTCAGAAAGAATATATATAATGTATGTTGTTGGTGTGGATTAGAATTTGATTATCCAAAGTAAAATTTGAACAAAATAACAATTTAAAGCATAAAAACGCAACAACAACAAAAAGAGAAAAATGCAAATAAAATGCAAATAAAGGTAGAAATAAAGGTAAAAATAACAAAAAGAGAAAAATGCACTATACATGGAAAATGTGGGATTTGAACTCGGACACTTGCATTTGTAACTCCTTGAGCATTCTTTTCACTACCAAATGGGTTAATTCACAGATTCGAAAGGAAATACGACAGAAACTTGAAGGTGAGAAAAATACATAAGAAGGGGGGTTAAATTGTGTTCTTTAATTTGCGTTGCTTCTGATCAGAGTTTAGATTCTAAACAATAGTTCATATTCTTATAATATGAATGCAGCGGAATAATAAACAGAAACAGGTAAATGACAAATGAACACATAAAATTTATCCTGGTTCCTCCCAAACTGAGAGTATCTAGTCCCCTTGCAGCACAAGAGATTTTTCACTATAATCAAAACTGATTACAATTGCTTATGCCCTCGAGAATAAGACTTTCCTTTGCTCAGACCTACAGCCTAAGACTTGCTTGCTTAGATTCCACGAATCCAAGACATTCTTGCTTAAACCCCTCGGATTCAAGACTTCCTTGCTTAGACCTACAATCTAAGACTTCCTTGCTCAATCAGTACCTGATCGACACTTCCTGCTTAAACCCCTCGGATTCAAGACTTTTTTATTATACCCTCAAGTACAAGACTTCCTGCTTAGACTCACATTCCAAGACTTCCTTGCTTATATCCCACGGATTCAAGACTTCCTGCTTAGGTCCTCAGATCCTAAGACTTCCTTGCTTAATCAACAATTTGATCAAGGCTTTAATGCTCAAGCACATTGCAAGAGACTTACTTGGCTCAAGCTCACAGCAAGAGACTTTGATGCTCAAGCATATAGCAAGAGACTTTCTTTCTAAACTAATAAACAGTATGTTTAGCAGAATTGAGAACAAGTAGTACCTGATATACAATCAGAGGTACAAGGAAATAGCCTTAACAAAGATCATAACACTTAATATTTCTAAGATATATATTGTTTAAGAAATCTTAAGGCCTTGTTCAACTTACAACAGATGACAGAAACTCTGCATACTCGATGTTGTTGTTTATTGTTGATCTAGTTATTCTTCCATATTGATGTAAGCGTGAAAACGATTCTTTTTTTGTGCTCGGCCCTTTTTCTTTATTCCTTGTTGATTCTTCAGATTGAATCTTCATCTACTTAAATAGCAGATACAAAAGAATAGTCGTTGGAAAAGATAACTTGCACAAGTGTCTTTGTCACTCCATAGTACTAAGAGACGTTGAAGATAGATACACCAAAAGATCTTTATCCATTGTATAACTTGTTTAACCGTAGCATCTGAAGGTGTGAAAAACACAAGAAAGGGGGATTTGAATTGGTTTTTCTTAAAATAAAATATTTTCTTTTATACAGACCCCTTTTTAACACCTCTTTAATTTATGAGTGATAATCTTTATGAAGCTTCAAAGAGATAAGACAGTATATTTATACTAGTTCACTTGAGAATTTCTCAAGTTAATCTAGTCCACCCGCCAAGGTGATTTCACCTCTCTCAATCGAGGTCTTAATCCACTAATCAATCAGATTAATACAATGCACAAGCCTAACTGCTAGTGACTAACAACAACCTCTAAAACTCTTCAAGTTATAGACTTCTCAAGAGATCTAACCACACTGGTCTCTCTTAAGGAACAACCTCTAAGACTCTTACTAGTCCTAGACTTCTCAAGAAATCTAACCTCACCAGGTTATTCTCAAGGAATTTCAAATAGCAGTTTGAAAACAGTTTTGTTTACAAGGTATTGCTTCTAGCACAAGCTGAATATGTAAACTATTTTACAGCACAGAAAAATGACTTTTTGAATGATAATAACAAAAATAGAGTGTGTTTGAATCGGCAAAGTTGTTATCATTCTTTGAATCTTCAAGTCCTTTTATAGCCGAGTAAAAATAACCGTTGCAAAGTAATCATGACTGTTGACGGCGATTTGGTAGAAACGCAAGGACAGATAAAACCTTTTGCGTCCTGTCTTGTCAGTATATCTTCGTTGGCACTGTTACCAAGAAATCTTCATTTGAACTTTTGCACAGATACTAAGATATCTTCGTTTGAACTTCGTTGCTTAGTCATCTAATCTTCTTAACTTCAGAGGCTTCTGCAAGCATGAGTAAGAAGGGGAAATGTAGCTTGGTTCTTTAAGATCTTCAAGTCTTGGAGTCCTCAGAGCTGCGCCTTCGGAGTCTTTAGCACTTGATCTTCAGAACCTTGTTTGGTTAGAACGTTGTCATCATTTCTTTAGAGGCTTCTGATGGTATTTAGTTGAAGCATGAATAGGCTCTATAGTTGAGTCTTCAGAACCTTTATCTAAAGAGCATAAATCTTTAGCATTTGGACTTCGTTCATCAGAACCTCAGTCTTCATGTTTTCAGAACTTGTTTTCTTTATATATTATATCAGAGTCTACGATCTTCAGATTCTTCTGAAGTGATTTAGCACATCAAGTAGAGCGCGTAGGCAAAATATTCTCTTTTAAACATCATATTCACGCCATTTTAACGGAAGCATAACCTATTTGTTAGACTCTCATAAATAATAAAAATTAGTCTTATAAAATTGTTCATACAAACATACTTGTTTGATATCATCAAAACTCAGAGGTATTGATGCAGAACCAACTCTTGTTCTTACAATCTCCCCCTTTTTTGTGATGACAAAACTATGTATTTTGATGACACAATTTTGTACATAATACAAGGGAAGTCGAAATAAGAAGATTTAAGAAATACTTATTCATCACATGAGATACTCCCCCTGATTCTCAGACTGGGTGAAGATTAAATTTTCTGATTTGTGAGTTTTTCGAGAAGGACTCCCCCTGATTAAGAAAATTAGATACTGAAATCTTCATAGTCTTGATTTATTTATATATTTGATCCTTCAGAGTTTGACACAAACTCAGAATTAGACCAGAATTCCTGAAAGGAGGGACAAAGAAAAACATCTAACAAAAATAGCAATTTACTGGTTAGAATGTAAACAACTTGTTCTTCAGAGATTGACTAAAAGAACCAAAAATTCGCATTCATAACTTCTCCCCCTTTTTGTCATAATCAAAAAGCTTCGTGCACAAAGGGTGAAAAACAAATTCCTAAATTCTAAAGGCATAGAACCAAAATGAAACAAGGAAAAGGTTAGGTGCTTCCAGAGGACATTTTGTCCAAAATCTTTTGAAGCAGGTTTTGAACATTTGCATTGACAACCTTCTGTTCTGCAAAGTTTTCTCTGAAAATTTGTTGTTCTCCTCTGATTTCGTTAATTGCGTTTTCCAAACGCACCACATCCGGTTCAGGTGAGGAAACAACGAAGGCATCTTGCTTAGCTCTTTCTATAGCTTCAGCTTCTTTTTCCAGCCTTGCTTCTTCTTCTGCACGAAGTCTTGCTTCTTCAACAGCCTTTTCTTCAGCCTCTCTTTGCTTAGTCATTAGAAGATTGAATTTTCTTTTTCATTCCTCAGCCTCTTCTCTTGCTCTCACCAGTTCAACTCCAGCAGCTTTAGCAGCTTCAGAGAACGTAGACATCCTTGCAAATTCAGAGTCTAACCACTTCTGAAATGCGTCCCAAGAATTTACAAACTCCATAGGCTTGAAACTTGTCCTGGTCTCTGCTAGTAGCTTTGCTACTTTCTCCAACGCCTTTTTGTGAAATTTGCTAATGCATTCATCAATGGTTTTTGGAGGGGGTCTTTCATAGATGACCAAGGCCAGGTTGGATTCAGCAGAACTTGTTTCAGAGTTGGGTTCATCAGATGAAGCAATTTCAGGTTGAGTGGGTTCAGGATTTAGTTGAGATGAATTGGTTTCAGTGGTGTGAGAAAAGGTTTCTAATGGAGATTCAGGAGTGACAATCATAAGGGATTTAACACTCGTTTCTTTAGATGCTGGTTCAGGGTTTGGAGATGGAGGATCAGAGCGTTGGATTGAGGATTCATCAATGATTTTTTGATGAAAAGTATAGGACATCGGTGAGACAGATATATATGGTTGGATAATTGAGGTGGTTGTTGTTGAAGTGTATGTAGGAATAACTTCAGATTGGATAGGTGTATTGATTGATGGAAAGGAAATTTGTGGAATTACAGGAATAGAGATTGGTGGTGGTGGAATTGAGAAAGATGGTGACTTGAAGCTGACTTGTGGATTTGAGGTGGGAATGTAGGTAGCTTGTTGAGACGATGATGAAATAATGACAGGTTCAGCATTAACTATTGAAACAGAGGATGTGATGGCAGACTTACTAGCTCTTTTAGATTGAGAATCTTGAGCATAAATCTTGGAGGTCTCTGACTTGTTAGCCTTCTTCTTTTTCTTGGGTTCAGGATCCTCTTCGATTAGCTTCCTTTTTCCTTTACCGGGCTCAACTTATTCAATTCTGACCTTAGACGCGTCTTGTCCTTATTTTTCCATTATAGCAATAAGTCCAGCAATAATTTCCTTGTTTTCACAGCTGTCAAAGAAGGGATAGTGTTTCACCTGAACTCTGCTTTGTATCACTCTTTCATGAGGGATAACAGTAGGTTTAAGTTAAATATCTTTGATTATTTTCATATTTTTCAGGGTGTTGGCGTTTAAAGACTCTCCAATGCATGGATCCAAATATTCTGTATATCTGGCTTCTTTAATCAGATAATCCACTAGCCCGCTTTCAACAAAAATATCGGATAACAATCTACCGAAAGGAATGTAGATTGGAATCTTCTTTTTAGGTGAAGCCGTTGTTCTGGACTTGCGCACTTTGTCTCTTAGATAGGAAAATAGGATGAAGGGCAAATTCATTTTCTTCTTTTTGTGTAAACAGTATAGCATGTTCCTTTGAGTAGTATTAAAGTAGTCTGCGGAACTCTTTAGAGGTCTTGGGTTGATACAACCAAGAATGATCTTGTGCCACATTCTCAGTTTATCATGCAAGTCTACACTTTTATAATCTGTTTTCTTATATTGATAGTTCGTAAAGATTTCCTTGCTGATGGCAATGTAATATTTTTCGAGCTTTCCATAGACTCGTTTCCCTTTCAAGAACTTCATTCCTAGAAGATCTGAAATCGATTTTTCAGTAATGATAATCTTCTTTTCCATGACAAAGGAGACGACATGAAAATCGTCAGTATCAGCCATTCTCCAGAATTCTTTTACAAGGGATTAATAGATAGGACCTTTAAGCCTTTCAAAGTAGTTATTCCATCCTTGACATTTGAGTTCAGCAGAAAGATCAACTCCATTGCTTGCAAGATTATGGGAATCCACATGCAGTTCCTTGAGAACAGTTTGTTCGTCCGCAGGACGTACACACGTAACTGCTGCATTTCTTTGAGTAACATGGTTTTCATCAATCTTAGGAGGAGACGATGAAGTCGACGCAACAGTTGCAGTGGTTGCAGAGGTGATATCAGGTGCGACTGATGAAGATGATGACCCTTTCGAAGGATTCAAAGATGCTTCTGTTTCTTTGAAGAAATTGACAGTTTCTTGTTGAATGTGATTCATCATGATGAAGTTTGTGATTGATCGAAATGAGAACAATAAGCAGTTGAGAGAGAGAAGGAAGAGATTTAGGGTTTTAGGGTTTCTTAAATTGTGGAAGTGGTAGTGAGGTAGAGTGAGTAGATTTAAAAAGTGTTTTTGAAATTTGAAAAGTTAAAATAAAGTATTGGGAGTTAAGAAATGAACGCAATTATGATTTTAAATCAATCCCAAGAGAGATTAATGTTCAATGTGTACTTTAACATAGATGTAATGATTTGGATATAACCTAGGTTACACGCGTTAATCATTTTCCAATTCAAGTGACACGCTTCAATATTCTCAGAATCTGGACAACTCAAGAGTTTCCATCTGATCAGAGACAATTCTGACCAAAGTAGCCTCTGATAACTGAGATTAAATAAAAAAATTATTTCTTCAGAGTCTAACTAAACACATCTGATTCTGATACGATCTTATTCTGGACAAAAGTCCATTTTCAGATGCGTCAGAGTAAATTGAAATCTATCTTCAACCAAGGTTTTTGTAAAAATGTCAGCCCATTGATGGTCTGTATCAATGAATTTTAAACATAGAGTTCTCTTCTGAACATAGTCTCTAATAAAGTGGTGTTTAATTTCTATGTGCTTAGCCCTAGAATGCAAGATTGGATTTTTACTTAAATAGATAGCAGCAGTATTATCACAATAGATAAGGATGTTACTCTCATGTATCTGATAATCTTCTAGCTGGTTCTTCATCTAGAGCATCTGTGTGCTGCATAGAGAAGTAGAAATATACTATGCTTCTGCTGTAGAGAGAGCAATTGTAGATTGCCTCTTGCTTGACCATGAGATCAGATATTTCCCTAGAAACTGACAGTTTCTAGATGTGCTTTTTCTTTCCAAATTGTCTCCAGCATGGTCTGCATCACAATAACCAGATAGAGTGTACTCTGATGTTTTCTCATACATCAACCCAAGGTTAGTAGTTCCTTTCAGATACCTTAGAATTCTTTTAACAACAGTTAAATGAGATTCTCTGGGATCTGATTGAAATCTAGCACATAGATGAACGCTGAATAAAATATCAGGTCTAGAAGCAGTTAAATACAAGAGAGACCCTATCATACCACGATAGGTTTTCTGACAAACTTTACCACTTGTTTCTGTTTTCTCCATGACGCATGTTGGGTGCATTGGAGTTTTTTCTATCTTACAATATATCATGTTGAATATCTTCAGAAGTTCTTTTGTGTACTTACTTTGATGAATGTAAGTAGCCTCTAGTTTCTGATCAATTTGAATTCCCAAAAAGAACTTCAACTCACCCATAAGACTCATTTCGAATTCTGCTTGCATCAATTTTGAAAACTCCTCGCATAGAGAGGGATTAGCAGAACCAAAAATAATATCATCAACATAAATTTGGACTATGAGTATATCATTTTTGTACGATTTACAGAAGAAAGTGGTGTCAACCTTGCCTCTGGTGAAGTTATTTTCTAAAAGAAAACTGCTCAATTTGTCGTACCAAGCTCTGGGAGCTTGTTTCAGGCCATAGAGAGATTTTTTGAGTTTAAAAACAAAATCTAATTTTTCTAAGCTTTCAAATCCAGGAGGTTGTTTGACATAAACTTCTTCTGAAATATAACCATTCAAAAATGCACTCTTAACATCCATTTGATATAAGATGATGTTATGATTTACTGAAAAGGAAATTAACAGGCGTATAACTTCTAGTCTGGCGACTGGAGCAAAGGTTTCATTGTAATCTATTCCTTCTTGTTGACTGTAACCTTGTGCAACAAGTCGTGCCTTGTTTCTGACAACCTCACCCTTTTCATTGAGCTTATTTTTGAATACCCACTTAGTACCAATTATATGGACATCTTTAGGTTTTGAGACAAGATCCCATACGTTGTTCTTTGAGAACTGGTTAAGTTCTTCTTCCATTGCCAGAACCCAGTCCTTGTCCATAAGAGATTCATCAACTGTTGTTGGCTCAATTAACGATACCAATTCTACAAGCTTTTCTTCAGAGGGTTTGAAAGCTGATCTGGTTCTGATGGGAGCGTCTTTGCTACCCATAATTAGTTCTTCAGGGTGTGAAGTTGAGATTCTCCTTTTCTTTTGTTGTGGAGTATTAGACGATACATCAATGATATTGTGAGTAGGAACTTCTGGAGCTTTAATTTCTTCTACCTTTTCTTTAGGTTCTGAAAAGCTGATTTCCAAATCTGCAAACTTTTCAACTAGCTTTGACTTTTTAGGGTCAAGCTTATCATCGAATCTGACATGAATTGATTCTTCCACAATCAGTGATTCTATGTTATAAACTATGTAGCCTCTTGAGTGTTCAGAGTATCCTAACAGCAGACACTTCTGTGCTTTGGAATCAAACTTGCCAATATTCTCTTTAGTGTTTAACATAAAACAAATACATCCAAAAGGGTGAAAATAAGAAATTTTGGGAATTTTATTCTTCCACAGTTCATAGGGAGTTTTACTCAAAATAGGTCTTATGGAGATTCTATTTTGAATATAACATGCTGTGTTAACTGCCTCTGCCCAAAAGTGCTTAGCCATGTCAGTTTCTTGGATCATGGTGCGAGCCATTTCTTATAAAGTTATGTTCTTTCTTTCTACAACTCCATTTTGTTGTCGAGTTCTAGGACAAGAAAAATCATGAGATATCCCATGTGAATAAAAAAGTTTTTCAAAATCTTTATTTTCAAATTCTCCACCATGATCACTTCTGACCTTGACGATTTTGCAAGTCTTTTCATTTTGCACTTGGGTGCAGAAGGAAGCAAACACAGAATGTGACTCATCCTTGTGTCTTAAGAATTTTACCCATATCCATTGACTATAATCATCAACGATGACTAGTCCGTATTTCTTACCATTGATAGAAGCAGTTTTCACTGGTCCAAATTGATTAATGTGAAGAAGTTCCAATGGTCTAGAGGTAGAAACAATATTCTTTGCTTTAAAAGAAGTTTTTGAAAACTTGCCTTTCTGACATGCTTCACAAAGAGCATCTAAAGAGTACTTCAGATTTGGAAAACCTCTGACAAGTCCAAGCTTGTTCAGCTGTGAAATTCTTCTCAAGCTAACATGACCCAGACATATGTGCCAAACCCATTGCTCTTCATTGACAGACAAAAGACACTTTACATTTTGATGTTTTAAATCTGATAATTTAATTTTGTAAGTATTGTTCTTCCTTTTACCACTGAATAGAACAGATCCATCCTTTTGACTAACAGCCTTATAGGACGTTTGATTGAAGATAACATCATAACCATTGTCATTAAGTTGGCTAATTGATAATAAATTATGCATTAGACCTTCAACTAGAAGAACATTATTTATAGAAGGAAGTTTAACATTACCAACAGTTCTGGAGCCAATGATTCTTCCCTTCTGATTTCCTCCGAAACCGACGACACCTCCAAGCTTAAGTTTTAGATCATGGAACATATGCCTTTCTCCCGTCATGTGTCGCGAGCATCCACTGTCCAAGTACCATAACTGGTGTTTCAGTGGCGCCATTAAGGATATCTGCAACATACACTATCTTATTCTTAGGTACCCATTTTGTGGGTCCTTTCACAATAGTCTCTCCAGAGGTTCTAACACCTTTGGATTTTTGTGCAGCAGGATAATAGTGCGGTATTTGTGCATAACATTTGAGTCTGGAAGTTTTCTTCTATGTATGTGTTTGTGATATAACAGACTTAGAGCCTTCTGGTTCTGGACATTTTAGTTTAGTGTCAGCACGCACAAAATGTTTAGATAGAGGTATTAGTTTGATATTCTTAGTTTCATCATATGGTTGTGATGGTCCTGAATATCCTAGAACTCTACTTCCATTTCTGCTAACTCCATAGATCAGTGCAGCCATTTTACTTCTATCTATGCTTTTAGCAAGGAAGTGTTGAAAAACTCTATCATATCTGGCCACTTCATTAGTGTTGGTTATGTTGGAAGTGATCTCTTCTTCTAATTTAAGGACTTTACTTTTTAAAGCAGCATTTGAGTTTTCTAAGAAAAATAATTTTTCGTTTAATTCTGAAATAATTTGCTTGCTTTTAGTAAGATCCTCTGAAGGAACCACAAAAGTCTTTTTCAAAGTTTTGTGTTTTCTTAGAAGGAGTTGATATCTTTCCATAAGTTCAGATAATCCTATTTCAAGTTCAGAACGAGATAAGGAAGAAAGTACCTCTCTTTCATCGTCGGATTTTGATAGTTCTCCTTCTGATAAGACATCGTTTGTGTTGGTATTAGCCATGAATGCTACGTTGGCATGCTCTCTATTAGAATCTTCTTCTGACTCTGAATCATCCCATGTTGCCATAAGACCCTTTTTAGTTTTCTTAGGTCTTCCATCCTTTTTGAACATTGGACAATCATTCTTGATATGTCCAGGCTCCTTGCATTCATAACATGTAACTTCTCTTCCATAAGTTTTCTTTTGACCATGTGTAGGCTCAGATCTTCTTCTTGGTCCTTTGAACTTATTTTTTCTGTATTTCCATAGTTGACTTATCTTCCTTTATATGAGAGATATATCATCTTCATCTGAATCCTCTTCAGATTCTTCCAATTCTTCCTCTGCTTGATATGCCTTTTTCTTCTCAGACTTAGCCTTTAGAGCAATAGATTTACCTTTCTTCTGAGGTTCATCTTCTTGAAGTTCAATTTCATGACTCCTTAAAGAACTAATTAGTTCCTCAATGTCGCTCCCAGGATTTTCATCCAGGTACAAATGCGAAAGTGGCGCGGAAACAGAGTCGCCAGCAACGTGTGTTTATCCCAAGATAGGGAAAGGAAACACTGCATAAACCTGAGGGAAGGAAAAAGCATGGTCTCACGACCAAGAGAAACGGGTAAGGGAGTAAGATGGATGTGTGGGGTGCTAACACCTTCCCCTCATGTAATTCGACTCAGAAGGAAGAATTGAAAGTCGAAAAGCCACCCGTTGCTCTAGTACAAGTGTCGTCAAAGGAGAAAGTAACTAGGGATGATGAAATGACAGACGATTTTAATTCAGAGTCAGAGGCATCATTCGACATGATGTGTAACGTGGTCTCAGTGCTTCCCAGGGAGTATGACCAGGTAATGAAAGTCGAAGATGAAGAAGAGGTTATGGAGGTCAAAACGGCCAGACACAGGCCCGTTTGCTACTATATCATGAATAATGGATGCGTTGAAGAACAAAACGCATTTTTTGAAAAACTAGATGACTCAATGAGGAGCCACCTCAAACCCCTGTTTATAAAAGGAAAAGTGGGTAATATAGGGGTGAATAAGATTTTGGTTGATGGAGGAGCGGCTGTCAATTTGATGCCGCATTATATGCTTAAGAAAATTGGAAAAGATGATTCCAACACCAAACCTCATAACATGGTGTTGTCGAATTATGAGGGAAAAGTGGGAACCACTATGGGTGTAATACAAGTAGATCTAACTGTCGGAACCATCACAAGGCCGACAATGTTTATGGTAATTGTGTCAAAGGCAAATTATAACCTTCTCTTAGGCAGGAAATGGATACACGACATAGGTGTCGTCCCTTCGTCAATGCATCAACGAATAAAATTTTGCGCGCAGATGGGATTGTTGAAAATATAGAGGCTGACCAGAGTTACTTTCTGGAAGAAGTAAACAAGGTTGATAGGAGAAGCTTCGACAGGAATCTGGCTCACATAGCTCCTTGTAGTCCAGCAACCTTCGACATGACGCCAACTGACAACGTTTTCTACTCACTATACCTACATCCCACCCACGGGTTTCAGTGGGATAGAGAGGTAGTTGGCGAAGAAGATTACATTTTTGGGACTTCACACATCCAGCCAACTAGCTGGGGCAGCGAATTTAGTGACAATGAGTGAGTCACTAGTTCTCGAAAAAATCGCGGCTTATATAGCCGAGAATAAACTCAATGTGGCCTTAGAGGCTGAAGTATAATACATGGTTGTTGAAGCCAACCAGATCGAAGCAGATCAACAAGGTCTGGGAAAGGATTTTGATATTGATCCACCTGATAAAGATCTAGGAGATTTGCAAAACCAGAGGCTCGACGCGATTTATGACGATGAGCCATTGGGCTTTGAGAAGGATCCATTAGCAGCAAACATCAAGATGATGGCACAGGATCCACTCGAAGAGATCGACTTGGGGTCGGGGTTAGAATAAAGACCAACCTATATCAGTGCAAAAGTGAGCCCCCAACTCAAAGTCGAAATAGTCTAGTTGCCGAAGAAATTCAAGGATTGTTTCGCATGGGACTATGACGAAATGTCCGGACTGGATAGGAAGCTGGTCGAATTAAGGCTACCAATAAAACCTGGGAAGAAACCTGTTAAGCAGACTCCAAGGAGATTCGCACCAGAAATCCTCTCAAAGATTAAAGAAGAAGTCGAAAGACTCCTCAGATGCAAGTTCATCCGCCCGACAAGGTATGTCGAATGGATTGCTAATATACTTCCTGTAATAAAGAAAAATGGCAAATTGAGGGTATGTATTGATTTTCAAGATTTTAATTCTGCTACCCCAAAGGATGAATATCCTATGCCAGTGGCGGAAATGCTTGTCGATTCTGCCTTTTGGCTTAAACAATGCTGGGGAAACATACCAGCGAGCGATGAATTCGATTTTTCACGATTTCATTGAGGCTTATATGCAAATTTATATTGACGATATTGTTATTAAGTTTGTTTCAGGAAAAAGTCATATAGATCATCTTCGATAGTTCTTTGAACAGATGAGGAAGTTTGGTTTGAAGATGAATCCTCTCAAATGTGCGTTTTGTGTGCAGGCGGGAGACTTCCTAGGCTTTGTGGTCCATAAGAAAGGGATCGAAATCAATCAGAACAAGGCCAAGCCAATAATGGAGGCGAAAGCGCCATCTACAAAGAAGGAATTGCAGTCTCTACTTGGGAAGATCAACTTTCTTAGAAGGTTCATCTCCAACCTCAGTGGGAAGACGCAAGCCTTTTCTCCCCTACTCCGACTAAAGAAGGAAGACTTCGAATGGGGGAAAGAGCAGCAGGATACCTTTGATAAAATCAAGGAATACCTGACGCACCCTCCAATTTTAATGTCACCTTGTAGAAGTAGGAGTAAGAGGCTGTACATATCCGCGTCGGATAAGACATTAGGGAACATGTTGGCTCAAGAGGATGACAATGGTGTCGAAAGAGCCATTTACTACCTCAGTAGGGTCTTGAACGATGCAGAAACTAGATATAGTGTAATTGAAAAGTTGTGTTTATGTTTGTACTTTTCATGTATGAAATTGAAGCACTATATAAAACCAGTTGATGTTTACGTTTCTTCTCATTTCGATGTTATAAAATACATGTTATCTAAACCAAGCTTGCACAGTCGAATTGGGAAGTGGGCATTAGCATTAACTGAGTATTCTTTGACATATTTACCTTTAAAGGCTGTCAAAGGACAAGTAGTGGCTGATTTCATAGTCGACCATGCTATAAATGAAAAGTCTTTGGACTACATTGAAATAGAACCATGGAAGTTGTACTTCGACGGTTCTAGTCTTAAAAATGGAACTGGAATAGGAGTTCTTATTATTTCTCCTAACAGAATTCCAACAAAATTTAAGTACAAAGTCAAAGGCCTTTGCTTAAATAATGAGGCAGAATACGAGGCTTTGATAGCAGGACTTGAAATTTTGTTGGAATTGGGGACAACTCGGGTTGAAATAATGGGCGACTCTAAGTTAGTCATAAAGCAAATAACAAAGGAGTACAAGTGTGTTAAAGAGAATTTAATCATGTACTTTATTTGGCACAAAACGTTGGACCAAATTCTATGGGCTTATCGAACCTCTCCTAAGGAAGCTACAAATGCTACACCCTTTCGGCTAACGTATGGCCATGATGCAGTCTTACCGGTCGAGATATACTTGCAGCCAGCAAGAGTCCAAAGACATCATGAAATTCCATCAGATACATATTGGAATATGATGATAGATGAATTAGTTGATTTAGACGAAGAGAGGTTAAATGCGTTAGATTTATTGAAAAGGAAAAAGGAAAGGGTGGAGAAATCCTATAATAAAAGAGTGAAAGGTAAAGCCTTTTCGATTGGTGACCTTGTGTGGAAAGTGATCCTTCCCATGGATCGAAAATATAGACTTATGGGAAAATGGTCCCCTAAGTGGGAAGGACCTTTTTCGAATCACAAAAGTGTTTTCCAATGGCGCGTATGAAGTCGAAGAATTAGATAAAGATAAAAGAGTACTGAAAATAAGTGGGAAATATTTGAAAAAATATAAACCCATATTGCAGGAAGTTAAAATAGAAATCGAATAATCTTGCAAAAGAAATAACTAAATTGGTGAAATTCGCCAAACAAATGGCTTAAATGTCATTACAAAAGAAATAGACCTCAAAGGACCAAGAAACATTACAAATTTAAACAGGGAAAGATTTCTTCAACTTTTCAAACTTGGACCATTGAATCTGAAGTCGACGCTCGCAGAGGGCCTTGCTGGTTGAAATCTCTTCAATCTCCTTGCCTAACTTCTGAGCCCTTTCAACATGATGCACTCCAACTTCAATCTCTTTAGCTATTTCATCTTTTTTAGGTCAAATTGAGCAGACGGATATTTTTCTAGAAGTTGAAACAAATCAATATTGAGGATTTTCTACCGAATCTGGGCCATCACTTCGTCCATGGATCTTGCACCGGAAATGGTCCATGAAGTAGTCGAACTACTGGTGGTGGTGTCAGCAAAGTTATAACGTGTACTAAGCATGGCCTTCAGATATTCCAATGGTCTTTGCACTTTCAAATTCTCAAGTTCCTCATGAGAAAGACTGGTCGAAGTTGTGTTGGCTGAACCAGCTCTAGTATGATCAACAGGGTTTTGCTTGTCGCTTTCTTTCTCTTCATCAGCAACAATCTTTGGAGTAGTTTCCTTTTCGCCTTCACTCCTTTCTTCCTCTTCGTCATCAGTTTCAACCTCCTAATCTTTCTCTTCGTCAGTATCCTTTAAATTGATGGGGGAGTTGTCTTCAGGATCACCTTCTGTTGTGAGTGCTGCAGTGGGCATCACAGTGTCCCCACCAACGTCAACTAAGATATCATTCTCAGGACCAGTTTCTTCTTCAACTGCATCTTGAAGTTTTTTAGAAACAGCGGTAGGCTGCTTCACTTCAGTGGCTGATTCTTTTGTCGAATCCTTAGGAGAAGGCTTGGAGGCGCTTGTTGGCTTGTAAGTAGGATCGCTGCTAGTTTTTGGAAGGACTTGAACAATAGGATGTCCATGAGTGTCAACAAGAACCTGGAAGATAGAGAAGTCAACAAATTTATCACAAGGAAAAACGCCTTTAACTGTCGAATTACAAAAAAAAAACCATACCTTGGGAATTTCGGTCTTGAGACTAGAACTCTCACTTTCGGCTGGAGCTGGGGTGACTTGATCGACAGGATTTTTGTGAGGAGTCTTCTCCAATATTATGGAGGCAGGAGGTTTGGACTGTTGAGGCTTCGACAGTTTGTTCCTTCTTTTTGAAGGCTTGGTTTGGTCGGGTGATTCGTCACCATCATCAGATTCAACAACTTGAGTATCAGGTTCTTTTTCCCTTCTTTTCTTTGGCGTCGAAGGAGGTCTCCGACTTCCCTGTAAAACAAAAAGAGATTTCATTAGTATGTCTCAGGAAGATAATAGTGTATAAGGATTATGATCAATGAAAAGGCGAAACCATACCCTCGTCACGGGCTTCTTGGTAGTATCTTTTGGGTCTTCCATGCCCTCTACAGTTGACGCTTCGACGGTAGCTGACTTGTTGACAGGAATTTTCATGCCTAAGAAAACAGGGAAAAGTTAAACACAAGTCAAAAGATACATATATGTGTAAATAAAAAGAAGTGGTGTCGAGTATCTCCCCATTCCACACCTTCATATATTGGAGTTTCCACGTGAACGTGTTCTATGTCAATATGAAGGTGGCCTTTGAAATTGTCCAAGGTGTACTTAGTCGGAACTGAAATTCAAGTATGACAGACCCAGATGTCGAATAAACATGTCGAGACATCTGGTCTGTTATCAGCAACATATACAAGATATAGATAGTTAAAGAAGTTGCTAAAAAGTAAAGTGCACACAAGAATTGTTTACCCAGTTCGGTCTAACAACCTATATCAGGGGGCATACCAAGCCAGGAAGGAAGTCCACTATTAGCAGTATCAATTCATAGACCCTACAACCAACACACCCGTTGACGATCTACTCACTTAATAACTACCCAATGACCCTTCTACCTAAGTTCTCCCTAGATAAGAGACTCCATCTCTCTTCCAATCATCGCAATGATGTCTAGCAGTCAACACCTCAACCACTTCATAAATACCTTGATTTCCAACAACTCTTCAATCACAAAAAAGTAGAAGACGCACTTCAAAGAAACATAATCATCATTGCTTAAAAGCTCATAGATGATTGACAAATACAACTCAACTAAACAGTCCAACTCTAAGTACAAGACAGTACTAGAGTGGCTCACAATTTCACACAAACCCTAATGATCTACATCTTGGACCCGTGCTTTTTCTAGGTTACAAGCATTCTATTTATAACTTATTCCCAACTGGATTTGGGCTTCAAATCACAGCATAACAGCTGCTACAAATCAGCAGAAACATCTGCTACATAATAGGTCTTCAATCAAATCCTTCCTAATTTATCTCCATCATTAGAAAGTCATTATTCTTCAATATTCTTCTTGAAACCTATAAAACAGCACCACATAGGATAACATAATATTCCCAGAAACATTCCTTACATTGGGCTTGGGCATTAGCAGATCTTAGTTTTAATTAATAATTAAAACTAATTAGTCTCCAAATCTTTATGCATGAAAATAGCCAACCCTATTCTTCACAAATAGATTGCTTCCAAATAATATCACTCCAACATAATTTTACTCCCAGAATTACGCATGAAATCACTCAACACAAACACATAAAAGATTGCTAAAAATAGCGCAGCAAATAAAACGTAAATTCTGTCAACTGATGTCAGAACATCGTGTTTGACATCATGCACACAGTCTGCAATACTAACAAACACCACCAACACTTCACCTGCAGAATGTTAGAGACAGCATGTCAAGACATCAAGTAGAACATCTTGATGCAACACATTGTTTTACCAAAATTGCTGCCAATACAGAACCAACAAACTCCCCCTTTGGAAAATTTTGGCTAAAACAACTCCATATCAGAGATCCCTGCAGCAACCCACACAAACACAACTAACATTCTCAGAAACACAGAAACTCCCCCTCAAGCCAAGGAGCACAGAAAAACAAAGAAGAAAACCAGCACCTGCACACTAGAAAACCATCTACAAAACCATTTGCAAAACCAGCAAAACAACTACTACACTACTACTCTCCCCCTTTTTAGCCATAATTGGACAAACTCCACTAGGAAACTTCCATAACAACCAGAAGCAACATTCAGAACAAATCCATAGAGAAGAGAGTACATTAATACAGACCAAGCACAAAAAGTTCCAAAGGCAAACTCTGAATCATCCAACCAACATACTCAGAACAGAACAAACTATTCTACATCCTTGTGAGACTGGTTAAAATCCGAAATCCAGACACAATAGTTGAACAAACCTACTTCTCTCCCCCTTTTTGGCCAAAAATTGTGGTAAATGTACACTTCTGGTTCAATCCACTGACACACCAGGTCTAAACTATCATGTCCACCATGAACTTCACCAGTAACACAATGTCACGACATCTTGTCTGACATAACACCCTCACCAGAGCCACAAACAATCTTGAGAAACAACTGCACTACTTCAACAACAAAAGTTCAACTCCCCTTATCTAAGATAACCAATTCTCCTTTGCAAGAAGAACACCTTAAATGAATGGAAAACATAAGACTCATCTTCATGTCTTCAAGAGTGCACCCTCTGTTCAACTCACCTGCTGAACGCATTCACTTAATGCTTGATCCTCAAACAACACTAGTACATTTAACTGACAGAAGTTGCTCCTTCAACAAGAAACACCACAAAATCACCAATGATATCCCATGACACCTTTATGATCATATAGTAAGAAAGTACCAGGATCACATCCTTGTACTACAACCAACAAACTCTTGGATTGAGACCAAAATCACCATTGATCCCTCTCATCCAGAAACCATCCATACCCTGTACAACTCCACCTTGAATTTTACAGCCATAGACATTCTTGTTCCTTGAGATACAATCCAATTGAATCAGAAATGCTTCACACAATCATCCACAAGTTCTGAAGCACAAACACACTGCCTTCCACTACACTCTAAGTAAAGTCCTCTTACTTTGAATTAATAACACACACCAAGATAAGTGTGACATCTCCCATCAACAAAGTCCCATACCGAGTTCTTCCAAAAACTGTAGAGAAAAATACATTCTCCCAGACACAAACAAAACCGTCCTTCAGACTCCTCCTCAGAAGCATGTGTGCACATGATTCAAATAATTAGCTTCACATGGCTAGAACCATACATGTCCTATTAAGAACATGCCAAAACGCCATCCAGCAGAAGAATGTCATAGCATGTTATCTGACATTATATCCTCATAAGAGGCAACCAAACTCCACAAGCTTGATCAGCATGCAAGCTTCACAATATATGCACCTTTGCAGCAAAATCCATAGACAAGTACTCCCCCTGTCATGGATAACCAATGCTCTAGATGGAGATTAACATTTGAGCACCAGATCTTCACACACTTGCTGAGCACATTCACATACTATACTCTCACTTCTAGAGAACACATCCAATTATCCTGACTGGTTTGACACTGCTCACAAACTCCACGAATTCTCAGCTTACTTAAAAGCTTTACTGAGATCCAATCTCTTCAAGAGAAAGAACAACTCTTAAAAAAAATTTCTGATCAAATCACCTCATCTGACACAATTCCTCTGCCATTACATCCCCTAGTAGTTGTTGATACTAGTGAGGTCTTCAAAAATAGTAGTCATGCTTTGCCAGGACATACTACTAAAAACAAGATCAGAATCTCCATATTCTAATCCACATAGTCAAAAACACCTCTTCTGACAAAAATGCTTGAGCATCTAACTCCAAGTGCATAATCTCAATCATCTTCCAAATATAACCATCAACAATCATGATGTTACAATCATCATTTGGTACATCAGCTTCCCATCACCATTCAAAGGACTCATTGCACATAGACGTCCTTCAAGAAGCTCCTAATAAAACACAGCCAGAGCAGCTTATTCAGGTTAACATAAACACCTGAACACCATAGAGAGAAATAAACTA
Organism: Lathyrus tuberosus; assembly: GCA_022829125.1. Taxonomy (NCBI): domain Eukaryota; kingdom Viridiplantae; phylum Streptophyta; class Magnoliopsida; order Fabales; family Fabaceae; genus Lathyrus; species Lathyrus tuberosus. The sequence continues at coordinate 2,004,905 of JALAZF010000222.1, read as the reverse complement.
GCACACCCTCTCTGAAGCAAAGAGTTCAGACTACAGACTTGCATACTCACATCAGACAAATACTTAGCTCCCGTCAAAGTATTTATCATTAGTCAGATAAGACTACCTTCTCACACAAGGTAGGACATTTGGTCTGACATTCTTCTTTCGCACGCATCAGGCATCTGCTGATTCTTCTTCATGACAATTCATCATGACACCCATTCACACCACAAAATCATTCCAGATTAGGTCAGTGTCTTGACCTTTCACTCTACCCTGAGCTAAACAAACTTCCTTGGCTGAGGAAGCAAAGAACTGAAATGATGTTTCAACATCAGTTCCGAAATCAGTCTAAATCACATGGATTTAAACATTTACTATGGCTTTGGAGACAGCAACCATAGTAATCCACACACATCTCTTGCAAGGGACATAAGAGGATCAACCATCAGTAGCTGACCAACCTTTAAAACCAGATCATACACACATGCAGGAACCTGCATACTCTACATCTCAAGAATCTTCTTCTCAAACTTCTAAAGTTCAGACCTCTTGTCTGACTTTGAGATGTTGGATGCCATCCTTCTGTACCTAAAGGGGAGATACCCTCTAACAGGTTTCTCGAGCATACAAAAAACACATTGACTGGTCATCTTAATCAGATTGTTAAAAAAAATATGCTTCTCCCAACACTTTAACCTACAAGGATGCCCTTCAATCCTTGCAAAAAAAAATGTTCCATTATGTGATGACACCACATAATTGAACTCCAGCTTAAGAAGAAACTTCTCATGCAGATACCAGGGAACCATAATCCTTTGGTCCCAAAACACCAACTCCTCCTTGCTCCAAACACAAATATGAAATACTCATCCTAGATGGTTTGGATGGCATTCCAACTATGAAGACACCAGTCAACCAGTTAGGTTAATACATCTACTTTGTGCACAACCCTTTGAGTTTCTCTTCCACTAGAAAAAGAGCTCCACGCTCTCATAGACTTGATAGTGATATCAAGTTTGAGTAAACAACCTTCATCCTGTTTTTGAGAAACACCACCAGAAATATTGAGAAAAATAAATTCTCAATACAAAGATGTCAAGAAATTATGCTGACATTTCTTCGAGTTCTTCCAGCATCAGATTAAGGACTCCCCCTTATTAACTGCTAAGAACTCCTAAGGGAACTATTCATTCTCCCCTCCAATAGCTGCACATCCGTGGTTGATACACACATATAACTCCTTTCAAACAGAATCTGCTCCAAGGCCATAAACAAGATTCCATACATCTGGCTCCTTTGAACAGAAGGAACTTCCAGATTTCAGAGAGAATGTCCTTGACATTTGAGCTTGACCTCCACACAAAAAAAACAGCCTTTGTACTCCTACTTACTTGGATCAGAAACACACTAATCCAATGAGTGACAATATGTTGATCATCTCTTGACCAACACACTTATCTAAGAAACTTCTTAGACACACAACCCAGATGCCTCCTCTTCTAAGCCAGGAGTAGGTTCCAAACAGATGTGATCAATACACATTTGTTTAGCCCCCCAAGCATCTGTTTTGCCATACCTTTATCCAACAATATTCTGCACAATCTGCTGGTTTGATGTTCCAACATCTGGTAGGACATTAGTTCCCTTCCCAAGAAACACACCAAGAGATCCTTTATCAAAGCCCAGAGATTGGCCTTGTAGGGTTGGAAGCAAGAATAAATTGCTTCTAACTTTCTTTAGATCTCTTTTCAACACCCTCATATAAAAGTTCCTTTATGAGTGGACTTGGGATGAACCACAAGTATCTTGGGCAACTCTAATAAGCTAGTTGAAGATATCCTCAAGTATCACCACACCATGTGATACACCTTTAAAGGAGAACAGAGTGTTGCAGCCACAACACACAAAACCACCAAGAGTTTTCTGACATATACAAATGCAGCGGAACACAGAAAAAGAAAACCCCTCAACAGCCTTCAGAAAAAAACTTAATAACCTTTGTACAAAAACAACACTTCAGGTGCAATAGGCCAGCAAAGGTTGAAAATAAATCACCCCACAAAGCAGCTCACCACCAGAGCTACACGCCTAACAACATCAAACAGAGCCAATACACACCCTGTCACGAATAGTCCATCCTCCACTTCAAGGGACCATTCAAACAACATATGAACTGACCAAGTCCAAACAACTTTTTAGCACGGCTATCTTCCTTGTACATGAACCAGAAAGTATCTTCCCTAGGATCTCACCCAGAAAAACGAACAAGATGCCTGCTTTGATACCAATTGAAATTCTGGTATGACAGACCCAGATGTCGAATAAACATGTCGAGACATCTGGTCTGTTATCAGCAACATATACAAGATATAGACAGTTAAAGAAGTTGCTAAAAAGTAAAGTGCACATAAGAATTGTTTACCTAGATCGGTCTAACAACCTACATTTGGGGGCATACCAAGCCAGGAAGGAAGTCCACTATTAGCAGTATCAATTCATAGACCCTACAGCCAACACACCCGTTGACGATCTACTCACTTAATAACTACCCAATGACCCTTCTACCTAAGTTCTCCCTAGATAAGAGACTCCATCTCTCTTCCAATCATCGTAATGATGTCTAGTAGTCAACACCTCAACCACTGCATCAACAGCTTGATTTCCAACAACTCTTCAATCACAGAAAAGTAGAAGACACACTTCAAAGAAACACAATCATCATTGCTTAAAGGCTCATAGATGATTGACAAATACAACTCAACTAAACAGTCCAACTCTAAGTACAAAACAGTACCAAAGTGGCTCATAATTTCACACAAACCCTAATGATCTACATCTTGGACCCGTGCTTTTTCTAGGTTACAAGCATTCTATTTATAACTTATTCCCAACTGGATTTGGGCTTCAAATCACAGCATAACAGCTGTTACAAATCAGCAGAAACATCTGCTACATAATAGGTCTTCAATCAAATCCTTCCTAATTTATCTCCATAATTAGAAAGTCATTATTCTTCAATATTCTCTTGAAACCTATAAAACAGCACCACATAAGATAACATAATATTCCCAGAAACATTCCTTACATTGGGCTTGGGCATTAGCGTATCTTTGTTTTAATTAATAATTAAAACTAATTAGTCTCCAAATCTTTATGCATGAAAATAGCCAACCCTATTCTTCACAAACAGATTGCTTCCAAATAATATCACTCCAACATAATTTTACTCCCAGAATTACGCATGCAATCACTCAACACAAACACACAAAAGATTGCTAAAAATAGCGCAGCAAATAAAACCTAAATTTTGTCAACTGATGTCAGAACATCGTGTTTGACATCATGCACACAGTCTGCAATACTAACAAACACCACCAACACTTCACCTGCAGAATGTTAGAGACAGCATGTCAAGACATTAAGTAGAACATCTTGATGCAACACATTGTTTTACCAAAATTTCTGCCAATACAGAACCAACAGGAACCACTCGCTTAGCACGTTTTTGATATTCTTGGCGAAGAAGTTTCATGGAATCCCCACAAGTGAACCAATGTGGAAATGGAGGACTAAAAGCCGCACCAATTTCAGCAGATGGTAAAGGAGGAAATTTTGGTGGATAGAGGTTAAAAGCTATCTCATAACGTTGTTTTGGTCGAACGTATGAAGGTAGCTTTAACTCATCCAATTTTCTGGTAAATTTTTCTTTCAAAGTAACAGCTGCTTCGTTTATGGTTCGATTAAGTTCGTTGGGCCTGTAGGCAGTTTCAAAGTACTTCTGGAATGCTTGGATTTCTTTGATGTGTCTTGAAGTACCTTTCTTTGTTTTATCCTGCACAAGGGCAAAAGCTCTGGTGGGTTGGATAGTGAATGAAGGCACGTCGAAAAATTGAGAATTATAATAATCCCTCCACCATTCATTGAACTCTTGAGTGCAGAGGAAGTTGGGTTTAAAGGGCACTTGTTGAATTTTTACCAAGTTGGAGTACTTCTTCAGCAGCTCAGAACACTCATCTTCGGTGTGGGTCATGTTGTAGTGAATCAAAGAACCTTTCCTCGAGAAAAGGGGTTTTGGTTTTATTTGGATTAACCCAAACTGCCGAGAGACAAGATTGGGTTGGTAATTAACAAGGGAGATCTTCAGCTTTAAGGGATTGAGTCTAGAAGCTAAGAGTCTAGGTGTGAGAAAAGATTCCCAGACATTAAGGAATTCATCTTCTTGAGCCTTCGACTCTAGTGGGAGTTTCCTGGTGAACCACTCTAGTCCAATTTTTCTATTAGCGAAAGGAGCCATATTGGAAGTGAAGTTATGACGTTTAGCAAACATCATAACATAGCCAGTAAAAGCTTGTTGAAGGCTCAGACCTTCATCATTTGGTGTTAACTGCACCAGTCTGGTTCCTTCGACTCTTCTGTCCTTTAGAGAAACTTCATCCACAGTTTGTTTGTTGGATAAGGAAGCTTCAAATGTGGCATTGAGCCACAGTTGTAGAAGCCAAAATGGTCCTGACAACAGAAGACTTCCTTTGTCCTTAATATTCTTCAAAAAAGTAACCCCTTCGCCAAGAGATTCGTAGAGATTCACAGGATGATCTCACTGAGACACAGTTGATGTCCAGCATGAACCTGATTTACCATGGTGATATAACGTTTCGCCACGTGAAGAGATCTAGAGCAGAAAAAGCATCTCGACAGCCAGAGGGCTAAGAAGGCTACATGCTCTTGATCAGAGACTTCTTCAGTTTCCTTGTTGTGGTAATTGGAAATATAGGCTGTGAAGGTAGCCTTATTTGTGTTGAAGCCTATGGAGTCGTCAGACAGCAGGTTGGGATCATAATCCACTCCTAGTGGGCTAAGGCCAGTTATGGTACCTACGTCGAAAAGAGTAGGGGTGATCATTCCACAAGGAAGGTGGAAATTGTTATAGGTACTATCCCAAAAGTAAAGGGAAGCTAAAAGCATAGAGGGGCAATATCTGGGTCCTACTTTTGACAGCTGGATAAGGTCGAAAATGCCCATAGTTTTCCAAGTATCAGCTTTGATTGTCTCTATTTTCTTTAGCTAAGCTAAGTAATCAGATGGGTCTTTCGACATAGGGCAAGACCTAAAGATTCTAAAGTTATTCATGTACCCTAGATTTATGGCTTCCTCAGAAGGGGATCCTTGGCCATCTACTTTGGATTTCTCATATATGATTTTCCCTTTATCAGTTCTAGGCCTAACTCCATTAGCTATGGGTTTGTAACAGTGGTAAGCTGGAAAGAATTCTTTCACTTTTACAGGATCTAGAGATAAATCAGGTAAAGGTCCTAACATCGCATGAGATTTACTAGAAATTAAAATGGGAATCAATACTTGAGATTGGTAAATACGTCTTTTCTCCTCTTCGTTTGGAGGTTCTGGTATATATTGTTGGTTCCCCACCACCTTTGGACCAAGAATCTTGTGAACAGGTAATAAGTTTTTAGATTTCTTGGAATCTTTGCTCGTGACTTGAGGAGTTGCGGAAGATGCCATGATTGATTGTAGAAGAAAATGCAGAGAAAGATGAAGAAGATGAAGTTGCGTTGAAGAAAGTTCGTGCTTGAGAAAAGGAGCGTGAAAAAATAAAAAAGAAGAAATTTTTTTTTCAACTTATTTATAGGTGGAAAAGGGACTGAAGCGGTTGAAATTCAGAAATTTTTTCCATTTAATGGAGAAATCATGGGACGCGTGGCATTTATGAGTGGATGGTTCAGACGGTGGCAGTTAATTTCTTGACCCATGATTTGCTAGGAACTAGGGTAGCGATGATGAAAAGATCTTAAAACGTAGGCTGAAGAGACGTTTGAGAAAAGGTGCAATGATGACTCTGACGTCACAAATGTCTAGTCATATGAAAAGTCGTATGTCGAACTATTGACGGCGTCGAATTGTATTGGAAAAAAATGCTTTTCTCCCTTTGCCGAAAATGCATTTTCTGGGGGGCAATTTATAAGCTGCTAATTTCGACGCCTAGATTCTGTTAAGAAAATGAGTGTTAAGAATCTATCAGGCCATTTCGACAGAAGTATACTTCTGGTGAAAGAATATCAGTCGAAAACGAATGAATTGGAGGAATATATTCGGAGATTTTTCTAAGTACTGGAAATGCTTCGACAAACTTGGCGCTAAGGCCTTGTTCGACTGATGTTTTGAAATTCAAATTTAGGAGGGAGATTCGTTTTGAAAACCAGACGCGTGGAGCATATCTAGGACGAAAAGGCATGCAGGACGCCATGTGTCATCATTAGGAGAAATAGCTGTTATTGACGGTTATTTCGATTGTATATAAATAGGGAGTCTTAGTATTAGATTTCCGGGTGTGTTCAAAATTTGTACAAATTACTCAAGAATACTCAAAGTAACCGTGTGAGAGAAAAGAGTAGTTACTGAGAAAATGTACGTTTGAGAAACACCAGTTTTATTCCTTGCATTTTAATAAAGTTCTAAGTTATTCATTTACAATTCTCTTTACAGTTCTGAAATTTCATTCTTGCAATTTACTTACATTTTCACCATTTCTTTCAAAAAGCAAAGTCTTTATTACTTTTTAGTCGAAAACATTAGATTGTGAAACCATGATGAATGTAACATACAAAAGGTTTGATTTTCATACAAATTGTCAAAATTGTTAAAGCACATTGTCCTAGGACTTGTTTGATCGGTTCTGCAAGCAAACTAATTTTTCATAAATTAGGAGATCAACGGTTGTTTGCAAATTTTCCAGGCAAACAGACGGTAGGTGTATACCGTCGTGACACACATCTCTATATTAGAGTTACAACGGTTATCAAGTAACTGTCACAATTTTTGTGTCGTAAAACCCTAATTTTCTTGTAGTGACAATATTCTCTAAAATCAACCAAGCCATAAGTATTTTGTATGAACTACGAAGCTCTGAACTTCTCACTGTACTTTGAGAATACGTAAGCACGAGGTCTTAGAACCTTGACGAGATCAATAATTAAAAAAACTTCTTTTCTTTTGAAAATATTTTATTTTTGTAAACATCTTAATTAATAAATAAAACAAAACAAACAAACATACCTTTAGCAAACAATCAACCCTAGAATTAGAGGAGGTTACCGTTGAGTACAACGGATGTGAGGGGTGTTAATATCTTTTCCTTGCACAACAACTTTCGAACCTATATTTGATTGCGATGACAATCTTTTCCCCTTTCTTTCCCTTAGGGTTTTATCGTCATTTCCCCTTTCCTTAGAAATAAATAAATAACGGTGGCAACTCTGTTAGTCATCCGCGAGCGTGCGACGCGCTTTACGAGGTCATATTTTTCGAGATGCGACAAACTTCCTATAGTAACAAGCCAAATCAAGAAAACTTTTAATCTCTGTAACAGACTTCAGAGTCTCCCACTGCAACACTACATCTATCTTCGATGTATCAACAACAAGACCACCACTCAAAATCACATGACCATGGAAACTCACTTCTTGCAACTAGAACTCATACTTGAATAGCTTCGCATACAACTTCTTATCTTTCAAGTTCTACAACTCATATCTCAGCTGTTCCACATGTTTTTCATCAGATTTTGAATATATCAAGATGTCACCGATGAACACAACCACAACTGATCTAAATACGAATGAAATATTCTATCCATGTACTCCATGAGCACTCCAAAAAAATTAGACACACCAAACGACATCATTGAATACTCATAAGGACCATACCTCATTCTAAACACAGTCTTCAGAATATCTTTCGGCTTCACACAAATCTGGTGATAACCCGAACACAAATCGATCTTATTGAACACGCAAGCATCCACCAACTGATCCTTCAAATAGTCAATCCTCAGAAGAGGATACTTATTCTTGATTGTAATTTTGTTTAGTTGTCAATAGTCAACACACAATCTCATGCTACCATCTTTCTTCTTCACTAACAACACTGGTGCTCCCTACGGTGAAACACTCGGTTGGACAAACTTTTTCTCAAGCAACTTTTCCAATTGCTTCTTCAACTCATTCAACTCTAAAGTAAACATTTTTTAAGGAGCCATCGACACCGGACTAGTACCAGGTACTAAGTCTATGGCGAACTCAACTTTGCGCTCTGGTGGTAAATCACTGATATCATCTAGGAAAACTTCTGGAAAATCACACACCATAGGCAACTCACCAATCACAGCTTTGCTTTCGGCCTTCATAGAAGCTAATATCATAAATACCTCTGCATCATCCTTCACGAACTCATCCACTTGCTTAGCAAAAACAAGCAACTCATCACTTGCATCAAACTCCAAAAATGACACCGTCTTGTCGTAACAATTGATATGAAAATGATGGAACTCCAACCAGTTCATTCTAAGGAAAACATCGGGATTTCTCAATGGTAGACATACTAAATCCATCCCAAAATCCCTACCAAAAATAGTAAGTGGACAATACAAACAAATCCACGAAGTGGTTACCAAACCTAGAGTTAGGGTATCAACAATCATACTTCTATCCGTAGAAGAAAATTTCAAACCAACCTCTCAGAACAATCAAGCAAAACAAATGAATATGTTACACCCATGTCAATAATAGCAATCGGTGGAATATTATTAATAAATTACGTACCTCGAATCAACCTATTTGAGCTAGTAGTATCTGACATTGACAAAGCAAAGACTTTCCCTCTAGACTGTGCCTTCTTCAGTTTCTGATAATTGGTACTCATGTGACCCTGTTCTCCACACATTTGAAACACCTCATAACACTTTTCCTGTATTCATTAGCATGATGGCCCAACTTGCCACACTTGAAACACTTGACAGAAGAGGGAGTCTCTCCCCTATCTAAAGCTTTCTACTTCCCGTTGTCAGTTAGAGCACTTTACAACTTCCCACGATACTGATTCTTCCATCTCTTCTTGCTAAGGCTCTTATAGTGAGCAGAATGAGCCCTACTATCCTCATCATATATCCTATATTTATTCACCACCATAGGAAATCGGCGAATCTCTTGGTACATAATTCCCCGCTTGCTTTCAAGATGCAGTCCGCTCTTAAACTTGATGCACTTTGAATCCTCGGCAGCCGCACCATTGTAGTGTGGATAAAACTTCACCAACTCTTCGAACCTAGCAGCGTATTAAACAACGATCATATTTCCCTACTTGAGTTCAAGGAACTCGATCTCCTTCTTACTTCACACATCCTCAAGAAAGTACTTATCTAGGAAATGAACTCGGAACACAGCCCAAGTAACCTCATTACTAACAACCTCTAGTCTCTAGCACATATTATCCCACCAGTCTCCAACCTCTTCAAACCACATGTGAGTACCGAACTACACCTTCAGAACTTCCGTGCACGCCATTACTTGGAAAATCTTCTCAATTTCTTTGAGCCATGCCTCTGCCCCCCTCTAGATCGTATCTGCCCTTGAAAGTCGGTGGCTTGTTTATCTAAAATTTTTCCAGTCCACTAAAATTATCATCAACACCTTGATGATTTTGTTACCTCTGCAGCACTTAAGCCACCGACTCGAAAGCATCAACAATTATGCAATTGTTTCTTCAAGTTATTACTCTGCACACCACCAAACAAAAATTATAAGAAACAATGCATAGATAGTGTTCACACACTCATCTAATAAAAGGGAACAAATAATATGTCAAAAACTTGGACGGATGAACCGACTTGCTCCGATACCACTATGTAACACCCTAAATCCTGAAACATGAAATAATACGAAATAAAATAACTACACACATAGGGTGTCACTCAAACATAACATAAACCCGCTCTGTAACACGAGTTATATAAAAAATGCATTAAATTAAACACCTGTCATCACATGCTCGCCTTTACATTAACTCATTGTAGCAAAATAATCGACTTAAAATTATTTAACAACCAAATAAGTCTCATAACATAAACATGATTATGGCAATTGTCTTTGAAAAAAACATCATTGTAATTAATAACAGACGATAAAACCAATTGTTCGCCTGTCCAATGTTACGGATCAGAGCAACAAATACTAAATAATCGCATAAAATAGGAAAAAGAAGAACAACCTCTATGCCATCCTTCAGCCTCTAAACAACTACTCATTAACCTACTCGTCTGTACTCCCAAGAAGGAGCACAAAACCACACAAATAACAAATGGTTGAGAATACACTTGTAATATATAATGGTGCAAAAGTATGCAAAGGTAGCCTAAACAAACATCAATAATTATTCAACACAAATCATTCACATCAACTACATGAGTATTCTCAATCACCAACACCAACATAATCAATAGTTACACATGCAACAGTGAATGCAGCGTACTCAACACCACGACTCAACAATGCATGTGGTACCATTATGGACAACACATGTCCATCTCACTCCTGAATCCCCATCATAGGGCTAGAGCACACCAAATCGTTATTATCACCATAAGTAACGCTTCATCGATTGCCATACGGAACCAACTACTAGCTCCTGAATCCACACCATTGGACCACAAGATACTAAAACTGGACAGAAGCCCGTACACCATGATTCAATGATTCACCATAACATACAATATCACCATATAATCACCATAATGTAAAACATCATTCTCTATACAAAACAAGTTAATATATTCCATAATAACATAATAAACAACATCATTTACCTCCAAACAGTGGCCAAATAGTAGCCTAATCACAACAACACATCAATAATTGGAACAATAAGTTAGTTCCATGTAATTGAGCGAATGAAGCTCATTCTAGCAATGTGACGGGTTACCCGTCACCAAGGTGACGCCCGCCACCGAACACGTTGTCCCAATGACAACCGTCCAAACCAACTATTCCTGGGGACCATGACGATCTACCCGTCAGGCAGTTGACGCCCGTCAGCGCCTCCAAAGCGATGACGACTAGGGCGTCATTAAGGTGACGCCCGTCACCCTGAACAAAAAGGAAAAACAACATTTTTACCATAAGAGTTCAAATCAGAACTATGATTTTCTCTTCCCATACCCCAAATCGAACAACAACAACAAGGAATATAATATCTAACAACAAAACATCATTTATCCATCAATTAACATGCAATTCACTCATTTAATCATGGATTTGAAATACTTTATTCATCAAAATCACAACACATATATGAACACACTTTCATACCAATTCCATCAACAATACTATTAACTCTCATGGTAAAACAGTGCATCAAAATCACACAACACAATACATAATCATACAATTACATAATTCATTTCATGTTCATCATTCATTCATCAAAAAAAAAAAGAAAAAGTTGTGAAAAACCTAACGGGATTAAGGATTTTCCTCCATCCAATTATGTAATCTACACTATATTAGGAGTTATCCCCTCATACCTTATATTTTTCTAACAAAAGACCTTCAATCTCTATCAATGAAGTTTCTCCTTAAGCTCTTCCTCCTAGCTTATTCTTCTCCCAATGTTGTTTTTCTCACGTACTAATCTCAAACCAATATTAACTCCTTCTTATTAGAACTTAATCTCCTTAATTAGTGACTTATCACATTCCCCTCACTTATTCCCTCATTCACCAAAATGTCCATCTTAGCTCTAATATTATTTTAATAATAGTACTAATAATATTCTACCTTATTCTATACTATTTTCGACTCCTCTATTTTATTCCAATAAATTTAAAAAATAACTACCTTCTAATTATTTTAATAATAATTTTCATTATTATATTATTATTAATTATATTATTTATTTTGAATAACTAGAACTATGCACCACCAACCCCAAAGCATCAAATACTAAAGTTAACCATCCAAACACCCCCAAAGGCATATAAAAATTGATTTAAATAGTTAAATACACAAAATTTTGATTTAATAAATAAATTGGAAAATGGAGTGTTACACTTGTTTCTTTTTTATAGGTTTTTAAATTTAAGAGACTCATCTTTCTTTCCTACGGTCGGCTATGTGACGACAGTGTGAGATCTTCTAGAATTGGCTTCTTGGACATTGTTCCCACGAGGGGGAGTGTTATGAAGGATTTCTTCAAGCCTTAGAAACCGTTCTTCCACCGTTTGTGAGGTTTGTTATTAGAGAATGTAGTAAATACCGCTCAACAACTCGTTGGCTCCCTAAGCACCAAGATTCACCTGAAGTTGTTGGAAACCGGGCAATATATCAGGTTGTGTAGTATGGAGATGGATCTGAGTTCCAAGCTGTGGCGCTTAGACATTCTAGGAAATTTGATGAGTTAGGATCATATATGGATACACTACTACAAAACGCTAAAACAACAACGTCAGGCTTACAACGCATCCTTTTACGCCGTTGTAATAGGTTAAAAATTTTGCGCCCAGGCAAAAGCTGAGTCATTTAATGACGGTTGACTTAAACCACCGTAGTAATAAATAAAATGTAGCAAGCTTCGATTCCCTGCAACTACATTTTTTCCATTTTTAGAGTACATTTAGCGTGTGTCACTTAAGTCCATTATTTAAAAAATAAATTGTAAATGATTTTACAATGGTTAAGATGAACAACCGTAGTAATAAATGAAATTTAACAAGCTTCGATTCTCTGCAACACATTTTTTTCCATTTTTTAGGATACATTTAGCGTGTGCCACTTAAGATTCCACTTTGGTTTGTTTCTCCAACCGAGATTAAAAGTTTTACTGATAAATTAAAACAAAACTTATTCTGTATTTCTTTCATAAGACGCCCTAATCGAACAAGTGAGCCAGAGACGCTCTAACCTTTACCCTCTTCGTATCCATTCATTTGGAGCTTAAATATTGACCGTCTTCATTCATTTGCTTCTTCAGCTTCGAAGTAAGGTACTCTTCAACATCTTCATTCCTTTTTTCTTGGTTTATGCTTAAATATTGACCATCTTCATTCATTTGCTTCTTTAGCTTCGAAGTAAGGTACTCTTCAACATCTTCATTCCTTTTTTCTTGGTTTATGCTCATATTGACCGTCTTTGTTCATTTGATTCTTCAGCTTCGACGTACGATACTTGAAATTCTGGTACCAGACGTGTGATGTTAAGGTGCGATGTCACAACAACACACTCTGCATAATGGACAGAATAAGCAACAAGATAACACAAGGAATTGTTCACCCAGTTCGGTCTAACTACCTACGTCTGGGGGCTACCAAGCCAGGGATGAATTTCACTACTTGTAGATATAATTTACAGACTCAACACACCAGTTGACAATCTCCTAAACTTATACTCTACTAGTGACTTTCTACCTAAGAAACCACTTAGATATGAGAACACTACTCAATCCCCTAAAATACTCAAAGAACACCCTCTTTGAGTTTCCTTGATCTTGCTTCCTAGCTTCGATCAACCAACAACTCTCTATTGCTTCACAGCTTCTAGAGAGGACAGAAAATTCAACACCTATTCAACCTAGAATAGTGTGATTACAAGTACTCTAAACAAACCCTAGACTCTAAGCTTCCAGCTCTTGATCTTCAATCTTTTTTCTGTACCTTCTTCCTTGGTCTTGTGCGCTTTATATAGCTCCTTGAATTTGGATTGGATTTGTCACAATATTTGATCAGATTTGTTAATTAAAAACTGAATCTTTTAAAACAAATTTTATCCCCAAAATCTTTTTAAATCTTCCACCTTTTAATTCTCCAACAAACCTGCAATCAAATCTCCCATGTAACAGAAAATATCTAGCCCAAGATATTCTCATCCAACGAGTCAACACTCTCCACAATTCCAGCTAATACGCGACCCTAATAACAACAAGCCCATGTTGTCATTAGCTTCAGTTCTGCAGGTCTGATGTTACAACATCACCTATGTGACATCAGACATCCACTTCAGCAACCTTAACACAGCCCAGTGTTAAGTGCAATGTTATGACATCAAGCCCATGACATCAATAGTTAACCTTCACAGCTTAGTACAGCCCAGTACTAAGACTCAATGCTGCAACATCAACACCATGACATCAGCATTGAACACCTTGTTGTTTTACCAAAATTCCAGCCAATCCAGGAACTTACAATCTCCCCCTTTGGCTAATTTTGGCTAAAACAATCTCTGCATCTTCAGAGACTTCAGCTGCGGAATATCTTCAATATTTTGAAACTTTAACTTGCAGCAGTTTGACAATCTTCATATAGTCTTCATTACTTGATCTGCTGCAGCACCATCTTCATTATTGACAACAGCCAATTGGTGCTCCCCCTCAAAAACTTGAACCAGCATCACAGCTGTTCAGTAGCTCACAATGTGCAGCACATCTCCCCCTTGATGTCTGCTTTGCTGCACTCTGCACTCTTCAATGCTATGAATACTTCACTAGCTCAGTCTAAACTCCCCCTCAATAACTGCACTTCTGCATCACAACTAGCAGCACTCCTTGTCATTGCAGCACCTCTTGCATCTTGACTGACTCTTGACTATTTCTCCCCCTTTTTAGCCACAATTGGATAAACCTCAACAAGTACTTCTTCTGTCAGCAATATCCACATTTTGGAAATCCAGACATATTCTTCATCCATCCAGTTATGAAGGCTTCACACAATCATCCACACAATGCCTTCCACTGAACTCTAAGTCAACTCCTCACACACCAAGACAAGTGTACAATCTATTTAAGACCATGATTCAATCTTGTCTTCAGACATCTCCTCAGAAGCATGTGCACACAAGATTCAAACAATTTGCTTCATATGACTAGAACCATTCAAGGCCACACCAATCAACAGCCTAATGTCATAACATGCTATCTGACACTATATCCTCATAAGAGGCAACCAATCTCCACAAGCTTGATCAGCATGCAATCTTCACAATAAATGCACCTTTGCTGCAAAATCCATTGACAAGTACTCCCCCTGTCATGATTAACAAATGCTCTAGATAGAGATGAACATTTGAGCACATTTTCTGAGTACATGCATTTTGGTACCACTGTCCCTTCCTCCAAAGGCTATCATACAATTCATCTTCACCATCCAAGGTAAACCTTCTACTTCATCATTCTCCCGTATGACTATGTAGATGCTCCTTAGATATAATGTAAGCACTAAGCTTCAGATCCAGAACAAAGACATCCTTCACCAAGGATACTCTTGACACTCTTGACACCAGGGTATTACATATGCTCCACTACTGGATTTACTATCAGCAAAATAATCCAAACTCAACACTGTGTCACAAACTCCACAAATTCTCAGCTTACTTATAAGCTTTACTGAGATCCAGTCTCTTCAAAAGATCACAATTCCTCTATCCTTACATCCACCAGTAGTTGTTGAAACTGGTGAAGTCTTCAAAGACAGTAATCATGCTTTGCCAAAACCAGCTACTAATCACATGACCATAATCTCCACCTCTTCTGACCAAAAATGCTAGAGCATCCAACTCCACATGTCCAATCTTAATCATCTTCCAGATATAACCACCAGCAAACATGACGTTATAACATCTTTTGGGACATCAGCTTCTTATCACCATTCAAAGGACTCATTGCACACAGAAGTCCTTCAAGAAGCTCCCAATAAAACACAGTCAGAGCAACTTATTCATACACACCTGAATACCAAAATTTCCCACACCCTCTCTGAACCATATCCTAGCAAACTCAACCATATCCAGAGTATCCATACCCAATTCTTTTTCCAGAACATACTTCCACCATTTTATGGAAAGCACAGGATTGTTATCTAGTATGGCCTTTTGAATTTTCTCAGAAGTTCTAACAACAACGGCTTCCTTCATTTGAGAGCTATCTTGGACATTATCATCAGACTTATCTCTGATCTTCCTATTTCTGGAAGAGATGAGCACTTTACTCCTGGATTTTGTAGTACCATCCACATAGATCTTCTGCTCATCAGTTCTCATCTTTGGAGGTGACTCAATATCTTTCCTCTTCCTTGATTTCAGTCGTTTAGCAACCCCAGGAACCACTTTTGCAATTAGTTCATCATCACTCTTCTTTATTTTAAGGCTAGAAGTACCTTTCTTGACTTGAGATGTTTTAACATCAGCTCTAGCATCTGCATCTTCCAACCTAAGGATTGTCAACTTGTGGAGTTTTTCTTCTGAACTATAGGAGTCATTAGTCAGGTTGTCATCTTTCTTGGCCTTGCAAGTATTCAGCTCCCAATACTTCTTAAGGTCACAGCTTTTGATCCTTCCATCAGCATTGTTGACTCCTTCATCTTGCTCACATAACTGACTACTCACATCATCCAACTTAGGAGTAACAGCACCATAAGTCATTAACCCAGATTGACTTTTCACCATACTTTCACACTTGATGTCATCATCTGATGTTACAGCATCATCACTAGATAAGCTGTCCACTTGAGGTATCCACTGATAGCAATTATCTTTGGATCTTACTCCCTTCATCACTACCTCATTCTGCTCATCAGCTACCACACATTCATCTTTGGTGTAGCTTACGTTGTAACCTTCATCACAAAGTTGACTTATGCTAATTAAATTAGCACTCAACCCTTGAACAAGGAGCACATTATCAAGAGTAAGGCCATCATGATTCTTCACTCTTCCAACTCCTTCTACTACTCCTTTTTCACCATTACCAAAAATAACACCATTTGCATGGCAAGGATTGAACTCTACCAAATGCTTCTTGGATCCAGTCATGTGCTTTGAACATCCACTGTCAAAGTACCATGCATCCATAGCAAAATGTTCATTTGATGTGTGAGCCAATAGACACTTCACCTTCTCCTTAGGTACCCATTGTTTAACAACTTTGGGCCTGTACTTTCTCCATCTGTTTTGAGGCTGAGGGTATCCATGCAGCTTGTAGCAAAAGTACTGCATATGTCCAAACCTTCCACAATAAAAGCATCTCATCCTTTCATCTCTGAATCTTCTGCCATGATGAGATTGCTTAGGTTGCAATCCATAATGTGGTCTTCTCCTAACATTGCTTGCCTGCCTTCTATTATGCTGGTATCCATAAGGAAGTTGAGAATGCTTTTTCCTGGATTGTCTCCCATGATGGTGGGACTTTCTCCTTCCATAATGAGACACAGCATTAGTGTAACCATACCCCTGATGTTGAGACACCTGATGAGACACGTGCTGTTTGAACTGAGGATGCTGTCTTCTAGGCTGTCTCCCATGGTGATGAGGCTTCCTTCTTCCATAATTATTCGGCACAGCATTGTTGAGGCCAGGTCCATACCAGTTTTCCTGATGTTGAGACATCGGATGTGACCTGGTCTACTTGACCCTTGCAGCTTCCATGCTCCTATGATATTGGGGGGGCATATTCTGGCTTGCTCCTTATGGCTGCTTTCTCTTCTGATTATGACCAGTCTTCTTCTCAATCTTCTTAGGTTGTGAAACATCAGCTTCCTTGGGAGTAAGATTCTGCCTCTTTGGCTGATGTTGAGGCACAGTTTGTGACTCTTCCTTCTTTAGTCCTGAAGTACTTGCTTCTAAGGTACCCTTGTCTTCGGCCACATATCCTATCCCAGCTTTGTTTCCAGTAACCTGTTCTGACTGGAGTATCTTGTCAAGAGTGGCTGTACCACTGTTCAGCATCCTAACAGATTTTGTCATCTGATCAAGTTGGGATCTCACTAGAACAACTTCATATTCCAGATTAGATTTTTCATTCTCAAGTTGAGCAATCTGTTCCTTGTGGCACTTGTTTTCTTGAAAAACTTCAGCACTCTTTAAACACAACTCCTTGTATGTTGAAGCTAGCTCATCATAGGTGACTTCTCCATCACTATCATCATCAGGTTTAACAATTCCTGTCAAAGCTGTAACATGCTTTGCTGACTCACTTTCATCTTCGCTATCAGTGTCAGACCAGGAAATTGTCAAGCCTTTATTCTGCTTCTTCAAGAATGTGGGACACTCTTTCTTGACATGTCCATACCCTTCACATTCAAAGCACTGAACACCTTTATCTTGGACAGTCTTCTCTTCATCTTTCTCTTTTGACTTACTGATGTCAGAGGAGATGTTCTTGACATTAGGTCTGTAGTTATAGTTCATCTTCTTGAACACTTTGTTGAATTGCCTTCCCAACATAACTATAGCCTGAGGCAAATCCTCCTGGGACTCATCATCTTTAGCTGCTACAGGAGTGGAGACTAAGGCTATACTCTTGGGCTTCTTTTCTGGTTCTTCCTCATTCACCCCCAAGTTCAAATGTTTGAAGAGATTCAATAAGCTCATCAACTCTCATCTTGCTGATGTCTTGAGATTCTTCAATGGTTGTTACCTTCATCTTATACTTCTTCGGGAGGGACCTAAGAATCTTTCTTACCAGCTTCTCTTCTGTCATCTTCTCACCAAGAGCACTGGATGCATTTGACAGCTCAAGAACGCTCATGTGGAAGTCATGAATAGTCTCATCTTCCTTCATCTTCAAGCTTTCAAACTTAGATGTTAGAAGCTGAAGTCTAGACATCTTAACTTTATATGTGCCTTCATGAGTAGCCTTCAAAATATCCCAAGCAGCCTTAGCAGTTTCACATGAGTTGATCAGCCTGAATATGTTCTTGTCAACCCCATTGAAGATAGCATTTAGGGCTTTTGAATTCCCAAGGGCAAGCTCATCTTCTTCCTTGGTCCATTCTTCTTCAGGCTTAGGCTTTGAGGTGCCTTCTTTATCCTTGCCGGCCTCATCTTTCTCACATACCTCTGGAGCTTTCCACTCTTTAATGACAGCCTTCCAAGCTCTGCTGTCTAATGACTTTAAAAAAGTAGTCATTCTAGGCTTCCAATACTCATAGTTTGAGCCATCCAAGATAGGGGGTCTGTTGACAAATCCTCCAACCTCTTTGTCCATCTTTCACCAGAAAGTACTTTCCCTAGATCTCACCCAGAGACAGACAGGATGCCTGCTCTGATACCAATTGAAATTCTAGTACCAGACGTGTGATGTTAAGGTGCGATGTCACAACAACACACTCTGCATAATGGACAGAATAAGCAACAAGATAACACAAGGAATTGTTCACCCAGTTCGGTCTAACTACCTACGTCTGGGGGCTACCAAGCCAGGGATGAATTTCACTACTTGTAGATATAATTTACAGACTCAACACACCAGTTGACAATCTCCTAAACTTATACTCTACTAGTGACTTTCTACCTAAGAAACCACTTAGATATGAGAACACTACTCAATCCCCTAAAATACTCAAAGAACACCCTCTTTGAGTTTCCTTGATCTTGCTTCCTAGCTTCGATCAACCAACAACTCTCTATTGCTTCACAGCTTCTAGAGAGGACAGAAAATTCAACACCTATTCAACCTAGAATAGTGTGATTACAAGTACTCTAAACAAACCCTAGACTCTAAGCCTCCAGCTCTTGATCTTCAATCTGTTTTCTGTACCTTCTTCCTTGGTCTTGTGCGCTTTATATAGCTCCTTGAATTTGGATTGGATTTGTCACAATATTTGATCAGATTTGTTAATTAAAAACTGAATCTTTTAAAACAGATTTTATCCCCAAAATCTTTTTAAATCTTCCACCTTTTAATTCTCCAACAAACCTGCAATCAAATCTCCCATGTAACAGAAAATATCTAGCCCAAGATATTCTCATCCAACGAGTCAACACTCTCCACAATTCCAGCTAATACGCGACCCTAATAACAACAAGCCCATGCTGTCATTAGCTTCAGTTCTGCAGGTCTGATGTTACAACATCACCTATGTGACATCAGACATCCACTTCAGCAACCTTAACACAGCCCAGTGTTAAGTGCAATGTTATGACATCAAGCCCATGACATCAAACATAGTTAACCTTCACAGCTTAGTACAGCCCAGTACTAAGACTCAATGCTGCAACATCAACACCATGACATCAGCATTGAACACCTTGTTGTTTTACCAAAATTCCAGCCAATCCAGGAACTTACAATACTCTTCAACATCTTCATTCCTTACGTTCATTTGATTACAGCTTCGAAGTACGGTATTCTTCAATATCTTCATTCCTTTTTTCTTTTTTCATATTGTATATGCTCAAGTCAGAATGAGATGTTTCATATGCTTTACGTTTAGTATGAGAGTACATCTTCATTGATTTTTTCTTTGTTCATATTGTATATGCATATGCTTGAGTTTTTGGATTAGATTTTGGTGTGTCATTCACATTATTATACATGTATAAATTTCAGAAGTTGTAATGGATCGTAGTTGGATGAAAGCCAATAGATTAGGTCCTGTTTATGAGAACGGAGTTCGCGAATTCCTTGAATACGCTGATAAACATCTTCCCGACAATAATGGTATCTTTTATTGTCCTTGTGTTGTTTGCACGAATATAAAAAAGGGTACAAAGAAAGTAATACATAATCGCCTTTGTTGTGATGGTATATGTCAAAATTATATAATATGGACGTGTCATGGTGAGGTGGATAATAAGGAAAGTCGGGCGTCACAAAGTCAAAGAGTGGAGGAAGATGAATATATGGAAGATCAACTAGAGGATATGTTCCGTGATATTGGGGAATCTTCTTTTATGAATGCTCATATTTATGATAATTTATGTAGTGATAAAGACACCCCTTTATATAAGGGATGCACAGAGTTCACGCGATTGTCGGCGGTGTTAAAGTTGTTTAATCTGAAGGCAAAAAATGGATCGTCGGATAAAAGTTTCACGGAATTACTTGAATTGCTACAGCAAATGCTACCAGAAGATAACAAATTTCCAGATTGTTGCTATGAGGCCAAGAAGATATTGCGTCCACTGGGTCTGGAGTATATCAAGATACATGCTTGGCCTAATGATTGCATATTATACCGGAAAGAGTATGAAGACTTGTTTCAATGTCCAAAATGTGGTGTGTCGCGTTACAAGCTGAAGACTAACAATGGTGATGACAATGATCACTATGACAATGTTAGTAGGAAGCATCCTCCTGCTAAAGTGTTATGGTACTTGCCAATAGTTTCACGATTAAAGAGACTTTTTTCTAACTCGAATGACGCAAAGAATCTTAGATGGCATGCAGATGAAAGGATTCGTGATGGAAACATTCGTCATGTAGCTGATTCGTTGCAATGGAAGAAAATTGATTCGTTGTTTCCGAATTTTGGAGTCGAGCCAAGAAACCTTAGGCTTGGGCTTGCCACCGATGAAATGAACCCCTTTGGTAATCTGAGCACTAATCATACTTCGTGGCCTGTTCTTCTCACTATTTACAACCTATCTCCTTGGTTGTTCATGAAGCGCAAGTATATACTATTAAGTATGATGACTTCTGGACCACGACAACCTGGTAACGACATAGGTGTTTATCTAAGTCCATTAATTGATGATTTACGACTCTTGTGGGATGAAGGCGTTGAAGTTAATGATGCATATTCTGGGGAAAAGTTTAATATGCGTGCAATGTTATTTTGCATAATTAACGACTTTCCGGCTTACGGTAACCTGGCTGGATACAGTGTCAAAGGACATAAAGTGTGTCCTATATGTGAAGATGATACTTGTTATCACCAACTTGAGTTTGGAAAAAATACCGTTTACCTTGGGCATCAAAAATTTCTAAAACCGGGTCATCCTTATCGTACATTGCGAAAGGCTTTTAATGGAGAGCAAGAGTTTGGTGGGGCTCCTAAACCTTTAACTAGGGATGAAGTTTATCAATGGCAGGAACACATTAATGTTGTCTTTGGGAAGAGAGAAAAAGAAAAGGGTGGGAAGAGAGAAAAAGAAAAAGGTGGGAAGAGAGGAAAAGAAAAAGGGTCAGTTGCGAAAAATATATGGAAAAAGAGGTCCATCTTCTTCGATCTTCCATATTGGTCAAGTCTTGATGTTAGACATTGTCTTGATGTGGTGCACGTGGAGAAAAATGTGTGTGATAGTTTGATTGGCACACTTCTAAACATTCCGGGCAAGACTAAAGATAGTAAGACTTCCCGTCTTGATATGGAGAAGATGGGTATACGAAAACAGTTGGCTCCAATAGAGAAAGGAAAAAGAACTTATCTGCCTCCAGCATGTCACACTCTATCTAAAAAGGAAAAGAAGATGTTCTGCGAGTGTTTGCAAGGTATTAAAGTTATGCAAGGTTACTCATCAAACATCAAGAAACTTGTATCAATGAAAGATCTCAAGTTAATTGGTTTAAAATCTCATGATTGTCATGTATTGATGCAACAACTTCTACCAGTTGCTATCCGTGGGATCCTTCCAAAAAATGTGAGAGTAACTATAATGAGACTGTGTTTATTCTTCAATGCCATATGTAATAAAGTTCTTGATTTCAAAAAATTGGATGAATTAGAAGATGAGGCTGCCATAATCTTGTGTTAATTGGAGATGTATTTTCCGCCATCATTTTTTGACATTATGGTTCACTTACTTGTTCATCTCGTAAGAGAAATCAGAATGTATGGTCCAATTTATTTAAGGTGGATGTATCCAATAGAGCGATATATGAAGATCTTTAAAGGATATACAAAGAATCATCACCGACCGGAAGCTTCAATTGTTGAAAGGTACATCACAGAAGAAGCTGTTGAGTTTTGTACAAACTATTTGTCGGATGCAGATTCTATAGGAATTCCAAAGTCTCGTCATGCTGACACAGACGGAAGAGGTATTCAATATCTAAATGTTAGGTCAATGGCTCGGGATGTAGTTATTCAATCACATTTCTATATATTGAATAATATAGATGAGGTTCAACCTTTCATAGATACTCACAAAAGACTTTTGAAGAAAAAATATCCCCGAATGAGTGACAAGTTGTTGTTGATAGAGCATAATAATAGATTCATGAATTGGTTTAATAAAAGTGTATCTAATGATCGTAGTGCATCCGAGATACTTAAATGGTTGTCGTACAAGCCAAAATTTTGTGTCATTACCTGGAGTGCATACGACATTGGTCATTATACCTTTTATACAAAATCAAAAGATGATCGTAGTACAATGTAAAATAGTGGGATTATGGTTGAAGCCGAATCGATGTATTTCTCTAGTTCGAATGATAAGAATCCGGTATTGGCAACTACCTCATTTTATGGTGTCATTGATGAGATTTGGGAGATTGATTATGTTATTTTCAAAGTGGATTTATTTAAATGCAAGTGGGTTCCCAATAATAGTAATGGTGTAGACATTGATGACTTAGGATTCACCCGGGTCGACCTTGGCAAGAAATCTTTTAATACAGAACCATTCATCATAGCTTCTCAAGCAAAACAAGTTTTCTATGTTACCGATCCATCGGACAAATCGGGGAAATGGTCAATCGTTCTCCAAGGAAAATACATTCCTCTTAGTGATGAAAGTCTTGATATTCCGTCCACACCTTCTTACACAACACAAGTTCCTACCTCATATGATGAAGTTGATGGAGATGTCGTGCATGTTATACGACTCAATCATGAAGAAGGCATATGGGAAAATTAACAAGTACGTAATTTATTATTTATTCATAATATATTAATTGTATGTTATAGTTTAGAAGTATTTTTACTAACAAGTATAATTATTTGAAATCATAGGTATTTTGAGTCCAGACACCAGGCCAAGAGACAAGATACCAATACACCAAGTTACAATTATGTGAAGTTATGTAATGTGTGTAAACTATAATATGGTATATGTGATATTTTATTTATGTAGGTTGTTTGTTCTGATAAACTGTAATGTGGTATATGTGATATTATGAATATGATACGATTAATATTATTATGAAAACTTTATTACAAAATGTGAATTGTATTTTTCTGATGTGATGTGATAATGGAGAACAATAATACAGGTAAAAAAATGGGATTAATTATAAAAGCAGGATCATATTTGTTAATTTTGCAGAAAATTTAACGACGGTTATATTTCATAACCGTTATAATATCTGGCGCGCTGTCCACGAAAAAATAAATATCAAAACTGCGCTGCTGGGAATCGAACCGAGGACAATTATTTTTATTACAACTGTGTATTGTAAAATCCGTTGTGATAGTTAGCGCTCTTTCCAGTTTATTACAACGCCTACAAGGTCGTGGTTGTAAGTATCATATATACAACGACAATCTACATAACAACGCTCTCGCCTGCGTCTTTATATGTCATTCCCAACCGTTGTTAAATGGGTTTTTCGTAGTAGTGATAAGGAGGAACCTTTGTTTCTGGATGCATTGCGCCTGGGGAAGAAGCAAAGTAGGTTGATTGACTGCTGCTTGCACTGCAACTATGGTAGCTAAAATGACTTCTCGTGTTGCGAAAGAACGAGTTTCTTTAGATCCACCCATTGCTTCGTACCGCAACGGGAAAAATTTCAGATTAAGCTATTGATTAAATTATCTCATAAAAGCAACAGTCGCCACCGAACTTTATTATTTCCAAAGGGAATGGGAAAAGATCGAACAAAACCCACAAAAAGCTAAAAAAACCTAAAAAGAGAGATCTGGATACAGGGGTTGATTATGCAAGGGGAAGGTATTAGCACCTCTCACATCCGTTGCAATCAATGGGAACTACTTGCTTATCTGTTACTAAAAAAGGTTATTGTTGTTTGTTGATTAATTTTAAGTGAAAAGACATTTGGAATATTCGAGTGGAAAACTTCACTTACTACCCACAAGTATGAGGAAATGAGCATTTGCGTCATCTTGAAATGAAGAACCTTTACTTGGATTTTTATCAACAAGTACATCTCAACATTCAAGTGGAAAATGTCGTTTATTTCTCAACATCTTGTAGAAGTATAGTGGTTTGCATCACTACAAGAATTAGGCCAGTATCCAATCTTTATGAAAATCGGATCTTAAAGAAAAAGGTGCACAAAGGCACAAAAAGAATTTGATGATGTTAGTGTTTTTTAGAATTTTGAAATGATTTGAATATGCTTAAGTGTTTTATCATTTATTGCGAAAAAGATTTTCTGGATCACTTGACAAAGTCAAGGTTTATTAAGAAAGAGGTGAAGTTTGAAAAAAAAAAGATTTTGAAATAGAGAGAAGATTTTGAAAATTTAAGAATGGGAGGAGATGAAGAGACTATCCTAAAGCATAAAATAAATGGTCTCATTGTTAGGTAGCCCAAGAGAAAAGCTTTGTTTGTGCAAGTGAACTAACTATTTGGATTTAAGCCCCAAGCCAAGCAACTGAACAGATGAACACAAGAGCATCCAGACAAATAAAGTCACAGAGAAACAGATAAAGCATCCAAGCTTGATTCAAGGCCACATGTATCAGAGGAACTCAAGGTCTCAGGCAAGTGCAAAGTATCAGATGAACTTCCAAGTTTCAGATAAGCAAACTCCAAGCATGGGAAACCCCTAATTCTAAGTCCATTGGTCCAAAATTTCTCAATGCACAGGATAGTAACCATAGTCCAAGATTAAAAGTTTTTTAGGGGTTTGAATCATTTTATCATGTTTTTTGTGTTTTTTTAACAAGATGAAGAAAAATATCAAAGAAGAAAGAAAATGACATAAAATAAATGTGGAACGATAAAGAGCGGTAAAGTAAATAGCGAGAATTAAATTGCAAAAATATAAAGGCAATAAGATAAATGTAAGAAGTTAGGAGTTAATTGTTAGTGGTTAACGATCGGATGATCGATTTCTCGAATTGGGGCCAATTTAGCGCTATGTTAAGCAATCGTAACACGATCTATTAGGAAGATCATACTATGGGAGACCGGTCAATAACAATGTATGTGCTAAACATGTTAGAGAAATGACACAAAGTCATTCTCCTAAAACATGCAACACAATGGTTTAAAACAAAAGGAAAAGGAATGGAAGAGCAAAGTTGAGAATTGATCAAGCACAAAAGCACATGGATTGGATAATTACTTTGTTCAACACTCCTCATGATGCCTTGAGATAAACCTATCATCAATCCAAAGTACCAAAAATGATCAAATAATCATTTAATGGTAGATTTGAAATGAAGAAAATTCATCAAGCCTCAATCAAAGGTTAACCAAACAAGATGAAACATCAATTAACCAAAATTGACCAAATCAACCAAAAGTCAGAAGCAAAATCAAATAAAATAAACAAAATAAGAATTAAAATGTTTTTAAATGATTTTAAAATGGTTTAAAATAGAAATAAAAGGGAAAAATACCAAAGAGGTATCAAATCATTAAATAAATGTCCTAAAAAATTTGAGAAAATCACAAATATTATAAGTATCATGATCTCAAAAGTTGGACTAAAAAAGTTTCAAAATGATGGAGAAATAATTGCTTAAAGTTAATTAGAAAGAAAATAAAAACAAAATAGCAAAAAATACTAAAAATCATTTATAAAATTTGAAAAAAAAAAAAAAAATATATATATATATATATATATATATATATATATATATGTGATGGAAAATATTTTTAGTGATTTATGAAAAAAATAGAGTAACAAAGGTCAAAGGAACTATTTAAAATTAATTTTGAAATAAAAAAAAAAAAAAAAACAACGGATAGGAAGGCGTGGCGCAACATGATTGGTCAGAGAATTTGAATTTCCTACCCTTGCACGCGCACACCTTCGTCTTCAACCTCCGTCATTTTAATTTTGCAGATTCATGAATTCAGATATTTATGCTCTCAAACCGCATGGTTTAATTAGCTTCGTCTCATGTCATCATTCATGTCTCTCTTCATTAGAGCAATTTATTTGCTCTGAGAAGAGAGTATTTGCAAAAATACGCAGAAAACCTAAGAACTTCAAAGTAAAATTAAATGGCGTATGCGTAATATAAATTCCATTTAGGTGAGGGCTTTCACTCCGAAGATCAAGACGAAGAGTGTGGTAACATGTTTGGTCAAGGATTATACTCGTAACTACCTATTCGTAGTGAGCTTCAGAGGTGTGAAAATGGTGAAATGGAGTTGGTACTTGCATGTGCTTTAGAACTTCTGTGATGCTACAAACAACTTTAGATGAAGCCGGTGAAGGTTTCTGGGCAGAGAATTGGTGTTTAAAAGAGCTTAAAATGAAAAGAGAACTTCTGGTTTTTCCGAAGGTTTTGGGATTAATAAAGGTCGAGTTTTTGTGGCTTTCAAAGCTTGCCAATGAAGGCAAAAGCTTCTCACACATGTGAAATGGAGGCGAATACGTGTGAGTTATGTTTAGAAATTTCACTTTTGAATCTGTGTGAAGTGAGGTGTGAAATGTGGGATTTTCTGAGCAATTCAGGTCGTTTTGTGTTGTACCAAACGTGTTTCATCACAACATATGAGTTTGCACATGTTCAAAGTGGTCCCATGTGAATTTTAGGCCATTCGTGTAAAGCAGAGTTTAAGGCACCATGTTCAAGCTTAGGCCAAATGCAAAAAAAAAACCAACTCAAAAGGATGCTATAGGTGAAAATAGCAAGCTTGTTAAATTGAGGGTATTTCACTGAAGACCAGGTCTGGCATTAGGTCAAACATGTTATGATCCTTGTTTTGTGCACAAAATACAGCTTGAGCAACTTTAAAATTTGAGTGACTTAGAGCTTGAATTGATTTTTGACCTCTGAAGCAAAGTTTTAGAGGACATCAAAAGGGAGAGTTGGCTCAAAGAAATGCCCATAAAAGTTGAAAATTGAGAGAGTTATGTTCTTTAGGCCAAAGGCAAGCTAAACTTGATTTTTAAGTCAACACACCTTGCACCAACTTGAATCCTTTAACTTTTCCTAGTATAAAAAGGCTCAACAATGACCATTTAATCATAAAAGGGTTTAATCTTGATTGGCCTTTGAGGAATTTTGAATATTGCTTAAGAAACTCAAGTGAAAAAGGGCATGGAAATACATATATGCACCATACTTGAACCAACTTTGAATTTCATACACCAAACTTGAACTTCTCTTGACCAAATAACATTAAATGAAGCTTGTCATGAATATGGTCTAAAAGTATAGGTCATCCCTTGAAAAATAAGCTTGTGAGAACTATTGGTTGATCACCTTTTTCCTTGAGGAAGCAAAAACTAATTGAACAAGCACACTTGACCTTCTTGATTTAAAGCCCTACCTTGCAAAACAAGAAAAGGAAACAAAGCATATTTTTTGTATTTTTGAATAGGGTTAGTGAACATAAACTAATAGAAGCAAAAAGAACCAAAATGAGTGCTTGGTGACCTCCTACATAAGGGTAAACCCCTAGAGATGAGAGCTAGGAGTATCCAAGATTGTGATTGTAATGAGATGCAAATGAATATGATAGGTGGAATCTTAGGAGTAAAAATTAGAGTATGACACTTCGAAGGTGACAAAGGTGAATGTTCGTCGATCTGGCGAAACAAAGCTGATAATGGAGCTTGATTGAACTAAATGTAATGGATCTTAATCCAATTGTTAAGAAGATTCCCGATGGAAGAACTAGAAACCTAATTGAGAGTAATGGAAAACATAGGAATTAACACTCGACTCCCACAGGTGGCGCCACTGTTCCAATATGGAACTAGAAATGGAGAGAAGTTTAAAGATAACCTCTGAAAAGAGCTTCTGGCACGGTGGAAATGGGCATACCTGCAAGGTTAGTACTCTGACACTCAAGTCAATATGTGGAAAAGAATAGTGTATTCAAATTGTGTTTGAATTATAAACCTTCACATGAATTAGCGTCATTCCCTTATATAGAAATGAGAAATAATAGTTTTGCTAGTCTTCAAGCGTGGATTGTGGAGAGTCGCTGGATGCTTTTGAGAAGCGGATCCCTTGTGGTCAGGTGCAAGGTGGTCGCAGCATAATGGAAAAGTCCCCGAAATAAGATGGTTTGACCGAGATCTATCTGATTGGCTCAATACAAGTCCTTCTCAAGTGGTTAGTCGAGGACCAATATGATCAGCCCAAAACACTGTGGCCTATAAAATACAACTTTATTCGTCTATTTTCACAGATAATATGTAATTCTTTATGATGTTGGGTGTGCATGACGCCTCACATTTGACATGTTTCTTCCTTACTCACAACATTTTTTATTTTCCTTAGCCACTAGAGTGAAGATAAAGGTTTCCTAACGTTGGCAATAATATTAAATTATCTATTTAATATTATAAACAGTGAGCGGTATCTAGCAACACACCAATGCTACCCAAGTCATGAGAATGTCGTGTGATTTGACATGACCTTTATGTGACAATGATCATGTGTAAAATTACCCTTTTGCCCTTATATCTATATTGAACACAAGACATGAAATGTGTCACCCTTGTATAGTCCAATATTTTATTCCTTGATCCTCGAGTATACTTGATAACAACAAATAAGCCCAATATCTCATATCAACTTATTTGAGCACGACCATGCATTTTACAGTTATACTTTATCAAGGGGCCCACTAATTTTACTTCCTTATATGTAGGAGGGAAAAATCTCATCTTGGTCACTCATGTCCCTCAACATGATTTGTAAAGTACCCATCAACCATCTTTATGGTCATCGTGCTACGGACAACGTTTGATTGACAATAAAGTATTCAACTCCACATCTAGGATTCATAGTGGTTTTAGGTAGAAGGGTGGTATACACCATTATCACTATGAGAATAATTTATGACACTTACATAACAAATTATATAGTATTCTCATGGTGGGTCAATCTAGTATAAATATTACTTCTAATATTTATACATAAGTGAAGACATGATATCTTATATCCATGACCTATGAGATACAGTCATCAGTCTACTCACATAATAGTCCTTATGCATTACTGTTGTCCTATTTGATAATAAAGCTTGGCTACATATACTTTAAGAATAATGTCCTTATGTTTAATGAGATCTCACGATTAACTCACGTCCATATGTTTAATTAATATAAACACTTTATTATGTCATATACAAATAACATAATAAATACAATGTCTAATATATATATATATAAAGTAATGATACAAAAAACATATACAACCAATATTGATTGGCTATGAGGGCTTACTCCAACAATGGATAAGAACATGTTTAGATCAATAAACAAATGTACTAAAGCCAAAGAGGCTTGAGAGATCCTCAAAATTGCACATGAAGCCACATCCAAAGTTCGTATTCCAAGGTTGCAACTTGTCACAATCAAATTTGAGAATCTTAGAATGAAAGAAGATAAATCCATCTCTGACTTCAACATTTGCCTCCGTGACATAACCAACACTTCTTTTTCCTTAGGATAAAAGATGTCTGAAGAAAAGCTTGTCAGAAAAATCCTTAGATCACTACCTAAGAATTTTGATATGAAGGTTGCAACTATTGACGAAGCCCAAGCTTTAAGCAACATCAAAGTTGATAAACTCACTAGTTCTTTACAAACCTTTGAGATGGCTATATTGTAAAGAAGAACTAGAGTATAGTCTTTGTTTCCAACACTGAATTAGATGAAGATCAATGTGAGAATAATAATAAAGAAAGTCTCTTAGATGCTATAGCTCTCCTTGGTAGACTGTTTAACAAAGCCTTGATGAGACTAGACAGAAGATCAAGGAAAAATGTCGAAGACAAAGTGCCAGTAAAATTCAAGAACATTGTTTCCCAGTGTAAGAGCAAAGATGAAGAAAAACTAAACAAAGGCAAAGGAATACAATGTCATAAATGTGAAGGTTCTGGTCACATTAAAGCTGAATGTCCCACGTTTTTAAAGAAGTAGAAAAGGGGAATGCCAGTCACTTGGTCTGATTCTGATGATGAGAGTGAAGAAGAAACAGCTAGTAGGGTGATGACTTTCACTTGAAAATATGAATCGTATAGTGAGTCTAGTGATGGAGACATCTTTAATGGAGAGTTAGTTGAAACATACAAACTTTTGTACATAAAGTGGAAGAAAGCATGCATGATAATGGAGAAACATAAGAAAACTATAATTTTTCTACTTCAGGAAAAAGAGAAACTTGTTTCAACCATCACAGATCTAAAAGAGGAGGTTACCCTGTTAAATTTCAAACTAGAAAATATGACAAAATTTGTTCGTATGTTAAACAATAGTTCAAATATGTTAGATGAAATCCTAGAAGTTGGGAAGATGTCTAAGAATGTGAAGGGAATATGACTTGACTACAACTCCATGAGCAAAGAAACAAAAGTTACCACTAAGAAGTTTGTCCCCCTAGAAGAAAATTGAGTTTCTAATGATGGACCATATGTCTCAACAACCTACTCGACATATGTACTCTCAGTACAGAGGAAACAAGAACTCTTCTTGGAAATGTCATCACTGTAGAAAATATGGCCATATTAGGCCCTATTGCTATAGATTTTATGTATATCCTCAACCCTATAGTCAACCAAGGCTCAACAGAAAAAGAGACAAGAACACTTAAGCTAGGAAAATGCGGAAACCCAATAAAACAACCAGAAGTCTCATAGGTCATACATATCTTAGAGTTTCCTCATGAAAAGATTGGTACTTTGATAGTGGATGCTCCAGGCACATATCTGGAAAAAAGATATGATCGGT
The DNA here is from genome assembly GCA_022829125.1 of Lathyrus tuberosus. Lineage (NCBI taxonomy): Eukaryota > Viridiplantae > Streptophyta > Magnoliopsida > Fabales > Fabaceae > Lathyrus > Lathyrus tuberosus. Next base: position 1,973,537 of record JALAZF010000222.1, on the reverse strand, counting down.
AGACTAAGAGTCAAAAACCCCTACTCATATGATATTGATTCATGCATGCAGAATACATAAAAAGCAATGAACACAAGGACAAATAAATAATAACAATATTATAATATAATTAGATTAACATCAAACAAACATATGATTCAACAAGTACAAGCAGGTTTGTCTAAAAAGACATAATCTAAGAAATCTAGCTACTCATAATGAATATAATAAATACCTTGAGTTTAGATGGAGAGAACATGAAAATCAAGGAAGATGGCGGTCTTCAATGGCTTCCAAAACCTTCAAAATCGCCACTTTGGTATCTCAAGCCGCCACTTTCTCTATCAAAATATGGTACCCCTAAAAAGTACATAAAAATATCTATTTATAGCAAATTCCGCGTGTCAGAGTGGCGCACATCGCGCCCCGATGGCTTTTATTGCGACACAATGAAACTTTCATCGCGCCACAATGGGATGCAACGCGTCCGTGTGAAATCCAAAGGAAAAGCTTATTTTTTCTTCTCTTTTTCTTCAAAAATTTTCTAAGTCCCATATTTTATACTCTTGGTAGTTTTTGCTCCATTCTTCACACTTTGGCATTCCTTTTGCTCATTATTTCAATGCTTTCATCTGAATTTTCTAATAAAAATCATGTAATGATGACTGTCATTAATTACGGAGAAACCCATTCTCGAAGATCCATCATTGGAGGCTTTCATCTACCCATCTACCTCCACTGCGACCTTGGTTAATCGAGCAATGTACGACTGTAAGCTCTCTTTCTTCCCCTGCACGATCTCACTCAGGGCGACAACTGTGGTTGGATGGTTCTTTCGAGCGGTAAAGTGGGGAGAAAACCAATCGCAGATATCGATACCCCTGTCAAGACGTCTATTGAACCTCAATCTGGGCAGTCTGACCAGAGTGAGTGCAAATAGCTTTAACTTAGAGGCATCATCAATGCTAAAATAGTTAAGTCGTTCATTGACAAGAAAAACATGCTCGTCAATATCTCCATTTCCGTCATACTCCCCGAACTTGGGAGGCTTTTGTAAGAATTTAGGTATCTTGTTATCTAAGATCCAGGTGCTTTGGCTACACTCTGACCTGCTGGTTTTCTTTATGATTCGGGGAGGGAGCGTGACTGCACCAATCTCCTTAGGTACTTTGAGGGGGAGAATGGTGCTTCTTGCTTTTTTATTGTTGGATTTTAAATTTAAAAGACTCTTCTCTATTGCCCGCGGTCGGCTCTAGGACGATGATGTGAGATATTCTAGAAATCGCTTCTTAGACACTGTTCCGGCAAGGGGGAGCAGTATGAAGGCTTTCTTCAAGCCTAAGCAACCGTTCTTCCACCGCTTGTGAGATTTATTGTCGAAGAATGTAGTAAATACCATTCAATAACTTGTTGGCGCCCTAAGCACCAAGATTCGCCTGAAGTTGTTGGAATCCAGGTGCAGGGTGGTCTTAGAGTAATGGAAAGGTCCCCAAAATAAGATGGTTTGATCGGGATCGATTTGACTGTCCCAATACAGGTCCTTCCTGGGTGGTCAGTCAAGGACCAATATGTTCGACCCAAAACAATAACCAAAACATTATGGCCTATAAAATACAACTTTATTCGTCTATTTTCCCAGGTAATATGTAATTCTTCGTGTTGTTGGGTGTGCATGACGCCTCACATTTGACATGTTTCTTCCCTACTCGCAACATTTTTCATTTTCCTTACCACTCGAGTGAAGAAGATAATTGTTTTAAATTAACGGTGTTATGAACATGTAACACGAACATAAACTTGAATTTTCAAGTTTGCCTTTAGCTAGTTCTGTTGCTTCCTAAGAAAGCTTGATCATTTTAGCTCTATTCATAAATCTGAAGGTTTCTGAAAACCATCTCTCGATCTCTTTTGGCTTTGCATATTTGCCCCATATGAACTTGGGACACAGTCCCTCTTCCTCCTAGCAAATAGTTCTAGGAAGTTCCACAATCTGCTAGCCAAAAACGATTGAGGCAAAGTCACCCTACCTTCAAAAGAGTGTCTGTTTTCCAATCATTAAGTTCCACAATCTGCTCTTCAAAACAAAAACCATGACTAACAACAAAAAAAACTATATACCACCAATTGTCTCTTGTGGGATAATATAATGAGAAACAAGTGCATTGAATAAAGGACTAGCAATACAACTAAAAAAAGTTATCGTGTAATGCATCTATCAGCAATTAATGTACAATAGCCTAATAGCCAAATCTAAGAAAATCAAAAGGACTGAAAGGATAGTTTCAACTAAAGAAAGGTCTTTGAATATACATATTTTTCCATGATCACTATGATGCATTATACATACATATACATACATATTTCCTATTTGATCAATAGGTGAACAAGCAATCAAGTTCAACCTTAAGCTCAATTCTTATGACTTCTGATAATTCGACGATATCACAGCGTCAATCAAGCATTAGAGTCAGGACCAGGTGGTTTTGCATTGAGAAGTGGCTGAAGAGCTTTGACAACAATGGTCATGTTTGGCCGAAAATCAGCTTCATACTGAACACACAGTGCTGCTACAGCTGCCAACTACATGTATCCCCATCAAATGCTTAGTCACTCATTTGTGCAAATTATTTTCGCTATTTCTCTTACAAATCTTCGAAAACATGATGAAAACCAGTACGAAAAAACAAAAACAGAAAATGGTTTATAATTCGAAACAGACCATTCAAAAATAATTGAGGAACAAACCTTAGCAATTGCCTTTGGAGGGTAGTCATTGTTTAGCTTAGGATCCACACATTGTTTCACTTTGTCCTCACTCAACCTTGGAGTTGCCTAAAACAGTTACAATAAGTTAATTAAGCCAATTAAATCAATTAAGTTAATTAGGCCTCTGAAGAACAAACAAATTGGAGATAAACTTACCCAAGTCACAAGACTTTGTTGCCCTTTAGGCATTGTATGGTCTACCGGCTTTCTTCCGGTCAAGAGTTCTAAAAGCACAACTCCGAAACTATACACATCACTTTTTTGTGTTATTTGCCCTGTCATGGCATACCTGAAGATGAAGTAACCAAGGAAAATTCAGTATTCACCAAAACATGATCTCGAAATAAACAAAGAGGAATGAAAAATTAAGAGGCATACTCTGGAGCATGATAGCCAAATGTTCCCAAGACTCTTGTAGAATGTAGCCGAGCTGCGGTGTCTGAAGACTGATTCGTCACGCTGAAATCAGCAATCTTGGCTTCGTAATCATTGAACAGCAACACATTACTGGATCGAACATCGCGATGAACTATAGAAGGCTGAACTTTTTCATGAAGAAACTCTAGGCCTTTTGCTGCACCAAATGCAATTTTCGCTCTCTGGTTCCAGCTTAAAACTGGGCCGGGTTCAGCACCTTGTACACCCTTCCTTCCTGCAAAAACCAAAAGCGTTGGTTTCAGTCAAGGAAACACATTATATTACACTGTTTCCAACACTCACTTCTGTTAAATGAAACTCAAACATATCTTACTCAAATCAGGTGAATCTCGAATAAATTTGGTAAAGTCTACTTGAATTTTAACCATAGAGTGTATTGAAAAGAGCGTTAAAAGCTGCGTTGTTAGCATTTCTCAATGAAATTATATGGTTATAGGCCTACCGTGTAATACATCATGCAAAGAACCCAAACTTGCAAATTGATAAACCAAAATTCTGTTGTCTGCTTCTAAACAATATCCAGTCAACTCCACAAAATTGTCATGCTTCAGTCTTGAAACAACTGATAGCTGCAAAATCCATGGTAACATTATGCAATTTGACCACACGAAAAGCCAAAGCAATAACAATATCAAATTCTTGTATTTTTACCTGAGCAGCAAAGTCCGTGTCGGGATCAGGCGAAGAACTGGTATCTAGCTTTTTAATTGCAGCTTCAGTACCATCACTCAATTTCGCATAGTAAACCCTACCATAGGAACCTTCACCAATGAAAGCCTTTGAACCAAAGTTTCCTGTTAACCTATTTAACTCATCCAATGTTATCGACGGTATCTCAATCGGTAATACTTTCTGTGGTCCACCACTCTTGGTAATATTGCTCCTTGGCTCTCCTCTATCATTGCCTATATTCATACAAGATTATTCTATATTATCACTTATAAACTTCCCCGCGAAAAGGTAATAGTTAACTAAGAAGTAATGAAGCATGTTATAGATTACCTCCACCTCCACCATACGCGTTGTTACCTCCTCTTGACGGTGCAGTGTATTGGTTTGCAGGCGGGCCGCTGGTCTCCTCTTCTGCACCTCCGCAACACAACATACTTCACCTACTCCTAGACGACGACGCACTCTCAATAACCCATTCGCAGTAATTAATCACCTGAAACTAAGTAGCTCAAACCTCAAAAACTTTCTACAACATAGCCTATTGACATCAAAGCACATTTTGCAATGGGGAAAAACAATATTCACAGCTTTGCATATCAACTATCAAATCTCAAGAAAAAATTATCCAATTCTATATATTTTATGATCAATGCATAATCACAAACATAACATATGCAATAATAACAGCAATTTTATCCTATTCTTTGATATTTACCATCACATAAAACAAAATTGAAACCCTTGATTATAAGAAAATGAAAGACATTACCTATAATTCGTTACCGGGTTGAAATTAAGGAAATCAATGATACAATATTTGGCAGAAAATATTGAGAAAATTGAATTACAAACAATGATGATAATGAAAATAATAATTTAGGAATAGAAATGCATGCATGCATGAAGAGTTTAGGTGGGTTATGGAAGAAAGGGACATTGGTTGGTGATGAAAAATTAGGACCATATATAGATGCAGGTTCTTCGCTTGTTATATTTCTATTTTAAAACTCTATTCAGACAGCAAAAACATAACGTGCAATTTCAAATGCTATAACTTCATTCATTGAATGTATGATTATGTAAAGTTGTTTATGTTTTCACTTAACATCATCATCTTCAATGAACTAAATCACTAATTATGGACTAACTAATTTTAGCGTGAAATAAAATTCTAATTATATATATATATATATATATATATATATATATATATATATATATATATATATATATATATATATATATATATATATATATATATATATATATATATATATATATATGGGTTAATTGTATGATACCCCCCTGCCAATAGGGCGAGATTTGATTTTTCCCCCCTCAAGTTTTTTTTTATGGATGCCCCCTCATAAAACCAAACCCAGCCTTTTACTACACCCTTTTACCACACCCCTACAATTGTGGTTTTGTGTATGTGAAATTATTCAAAATCCCATTCTTGATTTCCCCCCGTGAAATTAGGGTTCGGTTCAGTGGTGGACAGTTCCGTGTGCGAAGAAGACGACGAAGCCATGGCAGGGAAATGCGAAGAAACCAGCGAATCGTCTCAAGTAAGTATTAATTCAAAGCTTCGTTACTTGAATTTAACATTGATTGTAATAGATTTTCTTGCATTGACAGAAACGTGAACTGTTTAACACCGTTTTTCATCACGGTGGAGAGTTTGTAATGCTAAGTGATGGAGAGACGAATTACATGGGTGGTGTTACGACTTTGCTTTCTGGGGAACACATAGATAACTGGACTATGGCTCACATTGAAAACTTAGTAAATGGGTGGGGTTACTTAGTTGGGTCGTATAGGTTGTGGACCAAAATCCCAGAAATAGATCCTAATCATTTCCAGATTAAGAAAGATGAGGATGCTTATGATTTTTCTGCTTATGCTTGTGCGAATCAAGTTGATGGGGAGATGTTTTTGGAACACCATGCAATGGGAAGTAGAGGCAGTCCTAGTTGTGTGAATGAAATGACTGAGTTAGATGGTAGTGATGAAGAGGTTGTTGAAAGGCTGAACGATAGTGAGGATGAAAGGACGACTGCTCTTGTGGATGAGTTTGATGGTAGTGATGTGACTATACCAGTTAGTCATGGTCCAGTTATAGCAGGGTTGTTACCTTGTCCAAGTAAGAAAAAAATGGATGATGAGGAGTATTTTAGTGAAGAGCTATTTAGCAGTGATCCTGATAACTCAGAAGATGAAAAAAGGACAAAGTTTGAGAAGTTCAAGAAAGAGCATCTTGATAAGAATTTTAAGATCAAGTAGGGTATGGAGTTTAATTCCCTATATGACTTTAGGGAGGCCATTCGTGAGTGGATAGTTTTAAACGGGAGGGAAATAACATTTGTGAAAAATGAGGGGTATAGGGTGAGGGTTGAATGTAAGGCTAAATGTGGTTTTTTAATGCTTTGTTCAAAGGTGGGCCATAAGCACACATATGCCATTAAGACTATAAAGGACACCCACACATGTGCTAGGGTTTTGGATAATAGATCTGCAAATTCAAGGTGGGTGGCTAAGTATGTTGTAAGGAAAATGCAAACTTCTAAAAGAGTAAGGATCTGTGATATTATTCAAGATATGAGGCAAAACTATTCAGTGGGTATAACTGTAGCTAGGGAATGGAAGGTTAAGATTATTGCAAGACACATCATAGAGGGAGATGCAGACAAACAATATGTCAATCTATGGAGATATGCTGCTGAGTTGCATAGGGTGAATGCTGAAAATACAGTTAAAATCAACATTGACAGACCATCACCTTCCATTCAACCAAGATTTGGTTCTTTTTACTTCTGCTTTGATGGATGTAAAAAAAGGGTTCATCAATGGTAGTAGACCCTTCATTGGGGTTGATGGGTGTCACTTGAAGACTAAATATGGAGGGCAACTCTTAATAGCTGTGGTTAAGGACCCCAATGAACAGTACTTCCCACTGGCCTTTGGTGTTGTGGAAACAGAAACAAAGGAATCATGGAGGTGGTTTATACAACTTTTAATGGAAGATGTTGGAAGAGAGAATATATATGTTTTTATTTCAGATCAGCAGAAGGTAATACATATAAAAGTCCTTTAAATTGGTATTTTGTTTGATGTCCTACTATTTAACTAATCCTTAACATTGTTTTTGTTTTAGGGTTTGGTTGCAGTATTTGAAGAAATGGATGATAGAATTGAGCATAGGCTATGCTTGAGACATTTTTATGCAAATTTTAAGAAGAAATTTGGTGGTGGAGCACTCATAAGGGATCTAATGATAGGAGAAGCCAAGGCAACATACCATCAGGCATGGATGCAGAAGATGAATGAATTGAAGGCAGTAGATGTAAGGGCTTGGTCATGGCTAGTGGGAGTTCCTCCTAAAAGTTGGTGTAAGCATGCTTTTAGTTTTTATCCTAGGTGTGATGTATTGATGAATAACATTGTTGAATCTTTTAATGCCACAATTCTAATTACTAGAGATAAACCTATATTGACAATGTGTGAATGGATTAGGAAATATCTGATGAATAGGTGTAGTAATTCCACCTTGAAACTTGAAAATGGCCACAAAAAGTTATGCCAATTCCTAGGAAAAGATTAGATACTGAGGTAGCTATGAGTGGTCAATGGTTGCCAACTTGGGCTATGGAAGAAAAATTCCAGGTCACTCATTGTTATAACAGACAGGAATTCATTGTTGACATAGCTAAAAGGTCCTGTAGTTGTAATTTTTGGGAGTTAGTTGGTATTCCATGCAGACATGCTCTTGCTGCATTAGGATTTAGGCAGCATAACCCAGAAATCTTTGTTCATGAATGCTATACTAGGGAAAAGTATGTCATGTGCTATGGGTTTCCTGTTAGCCCTATAAATGGACAGGACATGTGGCCTGAGGTTGAGAGTGAAGAGCTCCTTCCTCCTAACTACAAAAAGGGCCCTGGTAGACCAAGAAAATTAAGGATTAAGGAGACTGGTGAGGAAGGTGCTAGAAGGAGGCTTCCTGGTGTATCTTACAGATGCACTAAGTGTGACAAATTTGGACATAATGTGAAGTCATGCAAGAGCAAAGGCAAGATCCAAATGCCTTGAAAATAAAGGTATGTGACTAGTTTGTTATGTGTGAATGAATTTGATGTATTGTTATATGTTCAATGGTTGTTAATTTGACTCCTTTGTTATGTGCAGAAAAGGAACACTAGTGCAAATGTCACAACTGGTGCTACACAACCAAATGAAACATCTGGTGCAACTGTCACAGCTGGTGCTACACAAACAAATGAAACATCTGGTGCAACTGTCACAGCTGGTGCTACACAAAGTGAGGCTTCATTGTTTGGGGACATCACTGATGATATGATTTCAAGCCTACCCGACATTACTACAAGTGTACAAACAACAACAAGTATCAGATCAACATGTACCAAAGATAAAGGCAAGGCTAAGGTCAAACAAGAATTCAAACCATTGAGAAAGAGATCAAGTGAGAGAATTAAGGAAAATTGGTTTAAAAAACCAAAACATTTCACTGGTCCTGGTTCTGACCTAAACCAACCTCTGTGCTTGAATGAAGAAGGAGAAAGTAATGCCTCACAAGCTACAAGGAAGGCTCCAAAGACTACTCCAAAAAAGGCTCCAAAGACCACTCCAAAAAAGGGTTCAAAGAATACTCCTAAGAAGGCTCCAAAGAAAAAATCAATTTATGATCTATAATCTTTTATGATTGTACAACATTTGTAATGTTTATGATAGCTTGGTAACATTTGTAATGCCTGACTTATGCACACTTTTGGTGCTAGTTTCTTTTGTCATGTTTGAATTATGCACACTTTTGGTGCTAGTTTGTTTTGTGATGTAAGACAACATAGTATTGATGTTTAACAGCAGACTTTGTAATGTTTGACAGCAAATTTTGTTATGCAAATGTTACCAACTTTTGTTACACATAATTGTTGTTTTACTGCAAGATACAAAACACTTTGGTAATGTTTGACACAACTTAAACATCATTCATATTACACCAGAAATTAAACAGGCTCTTAAACATCATTCTTATTACACCAGAAAATAAACAGGCTACACCATAAATCTACACCATAAATCTTTCCATTCCAATGATAACAAATTACATAAAGCTACAGAAACATAATGCTTACTGCGAAATGCTAACAACTAGTTTACATTAAGTTACATAACCATATTGTTTTACACAAAGTTAACCAAAAGAGCAATAATCAAACAACACAACACAATTGCTATCTTGAGCTTCATATTAATACTTCTTTATGCTTCAAGCTTCATTTTCGACTTCTCCAATTTCTTTGTAACTGCATCAAAATTCGCTTGTAGGATCTCACACTTCTTACAAATTGTGCCAAAAACGCTTCTTGAGTCTCCAATTTCATCATCTCATAAGAATAATTCACAGCCATTCTCAGTCTACAAAATTGGAATTACACAACTGTTAACATTGCTAAAAATCAAACCTTGAATTCACATTTTGCCAATTAATCCAGAAAGATACTTACCCCAGCATTGCGGCATTTCCAGAACTTTCTATTGCAATTTTTACTTGTGTTGGAGACCCACATCTTCATTGCTCTATCACAACCAGATTTGGGTAAACCTAAAAATGGAACCGAATTTTCGCTGCTTCCAATAGACATGCTCATGCTTCTAAAACAGAACGAACGAATAATGGCCAGAGGGGATGAAGATGATGATTCACGAATGGAGGAAGGAAAGGGAAGAAAAACCCTAGAATTTGTTGAAGATGATTCGTGAATAAAGATGATGTCACATACACAAAACCACAAATGTAGGGGTGTGGTAAAAGGGTGCAGTAAAAGGCTGGGTTTGGTTTTATGAAGGGGCGTCCATAAAAAAACAACTTGAGGGGGGGAAAATCAAATCTCGCCCTATTGGCAGGGGGTATCGTACAATTAACCCTATATATATATATATATATATATATATATATATATATATATATATATATATATATATATATATATATATAAACTACTATTGTAATACAATTATATTTCATTTTTTTGAAAAACTAATATTTATATTTGTATCTTTAATAATTTTATTTAATAATAAATAATTGCACATATCTTTTATATCCAAATGATTTTTCAAGCTTCAATTTTGGGCCTTAGGGAGTAATAATAAAGTTATGAGAGAAGTAGTTTACGTGTGATACGAGGCCTAAACGCATGAAATCCCTCACTCTAGTCGACTACCCTTTATAATTGATTAGTCACAGTCGTTCAAACGTTACCAACTTTCATATTATCATTTTGTCTATGTTATAAACGTGAACATCAACCTTGTAATCATTGGTCTAGCCGGCCTCGCAAACTCAAAATGGAAGGAGTGTCTGTTAAAAGACACATTCTTCGTGACTGTGAATATGTTATTCTCACTCACCCTTAAAACTTAAAGGGCCGTTGACACACTACTCATCAAGTGTTGTTCTCATTTATTCTCACTTCAAACACAATGATATCTGATAATGAAACTTCGATGATGAAGATTCGGGGGAAGCCAACCTGGAGAGAGAAAGAGAATAATAAAATGAGAGAGAGAAAAAGGAGAGCCATAATAACAAATATATTCGGCGGACTTTGAACTTAAGGGAACTACAATTTGTCCAAAAACCGTGTCACCAATGAAGTCCTCAAAGCTCTGTGGAACGAATTTGATTAGAAAGTCGAACATGAAGCAACCACCTATCACAAGGTAACTTATACAATTTTAACTTATACAATTTTCCTTTTTCTTTCTTACTTTCTTGGTTAATATGCATCTAACTATTTATCCTTTTATACTACATTTTCATATTTTTAAACTTAAATATCTAATCTTTTTGTTTCAATTTAATTATGAGTATAATTATATATAGTACAAAAATCATATGTTAATAGTAATAAATGTCGAGAGTTTCTTAATGCACCACCCAACTTTCTTAGACACCGCGTGAAATTCCTCTTATGCCCCCTGATTCCGGATGTGCACATCCGGACGCACCGTGACCTTAAAAGAATTTTTTTTCCCGGATGTGCATATCCGGAAGGCCTCCGGATCTGCAGATCTAGAATAATTGCTGATATGTTTGAACCTGCATGATCACTCACTCTTCCTATTCTCAACCTTTCTTCTTCCATACTCACCCTCACCAACCCAAAAAACCATACCTCATCAATACCATTTCTCACTCAAAAACTTCAACTTTTTGGTGCAACAAATCAAAGGGAGCAAGAGAAGATTGAATTTCAGGTCAATATTCAACTTCATCCACTACATTGCTCACATTATCAATCTATTTTTTTTTGAAAAAACAAGTTACGCTACTTCCAGATGTGCACATCCGGAACGAATTGAGCATGAACATTTCCGGATGTGCACATCCGGAAAAGTGCCTGGAACTAATTAATTTTAATTTTGAGCAATTTTTAATATGTTTTATTTATACATACTTATTGTTCTATTATTGTTTATAAATAGATATGGTGCACCCGGATAACATGTCAAAAGAATTAGTTTCGCCGATTTCCCCGAAAGATGAAGGGATTATCGTTAAGTCGGTTGATGTCGGCAGTGACTTTAATAACAAGCAAGAGTTTGATGATTGTGAAAGCATGCTCGTATACATTCGTAGGACGGCTATTGAGCTTGGCTTCTGTGTAAATACCGGAAGATCGGATAATGGTTCGAAAAGAAGAAAGACTTTTGTAATTTTGGGGTGCGAAAGAAGAGGAAAATATCAAGTACCTCTACGGAAGTTAAAAAAAGACGAGACCGGTACTAGAAAATGTGAGTGCCCTTTTAAGATTGGTGGTTACATGTTAGCTTCCAAGAAATGGAGATTTAGCGTTCGTTGTGGTATACATAATCATGAAATGTGCTCAAAGTTTCAAGGTCATCCAAGTGTATGTCGACTCAAGGCGGAAGAGAAGACATGTATTGCCGACATGACCTTGAATCTTGTCCAACTGAAAAATATACTTGCCACGTTGAAACGAAAGGAACCCGACAATGTAGCAAATATAAAGCAAGTGTATAAAATTCGGTATCAGACGAGCAAGGCAATTAGGGGAGATAGAAGTGAGATGCAACAACTGTTGAAATTGTTGGATGATAACGATTACGTGTCTCGGTACAGATATCGCGATGATGGAATTACGGTCCGAGATATTTTTTGGACTCATCCGGATTCCATAAAGTTGTTCAACATGTTCTCGACAGTGCTCATTCTCGATAGTACCTACAAGACGAACAAGTATCGACTTCTATTATTTGAGATGGTTGGTGTTACGGTGTTACGTCTACGGATAAGACATATGCCGTTGGTTTTGCCTTTTTGGAGTGCGAAAAATAGGACAATTCTACGTGGGCATTGGAGACGTGTCAGTCACTTTTGAAGAAACATGTTCAAATGCCAAAAGCAATAGTTACAGACCGCGATAACACTTTGATGAATGCGGTTGCAAAGGTCTTTCCTTCTTCCAATGCACTACTTTGTCGATTTCACATAACAAAGAATGTGCGAAGTCGGGTTAAGACCGCGGTGGGTGCGAAACAAGTGGAGTCAGAAGATGGAAAAGTGGTCAAGTCGGGTGTCATTGTAGAAAAAATAATGGATGCATGGACTCATATTCTAAATTCTTCCACAAAGGAATTATATGCCGATTCAGTCATGAAATTCCGGAAAGTGTGCGAAAAGTACCCCGCTTTGTTGAAATATGTTGAATCCACCATTCTTGATCAAATGAAAGAAAAGATTATTTGTGCGTGGACCGATAATGTACAACATCTTGGAAACACTACCACCAATAGAGTTGAGTCGGCACATGCTACTTTGAAGAATTGGTTGGGTAATAGCAAGGGGGATTTATGTCGAGATTGGGACTCCGTGCATCTCATGATTAAAAACCAACACAACGACATGCAAACGACTTTTGGTCGGAGCATTACGGTTTTGGAACATCGGTTTAAAGGTAACTTCTTTACTCTCAGAGTTATTTTCGTCAGCGCGTATGGTGCCTAAGAAGGTTGGGTGGTGTGTTAAGAAATATCCTAAATGTTTTATGTTTATTTTCTCATTTTATAAAAGACGGATCAACCTTTGTTTAGTGAATCTTTGAATTGTATCTATTTTTTGGAATGGTAAATATAATATATAAAATAAAAAGAGGGACAAAAAAAACAAAGAAGCAGGTGTACCAGAAGTATCAAACCTAACCATTACCATCGAAAAAAGAGAGTAAAAAATAAGAAGAAAAAAGTACAATACAACACAAAGCCAAAACTTCTTCGAAAAATAAAGAACAAAAAAAGAGAGAGATAACATGTCATAACAAGAAGAATATGTCAGATCTGAAACCAAAAACACCAGAAAGGATTCGACGAAGACTCTCGAACTACTATTGACTAGATCGAGAATGGGGCTTCCAAGCCAATCTGAGAAAGCACAAGAGGTAGTCATAGACTTGCCTTGGAACCATTTTCAAACTAGGAAGATGCTTTTATCCTCCACCACATCCACAAATATAGACTTACCTGTAAATACCACATCTTTATTGGATTTCCAAATCAAATAGACTATTGTGTGTCAAATTAGTAAACATAAATCACATATAGTCTTAGAAACCTCACAGAAGAAAATAAACAACTCAAAAAAGAGAAAGGAGATCATTAGAAAGAAATAAGCACCACCATATTCATCTAAAGATTATATATCACCGAGTTATCTCTAGCTCACAGGTAACAAACAAATGGGAACTAAACTAATTCAACCTCATGCATAAGACACCTCACACTCTTAAGAGCCATAATAACCCACAATTTTAAAAGATTAACAATGTATGTGTCATATCCTACAAGATTTTCCCAAAAACACCACCATTTTAAAAGGTGCTCACTCTCTAGTCCACTTTCGAAGAAGGGTGTGTAAAAGAGAAGGCTCGATCAAAAAGAGAAGAATAAGCCAAAGAAAACAAAAATACGTTGTCTTTGCATGTCTCCACCACCACCGACCAGGATCTTGAGACGAGAGCATATACAACTAAGTGAAATAGATTTTTGATCATTTCCTACTCATACACAAAAAGAGATTTCCTCTATCTAAGACCCTAGTGAAGCACCCCATCAACCAATACCTCAACCTAACGACATACTTATCAACCTGACTAAACATGATGTAAATCCTAAGAAACATAAACCTAAGAAGAGTAGACCTAACCCAAGGGTCATCCCAAAAAGAGGTTTGGAGGTTGTTACCCAGTCACCTATAAAGGCCATCCCAAACCAATTAGTTTAATCATCTACCTTAGAACCCAACAAAGGTGCATCTTTACACCATATGGAAGACAACCGAGTAAAAACAAATCAACCTCCCAAGAAAGAGTAGACACTATCGGATCCATATTTGGAAGCTTGGATATCCACCCATAAACCCGTGGATTCTGAAAACTAGCCTCAATTTCCATTTACTTAATAAAGTTAAGTTGACTAAACGAAAATCTCAAACCTCTAACTCACTTCTCTCATTGGGTTACAAACACCATACTAACTAACTCAAATCTCCTTTGACCCCACACCACAAAAATATCCTTTGAATCCCAACTAACTTCTTCTGAACCTTAAGAGGAAATTTAAGGAAGAACAAGAATAAAATTGGGATATCATTATGAACCAAATTAATTAGAATCACTTTTCCTCCCAGAATAACATACTTATGCTTAGAGTTGTCAAAATGGGCTACCTAGTCCTAAAGAGGTTGGCCCTGGTGGGCCTCAGGCTTTTTAGGGCTGGGTTAAAAAACCTGTTGTAATATAGGCTCAAAAATTACTACTCGAGTCCGTGTAACACCCCATTTCTACCCCGCGGATAATAGTAAAATCAGAGTTATAAAATTTCAACAAACAATAGGATGCTACACTTTCATCTTAAAAACAACTTCGATTAATTTCATATGAACAGTTACATAACACTTTGATCGGATGAACCGATAACAACAAAATTCATATATATCTTCTTTTCAAAGCAAAACAACTTCAAGATATGAATATTCAACTTTGATTCACTTAACATTTTTGTTCGACTAAAACAACTTCAAAACAACATAATACTTAATAAATTCAACTTAAAAATTCGGCAACATAAAACATATTCAACAATAAACAACAAGCGTCCATCCCCCGAGTGTTACCTATCAGAGCAAGACCCTTTTGACTTGTCATAGAGCAACAAAAGACTTCATAAAGTTACTTCGAACTTCCACTGCAAATCTTGAGTACCTGCCCATTTCCCATGGTAGGGGAAATATCAGCAGAAGGGGTGAGATATCTAACAATATAATAAGGAGTATGATAATCAATACATTAGATTAAAATCATACAATTTCACTACTTTACAACAACAGCAAAACAACAATCAACAAACAACTTATAATATGCGACTCAAATGCAACTCAACTATGCGTATGCATGTGGTACCATTGGAGCAAAACTCCCAACTTAAAAATCTGTCAATTAATAGAGGCATTGGAGTAGAACTCCCAACTTAGAAAGTGCCAGTTTGTCGGGCATCAACAAGGCATAAGCCTTCAACTTCAACTTTTTGCCAATCCAGGCCAACGTAAAAATTCGCCAATCCAGGCCAACGTGGGTGAGCATTCGCTCCAACTTAGAAAATGCAATGTATGCGACTAATATGAATGGCATACAACAACAACAAATCAACATTGGCCATCGGCCTACAACTTAACAACAACAACAACTCAACACTGGCCATAGGCCTACAACTTAACAACAACAATAACAACTGCAACATAAAATATACATCAACTGCAACAACTAAATCAACATTGGTCATTCGACCTACAACTCAAATATGCCCCTAAATCGGAACAAATCAACTTATTCAGCAGTACCTGCAAATCCACTTATTCGTCATATTTTCAACAAACAAACCAACCAAAATTACCTACTAGTTTATACGAACCTTCCCGACCAATTTCAACTAATTCTGGACAACTAATTTTTTCCGCATAATTCTACTTATTCGGCTAATTCAGTACTGTTTTACACGGTAATTACTACTAGTTAGATTTACTGATACTGTTAATTTTCAACTTATTGATACCACACATTATGCTCTCAATCATACTGTCATCAAAATTCCAACTCTGATAAAAATAGCATTATCTGCCAAATTCCCTTTCCTGTTAAAACTCTCATTTTCTGCTAAAAACTGCTACTACTATTTTTCTCCTTTTCTAATATTGTTCTGCTGCTATTAATGTACTAGTTTTTCTACTAATTACTACTATGTCGGGTTGATTGAACTTTTATGCTAACATACCTTTAATTTACTATTAATAATCCTATTTTAAATTATACCACAATTAATACCACAGGTGGCCCCCACACACACAGGTGGCTGGAGCCACCTTCTCACTCCTATGATGGCTTGCGCCATCCTTCCAGGATAAACCCAGGTGGCTTGCGCCACCTTTAGTACTCCCAGGGTGGCTTGCGCCATCCCTCAAGTGACATCCAGGGGTGGCTTGCGCCATCCCTCCCCCTTTATTTTTTTTTATTTTTTTTATTTTTTGTTTTTTTTTAAAACAACCAGTTATATAGTCTCCGAACCCAGAATTCAATACCAGTTTCTAGTTCATAAGATCAATTACAAGGCTATGCCACAGAACATCAATTCCACAAAAACAAGAACAATTCATCAACACAATTCAACACCACCCAGTAGAAAATTATATGAATCTCAATCCCACATATCAATTATCATATACCCGGTTATAAAATTCGAACCCTATAACGACCCAGTTTTAGTCCGTTTTATTTAATTGAGTCGTTTTGATTATTTTATTATTATTTTATTTTATTTCTGACTTTTATTCGGAAATATGTTATTTTTAGTCGTGATGATATTTTGTCGCGTTTTGGGAACGTTTGCGAGACATTTGAGTGTGGGGGTATTTTGGTCTTTTCATTTAATTTTCCTTAAGATTAGAAAATGAATAGAATTAGAAAGAGAGAAAAACATAGTAAGAAGAAAAGAGAAAGAAAAAGAAGAGAAGAGGAAAAAGGAGAAAAAGAGAGAAATCTTGGAAATCAGGAAGATCGATCAACCGACTTTTCTAAACACGATTTAATCGGGTAAGGGTGTGAAACTCGATTATCTTATGCTTGTGTATGATTATGTATGTGTATGTTTGCATATTTTCTGGTCTTTCCATAGCTTTTGATTCTAGGTTGGAAATGGGAAAATGATGAGGAATCGATGTTTTCGCGGTTGGAAATCGGTGTAAATGCGGTAGAATACTTGTTACCATGCTTGGGTTATGTTTTGACTGTTATATGTTGGGTTGGAAATGTTTTGAGTGGAGAAAATATCATTTTTGGATGATCTGGTGCGCTGCTGGGTTTTGCTGAAATCGCAGGTTCGCACTGTGAATGGGTGGCGAGCGTTCGCGTGAGGTTCGCACTACGAACGTTGTATTATTTTTCATTCTGCCACTATTTGCTGGAGGATTCGCATTGCGAATGGGGGTAGCGAGCATTCGATGGGAGTTCGCACTGCGAACGTGGGGAATTTTCTAGGTTATTTTGCTTCTGCCACTGTTCGCTAGGACATTCGTACTGCGAAAGAGGGAGCGAAGGACTCGCTAGGAGCTTCGCACTGCGAACATGACAGTTTATTCCCATTTGCTTTCTCTGTAACTTTTGATCCGTGAGTCGGTTTGAGGCGTGGTTCGATGCGTTAGAAAGCTTGTAGCATGTACTTTCTTATGATGATGGTTTTAAAATCATTGGCCGATTTGATTATGTCGGGAATTTGGAATAGTGTCGTTTTGTCGACTTTGGTCGTTTTAATTGTGTGTAATTGGTGTGTATCATGCAATGTGCTGTTGATATGGATATGGTATGATTCGCGTGCTGTTGTATGGTATAAATGCATTGTTTTGGGCTTGAATTGCAAGTATGATTTATGTTAAGTGAGATGGTTGCATATATGTGTGCATTTGAATGTCATGAGTCATTGTATGATGAGCATCATGATATGCGTTCTAGTGACGTCCTGAGTGACGGACTGATTCCAGAGGGAATCTGCTATAACATCGTGTGCCTTAAAAATAAGAGGACTTAAAGCGAACGGATGGATTGTGTGCCTTAAAAATAAGAGGACCTAAAGCGATGATTATAGGCGATCGTGTGCCTTATACAAAGAGGACCTAAAGCGATCGGATCGTGTGCCTTAAATACATAAGAGGACCTAAAGCGATCCATAAACGTCGTGTGCCTTAAATACATAAGAGGACCTAAAGCGACGGGGGAACATCGTTTGCCCGATGGGGTGTTACGTGAGTGATCCTCAGTAACAAGCGATGGTTCCAATAGTTCTTGAGTGAACTGGTGTTGAGATGATAAGATCGGTACCGCATGTGCATTGCATAGAGTCGTTGTGTCGGTCTCTGTGCATTTGCATAAATCATGAATGTTTGATTGTGTGTGGAATTATGGATGAAATTTTTGAATTGATATATGTTAGTGATAATTGTATTGTGTATGATTGATATGCCTTGGTGATGGATAAATGAGATATGTATGGTGTTGTGTGGCATTTTGATTCGGTTGCACGTTGTGGTGAAAATATTTATGTGTGTAATTTTGTGTTATTATATAATTATATGCAATTATATTATGATTGTGTTTCTCACCCTTCTGCTGTGTTTTATAATGCTCTATGAGGCATTGCAGATTAGAGTTGCTGGAGGTCTTTTTGTGAAGCTTAGGACTTTATTCTTTTGTCGGTCGGCTCTGATATGTGGCACCGGGTAGTTAGGGGGATCGTTTTGTAGTTTGATGTGTATATGTATATATAACTTTTGGCTTGTACATGTATGACTTGATGTATGACAAACTTTTTATGTGATATATATATATATATATATGAGATTCAGTACAGATTTTTCGCTTTATTCTGTATTTGAATTGTGGGTAGTAGGAACTAAGTTCCTCTGTTTATTTGCTACCTGCGAGTGTTGCATATCTTTATGAGCAGGTGTTGTATGTTTGTTTCAAATTGATGTGACCCCTCGGTCTATGCCGTGCATGTTTTAAATATACTCTGATGAAATTTTGAATTTCCTTTTACTGCTTTATTTAATTTGGGGTATAGATTAGGGGTGTTACAAACCCCACCCTTACCTTGGATTGAAGGCAACTCGAATTTCCGGTCGAAACTGAAACTTTGACGGCCACTCTCGTATTCTCTATTCTCCAACCTATGCTTCCAAACCCTCGTTCAATTTCTGTAACCTCTCCTCTTACTGCCACTTCTATTCCTTTATTTTGTTTCTCTTAATTAAAAACCTAATATAATAATGGGTCTACTAATTAACTTAATGGGCCTACTACACGATACCCCCAACTTTGCTATTTCTCACACACAACTTAACCCAACTAAATTAATTAATATTCTACGAAATAAATATTATTTCTAACATTAATTTCTCCCGACTAAATCGACTAATTACCCGATTAATACTTATTAGCATCAAACAACATATTCAACAAATATACGGAAACGCTCAATACTATTTAATTAAAATATTTAATTAAATACAGGCGTTACAACTCTCCCCCACTTAGAATATTTTCGTCCTCGAAAATTTACTCGATGCACCACACTCCAATTACGTTATCTCAGCTAACAAATCAACTTCCCTGCCCTAAAAAGGAAACTCCACGTCTAACACCAAACAATAATACATCACATCAACGACAACAACCACACGAAACAATGCTCACGCAACGCACCCAACGACTAACTCAAGACACAAAGAATAACCAAGTTAAGAACACACAAGATCACTACGGGTCAGAACACAACACGATCGTTACCATCGTCGTAGACAACACTCCCTTAATTTCCCATCATAGGAATTAGCTACTCGCACTCAAACCATCACCCTAGGTAACGAGGCAACAACAAGGATAAGAGCACAAAAGTCATAACACAACATCAACGTAATCAAACCACCAACATCGTTGTTACTCACATAAGAACCAACTGCTCTACACCGCGCTTTTGCTGCGCACTCTGATTAATTGCAACCATCAAATCTACCAAGTTCACATCAACTTTCGACCATCAAAGCAGACATAAGAAAAGACTTTCGACTTAACTCATCTGAAATTCAAACCAAACAGGCATTCTACACTTTGATGAGTGACCACTTCGAACTTAGATCCGTAAATAATACCTCCGAATATCCAACACAACTACAACTGCAGCCAATTCCAAATCTTGAATAGGATAGATACTTTCAAAAATTCCCAATTATCGTCAACATAAGCTACAACTTCACCACCTTGTATTAACACATCATCAAAATTCATCTCAACGCATAACAACATTACCACAGCATAAGGATACATGTGTCCAATTAATCTCAACAAGAAAAAAAAATCGTCTTTCCAACAGTGCTTAACACCCAATAGCCATAGATTTAGCCTTAAAACCTACACTTAACATGGCATATTAACCAAATCAATCAAACAAACTAATTCATCAAGTCCTACTCATACTAGCACAATTCTTCATACAACTTCATCTGAATTAACACATCTAGGCAACCTCATCTTACAAATCATAATTCACACCTTGCTAACTCAACATATAGCTTCACTTCTTTCAATACTTGCAACTCAACTCTCAAATACTCTACGTGCTCTTCTTCTGATTTTATAAAACATCAGAATATCCACAACGAACACCAGTTCTAACTTATCCAAACAAGTATGGAAAATACCATTCATATTTTCATCTATACACTTTAAGGCATACCAGCCACTACTGATAACACGAAATTATATCGTGTATTTGACTTGACATGCATGAATTTATATTAAGTTTTAATTTTTTTTTGCCCGATTTATGTTTTATTCTACCAGTATTTGTTTATGTTTTCAGGCACTCGAGTCGGACTGGGATTTAACGAAAAATAAAGATTTATTGAAGAAATTGAAGAGAAAAGAAGAAAAGAAAAGAAAATGAAGGGAAGAGAAAGGAATGGAAAGAAATGGAAAGGAAAGAAAAAAAAAGAAAAAAAAATATAAAGGGTGGGCCCACCACCACACATATGGCGCAAGCCACATTGTGGGTGGCGCCCACCACCAATAACAAAAGTGGCCCAAGCCACATGAATTAAAGGGAATGAGGTGGCGCGAGCCACCTATTTTCTGGGAGGAAAAAAAAATGTAACGTCCCACCTTTCCTACTTTCTCTAGGTTTCCAACCTCCATCCGGTGTTTCTCTCAAGCGATTTCCAGCCACTCACACGCTATTCTCAACTGCCAAGACTGAATATAAATTAAAGTGAAGACCTCCTTTGAGAGGGTCCGTGAATTTTCAAGAGAGCTTCGAGTGAATTAGTTTCTTCTGCATTTTGTTCAAACAGTTTTTATTTTCTTCTACAATTCCAGTTTCTTTATTTTCTTCGTGTAATCAAGCTTTGCCGGATCACTTCAAGCTGTAACGAGAATTCATTTACCAGTTAATTTCATTTCCAGGTTTTTATTATATGCTTTTATTTATCGTTCGTTGCAGCATGATTAGTACTAGAAATTTATATTGTGTTAGCATGTTTTCCATTCCAACCATGTCTGGCTAGATTATTTGGTATCAGTATGTAAACAAGTTAGTCAGATGGAATTAAGTAATAATCAATGTTAACTTTTACAAATTAGTTTTTAGGCTTTGGTTTCTTATTTCTAATCGATTGTTTTTTCTTACGAAAGTAAAAAGGCATTTAAGGTTAAGGTCAAGATAAACGAGAGTTTGAGAGTTTAACCAGATAGCTGAAACTAGGCATTGATTTTAAATACAGCGGAAGCACTTTAGAATTGATTAGGACTTATTCATTTTCAAAAAGTATTTTTAAATGCAAATGATACAGCGAGAGCGCTCATTCTGATTTAACGGTATAGTCTGAATCAATAAACACGAGAGTGTGAGATAAGGTCTTTTAAATGAGTATTTTCTACTGAAAAGTAATTTGGCATTTAAACCTACTTCCGTGACTTACTAAATTCCCGACGATTAATGCGTTACATACTGATATCTCGTTATTGAATTATTCTTATTAAAAGTTTAGCATTCTTAGATTTATTTTCTGTCGCCCCTTATTTTCCTTAAAACATTTAGCCTTAGCTAAACATAGTAACAATCTGATAACACTAGTTTGATTATCAGTCCTTGTGGGATCGATATCTTTTTAAAACTACGCGATAGACTGTGCGCTTGCAGTTAGTAACCCCATTCGACTCATAAAGTCGCGATCAAGTTTTTGGCGCCGTTGCCGGGGACTTTGATTTAGTCATTAGTGCGATTCATTTGTTGCGCAGTATAGACTAAGGCAACAAATTTTATTTTCCTTTTTCTTGATTGTATGCCAAGTACTCGCTCACAAAGCGAAGACTTGCAACCACCAATCGCCTAATTAGAGCGTTTCTTACATTTAAGACGCAGAATACTTAAGTATCAACGCAAGTATAATATTCCCGATCTCCTTGCTCACACCCCTGAACCAGTCAAAGAACAAAACATGGGTGAAAGACCACAAAACCGTCCTCTTAAGTTCTATGCTACCCCGTCTGAGCAAGAACCACATAGTAGCATTACTGCTCCTGCTATCAACCGAAATGATTTCGAGTTGAAACCTTCATTGCTGTCAGCCGTACAACAACATCAGTTTTCTGGAAACCCTACAGAAGATCCTAACGAACATTTGACCAAGTTTGTGCAGTACGCAGACACAGTAAAGGCAAATGGTGTAACTGCAGACGCGATAAGACTGCGTCTTTTTCCTTTCTCACTAAGAGACAGAGCTTAGGCTTGGTTGCAATCCTTGCCATCACACTCCGTTACTACGTGGGATGAGTTGAAAAAGGTATTCTTAGCACGATATTTTCCCCCAACAAAACAGCTATGCTGAGAGCCCAAATTAATAGTTTTCGACAGAAGGATAACGAATCTCTTTACGATGCATGGGAAAGATATAAAGACATGATGAGGATGTGCCTGCATCACGGTCTTGAAGATTGGTTAATCATCCACACATTTTACAATGGTCTCTTGTACAATACAAGATTGACAATAGATGTCACCGCTGGCGGTACACTTATGGATAAACCATATGAAGAAGCCCATCAACTGATCGAGAGCATGGCTCAAAAACACTACCAATGGGGAGGAGAAAGAACTGCAGTGGAAAAATCCTAAACAAAAGGTGGAATGTACGAGGTTAGTAGCCTTGATCATGTCAATGCTAAGGTAGAATTATGCGAAACTGCAGCCACCGTGGCTACTGTAGCTCAAAACTGCGAATTATGCGAAACACCTGGACATACTGCCACTGAATGTCAAATTTTGGCAGGAGTCTCCAGTGACCAAGTAAATTATGCTCAAGGAAACTCGTATGCAAATACCTACAATCCGGGCTGGAAGAACCACCCAAACATCTCTTACAAAAACAACAATGCATTATATGCACCTGGTCAAGCACCTGCTGCACCACCAGGCTACCAAAAGGCTGCCGCAACTGCCCCTAATGTTCCCAGGAAGTCTAACCTTGAACTAATGATGGAAAACTTTATAGCTACCCAGGCTCAAACAAACAAAGACTTCCTGAATCAAAACATACACACTAGTTAGCAAATTAAGAAATTAGCAAACAAGGTAGACGCTTTAGTCACCCACAACAAAATGCTTGAAACGCAAATCTCGCAAGTGGCAAAACAAAAAGCACCTACTGCTGCTCCTGCTGGAACATTTCCTGGACAGCCACAACCTAATCCGAAAGGACATGCAAATGCTGTTATATTGAGAAGTGGTAAAGAACTAGAAGGACCCATTGATCCAAGACTTTAGAATCTGCCCACGTACCAAAAGCCTAATACTGAGAAGGAGAATGAATGCAAGGAAAAAGAAGATAATGACCAAGAGGCCGTGGAAAAGCCTTATGTGCCTCCACCACCATATAAACCCCCTATTCTGTATCCTCAAAGATTTGCAAATTCTAAAACTGCAGGGAAATTTAAGAAATTTGTTGAACTTTTGAAACAACTGAACATCACAATACCTTTTACAGAAGTTATCACTCAGATGCCCTCATATGCTAAGTTCCTTAAAGAAATCTTATCTAATACGAAAAAGATTGAGGATAACGAAACAATTACACTTACTGTTGAGTGTAGCGCAATAATCCAAAACGACATGCCTCCTAAGCTGAAAGACCCAGGGAGTTTCTCCATACCCTGTGTAATTGGAAAGTTCGTCATAGATAAGGCTCTGTGCGACTTAGGAGCCAGCATCAGTGTAATGCCCTTATCCATATGCAAAAAGCTTGATATGGGAGAATTAAGACCAACTAAAATGTTTGTTCAATTAGCCGACCGCTTTATTAAATATCCTGTTGGTATACTAGAGAATGTTCCAGTTCGTATAGGACAATTCTATATTCCTACCGATTTCATAATCATGGAAATTAAAGAAGACTCCACTACGCCTATCATATTAGGAAGACCATTCTTAGCTACCGCCGGAGCCATTATAGACGTAAAGAGAGGTAAGCTAACCTTTGAAGTCGGTGAAGAGAAGGTTGAATTTATTCTGACACAACTCTTACAAGCACCAGCCATAGAGGACACATGTTATCTATTAGATGTCATAGATGAGTGCGTAAGAGAAATGGAGAAAGAACCGACCATATACTCGGATATTATAAATACCTCCGATTTTTAAAGATGATAATTGGCGTGAACCATACCAAGATAATAGCCTAAGTGAATGTTTAGCACTTACACCCGATCATCTTCCTTGCCCAAAGAAACCAGCTTTAGAACTAAAAACACTACCCGATAGCTTAAGGTATGAATTCCTAGACACAGAACTCGAACGACCTGTAATAGTCAATGCAGACTTAGAACAACCCGAAACTAAGAAACTTTTAGATGTCTTAAGAAAATATCCAACTGCGTTAGGCTACAACATCGCTGACCTTAAAGGAATAAGTCCTTCTATCTGTATGCATCACATTATGCTAGAAGAAGACTGTAAGACCTCTAGAGAACACCAGAGAAGGATTAATCCAATCTTGAGTATTGTAGTTAAGGATGAAGTGAAGAAGCTTTTAGATGCGGGAATTATATACCCGATATCAGACAGTAAATGGGTTAGCCCAGTACATGTCGTACCTAAGAAGGGAGGTGTTACAGTTGTTAAGAACTCAAAAGGTGAATCTATAACGTAAAGAGTTGTAACTGGAAGTAGAATGTGTATCGATTATAAAAAATTGAACAAAACTACTCGTAAAGATCATTTCCCATTACCATTCATTGACCAAATGTTGGAACGATTGGCAAAACATTCTTACTTCTGCTATTTAGACGGTTATTCAGGATTCTTCCAAATCCCTATTCACCCTGATGACCAAGAAAAGACAACTTTCACATGTCCCTATGGTACATTTGCTTACCGACGAATGTCGTTTGGACTATGTAACGCTCCTGCAACATTCCAAAGATGCGTGATGTCAATTTTCGCTGATTTTATAGATGACATTATGGAAGTGTTTATGGACGATTTTTCTGTTTGTAGGCAGAGTTTTGAAGGATGTCTATCGAACCTAGAAATGGTACTTGAAAGATGTGTGAAAGTCAATCTTGTACTAAACTGGGAGAAATGCCATTTCATGGTCAATCAAGGAATCGTACTCGGACATGTAGTATCTGATAGAGGGATTGAAGTTGATAAAGTGAAGATAAAGATTATAGAAAATCTCCAACCTCCAAAAATCGTACGAGAAATACGAAGTTTCTTGGGACAGGCTGGTTTCTACCGACGATTCATAAAAGATTTCTCGAAAATTACCAAACCTCTGACCGGTTTACTAATGAAAGACGCTGAATTTATCTTTGATGAAAAATGCCTAAAAGCGTTTGAGCAATTGAAAACGGCTCTCGTTACCGCACCTATCATGCAACCACCTGATTGGAGATTACCATTTGAAATCATGTGTGATGCGAGTGACTATGCCGTAGGCGCAGTCTTAGGACAAAGAAATGACAGAAAGCTCCATGCAATTTACTACGCAAGCAGAACCCTAAATCCTGCCCAAATGAACTACGCCACCACTGAAAAGGAACTTCTAGCTGTTGTGTTTGCTTTGGATAAATTCCGTTCCTACTTGGTAGGAGCGAAAATAATTATCTATACCGATCATGCCGCGATAAGATACCTATTAAGTAAGAAAGATGCCAAACCTAGACTTTTAAGATGGATCCTACTCTTACAAGAATTCGATTTAGAGATAAAAGATAAAAAAAAAGGCACCGAAAATGTAGTCGCAGACCATTTATCAAGAATAGAAGATATTAAGCCTGAGCAAGTGCCTATTAATGATGATTTCCCATATGAGCGACTGATAGCCCAATTGGAAAGCAATATGTCTGAATTAACCTTGAACGATACCAAACCAAAGGAATTAGTGGAAGAAATTCAAACGAATACAACACTACCATGGTACGCTGACTTTGTTAACTACTTAGCAACAAAAGAAGAAATTCTTTCATGACCTTAAACAATATTATTGGGATGAGCCTCTACTTTTTAAGAGAGGTGCCGATGGAATTTTCCGTCGATGTGTCCCCGAAGATGAAATAGAAAACATAATCTCACATTGTCATTCTGCTCCTTATGGCGGACACGCAAGCACCTCAAAGACTTGCGCTAAGATCTTACAATCTTGCCTATTCTGGCCTAATCTATGGAAAGATGTCCATATCGCGATATTAAACTGCGATCGGTGCCAACGCACTGGTAACATCTCTAGACGCGATGAAATGCCACAAAAGGGTATTTTAGAAGTGGAAGTCTTTGATGTATGGGGGATTGACTTCATGGGGCCATTCCCATCTTCTTTTGGAAATAAGTATATACTCGTTGCTGTTGATTACATTTCAAAATGGATCGAGGCTGTAGCTTCTCCAACAAATGACACACGAGTAGTAATTAAGCTTTTCAAGAACATAATCTTCCCTAGATTCGGTGTGCCCAGACTTGTCATCAGTGACGGAGGCTCCCATTTTATATCAAAGATATTTGAAAAACTTCTACTGAAGTATGGAGTTCGACACCGTGTTACAACACCATATCATCCACAAACAAGTGGGAAAGTCGAAGTCTCGAACAGAGAAATCAAACAAATCTTAGAAAAGACTGTTGCAACCTCTAGGAAAGACTGGTCATCAAAATTACACGAAGGTCTGTGGGCATATAGGACAGCTTATAAGACCCCAATAGGAACCACACCTTTTAAGTTAGTTTACGGAAAATCATGTCATTTACCTGTGGAATTAGAGCACAAAGCCTACTGGGCCATTAAGACCCTTAACTTAGACCATACTGCCGCAGGTGAGAAAAGAATCTTAGACATTCATGAACTAGAAGAACTTCGACTAGACGCATACGAGAATGCTAGGATATATAAAGAAAGAACTAAAAAATGGCATGACAAACGAATTTCCCGTAAAGAATTTAATGAAGGCGACGTAGTACTCCTGTTTAATTCACGCCTTAAACTATTCCAGGAAAACTTAGATCTAGGTGGTCAGGTCCCTTTATAATACGTAAGGTCTTCCCAAGTGGTGCCGTAGAAATAAAAAGTAGATCTAGTCAACCATTTATAGTAAACGGACAGCGTTTAAAACATTATCATTGCGTAGACAATAGAGATTACTCAGCTAGTCTAAAGCTCCTAGAGCTGCCTGTTCATTCTGAAAACTGACATTGCACTAGAACTATGTCAGGCTTAAGACATTAAAAACAACGCTTGGTGGGAGGCAACCTACGTATTTTTAATACCTGAATTTTAAATGCTTTATTTTATTTCGTTTCATTTTATTTTATTTTGTTTTGTTTTATTTTATTTTATTTTATCCCTTGTTTAGTTCTTAACTTTTATTGCATTTTTGTTTTTTTTTCTCTCTCTCTCTCTCTCTCTCTCTCCATCTCCCCATTTTCTTAAGGCCATAACTTACATGTTCATTACTAACTTTGCATAACTATCTGCTTACTTACAGGCTAACTTAGCTTAGTTAGTAACTAACACTCAAGATGCAACAAGTAGATTACATGAACATTGTTTTCAGAGGCAGAGCTCAGAGGAGGAGGTTTGAGATGTTAGCTCAGAGAGATATGGCTTTGACTATTTACTATGATGGACCTACCATGGCTGAGTTGGGTATCAGGGACAGTATCATGTTTCTGTTTAGCCAACTGGGGTGGGAGACTGCTTCTATCAGAAGAAGGTTTACTTTTTATCGTAGGCTGACACTTGAGTTCCTTAGCTCCCTTACTCACATACCTAACCATGGTTACGGATTCCATAGAGGGCTGGTTACTTTTAGACAGTTTGATAATGATTATACCTATAACCATAGAGAACTTGCTGAACTCCTAGGATTTCCTAGTGGACCTGATGTGGTTACCGCATACCAAGATGAAGTGCTCCTTGACCTCGACCTGAACTACTTTTGGGGTAACATAACTGGTAATTATAATCCTGAACCCTTTGGCATGTTTTCCGAGAGTATCCACAACCCAGCCATCCGGTATTTTCACAAAATCCTCGCCCATACCATTTTCAGTAAGGAAGAAAATGATACCTCTGTATCCAGAACTGAGCTTTATATTTTATACTGTGCTTCCCAGGGCCGCCCAGTAAATGCTGCTACCTTTATGATAACTAATTTTGTGAGTCTTGTACTGGATGCTCGCGCACCAATCATAATAGGAGGTTTAGTCACCATGATAGCAAATGCCATAGGACTGAGACACCCTCTGATCCGGTTTAACCCTCTTGGTACCTTCCGACCTATGAACCTTAACTTCTGCTTTAACCGCCGAATCATAGGAAACCTCGGACCGGATACCTTTGACTACCTAATTGACAATGAGGTCGTCCGTCTTTTCACTTTACCAAACCATGAGCGCACCAGTGTCCATAACAGAAACAATTGGTTTTATGACTTGACTGAACCACATCACGCCCCACCATCACCACCTGATACACCACAGATTTATGAATTTGATGATGACTATATTTCTGATGCTGAATCTCACACACCTATTGTAGCTCCTCCTCCACCCATTGATTTCACCGCTGCCATAACAGCCTTGGAGAACCGAGTGACTGACCTTCAAGCAGAATTCACCACTATTCGCACTGAGTTTCATGGATTTATGGATATCGTGGTAGAACAATTGGATCATTTTCATCAACAAATATTTTCTAGAGGACTTGCTAACAATCCAAATCAAAGTGGCTAGGAGAGTATTTGTTTCACATCCGGGCTTCTGCATTTTAACAGTGAGGACACCGTTAATTCTAAGTGTGGGAGATGAAAGAGAGTTTTTCATTCAGTTTTTCTCATTTCCGTAATTTAATTCTTTTTACTGTTGTTTACAGTTTAGACAAAAAAATTTCATTTCAGTTGAATTTGGATTTAATGTATTTTGGTTTTAATTGACATAAATTTCAAGTTTTAATTTTTCAGTCTGTTGTTTTGTTTTGGTTATATTTAATTTCGATTCAGTTATTTTCACTGACTATTATAGTACAAGCGTGTGATACTGACTGCTATATCATTTATTATTCTGCTATTTCATTATTCAGTATTATTCATCTGCTTACTGTATCATCTATCATCACTCTATTACATGATTTAATGCTGATAAAAGTACGGACACGCATGGTCCTAGTAAAAATAAAAATATTATGTAATAGCTTGCTTGCATTTCCTTTGACCAATCTTGTCACATGCAGAAATAAAAAGTAGAAGGGAATCTCTGAAATTTATCACATGCAGGATAAAAATGCATGTGATAAATGTGGCTCTCGCCACTTTAATTTATGTGGCCCCCGCCACCTCCTATTTTGGCCTATGCATGCTTTTTGCATGTGCATGTCACACACTTGCTAGATTTCAAATTTTCCCTTTGACCGCCACCTACCACAACTACACAAATTAAATGATAAATTCTTCTACTATAAATACGACACTTTCAGACTTATTCACTCACACACATATTTTGCATTTAGAATATTTTTGCACGTCTAAGTTGTGAGTGTGTAGTTACAACTAAAAATTGAACCAGCACCACAAGCACAAGGGTATACAGTACTTTGAAGAGATCAAGACCAAGCTACTCTTCTCCGGTCGCTTACACAACGCGAGATCGAGCCAACAAGGTATGCGGATACTAATTGTTTAGAAGTTTTAGGACTTACTGAAAGCGTAGACTTTTTATTAGAACGAGTAAATTTGAAACATTTTTTGTCTAATAGAGACCCTGTCTATGTCCCACTTACCTTAGAATTTCTTAGCTCGATTATTTATGACCCAGAAGGAACAGTCCAGTTCAGAATGTTTAATGAAGAATTTAAATTCACATTTGATGAACTGGCTGCTCGACTCAATTTTCCAGTAGGAGACGATGTAATGTATAGTATCCCGAGTGGACCTTAGTGGGTTGACAGTTACAAGTGTCTTTGGAGAGGTCTAACATGCACTCATACACAAAGTTGTGAAGGAAACAAAGCCACTCTCATTCAAAACCAGGCTTTTCGTTATTTTCGCCAACTATTGGCTACTACAATTTTCGGCCGGTCTAATTCAAACAAAGTGAATGAGAAGGAATTTTTCTATTTACTTAACACCTTTGCAGACCGCCGAATAAACCATGTCCCATTCATACTTAATCATATGTGCTCCATTACCGCCTCGAACAAAGGCGCTATCACATTCGGCGGTTTAATAACAACTATAGCTCGAGCCCTTGAGCTCGAAGCCCATTTCGCAGCTTTAACACCACTTCCTTTTCTTACTATTGATTTGAAAATGACTGAACGTATGAAACTGGTTAAGAAAAGAGAAGACGGTAGGTACGATCTGCTGATTAACAATAAAGTTTTCCCGAATTTTACACTTCCTAACCCAAGTCGCACAAATGTACGGCGAGAGGAAAACTATTGTTATACTGATAACCCAGGCCCCACGCACATTCCTGAGAATGTTGCTGCTGGCGGGGACGAAACTAACACACAAGCACACACCGCACCATCCTCCTCTGATTTTGTTGCAGGTACATCATCCGGACGCAGGCCCAGGAGACGAGAGGAAGAATCATTCGGAACTCTAGACAGCATATACGCTGAGGTGATGAGACAGGGCGAAGCAAACTCCCTCCGCGACCAAACCATACAAAGCATCGCAACTCAGCAAGCTCAAATGATGGCTCAGCAGACCCAAATGTACAACCAACAAGCGGAGATGATCCAGGTTTTACAACGAATGCAGCAAGGCCAGAACAACATGGCAGAGCTGATCCAAGGGATAGTCGGTCTGTCTGTGCAAGCACATGATCAAAATCCAGATCTGGGTACTTCATAACAACAAACCAGAAACACCAGGCGAGCCCGGACTCGAGGAAGAGGCCGCCAGTAGCCCGTTTTTCCAGGTTTCTCCTTCCTTTTTCACCTTACGTTGTTGCATTGGGGACAATGCTCAATTTAAGTGTGGGGGAGGAAGTTTTATCGCTTTCATTTAAATTGTTTTGGTTATTTACTGTTTTTCTAGGTAGATTTAAAATTTCTTATGCTTATTTCCTTTCATTAGTATGCTCAGTTTCCTGTATTCAATAAAAGAAATTCACGCACTGTCGAGTCTCTACACATAGTTTCTGCTATTACTTAGATTCTCCCAACTTTCTTGAGCCATAACAAAAATTTTATTTTGGTTTGATACATGACATGGCACTTTAAAATCTTAGAAGGCTAAGTTAGGAAGACTTGGGAAAGTGTTAATAAAATCGGTACTGTTTTGACACCCTGAACCCCCCGAATATACAGATGAATCTGAGTACTTATTATGCCGAGACCTGAAATTTTAAAATTAACCTCTTGATTAGTTTATACTAGCAGTCAGCACCATCCTAAGGCACAAACTAAGTAATAGACTGATGCAAATATGTGTTCGATCTCAAAGTGAATTTAATGAATTAATAGAAAAGGAGAATAAAAGACATGTTCCTTCTAAGTTAGGTGGTCTTCACCTGACCATTTAGCCCAATGGATCGGACTCTTGAAATACCAAACTAAAAGAAAAAGAAATGCAAAAGGTTTGGAAAATGAGATCACTGAACACTAACAGGTTTACTTACCATGGGTGTGCGTGGATAACGGGCTTAATGTGATTGCGCGAGAATGAAAAAGAGGTGAAAGAGAATAGGTCGAGTTATAATACCATGATTCAGATCTGTCTGTATAAGGTGGGAGTTCTTGATTACATGATGTAATTTTGTGTCATTACGGTATCCTTGGTATTGATATTTAGTACCTATCTTTCTGACAAGGCTTAGCATCACTGTATGATCTGTGTCGTGTTTTTGTTTCAAACCCGTGCTTAGATGTTTCATTTGCTTAAGGACAAGCAAAGGTTCAAGTGTGGGGGAGTTTGATAACGCGAAATTATATCGTGTATTTGACTTGACATGCATGAATTTATATTATGTTTTAATTGTTTTTTGCCCGATTTATGTTTTATTCTACCCGTATTTGTTTATGTTTTCAGGCACTCGAGTCGGACTGGGATTTAACGGAAAATAAAGATTTATTGAAGAAATTGAAGAGAAAAGAAGAAAAGAAAAGAAAATGAAGGGAAGAGAAAGGAATGGAAAGAAATGGAAAGGAAAGAAAAAAGAAAAAAGAAAAAAAAATATAAAGGGTGGGCCCACCACCACACATATGGAGCAAGCCACATTGTGGGTGGCGCCCACCACCAATAACAAAAGTGGCGCAAGCCACATGAATTAAAGGGGATGAGGTGGCGCGAGCCACCTATTTTCTGGGAGGAAAAAAATGTAACGTCCCACCTTTCCTACTTTCTCTAGGTTTCCAACCTCCATCCGGTGTTTCTCTCAAGCGATTTCCACGCCACTCACACGTTATTCTCAACTGCCAAGACTGAATATAAATTAAAGTGAAGACCTCCTTTGAGAGGGTCGGTGAATTTTCAAGAGAGCTTCGAGTGAATTAGTTTCTTCTGCAATTCCAGTTTCTTTATTTTCTTCGTGTAATCAAGCTTTGCCGGATCACTTCAAGCTGTAACGAGAATTCATTTACCAGTTAATTTCATTTCCAGGTTTTTATTATATGCTTTTATTTATCATTCATTGCAGCATGATTAGTACTAGAAATTTATATTGTGTTAGCATGTTTTCCATTCCAACCATGTCTGGCTAGATTATTTGGTATCAGTATGTAAATAAGTTAGTCAGATGGAATTAAGTAATAATCGGTGTTACTTTTACAAATTAGTTTTTAGGCTTTGGTTTCTTATTTCTAATCGATTGGTTTTTCTTACGAAAGTAAAAAGGCATTTAAGGTTAAGGTCAAGATAAACGAGAGTCTGAGAGTTTAACCAGATAGCTGAAACTAGGCATTGATTTTAAATACAGTGGAAGCACTTTAGAATTGATTAGGACTTATTCATTTTCAAAAAGTATTTTTAAATGCAAATGATACAGCGATAGCGCTCATACTGATTTAACGGTATAGTCTGAATCAATAAACACGAGAGTGTGAGATAAGGTCTTTTAAATGAGTATTTTCTACTGAAAAGTAATTTGGCATTTAAACCTACACTGGTGACTTACTAAATTCCCGACGATTAATACGTTACATACTGATATCTCGTTATTGAATTATTCTTATTAAAAGTTTAGCATTCTTAGATTTATTTTCTGTCGCCCCTTATTTTCCTTGGAACATTTAGCCTTAGTTAAACATAGTAACAATCTGATAGCACTAGTTTGATTATCAGTCCTTGTGGGATCGATATCTTTTTAAAACTACGCAATAGACTGTGCGCTTGCAGTTAGTAACCCCATTTGACTCATAAAGTCGCGATCAACTACCCTTCTCGATCTGACATCCTTGGTCAAATCATACTCTTACATTACCATTTACTTCCTACTTGGTTTATCTCTATAATTCTTCAAGTCTCATGTCAGTCGAATTCTCGATCCACCACAAACCAAAACCCAAGTTATCCAGAACACAACTGTGAGTTTCCAAACTACTCACTGATCAACTTGCAACCTCATACTAACATCCTCAAGTCTGCCTCATTTCCCTATATAGGAATCCGCATCGACAACTCAAACAATTCATAAGCACTTGGCTCAACCCCAAACAATTCACTGTGCATACTATTCTAGTTGACAAGACACGTCTACTCCATCCACATGATTCCGTCGACTATCAACAAGAGATTAAGGGTGATCAGTTCCTCAATTTGTCAATAGACAGCCGACAACTATAATGGTGGCATAAATCATCATTATCCAACTAAAATAGCGTCTTCTTCCTCGTGCTCAAAGTTATCTAAGCATACTACTCTACCATTTCTCTAAGGCTTACAAACGTTTTGCTTAATGTCCTTATTTCCAAGAACGCACAAAATCCAACACATATATTCTTATACACACTTGTTGCACAACCTAATTATCGAATATCCTTCTGATACATCAAGTACAATCCAAATTGGCCCACTTCAATCGAAACATTTATCCAAGTCCAAAACTTTTGACAACCCTAACCAATCCTTCGTCTTTCTTTTTAATCTCACAACTTTGATAATCCGTATAGTTTCTGACTTGATTCTCATTCCAATCACAATCTCAATAATACCATCTCATCATCTGGTTGGTGATATAACTTCAAAAAAATTCTGACTCATGCCGACACATCTCGCCAACAACACACAATCCACTTTACTATTTAACATTCCTCAAAGATTTCTATACTTTAATCATTCTCAACTATCATACGCCGCACTTCCATGTGCTTCTCCGATATTCTTCTTCTTATTACTAAACATTTCATACTTGACTTCATCTTACTATTTCTAGCAAGAATTTTCCAACTTCAAACACGATTATCTTCTTCAATAAAGACCTCCCAAACACAAAATTATATTCCAAAATGAAGGGAATTTCATGTAGATTCCAGAACTTCAAGAATCGCTCAATTCTGAATTACGAGTAAAAAGTTATCGTCCTTGCAATGGGACTGGTCAAGAAATCCCGTATACAAACTTCCACCAAACAAAATCAGCATCAGACCCAACTATTCAAACGCGTCTTCCTCTCTCCTCAAAAACATACCGAAGACAAAATTTATATGCAAACTGTAGGGAATTTCGTACACTTTCCGAAAAGTCCATAATCGCTTTAATCGGAGTTACGAGTATAAAGTTATGCCTCTTTTACTGAAGGCGGTTCCATAAATGTGAAAATAAAAACCGAAATTGGTGAACATGAGTTCTACCTCTTTCTCTTGCTTCCAAAATCTTCCAACAATCCTTGTTTTTCACCCAACTCTGAAAATCATCCGACTTCACTCCAGATATACTCCACTTGCATATCACTATTCGTCACATTACCCTTTCTTCTTCGAGAAGCAAACATCAATCATACTGACTCGTCCTCCTTCAAATGTCTCAACTGGACCGACAGATAAAATCATGAGTCCATACTCTCGTCGATTCGCAACAACACAGTTCTGACAACACTTGCACTCCTGCAATCAATATCACCTTGATTCAACTTCACATACTACAAACATCTCTGAGAAGTAAACTTCTCCCCCACTTGTTTCAAACCAACCCCTGCATACCATCGATTAGGAAAACAAACAAGTACCGACAGTGTTCCACACACTTGTCGCGTACTAAGGGATAAACAACATTAGACAACTTGGCCGGACAGACCGACCTGCTCTGATACCACTAAATGTAACACCCCATTTCTACCCGGCGGATAATAGTAAAATCAGAGTTATAAAATTTCAACAAACAATAGGATGCTACACTTTCATCTTAAAAACAACTTCGATTAATTTCATATGAACAGATACATAACACTTTGATCGGATGAACCGATAACAACAAAATTCATATATATCTTCTTTTCAAAGCAAAACAACTTCAAGGTATGAATATTCAACTTTGATTCACTTAACATTTTTGTTCGACTAAAACAACTTCAAAACAACATAATACTTAATAAATTCAACTTAAAAATTCGGCAACATAAAACATATTCAACAATAAACAACAAGCGTCCATCCCCCGAGTGTTACCTATCAGAGCAAGACCCTTTTGACTTGTCATAGAGCAACAAAAGACTTCATAAAGTTACTTCGAACTTCCACTGCAAATCTTGAGTACCTGCCCATTTCCCATGGTAGGGGAAATATCAGCAGAAGGGGTGAGATATCTAACAATATAATAAGGAGTATGATAATCAATACA
The DNA here is from genome assembly GCA_022829125.1 of Lathyrus tuberosus. Taxonomy (NCBI): domain Eukaryota; kingdom Viridiplantae; phylum Streptophyta; class Magnoliopsida; order Fabales; family Fabaceae; genus Lathyrus; species Lathyrus tuberosus. The sequence continues at coordinate 1,937,214 of JALAZF010000222.1, read as the reverse complement.
TTAGATTAAAATCATACAATTTCACTACTTTACAACAACAACAAAACAACAATCAACAAACAACTTATAATATGTGACTCAAATGCAACTCAATTATGCGTATGCATGTGGTACCATTGGAGCAAAACTCCCAACTTAAAAATCTGCCAATTAATAGAGGCATTGGAGCAGAACTCTCAACTTAGAAAGTGCCAGTTTGTCGGGCATCAACAAGGCATAAGCCTTCAACTTCAACTTTTTGCCAATCCAGGCCAACGTAAAAATTCGCCAATCCAGGCCAACGTGGGTGAGCATTTGCTCCAACTTAGAAAATGCAATGTATGCGACTAATATGAATGGCATACAACAACAACAAATCAACATTGTCCATCGGCCTACAACTTAACAACAACAATAACTCAACACTGGCCATAGGCCTACAACTTAACAACAACAACAACTGCAACATAAAATATACATCAACTGCAACAACTAAATCAACACTGGTCATTCGACCTACAACTCAAATATGCCCCTAAATCGGAACAGATCAACTTATTCAGCTGTACCTGCAAATCCACTTATTCGTCATATTTTCAACAAACAAACCAACCAAAATTTCCTACTAGTCTATACGAACCTTCCCGACCAATTTCAACTAATTCCAGACAACTAATTTTTTCCGCTTAATTCTACTTATTCGGCTAAATCGGTACTGTTTTACACGGTAATTACTACTAGTTAGATTTACTGATACTGTTAATATTCAACTTACTGATACCACACATTATGCTCTCAATCATACTGTCATCAAAATTCCAACTCTGATAAAAATACCATTATCTGCCAAATTCCCCTTCCTGTTAAAACTCTCATTTTCTGCTAAAAACTGCTACTACTATTTTTCTCCTTTTCTGATATTGTTCTGCTGCTATTAATGTACTAGTTTGTCTACTAATTACAACTATGTCGGGTTGATTGAACTTTTCTGCTAACATACCTTTAATTTACTATTAATAATCCTATTTTAAATTATACCACAATTAATACCACAGGTGGCCCCCACACATGCAGGTGGATGGAGCCACCTTCTCACTCCTATGATGGCTTGCGCCATCCTTCCAGGATAAACCCAGGTGGTTTGCGCCACCTTTAGTACTCCCAGGGTGGCTTGCGCCATCCCTCAAGTGACATCCAGGGGTGGCTTGCGCAATCCCTCCCCCCTTATTTTAATTTTTTTTTTGTTTTTTTTTAAAACAACCAGTTATACAGTCTCCGAACCCAGAATTCAATACCAGTTTCTAGTTCATAAGATCAATTACAAGACTATGCCACAGAACATCAATTTCCACAAAAACAAGAACAATTCATCAACACAATTCAACACCACCCAGTAGAAAATTATATGAATCTCAATCCCACATATCAATTATCATATACCCGGTTATAAAATTCGAACCCCACCCTTACCTTTGATTGAAGGCAGCTCGAATTTCCGGTCGTAACTGAAACTTTGACGGCCACTCTCGTATTCTCTATTCTCCAACCTATGCTTCCAAACCCTCGTTCAATTTCTGTAACCTCTCCTCTTACTGCCACTTCTATTCCTTTATTTTATTTCTCTTAATTAAAAACCTAATATAATAATGGGTCTACTAATTAACTTAATGGGCCTACTACATGATACCCCCAACTTTGCTATTTCTCACACACAACTTAACCCAACTAAATTAATTAATATTCTACAAAATAAATATTATTTCTAACATTAATTTCTCCCGACTAAATCGACTAATTACCCGATTAATACTTATTAGCATCAAACAACATATTCAATAAATATACGGAAACACTCAATACTATTTAATTAAAATATTTAATTAAATACCGGCGTTACAGTCCAGCCCTAGATGGGCTTCGAACTGCCTGACCCTAAACGAGCTTTTTTTAAATAAAAACCTATACTATTTATTATAAATGAAATTAAAAATTATACTATTTTAAACCTAATACATTTTAAGTACTATATTATCTTTTATAAATACTGTAATGTATTCAACAAATATCCCAACAAGTATAGGGTTAAATATGTATAAGGTCCCTACAAATATGTATAAGGTCCCTACACAAGTATAGGGTTAAATATGTATAAGGTCCCTACAAATATCCTAACTTCTAGGGTTGGTCCCTCCAAAATTTTCCTTCGAACAATGGTCCTCTGAAAGTTTTCCCTCCCTAACTTTAGTTCCTCCCGTTAGTTTCCACTAACGGTGGCTTATGTGGCATGCCATGTGGAAATTTTTTGATGACGTGGCTTACATGTGGCAATGTCAATGTGGAAAAAATTACCGACATGTATGCCACGTGGCAATTGTTTCAATTTTAATTTTTTTTATATTAATATCATATTTGAACCCAAAAATGGTAGCTAATCTGCAGCTACTTCCTAGCTAATTCCTAGCTAATCTCTAGCTAATTTAAACACACAATTTTTGTAGCTAATTCATAGCTAATTGTAGCGAGCGATTTTGGACGCGGTTCTTAAGCGCTGGTCGCTCTCTGCGGTTGAGCTTAAAACTACAGGTCGATTCATTTTTTATCCTATTGTGCGCTGAATAAGGAAGGGAAATAGATGTCTCCAATTAACCCTGCTTGCATACTGAATTTAAACAGCGGTCTGTTAGGTTACGGATGCTATCAATGTGGGGGGACCTTTGTACTGGTTATTCGTATTTCACCAATATGGTTCTTTCTTTCTTTTTTCTAGGCAAAGGGTTTCTGGCGGGGAATAAGGATTAGGATGTTAGGACTGATGCTTTTGAATTACTGCTTTTAATTGATGGAGATATGGGATTTGGGTTTTTTGTTGATTGCGCTCGCTAAGATCTTTTCTTTCGATCTTATGCCTACGTATTCCCGTTTACCGAAACAGGGAAATCAGAGCGTTCGTAGTTCCTCCTATTCTATGGGAGGAAATTGGTTTTTGGTGTCTTGTTCAAAGCCCAAGACGTGAAGCGAAAGGTGGTTTGTATCTTGTTCAAAGCCCAAGATGTGAAGCTGAAGGGTCAATTTGTGTCTTGTTCAAAGCCCAAGACGTGAAGCGAAAGGATCTCGACTTTAGAGAGAATTTGTCATCTCTAAAGAGGGGGGAAGGAGAATTACTTTAACTGGGATACGCGGATCCGAGCAATGCCATAATTTCCGAAGAAAGGGTTTTAACCTGAAGGAGAAGACTTTAACTCAGTGTAGAGCAATGCCATCTTTCCTTAGGAATTTCTCATGCTAAAAGAGGGACAGTGGCATGGATGTAGATGATCCAGAGGCTTGCCGCTTACAGCGATTAGATGAAGGGAAAGGAGTTGTTGATGTTTGTGTACTGTGAACGAGGCACAACTTTGATGCTAAAAGGTCGATTGGATCAACCAGTGGTTTTCTTATACAAAGCCTAAGAGGAGGCTATTTTGTGTCTCGTACAAAGCCCGAGAGAGAGGCTAAAGGTTTTTGACCCAGCGGGGCATATCGTTATACAAAGCCTAAGAGGAGGCTAGCAAAGAGTTCGACTTTTGCTTAAGGGATTTATATCTCGTACGAGGCCCGAGATGGAGGCAAAAAAAAGGGGTGATTGACTCTACGAGGGAATCTTTTGTGTCTCATACAAAGCCTGAGAGAGAGGCTAAAAGGTTGTTTTGACTCCACTGGGGAGAATTTTGGTATCTCGTACGAAGCCCGAGATAGAGGCTGGAAACTGTTTCAGTTGAGTGACAGATCCAATATACTGATTTAAAAGAGAAAATCAGTTCTTATATGAGCAACACTGTACCCAGGGATTTAATTTGAGGATCAGGGATATTTCCTTTTCTTTGAGGAAACGGGAAATCCAAAGGGTATTGAGACTATCCGAGTCTACGGGTTTCCTTCCTATTTAACGAAGGGTGCTTGAGAATGTCTTTGAGACTCAAGGAAGTTAGACTGTCCAAGTCTAGAGTTTTATCTTTTGTACTATGCTTCGAGAAACAGTAGTAGACTCTATGAAAGGACTGTTCTATGAGGATGACTAAGTTCTGTTCCTATACCTCTAGGAGGTCGTCGGGACAATTTGTACGAAGCCCAAGAGGAGGCTGGAATCTTTTAAGAAGCCGACGGGTCCTTGTACGAAGCCCAAGAGGAGGCTATCATTCACGGAGGAAGAGATCATTATACGAAGCCTAAGAGGAGGCTGTGAATACTTCTAAGAAGCCGTAGGGTCCTTGAATAATGCCCAAGAGGAGGCCGATGCTTTTAAGAAGCCTGTGGGTATATCATCTCCTTTCCATTAGGAGAGATAACTCTTTTAAAGATGAAAATCACTGGTAAACGTGGGAGGTTTACTATCCAGCGACTTTTGACTTTTAAAGAGGGTTCCTTAGTTAAGGTCCAAGATTATGACCGTAGTGGGTACCCAAACCCCGAGACATTCAAGGCAGGCTATCCACAAGGAATAGATCAAGTCAGGAAAGTTCGAGAATTGGGAAGAAACTCAAAGATGCCATTCACGAAGAATACATTCATCTTGGGGAGTAGAGTTTCTTGATGATTCCTAAGGAGGACAGCCGAAGAGAAGACTGTATCTGGTGCTCCTATTGGGGATCTAGGCGTCTATTTCTACGAATAAATGAAACGGCGTCACCTAGTTCTAGACGTAGTTGCCGGGAAAACTCGAAATATCTATACTATTATTACACAGTAGATATGAGTTTATGAAATGACACTTACAGTGAGCAGCCCCACAATACAGTTTATAATATGAAAGTAGTAAATGAAAGCGATAACCACTTACTCGGTTGTAGTGCTTCCATGCTGTTTGGTTAGTTGTTCAACAAAGAAAGATTAAAAACAATAGTATATTCAAAATCAAAGGAGAAAGTGCTTTGAAAAAGAAAGATTTGGGGCTTACAGCTCGAGGAGAGGCCCGGGGTTTTATCAGTGAGCGCACTGTTTGAATTTGTATAGAGGGACTTATACAAGTGACTGGGGCCCAAAAAGGTTTTCTGTACAAAGGGATGGGTCTTACACTCTCTCAAGAGGCCCAAAAAGGTTTAAAGGAAAAAGAGTGGGGCTTAACATGAGGGTAGGCCCAAATGATTTTTCGTTTAAAAATGGCGATCGCGCCGAGGTTTTCTTTTAACGCAGAGGGACTTATACAATAAGTGAGGCCCAAAAATGTTTTGGTTAAAAGGGAGATTGGGTCTTACACTCTAATAGAGGCCCAAAAGTTTTTGAATGGGTCTTATAGCTCAAGGAGAGGCCCAGATGATTTTTGAAAAGGCGACGATCGCGCCGTTTGTTTTTTGACGGTATCGGGACTTATACAATAAGTGAGGCCCAAAGATGATTTGGTCAAAAAAAGGATTGGGTCTTACACTCTAATAGAGGCCCAAAAGTGTTTTGAAAATGATTTATGAGGGTTGAATTAATCCAAAACCCTAATTTGTTTTCAAAATGTATTTAATTGAATAAAAATTCAATTAAAAATGATCAAAATTGTTTAACATGTGAAAAACAAATTATGATATTGGATTAATGCTTCAAAAATTAAGTATTGACCTACAAAATAATTAGAAAGCATTAAAAGTTGCAAAATCAATGTAGAAAAAATATTTAAAATGCCAAAAACAATCAAAATATTAATTCTTTACAAAAATATCAATTATATGAAATAAATAATATTTTTTGGGATTTTTTGATAAAATAAAATATTTTAACATTTTTGTGAATTATTAAAAAAAGAATCAACTCAAAATCATTAAAACTCAGAGAGAAATTAATTTTTGAATCAATTAAAAAATATCACAAAATTCAAATATTCAAATATATGAAAATGGCGCCAAGAACAACACCAAGAACACGCGCGTTTTTTCAGTTTGCCCAGATTTGCATTTTCCATCCAATCTCACTGAATACGTAATTATAACATGCAATCCACATATCATTATGCTCGCCTTAACCTCACGACCATGTCTATGTACTTTAATTTCATTTAAATTAAACATACAACAAGAAATCACGAAGAAACCGCAAGAACCCTAATTTCTGCATGAAGGCTAGGATTTTTGATACACGATTCAAACAATGCAATTAATTGAGGGGAAACATTCCATGCATGATTATGAACATATGGCCAAATTATTGTGCGAGGAAATATGCATAGATTGAGAGATGCCCAAGTTTAGGCTTACCTCCAAGTCGTGACAGCAAGTTCAGATGTGATTTTGAGTTGGAGGTGTTACAGATGAGTGGTGATGATCTGGACAGCTTCCCTACACCATATGGAGTGTGTTTGAACACTTGGATTGAATTGAAATGGACTGGATCAGTTTATGGCATCTCAGCTGCAACTTCACTTAAAACTTGTGTGGATGGCAAGTGATTCTGAGATTTTGATGTTTCAGAAGTTATGTGAGTGTTTGATCAGCTTATATGTGATGTATGTGAGGTGTGTGAGTGATTGGTTTGTGCAGAATTGCTCTCAAACTCAAAACCCGATAGCTACCTTGCTAAGAAAGGCATTTTTGCCAAGAGAAAGAGATTTTGAGGAAAGCATCTGTTATATGGCTTTGGTGTACTCAAACTGACCACAATTGAGCTCTATTTATAGTAGAGCAAGTTTGTTTTGCAAGGAATAGTGCATGGCAGCTGGTAAGTAGGTTTCCTCAATGTTGGCCAATGGAAATGAAAGTCTCCTCTAGCCATTGACTAGAGGTTAGGGCACAGAGCTTTGGTCCCCTTGGTCTTGGATAAGTCTTGACTGATTTCAGATGAGAATGGCTCAGTCCATGCCACCTTGATGGTTCCATTGAATGCCTCATTCCAAATTTGAAGTCTTGTCCCTATTTTGGCAACTCTAGGTTCAACATGCTATTCTTTGTTCCTTGGACCTTGGAGGCTTGGCTCAGTGATTGTCCCCTTTGGATTCAATCCTCTGAGGTGTCCAAGTGGATTGGAGCAATTGCAATTGGCTGATTTTGGCAAATCGAGCCAAAATGCAAATTCTGCCTTGCCTTGACAGATTTCAGCAAGGCAACTTGCCAATGTTGTATCTCATGATGTAGGTTGAATTTGGCAATGTTCTTGGCCATTTTGGAAAGCCCTAACATGATACAACAACTGTTTGAACAAGTTTGGTTTTGATCTCTTTTGATTCCAAGTGAAAAATCCCCCTACATTTGGCAAAAAGTGAAGGCAAATTCTGACTTAGTGAAAATTTCACTAAGTGTTGGAAAAAGTGACATTTTCACTTTTCAGCCACTTTGATCACTCCATAACTCAAAATCCTTAATGAATTGGAATGACTTGTAGTTGAAGTTTTTGTAGGTGATAATGAGGGCTACAAATCCATCTTTGGATGAGAAAAAATGGCCTTGTGGTTTAGGAGTTATGGTCCTCCAAAGTTGGTACCTTTGCCACTTTATTTTTAACTTAGAAAAATTTCTAAGTTTTATGGTTACCCCTTTTACAAGTTATCTCACTTTTCTAGATTTTTCTTGATGAATGATGATTCAAATCATACATTAACATCATTTTAGGGTTAAAAATCCATTTTGGTGAAAAATCTCAAATAGTCAAAGTTGACTTTTGTGCACAGTTGACTTTTTATCAGGTGAATTCCAAACTGTGCAATTCTTCAGGAAATCATGTCCTTGACCTAAATCAAACTTGATGGACATGTTCCATGGGTGTCATAGGGTATATTCAATCATGTATTAGGGTTTGGGAGCATGTCCTGGTCAAAAGTCAAAGTTACAGTTGACTTTTCCCTTAAAACCCTAATTGTGGTGCAGATGAAAATGAAACTTGTTGCTCAAGCTTCTTGGATCAATCCATTGTTCCAAATGGATCAATATGGTGTATTAGAGACCCTCAAATCATGTCTTAAGGTCTTGGCTCATGGTTTGTCCCAAAAGTCAACTTAGGGGTGAATTAGGTCAAGAAACCCTAATTCCTGATTTTTGATGAATGCATCCCCTGAGGCAAAATTGACTTGATGCATGGGTTCATGAGGTTCCATGAAGCATATTAGGTCATGTTTTGGATCATTGCCTTGTGCCCAGATGAAAATTTCCATCTGGAGGCCCTGGTCGACCAAAACCCTAATTTGGTGACACTGTCGATCTTGAGACTTGATCCACCTAGAAGGGAGCAGCCTTGTGCTTAATCCTTGAAGTGGGAGTCCTTTTTGATACATTGTGGATATTTTAGAGGCTAGACAAGTTGAATATCAAGTCATTCCTTGACTGATCCTTTGTCTAAGGCTCTGAGAGGGCTTAAAACCCTAATTTTGATTGTATTGGATGCTCACCCATCTTTGGGGAGACTGATGAAGCATAAAGGTACATCCATATTGTGGTGATGATTTTCACAATGATGGGAAATCTAAGTGGTCAAAATTTGGGGTATTACAGATGCCCCTATTTAATCTTCTTGGACCCGAAGGTATGAATGACGAAGGGATTCGAGCATTCGGGGTGCAAGAGGATTAAATATCGGAATATCCGAAATTTTGATGGTGGTTATAAATGGTAGCTTACACATTCATCTTCTTTAACTAAGCAATGATGCTTAGAAAAGGTAAACTTCCCCTCGATCCTGGTCTTCAGCCAAGGAACTGGTCTCAATTTTCTGATTTAAACTTCCCCTCGATCCTGGTTTCTTACCAAGGAACTGGTCTTAGTTTCTGATTTAAACTTCCCCTCGATCCTGGTTTCCTACCAGGAACTGGTCTTAGTTTCTGATTTAAACTTCCCCTCGATCCTGGTTTCTTACCAAGGAACTGGTCTTAGTTTCTGATTTAAACTTCCCCTCGATCCTGGTTTCTTACCAAGGAACTGGTTTTAGTTTCTGATTTAAACTTCCCCTCGATCCTAGTTTCTTACCAAGAACTGGTCTTAGTTTCTTTTGTCAATAAACTTTCTTGACAAGGGACGCTATTCATAGCGGCTTTCCTCAAACTTCCCGCCGAATTTTCCTGGGGAGATGCCATTTGAGTGGAAAAAGTTTTGATGTCAGACTTGCTGGGGAACCCAGTCGTCTGAGTTATAGAGGTACACAAACTTCTCCGTTGGAGACGCCATTTGTTTCTACTGGGGAAAACGATTCTTTTGAGAGACTGTTTTTGTTTGGGATCTTTCATCATACTTTTCTCGGGATCTTCCCGGAGAAACGCCATATGATGGGGTCCAATTTTGAGGTGCCAATGACCTTTTCATCAGCGGTTTTTCGGAGCAAAACTGGCGTGCTGCCGAATCTCTGATCACGAGGCTTTCTCTGTGGATTTTCCTTAATCCGGGAAAGCGAGGATATCATCTTCAATGGCGAAGAGTGACATTTAATGAAGGTTCTCTGATCTTTCAGAGGTTCAAGTTATCAAAGTGGCCAAGTGCCGACTCTGATCTAAAGATACACTGGTGGCGAGATTGTGCAGACGCAACACTTCCTGACGAGGAAAGAATTGACAAACTCGATTGAGAAAACTGCTACCACTAGGGGACAAGACCGACTAGAGTGATAGTGATGCAATATGAAATGTGAATGCAAGTAAAAAATGCATGAAGTATGTATGTTTATGCTGACAAAACAGACGCGACATACAGACTAATGGATGAACACAATTGCATACTCGGCCATCGCGGGGCGAAGAAGTACCGTTGGTTCAAAAATAGCAATTCCACCTTGCTTAGGAGAAATAGTCCACGCGGGGAGCTATGTTGATCGGGCTTAGGAGATGACAACTCGGCCAAGGATGTCAGACGAAACAAGGTCTCTGACACAATTGATCCCTTCATTCAGGCGAACTGGTTTAGAAGGAGTACTTTGATTCTGCATTTTGAAGTTCGCCTACTTCGGGAAAAGCGATCGATGTTCTTCTGATGTTCAACAGTCAAAAGAAATGTCATCTTTAATTTAAAAGCAGAAAAAGTTTAACAAGTAAATTTATTTTTGTTTTATTTCAAGAATCGCTGATTAAGTTTAAACAACGTCGTTCTGTAAAGCTAAAACAAGTAAAGAATTACAAACAAAAGCACAAAGGCTCAAATTTTATTGATAAGATGGAGATCAGCCAAACGCGTGATTCCAAAGAGTATATACAAAGTTAGAAAATGGTAATTTATAGGGAAAAGGGCTACGTTGAAACATGACGACCACTATCCTTCTACCAACTTTGAATTCGGGACATCCTGAGCTTTTGTCGAAGATGATCTTTGACTGGAGATTTCCTCCGATGAATGCTGTAACTGTTGCTGAGGGACTTGCCTCTGTTGAACATAGTTACTTGCCATTATCCCTAATTTTTGCCTGGATTGTACTAAGAGATTTCCAATCCATCGGGATGATTTTTTTTCCATGTCTCTAACTTTTGCCTGGACCGCCCTTTCGGGTTTTCAATCCACCGAGACGTTTTTTTTTAGTTTAGGCGAAGTATTTCTTGACTACATCAACATTCGTGGGGTAGGCAAATTCCTCTCCGTCCATGGTTGCAAGTCTCAAGGCGCCGCCTGAGAAAGATTTCGTGACCACATAGGGGCCATCATAATTCGGGGTCCATTTGCCCCGAGAGTCAGTGAGAAATGATTGTATCTTCTTGAGCACGAGGTCTCCTTTTCTGAAAATACGAGGTCGGACTTTTTTGTCGAACGCCCTTTTCATTCTCTGTTGATACAACTGACCGTGGCATAGTGCCGTGATTCTCTTCTCTTCGATCAGGTTCAGTTCGTCGTGTCGACTTTGACACCATTCAGCTTCGGTGAGCTGAGCTTCCATCAGTACTCGGATTGATGGGATCTCTACTTCTATGGGAAGCACTGCTTCCATGCCATACACTAGAGAGAAAGGGGTAGCCCCTGTTGAAGTACGGACAGATGTGCGATAACCATGAAGAGCAAAAGGTAACATCTCGTGCCAATCTTTGTAGGTTACAACCATCTTTTGAACAATCTTCTTGATGTTCTTGTTAGCCGCTTCTACCGCTCCGTTCATCTTGGGTCGGTAGGGAGATGAGTTATGGTGTTCGATCTTGAACTCTGCACACAACTCTTTCATCATCTTATTGTTCAAGTTAGATCCATTATCAGTAATGATCTCGCTTGGAACACCATAACGACAGATGATATTGTTTTTGATAAATCGGACCACCACTTGTTGGGTTACATTGGCGAATGACGCTGCTTCGACCCACTTGGTGAAATAGTCAATGGCTACCAGGATGAACCGATGTCCATTTGAAGCCTTGGGCTCAATCATACCAATCATATCGATTCCCCATATGGAAAATGGCCACGGGGAAGAAAGAACTTTGAGATGTGATGGCAGTACATGAATTTTGTCGGAGTATATCTGACACTTGTGACACCTCCTCATGTACTTGTAGCAGTCGGATTCCATTGTCAACCAATAGTACCCTGCTCTGAGAATTTTTCTCGCCATTTTGTGTCCGTTGGCATGAGTGCCAAAGGATCCTTCATGAATTTCTTTCATGAGCATGTCTGCTTCTGGTCTGTCGACGCATTGGAGCAAGACCATGTCAAAATTTCTCTTATAAAGAGTGTCACCGCTCAGGAAGAAGTTTCCAGCCAATCTTCTGAGGGTTTTCCTGTCTTTTCTGAGTGCCCCAGATGGGTACTCTTGTTTCTGAAGGAAGCATTTGATATCGTGATACCAAGGTCTGTCGTCTATGACTGCTTCAATCGCGAAGATGTAAGCGGGTCGTTCAAGGCGCATTATGTCGATCTTAGGTAGGTCATTCCATCGACCTACGCTAATCATGGAAGAGAGAGTGGCTAATGCATCAGCCATGTGATTCTCATCACGAGGGATGTGATGAAAGTCGACTCTGTTGAAGAAGGGTAACAACCTTCTTGCATAGTCTTTGTAAGGAATCAATCTTGATTGGTATGTGTTCCAATCTCCTTTTATCTGGTTAATAACCAGGGCTGAATCGCCGTATACGTCCAAGTTTTTGATCCTTAAATCAATCGCTTCTTCGAGACCCATGATACATGCTTCGTATTCGGCCTCGTTGTTCGTACATTTGAACGTAAGTCTGGCAGTGAAAGGAATATGGGAACCCTGAGGGGTAACAATGATTGCCCCAATTCCATTTCCATAATGATTGACTGCTCCGTCAAAGATAAGTCCCCACTGGGAACCTGGTTCTGGCCCTTCACTGGGTAGCGGTTCATCGCAATCTTTCATTTTTAGATACATGACATCTTCGTCTGGGAAGTCAAACCCGATTGATTCTTGATCGTCAATCGGTTGATGAGCCAAATGATCGGCTAAAATACTTCCTTTAACCGCTTTCTGAGCGTGGTACTCTATGTCATATTCTGATAGTAACATCTGCCAACGGGCAATCCTTCCCGTGAGAGCAGGTTTTTCGAAAACGTACTTGATTGGATCCATTTCAGAGACCAACCAAGTAGTATGACGAATCATGTACTGGCGAAGACGTTTGGCTGCCCAAGCCAAAGCGCAACAAGTTTTCTCAAGCATCGTATACCGAGTCTCGCAGTCGGTGAATTTCTTGCTTAGATAGTAAATGGCAGACTCTTTCCTTTTGGTTTCGTCTTGTTGGCCAAGTACACATCCCATTGAGTCCTCTAGAACTGTGAGGTAAATGATCAGTGGTCTTCCCTCCACTGGTGGTATAGAATCGGCGGATTCAACAGATATTCCTTGATACTGTCGAAGGCGGTTTGGCAATCTTCTGACCAAACGCAATCCTGGTTCTTTTTCAATAACTTGAAAATCGGCGCACAAGTGGCGGTCATAAGGAATATGAATCTGGAGATGTAGTTCAAACGTCCCAGGAATCCTCTGACTTGTTTTTCAGTTTTCGGAGAAGGCATTTCTTGAATGGCCTTGACCTTGTCAGGATCAACCACAATTCCTTTCTGGCTGACGATGAACCCTAGTAGTTTCCCCGAACGGACACCGAAGGTGCACTTGTTGGGATTCAAGCGGAGCTTGAATTTTCTTAGACGTTCGAACAATTTTGACAGATGTTCAACGTGCTTATCCTCTGTTCTTGATTTTGCAATCAAATCATCGACATATACCTCGATTTCTTTGTGTATCATGTCATGAAACAGAGTAGTCATGGCCCTTTGATAGGTTGCCCCGGCGTTCTTCAAACCGAACGACATTACCTTGTAACAAAAGGTACCCCATGGGGTAATGAACGAAGTTTTCTCCATGTCTTTCGGCGCCATTTTGATCTGGTTATAGCCCGAGAATCCATCCATGAAGGAGAATACTTTGAACTTTGTTGTGCTGTCAACCAGCATGTCAATGTGTGGTAAAGGAAAGTCGTCCTTTGGACTTGCCTTGTTTAGATCTCTGTAATCAACACACATTCTGACCTTTCCGTCCTTTTTGGGAACGGGTACGATGTTGGCTAACCATTGAGGATATTCAGATGTAGCGAGGAAACCCGCGTCGATCTGTTTCTGTACCTCCTCCTTGATTTTGATGGCCATGTCCGAGTGAGTCTGTCTCAACCTTTGCTTTACTGGCGGACATTCCGATCTCAACGGTAAGTGATGTTCCACGATGCTGGTATCCAACCCTGGCATATCCTGATAGGACCAAGCGAATACATCGGGGAATTCTTTGAGAAGCTTTATCAAACTTTCTTTGACAGTTGGACTGAGCAGTGCTCCTATCCGGATTTCTTTTCTCTCTTTTTCTGAACCCAAGTTTACCGTTTCCAATGGTTCTTTGTGAGGTTCAATGGACCTTTCCTCTTGTCTGAGTAGTTGGGAGATCTCTTCTGGAATTTGGTCGTCATTTTCTTCTTCAGCCTCGAATACCGGGAACTCAAAGTTGAAAGAAGGCATCGGATCGTATGTTTCAACGGGGTATAAAACAAGCAATCTGCATGACGTGATGATTCGTGTTTAGAAGAGATAGAGAAAATGCAAGTGTGTGCAGTGTATTTATTTTACTGCTTGTTTTTATGATTGAATGTTTTTTAGGATTACCATTTTCTGAAAAAGCAAAAAAAGAAAATAGCAATTAATGCGGAAATTACAGAACGACGTTATTTTATTAATGAACAAGTCGAATCTTGAAACTACAGCCCTATAAAACAAAACTCACTCGCTTCGGGCAAAGCGAAGAGGGAAATTTACAGAAAGCGAGCCCTATCAAAACATCTGTTTCACCTGGGCAGGGTGAAAGGTTAAAGATGGCAATTACTTTGACTGATGAACGGCCTTCGGAACCTCGACAGCAACCCATTGGCGGCGAACTCCTCGGTGAATCACAAAGTCTGGCACCTTCCTTGATTTGTCTTCAGAAATGACGCTGATTTCTGGTGGAGTAGGATCATTGGAATCTGTCTCCCAAGCAGAATTGTCGTAGGAGGATCCCTCTATTGCATTTTGCATAGCATTGGTGCTCTCAGCTGTATCTCCCCATCCAGTTGGCTGGATGTCTTCGAGCCTGATACGAGAGCTTTCGGGAGCAGTGTACTTGACCATAAAGTCGTATTTTCCACTTGGTTGTCCCAAAGTGTCCCAAACTTCTTTGGAACTGGAGAAGTCATCCCTCTCGATGACGTTGACCTCAGGAAAAGCATAGTTGATGAATTCAAGTCCTGCGAACGTTGCGAATTCATCTTCATGTTGAGTAATTTCCGAATGACCTGAGTGTTGATCCCATGACATGGCGGGGACACAGGTATTCTGTTCAATGACGCTCAGCTGAGTTTCATTACTCGGCTGACTTTCTTGCCCCAAGTTTCCTGGGTAAGTCTGCCACATTGGCAGGCCATCCATCGGGCCATAGTAATTGCGATCAAAGTTTTCTTTCATCAAAGTGTCTTCCTCTAATGAATTTGGCGGAGCACGGCATCCTTCCGGATCATAATCTCCGTAGATCATTTCGACATCTGATCTTGGTATAAATATCAGACTTTCTGTAGGAAAGCAAAAAGGCATAGGCACCTCTTCCTAAGACATATAGCCGTCCTTGTTAAGGTAGGACTTCCATTCTTCATTTGTGTCAGAGGGATCTTCCTCATTGATAGCATGTACTGCCTGAGACACTGGGTGGAGGAAACCTCCACTGTGGAATAAGTTTTGAAGGGGATGAAGACTTTCATCGTTGGCGGCTGTCTGGGTACAGGTTGCAGAAAAACCAAGACCCTTCTTTGTTTTATTGTCAATAGGAATGACAAGCCGTCCCCATCCTGTCGTATCGGTACTCTCGACCGCTTTGATAGCATCTTTGTATGAAGAAATTGAAGTTCCTTCTTTGAATTGATCGTTCTTGCTCACCGATAGTGCTTGGAACTGAGTTCCAATAACCTCTTCGGGTTCCACACAAGTAGATGATGATAAGTTGCTCACAAGCAAGGCTTGTTCCCCATAAACTGTGACAAGTTTATCGTTCTTGACGAACTTTAGCTTTTGGTGGAGGGTTGAAGTAACCGCTCCAGCCTGATGTATCCAAGGTCTTCCTAATAAACAACTGTATGTTGCCCGGATGTCCATGACCTGGAAAGTGATTTGGAAAGTGTGAGGACCAATAGTTATGGGAAGATCAACTTCGCCGATAACTGTTTTTCTGGATCCATCGAATGCTTTGACGACGACCTCGCTGACTCTCATCGGATGGCCCTTGAATGATAATTGCATCAAAGTGGACTTCAGCATAACATTCAGGGCTGACCCTGTGTCTACCAGTACGTTGGCTAAAGCATCGCCCTGGCAGTTAACTGTAATGTTGAGCGCCATGTTATGACGGCGACCCTCTTCAGGTAATTCCTCATCACTAAATCCCAAATTATTGCAGGAAGTGATGTTAGAGACAATGTTATCGAACTGTCTGATTGTTACATCCTGTTCCACAAAGGCTTGCTCCAAGACTTTCTGTAGAGCCTCTCTGTGTGCTTCTGAACTGAGTAACAGTGATAATACTGAGATCTTTGAAGGAGTCTGTAACAGCTGATCAACAATGTTATATTCACTCCTTTGGATGAGCTTTAGCATCTCATCTTTGTCTTTTGAAAAGTCGGGGTTACTAGATTGACCGACTGGCGGATCAGGAATTTCTGCCTGAAGTTCCTTTTCTTTGTTGGATTCTCCAACCCCTCGGTTGAAGATTCGACCACTCCGTGTTACACGACTGACGTCTGCAATATTCACGACGGAGGGTAATGGAATTTCCTTTCCATTCTCAACTGTTGTTGCACCGTATTTGTAAGGGATCGCCTTAGTTGATTCATACGGTAGTGGTCTCGGTAGATAGATGACTATGGGAACCTTCTGATTTTTCTGACCGTCATAAGTAACCTCGATCCGTTCCCGGTTGGGAAATCTAGATTCGTCAAGTAGAGGAATGATGGCAAAAACATCCCTGATCTGGTGATGACAAGAGATCGTGACAACATCCTCAACCTGATCGGCAAGGTAGTTCGGCGACCAAATGATGGGTCCAGAACCCGGATATGGATGAATTTCTCCATGATCGATCTGACCCTGAAGAGCTGCTCTCACAAGGTAACACCCTTGGTTACTTTCCGAACAGACGCTACAACTGTCATAGTTGTGTGGTGGCACCTGGCCACGCCCACTTTGAATGCAATGCAACCTCACTAGGTTATCTTCCATTGATCGGACATCCTGACTTTGACGACGAGTAGGATTCCTGTTATTGATACTAATCTGCTGAGTATCTTCATCCATATAGATTGGCATCCACCAGTGATTTAACAAGTGCTGAAGTGCCTCCTGGACAAGGGTACAACCTCGATCGTTTTTGCAACCCGCTTTACAATTTTGATAGTCATGTGATATTAAGAATCCAAGTCGGACCTGCTCAGCATGTAACTCTACCAGGTTGGTATCCATTACGCGGATGTCGAAGATCTGAACCATGTTGATTTGAAAGGAGTTCCTATCATGGTAGTCTTGGATCCATCCAAGATCCATCTGACGCTAGAGGGCCTCTTGTATGAAAGAGCATCCCTGTTTGTTTACCGAGCAAATCAGACAGGAACTGTAATCGTGCCGCGGCAGATTATGATACTGGCTTTGCCTTGAGTGCATCGCCACCAAGTTGATATTCATCACACGGATGTCGTGGTTCTGAATGGCGTTAGAATTCGTAGAGACCATGTTAACTCCACGAACTCGGTGCTCTTGGATCCATTCGAGATCCATATGTTCCTGCAGAGCTGCTTGCACCACAGAACATCCTTGGTTATCTTTAGAGCAGATATCACACTGGTGATAGTTATGAGGTGGCACATGGCCATATCCACTCTGTCTACAATGCATCTTGACCAGATTGGTCCCCAATAAGAGTACATCGTGAATTTGATAGACATTGTTAGTCTCTTTCTCAATCAGATTGACTGCAGCTTTCTCGTGTTGAGGCAGCGGGTTCGTAAGAACATTAGGGTTCGTATCTTTGAAAGATAAGAGCCCGCTCCTAACAAGCTTTTGCACATCGGATTTGAAATTGAGACAAGTCTCGATGTTATACCCTGAACCTCCTTGATGATAAGGGCATGTTTGATCCACCTTAAACCAGAAAGGCGGATTTTCTGAAACTGAAAGGGGAGACTTAGTCTGAATGTGCCCCTTAGCCAGCAGTAACGGAAACAGCTCTGCGTATGTTACAGGTATAGGATCAAATCCTGGTGGCCGTGTTGTACGGTTGTTGTTATATGGAGGACGAGCCTGCTGAAGAGGCTGTTGTGTCCTTTGTTGGTCAGGTTGGCTCTGCGCGACCTGAGGTTGATACGTAGGAACAGGCGCGGGGCCGATAGCAGGACTAACAGCTGCTACTGGCTGATAATGATGCCTTTGCTTTCCGAGAGAGATATTCCCAATATCTTGCTCTTTTTTCTTAGGGAGAGCACTACCGTATTTTTTAGTACCGCTCGTTGATCCAGTGTCTTTTACCAAACGTCCTTCTTGGACGGCTTCCTCAAGACGTACACCCATGCCGACCATTTCGGTGAAATCACCGGGTGCACTGGCGACCATTCGGCCGTAGTAAAATGAGCTCAAGGTCTTTAAGAAGATATTTGTCATCTCTTTTTCCTCAAGAGGTGGACAAATTTGAGCGGCATTTTCACGCCACCTTTGAGCATACTCCTTAAAGGTTTCCTTGTCCTTTTGCGACATCGATCTGAGTTGATCTCTGTCGGGTGCCATGTCCAAATTGTACTTGTATTGTTGGACGAAGGCAGTACCAAGATCTCTGAAAGTACTGATCGTAGTACGGTTTAAACCCATGTACCATTTGAGTGCGGCACCGGTTAAACTATCCTGGAAGTAGTGAATCAGCAGGTCCTGATTCTCCGTCTGAGCTGACATCCGCCGAGCGTACATCACCAGATGGCTCTGAGGGCAAGAGTTACCCTTGTATTTTTCAAAGTCGGGCACTTGGAACTTGTGCGGGACTTTCACATTTGGGACCAAGCAGAGGTCTGCGGCGTCCTTTCCAAATAGATCCTGACCGCGAATGGCTTGCAGCTCCTTTTGCATTTCCAAGAACTGTTCCTGGAATTCCTCCATTCTGTCAAACATAGTTTCCTTCTTACCAGAAGGTGTTGGTAGAATCTTTCCTTCCGGGACAGTGTGCACCACAGGGGGTGGTACCGTGACTACGGCAGTAAGTCTTAGCGCCTCCCGAAGTTTGTAACCTTCAGGAGTCTTGAGTATGCCCCTGGCATCTTCGCTTTCCCGAAGTTTGTAACCTTCAGGCCCAGCGGCTTCTGTTGCGATTCCCTGATCTTCAGTGATCGGCGGAACATATCCTTCCGGGATATAGTTAACAGGCATGCCCCAAGGACGATCTTTCGGTATCTGATACCTAGGATCATACTTTTCTATGATGGGCGTTGAGGTGATCTCTGAGATCACAGTTCTTTGTAGCTGAGCTTCTGTCATGGCTTGCATGTCGTTACGAAGCTTTCTCATATCCTCTCTCAGAGCGTCGATCTCTTCTTTCAACTCTCTGTTTTCTTCCTCAAGATCATCCATCTTTTTCTGACGATTGGCCCGAGTATTATACGAATGAGACAGTTTGACTCTAGAATCGAGATACAAACGTGAGATTCGTAGGTAAGGAGAATACGCGATGTGAGAATGATGAATGCAATAATTATATTAATTGTTTTTAGGTTTAATTAAAATAAACTTCGACAATTAGATTGCAAATATCAAACAGTGGGGAAACCCCTTTTTATTGAAATTCAAAGGATTACAGAAATGGAAATACAGTAGATTACAAAGTGCAGAAACAGAAACCTAAGCTAATGGGTCCCGAGTCCTTTCTGAGGAGAAACCGGGTGCTGACTCTGGTACTTTCCTTTTCTTTGACCGGGGCGCTTGGGCCGTTGTCGGGTTGTCATTCCCTTGCCAGGTGAAAGGAGTGAGCAAATTCCTTTGGTCATCTTGATTCTCTACAGCATGCTGCTCCAAAATTTCAATTAGAGCATCTTTCTCTTTCAGTAATTGCTGTATTTGGATACACTCTACGTCGAGGGTGCGGTACTTGTTCTTCCAAGACCTTCTTTCCTTTTGAACTTTGTTGAGAGTAACCTGAAGCCTTTCAGTTTCCGTCATGAAGTACATGACAATTTCCCTCGGCGGAAGAATTCCGTAACGAGGATAAGGCATCTTTAGCTTGAGAGCTCTAGTTTGTACCCAATAGAGATAAGGCTCCACCGAGACACAGTCCGGTTTTCCCAGAGACTCTCGTCCTTTCTTATGAACCTGTTTCCAAGCTTGCAATATTTCCATCTTTAGTGCTCTGTCGTTTTCTCCTTCTTTGAAGAAAAGACCTTCCAGATGAACACCCAGTGGGATGTGTCTCATCGGGTATCCAAATTGACGAAGAACTAATATCGGATGATAGTTGATTCCTCCTTTAGTTCCTATGAGGGGTACGCTGGGGAAGTTTCCACAACGGTCAATGATTCTGATTCCCTCATAAATCCTATTACACCAATCTATATCAGAGTTGGTGAGGGACATGATCTTCTGCGACCAACGTAAGACACTCTTGCAATCCCAAAAAGCGGCAGACTTGGGCAAGTGAGAGATAAACCACTTGTAAAGCAAAGGTACACAGCATGTGATCTCCCCTTCGCTGTACAAATTTCCTAAGTGTACAGAATAATACGCATCTGCGAGCAAAGTCGGCACAGGGTTTCCAATGAGAAAAACCTTAATAGCGTTGATATCGACGAAGTTATTGATGTTGGGAAACAAAAATAACCCGTAGGTGAGCAAGACAAAGATGCTTTCAAAAGCAGTCTCGTTCCCTATACTAGCGAAGTACAGAGCTTTCTTGGTCAAGAACTGGGCTGGCAAACCTTGGATGCCACCCATAGTAATCATGTGAGTCCGGACCTCAGACTCGTCCAAATGAATTGCTCTTGCAATAGTCTGATTCTTTGGAATTTCTTCCAGTCCAGAAAATGGAGCTCGATCAGTGATATGTAAATCAGTCAGATGAGAATACTCCTCCAGCGTTGGTGCCAGCTGGTAATCCGGGAATGTGAAACAATGATAAACCGGATCGTAGAACTGAATGAGCGCGTCCATGATCCCCTTAATCACATGGACTCTTAACAGTGGTAGAAAACCACCGTGCTTGGCTCTGAAAGCCTCTGGGTTAACGACCATCCTTGCTAACTTTCTCAAATCCCCTAGTTTTGGAACCTTGAAGGTATACTGGTGAGTTCTCCTTCTACCGAAATCCATTAATGCAATCTTTTTCTCTGATATTTGCAATCACAGTCTTAGTTTAATTTGAAAAACAGAGAGACTAGAAGAGAAAGTTTTTTGAATGTTTTAATGTTTTATTAAATGGATGCATGAATGCAGCACACAAAAACATAGAAAAAACATGGGGTCAAAGGGTCGTTGTCATGAAGTCAAGGCTCTACCCATCCCCAAAGGTTTATACTAGGGTGATTTTTGTACCTGTACTCATTATCATCAGCTCCTCCCAGGAAAGCAGACAACAAGCGGATCTCCAGCGAGTTGTGTGCAATCTTAGAGTAAGTGCCATTCACCGAGAATAGATCACCAGCCTCAAATGAGGGTAGTATCGCGTAACAGCTATTTCCGATAGCTTCCGCACTACGAAAAAGGTTGGCTTTTCTTAAGTGTATACTCAATCTCACCACATGCGGCATCACACGTATTCCCAGTAGCAGAAAAATAAACACGTATAGCAATTAGGGAAAGCAGTATATATATTTGTCCTAATCATCCTAGACTTATAAAGCTATGAATCTTAAGTTCCTGACAGAAATGGGTTCCCCGGCAGAAGCCCCAATCTGTGGTTCTCTGCCTAAGAGATGGACCAGCATAGGTCAATCTTTCTCTTCGGTAGAGTTCCCATTTTCCGTAGAAAACGGGGATGATGCCCTAAGGCAAAAAGATCTTGGCAAAGACTCCCCAGCAGAGTTGCCATTTTACAAGGAAAACAGACAGAAATAAAAACTGGCCCCACGGTGGGCGCCACTTTTCTGTAGCGAGCGATTTTGGACGCGGTTCTTAAGCGCTGGTCGCTCTCTGCGGTTGAGCTTAAAACTACAGGTCGATTCATTTTTTATCCTATTGTGAGCTGAATAAGGAAGGGAAATAGATGTCTCCAATTAACCCTGCTTGCATACTGAATTTAAACAGCGGTCTGTTAGGTTACGAATGCTATCAATGTGGGGGGGCCTTTGTACTGGTTATTCGTATTTCACCAATACGGTTCTTTCTTTCTTTTTTCTAGGCAAAGGGTTTCTGGTGGGGAATAAGGATTAGGATGTTAGGACTGATGCTTTTGAATTACTGCTTTTAATTGATGGAGATATGGGATTTGGGTTTTTTGTTGATTGCGCTCGCTAAGATCTTTTCTTTCGATCTTATGCCTACGTATTCTTGTTTACCGAAACAGGGAAATCAGAGCGTTCGTAGTTCCTCCTATTCTATGGGAGGAAATTGGTTATAGGTGTCTTGTTCAAAGCCGAAGACGTGAAGCGAAAGGTGGTTTGTATCTTGTTCAAAGCCCAAGATGTGAAGCTGAGGGTCAATTTGTGTCTTGTTCAAAGCCCAAGACGTGAAGCGAAAGGATCTCGACTTTAGAGAGAATTTGTCATCTCTAAAGAGGGGGGAAGGAGAATTACTTTAACTGGGATACGCGGATCCGAGCAATGCCATAATTTCCGAAGAAAGGGTTTTAACCTGAAGGAGAAGACTTTAACTCAGTGTAGAGCAATGCCATCTTTCCTTAGGAATTTCTCATGCTAAAAGAGGGACAGTGGCATGGATGTAGATGATCTAGAGGCTTGCCGCTTACAGCGATTAGATGAAGGGAAAGGAGTTGTTGATGTTTGTATACTGTGAACGAGGCACAACTTTGATGCTAAAAGGTCAATTGGATCAACCAGTGGTTTTCTTATACAAAGCCTAAGAGGAGGCTATTTTGTGTCTCGTACAAAGCCCGAGAGAGAGGCTAAAGGTTTTTGACCCAGCGGGGCATATCGTTATACAAAGCCTAAGAGGAGGCTAGCAAAGAGTTCGACTTTTGCTTAAGGGATTTATACCTCGTACGAGGCCCGAGATGGAGGCAAAAAAAAGGGGTGATTGACTCTACGAGGGAATCTTTTGTGTCTCATACAAAGCCTGAGAGAGAGGCTAAAAGGTTGTTTTGACTCCACTGGGGAGAATTTTGGTATCTCGTACGAAGCCCGAGATAGAGGCTGGAAACTGTTTCAGTTGAGTGACAGATCCAATATACTGATTTAAAAGAGAAAATCAGTTCTTATATGAGCAACACTGTACCCAGGGATTTAATTTGAGGATCAGGGATATTTCCTTTTCTTTGAGGAAACGGGAAATCCAAAGGGTATTGAGACTATCCGAGTCTACGGGTTTCCTTCCTATTTAACGAAGGGTGCTTGAGAATGTCTTTGAGACTCAAGGAAGTTAGACTGTCCAAGTCTAGAGTTTTATCTTTTGTACTATGCTTCGAGAAACAGTAGTAGACTCTATGAAAGGATTGTTCTATGAGGATGACTAAGTTCTGTTCCTATACCTCTAGGAGGTCGTCGGGACAATTTGTACGAAGCCCAAGAGGAGGCTGGAATCTTTTAAGAAGCCGACAGGTCCTTGTACGAAGCCCAAGAGGAGGCTATCATTCCCGGAGGAAGAGATCATTATACGAAGCCTAAGCGGAGGCTGTGAATACTTCTAAGAAGTCGTAGGGTCCTTGAATAATGCCCAAGAGGAGGCCGGTGCTTTTAAGAAGCTCGTGGGTCTATCATCTCCTTTCCATTAGGAGAGATAACTCTTTTAAAGATGAAAACCACTGGTAAACGTGCGAGGTTTACTATCCAGCGACTTTTGACTTTTAAAGAGGGTTCCTTAGTTAAGGTCCAAGATTATGACCGTAGTGGGTACCCAAACCCCGAGACATTCAAGGCAAGCTATCCACAAGGAATAGATCAAGTCAGGAAAGTTCGAGAATTGGGAAGAAACTCAAAGATGCCATTCACGGAGAATACATTCATCTTGGGGAGTAGAGTTTCTTGATGATTCCTAAGGAGGACAGCCGAAGAGAAGACTGTATCTGGTGCTCCTATTGGGGATCTAGGCGTCTATTTCTACGAATAAATGAAACGGCGTCACCTAGTTCTAGACGTAGTTGCCGGGGAAACTCGAAATATCTATACTATTATTACACAGTAGATATGAGTTTATGAAAGGAGACTTACAGTGAGCAGCCCCACAATACAATTTATAATATGAAAGCAGTAAATGAAAGCGATAACCACTTACTCGGTTGTAGTGCTTCCATGCTGTTTGGTTAGTTGTTCAACAAAGAAAGATTAAAAACAACAGTATATTCAAAATCAAAGGAGAAAGTGCTTTGAAAAAGAAAGATTTGGGGCTTACAGCTCGAGGAGAGGCCCAGGGTTTTATCAGTGAGCGCACTGTTTGAATTTGTATAGAGGGACTTATACAAGTGACTGGGGCCCAAAAAGGTTTTCTATACAAAGGGATGGGTCTTACACTCTCTCAAGAGGCCCAAAAAGGTTTAAAGGAAAAAGAGTGGGGCTTATAACACGAGGGTAGGCCCAAATGATTTTTCGTTTAAAAATGGCGATCGCTCCGAGGTTTTCTTTTAACGCAGAGGGACTTATACAATAAGTGAGGCCCAAAAATGTTTTGGTTAAAAGGGAGATTGGGTCTTACACTATAATAGAGGCCCAAAAGTTTTTGAATGGGTCTTATAGTTCAAGGAGAGACCCAGATGATTTTTGAAAAGACGACGATCGCGCCGTTTGTTTTTTGACGGTATCGGGACTTATACAATAAGTGAGACCCAAAGATGATTTGGTCAAAAAAAGGATTGGGTCTTACACTCTAATAGAGGCCCAAAAGTGTTTTGAAAATGATTTATGAGGGTTGAATTAATCCAAAACCCTAATTTGTTTTCAAAATGTATTTAATTGAATAAAAATTCAATTAAAAATGATCAAAATTGTTTAACATGTGAAAAAAAAATTATGATATTGGATTAATGCTTCAAAAATTAAGTATTGACCTACAAAATAATTAGAAAGCATTAAAAGTTGCAAAATCAATGTAGAAAAAATATTTAAAATGCCAAAAACAATCAAAATATTAATTCTTTACAAAAATATCAATTATATGAAATAAATAATATTTTTTGGGATTTTTTGATAAATTAAAATATTTTAACATTTTTGTGAATTATTAAAAAAAGAATCAACTCAAAATCATTAAAACTCAGAGAGAAATTAATTTTTGAATCAATTAAACAAAATCACAAAATTCAAATATTCAAATCTATGAAAATGGCGCCAAGAACAACACCAAGAACACGCGCGTTTTTTCAGTTTGCCCAGATTTGCATTTTTCATCCAATCTCACTGAATACGTAATTATAACATGCAATCCACATATCATTATGCTCGCCTTAACCTCACGACCATGTCTATGTACTTTAATTTCATTTAAATTAAAAATACAACAAGAAATCACGAAGAAACCTCAAGAACCCTAATTTCTGCATGAAGGCTAGGATTTTTGATACACGATTCAAACAATGCAATTAATTGAGGGGAAACATTCCATGCATGATTATGAACATATGGCCAAATTATTGTGCGAGGAAATATGCATAGATTGAGAGATGCCCAAGTTTAGGCTTACCTCCAAGTCGTGACAGCAAGTTCAGATGTGATTTTGAGTTGGAGGTGTTAAAGATGAGTGGTGATGATTTGGACAGCTTCCCTACACCATATGGAGTGTGTTTGAACACTTGGATTGAATTGAAATGGACTGGATCAGTTTATGGCATCTCAGCTGCAACTTCACTTCAAACTTGTGTGGATGGCAAGTGATTCTGAGATTTTGATGTTTCAGAAGTTATGTGAGTGTTTGATCAGCTCATATGTGATGTATGTGAGGTGTGTGAGTGATTGGTTTGTGCAGAATTGCTCTCAAACTCAAAACCCGATAGCTACCTTGCTAAGAAAGGCATTTTTGCCAAGAGAAAGAGATTTTGAGGAAAGCATCTGTTAGATGGATTTGGTGTACTCAAACTGACCACAATTGAGCTCTATTTATAGTAGAGCAAGTTTGTTTTGCAAGGAATAGTGCATGGCAGCTGGTAAGTAGGTTTCCTCAATGTTGGCCAATGGAAATGAAAGTCTCCTCTAGCCATTGACTAGAGGTTAGGGCATAGAGCTTTGGTCCCCTTGGTCTTGGATAAGTCTTGACTGATTTCAGATGAGAATGGCTCAGTCCATGCCACCTTGATGGTTCCATTGAATGCCTCATTCCAAATTTGAAGTCTTGTCCCTATTTTGGCAACTCTAGGTTCAACATGCTATTCTTTGTTCCTTGGACCTTGGAGGCTTGGCTCAGTGATTGTCCCCTTTGGATTCAATCCTCTGAGGTGTCCAAGTGGATTGGAGCAATTGCAATTGGCTGATTTTGGCAAATCGAGCCAAAATGCAAATTCTGCCTTGCCTTGACAGATTTCAGCAAGGCAACTTGCCAATGTTGTATCTCATGATGTAGGTTGAATTTGGCAATGTTCTTGGCCATTTTGGAAAGCCCTAACATGATACAACAACTGTTTGAACAAGTTTGGTTTTGATCTCTTTTGATTCCAAGTGAAAAATCCCCCTACATTTGGCAAAAAGTGAAGGCAAATTCTGACTTAGTGAAAATTTCACTAAGTGTTGGAAAAAGTGACATTTTCACTTTTCAGCCACTTTGATCACTCCATAACTCAAAATCCTTAATGAATTGGAATGACTTGTAGTTGAAGTTTTTGTAGGTGATAATGAGGGATACAAATCCATCTTTGGATGAGAAAAAATGGCCTTGTGGTTTAGGAGTTATGGTCCTCCAAAGTTGGTACCTTTGCCACTTTATTTTTAACTTAGAAAAATTTCTAAGTTTTATGGTTACCCCTTTTACAAGTTATCTCACTTTTCTTGATTTTTCTTGATGAATGATGATTCAAATCATACATTAACATCATTTTAGGGTTAAAAATCCATTTTGGTGAAAAATCTCAAAAAGTCAAAGTTGACTTTTGTGCACAGTTGACTTTTTATCAGGTGAATTCCAAACTGTGCAATTCTTCAGGAAATCATGTCCTTGACCTAAATCAAACTTGATGGACATGTTCCATGGGTGTCATAGGGTATATTCAATCATGTATTAGGGTTTGGGAGCATGTCCTGGTCAAAAGTCAAAGTTACAGTTGACTTTTCCCTTAAAACCCTAATTGTGGTGCAGATGAAAATGAAACTTGTTGCTCAAGCTTCTTGGATCAATCCATTGTTCCAAATGGATAAATATGGTGTATTAGAGACCCTCAAATCATATCTTAAGGTCTTGGCTCATGGTTTGTCCCAAAAGTCAACTTAGGGGTGAATTAGGTCAAGAAACCCTAATTCCTGATTTTTGATGAATGCATCCCCTGAGGCAAAATTGACTTGATGCATGGGTTCATGAGGTTCCATGAAGCATATTAGGTCATGTTTTGGATCATTGCCTTGTGCCCAGATGAAAATTTCCATCTGGAGGCCCTGGTCGACCAAAACCCTAATTTGGTGACACTGTCGATCTTGAGACTTGATCCACCTAGAAGGGAGCAGCCTTGTGCTTAATCCTTGAAGTGGGAGTCCTTTTTGATACATTGTGGATATTTTAGAGGCTAGGCAAGTTGAATATCAAGTCATTCCTTGACTGATCCTTTGTCTAAGGCTCTGAGAGGGCTTAAAACCCTAATTTTGATTGTATTGGATACTCACCCATCTTTGGGGAGACTGATGAAGCATAAAGGTACATCCATATTGTGATGATGATTTTCACAATGATGGGAAATCTAAGTGGTCAAAATTTGGGGTATTACACTAATCTCTAGCTAATTTAAACACACCATTTTTCTAACATGTATGAGTCAAGTTCATCCTAACACTAACAATATGTAAATTGATTTGTAGCAGGCAGTGATTAGTTAAACATAAGACCAAGTGATGTGAATACACTATTAAAACAATATCAGAGTTGAAAATATATGCTCAAATTGATTCAATCTTTAATAGAGCATCTAACTTCACTAACTATAAACCAAATACATGGCAGTTTAATAACATAAATAATCTCTAATTGACTCAACATCATTCCATTATTTAGTTAACAAATCCCGCAGAAATTTTCATCCTCCTCTCTCTGGTTTCATATCTCAATTCTCTCTTTCTCTGCTACTGCATAAATCTCCTGTTTCAAGCTTCAGTTTCATCCTGTTTTCAGTAATATGAAATCTGACACAGTCAACAGAACCTTGAACATTGCAGCTACACTTACCTCGTCTTCTTCTCCCAGCAAGATCTAATTCAATAGTAGCTTTTAAGTCATCATCTTTAACAGGCCATACTTGTGTGCCTAACCATTTAGAGTCACTCTCAGAAGCTACACCAGTCCATTCTGGGACTTCCACTTGGAAACAATGACCTATAGAAACAAGTGTTTCATGAAGATCATCCCAAGATGGTAATTGGTAATTGCAGAAGTAAAAATGATAAATATCATGATCTATTAAAAGTAGTAGATCAGAATTATATGTTAAATTATCCTATGGTGATGATCTTAACAGTACATGTAGAAACTAGAAATCACAACAGCAGAAGACTAGGAATACCTTTGGAACTGCTGCCTGGAAAACAAAATCTGTATATGCATTAGAGGACAGATTCTTAAAGGTAGCTTGGATATTGGTTGTTTGTGGACTTCCTGGCTATTTAGAGAGTGAAATTCTGGTACAGACATGTGATGTCAAGTGCAATGTCACAACATCAATACCTGTTGTACGAATAAGTCAATAACAGAAACGCATAAACCACACACAAGGATTGTTCACCCAGTTCGGTTCAACAACCTACATCTGGGGGCATACCAAGCCAGGAAGGAAGTCCACTATTAGTAGTATCAAATTACAGACTCAACAAACCAGTTGACAATCTACCTAATTTAATCACTACCCAATGACCCATGTATCTAAGTCCTCCCTAGATAAGAGACTCCATCTCACTCCCAATCATCGCAATGATGTCTAGCAGTCAACATCTCTGCCACTGCATCAACAGCTTGATTACCAACAACTTTTCAAACACAGAAAAGTAGAAGTCATACTTCCATGACACACCTTGGAGTTGTTTAACAGCTTCCTCCAAGAACAATACAATACTCATTACCTACAGGTTTCTGAGTAAGAACACAGTGACCATCTCACAACCCGAGTGGTTCACTTAGACTAAGCCCTAATGATCTACATCTTGGACCCGTACCTCTTCTAGATTACAAGCATTCTATTTATAACTTTTTCCCCACTGGATTTGGGCCTTCAAATCTTCTGCACCAAATCTGCAACAGATTCTTTCTCAATAGATCTTCAATTAAATCTTCATAATATAACTCTGATTGTTCTCCATATCTTTTTGCATTAAATTCGCAACAACCCTGATCTACTTCAGTCTTTACTACATTCACCATCCCAGGCAGACCTTCTACTTCATCATTCTCCCGTATGACTATGTAGACGATCTGTAGGCACCAAGCTTCTGAACAGAGCATAAACATCCTTCACCAAGGATATCCAACCAGATAATACCTCAACACAAGTTAGAACATCTCTCACACCTTCAAGAAGAATAATCTCCTAGAGTCTTCAACTCATCACCCTTCTGCCCAAGAGTGTCTTGTCCCTCAATAATAACCAGCTGCCACACTCTGATTATCTTGATCCTCCAAGGAACCTTGATCTTCAAGTCACATGTTCCACTTGCTCAAAAGCAAACACACTTAGACTCTCTAATCCATGGTCATGCCACATCTTCTCCTTCCTGCAGCTCCCGCAAACTGCCAAGAGAACGTTCATTTTGAAGCATCCTATTATACATTCCTATAGATCACCCTATCATTAGCTGATGTTCCACATTACCAGCTGAGACTCCTGATGTTAAGCTAGATGTCAGAACATTATGTCATCTAACTGTTGAATTCAGCTCTACCATCTGCCACTCAGAAGAACCTCCTCCCTTTACAGAAACAGATTTCCATGCTCTCATAGACTTGATTCAACAATCAAGTTTGAGTAGACAACCTCTATCCTGCTTAGAAACTCCAAAGACTTCAAACCTACCACATCTGAATCTTCAGAAAATAAGTAGTCCAAGACTACCTCATAGCAATACTAAAGAGAGTCACTTCCCTTAGTAGAGCCGTTAGTAGAAAGCCAGAGATAACTGCCACTTATCCTCGACCTTCACAACCAGAGCAAACACCATGCTCCAAACCACTTAGATCAGAAATAAACTGATCCAATTTGTAACCCTCAAGATTATGATGTCTTCATAGTCTACCATCTTCATCTTATCAACTTCCAAGACTAGACTGCAGTAACTTGCATAACACACTCTTCCATTAGCTTCTTCTTATAAGCACAAGGTTCAGACCTTATGTCTAGCTTAAGAGTGATAACTGCCATCCTTCTGCAACTAAAGCCATACCATAGACAGTCTGCTACTTCCAATCCTTGCAGACACCAATTGACAACATGCTGATTTACAGTGCTACTGCACACAGACTCTTGAATGCATTTGCCCTATAATATTGTCCTCAAACAGTTTAGCTCAACCAAGGATCATCTCCTTCTCCCTGCTATCGATATAACTACCTTTTCTTCAACCTGCTCCAGCTAAAATGCATAAACTGCTGATGTATAGCGCGATGTCGAGACATTGACATATTAAGCTCAGCTTTTTTTCTTATGAAACTTCCTCCTCCTTAGGTCACCACAACTAAGCTTAAGAGATGACTTATCAAGATCTTCACTCCCGCATGAAAGATTTGACAGTGATACTCTTTTGCTTTGGCTTTACCCTCTTCTTTCACCATCAAAGAAGGAATCACTGTAATGAACAGATTGATCTTCAATGTCTGACTTGAAATATATTCTTCTTCTGATCCTTCCATGTCAAACCGTCTTTAGAAGATCCATTCACCTTATGAACACTTTACTCCCAAACAAGGATATGAGATAATCCTCAAGTAACGTTGGCCTCTCTCACCAACCGGTTGAAGCTGTCTTGCATAAACTACAACATCATAGGATATCCTGCTGAGGAGACCAAACCCTAATGTCTTTCCAAGAGAATATCTTCCTAGAATCTCAACCCCAGAGATGCAAGAACCAACCAGGGTTACAACAGATACCATGCAGTAGAACACATAACAACTCCTCAACAACCTTCAGGCACTACTCAAAGGTCTTGCACACTACCACGTGCCAAAAAATACCTTATCATGAATAGTCCAACCTTCACTTTAAGGGATCATCCAAACAACTCTCTTCCTTGCTCATGAACCAGAAAGTGTCTTCCCAAGATCTCATCCAGTAACAGACAGGATGCCTGCTCTGATACCAATTGAAATTCTGGTACAGACATGTGATGTCAAGTGCAATGTCACAACATCAATACCTGTTGTATGAACAAGTCAATAACATAAACGCATAAACCACACACAAGGATTGTTCACCCAGTTCGGTTCAACAACCTACATCTGGGGGCATACCAAGCCAGGAAGGAAGTCCACTATTAGTAGTATCAAATTACAGACTCAACAAACCAGTTGACAATCTACCTAATTTAATCACTACCCAATGACCCTTCTATCTAAGTCCTCCCTAGATAAGAGACTCCATCTCACTCCCAATCATCGCAATGATGTCTAGCAGTCAACATCTCCGCCACTGCATCAACAGCTTGATTACCAACAACTTTTCAAACACAGAAAAGTAGAAGTCACACTTCCATGACACACCTTGGAGTTGTTTAACAGCTTCCTCCAAGAACAATACAATACTCATTACCTACAGGTTTCTGAGTAAGAACACAGTGACCATCTCACAACCCGAGTGGTTCACTTAGACTAAGCCCTAATGATCTACATCTTGGACCCGTACCTCTTCTAGATTACAAGCATTATATTTATAACTTTTTCCCAACTGGATTTGGGCCTTCAAATCTTCTGCACCAAATCTGCAACAGATTCTTTCTCAATAGATCTTCAATTAAATCTTCATAATATAACTCTGATTGTTCTCCATATCTTTTTGCATTAAATTCGCAATAAACTAATCTTCTTTATTAATGATTGCACCAAGAAATTCGCATCCAATCTAGCTAACTGATCTCTTTGAATTAACATAATGCGCGCAACCCTAAAAACATCACAACCTGATGTTTTAATGTTCTGGTATAGTGATGTCAAGACATCGCATATGACATCACTCTTCAGCACTTTAACTCTTCAACGCCTTAACTACTTTCACAACACCAGAATGTGAACCAATCATACCAACAATATTAGACGCTCATGTTGCTACATCAACCATGACATTAACATAGGTTTTACCAAAATTTCAGCCAACCACAAGAACTAACAGAGAGATTGAATGTCAACCTCAAGGAGCGACTCTCAAATGCAGTTATTGACGGATAAACCGATCCATTGCTTTTTATTTGTTAAAAAACATATAACTGATAAAAGTCATCAGCCACTAGAACTGTGAAGTAGAAATACTCTA
This sequence comes from Lathyrus tuberosus, assembly GCA_022829125.1. NCBI lineage: Eukaryota > Viridiplantae > Streptophyta > Magnoliopsida > Fabales > Fabaceae > Lathyrus > Lathyrus tuberosus. Next base: position 1,905,039 of record JALAZF010000222.1, on the reverse strand, counting down.
ATGACATATAGGTATCTTCAATGAACGGCAAAATAGATATGGGGAAACAAACCTCTAGAAAAAGAGGAATATCTTGCTTCCAGTGAAGGCTTCTTTATCCTCAGCAAATTGATATACAATCTTTATCCTCAGCAAATTCATATACCTGAAAAATGCCATGTGAAAATGATCAGCAGCAATTTGAATAAACCCAATTCCCTTTGGTTATGAAAATAATTGATGCACCGAAGATAGGTTTTAAATCATCTTTTATATTCATATCAACTAAGTAAAGCAGCAAAAACCACATCAGGTAGTCAATTACCTGTCCATATTTTGATCATAATCTTATCAAGTCTCATTATTCTAATAACTTAGCCCCAAAAACAAAAAAGGAACCAACACTATATAATGATTATAAGTGAATTGAAATTTAAATAGCAATGAAATTGCTTTTAACATCCCCAACTCAATGTAGTAGGAAGAGGAATTTTTCACTGTTAGGCTATTGAAAAAACAGACTCGTGTTGAAGAGGGGACTTCTACCATTCAACTTTATTTCACACAAGAGTGTGAAAAAATTAGTCAGTCTCACACAATCAGAGAAAGAGAGACATAGATCATGTATCAAAGAAAGACATGTCCTATCCTAACAAGACATTTTGAAACTTACTTCGTTGACAGAGGCATCAAGCTTATGTAGCAAATAACACCACGTGTTCAAGCAGGATGAATGAACTAATATGTCACATTTACTTGACATAATGCCAATCAGGATGAATGAACTAGTGAGTTCTCTATGCATTGGTCTTTAAATGTAAATCAAGTCTTGTTAAGCCATGTATGTCTCTTAAAATCGGAATAGAATTACATCCCACACATAACTCACCAATATGAATCATGGATGAGATAATGCAGTAACTGATATTACCTAATAACTACTGTAGAATTTCAGTTAAATTTGCACACTTAATAAAATAAATTAGCAAGAACATAAATTAGATAATTAAGCTCTGCAATTAAAGAAACATTATTGAATATATATAAAAAAAATTGAAAAGAAAGTAATAAACTTTGAAAATTGAAAATGGAAACTTACCCAAGACAAATAAGTAAATAGGAATTTATAAGAATGGAAATTATAGGTAGCAGTGGCACCAATGGACATGTGAAACCTAAAACAAATTAATAAGAATTATTTTTAAATTTCAAACTGATATGGGACTCGTGATCCTTCAAAGCATACTTAGTATCTCACTAAAAATAGAATAAATAAAGGATATATGAATGAAATCACACCAGAAGAGAGCTTCAAAATTCACTGAGAAATTGTTTAAGTCAAAAGGAAATACTCATTTTATTCAAAGTGGTTGACCTACCTTCCTACTAGCATGCTAAAATTTACTCACTGTCACTGATCATGTATGTAAAAGTCAATGATATTAGCTATCCTGATCTCTGTCTAATATGTATACGTATGTATCCCCTATGATATTAGATGTAGGGATCATGTGTTTGAATTTTAATACATGATAAAGAACTGATAATAATAATAATAATGAGAAAGAGAACCATGTAGAGCATATTTTACTATCTCATAGATTGTCCATCCCTACATAGCATCAACAAACATAAGTCACTAGCAGATAAGGAAAACCTCAACCAATCAAAATAATCAAATTTCAATGAACATATAGAGCTAATCAAAATTAGCAACTACCACGTGTTTAAAAACCACAAATAGGACACGACTTGAGTAATTCCCTTTGAGCTATGAATAATGCAAAGTATCCTCTTACATACTGGAACCTCCAAAAATACCACATATTTTCTCTTACATACTCCAAAGTATCCTCCTGCAATGAAGCCAACCCTTAAAATAACAACCCTTAATACTAGAAAAGGCACAATTTCTACACGAAAATAAAAAACCCTAAAAATGAAAATATCCATAGAGAGAGGAGGAAGATGAACTTACCTAAAAAGGAGGAGAGTGAGAGTCGGAGTTAGAGAAAGCAGAGCCACTGGCGAGGACGGCGAGTAATTGCAGTGAAGTAGAAAGCTTGAGAATATGTTTGGAGAGAAGAAGATTGAAGAAGAAGGGTGAATGACGGAGAATTTTTTGTTGTAACACAGAAATCACGTTAAGTATAATTATAAGAAAAAAAATTATTTTACAACATTTCTGACGTGGAAAAATTAAAATACACACATGGCATGCCACATCATCCTCCGTTAGTGGAAACTAACGGGAGGGACTAAAGTTAGAGATGGAAAACTTTCAGAGGACCAATGTTTGAAGGAAATTTTTTGAGGGACCAAACTTAAAAGTTGGGATATTTGTAGGGACTAAAAACTTATTTAACCTATATATATATATATATATATATATATATATATATATATATACGGGCTAGCTCTAATGGGTAGCAGGCTTTTTAAGGCAAGGCTAAAAAACCCTGAAAAATATGGACTCTAATTTTATGGTCAAAGACCTATGACTTTTCGAGCTTGGTAGGTCGGCCCATATGGGCTAACCCATTTTGATAGCTCTACTTGTGCCTTCAAAAGTGCAATCGCGTAGAGACAAAATTTAAAGGGGGTTCCCAAGTTGTCTCAAGGAGAGAATTATCCCTACTGGTAAACTAAGACACTTAAAATGAAAAGACCATAGATTATAGTGAAGCAAGTTTCCTTCCAAAACCATGAACTCAGAATCTACATTAATTCTAACAAGACCACTCTTAGCAAAATTGACTGAAAGACCCGATGCAAGCTCAAATCCTTGCAGAATGGTCTTAAATCAACCACATATTGTCAATGGTACCCTCATCCAAAAAGAGTGTCATCTGTATATTGAAGATGAGAGATGACAAATTTAGAGGTACCCACCCTAATACTAGAATAAAGTTTAAGATCCACTACCTTTCTAAATAAACCATTCAAACCCTCAGCCACTAACATAAACAGAAAATATGCTAAAGGGTTACCCTGCTTCAGCCCTCTCTGAATACTAATCTCATCAGTCAGAAACCCATTAACTAACACATCAAGATTATCAGCAACCACACACTCTCTCATCCAAGATCTCCATTTATCATAGAAATCAAACTTACCAAACATATAGTCTAGAAAACACTAACTTACTAAATCATAAGCTTTCTCGAAATCCACCTTGAAAATAAGACTGAATTTTTCATATTTTTATCCATGTCCACCAACTCATCAACAACAACCACCCCATCAACTAAGAGCCCCCTTGATGAATGTTGATTAATTAAAAGATAACAACTTATCCATCACGATAGCTAGTCTTGATGCCAACACTTTGGTAACAAGCTTATAAAGAAAACCCACTAAAGAAATAAATCGAAAATCCCCTAAATGAGTAAGAGACTCAACTTTAGGGATCAGGGTAACAAAGTTAGAAAATGATTAGGAAGAATATAACTTCATTAACTTTGATTGGAAAAGTACAAAGTTACTTATAATACAAGCTAGTAAGCATACAATCAACCATAGACTACCACTTATCATAACAAAACTCAAAACTAATTCATAGTTGTCCTAACTGTAACACCCGAGGCCGAAGAGGGCGAAGAGTGGTTACATCTAAACACCCAAGGGCGAAGGAGTGGTTGTCGGTGTACGAGGCATGACAATGATACACTCCTAACAGCTTGGCGAGGGAGTGCTTGTCGGTGCATGAGGCATGACAATGAGACACTCCTAGAAGCTTCTAGGGAAAAACCGAATTCACATCGAAATGAGAGGGATCCAGAAGTTGTGCATGTATGGGACTGCATGGTTGAAGAATGACTTATAAGGATTAATTGGTACTACCTATACCAATAAGATGCATCTTCTTTTTGGTAGCCCGTTCTGTAAGTACTCCATAGTTAAGCGTGCTTTACTTGGAGAAATTATAGGATGGGTGACCTTCTGGGAAGTTTCCTGGAATGCATGTGAGTGAGGACAAATCATGCTGAAAAGACCCGTGTTGGTTTGTGGGGTTAGTCGGTAATCCTGAAAGCAGTCTGGGGCGTTAAACTAATAGTCTGGGATTAGTTAGTTACAGAGCTATCAAAAATTAGTTACACTTTTATGCTTGTTACTTAGCTTTCAAAAATTCTTTTTACTGTTATTTGTGTGTGAAATAATTACTTTATCTTGTAGAGGTATCCCTATAAAATTTTAATTGTGTTTGAATTGCAGTCTCAAATTGGATTATAAATTTATTTTTTTGGATATGGCCCTCACGAAAAATGTTGTTGTCCTTATAAAGCGGCAGATAGCAAGACTCGCCTAAACAAAAACAAAGCGTCAAACAATCTGAACTAAGTGAGGCTCATCTTCCTAGCAATAATCACTTGACAAAAAATCTTTTTCCGCAGCCTCCATGTTTTCATGATCTAGAATATTCAAACTCTCTTTTAAGGTAGATTCCCTTGGTGGCTTTTTCTCCGTCTTCATATGTAACGCCCTAAATTCGATTAATTGATTTAATTGAATTATATTTGTATTTATTTGATTATTAGGTGTTTTAATTAAAATAAATGATGTGAGTATATGTGTTGTTGGGGCGTAGTGGTAACATTAGTGCAGAAGTAGAAGATTTAAAATAATTATAATAACCAGGATATAGTTATTTTATTTAATTTATTAGAATAAAATAGAGGAGGAGACTTTTGGATGTAAAAGTAGAAAATAGTAGAGAATAAGAGAGAATATTATTAGTATTATTAATAAAATAATATAAAAGATAAGAATGCCATTTTGGTGAATAAGGGAATAAGTGAGGTCAAGGTGGAAAGTCACTAATTGTGAGAGATTAGGGTTCTAATAAGAAGGAGTTAGTAAGGATTTGAGATTAGTACGTGAGAAAAACAATATTAGGAGAAGAAGAGGCTAGGAGAAACAGCTTAAGGGGAAACTCCATTGGTAGAGATTGAAGGTCTTTTGTTGGAAAAATCTAAGTTGTGGGGGGGGGGGGGGGGGGGGGGGGGGGGGGGATTTACTCTTAATATGGTATATATGCATAATTGGGTAGAGGGATGTCCTTAATCCCATTAGGTTTTTCATAACTTTTTCCCTTTTTGATGAATGAATGATGAACATGACATGAATTTTGTGATTGTATAATTATGGGTTGTGTTATGTGATTTTCGTGCACTGATTTGCCATCAGATTTATGTGTTATTGTTGATGGAATTGGTATGAAAGTGTGTCCATATTTGTTTTGTGATTTTGATGAATAAATCATGCCAGATCCATGATTAATTGATGAAATTGCATGTTAATTGATGGATAGTTGATGCTTTGATGTTAGATATTATATTACATACTGTTGTTGTTTAATTTAGGGCCAGCGAAGGGAAAACCAGAGTTTTGAATTAAACTCACATGGAAAAATGCAGTTTGCCTTCTGGTTTAGGGTGACAGGAGTCACCCTAATGATGCCCTGATCGTCATCGTTTTGGAGGCACTGACGAGCGTTAGCTGCCTAACGGGTAGACCATCATGGTCCCCAAGCATAGTTGGTTGGGACGGTCTTCACATGATTGACGTGTGAGGAGATGTGTATGATGACGGGCGTCACCATGGTGACGGGTAACCCATCACATTGCTAGAATGCTCCTCATTCACTCAGTTGCATGAAATTGACTTGTTGTTCCGATTTTTTACATGTTACTGTGATTAGGCTACTGGTAGGCCACTGTTTAGAGGTAATTGATGTTGTTTATTATGTTGTTATGAAATTAATTCACTTGTTTTGTGTGGTGAATGATGTTGTTGTTTGTTATGGTGATCGTATGGTGAAGTGGTAACAACTTCTTCCCACAAGGTGTGAAGAAGCTTCTTCTCCTTCAACATATTTCTTGTCATATCAAGCAAAGTTATATTTCTTCTTTCAGTAAGACCATTGTGTTATGGAATATTGAAGCAGTCACCTCATGTTCAACTTCATCCTCCTCATAAAACCTTCTGAACTCTGATGAGTTGTACTCACCTCTACCATCAATTTTGAGAACTTTCAGCTTTTGACCACTCTGTTTTTTAGCCTTTGCCTTGAACTTCTGAAACTCAGCTATTACCTCATGCTTAAACTTGATGAGTGATACCCATGTGATTCTTGTGAACTTATCCACAAATGATACAAAGTACTTGTTTCCTCCAAGTGAAGGTACTTTAAATGGTCCACATACATCATAATGTACTACTCCCAAAGCATGGTTTACTCTTGGAGCCACTTCTGATGCAAATGGCAATCTAGGTTGCTTGCCTTTCATGCATATCGCAGATAACTTCTCATGCTTCATAATCTTAGGAATGTTATGTACCAGCTTAGAACTCATATGCCCTAAGTTTCTGAAGTTCAGATGCCACAGATCTCTGTCACCTTTAGCACCTTCTGCACTAAGGCATTTATTTTCAACTATTTCCACATTCACTTTGAATGTTTTGTTTCTTTCCTGTTCAGATTGCATAATCAGCTCCTGATCATAATCATACAACTTTAAGAGATTGTTCTTCATAGTAACTGAGAAACCTTTCTCAATTAGCTGACCCACACTCATCAGATTGCTCTTCATGCTCGAAACATACCAAACATCCTTAATCATAATAGTTGTTCCATTCTTCACTATGACGCTGACATGCCAAACATCCTTTAGCATTAAGATACTTATCATCAACACATCTGATCTTTGTCCTCTTTCTAGAGTCAAAATCAATCATTCATTTTTTGTTTCTAGTTAAGTGATTTGAGCAGCCAGTGTCCATATACCACCAGTCTACCAAATATCCACCATCAAATTTAAAAGCCATCAATATCACATGTTCATCATTAGATTCCCCCCTTGATATGTTTGCTTCTTCAGATTTCCTTTCTTTGTTTAAGTAATAGTCAACAACAAAGTGGCCAAACTTCTTACAATAACACTGAACCTTCTTCTTGTAAAACTTCTCATATTCGTTATGATATTTCTTCTCATCAGAGTTGGAGGCTTCTGACTTCTAATAACCATCACATTGTCTCTTCTTGGCCTTTGGCCAATTCTTTGCCTCTAGCCAAGGTTACTTTTAATTCTTCTTACCAGAAGACGCCTTCAAAGCCTCCTCTACCTGTCTTTCAGAGGTTTTCTCAGTCAGGCGCAACTCTTGTGCCTATAGAATACTTTGCAGCTCTTCAATTCTCATGGTGCTGAGAGAGTTATCTCAGTACCTTTTTAATGATTACTTGTTTAGAGAGAGTTTCTCCATAAAATTTCATCTCATTTGAGATCAGAATCACTCTAGAGATGTAATTATGTGCCTTTTCATTGATCATCATATTGAGATTCTCGTACTGCTTACGTAGAGACTAAAGCTTCACCTTCTTCACTAATGCATCACCATCATAGCATTGTACCATTGTATCCCACACAACCTTTATCGTCGTCGAATCAACAATTTCTCAAACATATTAGTATCCACACACTAATGGATATAAAACAATGCCTTTTGATCTTTCTTCCTCGTTTCTCTTTGAGCGTTTCTCTGTGCTTCAGTTGCATCTGCTGCAACCGCTGTGTAACTGTCATTGACAATATCAAAAACATCTTGAGTGCCAAACAACACACCCATATGAATCATCCACCGATTCCAATTATTTCCATCAAAGACAGGAAGCTTTACGTTCAAGCTACCATTTTCTTCGTTCGTCTTCTTTCTTGTGCAAATTCACTCAGATCTCACCAACACTTGTGTTTTCCAATCCCTCAAAATCAAAAAATGTGATTCTGTTTTGCTACAGATCTTCAATTCACTATGAATTGAATGAGCAGAATCAATCACACACGCCTTACGTACACTCGTGTTTCACGTTCCTGAATCTGAATCGGAGCTCTAGATACCAATTGTTGGAGCACAAGGTTGAATATGAAGAAGATGATGGAAGCGAGAGAACTTTGTAACTAAATTCAAACTAAAAAATGAATACAAATTTTTTGTTACAAATTGAACTAAGCTTTTGCTTATATACCCAAGTCCAAACTAAAATGCAATTCAAATGCAAAACCAAATTAACTATAAATGCAACATAATCTGAATTTCAATTACACTCTAACAATTGTAAGGGAGTATGGTGATCGTGTCTTCTCTCGAAAAAGGTGATTCTAGGCTCCCCGTCTCTGCCACCGACGCTAAGAGCTTTTGCACATGTGATGTTTGTTGTTAACACATGTCTAGTGCATTTTCTTTAGGAGTAGCTAAATTATCCTCCTTCAGCGAAACATATAGATATAGTGTTGGTGTTCTTCTTGAAACATTGCTCAAACATTCTCATAAGTAGATGGTGCAAGCAATTGTGAGTAGATGATATGTCTGAGGTCTAGGTTAGTTTTACATAAGCCCCGTGGTGGACGCCAATTATGCTCACTTATAGTACAAATGCTTGATAATCCCTAGTGGATAAGGGATGTCAAAGGATTTAGGGTTGTTAGAGTATTGCGAGTTAGCTCACATGAGGTGAGAAGCTACTGTATCATATGTAAATTTGTTTGTTGTTAGGACATGCAAATTCCTATGTAATGTTTGTTGACCAGATAAAATTCCTACAAAAGAGCACATGGTACATATGGAGAAAAGGAGGTTCGAGTGACGTATCCTAGGAAAGGGGACTAAATCCTGAACATAAACGCTTGAACCCATGAAAAGACAACTTTGGAAGGATGAAGGGCCAAGTGTATGACATTCGCCCCGCCTCCTAGATATTTTGCAATTTTACCACTACATGAAGCATTAAGTATGACTTAATCATGAGGCCCATTAAACATAAGGACAATATTATTAAAGTACTCGTAGTCAAGATTTATTGTGAATTGAGATAACATTAAAGTATTGAGACTATTATGTGGATAGATTGATGATCACATCTCTTGGATCATGGATAAAGAATTATCAAGTTTTCACATAGGTATAAATATTAGAAGTAATATTTATACTTATTGACCCACCCTTAGAATATTACATTGAATGTTATGCAAGTATCATACGTTATTCTCAAGGTGATAGTCGTGTATACCACCCTTCAACCTGGATATAAGAAATCCTTAAAGATGAAATATATGAGGATAGTAATGTGAAATCAAATGACATTGATAAGTAACACCATAGTCAAGAATCGAAGTATTCCTAGGAATATTACCATAAAGAGTATAAGATTGAAAGTGCAAACTCTTACTAGTAGTTATTGAAAGTGTACTATAATTTATAACTTCTTCCATTAACGAGACAACAAGTGTTGAAAAAATAATGGAATAAAAATGAGTTGCAACAAAAAAAAACCTCAAAAATAGAGTATATAGGAATTCGATTTTGACAGCGCTAACGAAATAAGGAGGCCTGGAAGAGCAAAACTGACGGTTGAATCACCAAAAATAGAGGTGACTACAATGACATGTGGTTATTTGTGAGAAAAACAAAGGAAGTTAAATAGTGACAATATGGGAAATGTTATTTGAAAAACTTAACGTTAATCCTTACTAAAAGGCGGGTGAAAATTTACCGGCGACTAAATTTACACGGAAGCAAGTCCCAAAGATCAAGAGTTTTGTGATAACATATTTTAAAATAAGATTTTGATCTATTAAAATTGTAATTACAATGATGAAAATAATCTTATAGAAAGTAAAAGTAAATCTATGGACTTTGTTTAATGAACATGAGACTATAATTATAAATTACTATTTATGGTCTAATATTTATAACAATTTTTTTATAACAAGATCATAAGCTATTTCAGACACCTCTTAAACAGCCGTTGTTAACAGTAAAGTAACAAGAAACAATAACACCTCTTAGGACACATATATGTCAAGTTTTAACCACAACATCCAAGAATTGTTGAAAGTGTAATTCATTATGTCAGATTTGATTTAGATTTCATTTAGATTTGATTTAGATCTAGATTTGATTTAGTTCCAAAATATGTATTTTGGGCTTTTATAGTTTGGGCTTTGTCTTGAGATGCAAGCAAACCTAATTCTATAAATAGGGAGTTTCCCTCATTATTTTGTATCAATTACAACACTTTGTAATTTCTCACAGAATTCTGCAGTTGCAGAGTGAGTAATAAGAAGAGAGAAAGTCCCACAGTTTGTGGGCAGCAAGAACACTATTCATCTTCTTCTTCCCTATTTTCTTTCTACTTTTCTGTATAATTGCTGCGAGATAGAAGGAATTCCCATAGATTTTGGTTAATTCCAACATCTGGTATCAGAGCTCCGGTTTAAGAGATTCAAGGGCAAGAAATCGCAAGAACGCGATGGCTACGAATCATCCAAACGGCCATTTTCCAGCAAACCTTCCAATTCTCAAGAAAGATAATTATGAGAATTGGTGCAAGCAAATCAAGGTTGTTTTCTGTTATCAAGATTTGTGGGATCTTGTGAAGGAAGGAATAACAACTCTTGAAGAAGGTGCGACGGATCAAGAAAAGGCTGCATTCAAAGAATTGAAGAAGAAAGATTATAAAGCTCTCTTTATAATCCATCAATGTGTTGATCCAGATAACTTTGAGAAAGTTAGTGATGCAGAAACAGCGAAGGGCGCATGGGAGATTCTAGAAAAATCGTTTGGAGGCGCAGAGAAGGTGAAAGAGGTGAGGTTACAAACTCACAAGAGAACCTATGAGTTGCTTCAGATGGAAGACAACGAAAGTATTGCAGATTTCTTCACAAGAGTTACAAAACTTGTGAATCAAATCAAAGTATGTGGAGAAACACTGACGACGAAAGCAGTTGTCTCAAAGATTTTGAGATCGTTGGCTCCAAAGTTTGATCACGTGGTAGTAGCCATAGAAGAATCAAAAGATTTGTCGAAGGTTACGAAAGAAGAGCTTCAAGGGACGCTTGAATCTCATGAACAAAGAATGGATGAAAGAGCTGCAGGCAAGTCGAAGAATGATGTGGCCCTGCAAGCTCAATCAGCGAAAGATAAGAAGGGTAAAGAAAAGATGGTCGACAAAGGTAGAGGAAGCTACAAAAATTCGACAGGCAGAGGAAATTAGCAAGAGGCGAATTGGTCGAACCATAGAAGGACCCAAAACCAAGGCAACCAAAGAGGTGGTGCTGCAGGTAGAGGAAGAAGTGGTGGTCGAAAGCCTGACAAAAGCCACATTCAGTGTTATAATTCTCACCAGTATGGTCACTATTCGACAAAATGTCCTGAAAGGAAGAATCAAGAAGATGATGCAAAGTTGGCGAAGCATGAAGAAGAAGAAGGTATGATGCTGATGGTTACAACCAGAGATAATGAGAGTTTCAAGGACCAGTGGTACTTGGACTCAGGATGCTCATCACACATGACTGGAAGGAAAGATTGGTTTGTCAACATGAAGCCCTCAATGAAGAACATAGTGAAATTTGCAAATGACAATACTCTAGCAGCTGAAGGTATTGGTGATGTTCTGATTAAGAGGAAGGATGGCAAAAGGTCAGTAATTTCCAATGTTTTGTACATACCAGGCATGAAGAGCAATTTGGTCAGCATAGGGCAGTTGGTCGAAAAGAACTACAAGGTGTTGGTCGAAGACAAGGTGATGAGAGTTGTCGACGCAAGTGGTAGGTTGATCTTGAAGGCTCTAATGTCTCAGAATAGAACCTTCAAGATTGAACTAAATGTGATGGAACACAAGTGTCTTGCAACTGCAGCTAGCAGAGATGAGTGGATATGGCATTATAGGCTTGGGCATCTCAATTTCAAAGACATCAGAGATCTGAAGAGAAAGAACATGGTTTCAGGTTTGCCAGAAATTAACATTCCAGATGAAGTTTGTGAGGAATGTGTGCAGGCAAAGCAACACAAGAATTGCTTCAGTAAGGATGCAGGAAGCAGGTCGAAGGGAATTCTTGATGTTGTCTACTCTGATGTATGTGGTCCAATCCAGGTCGACTCTATGGGAGGTAACAAATACTTTGTCACATTCATAGATGATTTCAGTCGAAAACTATGGACTTACCTGATCAAGAAGAAAAGTGAAGTGATTGAGGTATTTGCCAAGTTCAAATCTATGGTCGAAAGACAAAGTAGTCGTAAGCTCAAGGTTTTGAGAACTGATGGTGGTGGAGAATATGTGTCGAAAGATTTTGACAGACTATGTGAGAAAGAAGGGATTGTGCATGAGGTGGTGCCACCCTACACTCCACAGCAGAATGGAATTGCAGAAAGGAACAATCGAACCATCATGAACATGGTTCAAAGTATGTTGAAGGGCAAACATCTTCCTAAAGAATTATGGGGAGAAGCTGTTTTGACTTCGACATATCTTCTGAACAGGTGTCCGACGAAAAAGCTAAAGGGGATTACGCCAGAAGAATGTTGGTCTGGTGTAAAGCCAAGCTTAAGCCATCTTAAAGTCTTTGGATCGATTGCACATAGGCATGTGCCAGATCAGTTGAGACAAAAGTTAGATGACAAGTCAAGTCAAATGATCCTGGTGGGATATCATTCGACAGGTGGATACAAGTTGTTCGACCCAGTGAACAAGCAGATTGTGATCAGCAGAGACGTGATCATTGATGAGTTTAAGGAGTGGGACTGGACAGAAAATGTCAACAAAGATTCAGTAAGAATCAATTGTGAAGAACCAGCTAGAGAAGCTGAGAGAGAAGTTCGACAAGAAAGTGTCAAAGACCAAGCAGGACCAAGTAGACCTCGTCGAACAAGACAAATGCCAGCAAGGTTGCAGGAATGTGTGATTACATCAGATGATGTTGTCGATGAAGAAGGTGAACTGGTACACTATGCTTTCTATGCAGATGTCGAACCTGTCAATGCAGCTGAGGCATTGAAAGATTCGAACTGGGTGAAAGCAATGAATGAGGAAATAGAATCCATCGAAGTCAACAACACCTGGTCACTTGTCGAATTGCCTGAAGGCAAGAAGGCAATTGATGTGAAGTGGGTTTACAAAGTAAAGTTGAATCCAAAAGGTGAAGTAGTTCGACACAAAGCAAGACTCGTAGCGAAAGGATTTCTTCAGAAGGAAGGAATTGATTATGACGAAGTCTTTGCACCAGTTGCTAGGATCGAAACAATCAGGTTGGTTGTTGGTCTAGCAAATATGAACAATTGGCACACATGTCAGATGGACGTGAAGTGTGCATTCCTGAATGGCCCCTTAGACGAAGAAGTTTATGTTGCACAACCAGTTGGGTTTGTGAAACAAGGCAAAGAGAGAAAGGTGTACAGGCTGCATAAAGCCCTGTATGGACTTAAGCAAGCTCCAAGAGCTTGGAATAAGAAAATCGACAGCTTCTTAAGGGAGAAGGAATTTGTGAAGTGCACAACTGAGCATGGAGTATATGTAAGAAGAAGCAATGGCGAATTGCTTATACTATGTCTCTATGTCGATGATCTGTTGATAACAGGAAGTTGCAAGAAGGAGATCGAAGATTTCAAACAAGACCTGAGTGAAGAGTTTGAAGTGTCAGACTTGGGAAATCTCTCATATTTCCTTGGCATCGAATTCTACAAGACTAGTAGAGGTTTGATGATGAACCAAAGAAGATATGTAGGCGAAATACTCAAGAGATTTGAGATGCAAGATTGCAACTCAGCTTCGACTCCAGCTGAGACCAGACTGCAACTGTCGAAGGATCAAGGCGAAGACAATGTCGACCCAACCCAATATAGAAGACTTATTGGGTCACTTAGATACCTTTGTCACACAAGGCCTGACTTAGCATACAGTGTTGGTATGGTAAGTAGATTCATACAGAAGCCAAAGGTATCACACCTAACAGCGACGAAGAGGATACTGAGGTATCTGAAAGGGACTCTCGACTATGGCATTTTATTTCCTGCAGCTGATGAAGGGAAAGAATGCAAGTTAGTGGGATACATCGACTCTAGTTGGTGTAGTGATACAGAGGATAGAAAATCCACAGCTGGATATGTGTTTATGTTAGGTGGTGCACCAGTTGCTTGGAGTTCGAGAAAGGAGCCAGTAGTGGCATTGTCATCATACGAAGCAGAATACATAGCTGCTTCTCTTTGTGCATGTCAAGCAACTTGGATGGTGAACTTGGTCAAAGAGATTACAGGGAAGGGTCATGGAGCAATTACCATGAAGATCGACAGCATGTCAGCTATCAATTTGGCGAAGAATCCAATAGCTCACGGTCGAAGCAAGCACATCGAAATGAGGTTCCATTATCTTCGAGAGCAGGTAGCAGAAGGGAAGATGAATTTGGAACACTGCAGAACTGAGAATTAGATTGCAGATATCATGACGAAGGGAGTGCAGGTCGAAGCCTTCAGAAGACTTAGAGCCATGATGAACGTAGACAGCTTAGACACAATGAATTAGGTGGTGTGTTGAAAGTGTAATTCATTATGTCAGATTTGATTTAGATTTCATTTAGATTTGATTTAGATCTAGATTTGATTTAGTTCCAAAATATGTATTTTGGGCTTTTATAGTTTGGGCTTTGTCTTGAGATGCAAGCAAACCTAATTCTATAAATAGGGAGTTTCCCTCATTATTTTGTATCAATTACAACACTTTGTAATTTCTCACAGAATTCTGCAGTTGCAGAGTGAGTAATAAGAAGAGAGAAAGTCCCACAGTTTGTGGGCAGCAAGAACACTATTCATCTTCTTCTTCCCTATTTTCTTTCTACTTTTCTGTATAATTGCTGCGAGATAGAAGGAATTCCCATAGCTTTTGGTTAATTCCAACAAGAATAAGCAATCCAAAAACAAATGCTGATTACAATTCAAGTAACTAACTCTTAAAAGTTCTATGAATGGTATTGCAAATATACCAATTTCCAAAATAGCAGACTTGTAAAGTATCTATTCCCTGAGACACTAACTACATTTTAACAACATGATGAAGCTAGCATAAAGAATGTACAATTCAAAATGGTAAGTAAATCAAACATCTTCAGGAGCAGCCAAGTTCGGGTCTTCACCAGGCACCAATATCTTCAACCTATGTAATCAAAATGCAAAATAACTATGTTATGTAGCAGAATTTGAACTAAACTGTTATTTTCTACATTCTGTGGCCACCCATATTAATAACTTGAGCGACAAGAAAGATAAACTAAAACCTACAGATTATGCTTAATTAATTGATTACCTTGCAAGGATAAACTTTCCTTCTTTATACCCATGAATGTCGGCGTAAGAAAAATCCTAAATCAAAATAGAATATAAAATCAAGGGTATAAGTATGGTATGTGGCTGACTGAACAAAACTATTATTTTCTGCGGAATGACAACGCGGCCAGCTGTATTAATAACTTGAGCGACAAGAAAGATAACGTAAAACCTACCGACTATGCTTAAGCATGTTCCTAGTTAATTGATTACCTTAAGAGTATAAACTTGGACCTCTGATTCTCAAGAACGGCCGGCCTTACAAATTTCCATCCAAGAAGGTGCTCGCATTTAACGCAGAATATTTTGACGATAGTAGAATGCGATCCTGGGACTGGGACTTCTCTCTCCCCGTCTGAAACATTCACACTGTGATAATATGGATTAGCAAGATGTTATTTGAAGGAATCAACGTAGACAGCAATGGAAGTGAAGTGAGAGGGTGAAAGAAATCTTACACTTTATCAAAAAGATAAGCCCGCCCAAAATAAGGGCATTCGAACTTCTATGAGAAAACAAGGGTTAGATTGTCAGCAGCAGGCTATGATTTTGCAAAAACCAGAAGTTTGAGGGAAGGAAAATTGACAACCGTTGAAAGGAGATGATTAACAAGGGCTAAAGGTGTGTGGCAATGGTTGCAGCTGTTGTTGGTTGCAGAATAGGGCAAGTAAGCAAAAATATTTATTTTCGGAAGAATTCCCTCCGGGATTTATATCGTATCCACAGAGATCGGTTCGAGGGAAAGAATGCCGTTCGACAATCTCTCACGTTAATGAGTTTGGATTAAATGGTTTCAAACAAGAAAATAGAAAAGTAAATATTAAAACATAAACAGAATACATTCTTTGAAGAGAAGAAACCTATCAAGCATGAATATACACTACTCAGAACAAACGTAAACCTATCGATCGGTCGCATTCAACATACAATACTCATCAAAATCATCACGTATCGCTCACAACAAAGGTTATGTCTAACGCACAGTTGAGAGAGCAACCGTATTACTCTCGTCGACGCTCTCGCGCACGACGTCTCGAAACACGGAAGACATTAAGTTCCGACACCATAAAGATTATTATCTAAATCTATCTCTAGAGTCTAGACAATAGATATCCCTCCCTAATCAAGATTAATGATGGTTATCTCTAACACAACACAAATCCAAACATCAATGCAAAAAGATCAAGGAAAACATCGATAATGATTTGTAAAGCATATATATTATACAACCATGATCAATACATGTACATAGGTTTAGAGTAACAATACAAACATAACCCACAAAATAGAGAAATACATAGAGAAGAAATGGAGAAAAACCAAACATCTCAAAAGTTGTCGGCTCCGATTGATGAAGGATTCGACTCCGGATCATCCTAATTCATGCTCCAATGTGTTTTCTAGCCTAATTACACTCAAAAAATGCTATTGGATGGATTTGGAACTAAAAATATCAAACCCATGACTAAAAAATGATGAAAAATGGCTTAAATGGGCAATTCTGCTTTTCCAGGTTCGCCTAGCGAGTCCCCGTTCGCTAGGCGAACGTAAACCGCCTTTCTGTTGAGTTTTTTCACGATTCTGGAACTTTTCGTTCGCCCCGGTTCGCCTAGCGAACAAGCTAGCGAGTGTTCGCTACGGGGGCTCGCCTAGCGAGCATGACAGAAAACCAGAATTTGTTTTCTTCATAACTCTTGAACCGTAACTCCGATTGACGCACGGTTTGAAGCGTTGGAAAGCTTATTCAATGCTCTTTATGAATATGGAAACATCCCATTGCTGGAACACCTACAAAAATAAATGAAAATCGATTAAACTCAATGATATTTACACGGTAACGCACTATACACACGAAAACGTAAAGTAAACGTATTTACACATAAAATGGGGTTTATTCGCACGATATTTACCACAAAGCATTGATAAGTGCAACAAAACATATATACAAAAATAGGTACAATTTGCACTTATCAAACTCTCCCCAACTTACCTACTTGTTTGTCCACAAACAAAAATCAAACAAACTTGAAAATGCGCAAGAAATAACCAAAGAATGACGAATCAACAGGTTTTGAAAAACGAAAACGAATGAATGGTTCAAATGAAAACGGTACACACAAAAAGTAAATACTTACCACTAAACTGCAACGATAACATAGTCACGAAACAAAAGCAAAGTACACAAGTCATGCCAAAAATTCTAAAACAACACAAGTTCAAATGTGAATCACACCTAGCAAAAACAATCATCGGTAGATGAAAAACACAAAATGAGGCTCTTTCACTCACACAACAATCTTGCAAACAAAAGACTAAATTATGCATACATCCACAAATTCACATTGAAAATACAAAGGCAAGAATCACAAGGGCTTTTCAAGGTTGTAGCGTGGTCGGGTAAACAAACAAGGGGCAATTTCTAAAGGTAATTGAAACAAAAACTTGCCTAAACCTAAGGGAGTGAAAACTCACAAAGATTCACACACAAAATTTCAACCAACTTCTTCCACAATCCCAAGTGCTACACAACACACAATACTTATTTAGCACAATTATTGAAACTCTTTTTGTTTCCTTTTTCAAGGATTTTTCTTTTTCTTCCTTTTTTCTTTCTTTTTCTCTTTTCTTTTCTTTGTCATATTTTTCTCTTTTATTTTTCTTTTTCAATCCTCATAGAATCCAACCAATGAGTATACAATCATCCTCTCCCCAACTTGAATTCAACCGCACCATCATGTGAATACTCCATACTTTCTAAGGCAAGGAAAAAATTCATACAACAACACAAAAAGTTGAGGGCTCAAGTAAAAACAACAATCAAGATCCACACAAAAATATGAATTTGACACCCATAGACAAGCATCAAGCTCAAACAACATGGATAATGACCAAAGGCTCAAAGGGGTTACAAATGATCACACACTCACAAGGTGAATTGACTATTTGGCTAAGGTGGTTGTGCTCAAAATGAAACAATTGCCTTGATCCTTTTCATGCATTCATATAATCAACACAAACAAAAGATTCAACATAATAAAATCCAGTAAAACAAGAATGTCGGTACTCCAAGCATATATGAACAATGGAAAGCCACCTCACAAAAAGGGTAGGAACTAAAGTGATTCACAATAAGAACAAGTATACAAAAGAATGGATGGCATGGAAGTTTGTAAAATGCCTAAGTATCATGAATATGCTAAAGTTCAGAAAGCGATAAATACATACCTCGGACGTGTACAAAACTTAACAAAATCATTAACATACATCCGCAAGTTGAAACGAACCAACTTGGAAAATCACAACAGCATCCTCAAGTAAGTCAATCAAAATCTGTGAGCAAACAACAACCAAAATCTTAGCAGCCTTCGCCTAGCGAAGGAATCATTCGCGACGCGAGCCTTCGCTACATCCTTCGCCCCAGCGAAGTTTGGGTGTTTTCAAAAGTGAAAGTTTCTGCCACCCCCTCGCTGGCACCTTCGCCTCGCGAACACATCAGCGAGCATTCGCTGGCACCTTCGCCCAGCGAATTTACCCAGTTTTCCTACTGAAGGTTTTTGCATACTTTCTGCCACTCCCTCGCTGGCACCTTCGCCAACGTTCGCGAGGCGAACCTTCGCTGGTGACTTCGCCAGAACTCGCTTAGCGAGAACAAGAATTATTAATATAAACAAACGAAAAGAAAGGGAGAATTTTCATTAAACAAGTTGTAAAGTGAAGATTTGAGAAGTTTACGAAAAATCCGAGTACAACTTGTTTAATGAAAGTTCACCACACAACCAAAGAAAATAATACAACATGCTTGTTTTACGTCGTAAGCTCGACGCCTTTACATTGCTTAGCTAGCAAACTCACTTCCTTCATGCCATAGTGATGCCTCACCGCGCAAAACTAAAGTAAGTGTCCTAACCAAACATATGAACAAACGGTTACGGGAACAAAATGTATACAACACTTGAACAAACATAATGAAAATAGACAATATATACGATATATACAAAACTCAAAAACAAAGAAACTATCGCAATGCGATTCAATATCAAAACCAATCCCCGGCAACGGCGCCATTTTGTTGGTTGCAGAATAGGGCAAGCAAGCAAAAATATTTATTTTCGGAAGAATTCCCTCCGGGATTTATATCGTATCCACAGAGATCGGTTCGAGGGAAAGAATGCCGTTCGACAATCTCTCACGTTAATGAGTTTGGATTAAATGGTTTCAAACAAGAAAATAGAAAAGTAAATATTAAAACATAAACAGAATACATTCTTTGAAGAGAAGAAACCTATCAAGCATGAATATACACTACTCAGAACAAACGTAAACCTATCGATCGGTCGCATTCAACATACAATACTCATCAAAATCATCACGTATCGCTCACAACAAAGGTTATGTCTAACGCACAGTTGAGAGAGCAACCGTATTACTCTCGTCGACGCTCTCGCGCACGACGCCTCGAAACACGGAAGACATTAAGTTCCGACACCATAAAGATTATTATCTAAATCTATCTCTAGAGTCTAGACAATAGATATCCCTCCCTAATCAAGATTAATGATGGTTATCTCTAACACAACACAAATCCAAACATCAATGCAAAAAGATCAAGGAAAACATCGATAATGATTTGTAAAGCATATATATTATACAACCATGATCAATACATGTACATAGGTTTAGAGTAACAATACAAACATAACCCACAAAATAGAGAAATACATAGAGAAGAAATGGAGAAAAACCAAACATCTCAAAAGTTGTCGGCTCCGATTGATGAAGGATTCGACTCCGGATCATCCTAATTCATGCTCCAATGTGTTTTCTAGCCTAATTACACTCAAAAAATGCTATTGGATGGATTTGGAACTAAAAATATCAAACCCATGACTAAAAAATGATGAAAAATGGCTTAAATGGGCAATTCTGCTTTTCCAGGTTCGCCTAGCGAGTCCCCGTTCGCTAGGCGAACGTAAACCGCCTTTCTGTTGAGTTTTTTCACGATTCTGGAACTTTTCGTTCGCCCCGGTTCGCCTAGCGAACAAGCTAGCGAGTGTTCGCTACGGGGGCTCGCCTAGCGAGCATGACAGAAAACCAGAATTTGTTTTCTTCATAACTCTTGAACCGTAACTCCGATTGGCGCACGGTTTGAAGCGTTGGAAAGCTTATTCAATGCTCTTTATGAATATGGAAACATCCCATTGCTGGAACACCTACAAAAATAAATGAAAATCGATTAAACTCAATGATATTTACACGGTAACGCACTATACACACGAAAACGTAAAGTAAACGTATTTACACATAAAATGGGGTTTATTCGCACGATATTTACCACAAAGCATTGATAAGTGCAACAAAACATATATACAAAAATAGGTACAATTTGCACTTATCAAACTCTCCCCAACTTACCTACTTGTTTGTCCACAAACAAAAATCAAACAAACTTGAAAATGCGCAAGAAATAACCAAAGAATGACGAATCAACAGGTTTTGAAAAACGAAAACGAATGAATGGTTCAAATGAAAACGGTACACACAAAAAGTAAATACTTACCACTAAACTGCAACGATAACATAGTCACGAAACAAAAGCAAAGTACACAAGTCATGCCAAAAATTCTAAAACAACACAAGTTCAAATGTGAATCACACCTAGCAAAAACAATCATCGGTAGATGAAAAACACAAAATGAGGTTCTTTCACTCACACAACAATCTTGCAAACAAAAGACTAAATTATGCATACATCCACAAATTCACATTGAAAATACAAAGGCAAGAATCACAAGGGCTTTTCAAGGTTGTAGCGTGGTCGGGTAAACAAACAAGGGGCAATTTCTAAAGGTAATTGAAACAAAAACTTGCCTAAACCTAAGGGGCAAGTTTCCTTCCAAAACCATGAACTAAGAATCCACATTAACTCTAACAAGACCACTCTTAGCAAAGTTGACCGAAAGACCTGATGCAAGCTCGAATCCTTGCATAATGGTCTTAAATAAACCACATATTGTCAATCGTACTCTAATCCAAAAAAGAGTGTCATTTGTATACTAAAGATGAGAGATGACAAGGTTAGAGGTACCAACCCTAATACTAGAATAAAGTTTAAGATCCACTACCTTTCTAAATAAACCACTCAAACCCTCAACCACTAACATAAACAAAAAAGATACTAAAGGGTTACCCTGCTTTAGCCCTCTCTGAAACTAATCTCACCAGTCGGAAACCCATTAACTAACACATCAAGATTACCATCAAACACACATTCTCTCACCTAAGATCTCCATAGAAATCAAACTCACCAAACATATAGTCCAGAAAACACAAACTTACTAAATCATAAGCTTTCTCAAAATCCATCTTGAAAATAAGACTGAATTTTTCATTTTTTATCCATGTCCACCAACTCATCAACAAAAACCACCCTATCAACCAAGAGCCCCCCTTGGCGAATGTTGATTAATTAAAAGATACCAACTTATCCATCAGAATATCTAGTCTCGATGCCAACACTTTGGTAACAATCTTATAAAGAAAAATTTTCTGGACTGGGCAGGCGCTTGGCCCCCAGGAGGGCAAGACCCAACCCAGTCCAGCTCTTGGCCAGACCCAATAGCTAAAAACTAGCCGCTGGGCAGGAACTAGCCGTTGGGCAGAAACTAGCCGTTGGGCAGGAACAAGTTGTTGGACAGAAACTAGTCGTTGGGCATGTTCCCCTCACTCGCTTGGCGGTTCATGCGATCAACTATTTCCCCGGATCTCTCGGAATCATTTGGACCAGGTCAAAGGGTCACGCGCCTGACCCTTTACCTGGCAGTTTCCCATTGGCCGACCAAACAGTTCGGCCACATGGGAGACCTTGGCCCCACGCTGGGGGTTACTTCTATAAATACCCTCTCACTTGAGAGGGGAAGGTTTGATCACTATTCAATACTTGAAATCTTACCTTTGTACTTGCTTTCTCTCTTTGTCCAAACACTTACTTTGGCATAGGAGTACCTTGCAGGTACAACCCCCTTTTCTCCCCTACAAGCATCCTCATTTGTCATACGCAAAGGCCACGACGATCCAGTCTGATCACCTCCGATCAGTGGTCCCGTCTGTGGGAATCTAGCTTCCCCGTCTTTTTTATTCAAGATCCCGTCTTTTTCACCTAAAAGACCAAAGATCTCTCCAAACTCTTTTTGATCATCATGGCCTCTAACAGGAACGACGATGCCCGTCAAGAGCCCGTCCTCGCCGTTATCACTGATACCGTCGACCACCTCGTCTCCGGAGCTGCCTTCCCGGAGACAGATCATCGGGATGGGAAAACCGCCTCTCCTACCCCCGATGACGTGAAGCCGCGTGCACAAGCCGCTGGTCCCATTTTGAGCCTATAAATGTCCCTCAAAATGAGGACCCGAGCACTGCCGCCCTAATTTCCTCCCTCAACAGGTCTAACTTCCTGATCTTCCAGTAGGGCGAGAAGATCGGCATGCTCGAACACGCCCTCCAAGAGCAGCGTCCCTCGCAGAAGCCCAGCAGTCCTTCTCCACGACCATTGTCTCCTCCTCCTCAGAAGCGCAGGTGAGACAGGTCCAGAAGCCTCTATCTCGAACGAAGACGTTCCAGATCGGAGGAACCTGACTCAGCACTCGCTAGACGACGACACTGATCTCCCCAGCAGAAATCCAGACGCTCTCCCACTCCGAAGAGGAACAGACCTTCGAGGAGCCATCGCGAGCATCGCAAATCACACAGACACTCTCACCGCCGCAGCAGAAGTCGCGGGCGTAGCGACCCCCCCTGCCGGTCGTCTAGCACAAGGGATGACGACGATGTTCATGGAGCCTTGTCCCAGAAGATCATGGACATGCGCATTCCTCGCGGATTGGAGAAACCACCTCCCTTGGCCACTTACGATGGGACCACGGACCCAGGGGAGCATATAGAGAACATCGAGGCCATGCTCCACTACCATAACGTAAGCGGGGCCATCAAATGCCGGTTGTTCCCCATCACTCTCAGGAAGGGGGCCATGGCCTGGTTCAAGTGGCTTCCCCGGGGTTCGGTCACATCCTGGAAAGATTTAAAGAGCCAGTTTGCCTGCCATTTTACTGCCTCCCGGCGTCATCCCAAGTCGGAGGCCACATTAGAAGCCATCATGCAGGGCAGGGACGAGCCACTGCATGCATATATTGAGCGGTTCAACAAGGAGGCTATTGAGGTCCGCACGACGAATTATATGAAGAAGTACCTCCTCGAAAAGGGGTTGAGACCAAAGAGAGAATTCCGCAAGGCGGTGGGCATAGAGCCTCCCAGCAACCTGGCCGAGTTGCTCTATAAAGTTCAATCGTATATACAATACGAGGAGAAAGAGGCAGCCTATAAAGCCCGGGACTCTAGGGATCAAGAGATTTCCTGGGCGACAAAAAAAGAAAAAGATGAATCAGAGGCCCCCAGACGCGACAAGGAGACGAGATGATCGTCCTCGGGAAGGCAAGGGACCTGTTGGTCGTTTCACGGAGTATACCCAGTTGACGGCTCCCCATGTGCGCATTCTCTTAGAATGCATCAACGCGGAGTTTAAGCAGGGAGGTGTCTGGTTCCCCAAACTAACGTCGTCCAAGGGCAACACGGACAAAAGTAAATATTGTCGTTTCCACCGCAGCTATGGCCACGTGATTAAAGACTGCGTGCACCTGAAAGACGCCATTGAAATCCTCATCAAGGAGGGCCACCTAAAGCAATATAAGAAGAAGGGTGAGTCCTCTCGACGAGAGACGTCTGAGGCCAAGAAGGAAGCAAAATCTTCGCCACCTAGTCCTCCTCCTCAGTTCGCTATGTCCATTACACGGCCAGAGGATTTCATCATCCCCGACCATATGGAGGATCTTCCTCAGATATCCGCACACAACACGTGGGAGACCTTTCCAACGGCCATGGTTATCTCATATGGGGGATACAGCGAACTCACGGTGGGGTCAGTCAAGAGAAAGTTTGACCGACTCATCGACTGCAGTCCTGATCAGCTGTCCACACTCGAGAAGGTTCGGGGGTGGTCCCAGCTAATTACTTTCTACCGGGAGGAGCTGCCTGGGGGCTCCCCGAACTCACACATTCCTTTGCTCAACAGAGCGAGACTTGCCAACACCGATGTCTGACGGATCCTGGTCGACCAGGGCAGCTCCGTGGACATCATATACACTGGTCTGTTTAGAGCCTTGAAGCTGGATCAGAAGAACTTGTCGTCATATGTAGGGTTTAACCTGCAAGGATTCAACGGGGCGACAGCCAGACCTTGGGGGTACGTGGAGCTCCTGGTCACCTTCGGGAAGAGGAGGCGTCGAAGTCGATCAAGACTCAGTTTCTGGTAATCGATTTCCCTTCGTTGTACCAATGCATCCTTGGCAGACCAACCTTGGCGGAGCTGATCGCTGTTCCTTCAACCGTTCATCTCAAGATGAAGTACTATACGGAGAAGGGCCATATCGCAACTTTGCACGAGGACATAGAAGCTGCAAGAAGGTGATTTGAAGCAGCTACCCGAGGCCAAAACTCGATTGGTACAGCACCCAAGGCCACCAAGCGGGCACGAGAGGACGACCAACCCAGCGAAGAGAGCCAGACTCACAAAAAGTCGACTTTCCCCGTGCACATCATCGACCTCGACAGCCAGATTTTTGAAGAGGGCGTGGACGGTGGTGAAAGCACGTCGGAAGGGGCAGGCAGTTCCTCTGCAATGACCCTCATGCGCTCTGTTCCAGATGGGGAGTTCAAGGTCATCACCTTCGGAGCCAACCCGAGCAGAGGAGTGAAGATAGGTGCGGGGTTGCCCGACGAGGTAAAGCGGCAGCTGAAGACATGTCTCGAGGCCAATGTTGATCTGTTTGCATGGAGTGTCGCGGACATGCCTGGCCTGGACCCTGAGACCGCATGCCACCAATTGTCCATTGACCCAGCTGCTCGAGCCATCGCACAACGCAGGTGCAAGCAATCCGATGAGAAGGCACGGGCTGCCGAAAAACTTGTACAAGATCTCTTAGAGGCAAAATTTATCTCGGAGGCCAGGTATACAACCTGGCTATCCAACATTGTATTTGTCAAGAGACATAGTGGAAAATGGCGCATGTGCTTTAATTATACTAATCTCAAACGGGCTTGCCCGAAAGATGCTTATCCTCTGCCCAGCATAGATAAGCTCGTAGATAATTCTACAGGGTTCAAGCTCTTGTTCTTCATGGACGCCTATTCGGGCTACAATCAAATCCATATGGCCGAAAAGGACAAGAAGTACACTGCGTTCATGACCTCGTCGGGGAACTATTACTACAATGTAATGCCCTTTGGTCTAAAAAATGTTGGGGCCACATACCAGCGCATGATGAATAAAATCTTCCGATCATAAATTAGAGACATGCTCGAAGTTTACATGAACGATATGTTCGTGAAATCCCAAGAGGAATCCGACCACACAACCCATTTGGAAAAGGTCTTCGACTAGGCAAGAAAGTGCAAAATGCGTTTTAATCTAGAAAAGTGCACCTTTGGCGTCAGGGCAGGGAAGTTCCTTGGGTTCTACCTCACCTAGAGGGGGATTGAGGCGAGCATTCGTGGAATTTCCCATACCCAGGTCGAAGAAGTCCATACAGTCCCTCAACGGGATGCTCGCCTCATTTTCTCGCTTCGTGGCCAAGTCTGCCCAGCATGCCCTGCCATTCTTTAAACTTCTCAGAAAGGTGGCCACATTCGAATGGACAGAGGAATGCGAGCAGGCCCTGACCCACCTTAAGCGAGCCTTGTCCGAACCCCCCGTGCTGTCACGACTAGAGTGCAGGGAGAACTTGTACCTGTATCTCTTCGTCACCAGCGAAGCCATTAGCGCTGCACTCATTCACGAGATAATAGACAGGAAAAGCCCATCTATTTCACGAGCAAGGCCCTACAAGGGCCAGAAATCATATACGCGCAAATAGAAAAAGTCGCTCTCGCCATTGTCATCGCCGCGAGAAGGCTCAGACATTACTTCCTGGCCCACACCATAGTAGTGCGCACGGACCAACCCATAAGGCAGTTTCTTTGTCGACCGGACATGGCCGGCAGAATGCTTAAATGGTCCATGGAGTTATCAGAATTCGACATCCACTACGATGGCAAGAAGGCCCTCAAGGCGTAAGTCCTGGATGACTTTGTGGCGGAGATGTCACCGCCATCGTCCCCACCAAGCAGAACGCATAGATGGACCATCTACGTGGACGGGACATCCATTCCCACAGGTAGCGGCGCAAGCATCATCCTCGAGAACGAGGAGGGAATACTAATCAAAGTGTCTTTAGTTCTATCCTTCCCTACGTTTAACAACCAAGCCGAGTACGAGGCCTTCCTCGCAGGGTTACGGCTGGTCAAAGACTTGGGCACCAATGAGGTAAAGATTTTCACCGATTCCTAGTTTGTAGCATCTCAAGTTCGAGGAGAGTATCAGGCAAAAAATGACCAGCTGGTCGAATATCTGACGTTGGTAATAGACAGAATTACCAAGTTCGACGCGTGGGAAGTCTAGCACATCCCTCGCAAACGAAACACGCGGTCAGACGTCTTGTCAAAACTAGCTAGCACCAGAAAGAGAGGCGGCAAAAAATCTGTCGTACAAGAGATACTCACTCGACTAAGTATTGAAAAGCCATTAGAACTGCTCGACGTTAACGCCATTGGAGACAGCCACTGCTGGATGGCCCTTGTATACAATTACCTCACTATAGGGGAACTGCCCGAGGACAGCAAGGAGACCAGCGTGACTAAACGAAGAGCCTGCTCATACATGTTGATCGATGACAAACTCTATCGACGAGGATTCTCCATCCCCCTCGTGAAATGTGTCAAGGAGGGTAAGCTGGCCGCGAATTGGGAAGGACCCTATAGGGTCAAGTCCAAAACAGGCACTGAAGCCTACTACCTAGAAACTCTGGACGGAGAACCATTTGCTCGACCATGGAACGCTGGAAAGCTCAAACAATATTATAGTTAGGACCAACCACGAGGTCGGACTAACTGCTGACGATATCACCCCTAACGGGGAGACGGCTCGGCCATAGGACCGTGTCGCGGTGCAAGCACGATCCATTTTACAGCGTCGACCAGTTTCTGCTTATAGGACGAGCAGACTCTGCGCACAATGGGGATACCTCAATCGAGCTCTGCCGTTGCCGCACCAATAAGGCAGGACACCCAGCTCGCAATGGGAATAGTCCAAGCCTATGGGATTAGTACCTCAACCGATATCCTAGTCTCGTCACCAGCGACACTGCTTCGCCTCCTCGATAAGTCTCCCAAACTGTCGAGCATAATAAAAACAAGTTGAGCAAACGTCCACTCTTAACATTCAAACAATAAAATCATGCACAAATAAATGCGACAAGACAATACCAAACAAATATTTATAGAACTTCGACCAAGAGGCCGGAATAAGTCAGCAGTACATGAAAATGGCAGTGCTCGACAAAATATTACATAACAAAGGCATGCAGGCCCACAAAATACAAGTACAAACTTCAAAAATCAAACTAAACTGCCTCATCGGGAACCTCCGGGGGAACCACCTCGCCATTGACGACCACGTTGAGAACGCTTATTCTCTCGGTTAGCAGTTGGATGTCAGAGTTGACGGCCTTCAACTGCTCCAAAGCAGTGTTGAAACCAGATTGAGTTTCCCCCAAATTATCCTCCCCAAGAAAATGGATACTCTCGATCAGGTCCCTTCGCGTCTTCAGAGCCTTCTCATCGTCGGTCTCATCCTGACCAACCGCCGACGATCCTTCCAGCTCAACTATCCTCGCCTTTAAACGGGCATTCTCCTCGTTGACCTGGGTCACCTCCCCGTGCATATTAGTAACTTCCTTCTGAAGCTCTATCTTGGCCTCCAAATTGCCTTGCAGCTTCTTCAGGTCGTTGTATATTTCTGCGTTCTCTAGCTCCAGGTCGTTGATCTTGATCTTCGCCTTCTTGAGGTCGGCAAGTGAAACCATCTCTGCATCCCCCAGGGCCAGCGCCGCCTCTAATACCCTGATCATAGCCGCCGCATCTTGGTAGAGAAGCTTCCTCCACACTTGAGGATCGGCTGACAAGATAGCTGACGCATCAAGCTCTGGGACGACGATGGAACTTTCCCCGTCAAACATTCTCCCCTGAAGATAACATGGGGGCAGCACAAACTTCCCCCGAGTAAAACCACCCGAGCAACCCACAGGTGAGGGGCCAACGTCATCCTGTTTCCTCTTGTGGGATGTGTCAGGAGTAGGAGGCGTAGAGGTCATCCCCGGAGTGGCACCAGCACCGGTCACGAACTTCTCCAACGTCACCTGCTGCTTGGCCGCACCAGCCTTTGTCATGGGAGGCACCTTCTTCTAGTTTTTGGCCTCTTGGGACCTCATCAGGCGTTCCCTTATATCTGCCATTTTCCCTACGAACATAAAAAAAAAAGGTCAGCACAATTAGACAAGAATTAACAAACACGGGTACAAGAGCAAGTTATACCGAGGAGCTGGAACGCAACATCGTCATTTTCACATTCAAGAAGGGCCTTAGTGTTGATATAGCGAGCTGCTCGAGCAGGCTCTTCGTCCTCCCCGAGCAACTCCATGTCGTCCCTGTCCACCACATAGGCCGGACTGAAAGTATCCACGTAGGCGTGTAGAACCCGATAGGATTCCTTGTCCTCCTCACAGAGCAGCTCGTGCTTGACAAGGAACTGGTAGGTCCTATACCTGGAATGGGCGTACACCCACTCCCAAGGGAACTTGGACACCAGCTTCTCCACTTGCTGGCCATCAATGTCCACGATTTCGAGCATGGAGATGGACTACTTAGCCGCTACAGAAACAATCTTTACGACGAGGAACCTGTCCTTGAAATGCCGGACAGATTCTGAATACGGCTAGAAGAGCCTGCTCTGCTGCTTAAAGGACACCAAACTTTGCTTCGGGCCTGCCGTGTTCCATTGGAGTTGGAAAATACAGAAAAATAGGTTCATGGTCGCCCCGACGTTTAGGTAGCGACACACTAGCTCGAAAGCACGAATAAATGCCACTGCGTTTGGATGGAGCTGGGCGGGGCACAATTCCAAGGGGCGGAAGATGACCTCCTGAAAGTCGGTGAAGGGCAGACGGAACTTAGCCTCCACAAAGGCAAACTCATACACGGGGAATCGCATCCCCGGATATATCGAGCAGATCCGATCGTTCTCTGTCGGGCAGATAGCCCTCCAATGCATCGACGCACCCTCAGCCCGGTCCTCTAGATAGGGAAACTCCCGGGCTTCCTCCTCTGTAAACCTCGACCTCGTCAACAAGGGTTCCTAGGCAATCCATGACAAGTCCCCCTCAGCTACGTGGACATTGGCATAATCCACGGGCTGCTCATCCTCCTCATGCGCAGCCTCAACGTCGGGCACGTCTCCTTTACGTTGGTCAGCCATTTCACTTGAAAAGTAGAGGAAGAAAAAGTGAATTCAACGGCTAAGATCAAATCCACGCTTCCACCACTAGTCAAGTGAAAGGGCGAGGAAGAAGTCGAGGATAACCTCGAGCCTATGCCGACCACGATAGAATATGAGGACTTCGCTTCCCCCTACGACGGGGACAAGTCCCCGCAACCTTACGAAGACTCAGGCTCGCTCGACAAAATAGGCTTGTCGCGCGAAACCCAAAGTTCCATGTCGAACAGGCCTAATGCCCAACTACAAACCTAAAACTAATCCTAACTAGGATCTAGAAAGATCTACACAAGCTTATGCAGTAATCACAAACATTCATCCCATGTTCATCCTGTTCTTCATGAATTTTCCAGAAATTCACGTGTTCATCAAAGAACACATGAACGTTTAACCGGAAAATGTATGCGTCCCCAGAAAGTTCATATAATTTTCCAGAAAGGAATAACACCTGGGGATTTGCAGAAAGGGATGAAGAACTTACTTGTTAAGTCAAAGGTAGAAGATGAAGATCACGAACTGAGCGTTGAAAGTCGATGGCGGCGAAAAACTCCGGCGAGAAAGCGAGTTGTAGAGAAAAGAGGTTTAGGGAGACGAATTTGAGTGAAGTGTTCAAATGAATCCTCTTCCCCCCCCCCCTTTTATAGCACTTCCTTGCTTGGGAAACGCAAAGGCCATCATAACCTAGGCGCCTCTAGGCCTGACAGGAATTGAATGCTCCACCACGTGTTAGAAGGGGAATCTTCGCTTGGCATTCCCAAAGCTAGACGTTACACTCACAAGTCTTCTACTATCCCGCGAGCACACCTTCCTCGACAGTTCGCGCAACTCACGCCCTCGTCAAGGCTCCTCGACATTAAAAATGCCTTTTCAACGGACACGCTTCCTAAACCTGGTCGACATAAAAACGCCCTTTCTGCGAGCGTACTCCTCGCCCGCTAAAGGTTGGTTGGGCTAGTTAAAACAGCGATGTCGGCCACCTCAGTGTTAGCAAAGGTGAGGGACATGTCCCCGAACGCTATCGCTCAAAGGTAACTGTCCATATGGCTATCTCAAGTCATCACTCTTCCTAAGAGCAAAGACTTGGGGTGCTCCTGTTCTGGACTGGGCGGGCGCTTGGCCCCTAGTAGGGCAAGGCCCAACATAGTCCAGCTCTTGGCCAGGCCCAATAGCTAGAAACTAGCTGCTGGGCAGGAACTAGCCGTTGGGCAGAAACTAGCAGTTGGGCAAGAACTAGTTGTTGGGCAGAAACTAGTCGTTGGGCATGTCCCCCTCACTCGCTTGGCGGTTCACGCGACCAATTGTTTCCCCGGATCTCACGAAATCAGTTGGACCAGGTCAAAGAGTCACGCGCCTGACCCTCTACCTGGCAGTTTCCCATTGGCCGACCAGACATTTTGGCCATATGGGAGACCTTGGCCCCGCGCTGGGGGTAACTTCTATAAATACCCTCTCATGTGAGAGGGGCAGGTTTGATCACTATTCAATACTTGAAATCTTACCTTTGTACTTGCTTTCTCTCTTTGTTCAAACACTTACTTTGGCATCGGAGTACCTTGCAGGTACAACCCCCTTTTCTCCCCTACAAGCATCCTCATCTGTCCTACGCGAAGGCCACGACGATCCAGTCTGATCACCTCCGATCAAAAACCCACTAAAGAAATAGATCGAAAATCCCCCAAATGAGTAAGAGACTCAACTTTAGGGATCAGGGTAACAAAGTTAGAAAATGATTAGGAAGAATAGAACTTCATTAACTTTGATTAGAAAAGTACAAAGTTACTTATAATACAAGCTAGTGAGCACACAATCAACAATAGACTATCACTTATCATAACAAAGCTCAAAACTAATTCATAGTTGTCCTAATAGTCTGGGATCAGTTAGTTGCAGAGCTATCAAAAATTAGTTACACTTTTATGCTTGTTACTTGGCTTTCAAGATTTCTTTTTAATGTTACTTGCGTGTGAAATAATTACTTTATCTTGTAGCGGTATCCCTATAAAAATTTAATTGTGTTTGAATTACAATCTCAAATTGGATTATAAATTTCTTTTTTTAGATATGGCCCTCGTGAAAATGTTATTGTCCTTATAAAGCGGCAGAGAGCAATACTCGCCTAAACAAAAACAAAGCATCAAACAATCTGAACTAAGTGAGGCAATCTTCCTAGCAATAATCACATGACAATAAATCTTTTTCCGCAACCTCCATGTATTCATGATGTAGAATGGTCAAACTTCCTTTTACGCGAGCTTCCCTTGGTGGCTTTTTCTCTGTTTTCATGTGTAACCCCCTAAATTCGATTAATTGATTTAATTGAATTATCTTTGTATTTATTTGATTATTAGGTGTTTTAGTTAAAATAAATTATGTGAGTATATGTGTTGTTGGAGAGTAGTGGTAACATTAGTGGAGAAGTAGAAAATTTAAAATAATTAAAATAACTAATATATAGTTATTTTATTTAATTTATTAGAATAAAATAAAGGAGGATACTTTTGGATGGAAAAGTAGAAAATAGTAGAGAATAAGAGAGAATATTATTAGTATTATTAATAAAATAATATTAGTAAAAAGAATGACATTTTGGTGATTAAGGGAATAAGTGGGGGCAAGGTGGGAAGTCACTAATTATGAGAGATTATGGTTCTAATAACAAGGAGTTTGTAAGGATTTGAGATTAGTACGTGAGAAAAACAAAATTGGGAGAAGAATAGGCTACGAGAAAAAGCTTAAGGGGAAACTCCATTGATAGAGATTGAAGGTCTTTTGTTGGAAAAATATAAGAGGTGTGTGTGTGTGTTGGGGGAGTTTACTTTTTATATGGTATAACATGCATGATTGGGTAGAGGGATGTCCTTAATCCCATTAGGTTTTTCATAACTTTTTCCCTTTTTGATGAATGAATGATGAACATGACATGAATTTTGTGATTGTATAATTAAGGGTTGTGTTATGTGATTTTCGTGCATTATTTTGCCATCATATTTATGTGTTCTTGTTGATGGAGTTGGTATGAAATTGTGTTCATATGTGCTTTGTGATTTTGATGAACAAACCATGTCAGATCCATGAATAATTGATGAAATTGCATGTTAATTGATGGATAATTGATGCTTTGATGTTAAATATTATATTCCATGTTATTGCTGTTTAATTTAGGGTTAGGGAAGGGAAAATCAGAGTTCTGAATTGAACTCACATGGAAAAAGCAGTCCTGCCTTCTGGTTCCGGGTGACGGGTGTCACCCTAATGATGCCCTGGTCGTCATCGTTTTGGAGGCGTTGACGGTCGTTAACTGTTTGACGGGTAGACCATCATGGTCCCCAAGCATAGTTGGTTGGGGCGGTCGTCATATGGATGACGTGTGAGAAGACGTGTGCGGTGACGGGCGTCACCATGGTGATGGGTAACCCGTCACGCCGCCAGAATGAGCCTCATTCGCTTAGTTGCATGGAATTGACTTATCGTTCCAATTTTTGACATGTTGTTGTGATTAGGCTACTGTTAGGCCGTTGTTTGGAGGTAATTGGTGTTGTTTATTATGTTTTTGTGAAATTAATTCACTTGTTTCGTGTGGTGAATGATGTTGTTGTTTATTATGGTGATTATATGGTGAAGTGGTAACAACTTCTCCCCACAAGGTGTGAAGGAGTTTCTTCTCCTTCAGGATACTCCTTGTCATATCAAGCAAAGTTTTATTTCTTCTTTTAGCAAGACCATTGTGTTATGGAGTATATGGAGCAGTCACATCATGTTCAACTCTATCCTCCTCAAAAACCTTCTGAACTCTGATGAGTTGTACTCACCTCCACCATCAGTTCTGAGAACTTTCAGCTTCTGACTACTCTGTTTTTTAGCCTTCACCTTGAACTTCTAGAACTCAGAAAACACCTCATGCTTAAACTTGATGAGTGCTACCCATGTGATTCTTGTGAACTCATCCACAAATGACACAAAATACTTGTTTCCTCCAAGTGAAGGTACTTTAAAAGGTCCCCATACATCATAATGCACTACTCCCAAAGCATGTTTTACTCTTGGAGCCACTTCTGATGCAAATGGAAATCTAGGTTGCTTGCCTTTCATGCATATCGCAGATAACTTGTCATGCTTCATAATGTTAGGAATGTCATGTAATAGATTCTTAGAACTTATATACCCTAAGCTTCTGAAGTTCAGATGGCCCAATATCTTATGCCACATATCATTTTCACCTTAGCACCTTATGCACTAAGGCATTTATTTTCAACCATTTCCATATTCAGTTTGAATGTTCTGTTTCTTTTCTATTCAGATTGCATAATAAACTTCTGATCAGAATCGTACAACTTCAAGAGATTGTCCTTCATAGTAACTGAGAAACCTTTCTCAATTAGCTGACCCACACTCATTAGGTTGCTCTTCATGCTAGGAACATACCAAACATCCTTGATCATTACAGCTTTGTCATTTTTCACTCTGACGTTGACATTTCCCATTCCTTTAGCATTAACATACTTATCATCAGCACATCTGATCTTTTTCCTCTTTCTAGAGTCAAAATCAATAAGCCATTTTTTGTTTCCAGTTAAGTGATTTGAGCAGCCAGTGTCCATATACCACCAGTTTACCAAATATCCATCATCAGATTTAAAAGTCATCAATAGCACAGGTTTATCATCAGATTCTCCTCTGGCTATGCTTGCTTCTTTTGATTCCCTTCCCTTGTTTAAGTAGCAATCAACAACAATGTGGTCAAACTTCTTACAACACGAGAGTTGGAGGATTCTGACTTCTAATAACCACCACCATGTCTCTTCTTGGCCTTTGACCAATTATTGGCCTCTGACCAAGACTACTTATGTTTCTTCTTACCAGAAGACGCCTTCAGAGCCTCCTCTACCTGTCTTTCAAAGGTTATCTCAATCAGACGCAACTCTTGTTCCTCTAGACTACTTTGCAGCTCTTCAATTCTCATGGTGTTGAGGTCCTTAGAGCGTTCAATTTCTACAACAATGTAATCAAACTAATGAGTAAGTTATCTTAGTACCTTTTTAATGATTACTTGTTTAGAGAAAGTTTCTCCACAAGATTTCATCTCATTTGTGATCAAAATCACTCTATAGATGTAATCAAGTACCTTTTCATTGATCATCATATTAAGATTCTCATACTACTTATTTAGAGACTGAAGCTTCACCTTCTTCACTAATGCATCACCACCATAGCATTGTACCACTGTGTCCCACGCAGCCTTCACCATCGTTGAATCAATAATCTTCTTAAACACATTTGTATCCACACACTGATGGATATAGAACAATGGCTTCTGATCCTTCTTCCTCTTTTCTTCGTGCTTCAGTTGCATCTGCTGCAACCGCCGTGTAACCGTCATTGAAGAGATCAAGAATATTTTGAGAGCCAAATTCCAATTATTTCCATCAAAGACTGAAAGCTTTGTGTTCAAGCTACCGTTTCCGCCATTCATCTTCTTTCTTGTGCAAATTCACTCAGATCTCACCAGCACTCGTGTTTTTCAATCCCTCGGAATCAAGAAATGTGATTCTGTTTCGCTACAGATCTTTAATTGACTATAAATTGAATGAGCAGAATCAATCACACATGCCTCACGTACACTCGTGTTTTCCGTTTCTAAATCTGAATCGGAGCTCTAGATACCAATTGTTGGAGCACTAGGTTTAAGATGAATAAGATGATGGAAGAGAAAAAAATTTGTAACTAACTTCTAACTGAAAAATGAATACAAAAATTTTGTTACAAACTAAACTAAGTATTTGCTTATATACCCAAGTCCAAACTAAAATGCAATTCAAATGCAAAACCAAATTAACTCTATATGTAACAGAATCTGAATTTGGATTACACTCTAACAATTGTGAGGGAGTATGATGATCGTGTCTTCTCTCGAAAAGGTGATTCTAGGTTCATCGTCTCTGCCATAGACACTAAGAGCTTTTGCACGTGTGATGTTTGTTGTTAACACATGTCTGATGTATATTCTTTAGGAGGATCTAGATTATCCTCCTTCAGCAAAACCTTTAGAGATGGTGTTGGTGGTCTTCTTGAAACATTAATCAAACATCCTCATAAGAAGATGGTGCACGCAATTGTGAGTAGATGACATGTCCATGCTTGATAACACCTAGTGGATAAGGGATGTCAAAGGATTTAGGGTTGTTAGAGTATTGAGAGCCAGCTCACATGAGGTGAGCAGCTACTGTACCTAGGTAAATTTGTGTTGTTGTTAGGACATACAAATTCCTATGTAATGTTTGTTGACTCGATAAATTCTCTACAAAAGAGCACATGTTACATATGGAGAAAAAAGAGGTTCGAGCGACGTATCCTGAAAAAGGGGACTTAATCCTAAACATAGACGCTCGAACCCATGAAAAGGCGACTTGGGAATGATGAAGGGCCAAGCGTTTGACATTTGCCACGCCTCCTAGATATTTTGCAATTATACTACTACATGAAGCATTAAGTATGACTTAATCATGAGACCCATTAAACATAAGGACAATATTATTAAAGTATTTGTAGTCAAGATTTATTGTGAATTGAGATAATATTAAAGTATTGAGATTATTTTGTGGATAAACGGATGATCACATTTCTTGGATCATGGATCATGGATAAAGAGTTATGAAGTATTCACATAGGTATAAATATTATAAGTAATATTTATACTTATTGACCCTCGATTAGAATACTATATTGAATGTTATGCAAGTATCATACGTTATTCTCAACGTGATAGTCGTATATACCACCTTTCAACCTGGATATAAGGAATACTTAAAGGTGAAGTATATGAAGATAGTAATGTAAAATTAAATGACATATAATTAGTAACACCATAGTCAAGAATCGAAGTATTCTTATGAATATCACCTTAACCAATAAAAGATTGAAAGTACAAACTCTTACTAATAGTTATTGAAGGTGTACCATAATTTATAACTTCTTCCATTAACGAGATAACAAGTGTTAAAAAAATAATGGAATAAAAATGAGTTGCAATAAAAAAAATCCTCAAAATTAGTGTATATTGGAATTCGATTTTAACAACGCTAACGAAAAATGGAGGCAAACAAGGAGGCGTGGAAGAGCAAAATGACGGTTGAATCACCAAAAATAGAGGTGACTACAATGACATGTGGTATGGTCATTTGTGAGAAAAACAATATCTTAGTAAGACGTCAAATGATAATTAATAGTGATAAAGGTTAAATGGGAAAAAAAACTTAGGTAGAAACAAACATAACACTAAGTTTTAAAAACAATCAATCATATTTTTTTAATTAATTAAAAATAAAAAGATCATATTCTCTCTCTTACATAATCATAACTACTTCATGAATTCAATTTAAAAATAAATTAAATTTTAAATAAATTTAATATTTTCTCTCTTTTTTATTGGTTGTTTGTAACAATAAGGATTTAAATTTGTTGCTTACACAAGTTTTTCTCAGGTTAAATGATGACTAAAATATAACAAAGAAAGTTAAATAGTGACAATATAGTAAATATTTGTTGAAAAACTTAACGTTAATCCTTAATAAATGGCGGGTGAAAATTTACCAACAACTTCGATTAAATTTATACGGAAGCAAGTCCCAAAAGATCAAGAGTTTTGTGATAACATATTTTAAAATAAGATTTTAATCTATTAAAATTGTAATTACAATGCTGAAAATAATCTTACAGAAAGTAAAAGTTAATCTATGGAC
Source organism: Lathyrus tuberosus (assembly GCA_022829125.1). Lineage (NCBI taxonomy): Eukaryota > Viridiplantae > Streptophyta > Magnoliopsida > Fabales > Fabaceae > Lathyrus > Lathyrus tuberosus. The sequence goes on along the minus strand of JALAZF010000222.1, from coordinate 1,867,701 downwards.
TTTGTTTAGTGAACATGAGTTTATAATTATAAATTACGTATAATATTTATAACAATTTTTTTAATTCAAATGTCGCAATCATAACATAGGCAAGATTTCATGTTTTTTTTTAAATCTTGGTACCGGTTTTACGATCGATTAATCTAAGATGACATATTTCGATATTCATTAATAAGAGTTCCGTTTAAAGTCACAACAAAGTTTTATATGGACTGATTCAACACAAAAATTTGAATCTAAGATCTTGAGAGAATTACACTCTTAAAGCTCAAGCTTCTACAACTAAACCAACTCTCCAGAGTTATTCGAGATTTCATGTTAATCAATTTCTGCATTATATGCAATATTTTCTGCGTTTCCCGCCAGTTCATCCACCTTAACAAAGCTATGTGACAGTCACCACCCACTTTAAACCACTCTGCGCTACAGCAACACCGCTATTTGTAGTCTAACTGTTGTCCATAGCGGATGGTGGTCCACTGCGAGAGCCTAAATCACGCCATGTCATACTTTGAGGCGCACTTATTTGCGGCACCATTGTAGGAGATTATGGTGAAAATATCTGCAATATAGACCGATAGTTATCATTGCGGCGAGTCCAAAAACAGGCATCACGTGTAACCACCATAGCCCTGCAATTGCATATATTTGATAACAAGATCATAAGCTATTTCAGACACCTCTTAAACAACAGTTGTTAACAGTAAAGTAACAAGAAACAATAACACCTCTTAGGACACATATATGTCAAGTTTTAACCACAACATCCAAGAATAAGCAATCCAAAAACAAATGCTGATTACAATTCAAGTAACTAACTCTTAAAAGTTCTATGAATGGTATTGCAAATATACCAATTTCCAAAATAGCAGACTTGTAAAATATCTACTTACTACATTTTAACAACATGATGAAGCTAGCATAAAGAATGTACAATTCAAAATGGTAAGTAAATCAAACATCTTCAAGAGCAGCCAAGTTTGGGTCTTCACCAGGCACCAATATCTTTAACCTATGTAATCAAACTGCAAAATAACTATGCTATGTAGCATAATTTGAACTAAACTGTTATTTTCTACATTCTGTGGCCACCCATATTAATAACTTGAGCGACAAGAAAGATAAACTAAAACCTACAGATTATGCTTAAACATATTCTTAATTAATTGATTACCTTGCAAGGATAAACTTTCCTTCTTTATACCTAAGAATGTCGGCGTAATCAAACACCTAAATCAAAATAGAATATAAAATCAAGGGTATAAGTATAGTATGGTATTAATAACTTGAGCAACAAGAAAGATAACGTAAAACCTACCGATTATGCTTAAACATGTTCTTAGTTAATTGATTACCTTAAGAGTATAAACTTGGACCTCTGATTCTCAAGAAAGGTCGGCCTTACAAATTTGAATCCAAGAAAGGACTCACATTTAACGCAGAATATGTGGACGACAGTAGAATCCGATTCTGGGATTGGCTCTTCTCTCTCTCCGTCTGAGACATTCACACTGATAATATGGATTAGCAAGATGTTATTTGAAGGAATCAACGTACACAGCAATGTAAGGGGAGTGAGAGGGTGAAAGAAATCTTACACTTTATCAAAAAGATAAGCCTGCCGCCCATCAGGGCATTCGAACTTCTAAAAGAAAACAAGGGTTAGATTCTCAGCAGCAGGCTATGATTTTGCAAAAACCAGAAGTTTGAGGGAAGGAAAAATAACAACCGTTGAAAGGAGATGATTAACAAGGGCTAAAGGTGTGTGGCAATGGTTGCAGCTGTATAAGTTTCCTTCAAGATCGATCAAGAAAAGTCTTCCCATGTCTCTATTTAAATTCTCTACACAAAGCCACACAAAAAGATTGAAAGCATGTAATGCAACTGAAACGAGTGAAAATGAAGAATGACATGAATGAGGAAAAAGGGTTAGATGGAGATGATTACCGAGAGAGAAAGCAGAAGATGAGAGTTTGTTGATTGGAAATACAAACTACAGTTTTGTGAATATGCATACACAACACTATCAACTTTACTATAACACCTTGCTTCGTCTATTTATACAAGGTTGATCTAGAACTTTTCACTATAAGAAAACTCTATTGAATTATGTTTCTATAAAATATTCTTCGCGTAAAAAAAGCACACTTCACTATCTTAATAGATCAATGAAGCAATTTTTGACTGTATTAGTAAAATTAGTGACATACTCTATGAGTTGATATCAGATGTCAAACAAATCATATTCATTTTGTAATTTATTTAAATCCTTCTTTTAAGATAGATTGAGCTTTTTTTTTTAAGTCTAGGAAAGTTTAGAGAATACATGTTTGTTTATAAGTCTATAGGTGGTTGTATGATCTTTGTGACTAAGTTAAATGTGTAGTCAGTGAAATTGTCCGCAAGAGTATTATCGGTTGTTATTTTAGACCTATAATTTATATCTATGCGGGCCTAATGGGTTACCCACGGCCCATACGGGCTAGCTCTAACGCGTAGCGGGCTTTTTAGGATAGGGCTAAAAAAGCCCTGAAAAATATAGGCTCTAATTTTAAGGTCTATGACCTATGATTTTTCGAGCCTGGTGGGAACCATACGGGCTAGCCCATTTTGACAGTTCTACTTATGCCTCCAACAGTGCAATCACTTAGAGACAAGATTTAAAGGGTGTTCCCAAGTTGTCTTAATGAGAGAATTATCCTGTACTAGTAAACCAAGATAGTTTAAATGAAAAAACAATAGATTATAGTGAAGCAAGTTTCCTTCCAAAACCATGAACTAAGAATCCACATTAACTCTAACAAGACCACTCTTAGCAAAGTTGACCGAAAGACCTGATGCAAGCTCGAATCCTTGCATAATGGTCTTAAATAAACCACATATTGTCAATCGTACTCTAATCCAAAAAAGAGTGTCATTTGTATACTAAAGATGAGAGATGACAAGGTTAGAGGTACCAACCCTAATACTAGAATAAAGTTTAAGATCCACTACCTTTCTAAATAAACCACTCAAACCCTCAACCACTAACATAAACAAAAAAGATACTATAGGGTTACCCTGCTTCATCCCTCTCTGAAAATAATCTCACCAGTCGGAAACCCATTAACTAACACATCAAGATTACCATCAAACACACATTCTCTCACCTAAGATCTCCAAAGAAATCAAACTCACCAAACATATAGTCCAGAAAACACAAACTTACTAAATCATAAGCTTTCTCAAAATCCATCTTGAAAATAAGACTGAATTTTTCATTTTTTATCCATGTCCACCAACTCATCAACAAAAACCACCCTATCAACCAAGAGCCCCCCTTGGCGAATGTTGATTAATTAAAAGATACCAACTTATCCATCAGAATATCTAGTCTCGATGCCAACACTTTGGTAACAATCTTATAAAGAAAACTGTTCTGGACTGGGCAGGCGCTTGGCCCCCAGGAGGGCAAGGCCCAACCCAGTCCAGCTCTTGGCCAGACCCAATAGCTAGAAACTAGCCGCTGGGCAGGAACTAGCCGTTGGGCAGAAACTAGCCGTTGGGCAGGAACAAGCTGTTGGACAGAAACTAGTCGTTGGGCATGTTCCCCTCACTCGCTTGGCGGTTCATACGATCAACTATTTCCCCGGATCTCTCGGAATCATTTGGACCAGGTCAAAGGGTCACGCGCCTGACCCTTTACCTGGCAGTTTCCCATTGGCCGACCAAACAGTTCGGCCACATGGGAGACCTTGGCCCCACGCTGGGGGTTACTTCTATAAATACCCTCTCAGTTGAGAGGGGAAAGTTTGATCACTATTCAATACTTGAAATCTTACCTTTGTACTTGCTTTCTCTCTTTGTCCAAACACTTACTTTGGCATAGGAGTACCTTGCAGGTACAACCCCCTTTTCTCCCCTACAAGCATCCTCATCTGTCATACGCAAAGGCCACGACGATCCAGTCTGATCACCTCCGATCAGTTGTGTCGTCTGTGGGAATCTAGCTTCCCCGTCTTTTTTATTCAAGATCCCGTCTTTTTCACCTAAAAGACCAAAGATCTCTCCAAACTCTTTTTGATCATCATGGCCTCTAACAGGAACGACGATGCCCGTCAAGAGCCCGTCCTCGCCGTTATCACTGATACCGTCGACCACCTCGTCTCCGGAGCTGCCTTCCCGGAGACAGATCATCGGGATGGGAAAACCGCCTCTCCTACCCCCGATGACGTGAAGCCGCGTGCACAAGCCGCTGGTCCCGTTTTGAGCCTATACATGTCCCTTAAAATGAGGACCCAAGCACTGCCGCCCTAATTTCCTCCCTCAACAGGTCTAACTTCCTGATCTTCCAGTAGGGCGAGAAGATCGGCATGCTCGAACACGCCCTCCAAGAGCAGCGTCCCTCGCAGAAGCCCAGCAGTCCTTCTCCGCGGCCATTGTCTCCTCCTCCTCAGAAGCGCAGGCGAGACAGGTCCAGAAGCCTCTCTCTCGAACGAAGACATTCCAGATCGGAGGAACCTGACTCAACACTCGCTAGACGACGACACTGATCTCCCCAGCAGAAATCCAGACGCTCTCCCACTCCGAAGAGGAACAGACCTTCGAGGAGCCATCGCGAGCATCGCAAATCACACAGACACTCTCACCGCCGCAGCAGAAGTCGCGGGCGTAGCGACCCCCCCTGCCGGTCGTCTAGCACAAGGGATGACGACGATGTTCATGGAGCCTTGTCCCAGAAGATCATGGACATGCGCATTCCTCGCGGATTGAAGAAACCACCTCTCTTGGCCACTTACGATGGGACCACGGACCCAGGGGAGCATATAGAGAACATCGAGGCCATGCTCCACTACCATAACGTAAGCGGGGCCATCAAATACCGGTTGTTCCCCATCACTCTCAGGAAGGGGGCCATGGCCTGGTTCAAGTGGCTTCCCCGGGGTTCGGTCACATCCTGGAAAGATTTAAAGAGCCAGTTTGCCCGCCATTTTACTGCCTCCCGGCATCATCCCAAGTCGGAGGCCACATTAGAAGCCATCATGCAGGGCAGGGACGAGCCACAGCATGCATATATTGAGCGGTTCAACAAGGAGGCTATTGAGGTCCGCACGACGAATTATATGAAGAAGTACCTCCTCGAAAAGGGGTTGAGACCAAAGAGAGAATTCCACTAGGCGGTGGGCATAGAGCCTCCCAGCAACCTGGCCGAGTTGCTCTATAAAGTTCAATCGTATATACAATACGAGGAGAAAGAGGCAGCCTATAAAGCCCGGGACTCTAGGGATCAAGAGATTTCCTAGGCGACAAAAAAAGAAAAAGACAAATCAGAAGCCCCCAGACGCGACAAGGAGACGAGATGATCGTCCTCAGGAAGGCAAGGGACCTGCTGGTCGTTTCACGGAGTATACCCAGTTGACGGCTCCCCGTGTGCGCATTCTCTTAGAATGCATCAACGCGGAGTTTAAGCAGGGAGGTGTCTGGTTCCCCAAACTAACGTCGTCCAAGGGCAACACGGACAAAAGTAAATATTGTCGTTTCCACCGCAGCTATGGCCACGTGATTAAAGACTGCGTGCACCTGAAATACGCCATTGAAATCCTCATCAAGGAGGGCCACCTAAAGCAATATAAGAAGAAGGGTGAGTCCTCTCTACGAGAGACGTTTGAGGCCAAGAAGGAAGCAAAATCTTCGCCACCTAGTCCTCCTCCTCAGTTCGCTATGTCCATTACACGGCCAGAGGATTTCATCATCCCCGACCATATGGAGGATCTTCCTCAGATATCCGCACACAACACATGGGAGACCTTTCCAACGGCCATGGTTATCTCATGTGGGGGATACAGCGAACTCACGGTGGGGTCAGTCAAGAGAAAGTTTGACCGACTCATCGACTGCAGTCCTGACCAGCTGTCCACACTCGAGAAGGTTCGGGGGTGGTCCCAGCTAATTACTTTCTACCGGGAGGAGCTGCCTGGGGGCTCCCCGAACTCACACATTCCTTTGCTCAACAGAGCGAGACTTGCCAACACCGATGTCTGATGGATCCTGGTCGACCAGGGCAGCTCCGTGGACATCATGTACACTGGTCTGTTTAGAGCCTTGAAGCTGGATCAGAAGAACTTGTCGTCGTATGTAGGGTTCGACCAGCAAGGATTCAACGGGGCGACAGCCAGACCTTGGGGGTACGTGGAGCTCCTGGTCACCTTCGGGAAGAGGAGGCGTCGAAGTCGATCAAGACTCAGTTTCTGGTAATCGATTTCCCTTCGTTGTACCAATGCATCCTTGGCAGACCAACCTTGGCGAAGCTGATCGCTGTTCCTTCAACCGTTCATCTCAAGATGAAGTACTATACGGAGAAGGGCCACATCGCAACATTGCGCGGGGACATAGAAGCTGCAAGGAGGTGCTTTGAAGCAGCTACCCGAGGCCAAAGCTCGATTGGTGTAGCACCCAAGGCCACCAAGCGGGCACGAGAGGACGACCAGCCCAGCGAAGAGAGCCAGACTCACAAAAAGCCGACTTTCCCCGTGCACATCATCGACCTCGACAGCCAGATTTTTGAAGAGGGCGTGGACGGTGGTGAAAGCACGTCGGAAGGGGCAGGCAGTTCCTCTGCAACGACCCTCATGCGCTCTGTTCCAGATGGGGAGTTAAAGGTCATCACCTTCGGAGCCAACCCGAGCAGAGGAGTGAAGATAGGTACGGGGTTGCCCGACGAGGTAAAGCAGCAGCTGAAGACATGTCTCGAGGCCAATGTCGATCTGTTTGTATGGAGTGTCGCGGACATGCCTGGCCTGGACCCTGAGACCGCATGCCACCAATTGTCCATTGACCCAGCTGCTCGAGCCATCGCACAACGCAGGTGCAAGCAATCCGATGAGAAGACACGGGCTGCCGAAAAACTTGTACAAGATCTCTTAGAGGCAAAATTTATCTCGGAGGCCAGGTATACAACCTGGCTGTCCAACATTGTACTTGTCAAGAGACATAGTGGAAAATGGCGCATGTGCTTTGATTATACTAATCTCAAACGGGCTTGCCCGAAAGATGCTTATCCTCTGCCCAGCATAGATAAGCTCGTAGATAATTCTACAGGGTTCAAGCTCTTGTTCTTCATGGACGCCTATTCGGGCTACAATCAAATCCATATGGCTGAAAAGGACAAGAAGTACACTGTGTTCATGACCTCGTCGGGGAACTATTACTACAATGTAATGCCCTTTGGTCTAAAAAATGTTGGGGCCACATACCAGCGCATGATGAATAAAATCTTCCGATCAGAAATTAGAGACATGCTCGAGTACGAGGCCTTCCTCGCAGGGTTATGGCTGGTCAAAGACTTGGGCACCAATGAGGTAAAGATTTTCACCGATTCCTAGTTTATAGCATCTCAAGTTCGAGGAGAGTATCAGGCAAAAAATGACCAGCTGGTCGAATATCTGACGTTGGTAATAGACAGAATTACCAAGTTTGACGCGTGGGAAGTCCAGCACATCCCTCGCGAACGAAACACGCAGTCAGACGTCTTGTCAAAACTAGCTAGCACCAGAAAGAGAGGCGGCAAAAAATCTGTCGTACAAGAGATACTCACTCGACTAAGTATTGAAAAGCCATTAGAACTGCTCGACGTTAACGCCATTGAAGACAGCCACTGCTGGATGACCCTTGTATACAATTACCTCACTATAGGGGAACTGCCCGAGGACAGCAAGGAGACCAGTGTGACTAAACGAAGAGCCTGCTCATACGTGTTGATCGATGACAAACTCTATCGACGAGGATTCTCCATCCCTCTCGTGAAATGTGTCAAGGAGGATAAGGTCCCCAAAATCCTCCAAGAAATTCATGAGGGCATCAACGCGCAACACTTGGAAGGGAGATCACTTGCACGAAAAGCCCTGCGGGCAAGATACTATTAGCCGACCATGCAACACGATGCCAATGAGCATGTCCAAAAATGTGACTGATGCCAGCGCCACGGGGACATGCACTTGGTGCCCCCTAACGAGTTGAAGACTTTATCCTCGCCTTAGCCCTTCGCCTGGTGGGGGATGGATATACTCGGCCCCTTCATAATGGGGTATTATCAAAACAAATTTCTGATTGTGGCTGTCGATTACCTTACAAAATGGATCGTAGCCGAAGCCCTCGCCAAGATCACAACCTTCAACATACTTCGATTCTACAAAAGGAACGTCCTCGCACGATTCGGAGTACCCCATACCCTCATGACCGACAATGGAACCCAGTTCACGGATAGAAATTTCCAAGACTTTGTCGCCAAATTAGGCACGAAGCAACACTTCACTTCGGTGGAGCACCCCCAGACAACGGACAAGCAGAGGCTACGAACAGGGTAATCCTTCAGGGTCTAAAACGAAGGCTAGGCGAAGCCAAGAAGAGGTGGGTTGAGGAGTTACATAGCGTACTCTGGGCCTACAGGACAACCCCACACTCCACCACCGGGGAAACCCCTTTCCAACTAGCTTACGGAACTGAGGCGGTGATACCAGTGGAGATCAGAGAACCTTCCAGACGTACGGAAGCTCCTCTCGACGAGGAGATGGACGAAGAGGATTTTAGAGAAGAGCTCGACCTGGTCGAAGAAATATGGTCAGGAGCAGCTCTCCGCGAGGCTTCGCTAAAACACAATAACCTTGCGCCACGAGGCTAAGGTCATAAAGCGCAACTTCCCAGTTGGCAGCATGGTCCTTCGCAGAAACCAAAAGGATTCGCGCTAGGGTAAGCTGGTCGCGAACTGGGAAGGACCCTATTGGGTCAAGTCCAAAACAGGCACTGAAGCCTACTACCTAGAAACTCTGGACGGAGAACCATTTGCTCGACCATGCAACGCTGGAAAGCTCAAACAATATTATAGTTAGGACCAACCACGAGGTCGGACTAACTGCTGACGATATCACCCCTAACGGGGAGACGGCTCGGCCATAGGACCGTGTCGCGGTGCAAGTACGATCCATTTTACAGCGTCGACCAGTTTCTGCTTATAGGACGAGCAGACTCTGCGCACAATGGGGATACCTCAATCGAGCTCTGCCGTTGCCGCACCAATAAGGCAGGACACCCAGCTCGCAATGGGAATAGTCCAAGCCTATGGGATTAGTACCTCAACCGATATCCTAGTCTCGTCACCAGCGACACTGCTTCGCCTCCTCGATAAGTCTCCCAAACTGTCGAGCATAATAAAAACAAGTCGAGCAAACGTCCACTCTTAACATTCAAACAATAAAATCATGCACAAATAAATGCGACAAGATAATACCAAACAAATATTTATAGAACTTCGACCAAGAGGCCGGAATAAGTCAGCAGTACATGAAAATGGCAGTGCCCGACAAAATATTACATAACAAAGGCATGCAGGCCCACAAAATACAAGTACAAACTTCAAAAATCAAACTAAACTGCCTCATCGGGAACCTCCGGGGGAACCACCTCGCCATTGACGACCACGTTGAGAACGCTTATTCTCTCGGTTAGCAGTTGGATGTCAGAGTTGACGGCCTTCAACTGCTCTAAAGCAGCGTTGAAACCAGATTGAGTTTCCCCCAAATTATCCTCCCCAAGAAAACGGATCCTCTCGATCAGGTCCCTTCGCGTCTTCAGAGCCTTCTCATCGTCGGTCTCATCTTGACCAACCGCCGACGATCCTTCCAGCTCAGCTATCCTCGCCTTCAAACGGGCATTCTCCTCGTTGACCTGGGTCACCTCCCCGTGCATATTAGTAACTTCCTTCTGAAGCTCTATCTTGGCCTCCAAATTGCCTTGCAGCTTCTTCAGGTCATTGTATATTTCTGCGTTCTCTAGCTCCAGGTCGTTGATCTTGATCTTCGCCTTCTTGAGGTCGGCAAGTGAAACCATCTCTGCATCCCCCAGGGCCAGCGCCGCCTCTAATACCCCGATCATAGCGGCCGCATCCTGGTAGAGAAGCTTCCTCCACACTTGAGGATCGGCTGACAAGATAGCTGACGCATCAAGCTCTGGGATGACGATGGAACTTTCCCCGTCAAACATTCTCCCCTGAAGATAACATGGAGGCAGCACAAACTTCCCCCGAGTAAAACCACCCGAGCAACCCATAGGTGAGGGGCCAACGTCATCCTGTTTCCTCTTGTGGGATGTGTCAGGAGTAGGAGGCATAGAGGTCGTCCCCGGAGTGGCACCAGCACCGGTCACGAACTTCTCCAGCGTCACCTGCTGCTTGGCCGCACCAGCCTTTGTCATGGGAGGCACCTTCTTCTAGTTTTTGGCCTCTTGGGACCTCATCAGGCGTTCCCTTATATCTGCCATTTTCTCTACGAACATAAAAAAAAAGGTCAGCACAATTAGACAAGAATTAACAAACACGGGTACAAGAGCAAGTTATACCGAGGAGCTGGAACGCAACATCGTCATTTTCACATTCAAGAAGGGCCTTAGTGTTGATATAGCGAGCTGCCCGAGCAGGCTCTTCGTCCTCCCCGAGCAACTCCATGTCGGCCCTGTCCACCACATAGGCTGGACTGAAAGTATCCACGTAGGCGTGTAGAACCCGATAGGATTCCTTGTCCTCCTCACAGAGCAGGTCGTGCTTGACAAGGAACTGGTAGGTCCTATACCTGGAATGGGCGTACACCCACTCCCAAGGGAACTTGGACACCAGCTTCTCCACTTGCTGGCCATCAATGTCCAAGATTTCGAGCATGGAGATGGACTACTTAGCCACTTCAGAAACAATCTTTACGACGAGGAACCTGTCCTTGAAATGCCGAACAGATTCTGAATACGGCTAGAAGAGCCTGCTCTGCTGCTTAAAGGACACCAAACTTTGCTTCGGGCCTGTCGTGTTCCGTTGGAGTTGGAAAATACAGAAAAATAGGTTCACGGTCGCCCCGACGTTTAGGTAGCGACACACTAGCTCGAAAGCACGAATGAATGCCACTGCGTTTGGATGGAGCTGGGCGGGGCACAATTCCAAGGGGCGGAAGATGACCTCCTGAAAGTCGGTGAAGGACAGACGGAACTTAGCCTTCACAAAGGCAAACTCATACACGGGGAACCGCATCCCCGGATATATCGAGCAAATCCGATTGTTCTCTGTCGAGCAGATAGCCCTCCAATGCATCGACGCACCCTCAGCCCGGTCCTCTAGATAGGGAAACTCCCGGGCTTCCTCCTCTGTAAACCTCGACCTCGTCAACAAGGGTTCCTAGGCAATCCATGACAAGTCCCCCTCAGCTACGTGGACATTGGCATAATCCACGGGCTGCTCATCCTCCTCATGCGCAGGCTCAACGTCGGGCACGTCTCCTTTACGTTGGTCAGCCATTTCACCTGAAATGTAGAGGAAGAAAAAGTGAATTCGACGGCTAAGATCAAATCCACGCTTCCACCACTAGTCAAGTGAAAGGGCGAGGAAGAAGTCGAGGATAACCTCGAGCCTATGCCGACCACGACAGAATACGAGGACTTCGCTTCCCCCTACGACGGGGACAAGTCCCCGTAACCTTACGAAGACTCAGGCTCGCTCGACAAAATAGGCTTGTCGCGCGAAACCCAAAGTTCCATGTCGAACAGGCCTAATGCCCAACTACAAACCTAAAACTAATCCTAACTAGGATCTAGAAAGATCTACACAAGCTTATGCAGTAATCACAAACATTCATCCCATGTTCTTCCTGTTCTTCATGTTCTTCATGAATTTTCCAGAAATTCCCGTGTTCATCAAAGAACACGTGAACGTTCAACCGGAAAATGTATGCGTCCCCAGAAAGTTCATATAATTTTCCAGAAAGGAATAACACCTGGGGATTTGCAGAAAGGGATGAAGAACTTACTTGTTAAGTCAAAGGTAGAAGATGAAGATCACGAACTGAGCGTTGAAAGTCGGCGGCGGCGAAAAACTCCGGCGAGAAAGCGAGTTGTAGAGAAAAGAGGTTTAGGGAGACGAATTTGAGTGAGGTGTTCAAATGAATCCTCTCCCCCCCCCCCCCCTTTTATAGCATTTCCTTGCTTGGGAAACGCAAAGGCCATCATAACCTAGGCGCCTCTAGGCCTGACAGGAATTGAATGCTCCACCACGTGTTAGAAGGGGAATCTTCGCTTGGCATTCCCAAAGCTAGACGTTACACTCACAAGTCTTCTGCTATCCCGCGAGCACACCTTCCTCGACAGTTCGCGCAACTCACGCCCTCGTCAAGGCTCCTCGACATTAAAAACGCCTTTTCAACGGACACGCTTCCTAAACCTGGTCGACATAAAAATGCCCTTTCCGCGAGCGTACTCCTCGCCCGCTAAAGGCTGGTTGGGCTAGTTAAAACACCGATGTCGGACACCTCAGTGTTAGCAAAGGTGAGGGACATGTCCCCGAACGCTATCGCTCAAAGGTAACTGTCCATATGGCTATCTCAAGTCATCACTCTTCCTAAGAGCAAAGACTTGGGGGGCTCCTGTTCTGGACTGGGCGGGCGCTTGGCCCCTAGCAGGGCAAGGCCCAACATAGTCCAGCTCTTGGCCAGGCCCAATAGCTAGAAACTAGCCGCTGGGCAGGAACTAGCCGTTGGGCAGAAACTAGCAGTTGGGCAAGAACTAGTTGTTGGGCAGAAACTAGCCGTTGGGCATGTCCCCCTCACTCGCTTGGCGGTTCACGCGACCAATTGTTTCCCCGGATCTCACGGAATCAGTTGGACCAGGTCAAAGAGTCACGCGCCTGACCTTCTACCTGGCCGTTTCCCATTGGCCGACCAGACATTTTGGCCATATGGGAGACCTTGGCCCCGCGCTGGGGGTAACTTCTATAAATACCCTCTCATGTGAGAGGGGCAGGTTTGATCACTATTCAATACTTGAAATCTTACCTTTGTACTTGCTTTCTCTCTTTGTTCAAACACTTACTTTGGCATCGGAGTACCTTGCAGGTACAACCCCCTTTTCTCCCCTACAAGCATCCTCATTTGTCCTACGCAAACGCCACGACGATCCAGTCTGATCACCTCTGATCAAAAACCCACTAAAGAAATAGATCAAAAATCCCCCAAATGAGTAAGAGACTCAACTTTAGGGATCAGGGTAACAAAGTTAGAAAATGATTAGGAAGAATAGAACTTCAGTAACTTTGATTGGAAAAGTACAAAGTTACTTATAATACAAGCTAGTGAGCACACAATCAACAATAGACTATCACTTATCATAACAAAGCTCAAAACTAATTCATAGTTGTCCTAATAGTCTGGGATCAGTTAGTTGCAGAGCTATCAAAAATTAGTTACACTTTTATGCTTGTTACTTGGCTTTCAAGATTTCTTTTTCATGTTACTTGCGTGTGAAATAATTACTTTATCTTGTAGCGGTATCCCTATAAAATTTTAATTGTGTTTGAATTACAGTCTCAAATTGGATTATAAATTTCTTTTTTTAGATATGGCCCTCGTGAAAATGTTATTGTCCTTATAAAGCGGCAGAGAGCAAGACTCGCCTAAACAAAAACAAAGCATCAAACAATCTGAACTAAGTGAGGCAATCTTCCTAGCAATAATCACATGACAATAAATCTTTTTCCGCAACCTCCATGTATTCATGATGTAGAATGGTCAAACTTCCTTTTACACGAGCTTCCCTTGGTGGCTTTTTCTCTGTTTTCATGTGTAACCCCCTAAATTCGATTAATTGATTTAATTGAATTATCTTTGTATTTATTTGATTATTAGGTGTTTTAGTTAAAATAAATTATGTGAGTATATGTGTTGTTGGAGAGTAGTGGTAACATTAGTGGAGAAGTAGAAAATTTAAAATAATTAAAATAACTAATATATAGTTATTTTATTTAATTTATTAGAATAAAATAAAGGAGGATACTTTTGGATGGAAAAGTAGAAAATAGTAGAGAATAAGAGAGAATATTATTAGTATTATTAATAAAATAATATTAGTAAAAAGAATGACATTTTGGTGATTAAGGGAATAAGTGGGGGCAAGGTGGGAAGTCACTAATTATGAGAGATTATGGTTCTAATAACAAGGAGTTTGTAAGGATTTGAGATTAGTACGTGAGAAAAACAAAATTGGGAGAAGAATAGGCTACGAGAAAAAGCTTAAGGGGAAACTCCATTGATAGAGATTGAAGGTCTTTTGTTGGAAAAATATAAGAGGTGTGTGTGTGTTGGGGGAGTTTACTTTTTATATGGTATAACATGCATGATTGGGTAGAGGGATGTCCTTAATCCCATTAGGTTTTTCATAACTTTTTCCCTTTTTGATGAATGAATGATGAACATGACATGAATTTTGTGATTGTATAATTAAGGGTTATGTTATGTGATTTTCGTGCACTATTTTGCCATCATATTTATGTGTTCTTGTTGATGGAGTTGGTATGAAATTGTGTTCATATGTGCTTTGTGATTTTGATGAACAAACCATGTCAGATCCATGAATAATTGATGAAATTGCATGTTAATTGATGGATAATTGATGCTTTGATGTTAAATATTATATTCCATGTTATTGCTGTTTAATTTCGGGTTAGGGAAGGGAAAATCAGAGTTCTGAATTGAACTCACATGGAAAAAGCAGTCCTGCCTTCTGGTTACGGGTGACGGGTGTCACCCTAATGATGCCCTGGTCGTCATCAATTTGGAGGTGTTGACGGTTGTTAACTGTTTGACGGGTAGACCATCATGGTCCCCAAGCATAGTTGGTTGGGATGGTCGTCATATGGATGACGTGTGAGAAGACGTCTGCGGTGACGGGCGTCACCATGGTGATGGGTAACCCGTCACGCCGCCAGAATGAGCCTCATTCGCTTAGTTGCATGGAATTGACTTATCGTTCCAATTTTTGACATGTTGTTGTGATTAGGCTACTGTTAGGCCGTTGTTTGGAGGTAATTGGTGTTGTTTATTATGTTTTTGTGAAATTAATTCACTTGTTTCGTGTGGTGAATGATGTTGTTGTTTATTATGGTGATTATATGGTGAAGTGGTAACAACTTCTCCCCACATGGTGTGAAGGAGTTTCTTCTCCTTCAGGATACTCCTTGTCATATCAAGCAAAGTTTTATTTCTTCTTTTAGCAAGACCATTGTGTTATGGAGTATATGAAGCAGTCACATCATGTTCAACTCTATCCTCCTCAAAAACCTTCTGAACTCTGATGAGTTGTACTCACCTCCACCATCAGTTCTGAGAACTTTCAGCTTCTGACTACTCTATTTTTTAGACTTCACCTCGAACTTCTAGAACTCAGAAAACACCTCATGCTTAAACTTGATGAGTGCTACCCATGTGATTCTTGTGAACTCATCCACAAATGACACAAAATACTTGTTTCCTCCAAGTGAAGGTACTTTAAAAGGTCCCCATACATCATAATGCACTACTCCCAAAGCATGTTTTACTCTTGGAGCCACTTCTGATGCAAATGGAAATCTAGGTTGCTTGCCTTTCATGCATATCGCAGATAACTTGTCATGCTTCATAATGTTAGGAATGTCATGTAATAGATTCTTAGAACTTATATACCCTAAGCTTCTGAAGTTCAGATGGCCCAATATCTTATGCCACATATCATTTTCACCTTAGCACCTTATGCACTAAGGCATTTATTTTCAACCATTTCCACATTCACTTTGAATGTTCTGTTTCTTTTCTGTTCAGATTGCATAATAAACTTCTGATCAGAATCATACAACTTCAAGAGATTGTCCTTCATAGTAACTGAGAAACCTTTCTCAATTAGCTGACCCACACTCATTAGGTTGCTCTTCATGCTAGGAACATACCAAACATCCTTGATCATTACAGCTTTGTCATTTTTCACTCTGACGTTGACATTTCCCATTCCTTTAGCATTAAGATACTTATCATCAGCACATCTGATCTTTGTCCTCTTTCTAGAGTCAAAATCAATAAGCCATTTTTTGTTTCCAGTTAAGTGATTTGAGCAGCCAGTGTCCATATACCACCAGTTTACCAAATATCCATCATCAGATTTAAAAGTCATCAATAGCACAGGTTTATCATCAGATTCTCCTCTGGCTATGCTTGCTTCTTTTGATTCCCTTCCCTTGTTTAAGTAGCAATCAACAACAATGTGGTCAAACTTCTTACAACACCAGAGTTGGAGGATTCTGACTTCTAATAACCACCACCATGTCTCTTCTTGGCCTTTGACCAATTATTGGCCTCTGACCAAGACTACTTATGTTTCTTCTTACCAGAAGACGCCTTCAGAGCCTCCTCTACCTGTCTTTCAAAGGTTATCTCAATCAGACGCAACTCTTGTTCCTCTAGACTACTTTGCAGCTCTTCATTTCTCATGGTGTTGAGGTCCTTAGAGCGTTCAATTTCTATAACAATGTAATCAAACTAATGAGTAAGTTATCTTAGTACCTTTTTAATGATTACTTGTTTAGAGAAAGTTTCTCCACAAGATTTCATCTCATTTGTGATCAAAATCACTCTATAGATGTAATCAAGTACCTTTTCATTGATCATCATATTAAGATTCTCATACTACTTATTTAGAGACTGAAGCTTCACCTTCTTCACTAATGCATCACCATCATAGCATTGTACCACTGTGTCCCACGCAGCCTTCACCATCGTTGAATCAATAATCTTCTTAAACACATTTGTATCCACACACTGATGGATATAGAACAATGACTTCTGATCCTTCTTCCTCTTTTCTTCGTGCTTCAGTTGCATCTGCTGCAACCGCCGTGTAACCGTCATTGAAGAGATCAAGAATATCTTGAGAGCCAAATTCCAATTCTTTCCATCAAAGACTAAAAGCTTTGTGTTCAAGCTACCGTTTCCGCCGTTCATCTTCTTTCTTGTACAAATTCACTCAGATCTCACCAACACTCGTGTTTTTCAATCCCTCGGAATCAAGAAATGTGATTCTGTTTCGCTA
The DNA here is from genome assembly GCA_022829125.1 of Lathyrus tuberosus. Taxonomy (NCBI): domain Eukaryota; kingdom Viridiplantae; phylum Streptophyta; class Magnoliopsida; order Fabales; family Fabaceae; genus Lathyrus; species Lathyrus tuberosus. The sequence continues at coordinate 1,850,808 of JALAZF010000222.1, read as the reverse complement.
CAGATCTTTAATTCACTATAAATTGAATGAGCAGAATCAATCACACATGCCTCACGTACACTCGTGTTTTCTGTTTCTAAATCTGAATCGGAGCTCTAGATACCAATTGTTGGAGCACTAGGTTTAAGATGAATAAGATGATGGAAGAGAAAAAAATTTGTAACTAACTTCTAACTGAAAAATGAATACAAAAATTTTGTTACAAACTAAACTAAGTATTTGCTTATATACCCAAGTCCAAACTAAAATGCAATTCAAATGCAAAACCAAATTAACTTTATATGTAACAGAATCTGAATTTGGATTACACTCTAACAATTGTGAGGGAGTATGATGATCGTGTCTTCTCTCGAAAAGGTGATTCTAGGCTCATCGTCTCTGCCATAGACACTAAGAGCTTTTGCACGTGTGATGTTTGTTGTTAACACCTGTCTGATGTATATTCTTTAGGAGGATCTAGATTATTCTCCTTCAGCAAAACCTTTAGAGATGGTGTTGGTGGTCTTCTTGAAACATTAATCAAACATCCTCATAAGAAGATGGTGCAAGCAATTGTGAGTAAATGATATGTCCATGCTTGATAACACCTAGTGGATAAGGGATGTCAAAGGATTTAGGGTTGTTAGAGTATTGAGAGCCAGCTCACATGAGGTGAGCAGCTACTGTACCTATTTAAATTTGTGTTGTTGTTAGGACATACAAATTCCTATGTAATGTTTGTTGACTCGATAAATTCTCTACAAAAGAGCACATGTTACATATGGAGAAAAAAGAGGTTCGAGCGACGTATCCTGAAAAAGGGGACTTAATCCTAAACATAGACGCTCGAACCCATGAAAAGGCGACTTGGGAATGATGAAGGGCCAAGCGTTTGACATTTGCCACGCCTCCTAGATATTTTACAATTATACTACTACATGAAGCATTAAGTATGACTTAATCATGAGACCCATTAAACATAAGGACAATATTATTAAAGTATTTGTAGTCAAGATTTATTGTGAATTGAGATAATATTAAAGTATTGAGATTATTTTGTGGATAAACGGATGATCACATTTCTTGGATCATGGATCATGGATAAAGAGTTATGAAGTATTCACATAGGTATAAATATTATAAGTAATATTTATACTTATTGACCCTCGATTAGAATACTATATTGAATGTTATGCAAGTATCATACGTTATTCTCAACGTGATAGTCGTATATACCACCTTTCAACCTGGATATAAGGAATACTTAAAGGTGAAGTATATGAAGATAGTAATGTAAAATCAAATGACATATAATTAGTAACACCATAGTCAAGAATCGAAGTATTCTTATGAATATCACCTTAAACAATAAAAGATTGAAAGTACAAACTCTTACTAATCAACTAACTACCTATAATTATAATATACTACCAAACCACCTCTAATGCCCTTTACTTAATTTCAAATTAACCCATAATCACATGCCCTTTTATGTAATTGACTAACTCATAATTCATTACCCAATCAAAACACCCCAAATTGCCAAGTGGCAGAAGATTTTTGAAAAATTCTTACCATTTCCCTCTCACTCTCACCTTCCCTCTTTCTCTCACCTTCTCTCTCTTTCTCGTACCCTCTTCTTCCCTCTTTCTCTCAGAATTCTCTCTCTTTCTCGTCTCAGAATTCTCTCTTTCTCGTACCCTCTCCCTATCTCTTTCTCCATTTTCTCCATTTTTCTTCTTCTTCCTTCCTCAATATTTCTTCTTATGCTCATTGTCATGGTTCCGATTTCAACTACAACTGCAGAAGATGGAGATTTGGGCATGGGTTGTGGTCTGATTTCGGCATACTTTCATGTCATAATAATCTGGTTAAGTATTCGTTTTCTCTGGTTTTTTTTTGTTTATATTTATTGTTGAGGTTTAACCTGTGTTTGTTTCTTCATTTTTTCATGGCGAGTGGGTCAGATTCTGATTTACTCTTTTAGGGTTTTTGATGGTTTTGGTATTTGGTGGAGGTTTGTGAAGGATATGTAGTCCATCGTCGCCCTCGCATCGGTAACGTTCGCTAAGTTCTTTACTCTTTAAATTTAGGGTTTATTATTTGTAGTTGTTGATAGTTTGACATGTTATTTGCAATTCTTTTGCTGAAGGTACTCTTGTTTTATGATTTAGGTACATGTTATGAATTTAGTTTCAGGTACTATATAATGATCTTTTAATATGTGCGAGATATAGTAGATTACTGCTACTATAACGTGTATTTTCGATATGCTTTTAATAAGAGATGGTGCTCAATTGCTCATTCATCATGTATATTTGGGACATATTATAAAAGTTGATGATATTTTTGTACAATTTTAATCCTCTGATGTCACAGATTAGAAACGAATATGCAACCAAAGTGATCTCATGCCGGTTTTTTATGAACATAATAATGAACTCTCTATGTTATGGGGAATACAGATGTTGGTTAATTATGCATTCATTTTAATAGGGAGGATATGGATCTTCTTAGTTTATTGTAGTTCTGACACTCTCCATTACAGGCCACTGCTGCCAGTCCTGTTGTTGGTTCCCAGGTTAGGGTGGAGGACTCTGATGTAGCTTCGATGGATGGCGAGATCTTGGAGGTTAATGGGGAAGAAATAAAAGTTCTTTGCACTTCAGGAAAGAAGGTGAGAATGTTTTATATAGTTTTATTAAAATCCCTTCATTTCTCTAAGCAAGTTATTTTCATGCTCTTAATTGGCCTCATTTCCCCCCTTTTCTGTTAATTTCCAGTCTAATCCTGTTCTAAAAGCCTTTGGAAATGCAAAGACTGTTAGAAACAATAATACATGGTGGAATGGAACACATCGAACGCAGATATATGGTGTTCCTGTCATTTGTTTGAGTATAAGGGTTACCTCTGTAGACATGCGATTGGTGTTCTCCAAATGTCTGGTGTTTTTAGCATCCCGACAAAGTATATATTGAAAAGATGGACAAATGCTGCTTTAAGTAAGCATCTTATTGGTGAAAAATTGGAAGACGTTCAATCCAAGGTCTAGAGATTCAATGATTTATGCAAACGGGCCATAATATTGGGCGAAGAAGGTTCTTTATCCCAAGAAAGTTACCATATGGCTTTAGGTGCAATAACTGAGGCTCTAAAGCAATGTGCAAATTTGAACAATTCTGTTGAGAATGCAGCCTTAGCTACTCATGTTGGTTGCAATGTTGTAGAAGAGTATCAATCTGTTAGTACATCTACCGATAAGGTGTTTGATCCAAAGATGATTACGGGTAAGAAAGCTGCGAGGACTGGTGTGGCTGGTAGGAGTCTAGAAGGTATCGAAAATATTGAAGGAAATAAAGGAAAGGTGAGTTTTTTTGGTGATTACCGATTGCGTGATGTACTGGTTTTCTCTTAAGCTTGTCTTTAACTTGTCAGCTACTCATTCGGTTTGTGACTTACTAATTTGTGATGATTTTTACCTATTGGAGCAATATTTGCCGCAACAGATTCTGTTTGCACGTTGCAGGTTTGAAAACTATGTAGTTTTTTTTTTGCATTTTTCCAACAACTAACACATATGAACTGAAACTTTCAACGGTATGCTTTGCACTTTATTATTTCTTTTGATACATGATACACAATACATATTGCTAATGCTAATTTCTATAATCTATTCATGAATGAGTTATTTATTTTCCCTTGCTTGTGTTAAATACTTATATAGTGGCCATGCCTTGGAGATTTTGTAAAGTGGGAGCAGGCTAAAATTGCTCTCAGAGAAACTTTGGATGAGTTTGACAATCCATGGCAGGTATGCTTGTCATTTTGAATTAAATTGTAGACTTACTTGATACCCTCATTTTGAATTCAATAACCACTTTCTGTTTCAAAAGTTGCTTACATTTAAATGCATCTTACTTTTTTTATGGCTCAATTCACATGATCAACTGCAAGAACAGGCTAAACCGATACTATTATAAAGGAAGTTGTTTCGAAATTTACCTCGAAGACCTTGCAGGTCAGGTTTTAAGATAAACTTTTAAATTAACAATGAAATAATGTCAGTCTTATGGATTGATTGTTCGTTTTTGTGAACATCACTCAGTTGTGAAACCTCTGTATTTGATTATGTTTGTCTTGCTGACACTATCGGTAGCTTTGAGGATATCATGTCTGTCTTGCTGAAATTATCGGTAGCTTTGAGGATATCATGTTTGTCTTGCTACATTAATACTCAAAGGTTCCTTTCATTTGCTACTTCTCAAGAAGTAAAGATTATGATCCAAATAACTATTCAGTTTACGATTGTCGTGTTCCTCGGGATCATTTTACTTCCTGCTAATCCATTTATGCATAACAAACACAAAGGTTTTGCAGATCAACAAACCTTCATGCATTAAACAATGCATACTACATATACAAGACTAGATATAGAAATTTGTGCTCCTTCAAAAATAATTACTCCTGCTGAATAGACTTCTTTGGCTCTGATATCTCTTTGATCTCATAAGCTGAAGTAAGGATTTACAACCATTGCCCAAGCAAATTTTTCCAACTCAGTTTGACTAAAAATCTGAGGATTTCAAAGTTCCAACCAACAACAGTACCAATGATTCAGTTCACTATTTTATGATTAAGAGAATAATACTATAATCAATATTAATCATAACAATTGAAGAAGTCCATGGCAAATCACATTGACATGTTGTATTGTATTTTTCAGAAACATGTTGTATTGTATTGTATTTAATTTTTGAAAATTCATAAGCTTTGAACATTGTGTTATCTTCTTCATTATGCCTCCTTGAGCAGAAAGACATTTTTGAATGACAGATGTTTTCATTCTTTTGTTGCACAGGACAAGCAAAATTGTTGAAGTCGTCAATTTTAGTTGTGGGAGCTGGAGGGTTGAGTGCTTCTGCATTGTTATATTTTGCAGCGGCTGGTGTTGGTAAATATTACAAAATCAGCTTATGAAAAGGAACTAATGGAGTAGCGTTATCCATCCAACACTGGTGAACGTACTTAATGGCGCGCAAGTTCACTATCAGCACGGATCAAAAGAGTCTGAGATAGTTACTACAATAATAGATTGGTAAAATTGGGCAGCAAAGTTGTTGGGCTATTGGTTTGATATAATATACCATCATATGATAGCTTGAGTCTCTAATCTATTGAGACTTGACTTATCATATTAGTTTGCTGAACAGAGATATGGCTTGATGAATATACAAGTTGCTTGCAAGCAAATACTAAGATCATACTCAATTGGCACATATCATGTAATAATATTGAGTTGCACTCTGATTCATCATAAAGTGTAGATTATTCATTGTCTTCGCTTAATCTTATTTCATTTAGGTTTATCTATGCCACCTACTCAAACTGTAATGTGATGGATATTATTATGTAAGAAACAAGCCACCCCAGAAAGTCAACTTTTGTAATATTCAGTTACATTATAATTGCCCAATATTAGCTGCTTACTCTATAAAGGAAACATATATCAATTGCACTAACATGATATCTCTAGATTATACTGTGTTCAAGTAACTACACTTTCAATATAAACTATAAGCATTTTTAGTTCAAAGAGTAGATTATTTTATGGATAATGGATATTGCTTCAGCCTCTGGCAGGTTTGGTGCATCAAACACTTTGCAAACACGCTGTTCACCTTTCCCTTTCCTGAACACCAGCCTTATTGTGGCTGCATGAGCTAGCACATGGCCTCCTGCTGGTTTCTTTGGATCAGTTATGAACATACCACCTCCTGGATTAGCTATGACTGCAAACAAAATATTGTACTAATAAACAATATGCCTATAATAGTCTTCTTATTGGAAATTATTCATTTATGTAATTTATGGATGCAGGTCCTTTTTAAAGCTATTTTTTGTGATTGTTGCTATTTTCAAAGTTTCCTGCTAAAACAATTGCAATTGCATCAGAACACTCATCCCCTATGGCAACAGAAGTATATATGAGAAAACAAGGCATTGTGGAGAATTAAAATAAAAGGGCTGGGGCGAGGGGGATTCGAACCCCAGTCCTTTCGCTCGCTAATGCATACAAATTCCTCCATTGACCAGCGGTGCTACGCCCTCATCCATTAATTTTCTTGATTGCATTTGATTATATTATGAACTTGATTTCCATGCCCATCAAGAACACGCCATGGCTGGGTTTGAACTTGGTTTTTGCTTGATTACGTGAACATCATAACTTCTTCAATACTTAATGAAAATGGATGAAACAAAAAAGGAAATTGTGTATTTTTTCACAAGGATCACAATGGTATCCTTGGTTTTTTCAGAAAATGCTCCTAGCTAAAAACCCGATGGTGTTTCTAAAATAAGCTTGATTTTACATTTTGAATGGCACAGTTCAAAACAGTTGGATTCAATCATGGATAATGGATCAAACACAACACATACCACCTACCTAAACTAAGCATGCTCAGTGTACCTCAAATATCAACATATTTCAAGGGCTGCAGTTGGAGAATGTACTTACCTCTTGGAGCAAAACTTGCAGTTGTGTGAAATGGAGTTCCAGCAAGGTTTTGTTGCTTTGAGTAGCTCCTAAATATCATCTTTATACTTTATGAATGCTTGGAAATCAAAGGAGTTGATTTGACTGAGGTATGCCTTCCAAATTGTACAAATGACCAAAATTGTCAAAAGTGAACTTAGGTCAAATGATGTTACAGTTTCAAATTTAAGGTTTGGACACCTTAAGAATGATTTATGGAAGGTTTATGAAGTGTTGGAATGGCTGGAAGTGAAGGGCATCAAGACTGGTCCATGAAAATGCAGAAAGTCAACTTTCTTTGGGTTTGAAGGTTGACTTTTGGATTTGTGAGGCTTTTGATGGTTGTGAGAGTTTGGAAAGCTCTAACACATATTTTGTGATGTGCTAGAGTTATTTGTTTGGTGGTTTGGTGTTTGGAATTGATTTTGGATGGATTTGTGCAAATTGGTGCTTTTGTTCACAAATGGTAACTTGAAAATGCAAGACCAATGTGGAAGGGTTTTGGACTGAGATTATATGCTCTGAATACTCTTCAAATCCTCCCCCAAATGTGTGGAAATGATGATCAATTTATAGGCCAAGGATTGCATTATGGGACAGCCTTGCATCATGTGCACTTTTACCTTTTTAAGTTTCCTTTTTGAGTGGAATTTGGTGCCATGTGATCTGAGCATATGCTAAAGGGTTTTGACAGATTGCAAGTGCATTATGCAGGTGAATGGAATGATGTTGAGGCATGTTTAGTGGGCTGAGGTTCAGAATGCTTGCACATGTTGGTGTTAGTGCATTCTCCACTTTGAAATGCATAACATGCCTTACATGATTGGTGTTTTCCATGTGTAAATTGTGGATGGGACCGGCAACATGCCATGTAGATGTTTTACAGTTTGTTTTGCATCAACCAAGTTGGATTGGTGGCTTGAGAAGCAAGGCAATGAAGTTCAAGTACAAATTCTGCAGCAAAAGTTACTAAATATGGACAGAAAACTTCCATCTTGGGCCATTTGAAAATGGCTCGTGCATTTTCAGGCCTTTTTATGCCAAATACTCTTTGAAACATCCTTGACCTAATGCAAAAGAAATGGGATCAAAAGCTCTTGTGAGGAGGGAGATATGGTGATTCAAAGTTTGGCCTTCCATGGGCCTACCAACTTGCCATATGTGCAGCAACTTCATAAATCTTGGGCCATTTGAAATTGGCTCGTGCATTTTTAGGCCTTTTTGTGCCAAATGATCTTTGAAACATTATTGACATAATTCAAAAAGAATTAGGTTAAAAGGAGTCTTGAGGTGGGAGTTATGCTGCTCCAAAGTTGTGGTCATGACAAAATTAGGTGAAATTTCACCAAGTCCCAAAAGGTAAATTGCCTTCCAAGTCAAATAACTCAAAAACCATGCATTTTCTGAAAAAGGGTCCTCTAATATGATTTGAAGATCATGAAAAGAGCTTCCATTTGAGCTTTGAACCACTTCATTTGGATGTGAGGTTTGCAAGTTATGATTGTTTCAATTTTGGCCCAAGTAGTTAAATTTCCTTATTTGAAAAGTTTTCATGAACCAAACCTTGCTTCTTTTGCAAGAAACTCCTCAAAACCCAAATTCTCATATCTTAAACCAATAATGAGGCATTCCATGATGATCTTAGACCTTTGAGGTTACATTTTGATCAAAAATCCTAAGGATTAGGGTTTCAGTTAAAACCCTAATTCGACTGTGGACGCACTGAGACCAATTCTTATGATTTTGCTTCTCCTATCACATTTAAAGCTCATGGATGGCCTATTAGGATGTTTATGATCTTAGGAAGTCAAACCCTAGGGTTTGAGAACAAGTCTTGCTCAAAATCAGAAACCCTGATTAAACTGTCTTGATAGAAAACCCTAATTCAGGAAACCCAACTAGGGAAGTGTGATCCACTTGAAATTTCTTGCCAATCTTGATCTTGTGATGAGATGATGGACCAATTAAGATCTCTTGAGGATTAAAGCTCCCTTGTGGCTCAAAGATTGATAGCATCAAGGAACATCTTTTCTCCCAAACCCTTGATCAATGCATATGAACTCTTGCTGAAAACCCTGTAAACATCTTCTTCCTCAGAGTTAGGTTAAACAACCTTGATCCCATGCTAAGATGCCATGATATGCAAAGATGATAATGCAAGAATGAAATGAATCATAAGCCAGACAATGCTAAAAGTAAGAGGGCAAATTTTGGGGTATTACATTATGTATGTTCATTTCTCATTCCAAACTTATGCTAAAGTTTGTTCTGTACATTTGCATGATGTTCCATTCAAGCTACGTAAAATCTGATACACTAAATCTTTTCGTAACTTTACTATTGTTTTTTTCGAATTACGATCAATCATGACACGAATAACTTCTATTGTCGTACACATTTCAACTGTAGTGCACGTTTCTTTCATTGTATCCAAATCTCAAGTACAAAATTATTTCTATCTCGTGTATTTGTAAAAAGTTTGAACATTTTAAAATGTTTATTCAAATCCTCACGGGTCACTACCATAACAATACCTATTTGTTATTAAGTATTTCTTTTCAAGTTTACATGTCCCTTTAAATATATTTTATATCATATTAGATAAATTTATCCCTGCGAATGCACATGTATGTTGGATCATTACTATAGTCAAATAACTATTTTTAGATGATTATTCTTGATATTTTTTAATTCAAACTTTATCAATTATTGTTAATACATGTAAAGATGTATTAAAAAAGAACCACAAACTTTTAGATTTTTTATCGAATGATTTAAGATAAGAATCAACTTACCCGTGCGGACGCACGGGTCTTCTACTAGTAGTTATTGAAGGTGTACCATAATTTATAACTTCTTCCATTAACGAGATAACAAGTGTTAAAAAAATAATGGAATAAAAATGAGTTGCAATAAAAAAAATCCTCAAAATTAGAGTATATTGGAATTCGATTTTAACAACGCTAACGAAAAATGGAGGCAAACAAGGAGGCGTGGAAGAGCAAAATCACTGTTGAATCACCAAAAATAGAGGTGACTACAATGACATGTGGTATGGTCATTTGTGAGAAAAACAATATCTTAGTAAGACGTCAAATGATAATTAATAGTGATAAAGGTTAAATGGGAAAAAAAACTTAGGTAGAAACAAACCTAACACTAAGTTTTAAAAACAATCAATCATATTTTTTTAATTAATTAAATATAAAAAGATCATATTCTCTCTCTTACATAATCATAACTACGTCATGAATTCAATTTAAAAATAAATTAAATTTTAAATAAATTTAATATTTTCTCTCTTTTTTATTGGTTGTTTGTAACAATAAGGAATTAAATTTGTTGCTTACACAAGTTTTTCTCAGGTTAAATGATGACTAAAATATAACAAAGAAAGTTAAATAGTGACAATATAGTAAATATTTGTTGAAAAACTTAACGTTAATCCTTAATAAATGGCGGGTGAAAATTTACCAACAACTTCGACTAAATTTATACGGAAGCAAGTCCCAAAAGATCAAGAGTTTTGTGATAACATATTTTAAAATAAGATTTTAATCTATTAAAATTGTAATTACAATGCTGAAAATAATCTTACAGAAAGTAAAAGTAAATCTATGGACTTTGTTTAGTGAACATGAGACTATAATTATAAATTACGTATAATATTTATAACAATTTTTTTAATTCAAATGTCGCAAAATGTCGCAATCATAACATAGGCAAGATTTCATGTTTTTTTTTAAATCTTGGTACCGATTTTACGATCGATTAATCTAAGATGACATATTTCGATATTCATTAATAAGAGTTCCGTTTAAAGTCACAACAAAGTTTTATATGGACTGATTCAACACAAAAATTTGAATCTAAGATCTTGAGAGAATTACACTCTTAAAGCTCAAGCTTCTACAACTAAACCAACTCTCCAGAGTTATTCGAGATTTCATGTTAATCAAGTTCTGCATTATATGCAATATTTTCTGCGTTTCCCGCCAGTTCATCCACCTTAACAAAGCTATGTGACAGTCACCACCCACTTTAAACCACTCTGCGCTACAGCAACACTGCTATTTGTAGTCTAACTGTTGTCCATAGCGGATGGTGGTCCACTGCGAGAGCCTAAATCACGCCATGTCATACTTTGAGGCGCCCTTATTTGCGGCACCATTATAGGAGATTATGGTGAAAATATCTGCAATAATGGCCGATAGTTATCATTGCGGCGAGTCCAAAAACAGGCATCACGTATAACCACCATAGCCCTGCAATTGCATATATTTGATAACAAGATCATAAGCTATTTTAGACACCTCTTAAACAGCAGTTATTAACAGTAAAGTAACAAGAAACTATAACACCTCTTAGGACACATGTATGTCAAGTTTTAACCATAACATCCAAGAATAAGCAATCCAAAAACAAATGCTGATTACAATTCAAGTAACTAACTCTTAAAAGTTCTATGAATGGTATTGCAAATATACCAATCTCCAAAATAGCAGACTTGTACAGTATCTATTCCCTGAGACACTAACTACATTTTAACAACATGATGAAGCTAGCATAAAGAATGTACAATTCAAAATGGTAAGTAAATCAAACATCTTCAAGAGCAGCCAAGTTTGGGTCTTCACCAGGCACCAATATCTTCAAACTATGTAATCCTACTGCAAAATAACTATGCTATGTAGCAGAATTTGAACTAAACTGTTATTTTCTACATTCTGTGGCCACCCATATTAATAACTTGAGCGACAAGAAAGATAAACTAAAACCTACAGATTATGCTTAAACATATTCTTAATTAATTGATTACCTTGCAAGGATAAACTTTCCTTCTTTATACCTAAGAATGTCGGCGTAATCAAACACCTAGATCAAAATAGAATATAAAATCAAGGGTATAAGTATAGTATGGAATTAATAACTTGAGCAACAAGAAAGATAACGTAAAACCTACCGATTATGCTTAAACATGTTCTTAGTTTATTGATTACCTTAAGAGTATAAACTTGGACCTCTGATTCTCAAGAAAGGCCGGCCTTACAAATTTGAATCCAAGAAAGGACTCACATTTAACGCAGAATATGTGGACGACAGTAGAATCCGATTCTGGGATTGGCTCTTCTCTCTCTCCGTCCGAGACATTCACATTGATAATATGGATTAGCAAGATGTCATTTGAAGGAATCAGCGTACACAGCAATGGAAGTGAAGTGAGAGGGTGAAAGAAATCTTACACTTTATCAAAAAGATAAGCCTGCCGCCCATCAGGGCATTCGAACTTCTAAAAGAAAACAAGGGTTAGATTCTCAACAGCAGGCTATGATTTTGCAAAAACCAGAAGTTTGAGGGAAGGAAAAATAACAACCGTTGAAAGGAGATGATTAACAAGGGCTAAAGGTGTGTGGCAATGGTTGCAGCTGTAGAAGTTTCCTTCAAGATCGATCAAGAAAAGTCTTCCCATGTCTCTCTTTAAATTCTCTACACAAAGCCACGCAACAAGATTCAAAGCATGCAATGTAACTGAAACGGGTGAAAATGAAGAAGAATAATGATATGAATGAGGAAAAAGGGTTAGATGGAGATGATTACCGAGAGAGAAAGCAGAAGATGGGAGTTTGTTGATTGGAAATACAAAGTACAGTTTGGGATTGATGGGAGTTTTGTGAATATGCATACACAACACTATCAGCTTTACTATAACACCTTGCTTCGTCTATTTAAACAAGGTTGATCTAGAACTTTTCACTTTAAGAAAACTCTATTGAATTATGTTTCTATAAAATATTCTTCGCGTAAAAAAAAGCACACTTCACAATCTTAATAGATCAATGAAGCAATTTTTGACTGGGTTAGTAAAATTAGTGACATACGTACTCTGTGAGTTGATATCAGATCTCAAACAAATCATATTCATTTTGTAATTTATTTAAATCCTTCTTTTAAGATAGATTGAGCTTTTTTTTTTAAGTCTAGGAAAGTTTAGAGAATACATGTTTGTTTATAAGTCTATAGGTGGTTGTATGATCTTTGTGACTAAGTTAAATGTGTAGTGAGTGAAATTGTCCGCAAGAGTATTATCGGTTGTTGTTTTGATATTTTATGTATTGTGTTTTAACGTAATTTTTTAGTTTCTCATTGAATCTCTCATTACATATACAAAATAATAGGCAAAATAATAGGTTTTCAAGGTAATGAATGATCCAATTCAAACTGTCGGTTTATATTCAAATAGTAATTGAAATCGATTCAAAATGATGTTTTTCAAATTCGTGATTTGTTTCTGTCTAGAACAGTTGCCCCTAAGGCTTTGTCGAGCGCTGAGTGAGTCGGGAAAGCCTTTAGTGATTTTTGGTCGACCTGCAGGATGTTGTGTGGTGTGAGATAGAACTGAAACGGTTGGAGTCAATTGAAAAAGTAGTGGGGAACAAGCGCATTAAATGCATTTTCATAAGTGAAATGTTTCGTCGCCTTCTTATGACACGTTGCTGATGCAAAAAATTAGGAAATGGCGCGACTCATAGTGCACTGTAGTTTGCATGTTTCCCCGGAGAGGAATATAGTCGTTGATCTCGTAATTGTCGTCTAACCATTTTCTCCTATAAATGAGAGGAGTTGAGTGTTTTGGAAATCTTCACAATCCTTGTCATTTATGTTCGTCCATATTCATTGTCTTAGTAAACGTCTTCGTCTCTTCCTTCCTGGGAGGATTAACCATATCGATTGCAGTTCCTAGATAAGTGTCTTGGCCTCACTTCATCTACTCCATTTCGTGAACCTCACACAACAAAGTACCCTCCTTAACTCAACTTTTATCTTTCTACATTTTCTGTTCTTTGGTCAGGATGAGTGATAATAACGCTAACTTAGTTAGTGGTTCTAAGAGTGATACTTCTTATGTTGTGGGAATAGGGGACTGATAAGTGGTTTTCGTATCATTATTTCTAATCATTTTCTCTTAGTATTTCATCGCATTTTGATCGGTTTACTTCCATTTACCATGTTTTACATTTTAGTTGTGTGTTCTTGCTATTTTCAGGACCCAATGAGCATTCAAGACAAAGAGGGATAAAAAAACAAGCAAAACAAGAAAAAAGACAAAAGTCAAATTTTCCCCATAGTAAAACTAGGGGGCTGCTACAGCCACTAGTAGCAGCTCCTACGGTCCGTAGCAGCAAAGGCGCCTTGGATTCCCCGTGCTTTATCTCCTAGTACTATTACCAGAGGCCTGCTACAGGTCGTAAGAGGAGGGCGAGAGTGGATTCTTTTGTTTCTTTTTTTAGATCAGTCCTCAATGATTGTTGCTCTTAGGCATTATTTGATTTGATATTATTCTAATGTAATAGAAATTGAACAAAAGATATTGTGCTACTTTTACTTTTTCTATAAAACCCATCGCCTGTTATAAGTTTTACATCCAAGTTTTATTCTACAAGTTTCTACGTATTTCCTATTTTTCTCTGTACTCGAGTCTTCAAGGGAGAAAGATTGGACAAAGCTTAATTTAAAATCAGTTTTTCTTATTCATTCATATCCAATTGCTTATCTATCCTTTACGATTGTTTGTTATGAATTTGATGATGAATACCGATTTGATTTTTTTCCCTCACCGTGAGTGAGTAGTCCACTAGGGACTAGGGGTTATGGGGATTATCTTATAACCTTTTGTATGATCTGTAAAATTTCAATTACGAGAGTTTTAGCTTAAACTTATTTTATAATTTGAGTTTATGCATTCCAACTCCGTTACGAAAGTAAGGTGTTCTCAAGTATCGACTGTAGTCTGAAAGGATATGTGTCGATAACGGAGCGCACAATTTTAAACAACTGAGTCCAATACAGTAAAAACGCTTGGACAAATTTGAAAAAACTATATAGCTGAGCAAACGTAACGAATCATCGACAAATAATACGGATGTGCGAAAGCAGACGAATTATTCGTCGTCGATAGGGCAATGTGATGGTGAAAGCCGGTATTTCCCATATTTATCTATTTTCTATAATTTATGTGGAATCTTCCTAATAGAAGTGACATGGATCGTACGATTGTGTTAGAGTAAGAACCATAACCATATGTCTTGTTTGCCTCAATTGGAAATTATTTGATTTTGCAAATAAGTTATTTTCATTTAAGTGTTTCTTTTAAGTTGTTTTTACTAAAACTCATATTTTTTAGTTCTCTAGATATACACCGATATGACGGAATTCGGTACTTAAGCCATTGGTCTCTGTGGGTTGATATCTTTTTACTACTTCGCACAGCCGTGCACTTGCGGCATGTCAGGGACTCCCCTAATTCTCATCTCCCTTCCTCTACTCACGATCGCTTGAACCAATAGGTGATATCCCTGCCTGACGATTTTGATTATGAAAGAGTATTTGTGAACTCCTTGAAGGAAGAAGTTTTTTCATGTGACTCATTAAAAGCCCTATTATCAAATGTCGAGGGAGAGATGAATCATATGGAGGTCCCTATGCCCCTCCTGTTTTGACTGAGGAGGAAATACATGCTATAAAACGGATAAAGGAATGTGTCAAAGATTTTATTAAACTTTCTATGACAACCATCGGCCATGAAACTAACGATGATAAGGTGAAGGCCTACTTGGACCTTCGGGGTAAGCTAGATGAAGTGTCATGGATCACCCTTGAAGAATATTCTAAGATCGAATGCCTAACTTAGAAAGGTGTGACGTTAGTGGATTCGGCTGATGTAGTGAAGTATAGCTGAGTGGAGGCTCAGGTGGTAGGTACCACGTGTATTATGATTATCGGGGCAGCAATAGATTCTATTGGCCTCGTGGTCTGCGACCCGTAGGAATAGTCGATTCTTCCAGTGGGCCCAGAGAAGAGGACATGCATATCCTTTAACGACTGTGCCATTCCACCCTATGAGTGCCTGTTCACAAGGATAGGATTGCGGCTACCATTCTCCGACTTTGGAGTGGCTTTCCTGAAACATTTAATGTTAGACGAAGGCAATTGATCTAGAAGGGGGGTTGAATAGATCATTTCTTTTTAAATGCGAGTCGGCGCTAAAAATTTGTTTTTAAAATTATTTTGCGGAAGCGGCCGAGGATAATTCGTCTACACGAACCGGGTTACTGGGAGGATCGGATATACATAAGACAAATGGAACGAAAGGCTCGAAGAGAAAAATTAGAATCGTAACTTAACAATTAATCAATTTTCCAAAAGCACTTAATGAGGTGCAATCTCCAATGAGCAGTCAAAAATTAAACCAAACTTGACAATATATCAAACACCTTGTATGCGTTCAATCTATCGAGCACTTAGAGTGCATAAAACTCCAAGCTCAACCTTTTATGATAATTGATGCAGCATTTTCACTAAGCACAATCCAAAATGATTGTGCAATGGTTTTCAAATTAATTTTCTGCACAAAACTATACCAGAATTTTTATCGATCGATTGAACGATTACAAGCGTAAACAGATCGAAATATAAATGAGATAAGGAAAAGGAAATGACACCAGGTTTGTTTAGGAAGTTCCCCTTTCGTCCTCGCTTCGGGTACGTCTTTCCCTAATTCTAAAACTAGAATTGAGATATCTTTAACTTGTTTGCAAATGTTTTTACAAGAGAAAACTTAGTTATCCCACACTCAAGAAACTTCGTTGATGCAGATACTTTGTCTTCTCTTCCCTTGATTTGAGTCGAATCAAGTGCCTCGAACTTGTTGGAAGAACCTCCGTTTACCGTTACTAGATTGCAAGAACACTCAGGTCTTCAATCACCTTCACTCGGCTGATTCTGATCCACACACACATTTCGATCCTCAAACCTTGTTGCACAATCCTCCGGTTAACGCTACTAGATCGACAAAACCTACCGTTCTTCAATCACCTTCACTCGGCTGAATTCAATGCACACAAGATCTGATCCAAAAACCCTCAAATCCAATTGATCTTGGAGGACAAAATCCTAGAGGTTTTATTCAAGAACAAACCCACTGAAACACGCACCCCAAACCAAGATATAACTCTATGTTTGGACGTTATCACTTCATGATGCAGATAATCAACAAAAATGATTATGTGTATTTGTTGAAAAAGGTGCAAGATGAAGATGAAAGTGATGAGAAAAAGTTTCAATGTATTTCTTTCACTTGTTCTTGTTCTGCTTGTAAAAAAAATGAGGAACCAACTATATATATGATGTAAAGGCCAAAAGAAAAAATAACAGCATTTTGAACAAAGAGGAAAACAGAAAAGTTGACTACTTGCAGTGAGCGGTCGACCGCTCCTTGAAGAGGGTCAGCCTGCGCTGACCCGTGGAGGAACCTGCGCAAATTGGACGACCATGTGTCGACCGCTGCAGGGACCATGTGTCGACGCATGGCTGCGAAAAATGCACAATCAGAAATCCAGAAGTGTGCGTCGATAGCAGGGTAGGGGTGCGCTTACCCGAGCGAGACACACATATTTTCCACATATTGTGAGTCGACCGGACCCAATCTTAGGTCGACTCAAACTTCAAAAATACTCAAAAATTACTTTTTCGACACAGTTTTAATAATATAGTCACAGTTTATGCATTCCTAATACTAGTATTATGATCACCCATATTTAATGGATATGCAAGACTCCACCATGTATTTAGACTCATGATTATGTAATGCAAAATTGGAATGCCGACATCGATGAGATGACACCGTCCAAATTACAAACTACTAGCCCTCACATACATTTTGACATCATTAAAATAAAGCTCAAATGAGAGGCACCTTGCCCTCATATACTCCCCCTTTATTATGATGGCAAAATCTTCAGCTTGTTTTGTAATTTGAATCTCATCCTCCCCCTAACTGTGTGAATTCCCCTAAGATTCAATCTTTTGCTGCTTGTAAATGTCCTTCTCCCCCTTTGACAACATCAAAAAGAAAACAAGACGATGGTCAAAGAAACATATCATATACTTATGGATACACTCAACATCTTGTAAACAAGATACATTAACAAACATTCACATAGAATGATGATAATGCGAAAGATTAGATGGATAAATAAGGCACAAGAGATGCATACATATAGACTCAACATACATTCCATAATAATTCAAATGTCAACATAATGCAAAAGCAAACCAAGTATATAATCAAAATGCAAGCAAATAACAAGTCATACAAGCCAAAAACTAGATATAACATGCATCAAACTATGATCCTATCTCTCAGGGTCTCCTTCCCCTAAAGTGATGACCTCGTCCTCGGAAATAAGGGTCTTGAGGTGAAGGAAGAGGTTGTTCAATAAGGGTCTGGAATCTCTCTATACAAATTGAAATTCTGGTACCAGACGTGTGATGTTAAGGTGCGATGTCACAACAACACACTCTACATAATGGACAGAATAAGCAACAAGATAACACAAGGAATTGTTCACCCAGTTCTGTCTAACTACCTACGTCTGGGGGCTACCAAGCCAGGGATGAATTTCACTACTTGTAGATATAATTTACAGACTCAACACACCAGTTGACAATCTCCTAAACTTATACTCTACTAGTGACTTTCTACCTAAGAAACCACTTAGATATGAGAACACTACTCAATCCCCTAAAATACTCAAAGAACACCCTCTTTGAGTTTCCTTGATCTTGCTTCCTAGCTTCGATCAACTAACAACTCTCTATTGCTTCACAGCTTCTAGAGAGGACAGAAACATAACACCTATTCAAAGCCTAGAATAGTGTAAATACAAGCACTCTAAACAAACTCTAGACACTAAGCCTCCAGCTCTTGATCTTCAATCTATTTTATGTACCTTCTTCCTTGGTCTTGTGCGCTTTATATAGCTCCTTGAATTTGGATTGGATTTGTCACAATATTTGATCAGATTTGTTAATTAAAAACTGAATCTTTTAAAACAGATTTTATCCCCAAAATCTTTTTAAATCTTCCACCTTTTAATTCTCCAACAAACCTGCAATCAAATCTCCCATGTAGCAGAAAATATCTAGCCCAAGATATTCTCATCCAACGAGTCAACACTCTCCACAATTCCAGCTAATACGCGACCCTAATAACAACAAGCCCATGATGTCATTAGCTTCAGTTCTGCAGGTCTGATGTTACAACATCACCTATGTGACATCAGACATCCACTTCAGCAACTAGCAACCTTAACACAGCCCAGTGTTAAGTGCAATGTTATGACATCAAGCCCATGACATCAAACATAGTTAAACTTCACAACTTAGTACAGCCCAGTACTAAGACTCAATGCTGCAACATCAACACCATGACTTCAGCATTGAACACCTTGTTGTTTTACCAAAATTCCAGCCAATCCAGGAACTTACAATCTCCCCCTTTGGCTAATTTTGGCTAAAACAATCTCTGCATCTTCAGAGACTTCAGCAGCGGAATATCTTCAAATAATTGAAACTTCAATCAGCAGCAGTTTGACAATCTTCAATCTTCATTACTTGATCTGCTGCAGCACCATCTTCATTATTGACAACAGCCAATTTGTGCTTCCCCTCAAAAACTTGAACCAGCATCACAGCTGTTCAGTAGCTCACAATGTGCAGCACATCTCCCCCTTGATGTCTGCTTTGCTGCACTCTGCACTTTTCAATGCTATGAATACTTCACTAGCAGCTCCACAACTATGCTGTCTATACTCCCCCTCCACAGCTGCATCATTACTTTTCAACTCAACACCTTTTATTTTTATTCTTTTAGCAGCAACAACTACTCTTCACTCTTCTCTTTATGGCATTTATTAACTCTCCCCCTTTTTAGCCATAATTTGACAAACCTCAACAAGTAACTCGTATGACACCCTGTACAAAACCATACTTCTTCTGCCAGCAATATCCATATTTTTAAAATCCAGACATATTCTTCATCCATCCAGTTATGAAGGCTTCACACAATCATCCACAAGCTTGATCAGCATGCAATCTTCACAATAAATGCACTTTTGCTGCAAGATCCATAGACAAGTACTCCCCCTGTCATGATTAACAAATGCTCTAGATGAAGATGAACCTTTGAGCACTTTTTCTGAGTACATGCATTTTGGTACCACTGTCCCTTTCTCCAAAGGTGGTCATTCCCTATCATACTTTTTAATCACTACCTGATCCACTTCAGTCTTCTCTACATTCTCCATCCAAGGCAAATCTTCTACATCATCATTCTCCCGTATGACTATGTAGATGCTCCTTAGATATAATGTAAGCACTAAGCTTCAGATCCAGAACAAAGACATCATTCACCAAGGATACTCTTGACACCAGGGTATTACATATGCTCCACTACTGGATTTACTATCAGCAAAATAATCCAAACTCAACACTGTGTCACAAACTCTACAAATTCTCAGCTTACTTATAAGCTTTACTGAGATCCAGTCTCTTCAAGAGATCACTCTTCCTCTTTCCTTACATCCACCAGTAGTTGTTGAAACTGGTGATGTCTTCAAAGACAGTAGTCATGCTTAAACACATGCCCATAATCTCCACTTCTTCTGCCCAAATGCTAGAGCATTCAACTCCACATGTCCAATCTTAATCATCTTCCAGATCTAACCACCAGCAAACATGATGTTATAACATCTTTTGGGACATCAGCTTCTCATCACCATTCAAAAGACTCATTGCACAGAGAAGTCCTTCAAGAAGCTCCCAATAAAACACAGTCAGAGCAACTTATTCATACACACCTAAATACCATAAGTTCCCACACCCTCTCTGAACCATATCCTAGCAAACTCAACCATATCCAGAGTATCCATACCCAATTCTTTTTCCAGAACATACTTCCACCATTTTATGAAAAGCACAGGATTGTTATCTAGTATGGCCTTTTGAATTTTCTCAGAAGTTCTAACAACAACGGCTTCCTTCATTTGAGAGCTATCCTGGACATTATCATCAGACTTATCTCTGATCTTCCTATTTCTGGAAGAGATGAACACTTTACTCCTGGATTTTGTAGTACCATCCACATAGATCTTCTGCTCATCAGTTCTCATCTTTGGAGGTGACTCAATATCTTTCCTCTTCCTTGATTTCAGTCCTTTAGCAACCCCAGGAACCACTTTTGCAATTAGTTCATCATCACTCTTCTTTATTTTAAGGCTAGAAGTACCTTTCTTGACTTGAGATGTTTTAACATCAGCTCTAGCATCTGCATCTTCCAACCTAAGGATTGTCAACTTGTGGAGTTTTTCTTCTGAACTATAGGAGTCATTAGTCAGGTTGTCATCTTTCTTGGCCTTGCAAGTATTCAGCTCCCAATACTTCTTAAGGTCACAGCTTTTGATCCTTCCATCAGCATTGTTGACTCCTTCATCTTGCTCACATAACTGACTACTCACATCATCCAACTTAGGAGTAACAGCACCATAAGTCATTAACCCAGATTGACTTTTCACCATACTTTCACACTTGATGTCATCATCTGATGTTACAGCATCATCACTAGATAAGCTGTCCACTTGAGGTATCCACTGATAGCAATTATCTTTGGATCTTACTCCCTTCATCACTACCTCATTCTGCTCATCAGCTACCACACATTCATCTTTGGTGTAGCTTACGTTGTAACCTTCATCACAAAGTTGACTTATGCTAATTAAATTAGCACTCAACCCTTGAACAAGGAGCACATTATCAAGAGTAAGGCCATCATGATTCTTCACTCTTCCAACTCCTTCTACTACTCCTTTTTCACCATTTCCAAAAATAACACCATTTGCATGGCAAGGATTGAACTCTACCAAATGCTTCTTGGATCCAGTCATGTGCTTTGAACATCCACTGTCAAAGTACCATGCATCCATAGCAAAATGTTCATCTGATGTGTGAGCCAATAGACACTTCACCTTCTCCTTAGGTACCCATTGTTTAACAACTTTGGGCCTGTACTTTCTCCATCTATTTTGAGGCTGAGGGTATCCATGCAGCTTGTAGCAAGAGTACTGCATATGTCCAAACCTTCCACAATAAAAGCATCTCATCCTTTCATCTCTGAATCTTCTGCCATGATGAGATTGCTTAGGCTGCCATCCATAATGTGGTCTCCTCCTACCATAACTGGCCTGCCTTCTATTATGTTGGTATCTTCTTCCATAAGGAGGCTGAGAATGCTGTTTCCTGTATTGTCTCCCATGATGGTGTGGCTTTCTTCTTCCATAAATATGAGGAACAACATTGGTGTAACCATACCCCTGATGTTGAGACACCTGATAAGACATGTGTTGTTTGAACTGAGCAGCTTGCATGCTCTTGTGGTGTTGTGGGGGCATATACTGACTAGCTCCTTGTGGCTGCTTTCTCTTCTGATTAGGACCAGTCTTCTTCTTAATCTTCTTAGGTTGTGAAACATCAGCTTTCTTAGGTGTAGGATCCTGCTTCTTTGGCTGATGTTGAGACAAAGGTTGTGACACTCCCTTCTTTGAACCTGAAGTGCTTGCTTCTGAAGTTCCCTTATCCTCAGCCACATAGCCTATCCCAGCTTTGTCTCCAGCAGCTTTTTCTGACTGTAGTATCTTGTCAAGAGTGGTTGTCCCACTGTTCAACATTCTAACAGATTTAGTCATATGATTAAGATGAGCTTTGACACATAAGACTTCTTTTTCCAATTCAGCTTTGTCATTCTCTAGCTGAGCAATCTGTTTCTTCTGTTGATTCCTCTCCTGACATAGTTCAACACTCTTTAAGCACAGCTCTTTGTAGGTTGAAGCTAGCTCCTCATAGGTGACTTCTCCATCACTATCATCATCAGATTCAACAATTCCTGTCAAAGTTGTAACATGCTTTGCTGACTCACTTTCACTTTCACTATCAGAGTCAGACCAGGAAACTGTCATACTCTTCTTCTGCTTCTTCAAGAATGTGGGACACTCTTTCTTGACATGTCCATACCCTTCACATTCAAAGCACTGAACTCCTTTATCTTGGGCAGTCTTCTCTTCATCCTTCTCTTTTGCCTTGCTGTTGTCAGAAGAGATGTTCCTGACATTAGGCTTGGAGTTATTGTTCATCCTCTTGAACACTTTGTTGAACTGTCTTCCCAACATAACTATGGCTTGAGACAGATCCTCCTGAGACTCATCATCTGTAACTTTCTTAACTTCTGCAGGAGTGGAAACCAAGGCTATACTTTTGGGCTTCTTTTTAGGTTCTTCCTCATTCAAACCAAGCTCAAAAGTTTGAAGAGATCCAATGAGCTCATCAACCCTCATCTTGCTGATGTCTTGTGATTCTTCAATGGCAGTTACCTTCATCTTGTACTTCTTAGGAAGAGACCTCAGCATTTTCCTTACAAGCTTTTCTTCTGACATCTTTTCTCCAAGGGCACTGGATGCATTAGCCAGCTCAAGCACACTCATATGGAAATCATGTATAGTCTCCTCTTCCTTCATCTTCAGACTCTCAAACTTCGATGTTAGAAGCTGGAGTCTTGACATCTTAACTCTAGATGTTCCTTCATAAGTGGCCTTCAAAATATCCCATGCTTTCTTAGCAACCTCACAGGTATTAATTAACCTGAAAATATTCTTATCCACTCCATTGAAGATTGCATTTAAAGCTTTGGAATTTCCAAGGGCAAGCTCATCTTCTTCCTTGGTCCATTCTTCTTCCGGCTTCAGCTTTGAGGTGCCCTCTTTATCTTTGCCAGCATCATCTTTTTCAAACACCACAGGAGCTTTCCATTCTTTAATGACAGCCTTCCAAGCTCTGCTGTCCAATAACTTTAAGAAAGTAGTCATTCTAGGCTTCCAATACTCATAGTTTGAGCCATCCAATATAGGGGGTCTGTTGACAAATCCTCCAACCTCTTTGTCCATCTTCACACCAGAAAGTACCTTCCCTAGATCTCACCCAGAGACAGACAGGATGCCTGCTTTGATACCAATTGAAATTCTGGTACCAGACGTGTGATATTAAGGTGCGATGTCACAACAACACACTCTGCATAATGGACAGAATAAGCAACAAGATAACACAAGGAATTGTTCACCCAGTTCGGTCTAACTACCTACGTCTGGGGGCTACCAAGCCAGGGATGAATTTCACTACTTGTAGATATAATTTACAGACTCAACACACCAGTTGACAATCTCCTAAACTTATACTCTACTAGTGACTTTCTACCTAAGAAACCACTTAGATATGAGAACACTACTCAATCCCCTAAAATACTCAAAGACCACCCTCTTTGAGTTTCCTTGATCTTGCTTCCTAGCTTCGATCAACCAACAACTCTCTATTGCTTCACAGCTTCTAGAGAGGACAGAAACATAACACCTATTCAAACCCTAGAATAGTGTAAATACAAGCACTCTAAACAAACTCTAGACACTAAGCCTCCAGCTCTTGATCTTCAATCTGTTTTCTGTACCTTCTTCCTTGGTCTTGTGCGCTTTATATAGCTCCTTGAATTTGGATTGGATTTGTCACAATATTTGATCAGATTTATTAATTAAAAACTGAATCTTTTAAAACAGATTTTATCCCCAAAATCTTTTTAAATCTTCCACCTTTTAATTCTCCAACAAACCTGCAATCAAATCTCCCATGTAACAGAAAATATCTAGCCCAAGATATTCTCATCCAACGAGTCAACACTCTCCACAATTCCAGCTAATACGCGACCCTAATAACAACAAGCCCATGCTGTCATTAGCTTCAGTTCTGCAGGTCTGATGTTACAACATCACCTATGTGACATCAGACATCCACTTCAGCAACTAGCAACCTTAACACAGCCCAGTGTTAAGTGCAATGTTATGACATCAAGCCCATGACATCAAACATAGTTAAACTTCACAACTTAGTACAACCCAGTACTAAGACTCAATGCTGCAACATCAACACCATGACTTCAGCATTGAACACCTTGTTGTTTTACCAAAATTCCAGTCAATCCAGGAACTTACACAAATAATTTCATGCTTGTGGATCTCTTTGATTTAATGCAAAGAATTATGTGAGAATTGTCTTGGAGTTGTGTTCAATATGTAACACATCTGTAATTCTATGATGAGCATAAAAGCGCACTTGATGAAGGTTCGGCAAGTGGATCTGTAATCTTTCAACCGGAGGATATAATTTGTAAAGAGTGAATCTAAATATTTTGCATAATGCATCGGGAGCACAAATCCATATAGCATCAACATATTGTTAAACTTCATCCATATATGATCCGTTGTGAACCTCCATAGCCACACAATCAGGGCCCTTGTACATATATTTGTATAAATATTTGATACTTTTAATGCTACTACAAACTTCTGCATTGATGTGACAATCATACTTTAACAGTAACCAAGGTTTTTAAGGAACCACCCATCTATTATCGACAGACATATCTCTACCTAACGATACAAGGTCATCAAACCTTCTCCTATACTCTGGATATGAGTCAGTGCCTTGACGTGTTTCATATAAGAATTGTTTAAGATACCTTTACAGCGTCCGTCTTTCATACATGGAGACTTTTGGTTAATTATGCCACAAGGTCCATGGATCATATGTTTTACAACTGGCTCATGCAACTGTGGTTCGCATTCTGATTTAGGTATTTCTGCTCTAACCACACTATCATACTCTGTTGGGTCACACAATTTGTCGTTAATTTCTAAGACCAACAACATATGCACATGCGGCAATCCTCTTCTTGAAATTCAGTGACGTACACGTAGCTTTTAACCTTTCCTAATACTCCTTTATTAATAACATCATTTTTTAATTGCTCGAATTTTAAACGAAATATTCTTGTTAGCAAATATGGACGATCTTGGGGTGTTTGAAAAGGAAAAAGTTCTGATGTGATCTCACTCCAAGAAAGATTCCATGTCATTGTCAAAAAATATATCTGGTTTACTGCCATTAAGAACAATAGTCATGCCATCTTCATAACGTTGTGTCATGTCTCGACGACCGCCAATAAATGATGATGGTAATATTTTTCTTTTTCCAATGTTTTCTATGATAATGCATGAAATGCATTATTGTTAGAATACGCGAATGATTATCATCAAAAGTACAACTAATAATGAATCTAAAACTATATGGTTATGCTACATTAATTAGTACCTGCATTAGTTTCACCAACATGCAAAGCATCTTGTAAACCTTGGTACACTTCAGCACGTATATCACTTTAGTGCTCTTTAATCCACCTTAACCTCCCTGATTCAACTTTGACATAATTGTCTATAACATATTGTTGCAAGAGTCGACCCGCATTAGATAACATCGATTGGTCATTTGGGCGAATCTATAGTTGATTGAAAAACATGCCAGCGATCAAATTTTATGTTTTTTAAAATATGCTTATCTAAGTATACTATCTACTAAAATTAATCTAAATTTACCTGAAGCATGTAACTGTAATATGCTCGACACGATACTCTTCATCCATTACAATTTGTTGTGTGGACGTCCTAGCCATGTGTCCCAAATGGAAATAATATAGGATATTGTAAGGGATCATAATATCATTTTGTCTCTTGAACTTTCTTAAGATTCCCATCACGACGGATGACAATAATATCCCTCCCATATTCCATAGAATCTGAATCATCTCCAAAAATAATTGCTGCGATTTGTTTTCCAGATGGAAGATTATATTGAGGATGATTACTTGGACGCTCTTTAAGTATTAGGCTACATTAACAGATATTTGGAAGTAGTGATAGTTGCCTGAACCTAAGCACAAAAGGATTAAACTGATGGAGCATTTGTTACAATTTGTGCACTACATTTTGGTGTTGTCGTGGATTTTCCTGCATTCTATTATGTAGCTCATTATCTGTGTCGTAAATGTATAGTTGTGAGAAACGCAGCCTGACATCCTCATTTGGATAGAAACCTACTATGTTATGCTAAAAATCACCTTGAGCGTGAAATGTATATATACCACTGGTGCGCTCCGATGGCACTAACGTGTCCGTCGAATAAAGACTGCAAGTATACTGCTGTTCGCGTAGTTTTAAATAAGGTTGTCGAATCCACAGGGAAGGGATAATCAAACTAATGCAATCTATAGTTGCAGTGTAAAGCTAAGGCTGAGGATTAACAGATTTTGGAACCGAAAGAAAGAAAATTACTAATTCTAGAGGTTTTAAGAAATAAGAATAAAAACGAGTTCGGGATATGGATTTCGCGTACCTAAAGGACTTGTAGAAGTCGGGTGCTAATTACGACTGAACTTCGTTCCGTAGAAAGTACTAACTTAAAGACTCTATCTCACACTCTCGCGCTATCGACAAGAACCACACCTTTCAACCATAGGATTTTGCTCTCGCTCGCCCGTTTTAATTGAAAAACGTATTTTGAAAGTTAATGAAATTCTAAACGATGCCTAAAGCGCTCTCGCTGTTTTTAAAATCGATGCCTAGTTTCCACTATCAGTTCATTCCTCACACTCTCGCGCTATCGGTCCGAACTTAGTATATTCCTCACTCTCGTGTCGGAATAATAAGACATGAAAATTAGAAACAAAGACCAAAACTAACATACATTCAAATAATTTTGCACCTAAATTTTCTACGGAGTCCCATCGGTAACAACGGTCCTTATACGCCGAACTCAAATAAATTTAACCAGACATGGTATTTTTTATCGCAAACATATTAACGGTAATTGAAATCATAACGAACATTGCATACAAAATAAAGTAAATTCAAATGCAAAGTAAAAAATAAGAATTAACATGTAAAGTAAAAATACGGAATTCTATTGTAAATAATGCCGGTAGGCTTGTTCGGAATCCAAAATACAGCAACGGAAAGTAAATTACAATGAAATTGCGACAATTTCTCGATGTGAGTAATTGCCGCTTTGAAAGTAAATATATACCTAGAAATTTAAACGAAATTTCGACAGAGTTTCCGCGTGTGAAATCAGGTGTCTGGAACATGACCAGAGGGTCCTATATATAGAGAAAATTCAGATGAAAACTGCCCAGGTCGTGTTCCTTGAGTGGATGAAAAAATGGGCTGAAATAACTGCCCAAGACAGTTGCAGAATTTGAATTCTGCAACTACGCTGCTATGGCGAGCGCCACCAGTCCATGGCGAACGCCATGGTCTTGATTCACTTAAATACGTGGCATGTTGATGTATGGCGAACGCCATATCAGCAAAAGTGCAGATTTTCTTCTTTCTTGCTGGATTTTCCTCTTCTTTCACTCTTTTTCCGCTTTTCTCCCGATTCCGCAACAGATGAAGCTGTCAACTGCAAAACACACAAAACAAAGTAAAATGCAAATAAAAATTGAATAAAAATAGACGAATCATATGCGCAATGAGCCTAAAAATATGATACAATTTCTCGTTATCAAACTCCCCCACACAAAGTCTTGTCCTCAAGCAAACTCCCAACACATATAAAAATAGTAGATGCAATATCCGAAATGGAAGCATGACACGACTTTAAAATGGTGCACAACTATTAGGCTAATGCTAAAAGATAGGTACTAGACTTTGACAACGAGGATACCGTAATGTCACATATCCGCATTTGCGAACAAAAACTCCCCCTATGCAATACTAATCCAAATCATACCATTATAACTCGACCTATATTCCTTGTTTCTTTTTCCCTCTTTTTCATTCTCGCGTGAGCACATTAAGCCCGTTATCCCCACACTCGCATGGTAAGTGAACCTGTTAGTGTTTATGATCTTGATATTCAACTTTTTGCTCTTTTTCTTCTTTTCTTTTCGAATTTCAAAAAGTCTATCCGTTGGGCTAAATGGTCGGGTGAGGGCTACCTAACTTAGAGGGAAACGAATCCTTTCATTCGCTTTTCTATAAAACAACTTAATTCAAATTATTATTATTTTTCGAGATCAGCACATATTTGCATCGGTTCATTACTTAGCGTGTGCATTAGAATGGTGCTGACCGCAAACATAAACTACTCAAGAGACTACTACATAAACTCGAAAATCAAGGTGTCAGCATAATGATTATTTAGATCGGTGTCGCATACTTAGGGAGTCTAGGGTGATAAAACGGTACCGACGATATCAAGACTTTCCCAAGTCTAATTAACATAGCCTAAAAGTCAAAAGTGTCATGCTATTGAATCAGATGAAATTTTTTTTCGTTGGGGTCAACTTTTATCAATCTTAGGGGAATTATCTAACAAAAGAAAAAGGTAACATACGATAGGACTCAATAGACGCATAAAAGACTCGACATAACTAAAACGGAAATAAACTAACTAGAAAGACATAAAAATAATGAAAAACTAAAAACAAAGCAATAAAGCTCCCCCCCCCCCACACACACACACACACTTGAACCAAACATTGTACTCAATGTTTTAGTACAGGGTGAAAAAGGACTGGAAAATCCTGGTGAAATCAATGGTGGCGGCCTCGGCCGCGGTGACATCCAAATCCTCTGCCTAGGGCAGGGTTAGGAACATGCTACACAAGCTCTCTCAAAGAAGTAACCTACATCCTCATGTCCTCCATCTGCTCAGTCAGATCTGGCATATCATGCTCTATGCGGTCGGCAAAGTCAACCTGCTGCTGGTTGGCACAATCCAAAGCAACTATGAGGTCATCCTGTTGACGTTGCAAACTCTGGAGTAGTAAATCACGCTCCGCCTCCCTGTTATTCTGAAAACGTAGCTCGGACAAGATGTCATCTAGACTGCTCCGAATGGCAGTGTAATTGTACTCCTCCCGAGGCTGGTATGTACCTGAAAATTGGTCAGAAAAGGTGGGTGCAGTGTGTGCTCAGTGACTAGGTCCTGGGACATCAGCATTAGCACGGGGGCCAGTCTGGTGCAAATCCCATAGTCGCAGCATAAGCCATGTTAACAGTTTTATCCTCTAGGTCTAGGGCCTTATTGTCAAATAACCAATTAGTGCTTATGAGCACATTAATGCGCATCGCACACGGTAAAGAAATACTCTGCACCTCTCTGATCCTAATCATCAGCCTATACTTGCCACTTGGCAGATTCTTAATAAGGCGCGTGTTGCGGCAATAATCTAGGTCAGCAAAAGGAACGACCAACTGCTCAATGGTAGCCAACTCATCATGCAGGCATAATGCATAAGTTATGGAGGTAATCACTCCTCCAACACAGATGTGACCACCGAACCTATCGGCAGCAGATGCAAAGTGAGGTAACAAGAAATGGGTAGGATTAACCTTAGTCTGGGATAAGGCACAATGGATGAAAAATAAGTCCTTGGAATTTACATTCCCTGTGTTCTCTCTTCCAAAGATAGTGTTTGCTAGAATACGGTGAAAGTATCTAATGGCAGGGTTATGAATTGATGTAGCTTTTAGACCTTCCCAAGAGGTAGTGGTCTTACCAGTGATTTGGCGCCAAAAGCCTAAAGCATTGGCTTCCCACTCACTTTCAAGTGGTGCCTGACAAGTGTAATCCTTGCCTCTTGGAAATTGAAATATTTCACCTATCCTCTCTTGTGTCAGTGAATAGTCCCTATTAAACATCATAAAGTTTACAGTGCCAGAGGTACGAGACAGATCATACAAATATTGAAAAGAACTTAAAAATTCATAAGTTAATCTAATGTAAGTGGGGGAGATAAGAGAGCAAAAATAGGACAAACTGAGATTGGTCAGCATCTAGTTGATGCTATCAAACAGCCCTAATGCACGAACAGAGTCAATATGAGCGTATTGTGTGGCTTCAATAGGCCTCTTACAAAGCTTGTGGAAAACAGCCTGTTGACGCTCACTAAGGATTCCTTTGGGGAACTCGATTTCCATGTAGTCGATTTCGCGAGCAACTCTCAGAGGCATTCAAGAAATTTTTGAAAAAGGTTAAGAGAGTTTGGAAGATGAAAAACAATGAGCAAGAGGAAAGTTTGAGAGTGGTAGTGAAGATGATGTAGAATGAGATTTTTGGGTTTATATAGAGAAGGAAAAGGTATATGGATGGTTGGGGGTTAGGATAATGATTAATGGGAGTTATTTTGCGTGGTTATAGAGAAGTATGGGAATTTGAAAGGAGTTTAAGTTGGAAACCGCGCAAAATTTGTAACAGAATACGCGCAGGAAAACTGCTCGCTCCGTCTTCGTGGCGAACGCCATAAAGCACATGGCGAACGTCATGTATTTAAACATTGTAATTATTAAAATATACGAACTGATAGCGAACGCCATCTAGCAATGGCGAACGCCATTAAGCTGGAATGTGCAAATTTCACTTTTTACAGTCCAGAACCAGAATTTTTTTGTTTTTAATAAATTAAATAAGTATAATATAAAGAGCTAATTGGAAAAATTAAATTTTGAGATTAAAAATTACATAAATGTAAAAATAAGCATAAAATACTACGAACAAAGATAAATGACATAAGGGAAATCACATTAATTCAATAACAAGAACGGCATGCCTTCGCCGATGAATTGATGATACAGTAAAGTAAGAACTACAACGGAATAAAATACAATAATAAGCAAAACAAACTAAAACATAAAAACAACGAAACTCCATCGGTACATGTCATCAATCATCTATTAAAGTGCCTACTGAATGAATGGACTTGCTGAAACAAATGGTCGAACTGCTCATTGGCAACATCCATAAAACCAATGAGATCTCCTCGGATGGAAGTGATCTCATTCCTAAGAGTGTCTACTTGACATTGTAGAGCACCAATGGTAGCAGCATAGTCTACACGAGCTCCAAAGACATGAGAAGTGGCATCAGGGGGATTGGCATCAGGTACTTTATATGGTTGAGAACTATAAGGTGGTGTAGGTGATTCACTCTGCTCCTCTAGGTCATACAGCCAGTTGTTCCTATTGTGCACATTAGTCCTCTCATGGTTAGGTAAGGTAAAGTTGTGGACCACTTTGTTATCAATTAGGAACTCAAATTCTGCAGGTCCTAAGTTAGCCAAAATACCACGGTTGAAACAAAAATTCAAGTGCATGGGGAGGATGTCTCCAAAGGCACGAATACGGTTAAGTTGGTAACGTAAACCTATGGCTTCAGCAATCATGGTGACTAATCCTCTAGCGAGAATATCACCATGGGTCTCATGTGCAATACAGTTCAGATTTTCCAACATAAAGGAAGCAGCATTCATAGACCTTTCCTGTGAAGCACAGTACATAATAAACAGCTCGTCCTTAGAAACATAAGTGACATTTTCCTCCTTACAAAAAAAGTGTGTGCCAGAATCTTATGGAAATACCTTAGGGCCGGATTGTGGATGTTTTCTGAGAACATGGTGTGAGGTTCAGGGTGGTAATTACTGGTAATGGTTCCCCAGAAATAATTAAGGTCGAGGCCGGTGAAGGCGTCGTCAGGTGTCAAGGAATAGGCATCAGGTCCATTAGGGAATCCTAATAGGTTGGCCATTTCATGATGGGTAAAGCGATG
This sequence comes from Lathyrus tuberosus, assembly GCA_022829125.1. NCBI lineage: Eukaryota > Viridiplantae > Streptophyta > Magnoliopsida > Fabales > Fabaceae > Lathyrus > Lathyrus tuberosus. The sequence goes on along the minus strand of JALAZF010000222.1, from coordinate 1,818,920 downwards.
TTTTGTCTCGAACAACCTAAAAGTGGCTAAACCTCGATCAAAACCAAGACCTCGGTTAGGTTCATAATAAAGTGAGCTAAGGAACTCCAGGGTAAGCATGTGGTAAGGGCTATAACTCTTCCTTACACCAAAATTCACCCAACCAATTTGTTCGAGCAAATACGTAACAATGTCCCTCAGTCTTAGGGTGGTCAAAGTAAGTCCATCTGGGTATATAGGTAGTGATAATTCCCTATAAACCGGGACATCGATTCAGCGTCTCTGAGCATCGTTCCTAAACACAATCTTCACATCAGCATTAGGCTCCATACTCTAAGTCAATGACGGATATCCTAAGCTAAGTTAGCCTAAAAGTAGACAAAGATTACACTATCAATGAACTGTACCATGAAGGTGTCAAAAAATAAAAATAATAATAGTAATACTCATAATGGTAATAATAATAATAATAATAATAATAATAATAGTAATAATAATAGTAACGGCAAACAAACACAAAAACAGACAATAAAGATAAAAAGATAATAAAAATAAAAGGTAAAGTCTAAAGGTCGTGGGTTGCCTCCCACGCAGCGCTTGTTTAATGTTTGTAGCTCGACATCAGGTCTGAGTCGAACTAATCCTTCAAAAGAGCGGGCAGCTTCTCTAATTTATAGGTCATGCAGAAATCCTTGTTTTCAATATTATGGTAGTGCTTAAGTCTCTACCCATTCACAATAAATGTCTCATCATATTTTCTTTTTATTTCCACGGCTCCGCTTTTGAGAACTCTTATAACTTCGAAAGGGCCAGACCATCTGGAACGAAGTTTGCCAGGAAATAGCTTAAGTCGAGAGTTAAAAAGGAGAACTATGTCACCCTTGTTGAATTCTCGCCTAGCTATTCGTTTATCATGCCACTATTTGGTTCTTTCCTTATAAATCTGGGCATTCTTATATGCGTCTAATCTAAGTTCCTCTAGTTCGTGGATATCCATAATTCTTTCTCTCCTGCCACTGTGTAATTCATATTCAAGGTCTTAATGGCCCAATAAGCTTTATGCTCAAGTTCGACAGGCAGCTGACAGGACTTGCCATAAACTAGTTTGAATGGGGTGGTTCCTATCGGAGTTTTATAAGCTGTACAATAAGCCCACAGAGCTTCATGAAGTTTCGCAGACCAATTCTTCCTAGAGGTCGCAACTATTTTTTCTAATATCTGCTTGATCTCTCTATTGGAAACCTAAACTTGTCTACTCGTTTGAGGGTGATATAGTGTTGTTACTCGATGTCGCACTCCATATTTAAGCAATAGTTTCCCAAAGATATTCGAGATAAAATGGGATTCGCCGTCGCTAATGACAACTCTCGGCACACCGAATCTAGGAAATATTATATTCTTGAAGAGTCTTATGGCTACTCGTGCATCGTTGGTAGGATAAGTTATTGCTTCGATCCACTTTGACACATAATCAACTGCGACGAGTATGTATTTGTTGCAAAAAGATGACGAAAAAGGGCCCATGAAATCTATCCCCCAAACATCAAAGACTTCTAATTCTAGAATACCCCTCAGTGGCATCTCATCGCGTCTAGAAATGTTACCAGTGTGCTGGCATCGGTCGCAATTTGTGACCGCGATGTGGACGTCCTTCCAAAGGTTATGCCAGAATAGGCCGGATTGCAAGATCTTTGCGCAGGTCTTTGAAATGCTTGCATGCCCTCCATAGGGTTCAAAGTGTAACACCCCAATTCCCATCTAGCGTATAAATAGCACATAATTAAATCAGAGTGAATAAAAAAAAAAAATTTGACGGAATAAGGATGCCACATTTGAGAAAAACATAATCCACATGCTCATAACTTTGATACATAACACAAAATATACATATAAGTTATCCAAAATATATACATATATATATATATATATATATTCACATATATAAACATAAATAACAAAATGTTTTCCCCCGACTCTCGTGTTACGTATCAGAGCAGACACCAACGATCTAAGCAAAATGAAGATCTACCTCCTCCACTTGCCTCCACGCCTCTACAGCGGCTAATCTGCACTATGCCATAAAAGCATATTCTAGCAGAAGGGTGAGAAATAACAACTATAACAAGATTACATAATAATATGAAAACATATAATTCACATATATTCTTCAACTCACCCGCACCCCACATGCTAACACATATAGCATACAACGGTATCATATATTCATATATACATAGGTGATGACATACATATATTTATAAACCCACACCAACACATCACATAAATTCATATTCACAGATATGACGTATAAATATCACATCAAGAGTGGTTCTTCAAGAACCCACCAATTCCCTCAGGAAACATAGATACATCGATATAATCCCCACTGGGCTCACGATGATCCTGAACAACCAACATAATAATGCAATGCAACTCAATGACACAATGCAATGCAATGCAGGCAGTACCATACAACATGGTTCAATCAATCGAACCTGACTCATAATAGAATCCGGATAGATCACATACACCTCTACTTGGCAATGATCTATCTCCAAAACAACTCCACATTGGAGTCCGGAATAAATCACATACACTTCTCCTGAGCAATGATTTATCCCCACCACACTCCACAATGGAATTCGGATGAATCAAATACACTCCTCCTGAGCAATGATTCATCACCACAACAACTCCACATTGGAGTCCGGATAAATCACATACACTCCTCCTGAGCAATGATTTATCTCCACCTGACACATCATGAAATGCACGACACAAATGATGCACAAACCACATGTATAATAACAATTATACATATACACGATCCTCCTGATCACACGTAAGATACACACTCACCGTAATACACAATAGTATTACCACAACTGTCTAATCGATTTAACATAACACATACATAACAAGAATTATGCACCAAACACATATATATCAATCAGTTATACATATACACGATCCTCCTGATCACACTAGTATTACTACAACTGTCAAATTAATTCCTCATAATACCCACAATTAAGGAAAATACCTCACGAGGCCTTAATTAGTTAATTATCTAAACAATCCACCAAAATCCCATTTTAAATCATTTTTACCACCATTCCTGAATTCAACAAGTTCTGACACCTATTCCAACCTCTCAGACCAAAAAGGAACCGCATCGGACACAAAATTAGGAAAAAAATCGCGAAACGGCAAAACTCTGCACTCTCGCTGGTCATACGCGTATTGCCCAAACCCATACGTGTATTGCCCAGCTCGCTCGCCCTCCATACGCGTATTGTCAAAGTATTACGCGTATGAGCAGAGACTGATTTCTCTCAAAAATTCCATCTTGTTTCCACATTGAATCCCTTACGCGTAATGCCTACCTCCTTACGCGTAATGCCTTGCCCCTTACGCGTACCATTACGCGTTTCAACAGAAGGCCGTGTCAAATGGGATCCATACGCGTAACGCCCACATTTCGCCCTTGCCATACGCGTATTGCCCTACCCAATACGCGTATTGCCTTGCCCGTTACGCGTATGGGCAGTGAAAACCCAGAATTTTCCTGCATAATTTTTGTTACGGATTTCACTCAATTTCCCTCCAAATCTCATCTAAACATCACCATACTGCAAAGTAAATACTAAGCAACCTATAACTATCATGTATCAATAATTAGGAACCTTAACTCATGAGTTCCACTCAATTTAACGACTCTAACAAACTTTAAAACTCTAACATTTCACCCAAAATCCAACCAAACAAACACATGCATATACATATACAATCGAGATATAATTGAAACTTCTCACACCCTAAACAGGCCAAACAAATAAAATAACACACGACGATTAAATAAATTAAAATGGGGTGTTACAACTCTCCCCCACTTAAAATATTTTCGTCCTCGAAAATGTAGTTGAGACGAACAACTCCGGATACGACTCTCGTATCCGACTAACCAACTATCATGCCAACACTAGGCACACTACGAATAACACAAACTGACGAGCCACCTTGCTAACAGCAACAACAACAACGACAAGATGCAATGCCCATATACTACATTATACGATTAACTCATGACTCAAAGAATACCCAAGTTACGAACACTTAGGTTCACTCTAGAACCAGAATACAACAAGATCGTTACTCTCACCATAGGTAACATTTCCCTAATTCCCCACATAGGAATTAACCACTCGCACTCGAACCATCACGATGGAAACAAGGCAACAACAAAAACAAGAACATAAAGTTCCACGACACCACATCGCTTCAACAGCCTCTACATAACCATAATACCAACATCCTGGTCACACAACATTATTACACCATGCTACGATTCACCAATCGAACATATGACCAAAACATCCATCTACATAGTAGCCCATGAATAATATTTAAACCTTTGCCTAACACTTCCATTCCGAAACGTCCAATGGTCTCATCATTCCCACATGTTCCAATGTTCAACCTATGAACTCTTACAAGTCACACACGCATATATGTAATGTGCCACATCACGCTTCCGCTACGCACTCTGATTACTCGCAACAATCAAATCTACCAATTTCATACAAAACTTCACACTCTACTGTGTTATCTCACACACCAGACACAAGTCTTTGAACTGCTCAAATAATTCTAATCCCCTGACCATCAAAACAGGCAGGTATAAAAACTTCCGACTTAACTTCACCAATAGGATAATTCCAACTAAAGTCATAACTCATCAGGAATTCCAACCATCCTCGTTGTCTCATACTCTATTATTTCTGACCAAACAGGTACTCAATATTCTTTTGATTTACTAAACGCCTCAAACTCAAAACCATAAAAATAATACCTCCAGATTCTCAACACAAAAGTAACCGCAGTCATCTTGAAATCATGAATCCTCAATTGTGGTAAAGCATAATCCACGACTTTACCATCTTACATTACTACACTGACTAAACTCGTCCTAGCCGCATCCCAATACCTCACAAATAGTTTATTAGGATCACGCAAAATCAAAACTGGAGCTGTAGACAATTCTACTTTAGTCCTCTCAAACTTTCCTCACAATGAACATCCAAAACAAACGACTTACCCTTTGCAAGTCAACTGAAGTAATGAAAATGGTAACTTGGAAAAACCTTCCATAGCCCCCGGTAATAACCAACTAAAGTCCAAAAAGCTTCTAATCACCTTAACCGACTTCGGAGCCTCTCATTGTAGAACTGCATCTGTTTCCGATGGATCCATAACAATACTATCATCAGAAATCACATATCCAAGAAAAATAACCTTTTTTAACCAAAATTCTCACTTGAATAACTTAGCATAAAAATTCCTTTATTTTCAACACTTGCAACTCGATTCTCAAACACCCAACATACTCTCCTTCTGATTTTGTAATAGGTCAGAATATCCCCAAATGGACACCACTCCGAACTTATCCCATTAAATATGGAAGATGCGATTCATATACTCCACAAACATTCCAGACGCATTACTAACACCGAACAACATCACTGCACATTGTAATGCCCAACCAAACCAAACCTCATCCAACTGGTCCAGATTCACATACAAGCTTAATCGAATAAATAACAACTTATTCCGATGATAACAAACATAACCAGTCACATGAAACCGATCCAAGCCTCAACTCACACAAATTCACCACTCTTATCAAACGTTCCAAACAATTGTAATTCCAATTAAACTCAACCAAACCATTCCAATCATCTATTCTTGAAAGTGGACATTTATTCTCAATCGTTACCATATTCAACTAACAGTAATCCATACATAATTTCATTCTATGGACAATCCAAATTCCACAAATGCCACCAGGTATCAACCATCAACCAAAAAAAACTCTCAAAACTCATCAAAACTCTAAGTTTGGCTTTCCATAGCCTTAATACCATTACACACACCTTGCTTGTTATTCCATCCGGAAACAAAATTGGAAATTACACACCACTGGCAGCCCTTCACCGTGGCTTTCCTATCAATTCCAAAACACTATTATCACAAACATCTTAGTCTCATCTTCTAAGATTTTTTCTTCTCACTTAGCAGATATAAACCTTAACTATTCACCTTCGTCCTTTTTAAGTTCGCCCTCTACTCTCTGAGGAGCAACCATCAATAATACCCTATCGTTCTCCCCCAGAGACATCCCAACTGGACCAACATACCAAAGCCTCTAATCCGCCTCATCTTCCGATATAAGGATCTCTATCGACTCCTCAAAATAATCCATAATCACTTTCTTAATTCCAAACAATTCATTGCACACACTATCAAAGCCGGAAAGACACGTCTATTCCATCCAACATAATTCTGTCCACTATCAACAAGAGATTAAGGGTGATCAGTTCCTCAATTTGTCAATAGACAGCCGACAATCATGATGGGGCATAGACCATCTTTACCAGACCATAATAGCATTTCTGGCATCTTGAGCACAAAACTACCTAAGGCGCAGATCCTTAGTCGACATAAAACTTACCTCTGCATTCCCTCTGGAATTGGGAACAACACTGTCCAAACAACACTTATAATCTTGCAACCAACCACACACTAGCCCACGCTCCACAACTGAAGCAACTTGGAGAAGCACCAGCTTCTCCCCCACTTTTCTCACTCTCACTCCTGAAAACAAAGGACTAGAAAACCAGAAAGCACTGACAGTGTTTCCCACACATATCACGTACTAAGGAATAAACAGCATCGACAGTATTCAACTGTCATGCCACACCGACTCAACAACTTGGCCGGACGGACCGACCTGCTCTGATACCAATTGTAACACCCCAATTCCCATCTAGCGTATAAATAACACATAATTAATCAGAGTGAATAAAAAAAAATTTTGACGGAATATGGATGCCACATTTGAGAAAAACATAATCCACATGCTCATAACTTTGATACATAACACAAAATATACTTATAAGTTATCCAAATATATATATATATATATATATATATATATATATATATATATATATATATATATTCACATATATAAACATAAATAACAAAACATTTTCCCCCCGACTCTCATGTTACGTATCAGAGCAGACACCAACGATCTAAGAAAAATGAAGATCTACCTCCTCCACTTGCCTCCACGCCTCTACATCGACTAATCTGCACTATGCCATAAAAGCATATTCCAGCAGAAGGGTGAGAAATAACAACTATAACAAGATTGCATAATAATATGAAAACATATAATTCACATATATTCTTCAACTCACCCACACCCCACATGCTAACACATATAGCATACAACAGTATCATATATTCATATATACACAGGTGATGACATACATATATTTATAAACCCACACCAACACATCACATAAATTCATATTCACAGATATGACGTATAAATAGCACATCAAGAGTGGTTCTTCAAGAACCCACTAATTCCCTCAGAAAACATAGATACATCGATATACTCCCCATTGGGCTCATGATGATCCTGAACAACCAACATAATAATGCAATGCAACTCAATGACACAATGCAATGCAATGCAAGCGGTACCACACAACATGGTTCAATCAATCGAACCCGACTCATAATAGAATCCGGATAGATCACATACACCTCTACTTGGTGTAACACCCCATTTTAATTATTTAGACGTCTTGTGTTATTTTGTTTGGGTGACCTTGTTTGGGGGTGTGTTCGAGTGCGATGGGATGGTTATGGTAGGACATTACTGTTAAATGCGGGGTTTAGACCATAAATAATAAGGTGGGGTGACTTAGTACTATTATTAATAAGATTATTATTCTTATTACTATTGTTATTATTATTACTAATATTATTATTATTATTATTATTATTATTATAATATTAACATTAGTGTGGCAATTTTAGTGAATTAAAATAAAATAAGATAAATCATTAATGGGCTGATGAGTTAATGAAGGGCGATTTAGTAATTGAGTGATAATTAGTGGAAATTGGTAAAGGGTTAGAATAATCAGAATTTTAGAGATAGAAAGAGGAAAAGCTAAGGAGAGGAAGAACAAGGGTGTGCTAGGGCAAAGATCTTCACCAATTTTCGCAGGAATTAAGCAAGAATTCGAGGTAAGGGGGAGAAACGGGTTTAATATTGGTGATATATTCATGATATGGTAGTGGGGAGTCCTTAACCCCGTAGGCATTTGTATGTAAAACTGTTGAATTGATGATTGTTGTATATGTCTGTTGTGATTCTGAAAATCGTGTATGAATTGATATGTATTTTCATGAATTGTTGTGGTTGTTGCCGTTGTATGAACATGTTGCAGACCTGTTGATTTTGACTCGAATTAGGAGAACGATTTGAGATTTTAGACTTATAATATATGTAGTAATTCTAGGTACAAGAGAAAAGATGAAAATTGGACCTAAAATCAGTGTAGAAATGATTATAGAACTGGTTAGAAGTGAAGAAGTGTGGAAATCGTAGCAGAATGCAGAATAGTGACGCTTCTGGTGAAACGCGTAATAGATCTAGCGATACGCGTATCAGGTGGGGCGATACGCGTATGGAATGGCATGATACGCAGCAATACGCGTATGGGAGCTAGGTAGTACGCGTAATAGGAGGGCAATACGCGTACGGTGTTGGAATTTGGGAAATTCAGTGAGAAGACCTCTCTGTCCGTATGCGTACGGCATAAGGCAATACGCGTAAGGACTTGGGCATTGTGAGGAGATACGCGTACGAAGGGAGTCAATACGTATATGGGTTGGGCGAGCGAGCTAGCAATACGCGTATGGCATGGGGCAATACGCGTATGGCCAGTGAAGTTGCAGAATTTTACCGTTTCGCGATTTCTTTCCCGTTTTCGCGTCCGATTCGGTTTCTTTTGGTTTGAGAGGTTGGGAATAGGTGCCAGGTGCTGAGAAATAAAACATTAGTGAAGGAAATAATAATTTTAATAATTTTAAGGAATTAATTAATAATTTAGATGTTTGGTGTGCATGAAACAATTATGTAATGATGGTGTTGATGTTATGTTAAGGTGTGATCAGGAGGATCGTGTACATGTGTTCTGATATTATACATGTGTTATTGTGCATCATATATCATGCATTTTCATGGTGATTGGTGGGATGGATCGTTGCTCAGGAAGAGTGTATGTGATTCATCTGTACTCCTATATGGAAAATGGTGGGGGATAGATCATTGCCAAGTAGAGGTGTATGTGATCTATCCAGAGTTCGATTGAATAAACCAACGAGTCGGTACCGCATGCATGGTGTCATGTTGCATTACATTATTAATTTATGTTGTTAATGATATTGGACAGTAGGTCTGTGTTGGTGTGTTGTTGATTTATATGTGTAAATACTACCTTCTTATCATGTATTTATTCACCATTATATATTGAACGTGATTTCTCACCCATTTTGTTGTTGTTGTGTCTGTGCTTCTTCGGAAGTACAGATAACCCAGGTACTTAGGTTGCTTGGATGTTCGTGTTGCCTGTTCGAGTCTATAGGAGTGCTCTGATACGTAACACGGGATGTCGGGATATTTTTGTAGTTGCTTTGATTTTATTACATTCTTTGTTACGTATTCCATTTTGTCGAATTATTATATGGAGAACCTTGTTTTAAGGATAATGTTGGTGAATTTGGGCAGACGGCCGTGAATTGAAACTAAATGATTATTTCCGATGATTCTTTATTCAATGTAATACAATAAAGAGTTTATATTTGTTTTGATGATGTGGCATTCCACTTTTTGGTGCAAACTCTGATTTATCTTTACTATTTTGTTTATTTTCAAAATGGGGAAAGTGGGGTGTTACAATTGGTATCAAAGCAGGTCGGTCCGTCCGGCCAAGTGTTATAGTTGAGTATGTCCTTAGAATAGGAGTTGATTTTGTGTTCTGACCTTGTGATGATTGTTGTCCAGTATGGCAGGAAGGAATGGTGCTGCTCTTGCTGCTGTTATGCAAGCCATGGCACAAGTTGTAGAGAATGCCAACCAGGGTGGAGGTGCTCAGTTTCGTGACTTAGCACAGTTTCAGAGCAATAAGCCGCCTACATATGAGGGAGGTATCTTGGACCCAGAGGCTGCACAGAAATGGCTGAAGGCTGTGGAGAAGATCTTCAGGACCATGGAGTGCAGTGATGCTCAGAAGGTACGGTTCGGTACTCACATGTTTGAAGGAGAGGCTGAGGCTTGGTGGGACAACAGTCGTCAGAGATTGGAAGCTGCAGGTACTGAGATTACTTAGGCTGTGTTTCAAGCTGAGTTTCTGGAAAAGTATTTTCCGGAAGACATTCGTAGTGCGAAAGAGGTTGAATTTTTGGAGCTGAAATAGGATGATAAGACAGTTGCTGAGTATGCTGCTAAGTTTGAGGAGCTGGTTCAGTGTTGTGCTCATTACAATACTGAAGAAGCTATGACGTCGAAGTGTTTGAAGTTTGAGAACGGGCTGCGTCCCGAGATTAAATTGGGTATTGCTTGTCAGAAGATAAGAAACTATCCAGAGCTGGTAAGCAGAAGCAGAATTTATGATAATGACAACAGAGCCAGGATTGCTCATTACAAAGCTGTGAATGAGAAGAAAAATAAGCAGAGATTTGGAGGAACTCCTTACAGTGCCCCAGCTGATAAGGGGAAACCTAATGTGGGGAAGAAGCCAAAGGAGAAGGGAGCAGGTGCTGATACTCTCAAGTGCTTCAGATGTGGTGGCGCGGGTCACCGTGCTAACAACTGTCAGAATAAGGTGAAGAAGTGCTTCAAGTGTGGCAAAGTTGGTCATGTTATAGCTGATTGCAGAGCCACTATGCCTACCTGTTATAATTGTGGAGAGAAGGGTCACATCAGCACTCACTGTGAGAAGCCGAAGAAGTCTCAGGCGTCTCAAACTAGTGGGAAGGTGTTTGCCTTAGTGGGAGCCCAATCCACTGAGGAGGAGCGTTCCATCAAAGGTACTTGCTTTATTAATGATGTTCCTTTGATTGCTATCATTGACACGGGTGCAACGCACTCGTTTATTTCTGTTGACTGTGTGAAGAGATTAGGGATTGTGCTATCTACTCTAGAGCAGAGGATGACTATCGAAACTCCATCTATTGGTTTCGTGGTTACTTCTTTGGTGTGTTTGAAGTGTCCGCTGACCGTGTTTGGTAGAGATTTCAGAGTGGACTTGATTTGTTTGCCACTCGGTAATCTTGACGTTATTTTGGGAATGAACTGGTTGGAGTTCAACCGGGTGTATATTGATTGCTTCAGGAAGACGTTACTGTTTCTTACTCCTAAAGAGGAAGCATTAGTAGATTCGTTATCTAGCAAGGACTTGAGGGCATTGTTGGAAGATGAAGCGAAGCTGTTTGTAGTATTTGCCTTGTTATCTGTTGAAAACAAGACTTCAGTTAATGAATTTCCTGAAGTGTTTCCAGATGACATCACAGAATTGCCTCCGACAAGGGAAGTTGAATTTGCTATTGATCTTGTATCGGGTACCAGACCTATCTCTATGGCACCGTACAGGATGTCTGCATCAGAGTTGGCAGAGTTGAAATCTCAGGTCGGGGAATTGCTCGATAAGAAGTTTATAAGACCAAGTGTGTCGCCGTGGGGAGCTCCAGTGTTGTTGGTGAAAAAGAAAGATGGTAGCATGCGTATGTGCATTGATTACCGTCAGTTGAATAAAGTGACCATTAAGAATAAGTATCCACTTCCTAGGATTGACGACTTAATGGACCAGCTAGTGGGAGCTCGCGTTTTTAGCAAAATTGATCTGAGGTCAGGTTACCATCAGATTAGAGTAAAGGAAGGTGATATTCAGAAGACTGCTTTCAGAACTCGCTACGGCCATTACGAATATGCAGTGATGCCTTTCGGAGTGTCTAATGCGCCGGGTGTATTTATGGAATATATGAATCGTATTTTCCATTTTTATCTAGATCAGTTTATTGTGGTATTTATTGATGATATACTGATCTATTCTAAGTCTGACGAAGAGCATGCAGGTCACTTGAGGATTTCATTGCAGGTGTTGAAAGATAATAAATTGTTTGCAAATTTCTCGAAGTGTGAATTTTGGTTGAAGACCGTGAGTTTCTTGGGCCATGTGATTTCTGGTGATGGTATAGCGGTGGATCCCTCTAAAGTAAGTGCAGTACTTCAGTGGGAAACTCTGAAGACCGCAACGGAGATTAGAAGCTTTTTGGGTTTGGCAGGTTACTATAGAAGGTTCATTGAAGGGTTTTCTAAATTGGCATTGTCGTTGACTCAGTTAACCAGAAAGAATCAAGCTTTTGTCTGGGATGCTGCCTGTGAGGAGAGTTTCGAAGAACTGAAGAAGAAGTTGACGACAGCACCAGTGTTGATTTTACCAAGTCCAAATGATTCTTTCGTAGTGTATTATGATGCGTCTAAGATGGGATTATGCGGTGTGTTGATGCAAGGTGGCAAGGTAGTGGCTTATGCTTCAAGACAGTTAAGGGTGCATGAGAGGAACTATCCTACTCATGATCTTGAATTAGCTGCAGTGGTGTTCGTGTTAAAAATTTGGAGGCATTATTTGTATGGATCGAGATTTGAAGTGTTTAGTGATCACAAGAGTTTTAAATATTTGTTCGATCAGAAGGAATTGAATATGAGGCAGAGAAGATGGTTAGAATTCTTGAAAGACTATGACTTTAATTTGAGTTACCATCCGGGAAAAGCTAATGTTGTGGCAGATGCTCTGAGTCGGAAGACAATCCATATGTCTGCGTTAATGGTGAAGGAAATGGAATTGATTGAACAGTTCAGAGATTTGAGCATGGTTTGTGAAACTACACCAGGACGTATCAGATTGGGTATGCTGAAAGTGAATAATGACTTTTTGGAAGTGATTAAGGAAAATCAGAAACTGGATGTGAAATTAGTAGACTTGATGCCTACAGAAGGAGATGATCCTGATAGTGAATTTAAAGTAGATAATGTTGGTGTGTTGAGATTCCGGGGCAGAATTTGTGTACCGGATAATGAGGAATTGAAAAAGGCAATCTTAGAGGAAAGTCATCGGAGTAGCTTGAGTATCCATCCGGGAGCTACAAAGATGCACCATGATTTGAAGAAGTTGTTTTGGTGGTCCAGTATGAAGAGGGACATAGCTCAGTTTGTCTATGCTTGTTTGACATGTCAGAAGTCAAAAGTGGAACATCAGAAGCCTTCGGGATTAATGCAACCGTTGGAAATTCCTGAGTGGAAATGGGATAGTATTGCGATGGATTTTGTTACTGGTTTGCCGAATACGGCGAGGGCTTTGATGCTATTTGGGTAGTGGTGGATCGACTTACAAAATCCGCACATTTTATACCAATTAACATCAGTTTCCCGTTGTCGAAGCTAGCGGAAATTTATATCAGGATAATTGTGAAGTTACATGGTGTTCCGTCGAGCATAGTGTCGGATAGAGATTCGAGGTTTACTTCAGAATTTTGGAGGAGTCTGCAGGAAGCCTTGGGTTCTAAGTTGAAGTTGAGCTCGGCTTATCATCCACAGACCGATGGTCAGTCAGAGAGGACTATTCAGTCGTTGGAGGATTTGCTGAGAGCCTGTGTATTGGAAAAAGGTGGTGTGTGGGATACTCATTTGCCATTGATCGAGTTTACGTATAATAACAGTCACCATTCTAGCATCAGAATGGCACCTTTTGAAGCTTTGTATGGACGGAAGTGTAGGACAACTCTGTGTTGGTATGAGACAGGTGAGAATGTGGTGCTTGAACCAGAGATTGTGCAGCAGACTACTGAGACAATTCAAATGATCTGTGAGAAGATGAAAGCGTCTCAGAGCAGGCTGAAAAGTTATCACGATAATCGAAGGAAGGAATTGGAATTCAGTGAAGGTGATCACGTATTCCTAAGAGTTAACCCAGTGACCGGTGTGGGTCGTGCTTTGAAATCTAAGAAGTTGGATCCTAAGTTTATCGGACCGTATCAAATCTTACAGCGAGTTGGTGCAGTTGCTTATAGAGTGGCATTGCCACCGGAGCTTTCGAACTTGCATGATGTGTTTCATGTGTCGCAACTTCGGAAGTATGTTTCGGATCCGTCTCATGTGATTCAGAGAGACGAAGTTCAGATCAGGGAGAATCTTACCGTAGAGACGATGCCGTTGAGGATCGAGGATCGTAAGATGAAATAACTCAGAGGAAAGGAGATACCTCTGGTGAGAGTAGCTTGGGGAGGTGCTGCAGGAGGCAGTGTGACCTGGGAATTGGAAAGCATGATGCGAGAGTCGTATCCAGAATTGTTTCCATCAGGTAATTTTCGAGGACGAAAATAATTTAAGTGGGGGAGAGTTGTAACACCCCATTTTAATTATTTAGACGTCTTGTGTTATTTTGTTTGGGTGACCTTGTTTGGGGGTATGTTCGAGTGCGATGGGATGGTTATGGTAGGACATTACTGTTAAATGCGGGGTTTAGACCATAAATAATAAGGTGGGGTGACTTAGTACTATTATTAATAGGATTATTATTCTTATTACTATTGTTATTATTATTACTAATATTATTATTATTATTATTATTAGTAATATTAACATTAGTGTGGCAATTTTAGTGAATTAAAATAAAATAAGATAAATCATTAATGGGCTGATGAGTTAATGAAGGGCGATTTAGTAATTAAGTGATAATTAGTGGAAATTGGTAAAGGGTTAGAATAATCAGAATTTTAGAGATAGAAAGAGGAAAAGCTAAGGAGAGGAAGAACAAGGGTGTGTTAGGGCAAAGATCTTCACCAATTTTCGCAGGAATTAAGCAAGAATTCGAGGTAAGGGGGAGAAACGGGTTTAATATTGGTGATATATTCATGATAGGGTAGTGGGGAGTCCTTAACCCCGTAGGCATTTGTATGTAAAACTGTTGAATTGATGATTGTTGTATATGTCTGTTGTGATTCTGAAAATCGTGTATGAATTGATATGTATTTTCATGAATTGTTGTGGTTGTTGCTGTTGTATGAACATGTTGCAGACCTGTTGATTTTGACTCGAGTTAGGAAAACGATTTGAGATTTTAGACTTATAATATATGTAGTAATTCTAGGTACAAGAGAAAAGATGAAAATTGGACCTAAAATCAGTGTAGAAACGATTATAGGACTGGTTAGAAGTGAAGAAGTGTGGAAATATTAGCAGAATGCAGAATAATGAGGCTTCTGGTGAATCGCGTAATAGATCTGGCGATACGCGTATCAGGTGGGGCGATACGCGTATGAAATGGCATGATACGCAGCAATACGCATATGGAAGCTAGGTAGTACGCGTAATAGGAGGGCAATACGCGTATGGTGTTGGAATTTGGGAAATTCAGTGAGAAGACGTCTCTGTCCGTACGCGTACGGCATAAGGCTATACGCGTAAGGACTTGGGCATTGTGAGGAGATACGCGTACGAAGGGAGTCAATACGCGTATGGGTTGGGCGAGTGAGCTGGCAATACGGGTATGGCATGGGGCAATACGCGTATGGCCAGCGAAGTTGCAGAATTTTACCGTTTCGCGATTTCTTTCCCGTTTTCGCGTCCGATTCGGTTTCTTTTGGTTTGAGAGGTTGGGAATAGGTGCCAAGTGCTGAGAAATAAAACATTAGTGAAGGAAATAGTAATTTTAATAATTTTAAGGAATTAATTAATAATTTAGATGTTTGGTGTGCATGAAACAATTATGTAATGATGGTGTTGATGTTATGTTAAGGTGTGATCAGGAGGATCGTGTTCATGTGTTCTGATATTATACATGTGTTATTGTGCATCATATGTCATGCATTTTCATGGTGATTGGTGGGATGGATCGTTGCTCAGGAGGAGTGTATGCGATTCATCCGTACTCCTATATGGAGAATGGTGGGGGATAGATCATTACCAAGTAGAGGTGTATGTGATCTATCCGGGGTTCGATTGAATGAACCAACGAGTTGGTACCGCGTGCATGGTGTCATGTTGCATTACATTATTAATTTATGTTGTTGATGATATTGGACAGTAGGTCTGTGTTGGTGCGTTGTTGATTTATATGTGTAAATACTACCTTCTTATCATGTATTTATTCACCATTATATATTGAACGTGATTTCTCACCCCTTTTGTTGTTGTTGTGTCTGTGCTTCTTCGGAAGTACAGATAACCCAGGTACTTAGGTTGCTTGGATGTTCGTGTTGCCTGTTCGAGTCTATAGGAGTGCTCTGATACGTAACACGGGATGTCGGGATATTTTTGTAGTTGCTTTGATTTTATTACATTCTTTGTTACGTATTCCATTTTGTCGAATTATTATATGGAGAACCTTGTTTTAAGGATAATGTTGGTGAATTTGGGCAGACGGCCGTGAATTGAAACTAAATGATTATTTCCGCTGATTCTTTATTCAATTTAATACAATAAAGAGTTTATATTTGTTTTGATGATGTGACATTCCACTTTTTGGTGCAAACTCTGATTTATCTTTACTATTTTGTTTATTTTCAAAATGGGGAAAGTGGGGTGTTACACTTGGCAATGATCTATCTCCAAAACAACTCCACATTGGAGTCCGGAATAAATCACATACACTTCTCCTGAGCAATGATTTATCCCCACCACACTCCACAATGGAATTCGGATGAATCACATACACTCCTCCTGAGCAATGATTCATCACCACAACAACTCCACATTGGAGTCCGAATAAATCACGTACACTCCTCCTGAGCAATGATTTATCTCCACCTGAGACATCATGAAATGCACGACACAAATGATGCACAAACCACATGTATAATAACAATTATACATATACACGATCCTCCTGATCACACGTTAGATACACACTCACCGTAATACACAATAATATTACCACAACTGTCTAATCGATTCAACATAACACATACATAACAAGAATTATGCACCTAACAGATATATATCGATCAGTTATACATATACACGATCCTCCTGATCACACTAGTATTACTACAACTGTCAAATTAATTCCTCATAATACCCACAATTAAGGAAAATACCTCACGAAGCCTTAATTAGTTAATTATCTAAATCATCCACCTAAATCCCATTTTAAATCATTTTTACCACCATTCCTGAATTCAACAAGTTCTGACACCTATTCCAACCTCTCAGACCAAAAAGGAACCGCATCGGACACGAAATTGGGAAAGAAATCGCGAAACGGCAAAATTCTGCACTCTCGCTGGTCATACGCGTATTGCCCAAACACATACGCGTATTGCCCAGCTCGCTCGCCCTCCATACGCGTATTGCCAAAGTATTACACGTATGAGCAGAGACTGATTTCTCTCAAAAATTCCATCTTGTTTCCACATTAAATCCCTTACGCGTAATGCCTACCTCCTTACGCGTAATGCCTTGCCCCTTACGCGTACCATTACGCGTTTCAACAGAAGGCCGTGTCAAATGGGATCCATATGCGTAACGCCCATATTTCGCCCTTTCCATACGCATATTGCCCTACCCAATACGCGTATTGCCTTGCCCGTTACGCATATGGGCAGCAAAAACCCAAAATTTTCCTGCATAATTTCTGCTACGGATTTCACTCAATTTCCCTCGAAATTTCATCTAAACATCACCATACTGCAAAGTAAATACTAAGCAACCTATAACTATCATGTATCAACAATTAGGAACCTTAACTCATGAGTTCCACTCAATTTACCGACTCTAACAAACTTTAAAACTCTAACATTTCACCCAAAATCCAACCAAACAAACACATGCATATACATATACAATCGAGATAAAATTGAAACTTCTCACCCTTACCCGATTAATCGCGATTGAGACGGAGATTTTCTTCAATTTCCTCTTCCTCCTCTTCTCTCTTTTCCTTCTCTTCTTTTCCTTCTTCCTCCTTCTTGGTCTTTTCTAACATATATATATATATATATATATATATATATATATATATATATATATATATATATATATATATATATATATATATATATATATATATATATATATATATATATATATATATATATATAATACTTATAATATAATATAATCCAACAGGGTAAAATACCTCCAATTGATATTTTGTCATCTCAACCCAATTGATCAATTATTAGAGTTACCTTAAAATACTCTCTTGGACTAATAATTATTGATCTGTCTCTTTCATTTAATAATAGATCTCTTCAGAGTTCTCTAGTTGCTCTATTGACCCCAATCCGTTAAGGACACTACACTTTCGCGCTCAACTACACACCCCTAAACAGGCCAAACAAATAAAATAACACACGACGATTAAATAAATTAAAATGGGGTGTTACACAAAGTGGCATTGAGTTATGATATCTATTACTTCAGATTCAGGGACACATCGACGGAAAATTCAGTTGGCGCCTCGCTTGAAAAGAATGGGCTCATCCCAATAATAGTGTTTAAGATCATGGAAGAATTTATTCTTTTGTTGGTAGGATAAATCTGGCGGAAGTACCCCAGCTGCTAGGTAGTTGACAAAGTCAGCATACCACGACAGTGTGGCCTTTGAGCATATTGATTCCACAACTTCATTTGTTTCTGCATCATGATAAATTAAAGAGCATTCACTCATTTCGCTTTCACTTTCTAACTGGGCTACAAGTCTATCATAGGGAAAATCATCATTGATGGGGACTCGCTCAGGTTCTTGATCCTCGATTCTAGAAAAATGATCCGCTACTACATTTTTGGTCCCTTTCTTATATTTGATTTCCATATCAAACTCTTGCAAAAGCAGGATCCATCTTAAAAGTCTCGATTTAGCATCCTTCTTATTCAACAGGTACCTAATTGCGGGGTGATCGGTGTAGACAATTTTTTTCGCTCCCACTAAGTAAGAACAGAATTTATCTAAAGCGAACACAACAGTCAGGAGTTCTTTTTCTGTGGTGGCGTAGTTCATCTGCGCATTGTCCAAGGTTTTACTTGCATAATATATAGCATGAAGCATTTTGTCTTTTCTTTGTCCTAAGACAGCACCAACAGTATAATCACTAGCGTCGCACATTATTTCGAATGGTTTACTTCAATCGGGCGGTTGCATACCACGGCAGTTGACAAAGTCAGCATACCACGGCAGTGTGGCCTTTGAGCATATTGATTTCACAACTTCATTTGTTTCTGCATCATGATAAATTAAAGAGCATTCACTCATTTCGCTTTCACTTTCTAACTGGGCTACAAGTCTATCATAGGGAAAATCGTCATTGATGGGGACTCGCTCAGGTTCTTGATCCTCGATTCTAGAAAGATGATCCGCTACTACATTTTTGGTCCCTTTCTTATATTTGATTTCCATATCAAACTCTTGCAAAAGCAGGATCCATCTTAAAAGTCTCGATTTAGCATCCTTCTTATTCAACAGGTACCTAATTGCAGCGTGATCGGTGTAGATAATTATTTTCGCTCCCACTAAGTAAGAACGGAATTTATCTAAAGCGAACACAACAGTCAGGAGTTCTTTTTCTGTGGTGGCGTAGTTCATCTGTGCATTGTCCAAGGTTTTACTTGCATAATATATAGCATGAAGCATTTTGTCTTTTCTTTGTCCTAAGACAGCACCAACAGTATAATCACTAGCGTCGCACATTATTTCGAATGGTTTACTCCAATCTGGCGGTTGCATAATAGGTGCGGTTATAAGAGCATTTTTCAAATGTTCGAACGCTTTCAAGCATTCCTCATCAAATATAAATTCAGCGTCTTTCATTAACAAGCTCGTTAGTGGTTTGGTTATCTTAGAGAAATCTTTAATGAATCGCCGGTAGAAACCGGCGTGTCCTAGAAAACTTCGAATTTCTCTAACAGTTTTCGGAGGTTGAAGATTTTCTATTATTTCAATTTTTGCTTTATCAACTTCAATTCCTCGGTTGGATACTACATGTCCAAGCTAAATTCCTTCTCGGACCATGAAATGGCATTTTTCCCAATTCAGCACTAGATTGACTATAACACAACGTTCGAGTACCATTTCTAGGTTCGACAGACATCCTTCAAAACTTTCCCCACGGACAGAGAAGTCATCCATAAACACTTCTATTATGTTGTCTATAAAGTCGGCAAAGATTGCAATCATACATCTCTGAAAGGTTGCGGGTGTGTTACACAGTCCGAACGACATTCGTCTATAGGCAAATGTACCGTAAGGGCAGGTGAACATAGTCTTTTCTTGATCATCAGGATGGATAGGAATTTGGAAGAATCCTGAGTATCCGTCTAAATAGCAGAAGTGAGAATGTTTAGCCAGTCGCTCAAGCATTTGATCTATAAACGGTAAAGGAAAATGATCCTTGCGAGTGGCTTTATTTAGCTTTCTATAGTCTATGCACATCCTCCATCCAGTTTGAGTTTGTTTTGCAATGGATTCGCCTTTTTCGTTACTAACAACTGTAACACCTCCCTTCTTTGGCACGACGTGCACAGGACTTGCCCAGTTACTATCAGATATCAGGTATATGATTCCTGCTTCTAGTAGCTTTTGTACCTCCTTTTTGACTACATCGCTTAAGATAGGATTTATCCTTCTCTGATGCTCTCTAGAGGTCTTACAGTCTTCTTCAAGCATAATGTGATGCATGCATATAGAAGGACTTATTCCTTTTAGGTCCGAAATTTTATACCCTATTGCTTTAGAATACTTTCTTAGAACATGTAGAAATTTTTCGGTCTCTATCTGTCTCAAGTTGGCGTTAACTATCACTGGTTGTTCCAGTTCGGTGTCTAGGAACTCATACCTTAGGTTTTTGGGTAGCGTCTTAAGTTCTACAGAAGGTTTCTTCGGGTATGGTATTGGATTGGGTGTTAGTGCTAGGCATTCCCTCAGATTGTCATTTATGTATGGCTCACGCCAATTTTCATCTTCAAGTATAGGAGGTGCTGGAATCTTTAGTACTTCTGTATACTTAGATGGTTCCATCTCCATTTCTTTTACACATTCATTGATGACGTCGAGGAAACAACATGAACCATCTATAGCGGGAGCTTTCAAGAATTGGGCTAGAATAAATTCGACTTTTTCTTCACCAACTTCAAAAGTTAGCTTTCCTTTCTTAATATCAATGATGGCTCCGGCTGTAGCTAAAAAGGGTCTTCCTAAAATAATAGGAATGTTGGAATCCTCTTTTATATCCATTACCACAAAATCAGTAGGAATGTAGAATTGTCTTATACGAACGGGCACGTTCTCTAGCATACCTATAGGAAATTTAACAGAACGGTCCGCTAGTTGCAGAGACATTTTCGTTGGTCGCAACTCTCCTAAATCGAGCTTCTTACAGGTGGATAAGGGCATTAGACTAACACTGGCTCCTAAATCTCATAGAGCATTTTCTATGACGTACTTTCCGATTACACAGGGTATGGAAAAACTACCTGAGTCTTTCAGCTTATGAGGCATATTATTTTGAATGATAGCGCTACATTTGACAGTGAGCGTAACAATTTCGTTATCCTCGAGCTTCTTCTTGTTAGACATTATCTCTTTAAGGAATTTGGCATATGAAGGCATTTGTGTTATGGCTTCTATGAAAGGTATAGTAATATTGAGTTGTTTCAGAAGCTCCATGAACTTCTTGAATTGTCCTTCACTTTTAGGCTTAGCGAGCCTTTGAGGATAAGGTATTGGTGGTTTGTATGGTGGTGGAGGCACATAAGGTGTTTCTTTCTCTGCGGCCTCTTCGCTTTTGTCTTCCTTTTTATCATTATTCGGCTCTATTACCTTTTCAGCTCCTTTACCAGGATTCTGGTACATGACAGGATTTTGGAGTCTTGGTTCCACTGGTCCATCTAGTTCGGTTCCGCTTCGCAGTGTGATAGCATTAGCATGTCCTTTCGGGTTTGGTTGTGGGTGTTTAGGAAATGTTCCTGCAGGGGCTTCTACTATTGCTTGTTGTTGGGCTATTTGAGAGATTTTATTTTCTAACATTTTGTTATGGGTAGCCATGGCGTCAAGCTTAGTTGCCATCTGCTTTAACAATTCACTTGTGTGCACATTTTGGTTGGCGAACTTTTTGTTTTGTTAAGTTTAGGTTGCGATGAAATCTTCTAATAAAAGATCAACGTTTGACTTTCTTGGTGCTTGAGGGGCTGTGGCTGCTCCCTTCTGATATCCTGGAGGAACGGCAGGGGCTTGGGTTAGAGCAAATAAAGCGTTGTTGTTCTTGTAGGAAAAATTTGGATGATTCCTCCAGCCAGGATTGTAGGTGTTTGAGTATGGGTTTCCTTGGGAGTAATTCACTTGGTCGGTAGGAATAATAACTAATAAATTAAATTCAGTGTTACTATGCCCAGGGGTTCCGCACAATTCACAACTTGGTGTCACAGCGGCCACGATGGCTGTTGGAGCTACAGTCAAACTTTTGATCTTTTGAGTAAGCACATCCACTTTAGCACTGACACGGTCCAAACTATTAACTTCGTACATTCCGTTCTTCGTAGCAGGCTTTTCTGTCGGAGTTCTCTCACCTCCCCACTGGAAGTGGTTTTGATCCATATTTTCAATGAGTTGATAAGCGTATTCATATGGTTTGTCCATCAGAGCCCCGCCAGCTGCAGCGTTCAGATTCAGCTTTGTGTTATAAAGAAGACCATTATAGAAATTATGGATTATCAACCATTATTCAAGTCTATGGTGCGGGCAAAGCCTTATCATGTCCTTGTATCTTACCCAAGCATCGAAAAGAGATTCATTGTCTTTCTTCCTAAATCCGTTGATTTGGGCTCTTAGCATAGCAGTTTTGCTTGGCGGAAAATATCGGGCTAAAAATACTTTCTTCAACTCGTCCCACGTAGTGATGGAGTTAGATGGTAGAGACTGGAGCCAAGCTCTAGCTCTAGCTCTATCTCTTAAAGAGAAAGGAAAAAGATGTAGTCGTATGGCTTCGTTACTAACACCATTTGCTTTTACAGTATCAGCATATTGCACAAACATAGATAAATGAAGGTTCGGGTCATCCTGGAACTTCCAGAAAATTGGTTCTGTTGAACGGCTTGTAACAGCGATGGTTTCAGCTCGAAATCATTTCGATTGATGGCAAGGGCAGCAATACTGTTATGCGGTTTATCTTGCGATGGGACAGCGTAATCCTTAAGAGGAAGGTTTTGTGGGTTCTCAACCATGGGTATTTTTAGTTCTGGATAAGGGATTTCAGGTTTAGGAAGATTATACTTAATTCAGAATACGTTAATTCGGCGTCTTAAATTAATAAAACGCTTGATGTCATCAATCGGTTGCTCAAGCTTGTCTCCTCTAGAGCGAGTGTTTAGCATACAATCGACGAATTAGAGAAAAAGGAAAAATATTGGTGCCTTAGCCTATACTGTGCAACAATGGAATCACAATATTGACTAAATCAGCCTTCCCCAGCAACGGCGCCAAAAACTTGGTGCGCTCCGATGACACAAACGTGTCCGTCGAATAAAGACTGCAAGTATACAATTGTTCGCGTAGTTTTAAATAAGGTTGTCGAACCCACAGGGAAGGGATAATCAAACTAATGCAATATATAGTTGCAGTGTAAAGCTAAGGCTGAGGATTAACGGATTTTGGAACGGAAAGAAAGAAAATTACTAATTCTAGAGGTTTCAAGAAATAACAATAAAAACGAGTTCGGGATATGGATTCCACGTACCTAAAGGACTTGTAGAAGTCGGGTGCTAATTACGACTGAACTTCATTCCGTAGAAAGTACTAACTTAAAGACTCTGTCTCACACTCTCACGCTATCGACAAGAACCACACCTTTCAACCACGGGATTTTGCTCTCGCTCGCCCATTTTAATTGAAAAGCGTATTTTGAAAGTTAATGAAATTCTAAACGATGCCTAAAGCACTCTCGCTGTTTTTAGGATCGATGCCTAGTTTCCACTATCGGTTCATTCCTCACACTCTCACGCTATCAATCCGAACTTAGTATATTCCTCACTCTCGTGTCGGAATAATAAGACGTGAAAATTAGAAACAAATACCAAAACTAACATACATTCATATAATTTTGCACCTAAATTTTCTACGGAGTCCCGTCGATAACGACGGTCCTCATACGCTGAACTCAAATAAATTTAACCTGACATGGTATTTTTTATCACAAACATATTAACAGTAATTGAAATCAAAACGAACAATGCATACAAAATAAAGTAAATTCAAATGCAAAGTAAAAAATAAGAATTAACTTGTAAAGTAAAACTACGGAATTGTATTGCAAATAATGTCGGCAGGCTTGTTCGGAATCCAAAATACAACAACGGAAAGTAAATTACAATGAA
This sequence comes from Lathyrus tuberosus, assembly GCA_022829125.1. Classification (NCBI taxonomy): domain Eukaryota; kingdom Viridiplantae; phylum Streptophyta; class Magnoliopsida; order Fabales; family Fabaceae; genus Lathyrus; species Lathyrus tuberosus. The sequence goes on along the minus strand of JALAZF010000222.1, from coordinate 1,794,652 downwards.
ATTGTGACAATTCCTCGATGTGAGTAATTGCCGCTTTGAAAGTAAATATATGCCTAGAAATCTAAACGGAATTTCGACAGAGTTTCCGCGTGTAAAATCGGGTGTCTGGAACATGACCAGAGGGTCCTATATATAGAGAAAATTCAGATGAAAACTGCCCAGGTCGTGCTCCTTGAGTGGAGGAAAAAATGGGCTGAAATAACAGCCCAACACAGTTGCAGAATTTGAATTTTGCAACTACGCTGCTATGGCGAGCGCCACCAGGCCTTGGCGAACGTCATGGTCTTGATTCACTTAAATATGTGGCATGTTGATGTATGGTGAACGTCATATCAGCAAAAGTGCAGATTTTCTTCTTTCTTGCTGGATTTTCCTCTTCTTTCACTCTTTTTCCGCTTTTCTCCTGATTCCGCAACAGATGAAGCTGTCAACTACAAAACACACAAAACAAAGTAAAATGTAAATAAAACTCGAATAAAAACAGACGAATCATATGCGCAATGAGCCTAAAAATACGATACGATTTCTCGTTATCAACCACGACCAGTTGCAAGAATATTTTCATCAACGTGAACACCAATTGAAGTGAATGAGAGCACATGGTTGTAACTTTGAATATGTTGCCTAAAATGTTTTCCTTCTGCTGAACAATTCGAAAATAATTGTTGCAATTCTATAGAAGCATTAACTCGTGAAAATGATACCTTTCCACCAGTACAACATGTGTCACGTGATTCATGATGAAATAATATTGCATTGCAATGTCTACAGGTAATTAGATTAGGCAACCGTGATTTTGCCATCATCGCGTTATTTTTGAAATTTCGAGCAATATTATGTCTTGCTCAAAAAGTATGTCCTGATTCTACATGTAGGAGCTTGATATTGGTTACTAAATATTATCTAAAATCTAAAATACAAATAAGAACTTAATGCAAGATGCCTCAATTATAAGATTTAATATTGCATAATTTTCAATTTTATGTCACTTGAGTATAAGCTACATTTATTTTATACAAAATGTTTAGGAACATACCTAGAGGACGGCATGATGACGCACCATTATCTATGGCCTCCATGTTAACATCTGATATTAGTGCATTCTCTAAAGCTTCATCAACATGCATATCATCTTATACAAAAATAATAATCAACATACATACATGTGTTAGAATTACTGCTCGCATACTTAGAGCAATGTCCATTATACTTGAACTGGATTGACTATTGTCGATTCCTTGATTAGGTGATGTGCAATTACGATCTGCAGGTTTAAATACATAAAATGAGGAATGACGAATAAACAATATTATACAATATAAGATATAATGTCTATATTGATCACATCACCAACCAAGTGCAACAGCATTAACATGTGTAATTCTACTTGGCTCGGCTTCATGGTCAAGAGTTCCTTAAAAGTGTGAACTTGGAAAAGTCATATTTGTAAAATTTGTTAATGGAACTCTCGCATGACTGTTTATAGTGCGATATGTTTGAGCTTGTTTCTGGTGATCATGTCGCCGCCTATAATTTTTCCGTCGTCTCAACAAATGGTTTTCTCTTTGCTCGTTGGTCATATTTTATTTCCTTTTCCTCTAATTTTCTATCCTTTTTGTCTTTTGTTGTTATTTTCCATTTTGTCAACGTAGCTGCCAAACATTTGTATGTAACTTATAAGTAAAATAATTTCACTAATTATATTGATAAATAGTAGCAAATATAGATAGAATATATGTAAATAAATAATTTTTGTAAAATAAAGTTATTATAAGAAAATTATGTTTGTAAAACATATGCTAAAAATATAAATCTAAACTAAAACATGACTCTTATCATGCTCAAATTGTTTTAACAATTTCTAAACTAAAACATGACTCTTCCAATTTCTACAACGCTTATAGATAAAAAGATTGAACATTAACTAAGTATTGAAACGTAAAATGGTGTAACCTTTACACTACACAACTCAAAAAATTTATTAATTAAGAAATCCACATACAGCTTTAATAACAACAATTTTTTCATGATCAGTTTACCATTCATCATATATAAATATAATTCATTACCACCACATGCACGTATATTGTGAAAAGTATTAATTCAAAATTTCAAATAAATAAAGGTAAGTAACTACATAAATAAAAATATTATAAGAGTAGTAGTAATAATAATAGTTTAATAACACAAAGCATTTTTAAAATAAAATAAAAAAAAAACTATCAAAAATAGACAAACACAGAGGTTGTATGATGTCACAAATAAATGAAGATCAAAATTGAATGATTCTTCAACGTAGAATGGAGCATCATTCCATAATATTATTCATCATCAAATCCATCCATGTTCAACATTAGACATCAAAGGCATCATATATTCGCTTATAATTTTTTATTTTAAGTCTTATAGCTATTCACTTTCAAAATATTGCTCGAATATATTTTCTTATAAATAAAAGTAACTAATTACATAAATAAAAAAATTATAAAAGTAGTCGTAATAATAATAATTTAATACCTCAAAATATTTTTAAAATAATATAAAAATTTGTCTAAAATAAACATACACAATAAATAGATATTAACTAAAATAATTTTTCAAATTAAACTTTCTATGATATATATACAGCAATTTTAAAATACAATAAGAAAAGATAGTAATTTAATAAAATAGTAAAATTCTTATATAGAAATTCATCATATTAATTATTTGTATAGAAATTCATCCTATAGTAATGTTTTGCATATTAATAGTAGAAGTTAATAGTAATGTTTTGCATATTTTAAAAAGAGCAGTAACTCTAAATTGATAAAGGGGCATATCTAATTGTAGTGGTGGAAGTTATGTTTAATAGGTGGTTACTTGTGTAGTGGCCATAATAATGTATTGATTACTTTTTATTAGTTTAATTCTAAATTTTTATTCTAATAACTGATGCTAACCAATTGTCAAAAATAAAATTGGAAAAAAAAATAGGTCAGTCTATTTTTATGTATTCCCTTTATCTATATATATATATATATATATATATATATATATATATATATATATATATATATATATATATATATATAGTTTATCCTGGAAAATGGTAAACAACCGTTGATCTCCAAAAATATGGGTTACTTATATGATCAACCAGTGAATCCTAGGATATAGTGCCTAAGAATCTCCCTATTATTGATTCTCGTGTGTAGTACGAATGGAGCCTGCGGGTAAAATGCTTGAGATGGGGGTATTCTCAGGGGAAGCGACGATTCATGTGGAAAGCACTTTGAATCTGAATCCATTTTGTATGTCAAAGTAGATACAAGGATCCATGACCCATGCCGAAAGTCCTAGACGTAGGAGAGGACGGGAAAAGGAGATGCCTTGGTATAGTTTTCGATTAGTGATAGTTTAAGTTGTTGGACTTAAGCAACATGTTTCCATATAGTGTATGGTTTGTGAGCTCAAGTCTTATCCTCTCCCTTTTGACTTGAGTTAGGATTGGTTTGAACCTTGTAAAGCCGAGAGAATCCATAAGATTGGGAATCCACCTGGATTATTATCTCATCCCAAGTTGTTGATTATATTTCAGGTGGTTTTGGTTCCGTGAAGGGTAAGGATAAAGCAGTTTGATATCCTTACTTGTCTCAGATAATTTTGGATGGCATTGTTTCCGCTGTGAAGACTCTATTTTGAGATCATTTGATATGATCTGGTTCTTAGTCTTTGGAGCATCTTGTGTATATTATACCATTGTTTTTAGATTTTATGTTTTTGGCATGTAATGTATACAATGTGCTACTAGGAACTTATTTGTATTTCAGTACCAAACCTACAAACATGTATAATATGTATTTTCTAGACATATGTATTTATATATGGGTGTTACATTCTATCTCTCCAGATGTCAATCCTAAGAATTCTGGAGGCAACTCCCAAATCCTTCATGTCAAACTCCTTATCGAGTTCAGCCTTCACCTTTATAACATATTCGACATTGTTGCTTGCTAGGAGGATGTCATCCACATAAAGCAACAAAATAACAAGTGAATTTCCAGGTCGAAATGTGAAGTAAACATAGTAGTCGAACAAGCTTCTAGTGAAACTAATGTGTGCCATGAACTTGTCGAATCTCCTATTCCATTGTCGAGGAGATTGTTTCAGGCCATATAAAGACCTATTCAGCTTGCACACATAATATTCCTTTCCCTTTTTTGCATACCCTTCAGGTTGCCTCATCAGGATTGTTTTATCTAAATCACCATACAGGAAGGTTGTCTTCACATCCATTTGTTCAAGTTCTAGGTAGAACTTCGCTACCATGGCTAAGAACATTCTAATGGATCTATGCTTTACAACAGGTGAGAACACGTCATTGAAGTCGACACTTTCTTTCTGAGTGAACCCCCTAGCAACTGACCTTGCCTTAAAACGCTTCGACATCACTCCTTTTATTCCTTCCTTAACCTTCAAAATTCATTTACAGCTAACTAAACTAACCCTTGTAGGTTTCTTAATCAACTTCCAAGTGTTATTATCATGAAGATATTTCATCTCATCATCCATGGCTTTCAGCCATTCAGTCTTGTCTCGACTCCTTATAACTTCCTTATTGTATATAAGTTCTTCGTCTAGAACCTCACTTGCAGAGACTAAGGCATAAGTTATGGGATCTGCATAACCAAGTCTTAGAGATGGCTTGATGACTCTTCTCGACCTGTCTCTTTCCAAAAGCTAGTCATTATCAGTCTCTTCAGCTTTGACAACAGCTTCTGCATCTTCTTTGACTTCATCTGGGTCATGAAATTCAGCATCACTATGATCCACATCAACAGGAATCTCTTTCTATTCCAGCTCTTCTTCGGAGATCTTGGCGCTTCGACCAACATCATCAATTTTCTTGAAAGTCATTTCTGATTCATTGAAACTACATCTTGACTTGTGATACACCTCCTGTGACCTGGCTCAAGACACCACAACCTATAAGCTTTGACTCCTTCAGGGTATCCAAGGAACATACATTTCAGAGCTCTAAGTTCGACATTGCCTAGCCTAATATGAGCATAGGCTAAGCATTTAAATACTCTAAGTCTGTCGAGATTAGGTGGATGTTTTGACCAGACTTTTTCAGGTGTTTTCATCCCCAAAGTTGTCGAGGAACACCTATTTATCAGGTAAGATGCAGTCATGACTGCTTCATCCCAAAACACCTTCTTCAATCCTGCACTAACTAACATGCACCTTACTCGTTCCAAAATGGTTTGATTAAACCTTCCAGGCAAACCATTTTGTTGGGGAGTACATGCAATAGTTATATGCCTATCAATACCAGACGCATCACAATAGTTGTCGAAAGCCTCATTGCAAAATTCAAGACCATTGTCGTTCCTCAACCTCTTGACCTTCCTGCCAGTTTGGTTTTCGACCAGAGTCTTCCTACTTTTAAAATTTCCAAAAGTTTCATCCTTAGTCTTCTTGATGAATACCCATTATTTTCTGGAGTAATCATCAACTATGGATAAAAAATACTTTGCACCTGAGTGTGAAGGATACCTTACAGGTCCCCAAAGATCAGTATGAATGTAATCAAGGGATCCATGTGTTCTTTGTTTACCTTTGTTAAACTTCATTCTACAGGCTTTACCAAATACACAAGGTTCAAAAAACTCTAGTTTTTCGACCTTGTCACCAAACAACAGATTTTGTTTCGATAATTCGACCAAGCCTCTTTCACTGGCATGGCCAAGTCTCTTGTGCCATAGCTCAGTCCGAAACAGGTTTTGTGGATGCCACATCTACTGAACCACTTATAACCTCAACCTCAAAGTATACAAGCCTTGGTTCTTCACGCCTCTTAAGACTTCCTTCGACCCCTTCATTACTCTTATGATACTTTGTTCTCCTTTGAAAACATATCCTTTCTTGTTGAATTCACCAAGAGAAATCAAATTCCTCTTAAGATCAGGTATATACCTAACATCAGTCAATAGCCTTATTGACTCGTCATGGAGCTTGGATCTCACAGATCCAATACCTGTAATTTTTCAAGCCTTGTTGTTTCCCAGCAACATTGATCCACCATCTTGATCACATAATTCCTCAAACATGTCTTTGTTTGGAGTCATGTGCCAACTACACTCTGAATCCATAATCCACTCCTTGCTAGAGTCGCTGATTGAAACCACCAGGACATCAGATGATTTATAACCATCTTGCACAATGGATGCATTACCATTATCCTTTCCACCATGATTGTTCAGTCGATCAGTGCATACATTTCTTGTATGACCTTTCTTCTTACAATGATAACATTTAATAGTAAGACCATTACCACCATAAGAATTATCTAGAACTTTACCTTTCTTCTGCTCAAACCTGCCATCTTTCTTCAAGAATTTCCCCTTAATGAACAAACCTTCACCAATTGTTGATGGCTTTTGCTCCTTTCATTCGTTTAAATCCTTAGAGTACAAGGCAGATTGAACATCTTCAAATGTCTACGACTCTCTTCCATACAAGAGAGTTTCTTTGAAGTGAACATGAGACTTATGTAAAGAGCACAACAACACCAATTCTTGATCTTCATCATCAATCTTGACCTTGATATTCTTAATATTAAGAATCAACTTGTTGAACATATCTAGTTGCTTAGCTAGAGATTTATCTTCACTCGTCTTGAATGAATACAAAGCTTTCTTCAGGAAGAGACGATTAACCAACGATTTCTTCATGCATAAACCTTCAAGTTTCATCCACACACCAGCTGTAGTTTTCTCCTTTAAAACCTTCTAGGGAACCTTTTCACCGAGGCTCAATAAAATGGCATTGTGGGCTTTTTCGACCATCGTTGTCTTCTCCTTCTCCAATAGGGCTGCGTCCATATTATTCGATCATTTCAACGCTTCTAACAAACTCTGTTGAACAAGAAGGGCTTGCATCTTCAAGCGCCACAAATTGAAATCATTCACACCGGTGAATTTCTCAATCTCATACTTTGTTAACGACATCTTTTCCTCCACGCTCACGGCACCAGTTTATTGTGAAAAGATGTCATCAATAACATAACAAAGTTATGAAATAAAGATTGAGTTTCTTGAACAAACACAAGAAACCCTATTAGGTTTTACGAAAGAGAGAGAGAAGAAGGAAGAAGAAGAATAAGAATTGGTTAAAATTGTTTTACTATTCACTTTCTCAATAAGGGTTCAAAGATTACAAGTGAATACCAACAACTAACCTCTCTCAACATCCTGAAAGAACTAGTATATTTATAGACTACTAAGCTAACTTAGGCTACAAGCTAACTTAACAATTGGGCTTACAAGAAAGACCCAGTTCGACATGCTAACTTAAACACAAAGCTAACATATTTTGACAGCATGCTTGAACAGACTTCGACTACAGCATGCACAACTCCAGTCGAACCATGAAGCTACCAATGTCGACACAAGAGTTCGATCCAAATACCACATAAAGTGTGGTTTATATTCAAACAACTTAAATTGAACTTGTTGATTGGCTATTCTCATCTTTGGCATACATTCTACTACGATTGTGCGCATATCTGAATCTACCAATAACAGTTCGAATAGACGAGAGTCGATCCAAATCCTTTTCCGCTTTCCATAGAAAAATATTTTCAAAACAAAATTTGAAAAAGAAAAATTTCATTAGGCGATCTATTCAACCCCCCTTCTAGATCGTTGCCCTCGTCTAACATTGTTTGTCACTTTCTCTCTAATATTTAGAACCCCTAAGAAAATAGCCAAAATTCCCTTCATATAGCAGCTGACGCGTGTCAAAAAAGAGCTTCACCGTGACCGCATTTGTATCCATTGTTACGTAATATAACATCATCGCGCCCAAAATGTCAACATCGCGACCGCGAGAAAATAGTGGCTAATTCTTCTTTTTTATTACTTTTTCTTAAATTTTCATTAAGTCTTACCTCTCTTCTCCTTTGGAGTGTTTTTCTCAATTATTCAACCTCTTGACTTGGTTTTGCCTCATTATTCCATCGATTCTGTAAAAAAGTACTCGAAAATATTATGTAATGACAGAGTATCATCATTAACCGAAGATAACAATAAATTATAGAATGTTTTCTTTCACTAACAATATTGGAAGGTTATTCCAAAGTATAACAACGGCCTTGCAAGTGGTGGAAACAACAACGACAACACCATTATGTGAGATAGATTGATAGAACAGAAAAAAATTTAGTTTAAGGTTGCTAAAATTATGGACAATAACACACAACCTTGAAAGATTTCTTAGATTAAAAAAACTTGAAGATTTTTCTGTCTTGTAATCCATCACAAAGAATGATGTTTACGAGTTTGGAGCGGTCGTAGATGAGTTAGGTTTAGGGAAAAACTTAATGAATGAATGTTTTTATAGTTAAATATGGGTATCAAACCCCTCAGTTAGTAGAGTAATCGAAGGAATAGATCATTTAAATAAAAAATAAAATAAATATAAAGATGCCACTTTTAAAGAAATAAAAATATAAATTACAATTGCTAGGATTCGAAGCATGTCCCTTGAATTAGTTTTCCCGTCGGTCTTCTATTTCAACCAAGGGAAATTTTTGTCATAAAATGTATTATTTGTATTAGTGTAGTGAAAACTAAGCTAATTTGAAGGATTGCATGTATGTACACCTTATGTTCATGGATTTACAATTATGGGCAAACATTGAAGAATGATATTTTATCCCTCAAAAGATCTTTGATGGAGTATCTGTTAAGAAACCTCTAAAGGAATGGAATGAATGTGAGATTAGGAAGGCGTCTTATTATTTGAAGGCGAGAAATATACCCATCTCTTCATTGAGTGTGAAATGTATATTTTTCAATATCACATTGTAAGATAGTTAAGGCAATGTGAGACGCTCTTTATATTCTCTGCGAGAGAACTAAAAACATCAACCAATCTAAGATCAATATCTTGATGGAAGAATATGAACTCTTCCGCATAGAACCTAGTGAAACGCCAACCTCCTTCAACTAGAGCGAATGTTGTTGGAAAAATGTTGTTGTTTCCATCTTGTACGACTGCCATGAGTAGCGTTCCTTTATATTTCTCATATAACGAAGTTCCATCAATTTGTATAATAGGTTTACAGAAGGTAAAACCTTTGATACATGGTTCAAACGCCCAAAAGAATCGATGAAATATGTCATTTCCACTAACACAAGTCCCGTTTGGGTTAAATGACAACAAGGTCTCCAAAATGACAACAGTCCCTGGAGCATAATGCTTAAGTGCCACCGTATATTTTGGAAGTTCTTTGTACGACTCCTCCCAATTTCTGAACACCGATTCAACCGCCTTAGTCCTAGCTATCCATGTTTTCCTGTACGACGAAGTATAATTGTACTCCCTCTATCGTACCTCGAAAAATGAGAACGACCTCGCGAAGCGCAATCGCACGCCCGCGGGATGGACTTAACAGAGTCGCCACCGATCTTTATTTATTCCATAGAGGGAAAGGGAAAATATCGAATAAAACCCTAAAAAAGAAAGGATAAGAATATGGTCATCGCAACCAAAGTCTGAGTTCGGGAGTCGGTTACGCAAGGGGAAGGTATTAGCACCCCTCACGTCCGTTGTACTCAACGGGAACCATTTAGTTATGGTTAAATGTATGTTAGCTTAAGGTTTGTTTCTAATATTCTACTTGAGGAAAGAGAGAGAAATGTTTTTAGGATTTTTTAAAGGGGGGGCTCGACAAGACTTCACAATCTCGTGCCTACGTATCTTCATAGTGCAATGAGGAACTCAGAGCCTTCGTAGTTCGGGGCTACGATGAAAAATGGAAAGGTGGAATCCAAGAAGGCCTTGGATGTAAAGGAAAAAGGAAAAGGTAGAAAAAAGAAAAGGTGGAATCCAAGAAGGCATTGGATGCAAAGGAAATAAAAGAAAAAGAAAAAGGTGGAATCCAAGAAGGCATTGGATGCAAAGGAAATAAAAGAAAAAGAAAAAGGTGGCTCGCTAGGACCTCGCAATCCTATGCCTACGTATTCTCAAAAGGTACTTTGAGAAATCAGAGCGTCCGTAGTTCTGGCTACGATAAAAAATGGAAAGGTGGAATCCAAGAAGGCCTTGGATGTAAAGGAAAAAGGAAAAGGTAGAAAAAAGAAAAGGTGGAATCCAAGAAGGCATTGGATGCAAAGGAAACAAAAGAAAAAGAAAAAGGTGGAATCCAAGAAGGCATTGGATGCAAAGGAAACAAAAGAAAAAGAAAAAGGTGGCTCGCTAGGATCTCGCAATCCTATGCCTATGTATTCTCAAAAGGTACTTTGAGAAATCAGAGCGTCCGTAGTTCTGGCCTACGGGTGAAAAGCTTGAAAGCAAAGCTTGTGAGGATTGGTTGTTTAGGAGAAGAGATTAATGGCTATCTCTTATGAAGGTTAAAGGAAGGGTTAAAAAACACAAGAGATTAATGGCTATCTCTTGAAAAAAAGCTAGTGGTTTAAAAGTGGCTTGAATATGTTTTAAGAATGCCAAAGGGGTATGCCAGAGTGCTAGAGTCTAACAGTCCTTTTCATTCAAGATTGGTATGAAAAATGTTTAATGGACAGTGAACGCTTGATAGAAATCAATTGTTCAAGAGTTGAGCCAAGATGCTAGATCTCGACGGCTCTTATTCATCCAGGTTGAAATGAAAAATATTATATGGACAACAAGCTTTTGATGATAAAAAGCTCAAAAGGGTTATGTCAAGATGCTAGATCTTAACGGTCCTTATTTGTCTGAATTGATATGAAAGTTGTTTTATGGACAATGAACGTTTGATGAAAATCAATTGCTCGAAGAGTTGTGCCAAGATGCTAGATCTTGACGGCTCTTATTTTCCCAAGTTAATATTAGATGCTTTAAAAAATTAAAGAAGAGAATGAACAGTTATCCCAATGCGCCAGGCTCGGGACTGATCATTCGAGGGTTATGCTAGAATGCTGGATTCCAACAGCCTTCTTCTTTCGTATTGATTAAGAAAAAGTTTGATGGACGACGAACACTTGACGGAAATCAATCGTTTAAAGAGTTGTGCCAAGATGCTAGATCTTGACGGCTCTTATTCGCCCGAGTTAATAAAAATTGTTTAGTAAAATGGAAATCAAAATAAAATTGAAATGGTCTCGTCTTAATCAAAATTTAATCGAGAAATCGATAATCTAATGATATTTGACTTTCATTGACCGATAAAATAAAAATGAAATATGGCCTCATATTTATCAAGATTTTTTAGTGATTTAAATAAAATCAATAAATCAAGATTTTTTATATATCATTGGCCCTAAATATAATCAAAAAAAGAAATTGTAAAGGTAATTTAAAATCAAAATGGAAATGGAAATCCTCAAATGACACTTTGAACAAAAGATTTTGTAAATGTAAATTCAATCAGAAGCAACCAAAATGTTATAATAATAAAGAGTGAGTGCAATAAATAAAAATTATTAAAATCAATTTGAAACATCCTTTTTTTATTTTTAAAAACTTTTTAAAAAAATAAAACAAAAAAAATAAAGAAGACGGATGGGCCAGACGCAAGGAAATGGGTGGAAGTGAAGGAAGCCCATTCGTGGGCGGTGATTTGCTTATGGGAGACGGGTTGGGTCTCTCCTTGACCCGGTTTTGCTACAAAAGGTGAAGAACCAAAGAACCCTAAGATTCCCAGCAGCCGTTTCCTTTTCTCAGAACATGATTTTCACTTATTCTTCTCTCTAAGAAAAATTGAATACTCTCAACGCGGTACCAAACTTCTTCTTCTTCTTTCGAATCTCTCCGTTCTGGGTTTTTGGTTGGTGAATCGTTGCCGGCGACGGGAAGGATGGTGTCACGCGGTGTTTCGCACGATTGCGACTTTTCTGGCGTGTTGTCGTTGTAACGTTGCGGTTGTGGTTCGGTCTCCTTCGGAGAAGCTCAGAGCGCGGTGGTTTATGTGGATTTACGGTGGTGAATGGTGAGGAGTAGCAAATCGTGGTCGTCTACGGTGAGTTTAATGGGCGTAGAAAGTGGGTTGCGGTCGGAAGTTATGCTTGTAAGTTCAAAGTTGGAAGGTATATTCTTGTTAGTGCGAGGAGATGAATGGAGAGTGAATTGGGGGAATGACGAGTTGTTTCAGGTTTAAAGGAAGAAGATGGTGGAGAGGGATGTAAGGTTGAGTTGTTATCAAGTGTGGTATGAATAGAGGGAATTTGAGTTGAAGGATGTGGGTCGATGATGGTGAGTGATGCGGAGGGTTGAGAAGAAGAGGAAGTTCGGTTTCTGAAAAATGAGGTTTGTGATTTTTTATGATGAATGTTTTCTGGTTTATGGGTTGAAGAAATTGTTTAAGGAGATGGGGTTGAGGGTTTAATGGCAGCACCAGGATGATGAAGGGAAGACAACACAGTGGTGGGCTGAGGGATTTATTGGTCTTGGATGAACAAGGTAGTCCCCGTATTTTTGTGTGTTTGTTGAAGATATATGGAAAATTCTGAACTAGTTCCCTCTCTCTTTACTTTGAATTTATCCTTTGTTTTTCTGATACATCGCTTTCAAACCTTGTGTTGTCTGTTCTGTTGATGAAGAGGTTGGCATGTTGTGCAAGTAAGCTGGTATAAATTGATGCAGGGACTTGGGGTGATATGTTTGCCTTGATGCATTGTAAAATAATGCAGAGCTTTGGTTTGTGTAGGTGTAGCACAGTTTCCATTTTGATGTAAACATGGAGTGTATCGCATGGTCAAAGGATGCAGCGAGTTTGTAGCTGTTAAGGGTCCGTGTTTTTTATGAGCAAGACATGATGCTGGTTATTGTCTAGTAACATGGTCAAAAGTTGATTTTTTTGTATCTTTTACAAAACCTTAAAATGAATTACATTAGATTAAACTTAAAACTAAAATGAAAATAAAAACTATAATTATAATTAAAATTAAAATCAAACTAAATTAAATAAATTAAATTAAAATTAAGGCTAATAAAAATAAACTAAAATCAAAAAGCTAAACTAAAATTAAAACTAGATTAAGTTTAAAATTACAGTTATAAATAAAATAAACTAACTTAAATATATTATTGTAAAAAAGATAAACTAAATTAAAAAAACTATAAAAAAAATATAATAAAGGAAATTGAAATTAAATTAAATCAATCCTAAATAAACTTTAAGGTAATGAAAACAAAACTAAGATGGAATGATAATATTGGATAAAAAGGCATGGTTGATGATTAATGAAAATGTTCAACTAAAAAAGAAATTAATCTATGATGATATGACAATGATCAACGAATCTGAGGGTAAAATTTGGGATATGACAGTTGCCCCTATTTAAATATCTTCACTGGATGGCACGAAGGATGGATGTTCTCGTGAAATCATGGTGAAAGGTATTTAAATATAGATAACCGAAAATTTTGCCTTCAGCTGCACTGACATGCTAACATGCTATGAACTCTAGTATGAAGAAAATGATGGAATGATAATGCAAAATGCAAATGAAGACAAAAGCAAAAAGAGATAAAGGGACAAAGTCCACACAATGCGCAACCACTCACTGAGGATGACAACAACACTGGGGAAACTGAAATGATGGAGCAACTGTTTCAGACGTGACCGACTGACACTTTAGAAAGAAAGGCTGACACAAGATCCTCACTAGAAGTAGAACCGAAAAGACGGTCTCCACTGGGGAATCAAAAAACAAAGACTCAATCTGGAAGAACATCAGAAAGAGAAAGGCACATCCGAGAAGACATCAGATACAAAGAAACTAGTCATCCAATATTGGCTTTGAATGAAAGGTAAACTCATAATATCTGAGAAGGCATCAGATAAGAATGAGGTAAAAGAGGGTAATCCAAGAAGGCATTAGACATAAAGGAACCAGACATTCAATAATGGCTTTAAATGAAAGGTACAACTCACCATATCTAATAATGGCTTCAGATAAAGTGAGCAAAGTAAGGATCCAAGACAACATTGGACGCAAAGAAACCAAAATATTCAAGACAGCATTGAATGAATGGTATAAATCACGATATCTGAGACGACATCAGATAGACGTGAGAAAGGTAAGGATCCAAGACAGCATTGGATAAAGAAACCAAAGTATTCAAGACAGCATTGAATGGATGGTATAAATCATGATATCTGAGACGGCATCAGATATACGTGAGAAAAGTAAGGATCCAAGACAACATTGGATAAAGAAACCAAAGTATTCAAGACAGCATTGAATGAATGGTATAAATCACGATATCTGAGACGGCATCAGATAGACGTGAGAAAGGTAAGGATCCAAGACAGCATTGGATAAAGAAACCAAAGTATTCAAGACAGCATTGAATGAATGATATAAATCACGATATCTAAGACGGCATCAGATAGACGTGAGAAAGGTAAGGATCCAAGACAGCATTGGATAAAGAAACCAAAGTATTCAAGACAGCATTGAATAACTGTGGACAAGGAGATACCCAAGAAAGCATTGGATACAAAGAAAGAACAACGTCCAAGAAAGCATTGAACAAAGAATTACCCAAGAAAGCATTGGATACAAAGAAAGTACAACGTTCAAGAAAGCATTGAACAAAGAAGTACCCAATAAAGCATTGGATAAGAGGAAAGAACTTTCAGGAATGGCACTGAAAGTAAAGGCAAATCACTATATTCAAGAATGGCATCAAATGATAGTGAGAAAGACATCCAGGAATGGCACTGGAGTGAGAGAATATAAAGATCAAGGAATAGCACTGGAATGAAAGGATATGTAACGTTTTGGTAGGCGCCAAGTAAGTTGGACTTTGATCACAAGGTAAGACGCTGATAACAACACAACCTCGGGAGAAATGCAAATGAGGATGAAACACTCATGCTATGCATATGTATATGAATTATGCAGATGATATATGATCAAATACAAATGCAGATGTCGACGACACTGCTCAACTCTTTTGGGGAGAAGACAAGATTGGAAGACTAATTCCTCAACACGGGGATCACTATCATTCTGCTTAGGGACTAGGGATGCTAATGCTGAACACATCTCTGCCACTCCGGTAAACTGTATCAAATGATGATCCTTGTAGGAGGGATGAAAAACAGCTTGAAAGTTGCATGGGGATTCTTCAAGTAACTGCCCCAGACTAGCTGATTATTGTAGATGAGTTGATCATTGCTTCAGCTTGATTAATTCTGGAAATGACCATTTCATGGTGCTCTTAGAAAGCTTGCCCCAGTCTGAGTCTTGAAAAAAAAATCTTCTGTATGAACCAATTCCGAGAAGTCGCCATTAAACCACAAATCTTGAACTGATTCTCAACAGGATATGGAAGGAACTTGCCCCTGATTGGATCACCGACCAAGTTTCTCAAATGTTTGAAAATTCCTTAAGAAGAAAGCTAGTTTGCAAACAAAAGTATTTGTACACACATGGTAAATGCAAAGTTCATGCAACTTTTGAAATCAAAATCATTTTGAAAGAGGTGCAAAGTATATGGGATACTGGTCAGAACACGGTGGTTCAAGACATTAAAGTGAAAAGTTTAAGCAAAAGGTGTAATGCCCAAACTAGATTATCTGCAAAGATCTTTTGGAGTCAGTTTACGCAACCTTGCTGTAGTATGCTTTCAAAACAACCTCGCTTCAATTAGGTCTTTTGAGGGTTATAACGTGGTCTGGTTCACGGTTTAAGAAACAAGGATAAAGGCTCAAAGTATATTTGTGCCCACCCAATCTACGTGATGAACTTCAGTCCTATGCTCAGTTAACTCAAACTATGCACTCAGGTTCCCAAGGGTTGGAAATTGCACGGATGATGATGATGGTTCAGAAGTTAAGAGACTTTGAAATGGCGGTCACTACTTTCTTACCAAATTGTTTGCCATTGAGGACTTCCAGGATAAAGGATTTAAAGATTTCCTCCTTTGGTTGTCATACAAACTTTTCTTTTTTTTCTTCTTCTTCTTTTTTTTTAGTGACTGCCTAGCTTAAGGATTAGGACGAACCATCGTTGGCGTTCGACTTGAAAGACATCTTCGACACTTGCTTGTTGTGTGCGAAGGAAAATTTGTGAATTGCAACCTTTTGTTGAAAGGCGTCTTGCATGAAACTCTTGTATTTGAATGCATAATCTAGTTAACTGAGAACTACCCTGCCCCAGGTTAAAATTGCGGGTTTTTATTTGCAAAGAAAAGAAACTCCTACTTCAAGGCTCGAAGGGGTTAAAGAGGGATTAACTTCCTTATTTCTCCAGTGTTTAGGGGTTGAAACAAAGCCTCACATCGTCAGTAAAGTTTTGATTTGAAAGCATACCACGAAAATTATGAGTATAATGTTTCATCATCCTCCCTCCAATATTTGCATAATCAAAAGAAAGTGGACAAGAGAATTTTTTTTATTTTATTTTTCATGAAAGAGAAAGCATTAAGAAGTAAATAGCAAACACAAATGAATTGAATCAAAAAGTTGCAAATGCTTATTTTATTAACATGAAAGTACAAACATAATTTGGAAGCAAACAGCTAGTACAAAACAAAGGAAAATG
The DNA here is from genome assembly GCA_022829125.1 of Lathyrus tuberosus. Classification (NCBI taxonomy): domain Eukaryota; kingdom Viridiplantae; phylum Streptophyta; class Magnoliopsida; order Fabales; family Fabaceae; genus Lathyrus; species Lathyrus tuberosus. The sequence continues at coordinate 1,778,126 of JALAZF010000222.1, read as the reverse complement.
CAAACAACAAGAAACAAAGCCTAGTGAATAATCAGAAACAAATATGAGTTGTCTTATCTGAAACACTGGCTTTTAAGAAGATAGCATGCTGAAGTCGACTGAAGCTTCACTTGCCCTGGCAGAGGGTTGTTCTTGACATTCTGCGTCTGATGTTAGCTCTAGTCTTGTGTCGGTATCGCGGAATCAGCTTGATGGCTGACAGAAAACACCGGAAGATAGAGACAACTGGAGACGAGTTGCTGGACAGACTGGATGTATGCAATGAATCATGCAAAGAATGCAAACGATATGCCATGTCATGCAGCACAGGATGCAGAATGAAAATGCAATAGGTATGGTTAGGATCTGAGATAACACAAATAAATCAGAACATCCTATTAGGTAGGTCTCCCTATAACGGATAGTTCTAGATTATCTACCCGTAAACCCACTCACGGGATATTTTCTAGGTTTTTGATAAGGTTTCAGAGTCACGGGCCTTAGTCGTATCAACGTTATGCAACGGGCTGGCCATTTTACAACGAGAGTGACGAAAAGGTCTATTCTGATCGGGGTTTTCATATTGGTTGGAGCAAGGAGATATCCTTGAAGTCCAATATTACGCAACCACCAAAATAGCACTGGTTCTAAATAGGGACCTAGAGTCACGGACCCTTCATGAATCAGCGTCATGCAGCAGGCAAGTTGTTTTATAACGAGATCTACAAATAGTTATACTCTAGAGGAGCTTTCATGTTAGTTGCTACAAGGAGCTTGCCCTCGTAGTCTAACACTAATAATTACCAAATCTAACCCTATGTTTTCTCTCTGCTTTTTCCAAAACTCGGGTGTAGAGCTTTATTCAAGATATTAGATCCCTAAAACCCGCACATGGATATACAGAGATATATATGAAAAAGAAATAAAGCAAGAGCAATAAAACACGTAATCAAAGAAGGAAGAGAAACAAACAAAAGCTAAACACACATATGAAAAACTAACTAAACTAGGCTTGACTCACTTAAGGATGTCTCCCCAGCAGAGTCGCCATCTGTCGTACCTCGAAAAATGAGAACGACCTCGCGAAGCGCAATCGCACGCCCGCGGGATGGACTTAACAGAGTCGCCACCGATCTTTATTTATTCCATAGAGGGAAAGGGAAAATATCGAATAAAACCCTAAAAAAGAAAGGATAAGAATATGGTCATCGCTACCAAAGTTTGAGTTCGGGAGTCGGTTACGCAAGGGGAAAGTATTAGCACCCCTCACGTCCGTTGTACTCAACAGGAACCATTTAGTTAGGGTTAAATGTATGTTAGCTTAAGGTTTGTTTCTAATATTCTACTTGAGGAAAGAGAGAGAAATGTTTTTAGGATTTTTTAAAGGGGGGGCTCGACAAGACTTCACAATCTCGTGCCTACGTATCTTCATAGTGCAATGAGGAACTCATAGCCTTCGTAGTTCGGGGCTACGATGAAAAATGGAAAGGTGGAATCCAAGAAGGCCTTGGATGTAAAGGAAAAAGGAAAAGGTAGAAAAAAGAAAAGGTGGAATCCAAGAAGGCATTGGATGCAAAGGAAATAAAAGAAAAAGAAAAAGGTGGAATCCAAGAAGGCATTGGATGCAAAGGAAATAAAAGAAAAAGAAAAAGGTGGCTCGCTAGGACCTCGCAATCCTATGCCTACATATTCTCAAAAGGTACTTTGAGAAATCAGAGCGTCCGTAGTTCTGGCTACGATGAAAAATGGAAAGGTGGAATCCAAGAAGGCCTTGGATGTAAAGGAAAAAGGAAAAGGTAGAAAAAAGAAAAGGTGGAATCCAAGAAGGCATTGGATGCAAAGGAAACAAAAGAAAAAGAAAAAGGTGGAATCCAAGAAGGCATTGGATGCAAAGGAAACAAAAGAAAAAGAAAAAGGTGGCTCGCTAGGATCTCGCAATCCTATGCCTACGTATTCTCAAAAGGTACTTTGAGAAATCAGAGCGTCCATAGTTCTGGCCTACGGGTGAAAAGCTTGAAAGCAAAGCTTGTGAGGATTGGTTGTTTAGGAGAAGAGATTAATGGCTATCTCTTATGAAGGTTAAAGAAAGGGTTAAAAATCACAAGATATTAATGGCTATCTCTTGAAAAAAAAGCTAGTGGTTTAAAAGTGGCTTGAATATGTTTTAAGAATGCCAAAGGGTTATGCCAGAGTGCTAGACTCTAACATTCCTTTTCATTCAAGATTGGTATGAAAAATATTTAATGGACAGTGAACGCTTGATAGAAATCAATTGTTCAAGAGTTGAGCCAAGATGCTAGATCTCGACGACTATTATTCATCCAGGTTGAAATGAAAAATATTTGATGGACAACAAGATTTTGATGATAAAAAGCTCAAAAGGGTTATGTCAAGATGCTAGATCTTAACGGTCCTTATTTGTCTGAATTGATATGAAAGTTGTTTTATGGACAATGAACGCTTGATGAAAATCAATTGCTCGAAGAGTTGTGCCAAGATGCTAGATCTTGATGGCTCTTATTTGCCCAAGTTAATATTAGATGCTTTAAAAAATTAAAGAAGAGAATGAACAGTTATCCCAATGCGCCAGGCTCGGGACTGATCATTCGAGGGTTATGCTAGAATGCTAGATTCCAACAGTCCTCTTCTTTTGTATTGATTAAGAAAAAGTTTGATGGACGGCGAACACTTGACGGAAATCAATCGTTCAAAGAGTTGTGCCAAGATGCTAGATCTTGACGGCTCTTATTCGCCCGAGTTAATAAAAATTGTTTAGTAAAATGTAAATCGAAATAAAATTGAAATGGTCTCGTCTTAATCAAAATTTAATCGAGGAATCGATAATCTAATGATATTTGACTTTCATTGACCGATAAAATAAAAATGAAATATGGCCTCATATTTATCAAGATTTTTTAGTGATTTGAATAAAATCAATAAATCAAGATTTTTTATATATCATTGGCCCTAAATATAATCAAAAAAAGAAATTGTAAAGGTAATTTAAAATCAAAATGGAAATGGAAATCCTCAAATGACACTTTGAACAAAAGACTTTGTAAATGTAAATTCAATCAGAAACAATCAAAATGTTATAATAATAAAGAGTGAGTGAAATAAATAAAAATTATTAAAATCAATTTGAAACATCCTTTTTTTATTTTTAAAAACTTTTTAAAAAAATAAAACAAAAAAAATAAAGAAGACGGATGGGCCAGACGCAAGGAAATGGGTGGAAGTGAAGGAAGCCCATTCGTGGGCGGTGATTTGCTTATGGGAGACGGGTTGGGTCTCTCCTTGACCCGGTTTTGCTACAAAAGGTGAAGAACCAAAGAACCCTAAGATTCCCAGCAGCCGTTTCCTTTTCTCAGAACATGATTTTCACTCATTCTTCTCTCTAAGAAAAATCGAATACTCTCAACGCGGTACCAAACTTCTTCTTCTTCTTTCGAATCTCTCCGTTCTGGGTTTTTGGTTGGTGAATCGCTGCCGGCGACGGGAAGGATGGTGTCACGCGGTGTTTCGCACGGTTGCGACTTTTCTGGCATGTTGTCGTTGTGACGTTGCGGTTGTGGTTCGGTCTCCTTCGGAGAAGCTCAGAGCGCGGTGGTTTATGTGGATTTACGGTGGTGAATGGCGAGGAGTAGCAAATCATGGTCGTCTACGGTGAGTTTAATGGTGGTAGAAAGTGGGTTGCGGTCGGAAGTTATGCTTGTAAGTTCAAAGTTTGAAGGTATGTTCTTGTTAGTGCGAGGAGATGAATGGAGAGTGAATTGGGGGAATGACGAGTTGTTTCAGGTTTGAAGGAAGAAGATGGTGGAGAGGGGTGTAAGGTTGAGTTGTTATCGAGTGTGGTATGAATAGAGGGAATTTGAGTTGAAGGATGTGGGTCGATGATGGTGAGTGAGGCGGAGGGTTGAGAAGAAGAGGAAGTTCGGTTTCTGAAAAATGAGGTTTGTGATTTTTTATGATGAATGTTTTCTGGTTTATGGGTTGAAGAAATTGTTTAAGGAGATGGGGTTGAGGGTTTAATGGCAGCACCAGGATGATGAAGGGAAGACAACACAGTGGTGGGCTGAGGGATTTATTGGTCTTGGATGAACAAGGTAGTCCCCGTATTTTTGTGTGTTTGTTGAAGATATATGGAAAATTCTGAACTAGTTCCCTCTCTCTTTACTTTGAATCTGTCCTTTGTTTTTCTGATACATCGCTTTCAAACCTTGTGTTGTCTGTTCTGTTGATGCAGAGGTTGGCATGTTGTGCAAGTAAGCTGGTACAAATTGATGTAGGGACTTGGGGTGATATGTTTGCCTTGATGCATTGTAAAATGATGTAGAGCTTTGGTTAGTGTAGGTGTAGTACAGTTTCCATTTTGATGTAATCATGGAGTGTATCACATGGTCAAAGGATGCAGCGAGTTTGTAGCTGTTAAGGGTCCGTGTTTTTTATGAGCAAGACATGATGCTGGTTATTGTCTAGTAACATGGTCAAAAGTTGATTTTTTTGTATCTTTTGCAAAACCTTAAAATGAATTACATTAGATTTAACTTAAAACTAAAAAGAAAATAAAAACTATAATTATAATTATAATTAAAATCAAACTAAATTAAATAAATTAAATTAAAATTAAGGCTAATAAAAATAAACTAAAATCAAAAAGCTAAACTAAAATTAAAACTAGATTAAGTTTAAAATTACAGTTATAAATAAAATAAACTAACTTAAATATATTATTGTAAAAAAGATAAACTAAATTAAAAAAACTATAAAAATATATATAATAAACGAAATTGAAATTAAATTAAATCAATCCTAAATAAACTTTAAGGTAATGAAAACAAAACTAAGATGGAATGATAATATTGGATAAAAAGGCATGGTTGATGATCAATGAAAATGTTCAACTAAAAAAGAAATTAATCTATGATGATATGACAATGATCAACGAATCTGAGGGTAAAATTTGGGGTATGACAGTATCATGTAACGATATGCGAGATTATAGTACTCACCTTCAACGACAGATTGTCGCTAATGACAGATATAATTTCATTGCATATTAACTGAGATTTGAGTTTGCGATGATCCTGCATCGGATTGGTGATTATACAAGTGTGATCTGGACTCATAGACCCTATCTTCCAAGAATCACTCCTCTTCCGGTAAGATGCTGTTGATCGGAACGGGCAGACCTCATTACGAAAGTAGATCTTATACCTAGTCACATTCGTTTGATCGACCATATAATTAACTGATAATTCCATGTGATACTGTTTTATAACTCTGACACAGTCTTCTTTTGTTATATTATATTCCATGTAAAAACGTAAATATCAGAGAATTTTCAACTAATATTATATTATATTAAAATTTAAAAGATTAAAATTATAGTAGCAGTTATCAATCTTTTTATATAAAGTTTAAAATTTTCATATAGTTGTGAGAGTTATATTTAAAGTTTATGAAAACTCAATTGTTAACAATTTTTTGGAGTATAAATATCATAAAAAATTAATGTGAAATTTTGTCTCAATATTATATTTTCACTTTTTCAATCTCAAATAATTATAACTTTTCAATATTTAATATAATATATTTGTATTAACATATTTTTATTTTTTGAATTTTACTTTACCTATGTTAATTATAATTAAACTTATATTTTAATAAATGATATTAATTGTATTATTAAATATAATTATTTTATTAAAAAATCATACAAAACTTAAATTTAACACTTAAATGAAATGGAGGGAATATAAGAATTTGTAAATCTTGTAGAAGCAAACGCAGGTGCAACAGTTTTGTTTTCGTATAGCGTTCACAACGACCTAGCTAAGTTTTACATTACAGTGGTTGCTTTCTACACTCTCACTTTTTCTCTTACACTCACCTCTCAGCTGCAACATATTATCTTCATAAATAACACATGTCTTCTGAACTTTACACATTTCAGATGGCATGCATTAGAATATGTAGAAAATGTTTCCTGAATTTTAACAACAGTTATTTTAATCTTTTGAATTGTGATTTCAGACAAAAATCAAAGATGTGTGGAATTGAAGGAGAATCTATATATGAAGATAAATAGATCATAGTGATACACTTTGCCAGAGACCAAAATCTTACAACAATCACTAATATAACATCCTTAAATCTTCTCAATACATTATTATATTTACATTTTTTTCTCAATCTTCTTTCCATATTCGACCCGTGATTCTCAATTTCAACTCCTGTTTATTGCCGCCGGAAAAATAAAGGGCTTGATTCCTCTGAATTATAAGTCCATCTTGACTATCTCTAACTTTACTATGACTGTCGCGAATGCTCCGCGGAATTCCTTGCCATATAAGTTTGCGCCCGTTAGCACCGACTTCTAAACTGTAGCTGAATTTCTTCTCCTCGTTGTCGTCTCCCATAAACCGTAGGAAGGCCATGAAAACCGGAGCTGTGCCAAGCTGGAAAGCCTCAAAGTGCAAGCAGAAATGCCTTCCATAGCAGTTGAAAACCTGAAAGCAAGAGAATTTGAAAATGCAAGCGCAGAAAATTAGAAAGGTGACTGGTATTCATAAGACAAAAATGGTAATCTAGAAGGTGAATAACTTACGGTTAGCATCCATGTGGCGTTTTCGACTTCGTGTGGATTTGTTTTGACGTATCGATGATTGAAAGTGAATCCATCGTGCATGTCAACCTTGTGTTCATCTTTGAGATGTGCAACGAGAGTTGGAATGTCACCCATCACAGAACACTCGGATCCAGCATAGGGGCAATTGTATGGACGAAATCCGCAACTTTGCTCGTGTTTAAGCTTAGCATAGTAAGGAAAAATATCGTTACAACCTAGACTCTGATATCGGCAAGGAAGCTCCAAAGATTCCGCAACTTTCTCCAAAGCCAAACACCGGATATTCCCAAGATCATGATGACATGTTGGGCAGAGATTATGGACTTCTATCTTACAACTAGAACATAATGTATGGCCATTTGGACACTGAAATATTAAAATTTAGCCTGAATTAGAACAACAGATAAAAAAAAGTTTTGCCAAAACACGAATAGACCTTCGAAGAAAATCAAGAAATTGCTAGCGCTTCACCTGGTGAATTGGAGGATACATCAAATTCTTGCAAACAGGGCACCCGAGTAAGTCGTGCACGCCATTCTTCGAACTAGTTCCGTTCTTTCCATTCAACCCAACACTAGTAGATTTTGTAAGTGTCCCGTTAATCTTAGCCTCAGATTTAGCCTTCCCAGTCTCATAATCCGAAGACATCAGGTGAGACTCGAGAACTTCTTTGAAAATGCTGCCTCCAGGAGCCATTTCTGACCCGATCTAAAGGTCTCTTACCAATTTCCTTAGCTTCGAGTTTATTTTAATGGCGCGCTGCAAATGCTAAATACAAAAAGGGTCAGTGCATAAGAACTTCAGAAAGTAAAAGCTACCATAGGTCTATAGCCAACACATGATATTCTTTAGTTCAAAATCGAACACACCCACGACATAATAACAATTACGATACACTTTTTCAGTCAGAATTATACCTTATCGAGTTCCCCTAGAATAATTTAACACGAGCAAGCTACATTCACAAACACCAGTCTCTGGCCAACACTTATCATATAAACGATAACTACTCTTGGCGGTGATCGCCAAGATTCAGGGAGTCACAAGAAGAGAAACCACACCTGAAACATGACAACAACATCAATAAACATAGTTACATAAAAAAGTACAATCTGTAAACAAAATCTCTCAAAAACAAAATCTGAAATGTTTTCGCTTTCAATTTCACAGATCAAAATTAGAGAGAAAAAAACTCAGAAATTCAACCATGCAACAAAACTGAAGCTGGCTTTACAAGAACACTCACTACCTTCTATTCTACCATAAATCAAACCAACCAAAAACTGGAACAAAGCAATAGAGACAACAATAAAACAAAATACAAAATCTCAAAACTACAATTTAACAATTCATCGGAAACAAGCCTCCAAAGAACCCATAAATAGACCCGCAATTCACAAATCAATGAAAGAAAAGAAAAAGTCATCAAGTGAAGACAAATCTGAAACCAAAAACTTCCAAAAACCATACCAATCAAAGGAAAAAACAAAAACCACAAAACAAAAACAACATGAAAAACAAAAATCTCATATAAAAACATACACCCAATCGAGAATTCCAACCTTATTTCATCTCCACGCGTGTCAAAAAACAATTAAAAAAAACATTATTCAAAAACAGAACTAAAAACAAAATAAAAATAAAAACATTTCGAAAAAAGAGCTCCTGAAGATGCGGAAATTACCACCAATATATCAAAATCGAAGAAGAAGAAAAAACATTATGAATGTATTGTTGAGTTGACCAAGACAAAATCGTAGGATTATTTTTCTGCTATGTTTCTTTCGTTATTTATCTTTCTTTTTTTTTTTTTTTGTTCTTTCTGTATTTTTATTTTTAATTTGAATTTTGGGAAATAAAGTGATTAATTTTGGGTCTTTTTTTTTTTTCTTTTCTTATTTTCGACACCAAACGATACGTTACCAAGACAACAAACTTGGTCTTGTGACTCTTCCCGCACGCGACGTTTAAAATTGTAAAAAGTTAAAACCAAATGTCTTTTTCTTTTTTCGATTATTTTGTTCTTTTTCTGTTTTTTTCTTTCTTTTTTTAACTTTTCTCTTGTGTCCCTTCACATCAATTTTTGTACGTCTGTTTTCCGTTAATGAAAGGGTAACTTTTGGTAAGTTTAGTTAACTTTCTTTTGGTTTAATGGAGTTTTATAGCGATCATATTTTTAAAAAGATTAGATTTTATTTTGATTATTTTTAAAGTACTATTTATGAAAATGATTGTGATTGATTAATAATATAATTTTTTATATTAATAGAATATATAAATTAACCTCATAATTAAATCATGATTTTATATTTTGTTAATGTTGATAAAACTAAGAATGGAGAAACTACGAAATCAAAAATATATCTTGAGTTAGATACATTTCATATGAAATCAAGGAGAGACCGCCTGCACAATCCAGAGTTACAAAAACATCTAGATAAGAGTTGGCTTGACAGTAAGATGGCAAACACATACACATTTAGTTTCTTTCTTTTATAAGCATGGTAAAAAGGTCAAAAGAAGCATCTACCTTGTACTATGGTGGGTAAATCTTCTTTTAATCTAATAATGTCTTGTTTATGAGGTAATCTTTGAGGTGCTCCATCCATATCTACCACCGCGCATTTGTACCTCGTTGAATATGTCACTCTTATTTATTCGGTTGGCATGATCTGTTTTATCTGTAAAGGTGTTTATTGTGAAATTTGGTAAACAAAAAATAAATTTTTATTAATACTTAAGGGATCAAACTCGAAAATCTCCCGAAACATATTTGTGTGCATTTATGACTTTGAAAGCCATTGTACTGTCGAAATCGAAAAGTACTTGAAATTATTTGATGTGACTTCTGAACGAAACTTGAAATAAAATAAAAGGTTTTAAGGTTGAAAAGGCTTGAAATTGAAATGAAGATAAAACAAAGTAACAAGAATTGTAAAGGCAAGCGAAAGGTAACTTAATGCATAAAAAGTACTTGAATGTAAAATTGTTTGAAGTGTATAAATGGTGGAACGCATACGTATATTTTTTTCTCACTCGTTTCTCAACACGCGGATACTTTGAGTTTACAGAAATGTGTGTACAATGCGAACCCTTTACATGACGGACATGAGCCCCCTTATATACTACTCTAAGATAACTAACTATCTAAGAACGGTCCATTAACCCTAACGTGACATGCCTCAATCTCATGCAGCGGTTTCCTCCGACGAGCTTCCACGTGCTTTTGAGTAACCATATGTGTTAATCCAGTTCCCGCCTTTTAACAACATTCAAATATCTTAATTACTTTTACTGGCCACTAGGAACTGGCTAACCACGTCGAGGTCTTTGAAATCGACCATGCTACGACAACATACTCTGTAGAACTTTCCACATGTAGTGTCCAAGTCGACATTGCTTCCATTGTAATGATGAACTCCAACCTTAACCAATATAGCATAGTACTCAGTTTCACTAAGTCCCCAAACTTCTCACGATGTCCTTCGACTCTACCATCTTCGACTAGTATCACTCAGTGTGACTTCCGACCTTGAGTCAGCTTGATTTTCATATGACTTCATTCTATCTTGACTTTCCATGTGGCATATTTATTAATACTTGCCACTTGCAGTAGTCGAAAAATCCAAGGTAACAAATTGCTCCCCAAAAGTTCATGTTTTGATTAAAATCAAACAAGAGAGAGTCGTGGACTTTTTATCGTATGTTTCGACGTCGTTTCACTTTTGTTGGCGTCATTGTCATCATTACCCTTTTTACGGCGCATTGTCGTTTCCACGAGATCCGCTCAGAATCTCATCATTACTCCTACTTCCTAGGAGGTTGTGGGTTTGCACATCTGCCATAATTGATCTCACTCACATAAATGTTGTGCTTCAAAAATCCATGAAAACGCTTCAATCACCTCCACGCGGACGCCTTGTGTCCAATTCAGTACATGCAGTGTGAGCTTATAAATATCCTCTTTCCAGCTCATTTGTTCTTCTTCCTCATTTCATCTTTCTCATACTCTCTCTTTTGCGTAGAACACAAACCCTTTTTAGTCATGTTCAAAAACTCCATCTTTAACCATGACCACCAGTCAATGATTGCCTTCTAAATCTGACACTAGAAACAACCCAGTGGCATTCAGCATTCCACCCAACGAGAGTGAGGAATCGATGGATTTTATCCCTGAGTCTTTATTTGAAAATGATAAGATTGTTATTTGGGCAAGACAAATGTTAATCCCCTACTCTCTGTCCAACCAACTCTACGCCTTCTTGGGGCCCTATCCCACCAGGAGGTCGTAACCTGGAACCTAACAGTGTGTTCCGATCTGCTCCACCAACTTTGAGTAAAGAGTATATAACATGGCTTGATAAGGTTCAATCCAAAAAACAACAACAATGGGAGAACATAGGTATTTACGACATGGTAAACCTATCTAGGACTGGCCCTAAGTACAATCCGGCCATGTTATTGGCTTCGATCTGCTTCTGGGAAGGATCGACCAACACTTTTCAGTTTCCCTGTGGCATGCTAACGCCGACTTTGTTCGACGTAGCTTCCATCACAGGTTTAAATCCCTTAGGTTCGAATTTCTATCCAACCCTAGAAACCCAAAATGATTTCACCATCAAACGTTTCACCTATAAGAACTTTATTTTCGACAACCACGACACAATCAATGAAGATGTCTCCTACCAGAACACATAGCCTTCTTTGCTTTCTGGCTATCCTATTATGTTTTTTACTCCAGCTCCCTACAAGTGGCCAAGAAATTCTTTCCTCTAGCCATCTAGCTTCATAAAGGTCGAAAGATCTCCCGGAGCAAACTTCTTTTGGCCAACCTTTATGAATCACTTGAGGAGACCTTTTATAAACTGAAACATCTCCCTAAAAACACTAAGAGTAAATCCTTCCTAGTTTCAAATCCCCTCTGTATCTTGCAATTGTGGATGAATGCCACTTTCGAACCAAAACTTCACGTCACCAAGCTTGAAGCTTTAATGAAACAAGATGAAGGCAGAGCCATTGAAGGTACTAGGTTGGCCCTAATCACTCCCCAAGAAAACCTTATACCAAGGATTCTCATCAAATACATCAACTTATTCCTCTAATCAACAGTCTTCGATGGGTCAATGGCTCCCTTTGTGGATCGCCTGGTTGGCCCCTCTTGGCTTAGAAATAAGTTCCTCAGTGTTTCTCCCTCAGCGGTGTTTACCGTGAAAATTGGTAAACAACCGCTGGTCTTCCAAAAAATTTGGTTTACTTGCAGGATCAACCAGAGAATCCTAAGGACATAGCTATTGTGTTAATGTATTTTTGGAAAATTATAGAACACTACGACAATATTCATTTATGTAAAAGATTGTTTTGATTGTTTGTTGAAAAGACTAAACTTTGTAAAATTTTGGTAAAGAAATGTAATGAAGAAAAGAACTTCAAAGTAAAAAGTGCAGTAAAGGACAATTGATAAAATGAAAGTAAATTTCTATTGAATAAAATATGGTGTTTCAAACGTACATTTCTCAACAGTGACTCTTTTCTCACTTTGACTTAGATACTTTGAGTAACTTTTGAGTATAGTACAACAATTGAACACACAGAAATCCTAATACTAAGACCCATATTTATAATACGTTGAAATAACCATCTCCAACGAACATTTCTCCAAAAGTTGACATGTTTTGCCCTGCATGCCTTCGTTTCGTCATAGTTCTCCACGCGCCTCTTCTGAGAAACGGATAAGGACAAAAGACAGTTATTTATCCATATTTTGAAATTCAAACTTCTGTCGATGGAAGGCCCCAAAACATCCCTTTGTCGAAGTGACTTTCTATACTTAGAAAATATTTCTAAGTATTTGCCCAAGCATGTCTCCTCATGAGAATCACTTCGACAATGATTCAAACCAACTCTTGTCGAAGTAAGCCATATTTAAGGAACTTTAATTTTCACTTATTTTCTCAAATGGAAACATGACATCGAAATTCCCAGCCAACAAATTGCCCCCCAAAAATGTCATTTTCGACTGAAACTAGTAGAAGACTCGTGCGTCCGCACGGGTAAGTTGATTCCTATCTTAAATAATTCGATAAAAAATCTAAATGTCTATGGCTCTTTTTTAATACATCTTTACATGTATTAACAATAATTGATAAATTTTGAATTAAAAAAATATCAAGAGTAATCATCTCAAAAATAGTTATTTGGCTATCCAACATACATGTGCATCCGCACGGATAAATTTATCTAATATGATATAAAATATATTTAAATGGATATGTAAATTTGAAAATAAATACTTAAAACCAAATAGGTATTGTTATGGTAATGACCTGTGAGGATTTGAATAATCATTTTAGAATATATAAACTTTTTACAAATAAACGGAATAGAAATAATTGTGTACTTTACAGAATCACGATGACACCGTTCGTCCGCACGGATAAAATCATTTATATATTAACAATGAGGATAAATTATTTATTCAATTATATTACCATGAAAAAGATTAGAATACATAATATCATATCATAATTTAAGATCTTTCATCATTAAGAGATATATTTATGTTGTTTTTACTTGAATCTAATTTATTGTGTTTCGTGTCACTTCATGAATATTTTCTTAATCATTATTAAAAACTTAGAATGCTAAGGCTGGCAAATAGCATATTGTGCATAACTTCACAATGCAGATCTTTATGGTAGAAGCAACTCTAATACTATGAAGAGCAACAACTACATCACCAAGTTTACAAAGGCCCTTTTGTTTGCTAACTTAATGGAAGCTTCTTGAATAGTATATATAGATTCTGCATCAAGAATACATTAGAACCATGTTGACTATCTATGAACAGGCTAATAGTAATTAACAACATAAGATACTATGATTTGTATATATATTCCAGCTTTTCATATCTCTTGTAATATAAATTTATATTTAAATTTGGTTATATAAATACAAAAGATTTAAATAGATATATAATCGAAATAAATGTCTAAGTAGATGAAATGTATTTTTACAACTATATAATTCAAATATTGTTTATACAATAATATTTTCAAATATATTAATAAAAACAATAGACAATAGAAATAACAACTTTGACATCCATGAGGAGAATCGTCAAACCTGCAAAAAGTATTTGGTCATCCAAAAAATGCCAAGCAAAATGTTCAGTTAGAGCTACTAAAATCAGCACAAATATCTGGCCATCCAAAAAAAAATTGTTTGAATGCATTGGATGTGGTTTATAAAGATATATACTTGAATATATTGATAGCTCAGTCCAAAACACAACGTGTAAGCAATATGCTAACAAATTGTATCTGAATTGTAACAAAGGACTAAGAAAAATTAGTTGTTTTAGAAAGGGCCAATTAGAAACATACAAGACATTAATATTTAATTTTATTATGCTTTGTTACCATATATTAGAAAAATAGAAATCATGAAAATGAATAGAAGTATGCATGGACACATGAAAATATGATCGGAAGAAATGATGCATATTGCTTGAAATGAATTGTAAGGCTTGATGAGTTTACAAAAATGAAAAGTAAAAATTTGATTAGAGTATTTTTAGGATCTCTATAACATCAACACCTCTGAAAAAAAGTTTGATAATATCTGGGTCAGTGTCGGACACGAACATCGACATTTGCGATTATGTTGAATTTATTCTTTTTTTTTAATTATTACTGATGTGAACATGTCAATATCAGTGTATGTACCCATGCTTCATATGTTAAAATGTCTCAGCAAGAATTACAATGTCTATCAAACCATAAAATAGCATACAATTTAAATATGAAGGATAGAATTAGGCATAAAATGAAGAACAGTCTGCACAAGAGCAGAAGAGGACAAAGTTAAAGCCAACAAAATGAAATCAACAACCAAACACATGAAGTGATATGTCAATACCAAAATCAAAACTAAAACGTCATGCACCTACACAAATGACAAACTTATCTACATCATAAAAGCAAATTAAACCATACATTAAACCAGATCGGTAAAGGCATCGGAGGAAAATACGAAACTCAATAAATTATGGTAGGAACACATCATTTCAATCCATAAATAGTCATCTCTTGATACTTTATTATTGTTATGGTGTGTGATTGTATTTACTTTTTTTAAATAATATAAAAAAAATAGTAGTTGAAGTATTAAGATATTTTGGAATTTAAAAATAATATGAAGAATATTTTCATAGTACGACCAAGATATACTCATTTGAGAAAGATGACGAGAATGGTCCAACGAAGTCTATACCCCAATAATCGAACACCTTTACTTCTAACATGCTTTGAGGTGGCATTTCATTGCGTTTGGATATTCCTCTAACCCTCTGGCAAGTGTCACAATTCCTTTTATGCTCATAGGAGTCTTTGAATAATGTTGGCCAAAAGAACCCAGTTTGTAAGACTTTTGATGCAATTCTTTTTCCGTTGTAATGACCTCTATAAGGAGAATTGTGGCAATGCCACAATATGCTCTTTGCCTCATCTTTAGTGACACATCTTCTTAACAGATTATCGGCCCCAATTTTGAATAAATATGGTTCATCCCAAACAAAGTGAGTAGTATCTTGAAGGAACTTTTTCTTTTGTTGCCAAGTAAAATCATCGGGAATCAAACCAGTTGCCTTGTAATTTGCAAGATCTGCAATCCATGGCCTTTCTTGAATCATAAACAACTTTTCATCTGGAAATGCCTTTACAACTTCACTTTATTTCTTTGTGATTTCATCATTCACTAACCTTGACAAATGGTCCACCACCAAGTTTTCCGAGACTTTCTTATCGCGAATCTCTAGGTCGAATTCTTGTAACAACAAAATCCATCTAATGAGCCTTTGCTTTGAATCCGGCTTGGTGAGCAGATACTTTATAGTTGCATGATCAGTGTACACAACAACTTTCAAACCAATTAAATAAGACCTAAATTTTTCTAACGCATACACTATTGCTAGCAACTCTTTTGCTATGGTTGCATAATTGATTTGGGCCTTATTCAAGACCTTGCTAGCATAATGTATCGCATGAAAAAATTTGGATTTGCTTTGACCAAGAACTGCTCCAACAACGTAATCACTAGCATCACACATTAATTAAAAATCGAGTTTTCAATCGGGTGCTATGATTATTGGAGCAGTTATCAATTTTTGTTTCAAATCATCAAAAGCAATCAAACAATCATTATAAAAAATAAAAGACTTATCTTTATTAAGCAAATTACTTAAAGGCTTTGCAATCTTGGAAAAGTCTTTGTTGAATCTTCGATAAAACCCCCATGACCCAAGAAACTTCGAATCCCCTTCACATTCAACGGTGGTGATAATATCTCAATGACTTCAACTTTGGCTTGGTCAACTTTAAGGCCTTTGGAGGAGACTTTGTGGTCGAGCACAATAACTTCTGTAACCATGAAATTGCATTTTTCTCAATTGAGAACCAAGTTAGTTTCCATACATCTTCCTAAAAAGATATCCAAAAATTTCAAACATAGATCAAATGATGGACCGAATACGGAGAAATCATCCATAAACACTTCAACGCATTTTTCAATCAAGTCAGAAAAATAGCTTGTATACACCGTTGAAAGGTCGTCGATGCATTACATAACCCGAAAGGCATTCTTCGATAAGCAAACATACCAAAGGGGCATGTAAAAGCAGTTTTCTCGCGGTCTTTCGGATTGACTATGATTCGATTATAACCTGAATATCCATCCAAAAAGCAATAAAATTTCTGACCAAACAATCTCTCGATCATTTGATCCATAAAAGGTAAAGGGAAGCGATATTTCCTCGTAGCTTGGTTAAGCCTACGGTAATCAATACACATTCTTCAACCTATCACTATTCTAGTAGGAATCAACTCGTTCTTTTCATTTCGAATCATCGTCATTCCACCCTTTTTAGGCATTACTTGAACAGGACTAGCCCATGTATTATCCGAGATTGGATCAATCATTTTGGCTTCTAACATTTTCACCAATGCCTTCCTCACCACCTCTTTCAAGGTAGGATTCAAGCAACGTTGGGGTTGGGATACCAGTTTAAAATCATCCTCCATCAATATCTTAAGATGGACTTATTCCTTTTAAATCCGAAAGTGTCCACCCCATTGCACTTTAATTTCTCTTCAAGACATCAATCAAATTTTCTTCTTCATTCTTGGATAGTGCGTTGCTTATAATCACCGGCTTGTGTCCACCTACTTCAAGAAATAAATATTTCAAGTGTGAAGGTAACATCTTCAATTCAAGTTTAGAATCTTCTATCTTTGGTTCTTCTTTCAAATTTTCAACTTTCGCTTCCAACAAATGAACTTCTTCCGAGGCCTTAAGCTCTCTTAGACATTCTTCAATTTCTTTTTCTTCATCCTCATTGAGAACTTTGAGTGCATTGGTAAGAGCTTTTTCAAGAGGAATGGACACATGAACTTGCCTTTTTACTTCCATTATAGCCTCATCGGCTGCATCAATTCAGAAACAATCACTTTATCCTTTGAATGCTTCATGGCTTCAAAGAGATTGAAGCACATCTCTTCATCTTAAACTCTCTCACCTTCATTAGACCATCATCGATGTCATTCATCATTCTAGCGGTCTTCATGAAAGGTCGACCACGAATCAATGGTGCATCACCGTCTTCTTTTATGTCAATTACAACAAAGTCAATCGGAAACAAGAATTTATCCACCTTTATGAGCACATCTTCCACTACTTCATAAGGACCGGTTGTAGACTTGTCGGCCAATTGCAATATCATTCTTGTTGCCTTCATCTCAATGTTTCCTAATCTTTGCACCGCGGATAACGAAATCAAGTTTATACTAGAGCCCAAATCAATCAATGATTTTCCAATGTAAACATTTCCGATTGTCACTGGTAATGTAACCATTCTCGAATCTCTTTTTTTCGCAGTAGAGTCCTTTGAATGATTGTGCTATAACTAACATCAAGAGTGATTGTTTCTTGATCCGTATATCTTCTCTTCTTTGTAAGGATGTCCTTCATAAATTTTGCATATGTAGGCATTTGCTCAAGGGCCTTGGAAAATGGAAAATTGATTTGTAACCGACTAAATATATCCAAGAATCGAGCATAGTGCCTAGCATTATCCTTTTTGAAAGGAGCATGAGGATATGGCAAATTTTGAATTAGAATATTACTCACTTTTTCCTCCCCTTTGACTCATTTTCTTATTCTCATATTTCTTTTTCTTCTCTATCTATTCTTTTTCAACTTTCTCTTTTTCAACTAATTATCCCTCAATGATTCATGGTTTCCTTTATGATGTACCTCGATTGTGTTGACCTTGATGATTGTTGAGTGTCATTCTATCAATAATGGCAGGCCCGACCCTAGGGGTAGGCGATCGAGGCCACCGCCTAGGGCCTCAACTTTTTTTTTTTTAGTTTTGATTCAATAATTTTTTAGATTATTTATTATAATAGTTAAACAATAATATTTATTTAAAATATTTATTAATTAACTTAAAAATTATTTTTATAGATAACAAAATTTAATGACCTATTACATTTTATTTAGATGATAAGTTTGACATTTACTATTTTATTTTTAAAAATTTTGGCAATATTTTTTAGATGATTTTTTAAAAATATGATGAGAAGAGTAGCTAAATGGGTTAATTTTATAATCGATGAAAAATAAATATTAAGAGAAATCAATTCTGACAATTTAACTAAATAATTTTTCATCTAAAAAACTCATTACCATTTCAATAAAAATATATTAATTTTATTAAAATATTTACATTATATTTAAAAAAAAATTAATTTTAGATTTTGCCTTAGGCCTCCAAATAGGTTGGGTCGGCTCTGAATAATGGTTATTGCTTCTTTCGCACTCTTCGACATCAAAGAACCACTTGCGGTTGCATCCAAAAGAGTTTTGGGTTGTAGTTAGAGTCCATTACGGAAAATGTGAATTTTTGTGAGTTCATCAAAACCATTACCTTGACATTTCCTTAGCATTGATATGTACCTCTCCCAAGCTTCATTAAGAGATTCACTAACACCTTGAGCGGACACCGCAATTGAAGTCTTTGCTTCCATGAGCTTCTTGTGTAGAAAGAATCTCTCAAGAAATTTCTCTTCCAACACATTCCAATAAGTCATTATTTGAGTAGGTTAATCAAGATACCATTCTTTAGCTTTTTCTATAAAAGAATGAGGGAATAACCTCCTAAACATTTGCTCTTCTTCCGCTTCTGGAGCTCCAATTGCGGTGGAAATCTCATAGAATTTTGTAAGGTGTGTGTAAGGATCTTCATGATTAATCCCTATGAAGGGATTTGCATACAAAAGTTGAAGTATCTCGGTCTTCATCTCCAAGTGTCTTGCATTGTTTGCAGTTCTAGCAAACTGAGCATTTCTCCTCGGACTATTTGTACAAGGACCTCTGGGAGGTGGAGGTGGTGGTGGATACGCCATAACTGGTGTAAGAATAGGATTTTTTGATGGAGTACTACTAGAAGTTCCTTCATGTTCTCTTCTTTCCTTAGCTAGCTGTCTTCTCCTTCTGGTCTTGCTATTCAGTTTACAAGTAGTTCTTTCAATCTCAGGATCAAAAAGAAGTTTATCTGCGGGTACACTTCCTCGCATAAACATAGTTTTGAAAAGCTAACCAAGTAAATTGAAAAGCACAAGGGATAAGAAATGAGATAATAGATAACAATACAAAAAGACTTAAAACACGATAAGCTATTACAATGCTTGCAATATCATAACAATAATCCCCGGCGACGACGCCATTTTGTTGAAAGTGTTTTTAGTGGGTATTTGTTTTATCGTCTCCACAAACATTGATGCGATATTAACGTCGTTCTACAATTTACAGTGTCTTAAGTGAGGGTTTTGATTAGTTTTCGTTTGGTGAAAGTAACGTTCATAAGAGTTTGTAGCAATGATAAAAGTTTAGAAAGACTATCGTTTAAAAAGGCATATCAAGACTAGATTTCATCAACCTATTTCATATGTATTCTATTAATCAAGCATGTAAACTTCATTCATAATCAACATAACCATATATCACTCATATATACCGTTCATTTCTGACACAGTATTGCTATTTTTACCGTATTGTTTAATCGGTGATCTCTCACTTTATTAAACAATACAATAACCTAAAGCTTGACACAAATGAATATCAACTCCAAATCTATGTCTAGCATTTGATTATTGATAGATGATAAACTTAAATCAAGACTTAAAAGATGTTTCTCAACCATGATTCAAACCACAAATATTCAATAAAAGCAAAGGTTATTATCTACATTGATTATTAATTTGTTCACTTACTAAAGATCAAAAGAAATACATACAATTTAATATTGATTACATCTAATCTTAATACAAAAGGGTTTAGCTACCCATAACCACGGTAGCTTGCTTCACAAGAAATGGAAGGAGATGAATGTGCAACCGAGTTGAATAATTAACAAAAGATGTGAATCCAGCTCCGATTAAAAAAAGATGACATCTTTTACTCAAAATCTGAGTTTCTATGGTTTTTTGTGTGAAAGGAAATAAGATGATATGAAAAGTATGGCCAAAAGTGAACAAGAGATCCTATAAATATATAAAAAAATTTGCGGTGTCTCGCCCGGCGAGCCCCGATGAAGTCCACTTTTAGGCACTTCAACTACCTCTGATCACCAAACTGCCCTAGGGGAAAATATCTGATATCGCCCAGCGACCAACATCTCACCCAGCGAACTCAAGTTCGCCATACCTCACCCGACGAGCACGCTTTCTGATCACTAAGCCTCGCCTGACGAGGATGCTGAATTTCGGCCTCTTTGCTTTTGCTCCCTTTTCTTGGTTTTGTGTCTCTTTTCTTTGATTTCTTGACATCAATCCTGCACAGTAGCCCACAAAGAAGGGATACCAAAGCCACATGCAATTATTATGATATTTCACACAAACTTATGGATTTCAATAATCGAAAATGCAAAAGAATTCGAAAAATGCCAAGTTTTAATGAGAAAATTTAGTCACAATTGGCATTCAACACATATGTGAAATATAGTATCACAGCCAGTAACATCAATGAACAAACAAAAATTTGAAAGATTGAAAGTCTACATACAAACGGAAATATCAATGAGGTCAAACAGTTTTTGAAATTTTATTATAGTTCATTAGTTATAAAAAATTAAACTTGGCAAATACAACAGAATAAAATAAATGTTAGAAGTAATTCATGTTAGTTTGTCGAAGTCGAAGGATTTTATAGGTTTTGGTCGAAGTTGTATATAGCCAGTCGAATAGTTGTAGTGTTGTGTAGGTCAGCTGTATTCGACAGAGTCGAATATAGCTGATAAGGAGTTCAGTCGAATTGCTAGTTTGTGTCGAATTGATTTTTTTGGGCTTGGGCTTTGATAGCTTATATATAGGGCATTGTACTGTGTATTTCAAAAGCAACTTCATAATAAAATTTTGCAAGGTTTTTCAAAACCCTAATCTCTTTTCTCTCTCTTCTTCTTCTTCTTCTCTCAAATATTCATCTTTCTTGGAACCCAGTTCCAACAATTGGTATCAAGGAGCCCGGTTGCGATTCAGAGAGAATCTAAATGGCAAACGGAACAACAACGTCCACATAATTCCCAGCGAATCTACCAGTTTTCAAAGGAGAAAACTACCAATGGTGGGTTGCGCAGATGAGGGTTATTTTCAGATTTCAAGATGTGGTTGAAATCGTGAATGATGGTGTAACGAAATTGGGGGCGAATGCGACTGATGAACAGAAAGCTGCATACAAGGATCAAAGGAAGAAAGATGGTAACACATTGTTCTTGATTCACCAGTGTGTGGATCCGAATGTGTTTGAGAAAATTATTGAAGAGGAATCTGCAAAAGGAGTGTGGGACAAGTTAAAGAACTTGTATGGAGGTGATGAGAAACTAAAGAGGGTGAAGCTGCAAACCTTGAGAAAGCAATACGAAATGATTCAAATGAAGGAAGATGAATCAGTTTTGGAGTTTTTTTCAAGATTGGTGATGCTGACGAACCAGATGAAGTCTTGTGGAGAAACAATCACAGATTTGCAGAAGATTGAGAAGGTACTAAGATCTCTGACTGCAAATTTTGATTACATTGTAGTGTCAATTGAAGAGTCCAAGAATCTTGCTGAGATGAAGGTTGAAGAGCTATAGGCTTCTTTAGAAGCTCATGAGATGAGATTGAAGCAAAGAAGTTCAGAAAGAGAAAAGGTATCGAACCAAGCACTACAAGCGAAATTCACCAAGAAATCTGGGAAGGCGAAGCAGGGAAGGAATCTTGCTAGTGATGAGAAGTCAAGCAAGAGTTCAAAGAATCATGATGATTCAAAGAAAGTCATGGGCAACAAGTATTCTGGGAAGAAAGTTGATATGAAAGATGTGCAGTGTTACAATTGCCAAAGTTTTGGTCATTATACTCGAGACTGTCGAAAGAAGAAGGAAGCACGAGCAAAAGAAAGTGATAAAGCGCAGTATGCACAGGCAGGAGAGAGTGATTCTGAAGGCGTGCTACTAATGGCAGACACTCAGTCGAATGATGATGAAACGAATTTGTGGTATCTTAATTCAGGTTGCAGCAACCACATGACTGGTAACAAGAACTGGTTCAACAAGCTTGATGAATTAGTTAAGAAGGTGATAAAGTTTGCAGATGGTAGACAGATCACGTCAGGTGGAAGAGGAAACATATCTGTAATGAGAAGATATGGTAGAAAAGCCAGCATTACTGATGTGTTGTATGTGCCTTCTATGACAAGTAACTTGATAAGTATAGGTCAATTACTTGCCAAAGGACATAATATGAAGCTGGAGAATAATCAAATAAAGGTGTATAATGCTGATGGTAGGTTGGTACTGAAAGCACCATTGGCTGATAACAAGACTTTTAAAGTTTAGATTAATATGATTAATCATGAATGTCTTGCGTCAACTACAGAAGAAGAAAAGAATTGGCTATGGCATCATAGATATGGCCATCTAAACTTCAGGAGTTTGGGTATTCTGAATCAGAAGAAGATGGTTTATGGTTTGCCTCAAGTGAAGGAACCAAATCATGTATGTGAAGAATGCTGTAAAGCAAAGCAGGCTAGAAAAGCATTCAAGCATGATCTGCCAATTAAGTCAAAAGGAAAATTGGAGCTTGTTCATTCTGACGTATGTGGACCTTTTGAGGTTAGGTCGAATGGTGGAAAGCGCTACTTCTTAACTTTCATTGATGAATTCACCAGATATATGTGGATTTATATGATCGAAAGTAAGAGTAAAGTATTCACAAAGTTCAAGAAGTTTAAGTTGCTTGTCGAAAAGCAAAGTGGCTGCAAGCTAAAGAAACTGAGAACTGATGGTGGTGGCGAGTATGTCTCTCGAGAGTTTGCTAGATTTTGTGAAGAGGAAGGTATAGAGCATGAGGTTATTGCACCCTATACACCTCAACACAATGGCATAGCTGAGAGGAAGAATAGAAGTATACTGAATATGACGAGAAGTATATTGAAGGCGAAAGAGGTGCCAAAGAGATTTTGGGCTGAAGCAGCTTCGACAGCAGTATACATTCTGAATAGATGTCCAACAAAGAAGCTAGTCGAGAAAACTCCTTTTGAAGCTTGGACAGGTGAGAAGCCAAATGTCAGTCATTTTAGAGTTTTTGGATCAATATGTTTCAGGCATGTTCCTGAGCAATTGAGAACAAAACTAGATGATCGAAGTCAAACCATGGTGCTCATAGGTTATCATTCGACTGGTGCATATAGACTATATTCACCAGAAGATGATAAATTTGTGATCAGTCGAGATGTTCTGGTAGATGAAAAACAAAATTGGGAGTGGAGTCATGGGTCAGTTAGACAGGATACTAGTCGACAGATGGAAGAGACAGTTCCGACGGTGTTTGAAGAAGACCAACAAACTGAGGCCACGACAACTCAAAATGAAGAACCTCCTGAGTAGAATGTTAGAAGGTCAACTAGAACAAGAGCTGAGTCGACAAGGTTAGCTGGATATGAGAGATTTCTAGATAATGCAATCGATGCAGATGGTGACTTAATAGAAGAAGCAATGATGATGGCTGAAGCAGAACCAATTAATTTGGATGAAGCCATGAATGATTCGAATTGGTGTGAAGCCATGAAGGAAGAACTCAGGGCAATCGAGAAGAATAATACCTGGGAACTTGTCGAAAATTCCAGCAAGAAGTCTATTGATGTGAAATGGGTTTACAAGCTGAAACGAAGGCCAAATGGTGAAATTGCCAAGCATAAGGCAAGACTAGTGGCAAGAGGATTTCTGCAGAAACCTGGAATTGATTTCAATGAAGTATATGCGCCAGTGGCTAGGATGGAAACAATAAGGATTGTTGTTTCGACAGCAGCGTATAGAGGATGGAAGATACACCAGTTGGATGTAAAATCAGCATTTTTGAATGGACCTTTGGAGGAAGAAGTTTATGTCTGTCAGACGCCAGAATTTGAGGTTAAAGGGCATGAGTCGAAGGTGTACAGATTGAGGAAGGCTCTCTATGGATTGAAGCAAGCCCCTAGGGCTTGGAACAAAAGAATAGATAGTTTCCTAATCGAAGCAGGGTTCACAAAGTGTGTGTCTGAGCATGGAGTTTACATAAATGATGTTGACAATGATAGTCGAATCATTTTATGCCTGTACGTCGATGATTTGCAAATTACAGGTGCAAATGAAGCTGAGATAAGAAAAGTTAAGTCGAAGCTAATGCAAGAGTTCGAAATGTCCGACCTAGGGAATTTGTCATATTTCTTAGGGATGGAATTCAAAGACACAGCTGAAGGTGTGTTTCTGCACCAGAAGAAGTATGCTCAAGACATCTTGAAGAGGTTCAAGATGACTGACTGTAAAGCTGCAACAACTCCATTGGAAACAAGAGCAAAGTTGAAGAAGGTAACTGATGATGAGTTTGTAAGTTCGACATTGTACAAACAAATTATTGGATCCTTGAGGTATCTTTGCAATACAAGGTCGGACATTTGTCAGAGTGTCGGATTGTTAAGTCGATTTATGGAGAAACCCTGAGAATGTCATCTCATTGCAGTAAAGAGAGTACTGAGATACATTAAGGGTATGATTGATCATGGTGTGCTGATGCCATGTCGAAATAAGTCCAAGTCAAAAGATGCTGAGGTATATGGTTATACTGATTCAGATTTCAGTGGAGACCAAGGTGAGAAGAAAAGTACTGCAGGCTATATTTTCATGATCGAAGGAGCTCCAATCTCTTGGAGTTCGAGAAAATAAAGCATTGTGGCTTTGTCATCATGTGAAGCTGAGTATGTAGCTGCATCGTATGCAGCATGTCAGGCAGCATGGATAGATATGTTGCTCGAAGAACTCAAGATCAAGGAACCTGGGAAGATGAAATTGTTTGTAGACAACAAGTCAGTTATTGATCTTGCCAATCATCCTATGTGTCATGGTCGAAGTAAGCACATAGAAAAAAGGTATCATTTTCTCAGGGATCAAGTGAACAGAGGGAAGCTGGATCTTGAATATTGCAAGACTGAAGTTTAACTAGCTGACATACTTACCAAACCTTTGAAGAAAGTCAGATTCGACTAGTTAAAGAAGAGCATTGGGATGAGAAGTCTCGAAAACATGAATTAGGTGGTGTGTTAGAAGTAATTCATGTTAGTTTGTCGAAGTAGAAGGATTTTATAGGTTTTAGTCAAAGTTGTATATAGTCAGTCAAATAGTTGTAGTGTTGTGTAGGTCAGCTGTATTCGACAGAGTCGAATATAGCTGATAAGGAGTTCAGTCGAATTGCTAGTTTGTGTCGAATTGATTGTTTTGGGCCTGGGCTTTGATAGCTTATATATAGGGCATTGTACTGTGTATTTCAAAAAGCAGCTTCATAATAAAATTTTGCAAGGTTTTTCAAAACCCTAATCTCTTTTCTCTCTCTTCTTCTTCTTCTTCTCTCAAATATTCATCTTTCTTGGAACCCAGTTCCAACAATAAATGCATAGTGACAATGATAGAATTAGATTCGTTTAACAAAAGATATTTGAAAGAAGAATTTGTGGCTCCATGCCTTTAGAAGATTAACATGAAATATGAGAAGTAATTTTGTTGGAGTGGCTTGAAAAATGCAGATATTTTGTTGACCTTGGTTTGGAAAAAATGACAAAAGTCAAAGGAAAAAGCTTAAATATGGTATGCAAAAATTATATTCAAAATGGATTAATAAATGTATTACTTTAATAAATTGAATAACTTAAAATTGTAAAGAGTGGTATATCATAGTCAGAACAGAATGGAACTAAGCTAATTATATTTCAAATGGAACTAAAATAGTTTTGTAGACTGACAATAAAGCAGGACTTTGAAGTACCAAGCAACAAAAGCATGGGGTTTTAGCATTACTACAACAAATGCAGGGCTCAAAATGATGAAAGATGACAACTGGCCGCTGGTATTGATATAGAAGCAAAATACACTATATTATAAGATACAATATTGTGGCGATAGGATGTGACATGACATGTCCTTTGGAAGCTCAAAACCTACCCGAAAGTACCCTCTGCAGTTTTATAATATCAGTTTATTATACAACAATGCATTGGTAAAAGTTAAAAATCAAGTAAAGAGATATTTTCCAGCTGTGTTGTACTGTCAGATATAGGTGTACGATAATACCTAGTATAACTTGTTCCAATGTTCATTGCAGTCCATCAGTCTCACCGAATGACATGTGGTTGCATATAGGATGCATAACAATAAGAAATAATGAGCAGGATACTAAATAAAAGGTTGTTATGGATAAAAATCTACAGTATCCTATGTTAGTGGATGTTTGATACATAACCATTGAAACAAATATATGTAGGATTCGACACTGAGTATTGGAACTATTCAAACATATTTTACAACTCAAAGAAGAAAAGTAGATTTGTCGATTAATATATATAATACTATCAAAATGTGGTTAAAGGGTGGTGTAGTAGTTATAAAACTATTCAAATGTAATTGTTAGGCATAATAGAAAAAGGAAAGCATATGATTAGGCATAAAATCAAAGTAGAAGCTTGAAATTTTTTGTTTTAGAAAGTTATTAACAATGCTATAAAGCTCTTAAGTGTAAAGCATATTTGCAGATAGTATTGTATCAAAAAGGTTTAAATAATTTGAAAGTGATACGAAAGAGGTTTTAATAGTTTGAAAGACATGTATCAAAAAGGTTTAAAGAGTTTGAAAGACATGTATCAATAAGGTTTAAATAGTTTCTCATAAATGTATAATCTGAGGTTTAAATACATTGAAATAGTTGTATTAATGTGTGATGATAGAAATAAAATCGCAAGAAATATGTTATAAATAGGATGTTGATGACAAAAATCATGTCTGCAATGATATGATCAAAGGCATGATACAAATTTGTTACACATAATAATCGTTGCATGGTAGTAGTTGAAGTTTTCACTATAATAGTGTTCAAAAGGATTGACTATAATTCCTTACACACAAAAAACATATGCATATGATGACTTAGAAGCTTATAGTTGACAAAAGTGCAAATCATTTAGCTTTCGAATACCTTCAACTTTTCGTCCTTGCACACTTTATAGCGAATTGCTTTAGAGACAAAAATTATGAAGGGCATGACTCTCCATTGAGATCATCTCCTGGGCAGCAGAGGCAGAAACGGTATTTAGAAACAGGAAAGTGAATTTCAAACTAATTGATAGAAAATGTGTGTTATGCTAAAAAAAAACGTGCATCATTACATATGGTTTGATTGGAAGACTGAGTAAGGTCTTTTGGGATGTGGATGTCTTCATTTGTCATAATTTCTTTTTCCTTTTGATTTGGAGAGTGGATGACCATATTTGATGTTTCCTAGAGGAATAGAAACGTTGTATACATTAGTAATCATGTCAAACAATATTCAAAATTGGTATGAATGGAATGAATACATGAGTAACATACTAAATGCAAAAGAGTATTGGATTATTAATGAATAACAACATACATGACTTGGAGCAATTGCATTAGCAACCATTTGTCGAACTTCGGGATCTTCAGTAAGCCTAACAACATACGCCTGTTTGTAGTATGGTTGATACTTAACACAAAATGCTTCTCCAGAAGATTGTCAAGGTGTGCCAGGTACATCAAAGGATGATCATCGTTGGTCTATATTGTATATTGGAGAGTAGCATACCATTGATGGGGTTATAAATGAGTATAAATAGCATGATCCGTATAATGAATGAGTTGTACGTAAAATCACATATTTCTAAGCATATTAATGATTTGTAAGCATGATGACTTAATTATATGCATATGAATGATATAAGAGAAAATTCATAGTATATAAGTATATATGAAATTAGTGTTGACAACATCATAACATCAATTATTATGTTCAGAATCATTGATGCAATATCATTGGTAGAGAAACAAAATCAACAAATTATTAATTAATATCAGCAATTAGTAATAATGTAAGGTACAAAAAATATGAATATTAAAGGGTCTTACAGATGTTTGCTTCATAAGTAACATAAGTTCAAAGATACTGATATATGCATGTTGGCTTATACTGGTTTACTTCAACATACATAAGTGTAAAGTAACTAAAATAATTTGATATGCAGCTAGATATATTAATCTGTTTGTAAAATAATTTTGCCTGATATTCAGGTAGATACCCTTGTACAAACATACACCAGGCTTGAAATATAAAGAAATCTGGTATTCATTTGACATGGCTGGTTGTAAGCATATTGTCCATAGTTTGTAAGCAAATGAATGTTTTGTAAATGAGACTAAATAGCATATGAATGTTTTATAAATGACACTAAATAGCATAATGACATTATTCTGTGCATATTAATAAATTGTAAGCATAAAATCATTTTGGCTTAAATGAATGGTTGCATACCAACAATTTTGTCTTAAATGAGACTAAATCATTTTATATCAGTTTATATGAATGATTGTAAGCATAATGTTCATAGTTTATAAGCAAATGAAAGTTATAAAGTTGCGATTAAGCCTAAAACGTGTAAGGCAAACCGAGTTAGAATTACAAACCTCCTTCATAATTTGTCTTAAATCATGAGCTGACATACCAACAAAGGGAATACATTCCTTGTCCCAGAAGACAAACTTGTCAATCTTGTTTTCATGCTCAACCTCTATTTCTATTTGGAACATAATATAAATGAGATGGATACTGCATTAGAATCAAGATTTTCAAGATTTAGGAATAAAATAGTAATGATTTCTTGGTGATTGGGGAAGACTTGTTATCTGAGCAGTTACATTGGAATAGCGCACCATGTGATTTGTTTGTCTTGTTACAAGTTTGACAAACTTCATAATACCAGTTGAAAGAATTAGCCTTGAACCATTTAGTCATACCAATAGTATTGCAGAAATTTTCCTACCACAAAAAATGGTAATCATTAGGAAACAAACAACAAAGTGGATTTTATAATAAATTCATGTTGAATGATCATAAATTAAAATGACTAACATCCTTTAGAGTAAGCATCTCCCCAATTGATGTTACATCTTTAATAAAGGAGAATGAACTCTCTTTAAAAGACCCTTATGATCCACTATTGAGCAAAAGTATTTGCGAAGCAACCAGATATGGCTTTCCCTCTTCAAACCCGACGGGGTAAAGAAAGACAAAACCACTAAACATGGAATGAGTTAATCAATTTAGTTGACATAATTATATATAGAAAGGCATGATTAGACAATACATTGGATTGTTTTATATAGAATATGTATAGGATTCACATACTTTGATTTGAATTCAGTGACTTGGGGACGTTCATAGTTGAGAAGCAATTTCGATCCATTCCAAGCATTTGAAATATAAGCATGTAAAGTATCATGTGTAAGGAGATAGTAAAACACCAAGTCATTATGTATGTGAAATATGTAATAAAGGGAGATACATAAACTTTGTCGACATCAAGCATGAGTGAGTATCACAACTGGGGGGCATTCTCTTTTGTGTATGCCATGAGTTGGTTTGCGTACGACTCCCAAAGCGTGACATCTATTTCAGCTCCACTATACAACCAACAAACCAAAAATTAAAAAAATGCACTGTGTGATGTTGTTAACATAACAATGGTAGATTATGTAGGTGTGCAAAAGTGGTGTAACATACCATTCATCGGACAATGTTACGTTTATGCAAGCCTTTTTACTTGTCCTGCCAACCTGTGTTCTGACAACTTGGTGATGAACACCAATGACATCTGCTTATGAAAATACAAACAGGATAGAAGTTATTGGAAAGCAAGATGCAGATTAGAAGAAATTTGGTTCAAGATTTATACCGTATAAGCGATTAACTTAAAAGTGTCCTTTCAAAAAATCTTCGAGGGGTTTAAAACTGAATTTGTGAAGTGGAATCTCAAGCATGTCAATGACAGTGACTGCAGTGGTCCCGTTTAAAAAATTTTGAACTTGTTGTCACATACTTTTAACGGTAAGTCATTAATCTGAGGCTCTTCATTATAAACCATGTAGGTGTGATACTCTCTTAATGTCTGGACCCACATGTCAAGTTCACGGTTCTGGGTTACAATGTGGATTTGGTTACCCTAATGAGACAAGAAAATTTACAACATCATGTTAAAAATGGAAAAAAGTAATGTGAACATAGGAAATAGACTATAAAAACCTTTGCATCATGTATGATAGCTTCCACATGTTGTTATCCATTGCGGTCCTTCATAATCCATAGATCGATAACTCATACAACCATTTTCCAAACTTTTTTTCAGGGCTCAAGTCAATGATAAGACTAGGTGGCCTGAGCATGATTTAGGGTTGACATGATATCATAAACATTATAATGTCAAATAAATGAATAAAGAATAATGTCAACATTATGGTAAATAGTAAATGAAGAGGACAAAGAAAAGTCATTATGCATCTCATTTTTTTACAAGCTACTCCTAAAACAGCACATAACAAATCATGATTTAAAACAAATTGTTTCAAACAATGGAAGCTAAAGGAAAAATAGATCTCATCGCTCAAAACATGAAACAAAACATGAAGAGCACATAAAACAAAACAAAAAATAGCACATAACAAATCATGGTCTCAGAACATGAAAAAATGGTTTAAATATCTCAGAACAGGAAATCATGGTTTCAAACAAATATCAAATAACTTTAAAAACTTGAAAAAAATCAAATAAACATTCATTCACAACTATACTAAAGCAGAAACAAAAAAATAAAAATAAAACCTGATTTCAAATCAGTTATAAATAACAATAAAAACTTGAAATAATCAAGTTAACATTCATTCAAAAATATACCAAAGCAGAAACAAAAAAAACGAAAAAAATGAAACCTGGTTTCAAACAAATAACAAATAACATTACAAACTTGAAAAAATCAAATTAACATTCATTCACAACTATACTAAAGCATAAGAGATCGGAGAAAAAAGATGGTAGAAAATACATAAATAAATTTAACCTTATGATGTCGACCTTGGATGAAATGAAGATGTTAATGGGGAAGGAATTGATGAGAGAGATCGGAGAAAAGAGAAATCGATGAAAGAAGAATAAGGATGTAATGAATGAGGCACAATGAGGATATAATGAAAAGATAATATGAAGAATAAGAATGAGGACAACTAAGCTAAAACGTACACTGCAAAAGGCTACGCGACACTGCAAAATGTAATTGATCGGGTAAAAGCAAAAAAGTTATTCAATATGTTTAATTAACCGGGTAAAAGCTATGACCGAGAATTTGAAAAAATGAAAAAATAAGTCTCAGGATGTATCCACTTCTCATTTTCGTTGGATTTCATTGGTTCCAATAACAATGTATTAGTGAATTATATATTTGGGCTTATGTTAGTGTACTTAATGTTGAAACTAAAGGGTAAATTAGGGAATGTTTAGGTATCTTATGGTCTTAGTTAGATAGTTGATGACAAAAGTCAAAGGAAAAAGCTTAAATATGGTATGCAAAAATTATACTCAAAATGGATTAATAAATGTATTACTTTAATAAATTGAATAACTTAAAATTGTAAAGAGTGGTATATCATAGTCAGAACAGAATGGAACTAAGCTAATTATATTTCAAATGGAACTAAAATAGTTTTTGTAGACTGACAATAAAGCAGGACCTTGAAGTACCAAGCAACAAAAGCAAGGGGTTTTAGCATTACTGCAACAAATGCAGGGCTCAAAATGATGAAAGATGACAACTGGCCGCTGGTATTGATATAGAAGCAAAATACACTATATTATAAGATACAATATTGTGGCGATAGGATGTGACATGACATGTCATTTGGAAGCTCAAAACCTACCCGAAAGTACCCTTTGCAGTTTTATAATATCAGTTTATTATACAACAATGCATTGGTAAAAGTTAAAAATCAAGTAAAGAGATATTTTCTAGTTGTGTTGTACTGTCAGATATAGGTGTACGATAATACCTAGTATAACTTGTTCCAATGTTCATTGCAGTCCATCAGTCTCACCGAATGACATGTGGTTGCATATAGGTTGCATAACAATAAGAAATAATGAGCAGGATACTAAATAAAAGGTTGTTATGGATAAAAATCTACAGTATCCTATGTTAGTGGATGTTTGATACATAACCATTGGAATAAATATATGTATGATTCGACACTGAGTATTGGAACTATTCAAACATATTTTACAACTCAAAGAAGAAAAGTAAATTTGTCGAGTAATATATATAATACTATCAAAATGTGGTTAAAGGGTGGTGTAGTAGTTATAAAACTATCCAAATGTAATTGTTAGGCATAATAGAAAAAGGAAAGCATATGATTAGGCATAAAATCAAAGTAGAAGCTTGAAATTTTTTTTGTTTTAGAAAGTTATTAACAATGCTATAAAGCTCTTAAGTGTAAAGCATATTTGCAGATAGTATTGTATCAAAAAGGTTTAAATAATTTGAAAGTGATATGAAAGAGGTTTAAATAGTTTGAAAGACATGTATCAAAGAGGTTTAAATAGTTTGAAAGACATGTATTAATAAGGTTTAAATAGTTTCTCATAAATGTATATTATGAGGTTTAAATACATTTGAATAGTTGTATTAATGTGTGATGATAGAAATAAAATCGCAAGAAATATGTTATAAATAGGATGTTGATGACAAAAATCATGTCTGCAATGATATGATCAAAGGCATGATACAAATTTGTTACACATAATAATTTGCTGCATGGTAGTAGTTGAAGTTTTCACTATAATAGTGTTCAAAAGGATTGACTATAATTCCTTACACACAAAAAACATATGCATATGATGTCTTAGAAGCTTATAGTTGACAAAAGTGCAAATCATTTAGCTTTCGAATGCCTTGAACTTTTCATCCTTTCACACTTTATAGAGAATTGCTTTAGAGACAAAAATTATGAAGAGCATGACTCTCCATTGAGACCATCTCCTGGGCAGCAGATGTGACACCCCCAATCTATACCCCCAAGCAATAAAGCGATAAATAAAATACAGAATTTCATCAGAGTATATTTAAAATATCACGGCATAGACCGAGGGGTCACATAAATTTGAAACAAACATACATCACCTGCTCATACAGATATGCAACAATCTCAGGTAGTACTACACCCACAATCCAATTACAGAATATAAGCAGAAAATCTGTAACTGAATATCAACATATATATATATATATATATATATATATATATATATATATATATATATATATATATATATATATATATATATATATATATATATATATATATATATATCATGAAAGTTTGTTTGTCATATACAACATCATACATGTACAATCCAAAAGATACATATACATAATACAAAATAATCACAAACGGCCTCCCTAACTACCCGGTGTCACATATCAGAGTCGACCGACATAAGAATGAAGACCTAAGCTTCACAAAAAGACTTCCAGCGACTCTAATCTGCAATGTCTCATCGAGCATTATAAAACAGCAGAAGGGTGAGAAAAAAAAATCATATTATAGTTGCATATAATTATATATTAACACATAAATGCCCAAGTAAATTATTCTCACCACCAATGCACCACAATTAAATACAACACAACACAGTATAATTCTCAAGTATCAAATACCACTACACATCAATCATACCCAATACACCCATCATCAATGCAATTACACATATTCCATCTCATCAATCACATTCACAATTCCATGCACAATTAATCCATGATTTATGCAAATGCACAGAAACCGACACAACGACTCTATGCACATACCATGCGGTATCGACTTCCAATATTTCTCATCACTAGTTCACTCAGGAACTCTGCTGGAATCATCGCTCGTTACTGAGGATCACTCAAGTAACACCCCGTCGGGCCCACGATGTTCCCCGTCGCTTTAGGTCCTCTTGGTATAAGTCGCACGACGTTTATGGATTGCTTTAGGTCCTCTTGGTATAAGGCGCACAATCCGATCGCTCACACCCCACATGGGCACACGATCGTCTATAACCATCGCTTTAGGTCCTCTTATTTTTAAGGCGCACGATATATCAAATCGCTTTAGGTCCTCTTATTTTTAAGGCGCACGATGTTATAGCAGATTCCCTCTGGAATCAATCCGTCACTCAGGACGTTATAACAATGCATATCATGATGCTTGGCATACAATGACTCATGACATTTAATATGCACACATATACACATCCATAATCATACATATATCAACAATTATCATACATCGCATTTTCTTGCCGTAAGGCCACCAACCATCATCACAATATGTATTTCATGCAATTTCATCACTCAACAGTACACAAGTCATACAATATCCACACCAACAGCATATTGTACATACACATCAAGTTGACACAATTAAACGACAAAAGTCGACAACAAAACAACACATTTTCAAATTCCCAAAATAATTTAATCGACCAACAATCTCAAAACCATCATCATAAAAAAGAACATTTTATAAGCTTTCTAACGCATCAAACCACGCCTCAAACTGAACCACAGATCAAAAGTTATGAATTTTCAAAGAAAAGAATTTATTGAGAAACAGTCAAATTCGCCTGGCGAATTCGGAATTCGCCTGGCGGAACCCCATTCGTCAGCCCTTCGCCTAGCATTTCTCTTGGCGGATCCCATTCGCCAGCACTTCGCCTGGCGAACTAGTGGCGAATCACAAATTTAGAAAAAACCCCAAGAGTTACAGAAGCTACCCCCTTTCTGTAATTCCGATTTCGCCTGGCAACTTACGAATTCGCCTGGCGAATCTCCCTTCGCCAGCACTTCGCCTGGCGAACTAGTGGCGAGACTCAATTCGCCTGGCGAATCCCAAATTCGCCTGGCGAATCACACCAGAACCAGAAAATTTTTGTTACGGGTTGCACGATCCAAAACCCCCAAAAACCTCATTTTTCATTCCAAATCAATTCCAACACCAAAACAATTATCAGCAATGACTCATAAACACATGGTAATCATACGACGCAAATTATATCGATTTCCGACCGCGAAAACATCGATTCCTAATCATTTTATCATTTTCGACCTAGAAGTCAAAAGCCATGGAAATACAAGAAACATCCAAGCAAACACATACATAATCATACACAAACATAGTATAATCGAGTTTCGCACCCTTACCCGATTTAATCGTGTTCTAGAAAGTCGGTTGATTGATTTCCAAGTTTTCCAAATTCTCTCTTTTCTTCTCTTCTCCTTTTCTTTTCTTCTTCTCTTCTTTTTCTTTCTCTTACTATTTTTCTCTCTTTCTATTCTATTATATTCTAACTTAACAAAATAAATCAAAATGTCCAAATTACCCCTACACTCAAATATCTCGCAAATGTTCCCAAAACGCGATAAAATATATTCACGACGAAAAATAACATATTTTCACATAAAAGTCAGAAATAAAATAATATAATAATAAAATACTCAAAACGACTCAATTAATTAAAAAGACAAAACTGACCGGGGCGTTACAACAGAGGCAGAAACGATATTTTGAAACAGGAAAGTGAATTTTAAACTAATTGATAAAAAATGTGTGTTATGCTAACAAAAAGCGTGCATCATTACATATGGTTTGATTGGAATTCTGAGTAAGGTCTTTTGGGATGTGGATGCCTTCATTTGTCATAATTTCTTTTTCCTTTTGATTTGGAGAGTGGATGACCATATTTGATGTTTCCTAGAGGAATAGAAATGTTGTATACATTAGTAATCATGTCATACAATATTCAAAATTGGTATGAATGGAATGAATAAATGAGTAACATACTAAATGCAAAAGAGTATTGGATTATTAATGAATAACAACATACATGACTTGGAGCGATTGCATCAACAACCATTTGTCAAACTTCGGGATCTTCAGTAAGCCTAACAACATACGCCTGTTTGTAGTATGGTTGATACTTAACACAAAAAGCAAAATGCTTTTCCAGAAGATTGTCAAGGTGTGCCAGGTACATCAAAGGATGATCATCGTTGGTCTATATTGTATATTGGAGAATAGCATACCATTGATGGGGTTATAAATGAGTATAAATAGCATGATCCGTATAATGAATGAATTGTACGTAAAATCACATATTTCTAAGCATATTAATGATTTGTAAGCATAATGACTGAATTATATGCATATGAATGATATAAGAGAAAATCCATAGTATATAAGTATATATGGAATTAGTGTTGTTGACAACATCATAACATCAATTACTATGTTCAAAATCATTGATGCAATATCATTGGTAGGGAAACAAAATCAACAAATTATTAATTAATATCAGCAATTAGTAATAATGTAAGGTACAAAAAATATGAATATTAAAGGGTCTTACAGATGTTTGCTTCATAAGTAACATAAGTTCAAAGATACTGATATGCATGTTGGCTTATACTGGTTTACTTCAACATACATAAGTGTAAAGTAACTGAAATAATTTGATATACAGCTAGATATATTAATTTATTTGTAAAATAATTTTGCCTAATATTCAGGTAGATACCCTTGTACAAACATACACCAGGCTTGAAATATAAAGAAATCTAGTATTCATTTGACATGGTTGGTTGTAAGCATATTGTTCATAGTTTGTAAGCAAATGAATGTTTTGTAAATAAGACTAAATAGCATCAGTGGCGGAACTAGACTATAAAGTTTGGAGTGGCCATAAAATTAAACTATAATTTATAAATAAAATATTCATACCATATTGTATATAAAATATTTAAAATGCAATAAACACAAAGTTGAACATAAAATAATTTAAAAATATTACTTAAAAATACTTTATAATAATGCTCTACGGTTTTTTAGTAGCTTGAAATCCTCAATAATTGTCTCAAAATCAATATTTGCAGCAATTTCTCTTTCAATGTTAACCGTCATGTTATCTTCTAGAAAATCAGCTTCCATTTTACTTCTCAATCTTGTCTTGATAATTTTCATTGCCGAGAAAGATCTTTCAGTAGTGGCCGTAGATACAGGCAGAGTCATGACAAGACGGAGCAGTTTATCAATCAAATAATAAATTTCATTCTTTCCAGTTGCAGCTAAAGATGAACATAAGTCTTGAATAATTGATAAATTATTCAAACTCGATGAATGGCGAGTATCAATAATAAAATGCCTAAGTTGAAATTGCAAATTAATCCTCTCTTGCTCATTGAAGTCCATAGGATAATACTTTTCAACTAGAGTGCAAATAGTATCAAAGTTAAAAGCCTTGTAGTTATCCTTGGGAGCCAAAGCACAACTTAAAGTTAACAATTTTAAAAGATCTCTTTTTGAATTTTATGTGAAGTATACTTGCTATTAGATGAAGCATTTTTCAACACAACTTTTGCAACTTCATCATTGTAACATGCCAAGAGTTTTATCAATTCAAGAAAATTACCTTGGTTTAATGATTCTTTACTTTCATCATGACCTCTAAAAGCACAAGCTTGAAAAGTTAACCAACGAACTGTGTCAATTAAAGTCTTAAGACGTAGTCGATTCTTCATAATTTCAATTGAGCTTTGAGCTTCAATAATGTTCCTAATGTGCCCATCTTGATTTAATAGATCTTGACAAGCTTTCATAGCATTGTTGTGTGGTGAACAAGGATTATTCCCTGTGTGTTTAAGAAATGCACAATTCTTTCCATTTCTAACTTTCTTCCAACCTCTAAAACCTGTAGAAATGATGACATTTGAACCAGGACGCCCACTTGGTCTTTTGCTAAAAAGATAACACGATAAGCAATAAGCAGCATCTTCTGAAGGTGAATACTCTAACCATTAAGGAAAAAGCTAAACCAAGCGTGTTGAAATCTTCTTTGATGGTCTTCTTTACCAGACAATGGATATTGCTCTAAATGCATTTGATATGGACCCCATTTCAAATAAGCTCTTCGTATTTCATCCATTTGATTTAATGGATATTCCCATATCGGAGGATGTTTTCCAGGATCGCGTTCTAAAGAATTCTCAATGTCATCCGGGCAAACTCTATTAACATTTTCTTCAATTCTTGGATTCTCACGAACTCTTTGAGGTTCAGACATAGAAGTTAAATCTTCGTCATCTCTTTCTTTCCTCTTGAAAAAAGAATCAATTTTTCTACTCTTCATTAGCACTGTTGTGCTAAAAAAATCAATTGAAGAAATTAACCAAAAAAAAAATACACTTTATTTGATTATTGTTCAACTTCAACTAAAATTTAAGCACAACACAACAAATTCCCAACGTTCTTTAAATTCACAGTAAAACTTATAAAAGGGAAACAATCCGAAAAATCCCTAAATTCACAATTCAATCTTACACAATATTCTTTAAATTAACACAATATTATCAATTTGATTGTATTATCAATTTGTGAAATTGAAGAAAAAACCTAATATTCTATTATGTAAATAAATAAATAAATAAATAGAAGAAAAATTATTTACCCGAAAAATACACAGTTCAGAGAACGACAAATGGAGACCGGCAGTGCTATAGAGAAGAGAAAAGGTGTGGAGCTGCTACTGTTGCTTTTTTCTTTTCTAAAAGCATTAATAAAATAAGGTAAATAGGGTTATGGCAATTTTGTAATTTTGAATAAAGGGCAATAATGTATTTTCACATTATGAAAAAAAAAATTAAAATATTGGGGTGGCCGTGCGCCCCCCCGGTCCCTATAATGGTCCGCCTTTGAATAGCATATGAATGTTTTATAAATGAGACTAAATAGCATAATGACATTATTCTGTGCATATTAATAAATTGTAAGCATAAAATCATTTTGGCTTAAATGAATGGTTGCATACCAACAATTTCGTCTTAAATGAGACTAAATCATTTTATAGCAAATGAAAGTTATAAAGTTGCGATTAAGCCTAAAACGTGTAAGACAAACCGAGTTAGAATTACAAACCTCTTTCATAATTTGTCTTAAATCATGAGCTGACATACCAACAAAGGGGATACATTCCTTGTCCCAGAAGACAAAATTGCCAATCTTGTTTTCATGCTCAACCTCTATTTCTATTTGGAACATAATATAAATGAGATGGATACTGCATTATAATCAAGATTTTCAAGATTCAGGAATAAAATAGTAATGATTACTTGGTGATTGGGGAAGACTTGTTATCTGAGCAGTTACATTGGAATGGCACACCATGTGATTTGTTTGTCTTGTTACAAGTTTGACAAACTTCATAATACCAGCCGAAAGAATTAGCCTTGAACCATTTAGTTATACCAATAGTATTGCAGAAAGTTTCCTACCACAAAAAATGGTAGTCATTAGGAAACAAACAACAAAGTGGATTTTATAATAAATTCATGTTGAATGATCATAAATTAAAATGACTAACATCCTTTAGAGTAAGCATCCCCCCAATTGCTTTTACATCTTTAATAGAGGAGAATGAACTCTCTTTTAAAGCCCCTTGTGATCCACTATTGAGCAAAAGTGTTTGCGAAGCAACCAAATATGGCTTTCCCTCTTCAAACCCGACGGGGTAAAGAAAGACAAAACCAGTAAACATGGAATGAGTTAATCAATTTAGTTGACATAATTATATATAGAAAGGCATGATTAGGCAATACATTGGATTGTTTTATATAGAATATGTATAGGATTCACATACTTCGATTTGAATTCAGTGACTTGGGGATATTCATAGTTGGGAAGCAATTTCGATCCATTCCAAGCATTTGAAATATCCAGCTTCCCATTGGTTGCAAGTATGTAAAGTATCACGTGTAAGGAGATAGTAAAACACCAAGTCATTATGTATATAAAATGTGTAATAAAGGGAGATACATGAACTTTGTCGACATCAAGCATGAGTGAGTATCACAACTGGGGGGCATTCTCTTTTGTGTATGCCATGAGTTGATTTGCGTACGACTCCCAAAGCGTGACATCTATTTCAGCTCCACTATACAACCAACAAACCAAAAATAAAAAAATGCACTGTGTGATGTTGTTAACACAACAAGAGTAGATTATGTAGGTGTGCAAAAGTGGTGTAACATACCATTCATCGGACAATGTTACGTTTATGCAAGCCTTTTTACCTGTCCTGCCAACCTGTGTTCTGACAACTTGGTGATGAACACCAATGACATCTGCTTATGAAAATACAAACAGGATAGAAGTTATTGGAAAGCAAGATGCAAATTAGAGGAAATTTGGTTCAAGATTATACCGTATAAGCGATCAACTTCAAAGTTTCCTTTCAAAAAATCTTCGAGGGGTTTAAAACTGAATTTGTGAAGTGGAATCTCAAGCATGTCAATGGCAGTGACTGCAGTGGTCCCGTTTAAAAATTTTTGAACTTGTTGTCACATACTTTTAACGGCAAGTCATTAATCTGAGGCTCTTCATTATAAACCATGTAGGTGTGATACTCTCTTAATGTCTGGACCCACATGTCAAGTTCACGGTTCCGGGTTACAATGTGGATTTGGTTACCCTAATGAGACAAGAAAATTTACAACATCATGTTAAAAATGGAAAAAAGTAATTTGAACATAAGAAATAGACTATAAAAACCTTTGCATCATGTAGGATAACTTCCACATGTTGTTATCCATTGCGGTCCTTCATAATACATAGATCAATAACTCGTACAACCATTTTCCAAACTTTTTTTCAGGGCTCAAGTTAATGATAAGACTAGGTAGCCTGAGCATGATTTTGGGCTGGCATGATATCATAAACATTATAATGTCAAATAAATGAATAAAGAGTAATGTCAACATTATGGCAAATAGTAAATGAGGAGGACAAAGAAAAGTCACTATGCATCTCATTTTTTTACAAGCTACTCCTAAAACAGCACATAACAAATCATGATTTGAAACAAATGATTTCAAACAATGGAAGCTAAAGGAAAAATAGATCTCATCACATTCACCATGATAAAATGGTTTCTCATCGCTCAAAACATGAAACAAAACATGAAGAACACATAAAACAAAACAAAAAATAGCACATAACAAATCATGGTCTCAGAACATGAAAAAATGGTTTAAATCTCTCAGAACAGGAAATCATGGTTTCAAACAAATAACAAATAACTTTAAAAACTTTAAAAAATCAAATAAACATTCATTCATAACTATACTAAAGCAGAAACAAAAAAACAAAAATAAAACCTGGTTTCAAATCAGTTATAAATAACAATAAAACATTGAAATAATCAAGTCAACATTCATTCAAAACTATACCAAAGCAGAAACAAACAAAAAAACAAAAAAATGAAACCTGGTTTCAAACAAATAACAAATAACATTACAAACTTGAAAAAATCAAATTAACATTCATTCACAACTATACTAAAGCATAAGAGATCGGAGAAAAAAGATGGTAGAAAATACATAAATAAAGTTAACCTTATGATGTCGACCTTGGATGAAATGATGATGTTAATGGGGAAGGAATTGATGAGAGAGATCGGAGAAAAGAGAAATCGATGAAAGAAGAATGAGGACGTAATGAATGAGGCACAATGAGGATGTAATGAAAAGATAATATGGAGAATAAGAATGAGGACAACTAAGCTAAAACGTACACTGCAAAAGGCTACGCGACATTGCAAAATGTAATTGATCGGGTAAAAGCAAAAAGGTTATTCAATATGTTTAATTAACCAGGTAAAAGCTATGACCGAGAATTTGAAAAAATGAAAAAGTAAGTCTCAGGATGTATCCACTTCTCATTTTCGTTGGATTTCATTGGTTCCAATAATAATGTATTAGTGAATTACATATTTGGGCTTTTGTTAGTGTACTTAATGTTGAAACTAAAGGGTAAATTAGGGAATGTTTAGGTATCTTATGGTCTTAGTTAGATAGTTGATGTTTTTTCTCATTCACATTTTGCATCCTAGCGAACGAAAGGAACCTATTCTTCTCCAGTGAATGATGGAGTTTCCCAAGACTCAGAACCACCACCCTTCTTCTCCGAGGAAGAAGTAAGCTCAATTTTTTCTTCGTTGAGTCTCTCATCACATTTTCGGTATGTTCAAATTCTCTATTGTTGTTGTTGTTGTTTTCGTCGTTGATGTTGTTGCCGTATGTGGTAGTTGTTGTTGTTATTATGGTTTTTGAGACTTATACTATTTACTATAATGTTGTTATGGTAGTTGTTGTTGTTTTGGTAGTTATTATTGGTTGTGTACTATTTTTATTATATTTTTTGAAGCTATATGTGATTATGGATCATAGTTGGACGAAAGCCAATAGATTAAGTAAAGAGTATGAGAATTGAGTGATTAAATTTCTTGATTTTGCGAAGAAAAAAACCTTCCTAAGGAGAAGGAGATTTTTTGGTGTCCTTGTAAAGTTTGTCAAAATATGCACAAACATCCAAGGGATGAAATATTTAATCAATTAGGTTGTGATGGGTTTATTCAAAATTACATGAATTGAGTATGACATGGTGAAGTGACAAAAAAAGACCTCTGTCAGATATAGTTGATGATGATGATGAATTTATAAATGATGCTCTAGAAGACATGATTCGTGATATTGGGGTAGATGCTTTCAAGAATGCTAATATGGTAGATACTTTATAAAAAGACATGGAAAAGTCATTGTATCAGGGATACAAAAGTTTTACAAGATTGTCAGTTGTGTTAAAACTATTTAATCTTAAGGCAAGAGGTGGGTGGACGGATAAAATTTTCACTAAATTTCTTGAATTGTTGCAAGAAATGCTTCCAGAAGGTAACACACTGTTGAACAATAGTTATGAGGCCAAGAAGATAATGTGTCCAATGGGTTTAGATTATGTCAAAATACATGCATGTCGCAATGATTGCATATTATATAGGAAAGAATGTGAAAACTTGAAGGAGTGCCCGAGATGTGGGGAGTCATGCTTCAAGAAGAAGGCCGATGGTGTTGAAGACGATGATAATGTAACTAGAAAGGGTGTTCCTTCCAAGGTGATATGGTACTTATCGGTAATTCCAAGGTTCAAGAGATTGTTTTCTAATGCAAATCATGCAAATAATACTAGATGACATGCAGATGAAAGAGTGTGTGATGGGAAAATTCTTCATATAGTTGATTCATTGCAATGGAAGAAAATTGATTCCTTGTTTCCAGATTTTGCACTAGAACCGAGGAACCTTAGGCTTGGACTTGCCACCTACGGAATGAAACCTTTTGGTAATTTGAGTACTAACTATACGCCATGGCATGTTCTTCTCATAATTTACAACTTATCTATATGGTTGTGCATGAAGCGCAAATATACGATGTTATCAATGATGATTTTGGGTCCAAAACAAACAGGGAACAACATAGATGTTTATTTAATTCCATTGATTGAAGATTTAAGACTTTTGTGGGAGGAAGGCATTGATACTAATGATGCATATACAGGTGATAACTTTAAGTTGTGTGCCATGTTGTTTTGCACAATCAATCACTTTCCTGCATACGGTAATTTGTATGGTTACAGCGTCAATGGACATAAAGTGTGTCCTATATGTGAATTTGATACTTGCCATCACCAATTACAACATAGAAAA
Source organism: Lathyrus tuberosus (assembly GCA_022829125.1). Taxonomy (NCBI): domain Eukaryota; kingdom Viridiplantae; phylum Streptophyta; class Magnoliopsida; order Fabales; family Fabaceae; genus Lathyrus; species Lathyrus tuberosus. The sequence continues at coordinate 1,734,440 of JALAZF010000222.1, read as the reverse complement.
AGACTGTTTATCTTGGGCATCAAAAAAATTTAAGACCTAATCATCCACACCATAGACTGCAGAAGGCTTTTAATGGAGAGAAGGAGTTTGATTTCGCTCCAAATCCCTTAACTGGGAAGGAAGTTTATAAAAGACAACAACACATTAAGGTTGTCTTTAGAAAGAAACTAAAAGGTAGACAAAAAGGGCCCGTGGAGAAAAATGGTTGGAAAAAGAGGTCGGTGTTCTTTGATCTTCCATATTAGTTTAGTCTTGTTGTAAGACATTGTCTTGATGTGATGCATGTGGAGAAAAAGGTATATGATATTTTGATTGAAACACTTCTCAACATTAAATCAAGACAAAAGATAGTAAGAAATCCTGTAAAGTTATGGTGGTGATGGGTATAGGATAAGAGTTAGTTGTTGGTGTAAGCCCTAGAGGCCAATAGTTTTTGTACTTATATCAAATTATTTATTAATAATTAAGAAGAAATTTATTTATTATGTTTGTTTTTCCAAAATGATAAAGTCCTTAAAATAGATAATCTGTTTAATGAAATGATAAGTGTGACTTACTCATGATATCTCATTAAACATAAGGATAATATTCTTAAAGTATCCGTAGTCGAGCTTTATTGTAAAGTGGGATGACATTAAGGCATTGAGACTATTATGTGGATAGACTGGCGATCACATCTCATGGATCATTGATAAAGAGTTATTAAGTCTTCACACAGATATGAATATTAAGAGTAATATTTATACTAGATTGACACGCTATGAGAATACTACATAGAAAGTTATGCAAAATGTCATAAGTTATTCTCATGGTGATATTGGTGTATACCACCATTCGACCAAAAACTACTATGGACACTAGATGTGGAGTTGAGTACTTTATTGCTAATCAAATGTTGTCCATAACTGGATGACCATAATGATAGTTGATGGGTACTCCACAAAGTATGTTAAGGGACATGAGTGACCTAGATGGAATTTTCCCATCATGCGTAATAGGATAAATGTCTAAGGACCCAATATTGAACTGGACAAGGGTGATACAGTCTATGCCTTGTGTTCAATACAAGCATGAGGGCAAAAGAGTAATCAGAGATAATAATATTATCACGAAAAGGTTTTGTCAAATCACATGACCTTTTTCGTGACTTGGGTAGCAGTGATGCATTGCTAGATACCGCTCACTATTTATTATATTAAATTTATGATTTAATAGAATTGTCAACGTCACGAGAATCTACAGAGTCACACACACAAGGACATATTGATGAGAGATAGAATAAATAAAAAACAATATTGTAAGGTACGATGTACTTGAGAGAATTATGGAACACCGTAAGGTACGATGTACTTAAGTGAAATATGGAACATTGTACAATATAATAATAATAGTTAATACTATTATTATTATCATTATTATTATTATAGTTATTAAATATAATAATAATAAAACATGTTTATTATAATAATAGTTATTAATAATATTATTATTATTGTTATTGTTGTTGTTGTTGTATGGTGCATTTAAGTTAGGCATTTTAGCTTGCAGCCCACACAAGTGGTTCTATAAATACAACCCTTGTGTAGAAGCTTTCAGAGTTGATGAAACTTGGCTGGTGAAACTCTAGCCGTAACTTCTCTCTCTCTCTCTCTCTCTCTCTCTCTCCACACACACACACATACACACTCAAAGTCTTCATTCGTAGCAGCTAGCACTAAGATTGAAGGCACATTGTTCGTGTGGACTGAGTAGAGGCATTTTTCTTCACTCAACGCTTGTGATCATTCATCCGGATCTGCATCAAAGTTGTCAATCACCATAAGAGGTAATTGTTTCTATCACCGATCATGCTCATTCATAAGGATCAACTAAACGGAAACTTTTTTTGTTTTCCGCTGCGTTTTGAATCACAATTTCCCTTCAGTGGTATCAGCGTCACTTATGACACCATGATCAGATAATTGTTTAATTTATGTATTTTGTGTATTAATTCGATTAAACCACATAATAAATTAAACAATAATAACAACATTGGCCTGCTGACTAGGGTCAAATGTTGCACACATGCTGAAACATTAGGTCCCACATGTGTCCTTTTTTCACCAAAACATCTTAAACACTCCATGTTGTTTGACATAATGCATCTAATCAAAAGGAATAACATGTCTCTTCACTTCATAGTCACCTTCATCCTAACAAACTAAAAAGCCATCTTCACAACTAAATATATTTGCAGACGGAAGACTTTTCAATTCTTCTATTTTCTTCTTTATGCTTTGCACATCCTCTATAAATTTTGGACATCTAGAATGTATGTGACCAAATTGTTGACAACAATGACACTTGACAGAACTCATATCTATTGGTTAAAAACTTCTACCATATTGATCACCATAGTTTTTTCTTTGCCCTTATTTGGCTAATAGTACATGACTTTCTTTGGGACTTTGATCAATACCCATCATTTGTTGACTCTCCTTCAATAATTTTACTACTTCATCTAATTGTAGTGTGTTCTTCATTGCTTACATTGATTGCACTAGTGATTTTTATGATTTGGGTAATAAAGCCAACAAAAGTAATGATTGCTCTTCATCTTTGATATCTTCCTATGCATTCATGATTCTAGATACCAATCATTAAATTTATTAATATGGTTAAGTGCATTACCTTCATCTTCCATCTTCAATGAGTATAAATTCATTTTCGTCGTCAATTGATTGGTTAATATAGTTGATGTTAACTTGCTTTCTAACAAATCCCACAATTTTCTTTGGAGAGGTTTCTTTTAACACAGTCACTTTAATTCGTGGAGCAAGTAGCAACCGAATTGTATTCACTGCCTTTTTTGTATTGAATTCCAATCTGATTCTTTCATATCACTCGATTTTTCCTTTCCCAAAGCACAAAAAAGACCTTGTTGGACCGGATAGTTTTGTATCATACACTGCCATAAGAGGAAATCTATTCTCTCATCAAACAAAGGAATATTCAGCTTCAATATAACCATAATATTGTTTAAGAAAATAAAACTCAAATCAAATAATGATAGCAAACTAGTGATTTCCTTACTTGATCGAAATATTTACTTTGATGTTAGTTATTTGGGTGAGTCTTTGACATTTAAATGAGTGATTGACACAATATAGTTGATTCCTCTCACGATAACTCAACAATAAATCCAAGAATAGCTTTAGATAATGAAAATGTTTTTTTTGAAAGAAACCAAAGTGAAAAATACTACATTTAAATTAAACCACATCTTTAGTTTATATGTGTATGTGTGTGTGTTGGAAATTAATGAACAATTAGTGTCCATGGGTGTGTTCAAATATGACAAAGTTAAAGAGGATAAAAGTGCCCTATAGACAAAAGTAGAATTTGCCTTTAAATCTGTCTAAAAGAATTTTGGTCAGTTTTTGCACTAAACATCCATCAGTGGAATTTGCCTTTTATCTGTCTGAAGGAAATTTTGGTCAGTTTTTGCACTAAACATCCACCAGTGGAAGTTGCTGTTAAATTTGTCTTGAGCTACTGAAAGTTTGAATTTCGAATTCAAAATATACAACACTTCATGAAGTGGTGCATAATGTAACTATAGGCGAACCATTGCAATCTTATGCTGAAAAAATGTTATTTTATAAAGGGTCGCAACCTTATAAAACAACACATGCATGACCTATAAATACCCAATTTGAAAATCAGAAATTACGTCACAAACCAAATATCCTCTTATACAAAATTCCAAACACTCTTCGCTACATAATCGAGTTTTCATCGGTCTTGCGCAAATTCGATATAAGGCTGAATTATCCTGGATATTCCTGCTTTCCAACTCTAAAACATATTTGAGAGTGCTTGAAATACTTTTAAGGAGTGTGATTTTGTTCACGATTCTAGTCTCGGTCTATTTGACTTGAATTAATTTTCTCTCTCTCTCTCTCTCTATATATATATATATATATATATATATTAATATTATAATATTATACCTCCCCTTGAAATTTATTGATTTTTTTAAAATTTAGGATGGTTGTCTCCACCCCAAACTATAGACATATCATTTTCATGCTGACTTAAGTAATTTGACATGTTTCCTGTTTGCCATGACCTCTATAACAATGGTTTTGTAACATTAAATGATATAATTCAAATCTCCAATACAAATGTCAATAGTTATTAGTAAGAATTTAATTGGTATACACGGACAGTGTAAAATAATTTTACACTGTCAACCAATCACCCTCATGTATTCCGCCACATTATATTGTAAATTTTAAATTACTGATATGACATGGCAGATTAATGATTTTTTATTAGATGACAGTGTAAAATTATTTTACACTGTCAGTGCATACCAATTAAACTCTATTAGTAATACATTTAAATTTAGAGTAATTTCTCTCCCATCCACTTCTTCTTTTGTTTTTTAAGCACTCAATCAAAATTAAATTCAAAAAGTTAGTAGTAGTAATATACAACTAATAACTTCTCTCATCCATAGTTGCATATTCAAGCAACAAACAATTGAAACAATCATTTCCACCATTAACCCAAACAAAGAAATCATTTCCGCGCCCACCAAAAAATTAAAAAAAAACCCCACCCACTCACCCTAACACCCTTACACTTTCACCGATCCCTACACGGCGTTTTATCGACACCGTTTCGCATCTCGCCGGCAACAATGGACGACGAAGAAGAACAACAAAAACTTCCGGATCTAGTAAAAGCACTCGTCCACCATCTACTTTCTCAAAACCTTCCCCCGAATTCTCCACCCTTAAACCCTAACTCCTCTCACTTCCAAAACTCCCTCCGTTACGCCCACCGCATTCTCTCCAGCCACCTCACTCCCTCCGTAACCCCCGACGCCGCCGCCATCGCCGAATCCATCAAACGCCGTCTCGCCACCGAAGGTAGATCCTCCGAAGCCCTCTCATTCGCTGACCTATACACCAAATTCGTTTCCAAAGCCGCCGATGTTGATAACAAGTGGGCCCTACTTCATCTCTTCAATATCATTTCTCAAGATCGTAAAACCGCTGTTAAATCTCAACTCGATGGTTCTGTTTTTCTCCCGAATTTAACAATCTCCGATAACAACGTTGTTTCACGCCGTATTGAAAATAAGGGATGGAGCGATGGTGTTGTTGTTCTTGATAAGGATCCTAATAATCGCCGCGACATTGCGTTTCGTGAATATGTGAAGTTGGTTAAGGAAGAAAATGACGTGACGGAGGAGGCTATGGTGACTGATGTGCTTTATGCTTGTCAAGGAGTTGATGGTAAGTATGTGAAATTTGATAATGAGAATAACTGTTACGTTTTGTTGGATTCAATTAGGGTTTCTAGGGGAACTACGGGTATGGTTTATAGGCTTTGTGAGTTAGGGGTTTTGTTTAAGAAGGTTATTGGGTACATAGAGCAGAGTTTGGGTCGTTTTCAGACAGAAGATGTGGGAACTGTTGGCCAAGCATTTTGTTCTGCTTTGCAGAATGAGTTGAGTGATTATTACAAGTTGTTGGCTGTGCTTGAGGCTCATTCTTCGAATTCGATTCCTTTGTTGTCTGAATCTGCGAGTTCTGCTAACTACCTTTCGTTGAGGAGATTGGCTGTTTGGCTTGCTGAGCCAATGGTGAAGATGAAGTTGATGGCTGATTTGGTTGAGAAGTGTAGGGTTTTGCGCGGAGGTGCGATGGCGGGTGCCATTCACTTGCATGCCAGACACGGGGATCCAATGGTTCATGAGTTTATGAAGAGGTTGCTTCAGCGTGTGTGTTCTCCGCTATTTGAAATGGTGAAGAGGTGGGTTTTGGAAGGGGAGTTAGAAGATATATTTGCTGAGTTTTTCATTGTCGGGCAGCCTGTAAAGGCTGAATCTCTTTGGAGAGAGGGATATAGGCTCCATGATGCCATGCTTCCTTCTTTTATTTCAGCTTCTCTTGCTCAGAGAATTTTGAGGACTGGAAAGTCCATAAATTTTCTGCGTGTTTGTTGTGAGGATCGCGGTTGGGCTCATGCTGCAACTGAAGTTGCCATTGATACAGGGGCTACAGCAAGACGGGGTGGTTTTGGCTACGGGGAAACTGATACCCTTGAGTCGTTGGTTGATGAAGCTTCAAAAAGAATTGATAAGCATCTATTGGATGTAATTTATGAGAGGTATAAATTCAAAGAGCACTGTCTCGCAATTAAGCGGTATTTATTACTTGGCCAAGGTGATTTTGTGCAATATCTGATGGACATTGTTGGGCCTGAGCTTTCTGGGCCAGCTAACACTATAAGCTCTTTCAAAGTTGCGGGATTGCTGGAAACTGCTATTCGAGCGTCAAATGCTCAATATGACGACCCTGACATTTTGGATAGGCTCAGGATCAAAATGATGCCACATGAAAGCGGTGATAGGGGCTGGGATGTATTCTCATTGGAATACGATGCTAGAGTACCGCTAGACACTGTGTTCACAGAGTCTGTGATGGCAAGGTATTTAAGAATTTTTAATTTTCTCTGGAAGCTTAAAAGAGTGGAACATGCACTTATTGGAGCCTGGAAGACCTTGAAACCAAACTGTATAACTTCCAATTCTTTTATCAGATTGCAAAGTTCAGTAAAGATGCAGTTAGTTTCAGCATTGAGGCGGTGCAAAGTCCTCTGGGTTAAAATTAATCACTTCATATCAAACTTTCAGTACTATATAATGTTTGAGGTCTTGGAGATATCATGGTCAAACTTTTTAAGTGAGATGGAAGTAGCCAAGGATCTTGATGATCTACTTGCAGCTCATGAGAAATATATGGATTCAATTGTAGAGAAATCTCTTCTTGGAGAACTCTCCCAATCTCTCTACAAGTCATTAGTGGTAATATTTGATCTTATATTACGTTTCCGTAGCCATGCGGATATTTTATATGAAGGCATTCACGTGTTGCAAGCAAGGTATTGATCTTAATTTTCTTCCCGACCACTTCCTCCATCTCTTTTCCCCCATATTGCCATGTTTGACATTTGATCCCCTGTTTGTTTCAGAATAACGGAGTCCTCCCTATCCTCTCGAGACCAGCAGAAAACACGAAAGCAATTGAAAGATAAGTCATTGGATGAAGGATCCTGGGTTGCTGATGGGAAAAAAGCCTTAACTCAACATGCTGGTGAATTTCTTCGAAAAATGGAACAAGATCTAGATTCAATTACCAAGGAGTATACATCATTGCAAGAGGAATTCATTTCTCAGTTGCCTGTACAGCAGCATGTTGATCTTAAATTTCTCTTTTTTCGTCTTGACTTCAATGACTTTTATAGGCGGGCTGTGTCGTAGCATATAGAAAGTTTGTGAATATCACCGAGGAGAAGATTGAATTGTTTACTCAAGAGGTAAGGCATCAACAAAGATTTGCTATTAGCTAACTTCCATTGTGTATTTGAGTTGAACAACAATTGGTGGTGCTTACTTCCTTCAGACCAACTATTCAATGAGCTATGATTAACTAAAGGTACGGGGATATCTCGACCACTTCATTTTCCCACCTAATTTTTTGCACACTACCGCTTCATTTTCCCACCTAATGTTTTCTATGAAGATTGTGTCTTTATCCTTCTCTCTAAGTAATAAATTTTTGTGGTTTGCCAGGTAGTTTGTGATTTATTTGAAGCTATTCATATTCTGATTGGATTGGTGATGTGAGGGAACACATGTAAGTATTTGAATATATTATTATTTAGTTAGTGTCTTTGACAACTTTTGTTAGTTGTGGTAGAGATTGTTCATTCATGTCAAAGATTTTGTATTGTTTGAATGAAAATGGCTGTCCCGAAATCAAGCATTTGTATCCTCTGTATTTTCATTTTTTGGTTTACTGTGTCTTTTCACTCTGCAAAAAGCGGAACCTCAACTTAGTGCTCTATAGCTCATGCCATATTGGGATTGAAGTGTATAGGTATAACAGTGAATTGAAGACTCTTAAAATGATCAAGGTATGGCATATTCAAATGGTATTTCCATTAATTAGATAGATGACACATGACCACAAAACTTTTAGAAAATTTGATTGAAATACCAGACACGCTTCACATTATGAATATGTTGATGTTTTTGCACCATGGTCCAATATTGTTGGGAAGTTTCATCATTTTACTTTTGCAGTAAATTTGATATAGGTTGACTTATTAAATGATGTTCAATATAGTTTATGTAATTAATATTTAGGAACATTTTATTTTGATTCGAGTCCTGTTTTAGATGTACGAAATTGGTGTCTAGAGTCTGTTTGGCTTGCAATGACACAGTTGTGCTGTATATGCAGTTATGCACTAGCAATTACTTTTGTACAAGGACTGGCAGTGGCATGGGCCCTTTTGTCAATTCGATAAGTTATCCAATTACCTTCATAGTAGTTGTTTTTATCAAAGGAGTGGATTTTTATATAATTATGAACAACCCATTCATAACAAAAAAGTTGAGTGAACAATCATTTTTGTCTTTGAATTTGTGAGATGCCCTCTCTATAATCTCTATATGTATCAAAATTACAATAGCATTCATGTATCCAAGTGTCTTTTATTAGCTTGTTTGGTCTATGAATGTGTCTTTCATTAGTTTGTTTAGAGTCTTTGAAACCCCCCTGAACCTCAAGAATGTCTTTATAGTTTAATATATTCAGATGCTGGTAAATTAGTAATAGTGTCTTACACATTTAAAGATCAAAGTAGTTGTTACTCTAAAAAATTTCATTCACATGCATAAATTTGCACACCATCGTTTAGTTCAGAGTTTGAGTTCGGACTTAATTCAATCCTAAAACTTGACTGGGTTGAGAGATGTCTCACTTTATAAAAATCACTATTTTAGCCATATCACTGATCCTCAAACACAACAGTTCTTGAATAGGTTTTGATATCATTACGTCCAAAGACTAGGCGTATGAAAGTCCAAGACACTTGGTAGTTCAAAATTTAGTCAAGGGATGAGCAAAATTTGGCAAAATATTATTTCAATAAATATTCAAATTCAGTTTCTCTTAAATTATTCGACTTTAATTGAAACTGATTAAGAGTCTGTTTTGTAAGACACAAAAAAGAGCTTTTGGCTTATAGCTTATAGCTTTTCAGCTCACATTAATGAAAAAGCTCTGTTTGGTAACTGTCTTGTAGTTTTTAGCTTATAGCTTTTAGCTTTTTTCTCAAAAGTTATTTGAAGTAACTTTTGAGTTTGTAGCTTTTAGCTTATGACTTTTTATTTCAATTATACTCTTATTTTATATATATATATATATATATATATATATATATATATATATATATATATATATATATATATATACACTATTAAAAAATTGAATTTATAGAGATTTTAAAGAATGATTAGGAATAGTGTTGATAAATTTCAAGTTAGTAAAATATCGGAGGAAAATCAATGAAAACAACAAGGTGAAGAAAATTCAAAATATTATTGCAGTTTTATTATAAAATATTAGACAATAAATTTTTTTTTGTTACTATTTTAGATTAATACCTTGCATCATGTATGAATTGCTTATTCTTTTATTCATTGAATTTTATTGTTAATATATTTATATTAAATAGCAAAGCTCATAAAACTTATATATAAATTTATATATTTTGATGATAGCTTTAATTTTTCATATATATTAAAATTATTTTATTGAATAAAAATTAAACATTTATTTTATTAAAATTATTTTGCATGTTGTTATTAATATATTTATTTTTATTAAATAAAAATTAATTTAATAATATAATATAATAAGATAATGGAATCATCCATTTTTTAATTAAAAATATTCTTTTAAATTATTTTGTAATTATCAACTAGTGTAACAACTAATTTACTAAACATTTAAATTAACTTATCAGTTATCAGCTATAAGTTATCAACTACCAATTATCAGCTATAAGTTATAAATTATCAGTTATCAGTTAATTTTACCAAATAGAGTCTAAATATTTGTGTCTAATAACACGTTCATACTCCCAAGTGACATTTATAGGACATGTATATATGAAACTTTTTGTTGTTTTCTAGAGTATTCTTCAGAGCAAGGCTTCTTTACTCATAAATAATTTGAATCTGCACACATGAAAGACACATTATTATTATTTGTGATATTTGTGTGAATTAAATCCAAATTATGCGGTTGTTGGCTTGTTGTGACCAAGTCTTGCTCGTTCTTTCATATCTTTAGCGAGCGACTAACCTACCACCAGAACACTTGACTTAAAATTTAAAGCAGGTATACTTCATTGATTTGACTTCACTTGACTTAAAATATAAAGCAATGAAGACACTGAAAACTCGTTTAGTAGATAGCAAGTTCAGTTTTTATGTGAAAATCATTGTGCATTGTTTCACAATTTCATAATTAAACGTGATTGAGAATATTGATTGCTAATATTTTTAAATATGTAATTGATTATATTTTGGTTGAAATCATGTGAATTTGTAGAGTCAAATTACATAAAAGTTTGGAAAGCTTTGGGTTATCCTTATTTATTTTTCTGTCCACGACTTAATATTAGGTTTTTTTTAAGAACACCTATTTAAAAATTCAGATATTTATAATGTTTTGAAATGTAAGGTTATGATTATTATTTTTTTTAAATTGACTACCTAGAAAGTTATTTTTATATAGATTTTGCGATTTCTCAAAAAAAATTTTAAATAAAAAAAAAGATAAGTTCACTGTTACATAAAAAAATAAGTACTTGAACCTACTTCGTACTAGTAGTAATTAATGTAGCTGTTATTGAAAATTTTTCTCTTGCTTTTGTTTTGGTATAAATTTTTAAAATTTTAAGAAGTTAGGCAAGCTATACTTTTCCATGTTCTTACAAAAAATACTGAAAACTCGTAATATTTATTGGTGTGCAATAATATACTATCTCCGTTTTTTTTTATAAAAAACAATTTACTTTTTAGATTCATTAAATAATTAATATATCTAGTCTAAAAACTGATCAAATACATTAATTATTCAATAAATTTAAAAAGTAAAATCTCAATAACAATCAGCAGTCACCAAATGTCTAATTTCTACTACAGGCATTTCATCGAGGACTCCAATTTGGCAGGTGAATTTATTGAGCTAATTTCTACTACAGTCGATGAGTTTTCACCTCAAAACTGATATAAATAACACCTCAAATATCCCTACCTAAGAGCATAATTATCATTGTGAGAAATATCCCTACCTAAGAGCATAATTATCATCGTGAGATTACATCGCAAAGCCACTTCAATTATTTATTCTATACAATGTAAAATTAAAGTATACTGTAAGATTAGTGGGATTCAATTTAGCGTTTTAAATGAGTTACAGAATATTTAAAAAATATTAAATTGAGAAGCGTGAAATAATAAAATATATTGAAAATGATCCATCTGTACCACTAAATTGGATACCATGTGGGTGCTATAAGAGAAGCAAGATAGCTAACACAATCGCCTTGGGTAGACATGAATCCATCATAAGCATTCTTCAAATTCTCTGCACCAGACTCTCCATAAAGTAACAACATTTCCACTCTATCATTTAAATTATGCAATAACACCTTCCAGGGAACATTCAAACTCTATTACCAAAGAAAATACCAGTCTCTCAGGGAACATTCAAACTCTAGAGCACCTTCCAATTATCAAAGTGAACCGTACTAGCAATGGAAAAGCCTTCCTGTTTAGTCTTAGGCCCCAGTCAAACATCAGCAATTCCATGAATATAACAAAATTTGAGGATAACTTCCTCAGGAAGTCTAGAGCAATTGGCATCAGTATCCAATAAATCAGCCACCGTTGCGTATTCAAACTAAGCAGGACAATACAATCCTTTACAAGCTGGTTCAACTCGATTGTGACTCTAAATCACTATCTACAAATAATTTAAAGTAAAATATTAAGCAATTAACAAGTCATATATATTGTCCGCAACTTCGTGCAATATATATCATCAAGTGTTATCTATATCATTTTCATCAAGATTTATATCTCACTTATAAAATTTACATCAAAAACCAACACAAAGCCACATTGATACAACAATAGTTGAGTTTCATGGAAAGAGCTAGTTTTTCACAACAAAACGAATCACAATTCAAAACTACATTGTGAGAAAAAACCTGCATTTAAGAATGCCCAATGACACCTCAAATACATAACCTAAGATAATGCGTGTGGCATTTTTGGGTGATTCAATTTGAGGTAATTCTAGCAATTTGCAAATGATACATGAGTTATATATACACATTAACTTGTTAGTTATCATCAAACCATTAGTATCCCTCAAGCTACTACCACTCCACTCTACAAGGGTGGCTTGAGAGTGTTTCTTGGAGCACTAATCCAAGCGGAACCTGCAATGGCAAATCTCCACAGTGCGTCGACATGCTCTGGCAGTGCATATTGGATACCAACACGTGGACCTACCAATATGTTATCAGGCTCTGGACCATCTAAGAGTTCTAAACCACCTGCATTAACACTCTTCCCTTTTTAGAAATCATCGATATCTATTTTTAAACTTCAGATTTGGAACACAAGATAATATAGAGCATACCAGGCGTATAAAGGGGATGATTGGACCATTCAGTTGAAAGACCTAGAGCCTGACCAACCTAAGATTTAGAAATACCAAATCTAAGATATCAAACTTGAACATCTATTGATCATTATCAATCTGCCCAAAATTTTACCAATATAACTAAAGCTTCTTCTTATATTGACCATAACTAATTGATAGTAAAGCACTAAAATGTAGATAACTTTGAGTGGATAAACACTAGGTTAAATGGTAGTGCAAAACATCAACTGTATTATTTTTCGGGAAAGCATCTCAGACAGATGAAAAAGTAGGAGGAAAACTAACCTTCCCAGGACCTGCAAGAAGAATAGGTTTGTCCGTTATTTGACCTCGCCGTTGTTGAATAATATCCAATCCTGTAATATTTTCGAATATTACAAATTAAACTTATAAATAATTCTATGCACGGTTATATTAATGAATGCTAGTGGAGATATTGGAGCCATTTTGCTAGAGTTTCTTTAACTCTTACTTGGAGAAGGAAAAAAGCAAAACTTAACTTACAATGAATGCTAGATTTTGACAGCAAAGAACTGTTTTTATGCAAGGCTTCCTTATAATGACTGTTAGAACCCGTTAGATCATGAATATTTCTAAAAAAATCATTTTTATTCGTTATAATGAAGGTTTTTGATGTCTTCGCTGTCACAATTTAAAACCCCGGTACAAACAACGAACGAGCTATAGGATTAACCATTACCACAAACGGGTGCACAAGAACGTATCAAAATACCAGCTCCAGATCCTTCCTTATCAGCAACAACATTCAGCATTACATGTAGTCCATAGCAAAGATAAACATACGCATGCCCACCCGGTCCAAACTGCAAAACAGGAACAAATACAGAGAAATTTTATTCTACATAACTTAGCATCTTCAATTCAAGTTAGAGAATTCAGATGCTCATCAATGATAAACAAGTTTATGCAAATGATTAAAAAGAAGTGAGAAAAAAAGCATCTTACAAGAGGAGCAGTTCTTGGAGTAATACCAAACCGAGCATGACTAGCTGAGTCATTTGATCTATATGCTTCAACCTGTCTAATATTAATTCCTTGTTAAATCACTCACACAAACAGAACTATAGAACCTAAAACCTATAAGACACCTGAAATACGATACCGACATTTACACGTCCATATTGATAATAATTTGAAAAAAAAAATGAATAAACTAACGTAATCATAAGTGTCGGCGTCAGTATTAGACACATGACACCTATGCGTATTTTTTAGAGGTGTCGTGGTAAAGAGCTTTAAATTAACAACAGTCAACAAGTTTAGGGATTAAATTGACATATTCAAAAGAACCAGATTGATACTGTAGAAAATTTTCAATTTCAAATACTATATTGTTCTATTAGTAATGTTCAACAAGGCTAAACTTATAAAACCCTACAAATTTAGGAACTAAATTGCGTTTTCAATATGCTGAAAAGACGTTACCTCGGTAATCTGAAGAACGACGTCGTCTCTGCGAAGAAACTTTCCGAGTAAACGAGGGGCAAGGTCTAGTGCGTCGATTTGGAAGAACTCGCGGGGCAAAGTTTCCGTTTTTCCGAATGAAATGTGTGGTTCTGATGATGGTGGGTTGGATTCGGGAGCGTTGAGTTTGGGTGATTTGGAAAGGCGCGTTTTACGTGCGGGTTTGATTCGTGGAAACTGTGAAATGGGTTTTGCAACTCGCTTGAAGCGTTGTTTGTGCGTCATTACGGTGGTGGTGTGGTAACGGAAGGAATCAAAAACAGAGGAATCGGACGTTGAATCGCGCGCGAATGTGGTTGCTGTGTGGTGGGGATTAGAGATTTTTTTAGTTATGTTTAACCAAATTGTATCTAAATTGTTTCACTTTTAAAAATTCTAATCAAAAAGCAAAATATAAATAACAGCATTGCTACCTTGACACCACCCTTTACACTACACCGTATGTTCGTATGGTACGGACGGTATTATTCACCGCCCGTAATATACGGACAGGAACTGTTTATGTACGGAAATGTGTCACTGTTTATGTACGGACGACACTGTTCATCATACGGACGGGAACTGTTGATGTACGGACGGTACTGTTCACCGTCCGTACATACGGTGTAGGGTGTAAAGTGGGTGTCAAAATATCATTTTTGTATAAATAATGATTATTTATTTTATTATCCATAATTTACCAGTTTTGTTTTATATATAATTTACTTAATTTTTTTTATATTTCAAAACTCATTAACCAATTTCATTTATAATTTACTTAATATTTTTTATATTTCAAAACTCATTAATAAAATTTCTGAAACGTAATAATCAATGTTTTATATATAATTAACCAAAAGTTGTTTTACATATAATTTATTTCATATTTTTTATATTTTAAAACTCAACTATTTTTTACAAGTATTTAAATTTATTTCATCAACCAACTTTGTTTTACAAGTATTTAAATTTAAAACTTGTTATAAATTTAAAGAAAATAAAGTTTAAATTTAATTAGATAATTTAAATTAAAATCAAAATTCATTTAGAACAGGTTTTAAACTGGTTCAGAACCGGTTATGAATTTTAAATCGGTTTTTGTGACATGATTTGGTTTATAAACCATGACAATAAAAATGAATTGGTTCTTATTAAATGGTTATCCATGCACACCCCTAATGGGGATGGAAAATAGTGTCGTATGCAACTCTTGAGTCTGAACTTGAGAGTAACTTGTTTTATTGCATACTCCCTCCGTCTCAAATGTAAGAGGTTTTGGATCTTTTAAACAAATTAAAAAAATATAATTATTATTGCATGTGGAAAACAAATTATACATGACTTTACAATATTATCCTTTATTTATTATAGATGAAAGAGAAAGTTAAAGAATTAGAAGAAAAAATAATATTAAATAATAAAGGGTATGTTGGAGAAAAAATCATTAATGTTGCATTGAGATTGTAAAGTGATTTATAATTTGGGTCAAATTTTTTTAGTAAAGTGACTTATAATTTAAGACAAAGGGAGTATAATTTAGGTCTGGATAACGGTTCAGTTTAGTCAGTGACAAATCCAAAATAAAAAATTGGAGACTAATAGTGGGTGAACCAATCACATTCATTTTCATTCATCACCATCATCCATTTTACAACAAAATTATTTTACGTTTGAGGCAACCTAGTTTTGTTAAAAATTAATCTAGATTCTAATCTCTGAATTAACCTTGCATGTATATTTTCAATGTTTTCTTAGAATCACAGTTTGACATTTGGAATAACCCCATGATAGTATTTTACATCATTTTTCAGTAAGTTAGAAGAAATTTGACATTTTTTTTAATAAACTTATATTATAAGTCATTTATAAATAAATCCCACAATAAACCATACATATTTGTCATTTAATAATAAGATCAAAATAGAAGAACTGTTGCGTATAAATAAATGTCAAAATGTCAAATATTAAATGTCAAAATGTCATAATAAATCTTTGTACAAACCATAATGCAAAATGTCAAAATATACAAAATAAAATCCCACTACTGCGTATATCTGACACCTTTGTTCCTCATCTGCCACTAATAATGCAACGCATGCTGTGCCTATACTAAGATGGCTTGTTGTGTGGTCATCTGAGAAGTGACTTCCTCAAACTTGCTATAGCTATGACCTCTATCTCAATAGCCATAATGCGGTGGCATATCGGTAACACATCAACAACATGGTCCGCTATTGCATGCTTATCCTTTAAGATCTCATGATGAGATGGCCTCAAGGGACCTCCTTCTGCATCTAGACACATGTACGGATGTGACACTCTATAAAACCATTGGATGCAACTATATATAATACTCCACCGATGATGAGCTAACACGCGTATTACATCCTCTAGGACCAAATGATCATAATACAATACAAAAATATCATCAACATCTATGTCGAGGACAATGGAAAAAAACAACAACTACGGGGTCTCTGGGTATATCCAAACTGCCACAAGAATCACTCAGGTAGATAGAGGTACATAAGTCGAGACCCACAAGCCAACCATCCAGAGTACAAAGGTATCACCTCTAAAGATTGTGTGTCACGATGATCGACATATGACATCCAACAAATATCATCCGACACGATGCAGTCAAGAGCAAATAAGAATGCTTCAGTTGACTAATTCCCTTTGAGAGAGACGATCAAGCACACATATGGAAAAGCCTAAGATTAGTCTTCCACGCATGCCTAGCTGAAGAGGCGTGGAAAATACTATGCCTGAAAATGATTCAGATGAAATATTAGTAATAATGTAACACAAGTATTATGACGTTAATATCAGTAAAGGTGCATACAAATTACCGTAAGGAATAGTTGTTTCCTATCAACTATCGAGTCTTCCATAAAATAGTGTCAACTAGTTTGGACTAGAGGGACACCAAACAAGAAATCCCCTAGTTATACCTGTGGATCCTCTCCAAGTCAATGAAATATTTGAGGTAAATAACGTCAACGTAGGTTGTAATTTTGTCCATAAAATGGACGTGGCAGCCAAAACCAAAAGATATGACATCAATGCACATGTTTTATGGTATGCATATTTTGCATCATCACCATCTGTTCTGGCTGGGCCAGCGCCTGCCTCGCTGACGGGCAGGCCCAAGCCCAATGGCCAGTGGAAGCCCAACAAGGCCAAAGCTACATCTGTGTCGAGCACGTCCCACTCCTCTTGGACGTCGGGCACGCGAGGTAAAGGCTGTTGGATAGGAGTATGTGCCCTACGGGCGCACCTCTCCCCGACACCCACGTGCTCCTCCCCGCGAGGACACGTTCTCTTGTAACTTCCCATTCCCGAAGGAATCGGTTTGCCCTACTTCCAGAGATTTAGGGACCGTTACACCAGGGCGAAGACCACGTGCTGGTTTTCACTATACCACGTAAGCCCTGGCAGCTACTTGGATTGAACCTTGCAATCCAGCCCACTGCAAGTAACCGTTGGCCCCGCGCTAGGGGCTCTCTATAAATACCCTCTCACTTGAGAGGGTCAGGTTACACACAACATATTCTAACTCTCACCTGTTTTTCTGTACTTGCATACTCCCTTTCTTACTTGAGCGTCGGAGTACCTTGCAGGTACACCCCCCGGCCGTATCATCATCATCGGAGCTGAAGTCCATACGACGTTGTTGGCCACTAAACAACTGTCTGATCCAGGTAAGATCACCATCAATATCCATAATTGTAGTCAGGTGGTGTTCATACAAATCCACCATGAATGAAAACCTAACATGACATCCTATAACGCCATTCATCTCCTATTGTGTTTTTCTTGGGTCAACTCTCAAATATGTACCATCATGTCCAATCCTACATAAATTATGCAACCCAAATAGCTGCATGACATTCTAAAATTATGGCTCATCAGGTTGTGCTAGCTTTGCAACCTTCATAATTTGCTAAAACTTTTTAACGTTTCATGGTACTATAAAAAAATAATTACATTGTCAAACAGTCCAAATATTATAACAAAAATGTTTACAATAATAACTACAAAATTTATGCTACTGGTTCTTCCCACATGCGTTTAGCATCATGGTCTGAATACGTAAGAAGCAATGGAAGGTCTTAGGCGCCTCCTGGGAAACTGTATGAGGCAACATGAGCTTATATGGATTGACAGGTTTCTGGTGCAACAAAGGACACGTGAATCTGGGAAAATGATGTTGGAGACATATAAACGAACCCGCGAAGATGACCCCTCACTAGTAAAATAAGTTTTTCTGAGTCAAGGTCGTGAGAGGCAAGCTTTCTCCCTGCGAACGGAAGTATGATTGGCCACTCTACCATATTTCAATCTTTCCTAGTTGTTAGGCATTTTTTCTGCAATCAAAGAAGTACAATAGAGAGATGTCATAACATGAAAACAGAAACAAACATATAAAGCAACATACCAAAAACCAGATAACAAATTATCCTAGATTTCAATCTCTAGACTAAGAGTTCAGATTCTAATCTCCAGACTGCATTGAAACAGAAAGACGAATCAGAGAACTGAGCATGCACAAACCCTAAACACTAGTGTTCAAACATAAACGACATGTTTATTGCATTTAAGCCTAAAGTATCATACCTATAAACTATTTAGACAATGCATGCATGTGAAAAAGAAGGGAATGTGCAACTTACCAAAACAATGGATAGAATTTCAGATACATGCAATGTGTAACATCCCAATATTTTTATATTCAATACTTTTATTTTCTTTTTAGTAAATTTTATTATTTATTAAATGGTTTATCTTATATATAAAGTGATATTTTGATTGTTTTTATATATATATATATATATATATATATATATATATATATATATATATATAATTTTGTGAATAATTATTTTAATAAATTAATAATATTAAGATTAATTATTTGTGTGCTTGCTATATTATAGTAATTTCGCATATTTATTTATTAAATTTAATAATTAATATTGAGTTTAATATTATATTTATTAATTTATTATTTTAACAAGTTTATAAATATGATAATATTTTAATATAAATAAATTAATAATAATATTTAAATTATAAATAAAATAAATAAATAAATGAATATATGTATAATTTATTTGAATTAAATATTAGAAATAAGTGGGTGGGAGACAGTAAATAAAGGGAATTTCTTTAAAAATAATCATGTTATTTTAAAAAATTATAAAATAACAATGTTTTTAAAAAAATAAAATAAAATAACCATGTTTCAAAAAAATAAATTTGCACGCAAGAGTAATTAAAAGGTATGGCGCATCGCGCATGCACATATTTTTTGTACATAGACACCATGAATGATGGTGTAGGGTTATAAACAGTTAAAAGGCTTAAGTAAAAGTCTAGTTATCGTAGGTATAGTCCGAAATACTTATACCTACGACACTTTACGGTAGATACAACAAATTATATGTCACAAATTTTTTTCGTAAGTATAAGTATTTCGGGCTATGCCTACGTTACATAGACTTTTACCTATGCCTTTTGACAGTCACTATAAGTATCTGCCATCATGCATGATGCTTATGTACAAAAAATGAATGCATGTGGCATACCCTCTGAACTCCTCTTGTGTGCGATTTTTTTTGTTTGAAATATGGTTACTTTGGTATTTTTTTGTGTGGAAAATATGGCTATTTTGGATTTTTTTTTAAAACTATGGTTATTTTTAAAAAAATCAAATAAAGGTCCATGAATCAATTAACAAGCAGATAAATAAAAAAGGAAATAAACCTATTCTTCATGAAACATACGCCAGAGTGACCGTGACCTGATACATCAACAACAACTCCTGGGTTCATCAAAACAACTACTTGAGAGAGGAGTGAAGAAAATTTGTTTTCGATGTCAAATCAGCTATGTAAAGAAGTTTCTCGTTTTCATCTCAAATTTCAGTATGTTATTTCTATCAACTATTAAGTTAAATATTTATATTCATTTTACTTTTCAGACATTCTTTTAGCTTGTTTAAGAGATCGCTTTTTCGTTCAATTAATATCGATATTTTGTTCATATCTTCGTCATCGTAACTCTGATTTGCGCAAAACCAAAGCCAAAACGGCCGGGTGAATGTAAGTGATATTTTCATCAAGTTTAAATTCTGTTTTAGGATAGTTTTCTTTACCTAATTTTGAAATTGGTATTTTTAGTGTATTTTAATATCGTGTTTTTAAATATTTATTCATAAATGATCGAAAACAAAACGATTGGGGGATAAGGAGTCGAGAGAGAGAAAATTATGCATGTGGACTCGAATCAATATGTGAAAGCATGATTAAGGTAAGATCTTGCCACTACTAGAAAATTCGTTTTTAGTGACCCATTTAGTGACCGAAATATTTTGGTCACTGTGGCCACCGAATTTGCCACCAAAATTGGATATCCATGAGTAAATTTTTAGAGGTCACTAAATCGGTCACTAAATAAAAATTAGCCACCGATTTAGCGACCAAAATTTTGTGACCAACTATTCGGTCTCGAAAAAATATTTTTATATAATATTTAGTTTATATAAAAAATTTAGAGACCAAAATTTCGGTCACTGATATTTTTGTTATTTTTTTCCTTTATTTTTTAATCCTCTTTAATATGTTACTATTTCTCTCCCAATTTTTTTATAGATTTTAATTCTTTTTTTAATAAAAGATTCTTCTTTTTATTATTTTAACAAATAAAACATATAATTATATAATTAATTTTGCTTTTTTATTTTTATATATGCATAAAAAGTGAATTTTATTTTCATTATGCAATTTTTATATGTGCATAATGAAATTAAATTAATAAAATCAAATTATATAACCGAAAAATAAAATCATTAGCGACTAGCACTTTTACAACCGAAAAATAATGGTCTCTAAATTGGTCACAAAACGCTATAGTGATCGATTTTTAAGCTTTTCCGGTCTCTAATTCGGTCACTAAAAACAAGTTTTCTAGTAGTGTGCTCGGGTGATCTTTAAATGCGACTAGAAATAAAAACGTATAAAATAAGGACATTTCCCCCATATTATTTATAACGAAACTAATAGTTATGTATTATAGAATAAAATGATATAATGCATTATTGTTATAAAGAGAAAAAATAATTGAAATATTGTCATCCGACAAGTGAAAAATATAAATACTTGTTTTATATATTGTATTTTTTAGTGTGTTTATGTGATGTGGATGAAATTTTTTGTTGTTGGTGATTTGTTATTATTATGTGTGGTCGCAATGAGAATTAGATGAATTGTGCTTATGTGACGTGGATGAAACCTTGTGTTGTTTGTGATTTTTATTATTATGTGTAGTCGTAATGTGAACCACACGAATTATGTTGGTTAAAAGTATGCATATTTTTCATGCATGATGGGTTTGCTTGTGTAGTCGTAATGTGAACCACACGAATTTTGTTTGATTTGATATGGATGATGGAAGATTTACCTCTTACAACCAACATTTTAGGTACCAATGAATTTGAAGATGTGAAGTGAAAATGGTGTGACGTTTCACTTGATCGTGGGGAGAAAATTGAGTTTTTATCAAACACATTTGTTTTACTTTAAATTACATATCTTTCTAAAATTGTAATTATAATTTTATATCAAAAATAAATTGTTACATTTTTAAAATTAAATATAGGTTTTTTACTAATATCTTGGATAAAAAATAAATTGCAACATTTTTTAAAAGTAAATATAGTTTTTTACTAATATCTTGGAGTAGAGACGTGATAAGTGTTAGAATATTGAGATACTCATGGAGAAGAAGAAGAAGAAGAAGAAGAAGAAGAAGAAGAGAAATTGAAGACCAATTGAAGAAGAAGTTTCTATTGCATCGATTCACCTCAAGAGAACAAATGAGATTACAACAAGTTTATATATCAATCTAGATAACCAACTAACCAACTAACTCCTAAAAATAGAAACTCAAACTAACTCTTAATAGAATTTTGAATAAGAGTTTCCCAAAGTGGCAAGTGTGAATAAGCTTGGTAAACATGAAGATAGCTCTTATGCAATATATTTTAATACTGTTCCTCAAGCTCATGCATGATAAATGTTGACAATGTCAGGATTGGATACAAATATGTTGAAATTAGTTAGTTCTAGTGGCTTTGTAAGGAAATTAACAGTTGTTCATGTGAAGAGATTGGTAATAACTTCAACATTCATTATTGTACTTTCTCTCGCACCAAGTGGAAGTCTATCTCAAGATGATTTGTTCTCTCATGAAACACAGGATTTGATGCTATATGCAAAGCACTTTAATTGTCACAATACAAAACCGGGGACTTAGAACATGAAACTTGCAGGTATCTTAGAACATAGAGAAGCCATATCAGTTGATAAGTAGCTGAACCTAAGGCTCTATACTCAACTTCAGATGAGCTTCTCGACATAATTTATTGTTTCTTAGCCTTCAATGAAATAAGAAAACTTCTTAAGAAAAAACAATAACCTGATGTCAATTTTCATGTATCAATGCAACCTGTCTAATCTGCATCTGAATAGCCCATGATTTGCAGTTTAGATGATCATGGAAACATCAAACCATATCCAGGGTTTTTCTTCAAATATCTGATAATTCTGCATACTGCTTGGTAATGAAGTTGTGTAGGCTTCTGTAGGAATTGGCTCAACTGCTATGTGGCAAGAGTTATGTTGGGCATGGTGTTCTATAGATATATTAACCTTCTAATCAATCTTCTGTATGACGTGATGTATTTGAAAGGTTCACTATTATCTTGCCATAATTTTAGTGATGGATCTAAGGGTGTTGCAATAGGTTTTGATGCAAGTAATCATGTGTCATTTAGAAGATCTAAGCAGTATTTCCTTTGCAAAAAGGTGATGCCATCTTTGGAATGAGCTACCTAAAGACCAAAGAAGTACTTTAATGTTCCCAAGTCCTTGATTTTGAATTTTGGATCCAGAATTAACTTGATACGATCAAACTCCATCAATGATGTTCCTATTAGTATTATGTCATCAACATATACTCATAAGATGGTAATGTGTTCACCCCTCTTGAAAATAAACATGGAGTAATCAGTATTTGATTGAACATAGCAAATTTATAATAGAAGAGATCTGAGTTTTTCATACCACTTTCGACTTGCCTGCCTCAAACTATACAAGCTTTTCACTAACTTGCATACTTGGTTTGGTTTGACATATGAAACACCTTGTGGTATGGTCATGTAAACATCATCTCCTAAGTCTTCATGCAAGAAGACATTATTTACATCAAGTTGATGTGATTGCCAATGGTTGATGAATGCTATTGCAAGTAGAATTCTGATAGTAGATAGTTTTGCCACTGGTGAAAAAAGTGTCAAAAAAATCTAATCCCTCGACTTCGCTATAAACTTTTGCAACTAATCTGGCTTTGTACCTTTCTATTGATCTACCTGCTTTGTGCTTGATTTTGTAAACCCATCTGCTCTATATAGGTTTAACATTGGATGTCATATCTACCAATACCCAAGTACCATTTGCAGCAAGAGCTTCTAGTTCATAATTTATAATTATCTTCCAATTTTCATCTTTTCAGGCTTCCTCATAATTTTTAGGTTCAGAATCATGGGTGACTAACATGTTGAATGACTTATGATTAGAAGATAGAGACTCAAATGAATGTAAATAAGAAATATGATATGAAATACCTGAAGTTAATGATGCAGTCAAGCTGTTTGATGAATTGCACATATAGTCCTCTAGGTGAGCGGGAGCCTGCCTGTGTCTAATGGGTTTATTATTGTTTGTTGGTGGCTGATTTATATTGTCTATGGTTGGTGGGGTGTCTGAGTAATGTTCATGAGAAATAGGTTCAGGCTAAGATATAGGTGGCTGGTCTTCAAGTTGTGTGAAATTGTCTTGAGGATCATGAGGTTGATGAGTTGTGTTATCACCAGTGTGATATTGCCAATTTGGTTTAAAGGGAAAATATGTTCATGGTGAATGACATTTTTTGAAATGAATACTTCATTGTTGTTAAGATCCAAGAGGATTGTTTCTTTTACCCCTTGCTTGTAACTCAACAAAATGCATTTTCTTCCCCTATGGTCTAATTTGGTTCTATGTGCATGAACTGTTGAAGCATACGTAAGTGTTTCAAATACTTTTAAAACATGCAAGTCAGGGTCCTCATAAGTGATAATAGGGTGACTTGTTTTTCAATACAACACTTGGAACTCAATTTATGATGAATACAACATGTCTGACAATAAAAGGCCAAAAGGTTTTAGAAATATTAGCTTGAAAAAGAAGGGCTCTAGTAATGTTTAATATATGCTGGTGTTTCCCCTCCACCATGCCATTTTGTTGGGGGGATTAACTTGTTTGGTGAAAAATGCCTTTTGATGCATAAAATTCAGGCATGATAAACTCCAGTCCATTATCACTTCTAAGGGTTTTGGCATTGGTGTTATGTTGAATCTCAACCGTTTTAATGAAATTGACCACATTTTGTTTGGTTTCAGCTTTGGTTTTCATCAAAATTATCCATGTGTACCTTATGAAATCATCTACAGCAGTCAAAAAATAAGAATGACCACTATGAGATTTGATAGCTAATGGACCCCACACATTAAAATGAACTAATTCAAAAGGTTGAGAAGCTTTATTAAAACTGGAATTAAATGCCAATTTCTTATGTTTTGCATAGCAGCATACATCACAAACATCTTTTTGATTAACAACAATAAAAGGAAAAGTGGAATGTAAAGGTTGCATTCTATTTATTGAAAGATGTCCTAATCGAAAATGTCATAAGGCATTATATTGTATAATGCAAGTGGAGGTATGGTTTATTATAAAGGTATCTTCATGTTTGCCTTTGAGAACTAAATGATACAACCTTTCAACTTTGTTAGCTGAACCAATCATATTTATGGATAACGGATCCTGAATAAAATAATTAGTATTATTGAATTTAACAATGTACTTAGAATTTTGACATAGCTGAACTGATATAAGATTGATAGAAAAATCAGATATACATAAGACTTTAGAAATGATGAAATCAAGGGAAAATTTTAATGTGCCAATGCTTCTAGTCATAACAAATTGACCATTTGGCAGTTTGACATTAATAGGTTTAACTTCACTAAAGTGATGGAACCAATAACTGTTAGAGCACATGTGATCACTTGCTCTTGAATCTATGATCCAAGAATCAAGAGTGAAACATTTATAAATGAATGAATGATGATTACATGTGTCATTTACAAGTGCATGACCTGTAAATGAGGATGCACCAACTTGATTGGAAACTGCAGAAGATGAACCTTGGTTGATAGCTGAATTCTAAAGGAGATTCACTAGCTTGTCAAATTGTTCTTGAGTGATTGATGCAAAACCATTCCTGTCACCTTGTTGTTGAGTGTAAGTACTATTGTCATCTTCATTTTCACTTGAAAGAGCATTGTTTGCCATGGATCTTTTTACCAAAATGAGGTGGAAAACTATGCTTCCTATGTCAAACCTCGATAGCGTAACCAGATTTTCCCCAGTGAGTACACACCTTGGACTTGGATGTATTGGATTGAAAGTTGGAATTGCCCAAATCTGGACCTGACCTTTTTAAGCCTACAACATAGATCAAAGCTTGAGAATCATCAGAGGGAGGAAAGTTACCTTGCTTTCATGTTGTAACACCATAGAAATGATATTCTTCATGGTTGTTAAATGACCTATTATGAGAATTTATGATTTCACTACAACAAAGTTTTCATTCAGACCTGTGAGAAAACGTATAACATATAGCAAATTGTGACTATCTCGTGCATTCTTCATAGTTGCACAAGAACATCTGATTCAACAAGCACAGTTTGGAATTGGCATATAGATCTCTAATTATTCCCAAAGAATTTTGAGTTTTGAAAAAAATATGTAACAAATTTGGAATCTTGATTCAAAGCATAAATTTCTTGCTGAAGCATAGAAACGCGAATAAGATCACCTTGCAAAAATCTTTCCTTGAGATCTTTCCATACATCAGTGGCATTTTCCACGTAAACTATTGAGTGAGCAATATAGTCAAAAACTAAATTGATAATCCCTGAAAGGATTTACATGTTGCATCGGTTCCAAGCACGCATGGTTGGATCAAAAAATCGTATGGAATTGTGATGAAACCATCAATAATTCCAGTTTCATCTTAGAATCAAGTGCACGCCGCATAGATCGTGACCAAGAATGATAATTGGAACCATTGAGAAGAGATGTAACATTGACTGAACCAGGTTCATCACTTGGATACACGAAATATGAACCAATTTGATTAAGTTGTTGAACAAGAATTATAGCATTTCGCGGTGGTGCCATTGATGAAGAAGATTGAGCAGAAAATTAGAGGTTGAATGGAGCGGAAGTGTAAGGTTGAATCGAAATGGCGAATAATACCATGTTAGAATATTGAGATACTCATGGAGAAAAAGAAGTAGAAGAAGAACAATTGAAGAATAATTGAAGAAGAAACTGCTATTGCATTGATTCAGCTCAAGAGGATAAATGAGATTACAACAAGTTTATATATCAATCTAGATAACTAATTAACTCCTAAAAACAGAAACTCAAACTAACTCTTAACATAATTTTGAATAAGAGTTTCCCAAAGTGGCAAGTGTGAATAAACTTGGTAAACATGAAGATAGCTCTTATGCAATATATTCTAATAATAAGCTTCAATGCAATGGATAAAAACTCACATAATGCTTAAAAATGAGAGTCACAAACTCTATATACGCAAATGAAAAGAAGTTCTTTGTTTTACTATTTCTGCTGTTTTGCAAAAATGAAAATGAGAAAGAAAAAAAAAAGTGTGAGTTTACTTAAATAAAAACATCTAAATTCTAATTTTTATAAATAATCTAAAAATTAGAATTCTTAGTAAGTTTAACTTGCGTGATTCTAAAGTTGACCACGAGTGTGATGTGATATGCGCTTTCGATTTCAATCTTTGAAATTTAATATATGAATTCCAAAAATATAAATTTTTTTAACATTTAACTTGGATGTGCTCTATAGATTAATTATTTTGAAAATGTAAATTTAAAAGTTATTTTGAAAATTTGAAAGAGTACGTGCCTTTCACTTTCTAGACCCTTCTATTTCTCTCATTCTCAAATCAAATCTGAACCCCTAAAACTTGGATGGGCCAATATCATATTTGTCTTTCACTTTCTAGACCCTTCTATTTCTCTCATTCTCAAATCAAATCTGAACCCCTAAAACACGAAATTCATTCTTCCTTCTAGACCATTCCACGCACTCCCCCATTCTATCTTAAATCAAACCATTCTCTCTACATCTCTCCGAAAAACACATTCCCTAAAACCCTCATTTTCATTCCTAGTTACATACTGAGACACTATCTATCACCGTCGGATGGCGAAATACGGCGAGGGAGATAAACGGTGGATCGTGGAGGAAAGACCCGACGGCACTAACGTCCACAACTGGCACTGGTCCGAAACCAACTGTCTAGAATGGTCCAGAACCTTCTTCACCAATCTCCTTTCAAATCTTGTTATCCTCAACGGCGAAGGTAACCTCTTCATCAAAACCACCGCGCTCCGCAACCTTGACGGCGAAGCCTACATCAACATCCGTAAGGGGAAAATCATTCCCGGCTACGAGGTGAATCTCACAGTTTCATGGGAAGGTGAAGCGAAAGACTCCGAAGGTAATTCGTTGCTTAAAGTTAACGGCACTGTTGAAATCCCTTACATCTCCGATGAGAACGCTGACGAGGATCCTGATATTAGGGTTACGGTTGAAGATGAAGGACCGATTGGGAAGAGGATTAAGGATGCGATGTTTTCTAAGGGGAAGGGGTTGATTTTAGAGAAGGTTAGGGTTTGGGTTCAGAGTATGGCGAAAGGTGGTCCTGTTAAAGAGGAGTTGGATACTAAGAAGCCGTTGCCGCAGCCGCTGAAGCAAAATCATGCTCCGGTGGCGACTGCGGCGGCTGCGAAGAGTGATTCTGTTAAGGAGGGTGTGGTGGAGAAGAAGAAGGACGGTAAGAAAGGACGGAAGAATATTGTGTTGACCGAGAAGTTTAGTTGCAGGGCGAAGGATTTGTATGAGATATTGATGGATGAGAATAGGTGGAAGGGTTTTACACAGAGCAATGCTAAGATTAGTAAAGAGGTTGGCGGTGAGTTCAGTATTTTTGATGGGTCTGTTATTGGAAGTAATTTGGAGTTGCAAGAAGCTAAGTTGATTGTGCAGAGGTGGAGATTTGGGAGCTGGACCGATGGTGTTCAATCGCAGGTATATAATTTTGGTTTTGAATAATGTTAGAGTGCATTTGATAGAGACGAACTTGATTAGCATAATTTACAGTTTCATGATCATTTTTGAATATTGATAATGTGGGAGACTACCAGGTTGATTTAACCCTAACGATAATTGATATTGCGAAGAATTTGCTGGTGTCACGTTAATCATGGCTGAATTGCGCATGTTTAGATTGCCATTGATGATTTTCTTTGAAATCGTCATTGTATGTTGAATAAATGTAGTGATAGAAGGATGGTTTGTTTTTGCAGGTGAAGCTTGTTTTTGAGGAACCTGAACCAGGGGTTACTGTTGTTAAGCTGACACATACTGATGTGCCTGAGGAAGATAGGTGAGTGTTTTGAATATTGGTCATGTTTTGTTGAATGATTGGAATGTTCCTTATTTTGAGTGATTTTCTGAAATGGTTGGTTTTTGATGCAGGTATGGGAATGCCACTGTGGTGGAGAACACTGAAAGGGGATGGCGGGAACATATTTTCCAAAGGATACGTGCTGTTTTTGGTTTTGGAATTTGAGTGTTTTTTTTCACCTATTCTACATGTCTTGATAGGTTGTAGGATTTGTGGATTTGATTCCTCATAAGGAATAGCTTGTGGATTCACTTTTGATATTGAGAATCGCAATGGTTACTCATACATTATCTTCAGAACTTTAGGCTTTCTACGCTCAATTTAACATGTTTCTTGCTGTTGTCTAGTTTTATACTATGAATTATGTGCTGTTGCTTGTTCTTGTAGCACTTCTTGGCAAAAAGGGGGGTTATTATGTTTTTGTCTTGAATGCGTTTTGGTGGAAAGTTTTTAGATGGTTGTGATAACATCTAGGTCAAATGCGATTAGATAATGTCTTTCATGTTAATTTAGTGGTGGTTCTGATTTCTTGTCAGTAGGTTCGTTTTCCCAATGCATTGTAGAGGCCCATTTGCTTATGTGTTCTGATACTTGTGTTGCATTTGGATGTACTAGTACACGTCTAGGCGTTTTAGAGAGGTCCAGGAATCCGTTTGGAGGCTATTGCCTATATGTGAGTTAGAGACTGTTAGGTTAGACCATAAAAAGAGCCGGTAGCTTTCAGCTTTTCAGCTCATTTTGATTAAAAAACTCTGTTTGGTAATGCATTTTAGCGTTTAGCTTTTAGCTTTTTAACTAGTTTTTAGTTTTTTTTTCAAAAGCTATTTGAAGTAACTTTTGAGCTTGTAGCTTTTAGCTTATGACTTTTTATTTCAATTATACCTTTATTATTTTAATTATATATATATATATATATATATATATATATATATATATATATAGGGTTCATATCCTATGAGAATGCCATTTTTATGTAAGAACATGAGAATGAATCTTAATCATTAAATTTTAAAATAAATGGTGGAGATTATGTGTGATTTTTATTTTTCTCTCTCCTTCATTATTAAAATAAATGACGGAGGAGAGAGAAAAACAACTGATACATAATCTTCACCATTTATTTTAAAATCTAATGGTTCAGATTCATTCTCATGTTCTTACATAAAAATAACATTCTCATATGATACGTTTCCTATATATATATATATATATATATATGATATTTACTATTAAAAAATTAATTTTAAAAGATTGAATTTAAGGAGATTTAGAAGAATGTTATAGAAAAATTTTAGATATTATTTTTATTTATTAAATATAAATTATATAATTAATTTTAAAATAGTGTTGATAATTCTTAAATTAGTGAAACATTAGAATAGATTCAATAAAATCAATAAAGATGAAGAAAATTCAGAATATTATTATAGGTTTATTGTAAAATATTAGATAATAAATTTATTTTTGTTATTTGTTTAGATTAATATAATTAAATTCAAAATTACAATGTTATTATTTCACATATTTTATTAAATTTTATTATAAAATTCGAAATTAAAAAAAAATATATTTTACAAAAAAATGAGTTAATTAGATCAAGAATCGTAGTTATTACGATTATTTTTACTTTTATGTCTTCTTAAATGACTTTATGAAATACCCTTGTTTTATATATGGTTTGCTTTTTTTTTTTCTATTGAATTTTGTTGTCAATATATTCATACTAAATAGCAAAATTCATAAAATTTTTATACAAATTTATATATTTTGATGATATCTTTAATTTTTCATATATATTAAAATTGTTTTTCATGTTGTTATTTATGCATTTATTTTTATAAAAAAAAAATTAATTTAATAATATAATATAATAAGATAATGAAATCACCAATTTCTTAATTAAAAATATTCTTTTAAGTCATTTTGTAATTATCAGCTAATGTAACAGCTAATTTACTAAACAGTTAAATTAACTTATCAGCTACCAGCTATAAACTACCAGATATCAACTATTAGTTACTAGCTACTAACTACCAACTATCCGCTATCAGTTAGTTTTATCAAACAGAGCCATAGTATTTTCAATTGGGGATCAACGGTTCAGTTGCCGGGATTCAGCAGAATTTTGTCAATAAATGCCATTTGAATTGTGACTACCTATCACTACACAACTGATTCGGGAGTGCCTCTTTAAGTGTTGTTGACGATATAGATCTAGTAATACTCTCTAAATTTTGTTCTTCTTGATGATATAGCAAACTCTGAAGTTTATTCTTTGTCGTTTATAGTAGGTTCTTAGGGTTTAAGGGATAAATATCAGTCAATCATATGACTCACTGCACTTTGTCCCGTGCTTAGGGTGATTCTGTCTACAGGACCAGAACAATAATCCCTCATGCATTAAGGGTTAACTACCGTCCAAAACAAAACGAGCACTTCTGAATAAGGGTTAACTACCGTCCCATGCATTAAGAGTTAACTACCGTCCAAAACGAGCACTTCTGAAAGAATAGTCACAAGGCATATATTATTGGCATATAAATGAAAGAATAGTTTCTGCAATTTATGATATTGGTATATTAGCATATATTATAAAAAATAGTCACATGGCATTGAATGTAATGAGGATACTAATATTCAACTAAATTCAAATGGAGTGTACATCTGAAATTAAATATTTAAGATGAGAAGAAGTTACTTATTTTCTTTTCTTATTTGTTATAATTTTGTGTGGGTAGTTTCATTGTTATAATTTTGTTTTCTACCACCTATTGACTCTAACTTGCTTTACATTTATCATTAGTTGAATGAGTTTTATTAGTATTTTAATGTATTGGAAATTATTTTATATTATTATATTTTCTAGAATATTCTTAGAACTTTTAAGATTGAGACACCAGGGCCGACCCATGCCCAAGACTAGTGAGGTTACAAATAAATGAAATGTGTCAAATGACAAAACTTTGTTTCTTTATGGTATAGTACTTGTGTTCAATTCTAACCATTTTAGTTTTACAATTTTATAGCTAAAAATATTTGCAGTTCAATAATCAATGGCGCTGGTTTTAAATTCTTTAGTTGTCTACCGTGTAAAAAAATTATAAAAATTATAAATTTAAAAAGTTTATTTAATTTTTAATTAAATATTAATTTTTAAAATATCTCAATTTTACCATTTTAAAAATATTTTTCAGTTCAATAACCAATAGCGTGGTTTTAAATTCTCTACCCACAACAAAATTAACATTAAATATAAAAAAGTTTTAAAAATTATTTATTTAAAAAGTTTATTTTTTATTAAATATTATTGGAAAAATAATTTAAATTGAATTCAGCTTTAAGCCTCAAAACGCATTGGACCGGCCCTGTGAGACACTTGGATGGTAAGAATTTGTTTATAATAGTATATAATAAGTGCATTATCCTCTCTTGTAGGACATGAATGAAATGAAAAAGTTTATTTTTCTCAGCTAACTTTATTTATCTTTTATTTAATGTAGAATTTACCACTTTTATTAGTCTTATTAGAGTTCTTATTTTAGCATCCTAACAATTGATGCTTTCATTTTCGATTTCACTTCCGCTTGAACTCATGACAATATTATTGTTTAATGGGGAAGATGAGGCCTATTGGTGGATTCTTTGTTTTGAGAAATTTTTCAAGGAAAATGAAACACAGAGTCATTGATGGTGTTGAAAGCGGTTGGAGCATTAAGAGGTCGTGCTCTCAAATGGTGGTAATGGCGGTCTCAATATCCCCCATGAATGTCTTAAAATACATTCACAAAAATGTTTTTTTGGCGTTTTAAACCTGAATGGAGACACCTTTTTCTGGACATAAATGAAGAAATGGAACCAACTTATGAATTTATGGAGCCTGTAGCAACAATTTCTTTTAGTGATTCTACTGACGACAAATCTGCATATCCAACTCATGCAAATGTGGAGGAGGATGGTTTAGGAGAATGATCAAAGTTTTTCAAAAAACAACCAAAGCAACTCGATATGTATGAATTAATAGGGCACATATATCTAAACATTAAACATGTTGCTGAAGAACAAACAGAAAAAGAAGAAATAAAAAAGTTATTATTTCACCGAAATCAACTTCAGCTAAACTTCTGGCATCATATATGTTTTCTTCTACCCTGGAAAAACAACGAGATCTACTATCGAAATCACCATATTTGAAATCGCAACTGTCAAATTCGTTACCGGAATCATCAGATCCACCACCAGAACCACCACCTTTAACTAATCCGCAGTTGCAACCACCACCGAAACCATAAAATGTTGGTAGATCTGCGACAATACTGCAATGAAGAGTGGTGTCCAACAATGATGAACACTCATCCGACTATATTTTTCGCATATTGCTTTTCGACCCTGGCGGTGTTACACCTTTTTCCAGCATCAATTTCAAGCATCAATTTCAGATAACCACCATTATACCCTTTTCTCCACATTCTTTAAAAGATATGTTGTTTTGGACTTGGCAGGCGCTTAGCCCATAGGAGGGAAAGGCCCAATCCAGTCCAGCTCTTGGCAAGGCCCAATAGCCATAAACTAGCCGTCGGGAAAAAACTAACCGTTGGGCAGAAACTAGCCGTTGGGCACAATATGACATTGGTGACTTCCCCCTCACGCGCTTGACAGTTCTTGCGACTAATTGCCTCCCTGAATCTCACAGAAGCAGTTGGATTAGGTCAAAAGGTCACGCGTCTGACCCTCCACCTGGCAGTATCCCAGTAGTCGACCAGATATTTCGGCCACATGGGAGACCTTGGCCCCACGTTGGGGGTTACTTCTATAAATACCTTCTCACATGAGAGGGTCAGGTTTGATCACTATTCAATACTTGAAATCATATTTTAGTATTTGTTTTCTCTCTCTTGCCCAATCACTTACTTTGGCATCGGAGTACCTTGTAGATACACCCCCCTTTTCTCTCCTACAAGCATCAGCATCTGCCCTACGCGAAGGCCACGACGATCCAGTCTGATGACCTCAGATCAGTGGCAACGTCTGTGGGAAACATCGCTTCCCCGTCTTTTTGATTCAAGATTCCTCATCTTTTTCACCTAAAAGACCAAAGCTTTGTCCAAAATTCATCTGATCATCATGGCCTCCAACAAGAACGATGATGCTCGTCACTAACCTGTCATCGCCGTTATCGCTGATAACGTCGATCACCTCATCCCCGGAGCTACCTTCCCGGAGACAGACCATCGGGATGGAAAGACCGCCTCTCCTACCCCCGATGACGTGAAGCCGCACGCACAGGCTGCTAGTCCCGTTTTTGAGCCTATACCTGTCCCTCAAAACGCGGACCCAAGCACTGCTGCCCTCATCGCCTCCCTCAACAGGTCCAACTTCCTGATATTCCAGCAGGGCGAAAAGATCAGCATGCTCGAGCACGCCCTCCTAGAGCAGCGTCCCTCGCAGAAGCACGAGCAGCTTTGTGACAGGGACAAGGAGTCCTATCGGGTTTTGCATGCATACGTGGATACTTTCAGCCCTGCCTTTGTGGTGGACAGGGATGGCTAAAAGTTGTTCGGGAGGAC
The DNA here is from genome assembly GCA_022829125.1 of Lathyrus tuberosus. Taxonomy (NCBI): domain Eukaryota; kingdom Viridiplantae; phylum Streptophyta; class Magnoliopsida; order Fabales; family Fabaceae; genus Lathyrus; species Lathyrus tuberosus. The sequence goes on along the minus strand of JALAZF010000222.1, from coordinate 1,700,143 downwards.
GGAGAGCCTGCTCGGGCGGCTCGTTATATTAACACTAGGGCCCTTCTTGAGTGTGAACCCGACGATGTTGCGTTCCAGCCCCTTGATTCGGTAATCAACACCTCAGAATGTGAAGAAGAACCTTGTGACTTACGCCTCAACTCCTCATTCAACACACCATTTTTAGCCAAGTCCATCGAGATGATACCATTCGGACCGGAGTTAGACAAGGATGTCCTAAAAGTCTCCCAAGAATTAGGCAAAGTACCAACAAGCCATAAACCTTGAATTTCATGTTCAAAAGTAAGATTCATCTCCGACAATTGATTTAGAATTTGTTGGAAAATGTTCAAGTGATCGGTCATTGGTGAACCATCACTATACCTCAATGATATTAATTGCTTGAATAAGAGCAACTTCTTGTTTCCTATATTTCTTGCATATAACTCCTCAAGTTTGGTCCAGAGAGAGCGAGCATAAGTCACCGAGCTCACATGATTCAAAACATTCTCATCCACCCATTGGCGAATATAACCACAAACTTGTTTATGCAACAAAATCCATTCTTCATCACTCTTTCCATCGGGTTTTTCATTAGAGAAAACCGGTAAGTGAAAACCTTTCACATAAAGTAAATCTTCCATTTTTCCTTTCTAAACATTATAATTTAAACCATTCAAACTCACCATCCTAGATGTGTTCGTCTCCATCGTTACATAAATTAAACCACGACTCTAGATACCTCTTGTTGGGAGGAAATCCACAAACGCAACATAATAAACCAAAAAGACAATCTCTCCCAAATACCAAATGCAATGACAATCAACAAAACCCATAAAACAACACAACAAGATTTTAGCGTGGAAAAACCTCCGTTAACTAGGAGTAAAAAACCACGGGACCCGTAGGCCACTTAAATCCTCCACTAGTATCAATCAATGGGTACAAGTAAGGTTCTCTCTAACACTAGTTAGAGGCATACATAAACATCATCAAGATTTGCAATCAATCTTGGAATACAACAATAATCAAGAGAGAGACAAAAACACCCCAAAAACACTAAGAAATTTAGATCTCAAAGATGGACTCGACAGACCAACTTAAAAAGCTCCGATTCCAATGAAAGTCGCTCAGAATGTGCTCCTATGAGTCATGAAAGTTGTGTCAAAATTTCAGGACGATGTGACCGTTGAATTTTGCGCAATCTCCGATTTAGGGGAACTGCTCTGTGCTGAAATAGGGCTGCGAGATATCACTCTTCTCGCTACTTTTCTTGTTTTTCACACACAATGGATAAATTTAACCTAATTCTCTTTGTTGGGTAATAAAAAAGACATAAAAACAAATGGGCCACTAACCCACATCAATTTGGGTCTCTCCAAATAGGAGGGATAGCCCAACACTAGGTTTATGGAATTATCATCATAAACAATGTAGATATCACTGTCATGTGCAACTGCTGTCATGTCTTTATCATTTTTCTTCTCATTATCTTCATCTTTTTCCCTTGAATATTCTCTTTTAAGAAGCCTACAATTCATTTTTATGTGTCCCACCAAAATTGTATCATATAATTTCTTTTCTAGTTCTTGACTTGTCGCGACTCTCATATTATTCACGCTTATGAAAATTTATGGTTTTGCTTCTCCTCCTTGACTCGGTAACTAGAGCTTCAGACTAATTAGGAGTAAGAATCAAACCACGTTCCTTTCTTCTAACTTATTCATTAAGTATGTTATTTTTAACCGTTGAACTTACAAGTTTTTCATTTGGAGTTGAGTTAGTAAGTGACACAATAAGAACTTCCTGGTTATCAGGCGAGGAAATGGGTAATAATAAGGCTTGCAACTCATCATCAAACTTAATATCATTAGCTTCCAACTGATTCACAATATTCTAAAACACACACATATGCTCTGCCATTAAGTCACCATCTTTGTATTTCATATTAACCAGTTTCCTTATCAAACATGCTTTATTTTGCACATTCTTGTGCTCATACAACTCTTTTATTTCATTCCACATTTTCTGCACATCAATTTCAGTTTTAACATGTCGATATACACTCAAGTCCAACCATTATCTGATTATAACAATTGTCTTTTGATTCATCTTCTTCCATTCAACATCAGACTTATCACTTGGTTTACCCTTTTTTCCATCTCAATATGACCATACAAACCTTTGTTGTATAATATATCTTCCATGAGAGTCTTCCATAATGTATAGTTAGTAGAGTTGAACTTAATCATATTAGGCTCTTAATTTTTCTCAATTTTAAGTGCACAAAATAAGCCAACAAGAGCTCTTGATACAATTTTATATAAAAATTATAAAATAATCAGAATATTTTTCAAGCTCAATACTTTCTCAAACCTGTGCAATTTAAATAGGCAACCAACATAACAAATTTCAGAGCACAATTGATCGCAGGTATTCAATCAGATCCTGTTGAAATGGGCCACCAAGGACGTCTGAGATGCTGGTCGTATAGAGAGGAGGAGGGGGTGTAACTGCAAGACACTCCGACGCTCAAGTAAGAAAGGGTCAGAGAGAAAGGGGCAAGTACAAAGTATGTTCTTAGGGTGAATATTTGATACCTGACCCTCTCAAGTGAGAGGGCTTATATAGTGTCCCCAACGCGTGGTCAACGGTCCTATTTTCGGGGCGAAATAACTGTTTTCCCGAGAAAATAGGTAACTGCCCAAACTAGCCGTTATGTCGGGTAGGGTGCCCAAAACTAGCCGTTATGTCGGGCATGAGGGTAGTTTCGGGCACCTGTCCCCAGCTATTCAGGGAGCGTGCAAGCCGTGCGGAACGGATAGTTCGTCGGGGAGGCCAGTTCAGCCTCGCCCGATTGTAGGGGCAGAAAGGTGACCTTTGCCTTTCAATGGATTGTACCCAAGCAATTGGGCCGTTACTATAGCAGAAGTTGATTGGGTCGTGCCTGGCCGTTGGCCCAGTCCAGAACAGGAGCCGCCCAAGTCCTTGCTCCCAAGCGTGGGAGTGATGACTTAAGGATAACTCGCGGATCTGGGGAACTTGTACGAGGTCGTCGTCTGATCCCGAGGAGGTTGCCTTGTAATGCCCGTAACATTTGGTGTCCGTGATGTCTCAGACCGTTGTGGGGTGCCCGTCGTACGGGGAGACCAACGGTTAGAAAGAATAAGAAGCGTTAGAGCGCCACGTGTGCATCGAGTGCTGTGCAGCCGTCACTAGGCAATGATGGCTAGTTAATAGCCATTATGACCTACAAGGGCGTGCCATCGCACATGTATAAAAGGAAGCAATTCGTTTCATTTTGAACTTTTTCGTTTTCGCTGCTCCTCGTTTCCTTCAGAGGTCCTGCTCGTTGGTGCTGTTAGTTTCTCCGACCACCTTGCCAGACTCCGGGCAACCGTCTTTGCAAACCCTAAATCAAGTAAGTTTGCTGATCTCGTGCTTTGTACTCCTTTCTGGTGACTTTTAGTAGGTTGCATGTGGTTAGGATTAGGTTTAGAGGATGGTTGGTCCTATCTCTGGTGGTCGCTGGCGCTGGGCGCCGGTCATGCCGTCCCTGCCGCGGACGTGTCGCTGAATCCTTAGGATGCGAGTAGGGCCGTTCGCAACGTTTGTCGCGATGACAGTACGTGCGACTGTGCCAATTCCTTATTTTATGGAGAAAGTATGAGTTTTCCGTGAGGATATCTCCAGATTCCTGTGAGGCTTCGCGGTTTCCGGTGGAGCTGTCATTGGAAACTGGATACTTTCTCGGGGAAGTTGCTCGTTTAGGGAGCGGTTAGCTCTGAGTGTCTCCTCGCGGGGAGGTGTTTGTTGACTTACTTGTTGATGTTAGGGCTTAGACAGAGGACGTTGTCCTCAGCCCTTTGCGCGCCCTTTCACTTGACCAGCGGTGGAAGGGTGGATTTGATTTTCGTCGAATTAAATTTTTTTTCTACTTTTCAGGTGATCGTTATGGTGACAGGGCCGGATGAGGAGATTATTCTGGATTCATCCAAGGAAGAGGCGAGTTCCTCAGACAGCAGTAGTTCGGCAGCCTCTAGTGTCCCAAGTGTCGGTGAGGAGGAAACTGACGAGATGGACGAAGATGTTGCGGAGACTGTCGTGGAAGACTCCGCGGAGGAGTGGGAGGTGGCCGAGCCAGCCGAGCAAAAATCCTCGTTTGCTAAAAACCCCGGGGAGGTTCATACGCTTGTAGGGCCGGAGGGGGAGTGGAAGGTGCACTTTCCTCCTGAGGATGACAGAGTGTGCACGAATTTTGGGGCTCGGTTTACGATGTATGAGTATGCCTTCAAAGAATTGGGTCTGAGGCTGTCGTTCACTGACTTCCAACAGTCAGTGTTCGCGCATTTGCGTTTGGCTCCGTCGCAACTGCACCCGAATTCGCTGGCCTTCCTCCGGACATTCGAGTTGACCTGTGAATTTATGAAGATTGGGGCGACCCTTCCGTTCTTTTTCACCGTGTTTCACCTTCAGCGACAGACCACGGGGAGGAGGTATGGTTGGGTGTCGTTGAAGCAGCCTCGCAAGCTGTTTAAACCTTTCTCGGAGTCCATACGGACATTCAAGGACAGGTACTATATTATCGAGCCAGTGTCTGAGGTTGCTCAGGATAACACCTTTGTTTGGGAGATTGAGGTCGACGAAGATATGAATGACCTGGTGAATGAGGAGGGGAAGTTCATAGGGGAAAGGTTACTGAAATTCCCTTTTCATTGGGGGCCCGACCATTTTCTGAAGGCACCAAACGCGTACATCTATCATCCGCACCACTTGGACGCACAAGATACTGCTTCTTATGATAAGTTGGTGAACTATGTCAGTTCCTTCCTCTTGGCCGAATGTGTTACCAAGAAGGGGACCCCAGTCTACGAGGAGGACGGAAGTAGGCGCGTGGAGTCCCGATTTATTAATACTAAGGCACTGCTGGAGTGTAAGACTCCCGCGGATGCTATCACGCTGCTCGGTAGTCTTTATTATTATTTTATAATATGTTAGATGTATTCTTTTTCGGTATCTGACGTTCTTTTTGCCTTCTGCAGGTGCGATGCCTTCCGCCCATGAGAGAGTGGTGAAGAATGCTCTTGCGAGGAACAAACCAGGAACAGCTGCTCCCAGGGTCAAGCCCGCCCAGCGTCCCCCTCCTCCTTCTCAGCCTGCCACAGGGAGCTCTTCGCATGTTCCCGTTTAAAGGTCTCAAATGCCTCTGGGGTCCAGGTTTAAACATTCAAGGCCCAGTGAGGCAGTGGATCTCATCCGGGCACCTGAAAAGGCGAAGTTTGAATTACCTCTGTGTGTTCTTGACAAGAAGTTTTTTGAAGGTACGTCTTTGGTTGTGCCCCGGGCAGACTCTTTACAGTTGCAGAGTTTGGATCGTCCGAGTAAGATGGCGCTGGTGGCCCAGGATGCTTCTGCTCTGGTTAGAATGCTGGAGATGGAAGCCACGTATGCCGAAGGGGACTCTTCAACTGAGTCCGAGCTGACAGCCGCCCGAGCCAAAATAGCCAACCTTGAGGAGACGGTGAAGAAGGTTAGGGAGGAGGCTAGGAGCGTCGAGGATGCTCGTAAGAAAGCCGGCGAGGAGGTGACGAGGCTGAAGGAGGAGAAATCTTCGCTCGTTGCAGAGAGGAGGGCAGTCGAGGAGATGATCGAGCAACTGAAGTCGGCCAACGCTCCTGGCGAGGACGAGCCTGATGATGTGAAGGAATTAAGGACAAGGTCGGAGTTGGTTGCCCGTATGCTGGCCGCCGAGGACGACAACACTGTTATCGCAGACGAATCCTTCAAGAATGCAGTGGCCCAGTTGCGGGTGGTGAACCCTGGCTTGGCATTGTTGTGGACGGTACTCATTACTTGGCACAGATCAAAGACGGGCATATTGTCAAGCCCGACTCCCTCCTCGAAGACCATGAAGAGAATCAGACCACGGAAGGCCAAGAACTCCCTCCTGCTGCTGAGCAAGTTGATGATACCGAGGAATGAAGTGTTTTTTGTTGGTACTTGTCCGGCCTGTGTGCCATGTATTTTGAATGTAACTTATTTGTTTGGGGGGGCGCGGCCCCCCTTTTATGTAACCTCGTACAATGATGGCCCTTGTGGCCTGTTTTATTTGTGTATCCAGTGTTTTTGGCCGGTTTTATAACTTGTGTAATTTTGCTTGCTTTTATTTTTCCTGCTGTACTTACGTTAGTTGTGCATGCATGTCTGCCCGTGAGAGGGAGTACTTTTACTTTATGTTAAGTCTTGGGGTTTTCTCATTGTAGATGAGTTCGGCAGTGCAGGAAACTGACCGAACAGCCAGGGAATGTCCCGGCGGGGATGCGGAGCTCAGGTAGCGTTTGAGGCCTGAGTTTGCGGCATGAACATCCCATCGTGAGCTGGGGTTCTGCCGATCATGGTAATTTGACGACGGCGATGCTTGATCGAGGACCGCTGTCGAGCAGAGACCCGACTCTTTTCCCGAGCGGGGTTCTACTTTATTAGTATGCGACGCTTGTACCTAGGCGTGCATCTTGGCCGGTAGACGACCCTCGTCGTGACGACGATGATTGTGGCCTTAGCTGTAATATTGTTTCAGCTTCTCGGTGTTCCAAGGTCGAGGAAGTTCTTCCCCATTGAGGTGTTCAAGGAAATAGTCCCCGTTCTCCGTTTTTGCCCGGACACGATATGGCCTTCCCAGTTCGCGGTCAATTTTCCTTCGCGAGAATCCTTATGGTTTCTCCTTAGGACGAGGCTGCCCATGTTGAACTCTCGTCGTATGACTTTGCCATTGTGCCTAATGGTGATTTTCTGTTTAAGAGAGGCTTCGCGGAGGGTTGCCCTTGTCCAGATTTATTCGACGAGGTCGAGTTCTTCTCTCAGTGCTTCATCGTTTATTTCCTCGTCTATGGGTGATTCTATTCGCCTATAGGGTACGTGAACTTCGACGGGGATTACGGCTTCCGTTCCGTATGCCAAGCGGAAAGACGTTTCCTCGGTAGTGGAGTGAGGAGTGGTGCAGTAGGCCCATAAGACGATGTGCAGCTCCTTGACTCAGGCTTTCTTTGTTTCATCCAATCTCTGCTTGAGGCCTCAGAGGATGACACGGTTAGCCGCTTCGGCTTGCCCGTTGGTTTGAGGATACTCGACGGACGCGAAGTGTTGCTTCGTTCCTAGATGGGCGACAAAATCCTGGAATTTCTTGTCTGTGAATTGTGTCCCGTTGTCCGTGATTATCGCTTGGGGAATGCCGAAACGTGCAAGGATGTTTCGTTTGTAGAAACGCAGTATGTTGAGGGCAGTTATCTTGGCTAGGGCCTCTTCTTCTATCCATTTTGTGAAGTAATCTACGCCCAGTATTAGGTATTTGTTTTGATTTGATCCTACCACGAAGGGTCCTAGGATTTCCAGGCCCCACCAGACGAATGGCCACGGGGAGGACATGGCTTTGAGCTCGTTAGGCGAAGCTAGGTGCATGTCCCCGTGTCATTGGCATTTGTCACATTTCTTTACGTGCTCTTTGGCGTCGTGTTGCATAGTTGGCCAGTAGTATCCTGCTCGAATGGCTTTGCGGGCAATGGATCTTCCTCCAAGATGTTGGCCATTGATTCCTTCATGGATTTCACACAAGATGTGAGGGACCATTTCCTCCACGACGCACTTGATCAGCGGGATGGAGAATCCTCGCCGGTAGAGTTTATTTTCAACTAAGACATAAGAGCATGTTCGTCGTCTCACTGCGCTGGCCCCCTAGGGGTCGGATGGCAGTTCGTCTCTGGCGAGGTAGTTATATACGGGGGTCATCCAATAGTTGATGTCGCCAATCATCTGTACGTCGAGGGTAGGGGAGGCTTTCTCGATGCTAGGTCGAGGGAGAATCTCCTGAATGACGGGTTTGTTTCTGCCTTTCTTTTTGGTGCTGGCTAGTTTGGACAGGACATCGGTACAGACATTATGTCCGCGGGGAACATGTTTCACTTCCACTGTGCCGAACTTCACCATTTCCTTTTTGACCAGGGTCAGGTATTCGGTGAGATTGTCGTTTTTGGCTTGGTACTCTCCTTGGACCTGAAGGGCGGCGAGTTGTGAGTCCGTGCAAATGATGATTTCTTCTGCGCCTAAGTCCCTGGCTAGACATAATCTGACGAGGAAGGCTTCATATTCAGCCTGGTTGTTGAAGGTAGGGAAGGATAGGGTGAGTGAAACTTCAACGATGGTGCCTTCGTCATTCTCAATTATGATGCCTGCGCCGCTCCCTGCTGAGCTGGACGTGCCGTCCACAAAGATAGTCCATTTGCGGGCTCCTTCCGCGGGGGAGTCTGCGAAGGTCATCTCTGCGACGAAGTCGGCCAGCGCTTGGGCTTTGAGCGCTTTTCGGCTTTCATATCGGATGTCGAATTCGAACAGCTTAAGCGACCATTTGAGCATTCTGCCGACCATATCTGGCCGTCCAAGGAGCTGTTTTATGGGTTGATCTGTTCGAACTACGATCGTGTGGGCCAGGAAGTAGTGTCTTAATCGCCCGGTGGCGTTGACGAGGGCTAGAGCCACCTTCTCTATTTGCTGGTATCTTAATTCTGGTATGTGTAGTGCCTTGCTCGTGAAGTATATCGGCTTCTGTCTGTCAGGCATTTCGCAGATGAGCGCGACACTTACTGCATCGGTGGCTACGACAGGTAAAGGTAAAGAGTTTCGCCGTTGTCCGGGCGAGAGAGGACGGGCGGTTCTGAGAGTGTCCGTTTTAGATGGAGAAGGGCCTTGTCGCATTCTTCGGTCTATTCGAACGCTGCTTCCTTGCGGAGGAGCTTAAAGAATGGTAAGGCGTGCTGGGCGGATTTGGCCACAAAACGAGACAGTGATGCGAGCATCCCGTTGAGGGATTTGATTGATTTCTTGGACTGCGGCATAGGGAACTCGGAGAATACTCGGCACTTGTCAGGATTGGCTTCAATCCCTCGTTCCGTTAGATAGAAATCGAGGAACTTGCCTGCCCAGACACCAAACGTGCATTTCTACGGGTTGAAACACATCTTGTATTTCCTGGCCTGTTCGAAGACCTTTCGCAGATGGGCAGTGTGATCGACTTCCTCGTGGGACTTTACGATCATGTCGTCCATGTATACTTCGAGCATGTCGCTTATTTCTCCCCGGAAGACCTATTTCATCATTCTTTGGTAGGCCGCTTCTGCGTTTTTCAAGCCGAAGGGCATTACGTTGTAGTAATAGTTGCCCGACTCGGTCATGAAGGCCGTGTATTTCTTGTCGCTCACTGCCATTGGGATTTGATTATAGCCTGAGTAGGTGTCCATGAACGATAAAAGTTTAAAACCAGCAGAATTATCAATAAGTTTATCAATATTGGGGAGGGGGTAGGCATCCTTCGGGCATGCCTTATTGAGATCGCTGTAGTTAATGCACATTCGTCATTTTCCATTAGATTTCTTAACAAGTACAACGTTGGACAACCAAGTGGTATACTTGGCCTCCGAAATAAATTTGGCCTCGAGGAGGTCCTTTACAGCTTTTTCTGCAGCCTCCATTTTCTCCGGAGACTGCTTTCTCCTACGTTGTGCTACGACCTTGACGACCGGGTCAATAGTCAGTTGATGGCAGGCGACGGACGAGTCCAAACCGGGAGTTTCAGCTGCACTCTAGGCGAATAGGTCGGCGTTCTCACGGAGGCAGGCTTTGAGTTGGTTCCTCGCAACGTCGGGCAGGTCTGCTCCAATCTTTACTCCCCGCTGGGGGTCGTCATCGAACAGAACGAGCTCAAAGTTGCCATCCGGGATTGGTCGTGTTGGATGCGTGATGCTGCTGGCTGAGGCAGATGAGGTGGCTGGAGCTGCATGGTCTCCCTGCTGGTCTTCGTCGGTGAAGCGGCTGTCGAGGTCGATGGAGTCGACCTGAGGCAGGGGCTTGGCTTTCTCGGAGCTGCTGGGCAAGGGTGGCTAGTCCGACACCTTTAGCTTGGTCGTGATGGCGCTGAGCCCTTTTGACGCTGCTTCGAAGCATCGTCGGGCGGCCTCGATGTCACAGTGGAGAGTGGTGATCATCCCTTTCGAAGTGTAGTACTTCATCTTGAGATGAACGGTTGACGGGACTGCTACCAACTCCACCAAAGTTAGTCTTCCAAATATGCACTAGTACATAGACAGGCAGTCGATCACCAGGAACTGCACCTTGATGGACTTGGCCGTTTCAGCTGATCCAAAAGTCACGATCAGTTTGACGTACCCCCACGATTAAGTCACTGGTCCGTTGAATCCCTGCAAGTCGGATCCCACATATGGAGTGAGGTGTGATTCGTCCAGCTGGAGCGTGGAGAACAGCTGGGAGTACATGATGTCGACCGAGCTTCCTTGGTCGACGAGAATTCGGCGAACGTCGAAGTTCGCCATTTGGGCCCTCACGAGCAGGGGTATGCTTGAGTTCGAAGACCCACCGAGGAGCTCTTCCCAGTAGAAGGAGATGCGGACAGAGCCTTTCTGGGGCCGGTCAAGGGTGGTCACTTTGTTGGAGCTCGTGTTGATTAACTGCTCGAACTTCCTTTTCACGGAGCCCACCGTGACCTTGTTGAATCCCCCGCCAGAGATGACCATAGCGGAGGGAAATGTCTCCCACGGGCTGTGGGCTGCGAAGTAGGCAGGGGCGTTGAGTCTGTCCGGGACGCAGAAATCCTTTGGGCGTGTCACAGACATGGCCAGCTGGACGTTTGGCTCTTCCAAGGAAGGTACCTCTTCCTCAACTTTCTTGGATTCCTGGGCCTCCTGCCGAGGAGTATCCTTTTTCTTGGTGAATTGTTTCAGGTGCTCGTCCCTAATCAATATTTTGATGGCATCCTTGAGATGGATGCAGTCTTCCATTGTGTGACCGTGACTTTTGTGGAAACGACAGTATTTGGATTTGTCGGCGTTGGGCTTGGCCGACAACTGTTTGGGGAAGCGAACCCCTGCTTGTTTAAACTCTGAATTTGCACATTCGGATAGTATTTTCTCCCTAGAGACGACGAGGGGGTGTAGTCATGGAAGCGCTCGGAGGGGCCCTTGCTGTCTCGGGAGTCCCGAGGACGGTCGTCGCGTCTTCTTTCCCCTCGGTAGGATGTCGAGGCTTCGTCACCTCGAGAAGTCCGAGCGGTGTCCTGGTGGCAGGTTGCTCGTACGGTGTTGGCCGCCATTTCATCCTCATACTGGATGTGTGATTGGGCTTTGAGGAGGAGAGCGTCTAGGTTCCTCGGTGGCGCGACGCCAACGGCTTTACAGAAATTTGATCCTGGACAGAGCCCCTGTTCGAGCAGGAACTTCTTCATCTTGTCCGTTGTTGGGACTTGCACGACTTCTTTATTGAACCTTTCTATATATGCTCGTAGAGGTTCGTCCTTCCCTTGGACTATTGCCCCAAAGGAGGCTTCGGTCTTCGGATGGCGGCGCGACGCGATGAAGTGGCGGGAGAATATCCTGCCCAGTTGTCTCCACGATGTGATGGACCCGTCAGGCAGCTGTTTATACCATGTCATCGCTCCCTTCCGGAGCGTGGTGGGGAGCAGCCGACATTTAATGGCACCACGAACGTCGCGGTAGTACAACAGAGCGTCTATATTTTCAATATGTTCATCGGGGTCCGTTGTACCGTCGTACGTACCTAGTGACGGGGGCTTCTCCAGGCCTTTCGGAAGGCGAGTAGCCAAGATTTCCTGCGATAATGGGCCGCGAGGCTCATCATCGCTCCTGGAGCTGGTGTATGACGGGGATCGAACGACCCGCTTGTGGCGGCGTGTTCTCCGGGGAGATGGTGATCGTGCCCGGCTTCTAGCCCTGACTAGAGGTGATTGCCCGTCCCTGCGGGACTTCTCGTGACCGGACGATTGTTGATTTTGCGGAGAAACTTGATCGCGCTTTCGGATAATGCAGGGATCAGGTTCTTGGTACAGTCTTCGGTCGGTCTTTCGCCGAGGCTGCGGGCTTCTAGATCGTCGGTGGTTTCTCCGCGGAGGAGGGGATCTTGGACGGGCAGAAGCTTCTAGCGCCCCGATCCTTTCATTCTGCAGCAAGATCAGGGAGTTGGTTTGGTTGAGTGCCTCTAGGAGGGCCACCATGGCTGGGTCGGCGTTGGGTGAAACGATGGCGGGCTGAACGAACGACGCTGGTTGGTCGTTCTGACGGTCAGCTAGAGTAGGAGAAGGAGAGACAGTGGCCCCGTCTCTCAAGAAATGGGGATCCCCCCGAAGGGAAGAGGGTCCGTCAACGTCAGTCTTGTTGACGGGGAGCACAACGTATTTGAGAGCACCTGTGGCGTGGTCTTGATGAGCCATGGTCGGAATCTTGAAAGTTTATTTTGGTCTTCGGTTCTCGGGGAAAGAAGACGGGGATGACAGTCCCCACAGTCGGCGCCACTGATCGCGGGTATTCGATCAGATCCTGTTGAAATGGTCCACCAAGGACGTCTAAGATGCTGGTCGTATAGAGAGGAAAAGGGGGTGTACCTGTAAGGCACTCTGACGCTCAAGTAAGAAAGAGTCAGAGAGAAAGGGGCAAGTACAAAGTATGTTCTTAGGGTAAATATTTGATACCTGACCCTCTCAAGTGAGAGGGCTTATATAGTGTCCCCAGCGCATGGCCAACGGTCCTATTTTCGGGGCGAAATAACTGTTTTCCCGAGAAAATAGGTAATTGCCTAAACTAGTCGTTATGTCGGGCAGGGTGCCCAAAACTAGCCGTTATGTCGGGCATTAGGTTAGTTTCGGACACCTGTCCCCAGCTGTTCGGGGAGCGTGCGAGCCGTGCGGAACGGGCAGTTCGTCGGGGAGGCCAGTGCAGCCCTCGCCCGGTTGTAGGGACAGAAAGGTGACCTTTGCCCCTCAGTGGATTGGACCTAAGCAATTGGGCCGTTACTGTAGCAGAAGTGGATTGGACCGTGCCTGGCCGTTGGCCCAATCCCGAATAACAATAATAATAACATAAAAGCTAAATAACAAGAGCACTATATTTTTAACGTGGAAAACTTGTCTCAAAGAGAGAGAATAAAAACTATGGAAGGTAGTCCAGTAAAACTTTCCACTATATAAATAATAGGTATACAAAAGTCTTTTTCATAGCACTAACGAATAACAATTTTCACTGATAAACAATAAAAGGGGGAAAACACACTCCAAACAACTCCTCCACACAATGTGAGTATACCAAAACAACTATTAGAAAAGGTAAAACTACTTAATTTTATTGTTCTTTTTAGGGTTAATACCTATTTTCCCCCCTGCGAAAAAAAAAGTTGCAAGACTGACCTTAACAAATTTTAAAAGTTTTGATTTAAACCTTTATCAGGCCACATCATCAAAAATGCTTATGTGGCAATCATTTTTTTAATTTTTAATTGGAACATATTGCCACATCAATTAATTAGGACATGCAATGACTATTTTACCCTCAAGCACTTTTCTTAAAAAAACCCTAACCCATCATCTTCTACGTTTTCTTCTTTTTCGTTTTCTTCTCTTTCGTCTTCTTCTCGTCTTCTTCTTTTTTCTTCTTATTTCGTTTGCCCTACCCTATCCGTTTCCTTCTTTTTCCGTTTTCGTCAATGAAATCCAGCTATGATAGTCAACCATTTTCGTCTAACTTAAGCTTATCTTCCAATGGAAGAGTAACTCCCAAATGTGGCCACAATGTCTCCATGAAGATGTTTGTATCGAAATCGGTTTCAAACCCTGGGAGAAAATATAAGAAATGTAAGTTTTGGGGTAAAGGTGACGATTGCAATGCATTTCACTGGGATGATGAGTTTTTCAGCTACTCTGATGAATAAGCAGTTCAACTGAGTGATATTACAAGCAAGATGGAAAAAATGAAGAAAAAGCTTGATGGGTTAACAAAGAAGATGAATTATGTTTTAGTTGCTTTAATTTGTATCTGTGTTCATTTATTTCTTAGGTCATGTTGTAACTGAAGTGATTGTAACTTTGTTGTAACTTATCTGATTGTATTGCTTTTAGTTGTTGTTTATGTAACTTATCTGTGTACATTTCTTTGTGAATAAATTTAGTTGTTGTTTATGTTATATGATTTTATTGCTTTTATTGGAATATTGCACTGTTATATGTTAAGATAACAAGAACATAAAAGAACAAGAACATAACTAATAATTTGGATAGATAACAATTATCACACAAATACATAAAAGATGTTCACTGCAAAATAACTGAGATGTTCACACAACTGATATGGTTCACAAAATAAGTCAAAGTTACAAAATGGCACATTATGTGCTTAACAAAATAACAAACAAACAGAAAAGTTTCAAATCCAAGTTACAAAATGGCACATTATGTGCTTAACTACTGAGTCATGCGCCTAGCAATATCCTTCCACTTATTCTTTGTTGTACTCCCACCAGTTTCATCATCAAAAACTAATGGCACATCAGGTGTTGATCCCGGCCCACCATGTCTTTTGGCATTCCTTACTTCTTTCAACCTTTCACTACACCTCTTTCTTGATGGCTTCTTACTTGCAACTTTTTTCTTGACAGAAGGTTTTTTTGACATTGATAGCAGCAGGTAGTGTATCTGTTATAGTAGCAGGCTGTGTTTCTGAAACTTGTGTAGCAGCAGGTTCTGAAACTTGTGTAGCAGCAGGTTGTGAATCTTGTGTAGCAGCAGGGTGTGAATCTTGTGTAGCAACAGGGTATGAATCATTTGGTTCAGGTGTGTGATTAACAAGTTGTGATTGTTGTTCTTCATAAAGACTCATCATTTCATTCAGCAATGCATCTAACTCTGGGTCATCAACATTTCCATCAACATTTCCATCAGCTTGTGCAGTAGATGTTTGTGGTGCATCAGGCTTTGTAGAGGCTTTTGTCCTTGGTGTCTTTCTCTGCATAATGCAGAAACATATATAAGAACACATATTAGATCAACATATAATTCAGAAACATTACATGATACACCTTACCTTTCTCTTCAGTGCATTAGGATCTTGTTCCTTAGCTTGACACTTCCTTGAATTGTGGCCAAATTTGTCACACTTTGTGCATCTATATGATACACCTACCCTCATCATCCTTGAACCAGTCTCATCCAGCTCTCTAAACCTCAGTTTCTTAGGCCTTCCAGGGCCCTTCTTGTATTGTGGTGGTAGTGTTGGATGTGGCCTCTTAGTACTTATCTTGACTGTATTCCCAGCATAGTGGTTTCTCAACTCAGCTGCATAACTCCATAACATATTATATTGTTCCTTTGCATCTCCTTCAATTATTTCCTCTGCCATACATCTAGCTCTCCAAGCTTTCCCTTTGGTTATGCCTACTGAAAATTTCTGCCTTAGTTCAGACATTATCTCAGAAACTTTTACTTTCCCTTGTGATTTCCTCTTTTCAACCACTAACTTAGAGACCCACTTGGAATTGGCAGACTTGTTATTTAATACCCTAGCACATGTGTGGGTCCCCACCCAAGTCTTTATCTGATAAGTGTGCATATCCCCCACTTTGCTACACAAGGCTAAAAAACCACATTTGCCCTTGCACTCAACCCTAACCCTATAACTCTCATTCTTAACAAAAGTTAACTCCCTACCATTTAAAACTGACCATTCTCTAATATCATCTTTAAATTCAGAAAGAGATTTGAACTCCATACCTAATTTGAATTGAAAGTCTTTGTTAAGCAGCTCTGATCTGAACTTCTCATACTTTGGCTTAGTAGGTTTGTCATCCATGTCGCTTTCATCAGCATCTGAACTATCAAGTTCCTCACTAGCATAATCCACATCTTCACAGTTTATTGCATTCCTCTGTGAACAGGATCCTAAGACCCTTTTGGGCACCAAAAGATTAAGCTTATTTCCCTTGCTCCTTGATTTCATCTTCTTTGGATCCTTGGATGCACAAAGCTTGACTCTCAGTGATTTTCCATTGACATCCACCCTATTCCCACTAGCTGGATAATCACATACACTTGTTCAAATTCTTCCTCTTCTACTTCACATGTTCTTTCCTCTTCACTGTCATCGAAACATTGTCCAACATCAACATCAGAATCAGTGCTATCATCTTGACTAGAAGTTATGAAGTCATCCACATCAGGATGAAGCACCTTGGTCATCATGTCATTTACACCATGCTCTACCCATAGATGGCCATCAACCTTACAAGACATGCAATGCTTTGCAATTTCTACAGCTTGTGCATCATTAACAACATTTGTAAAACATTTGTCCATATGAGGAATCTTTCTCCAAAGCCTAAAACCTTCATATCCCCAATCTTTAACCAGACTAACAACTTCAAAAAAGCTCCATTTATCTTCGTCCAGCCCTTCAACAATTGTCGCCCTACCACCTCTATAATACGTATGACTGTCTTGAACAAAATTTCCCCCATGGTGAAATATTAAACTAAACACGCCCATATCTGCAGAATACAAAGAATAAACCGTACATATTGTTAGAAAGATATTCACTTGGGACCACATTATTGTACTTGGATGAGAATAGAAACTTTGAGAATAGTATGTACCTTTCAAAATCAAACTTCTGGAGGTTTTGTTACAAGAACTCTTTCCGGATGTTGGAATGCAAACGATATGACTTCTGCAGTTGACTTACGAACGAAAATGAAGAACCTTAAGGAAGATGGAGATGAAGAACCGTATTAGTTAGGGTTTGAAATGAGACATTTCCCAAATGTCCAAAAATTTGGATATTTTTTTAAGAAAAGTGCTCGAGGGTAAAATAGTCATTGCATGTCCTAATTAATTGATGTGGCAATATGTTCCAATTAAAAATTAAAAAAATGATTGTCACATAAGCATTTTTGATGATATGGTCTGATAAAGGTTTAAATCAAAACTTTTAAAATTTGTTAAGGTCAGTCTTGCAATTTTTTTTTCGCAGAGGGGTTTTTCAAAACACGCCCATATGACAGGGTGGAAAATAGGTATTAACCCTTCTTTTTATCACTTGTACTTTTTCTTCTTTTTATTTTTGTTATTCTCTGAAACTCTTGTTTAGTTGTTTATTTGTCGTGTAACTTTAGAATTAAAAAATTCATTTTAAATATATGTTATTTGGATTTGACCAAATAAAACAATTCTTTTTATTTTCTAGATAAATGATTGGATCCATTTTAAGAGTGATTTTCAAAATTATTTTTATAAAACAGAAATTTTACGCATCAGGATTATAAAATTCGGTCGAAATATATGAATACCAAAAAGTAAATTTAGAATTAATAAAAAGAAAATCTAAAGAGGTGTTAAAAAACATAGGAGGGGGAGAAATAATCTTATATATGTAACACTAATTTTCAATCCAAAATATTTGGCCCATCTTAATTGGTTTGGGTCCTTTCGTAAGTAACAATGCTATTTTCGCTCAAACTTAATTGGATTAGTTAAATAGCATAGCAGTGTTATCATGGGGGTGGAAAATCGAAAAACAAAAATTAAAATAATTCGTCGCCTGAGAGATTCGAACTCTCGCGGGGAAACCCCATGTACTTAGCAGGCACACGCCTTAACCACTCGGCCAAAGCGACTTATTGTTTACAGCTCGGCCAAATATAATTTAAACATATAATTAATAGTGAGAATTTATGCTCTAATAGTTTACCAGAAGAGACTGAAAGTAAGCCTTTTGTTTATGATATACAATTACGCACAATAAAAACATTACAATATTTAATTTTTGGTATTTTGGAGAGGAAAGGATGAGTATGAAGAAAAAGAAAAGACAGACATTATATATACTTTTGAATCATTTGTCTGACTTCTTCAATAACTAGCCATGCCTTATGACCTCCAATCACTTCTGCTTTCATCTCTCCATCTTTCCAAAGCTGCAAACAGTTCAACAATTCTATTTTATTTTTTCAATTGTGGATTATATATATGTAAAAATATTAACTTAATTGAACACACACCTGAATTGTTGGCATTTTCTGAAAATGCATAACAAACAAGAAAAAAAAAACAAATGTGAAAAAGAGTTTAAAGAAAAATGTAACAAATTGTTGGCAGAAAATATCATGAATATATATATACTTACAGAGATGTTGCCACGTTTGACTAGAGACTGAGGTACTTTATTAACATCCACATAGTAAAATTTGGTTCTGCAAAATAAGAAATAAATAAATTAGTAGAAAAAAAAATACTTGATCAAATTTATTAATGTGACATTACTAGTGAATAGTTTTTTACTTGGTGTCAAATTCAGCTGCTAATTTTTCCAACTTGGGCTTCAAATATATACACTTTCTGCACCAAGCAGCCATCCTATATTCACATAATAAAAAAGTAATCAAATTAACAACCAGTTCAAAATTACAAATAAAAATATAATTTTTGAAAATTTGCAGAGTTTATTGGTAAAAAGAAATGTATTAAGTCCATTTCAAATGTATGTGGGGGTGCAATACAGATTGCAAAGGTGTGGGTAACGTAACGTCTACAAAATTTTAAACATTTGAATTCCCAAAAGCCCAAAATGCCAAAAAAAAAATCCTAAAATATCTAGCTACAGTCACTCTCACTACACCTCATATTTTAACAACCAACTTAGATCTTATTTAAGGATAAGATAGAATAAAAAGACTTTCAAGAAAACCTAATTCAACCGCAGAAACCGATATTATTAAATTGAACGCATTATTAGAGTTTGAATCCAGATGACTATGACCATACAATAAAATTTATGCAAGAGCAAGATAATGAAGTTATCTAAAAAAAGATTATGCAAGATTGAAAAAGAGAAATACCAATCAATAACAACAGGCTCAGAGTATTGTTGAGCATGAACAAGAATTTGATCAAGCTGTTCAGAATCATTAATAACATCCATTTCAACTGTACTTGGTCTTGAAAAATCTGGAAACATAGATTTCACACGAAAATCTCTTCTTCCAATCTTTTTTTCTTCTCTCTTTCTGTTTCTGTTTTCAATCAATATGTTCCCAAAACAACTCTTACGCCACAACAGAGAATCTTTGCCACTTACAAAAGAGGAAATACAGTGTTCATCTCTATGGTGAAGTTTTTTGTATACAAAATGTGAATAGGATGCTATTATAGACATAACCCTTTTGCACTGCTAGACAAAATTACAAGATAATGATGAATAATTAAGGACAAAAAATTGAAGTTATTGTTAAGTTTTGGTGTTTCGGTGGAGAAGGCATGGATGGAGTTGGATATGCTAAGAAATGGAAAGAGAATTGTGTGGAATTTTCGTTGGGTTTTGGGTGGTGTGAAGCATGGAAGAAAAAAATAAGGAAAAAGAAAAGAATGTTATTAAATAAAATATATTTAGAAACATGGTGCAAGTTGAAGGAGGCTTATCCGAAAGAGGAGGATAGAAATATTTATTATATTTTGGGGAGAAAGAAAGAAAATATGAATTGATCGGGGTCCACGCACGGTGCAAATAAAGCTCCAATACCAGCAACTTCTAATTTTTGTTATATGAATAAAATAAAAGAGTTGGACCACAAGTTTATAACAGGGTTGGGGCTAACCTCAATACACTATTATGGAGCAAATCATTCTTAAGGTTATCCATTGGTTATTATGTGTGTAAATATAATTGGGATGGTTTTTTTTTTAATTCATAAATAGAAAAGATTTGTGAAATGAAGAGGTAATGATTAGTTACAGTAGAATTGTGCTTCTGATGCGGCGGAGAGAAGATTATTATGTAGATTAACACTTTAACGCTTAAGTCAATCAAAGAATGAGAAATAATATGAGAGTGAAAATAAATTTGAATTATACTCTTTTCTTCACGTGGAGTAGTGTGTGTATATATATATATATATATATATGAGAGAGATAGTTAAATTGTTCAAAATCTCAATCAAATGTAAGATTTTTTATATTAACCATTTAACCGACACATAACTCTTTTTAAATGAAAAATGTGTTGGGTTATTCCTCCTATTTGGAGAGGTCCAAATTGATGTGGGTTAGTGGCTGATTTGTTTCTATGCATTTGTTATTACCCAACAAAGAGAATTAGGTTACTTTTATCCATTGTGTGTGAAAAACAACAAGAAAAGTAGAGAGAAGAGTGAAATCTCGCATTCCACTAAATCGGAGATTGCGCAAAATCCAACGGTCAGATCGTCCTGAAATTTTGACACAACGTTCATGACTCATAGGAGCACATTCTGAGCGATTTTCATTGGATTCGGAGCTTTCTAAGTCGGTCTGTCGAGTCCATCTTTGAGGTCTGAATTTCTTGGTGTTTTTGGGTTGTTTTTGTCTCTCTTGATTATTGTTGTATTCCAAGATTGATTGCAAATCTTGATGATATTTATGTATGCCTCTAACTAGTGTTAGAGAAAACCTTGCTTGTACCCATTGATTGATAATAGTGGAGGATTTAAGTGGCCTACGGGTCCCGTGGTTTTTTACTCCTAGTTAACAGAGGTTTTTTCACGCTAAAATCTTGTTGTGTTGTTTTATGTGTTTTGTTGATTGTCGTTGTATTTGGTATTTGGGAGATATTGTCTTCTTGGTTTATTCCGTTGCGTTTGTGGATTTCCTCCCAACAAGTGGTATCTAGAGCCGTGGTTTGATTTGTGTAACGATGGAGACGAACACATCTAGGATGGTGAGTTTGAATGGTTCCAATTATAATGTTTGGAAAAGAAAAATGGAAGATTTGCTTTATGTGAAAGGTTTTCACTTACCGGTTTTCTCTAATTAAAAACCCGATGGAAAGAGTGATGAAGAATGAACTTTGTTGCATAGACAAGTTTGTGGTTATCTTCGTCAATGGGTGAATGACAATGTTTTGAATCATGTGAGCTCGGTGACTCATGCTCGCTCTCTTTGGACCAAACTTGAGGAGTTTTATGCAAGAAAGATGGGAAACAATAAGTTATTCTTGTTCAAGCAATTAATGTCATTGAGGTATAGTGATGGTTCACCAATGACCGATCACTTGAACATTTTTCAAGGGATTCTAAATCAATTGTCGGAGATGAATCTTACTTTTGATAATGAAATTTAAGGTTTATGGCTTCTTGGTACTTTGCCTAATTCTTGGGAGACTTTTAGGACATCCTTGTCTAACTCCGCTCCGAATGGTATCATCTCGATGAACTTGGCTAAAAGTAGTTTGTTGAATGAGGAGTTGAGGCATAAGTCACAAGGTTCTTCTTCACATTCTAAGGTGTTGATTACCGAATCAAGGGGGAGAAATCAAAGTAGAGGTTCAAGTAATCATGGAACTTCATGTGGTAAATCACAAGGATACTCTAATAGATTCTCTCATATTGAGTGTCATCATTGTGGAGAAAAAGGACACATAAAGAGGTATTGCCGTAAGTTGAAAAGGGAAAACAAGAAGAAGAGCTACAACAACGATAAAAAGGAAGGTAACAATAATGAAGATGTTGCAATTGTTGATGATTTCTTTATTGTTTGTGATAGTTGTATTGAGAATGTCAATCTATCATGTGATGAGATGAATTGGGTGGTTGATAGTGGTACTTCTACTCATGCAACCTCGAGATATGATATTTTTTCAACTTACGAGACCAGTGACTTTGGGGTTGTTCGTATGGGAAATAATGGGAAAGCTAATGTCATCGAAATGAGAGATATTTGTGTCGAAACTAGCAATGGGACAGCTCTAGTTCTCAAAGGTGTGAAACACATTTTGAAACTTCGATTCAATCTTTTATCCGTTGAAAAGTTGGATAACGAAGGATATGATAATTCTTTTTCGGGCAATGAGTGGAAGTTAAAGAAAGGCTCAATGGTGGTTTCTAAAGGAAAAAGGAATTCGAACTTGTAAGTCGTCCAACTTGGGGTTTCGAAGTACTACATCAACACTTGTGACAATGATAACTCATCACAATTATGGCACAAACGTTTGGGTCATATGAGTGAAAAATGTTTGAGCATTTTGGAAAAGAAGAATGTGTTGAATGGTGTTTTCGATGCAAAGTTGAGAAACTGTTCACATTGTTTGGCGGGTAAGCAAAGGCGAGTTTCCTTTATGTCATCCGAACCAAAGAGGAAATCAGAAGTGTTGAATTTAGTACATTCCGATGTGTGTGGTCCGATGAAGACACAGTCACTTGGTGGTGCATATTACTTTGTGACTTTCATTGATGATTGTTCTTGGAAAACATGGGCTTATACATTGAAAATGAAAGATCAAGTGTTAGATACTTTCAAGTCGTTTCAAGCATCGGTTGAAAGAGAAACCAGTAAAAAGCTCAAGTGTATCCGAACCGATAAAGGGGAGAGTATATTGGACCTTTCGACAAGTATTTTCAAGATCGAGGGATACGTCATCAAAAGACTCCTCCAAAGACACCACAATTGAATGGGTTAGCCGAAAGAATGAATAGAACTTTGGTGGAAAGGGTGAGATGTTTACTTTCTCAATCAAAGTTGTTGAAATATTTTTGGGGAGAAGCATTGAGCACGGCTGTACATCTTTTAAACCTCACTTAATGTGTTCCGTTGAAGTTTGATGTTCCAAATCATGTTTGGAGTGGTAAAGATGTTACCTATAACCATCTTTGGATGTTTGGATGCATGGCTTATGTGCATATTTCGAAGGATGAGAGATCTAAATTGGATGAGAAGTCGAAGAAATGTGTGTTTGTTGGGTATGGACTTGATGAGTTTGGGTATCGATTCTTTGATCCGATTCAACAGAAACTTATTCGTAGTCATGATGTCGTATTCATGGAGGATTATACCATTGAGGACATAGACAAAGTTGAGAATAAAGATCCAATTTTTGAAGACGAAGAAATGGTTGATAGGGATTTAACTACTATTTCTCTTATCCCTATCACTTTCGAAGATGTTCCAATTGAAAATCAAGGTATCGATTTGAATATTGATAATGTTTTAAATCCTAATGACATTGTTGATGTAGGTGCTACGGAAGATGTTGTTGAAAATGAGGTTGATCAAGAGGTTGAAAGTGTTGAGCAATCGGTTGCTTCTAATGAGTTGAGGCGGTCTATTCGGGATAAAAGGACTTCCATTCGATACCCCTAAAACGAGTATGTTTTTCTTATCGATGGTGGAGAACCCAAAAGCTTTAAAGAAGTTTTGGAGGATGAGAACAAAAAGGAGTGGATGGATGCCATGGAGGATGAAATGCAATCACTTCGTGAGAATAATACCTTTGAGTTAGTGAAGTTGCCAAAGGGTAAGGGAGCATTGAAGAATAGATGGAGTTTATCGGATTAAGCAAGATGAGTGTACTTCTCAAAGAAGATACAAGGCTCGCTTGGTGGTAAAAGGTTTTAAACAACGGGAAGGTGTTGACTTTGGCGAGATTTTTGCTCCGGTTGGGAAGATGCAATCTATTCGAGTGGTTCTTGGGCTAGCCTCTAGTCTTGATTTGGAAGTAGAGCAAATGGACGTGAAGACGGCTTTCCTTCATGGTGATCTACATGAAGAAATTTACATGGAGCAACAAGATGGATTCCGAGAAAAAGGCAAAGAGGACTATGTTTGCAAATTGGTAAAAAAGTCTTTATGGTTTGAAACAAGCACCTCGCTAATGGTATCAAAAGTTCAACTCGGTAATGATTGAACATGGGTACAAGATGACTAAGGTGATCATTGTGACTTTTTTCGGAATTTCTCTGAAGGTGATTTCATTATTCTCTTGCTTTATGTGGATGATATGCTAATTGTTGGAAAGAATATTTCAAGAATTAAAGAGTTGAAGAACACTTTGAGTGAATATTTTGCTATGAAGGATTTAGGAGAGGCTCGGAAAATTCTTGGTATTGAAATTGTTCGAGATCGAAATGAGAAGAAGTTGTACTTGTCACAAGAAAAGTATGTGGAGAAAGCCCTTCGGTGTTTTAGTATGGATAAGGCTAAAGCGGTGAGCATTCCACTTGCTTCTCATTTCAAGCTTAGTCATAAACTATGTCCATCTATGGATGAAGAAAAGTTGAGTATGAAGAACATATCGTACTCGTCGGCCGTTGGTAGTTTGATGTATGTTATGGTTTGTACAAGACCCGATATTGCTCATGCCGTGGGAATGGTGAGTCGTTATCTCTCAAATCCGGGAAAAGATCATTGGGAGGTCGTGAAGTGGGTAATGAGATATTTGTGTGGCACTTCGAATTTGAGACTAACTTTGGGATGCAAGAAGCCTATGTTGGTTGGGTATACGAATTCAGATCTAGCCGAAAGCTTAGATGATCGAAAATCCATCTCGGGGTATATGGTGACTTTTGTCGGGGGAGCCGTGACTTGGCAATCAAAGTTACAAAAGTGTGTTGCACTCTCTACTACCGAAGCTGAGTTTATAGCCGTCGTGGAAGCGTCAAAAGAGTTGTTATGGTAGAGGAAATTTGCAATGGAACTTGGTCTGAAACAAAAAAAGTATGTCTTGTTTTGTGATAATCAAAGTGCCATTCACTTATCGAAGAATTCCTCCTTTCACTCGAGGTCGAAGCATATTGATGTTCGTTATCATTAGATTCCAAGTTGATGGAGCTTGAGAAGATTCCCACCGATGACAATGGTTCTGATATGTTGACGAAGGTGTTGCCTAGTGGAAAGTTTGAGTTTTGTCGTATGGAAGTCGGATTGGTGTTGCCCTCCAACTAGTCGGTCGGGGGAGTTTGTTGGGCTATCCCTCCTATTTGGAGAGGCCCAAATTGATGTGGGTTAGTGGCCCATTTGTTTCTATGCCTTTGTTATTACCCAACAAATACAATTAGGTTAATTTTATCCATTGTGTGTGAAAAACAACAAGAAAAGTAGAGAGAAGAGTGAAATCCTGCAACCCTATTTAAGCACAGAACAGTTCCACTAAATCGGAGATTGCGCAAAATCCAACGGTCGGATCGTCCTGAAATTTTGACACAACGTTTCATGACTCATAAGAGTACATTCTAAACGATTTTCATTGGATTTAGAGCTTTCTAAGTTGGTTTATCGAGTCCATCTTTGAGGTCTGAATTTCTTGGTGTTTTTAGGTTGTTTTTGTCTCTCTTGATTTTTGTTGTATTCCAAGATTGATTGCAAATCTTGATGATGTTTATGTATGCCTCTAACTAGTGTTAGAGAGAACCTTGCTTGTAGCCATTGATTGATAATAGTGGAGGATTTAAGTGGCCTACGGGTCCCGTGGTTTTTTACTCCTAGTTAACGGAGGTTTTTCAATGCTAAAATCTTGTTGTGTTGTTTTATGTGTTTTGTTGATTGTCGCTGCATTTGGTATTTGGGAGAGATTGTCTTGTTGGTTTATTCCGTTGCGTTTGTGGATTTCCTCCCAACAAAATGAAACTCCATTGACAATGGAATTCTTAGCTAGTTATAGAAAACTAAAGGTTAACTTTTTTTTTAGACACTTTTGATAATGAGTAAATTGATTCTATATTATTTTGGCTTCTTCACTCTTTTATTTTTTTTTAAGTCTATTTCGATTGGCAAAATACTTCTTCCTTAAGGCTAGATTGTTAAACCTAGAATGGTTTGAAGAAAATGCTCTTTAATTTGATTTTGATGATAGCACAATGTAAGAGAATAATTTTTTCGTCTAACATTTGCTATATATATATATATATATATATATATATATATATATATATATATATATATATATATATATGGGTTAATACCTATTTTCACCCCTGCCATATGGGCGTATTTTGAAAAACCCCCCTACGAAAAAAAAAGTTGCAAGATTGGCTTTAACAAATTTCAAAAGTTACCATTTAGACCTTCATCAGGCCACATCATAAAAAATAATGATGTGGCAGTCATTTTTTTAATTTTTTAATGAAAAGAAATTCCACATCATTAAAAGGCTTTGTGAAATGACTCTTATACCCCCACTTTTTAATTTTTTTTTATTTAGTTTTTCTTTTATTTAATTTTTTTAGATTTTATTTAATTTATAATTTTTATTTATTTATTTAATTTTTTCTTTAGTTAATTTTCGTATTGATTTTATTTATTTAAATTATTATTTTAAATTATCAAAATATTAAACTTGGGCCTAAGCCCATTTTTATTTCAATACAAACACACATACTCCAAGACTCTTTTCAATTCATTAATGTATATTATTGATTGGTATATATACACTTGTTTTGCTTCCATACCAACCGATGTGGGACTTGTTCTCACCTTAGCAACACTGTTACCATTAACCTTCAAACCAAAACCTTCAATCACACAATACTGTTACAATTTCAATCACAACCCAATTAACAAACCACAAAACACATACACACACACATTTACAGAAAGAAATCACACGCATCATCATCAACCACAACAACATCTGAGTTTGCATGCTACAAGTCTATTGTCATAAAAAGCCCATTTACACTAATTCCACAAAAATGGAAAAGATTCATTATCATACAAAGAAAAAAGCTGCCAATTGCCAAACTTGTTCACATCACATAAACATTATAAAATAATAATATTGACAATAAACTCCAAGCCATGTACTATCTGCAGCATAAATGACAGCAAGAAAAATTAATAAACAAGGAGCCATGACCCTTGCGTATCAGTCCAAGTACTACCAAAGCTGCCAAAAAAATTGCAATAACACTGGCATAAAACAAATACACACCAGATTTTGTTCTAGCCAAAACCAAGTCCCTCAATTCCTTATACGACCCCACCATTCGCAGTTGCAACTCACACAGCCGGTACCACACACAAGTCACTATCGGCTTGCATCAAGGTGAAAGTGTTGGGGCAATGTCAGTTGGTGGTTGATAGCTTATCATCTAATAATCTTGTAAGCATCAAGGCTAGCAACTGTAACTTCAAAATGAAAGTTTAAATTTCATCATGGCCATGGGAGAGTTTGCCTTAGTTCATGTGATTTTCATTTTATTCATATTATTTTTGGAATTCTAAGACTTGATTCTTTTGTGAATAACAAACTGCTCTTGTAGCAGTTCCTTGTAGGATTTTTTTATGAGGTATACACTTCCTCAAAAGTCATTATTAAATATTTTTGGCGTGATTTAATTTGGCTTTGAAGGTGGTGGCATGCTGTTTGAAGTTGGTTTGTGTTAAGGATTGTTGCGGGTTTGTGTTAAGGATTGTTATGGTAAGTTTTGCTCTCTCTCTCTCTCTCTCTCTCTCTCTCTCTCTCTCTCCATTTCATTTTTCTTATAGCTCTCTATTTCACCTCTCTCTGATTTGAATCTCAGTTTCAGTTTTGTTTTTGATTTTAAGGTTTTAGTGTAGGAGTGTTTGAGTGTGTTAAGAATGTAGAGAGAGTTTTGGTTTTATAGCAGAGGTAATGTGAACTTCGTTTTTGCCGTTTTGAGAATTTTCCTGCGGTTTTCCATTGCATATTGTTGTGCAGTTTTTTTTCCGTTTTGAGAGTGTTTGAGTGTGCAGTTTTTATAGCAGAGTGTTCTACAATTTTGCAGGTTTTAGAAGATGTTGGACGACTCGATTTTGTAGCGTTATTGTAGGTTTGTCAATATACTTTATTGCAGGTTTTAGAAGATGTTGCACTACATACTTTATTTGTTAGTTCTTCATGCACTCTTCTTCACAGTAAGGAAACAAATAAGTCCCACATCGAAAGTATTGAACATACTAGTAGTGTTTATATATCAAACACACACAGTCTAATTTGAAATGAAAATAAACCAAAAGGGTTAAATAGAAATGTCAAATGCTTTGACTTGAAATAAAAATGGGCTTAGGCCCAAGTTTAATATTTTGATAATTTAAAATAATAATTTAAATAAATAAAATTAATACGAAAATTAACTAAAGAAAAAATTAAATAAATATAAAAATTATAAATTAAATAAAATCTAAAAAAATTAAATAAAAGAAAAACTAAATAAAAAAAATTTAAAAATTGGGGGTATAAGAGTCATTTCACAAAGCCTTTTAATGATGTGGAATTTCTTTTCATTAAAAAATTAAAAAAATGACTGCCACATCATTATTTTTAATGATGTGGCCTGATGAAGGTCTAAATGATAACTTTTAAAATTTGTTAAGGCCAATCTTGCAACTTTTTTTTTCGTAGGGGGGTTTTTCAAAACACGCCCATATGGCAGGGGTGAAAATAGGTATTAACCCTATATATATATATATATATATATATATATATATATATATATATATATATATATATATATATATAACATTTGAACTTAGGTTGAAAGGAAGAAATGATTGAGTGAAAGAAAGTTGAATGAATGAAATGTATTGTTATTGAAGTTGATATCAATTACAATATGGGGTGGTATTTATAGACACGCTAGCCACCCAAATCAAAACTAAAATAATTTGTCTAGACAATCTGATATACCCATTTGGTTCTATGATATACACATCCAGGTATATTCTTAAAATAGTTTGTCTAACTAAAACTAATATTCCCGCTCTAGTATATCCTTAAAACAGTCTGTCTAACTAAAACGAATAACCTGCCCTGGTATATCTTTAAAACAAGTTACTTATATCAAGTAACCAACTAATAACTAACTAACTAACTACCATAGCAAACTTAACAACCATATTTGGATTATATTACAACATATCCCCTTATAATCCAATCTATGTACTACAACAAACATCAAAACATGTTAACTATCAAATTGCACAACTCCTAGCTTTTGTCTAAGAGTAAAAAATATCTGAATTTTCAATCCCTTTGTGAGAATATCAACAACATGTGATTCACTTGGACAATGCTTCACGTCAAGCTTTCCTTGATTCACCTGCTCCCTTAGGAAATGAAATCTAGTCTCAAAGTGCTTGTTTCTGCCATGTAGGACTGGATTCCTTGCTAGGTTGATGACTGATCTATTGTCAATTTGCAGAACCAATGGCTTTCTAACTTGGATATGTAACTCAGTTAGTACTGATTTGATCCAAATGGATTGATAAGCTACATATGATCCTAGAATATATTTTGTCTCACATGAGGATAGTGCCACAATAGGCTATTTCCTATAACACCATGAAATTAGAGCACCAAACACATGGAAAAATAACCTGTAGTGATTCTTTTGTCAAACTTGTCTCCACACCAATCTGCATCTGAATAGCAAGTAATCATTGCGTCGTTTCCATCAGAGCTCATTGGGAAAATAATTCCAAAGTTGAGTGTTCCCTTCAAGTATCTCAAAGTTCTCTTTGCAGCTTTCATATGAGAAACTCTAGAGGCATCCTTGTATCAACTTTTGAACCTTTTGAACCAACTTGCTTTATTTTCTTAATTCATTTTTAGTTTATTCATCTCAATCCATTTGCCATTTTAGTTTAGGTTTTAATTTGGACCTTGTATTCTTGCATTAGAAGTTTCCTCACTGAAAAGTCAAACAAAAGTCAATGTAAAAAAGATTGTGCATTAGAATAAAAGGTCTCCTAAATATTCATTTTTAATCCATCCATGGTATGCATTTTACATATTTTGTCATCATTTAGAATTTACAATGTCAAATTAAAAATGAATAGAAAAAGTCCAACTTATTTTAATCATTATTTTACATCATCATTTTTTCATCATAAAAGACCAAAATTAACAAGTTAAAAGAATTGACAAATCAACTTCATGCTAATGAGATTCATATTATCACCATGTAATTAACATGCAACACATGAGAAAATTAGGGTTCAAGGTTGCATGATCATCTTCACCATTAAAAAAGCAACAAAACCACATCCAAGCTTTCATAACATGCCACCTCAATTATGCATCATCATTCAATTAAAAGCTAATGCAATTTGAAATTTCATGGCCATGATTATGTCTAAACAACAACATCATCATCATCCATAATTCAACATAAACCAAATCAAATTTTCCATAACCCCTCATTCATATCATGCACCACTATCCCATCATTCAAACTAATTGCAAAATAAACAAATCAAACGAAAGAAAAGAAAAAGAATCAAAACTGAAATAATAATGTGTATCTATTACATTCCATGATACCATACACACATACACGAGGTTACACGAAATTTACATTTGATTCAAAAAGAGATAAGGTCGCGATTTTCTTTCCATTTCCTTGTTTCCCTCCAAATCCAGCTGCTAGATCACACAAACCTTTCCACCTTTCCATCTCACCTTGATCATAAGGAATATATCACATTCCTCTCACACGGATCCCCAAACTTCTCAAAATATCTTCCATTTTCACATGCTCACCAAGGAACTCACATGCTCACCTCCTTATTGAATCCTTGCCTATTTAAACCACTTCCAATCATAGATATAAGGAGAACGAATTGAATACTTTGAGCCACACAAACAATCTTCAAATTCCCCAACTCACATTTCACCAAAAGGCTTCCACTACTCCACACTTTAAGTAGTTATTATGAGCCGTGAACAAAATTCTAGAGCTTGTGTTAAGCTTTATACTTGATACTCATAGTTGCACCCAAAACTTACAGAGTTTTCACAAAACAAAGCATTGCTTTTATAGTGGTGTCAAGCTCAGTTCAAGAAGAATTTAGGTAGAAGATGAGTAGAAAAAGAAACTGAGGAGGAAACACACTCAGAGAGAAGAAAAAACGTGTTACCTGAACAATTTGTACATGGCCAGAACTTGGAGATCCTTGCTAGAATCTTCATCTTTTCTAGAAAAAGAGCAATCGCCAACCAGGTCCGTTTCTTCACCTTTTCCCCAATTTCTTGATATAATTGTGTAGCTATGATCATGATAAATCTTTCCCCCATATAAATTCATCCCAATTAACTCCCATGAGGGTGTTTTAAAGACTTCGCCTCGACCCAGAGGGCCTAAAACACTTAAAGGGATTGCTAGTTGGATTCTCTGGGAAGCTAGTGTAAGTGAAAGGATACATCACTATGAATACCACCTTTGGAGAAGAGGGTCATGTCAATGAAGTTAAGGTCAGGTATTTGGTTATCATGCCCCCTCATCTTACAAGATGATTCTAGGGCGGCCAACTTTTAGTCACTCGGGCGGTTTCTTGTCCACTTTATATTTATGCATGAAATACCCGCTCTCTAATGTGCTTAGTGGGAGTTACCTAAGAAGATCAGAAGATTGCCATAAAATGTTATGTAGAGATCGTCAAGTGGAAAACGATTCTCACTCTAGGTGCAAAATCTAGGAAAGTGGGCTCAGGAATAAAGCCACTGGGAGAAGCCTGTAGCAGGTGAGGAGACTCCCCCTCAAACCAGTTAGGAGATTGAATATTAAAAGTCTGAAAGGAATGCCCTATGGCACCATTTTTCATACTGTCATTTGTTTGTTTTCTCTACCACAATTTAGTTATTTTGTTGTTTATTTTTATAGGCAAGTATTGTGTCTCTGTCGTTTAAAGGGAGAGGTTTTTTAATGAGGCCCCTCATTTTATTTCATAGAATATGTGTTTCATAACAATTCCCTTTTTACAAGAAATCTAAAATGTCTGAGGAAAATTTTCCTAAGAGGTGATCAAAATGTTAGGTCCTTAAGTGGAATCCTTGACGCCCTAAGAGGTGATCAAAATGTTGGATTCCTAAGTGGGATACTTGCCGCCCTAATAGGCAATCAAAATGATGGGTTCCGAAGTGGGATCCTTGCCACCGTAAGAGGCGATCAAAATGTTGGGTCCCTAAGTGGGATTGTTGCTGCCCTAAGAGGCGATTAAAATGATGGGTCCCTAGATGAGATCATTGTCGCCCTTAGAGGCGATCAAAATGCTGGATACCTAAGTGAGATCCTTCCTGTCCTAAGAGGCGATCAAAATGATAAATCCATAAGTGGGATCCTTTCCGCCCTAAGAGACGATCAAAATCATCGGTCCTTAAGTGATATCCTTGTTGCCCTAAGAGGCAATATAAATGCTAGGTCCCTAAGTGGGATCCTTGTTATCCTATGAGGCAATCAAAATGTTGGATTCCTAAATGGGATCCTTATCGCCCTAAGAGGCGATTAAATTGTTTGGTCCCTAAGTGGGATCCTTGTCGCCCTAAGAGGTGATCAAAATGTTGGGTCCCTAAGTTGGATCTTTTCCACCCTAAGAGACGATCAAACTGATGGGTCCCTAACTGGGATCCCTGTCGACTTAAGAGGCGATCAAAATGCTAGATTCCTAAGTGGGATCCCTGCCACCCTAAGAGGCGATTAAAATGCTAGATTTGTAAGTGGGATCCTTGCCGCCCTAAGAGGCAATCAAAATGCTAGATTCCTATGTGGGATCCTTGCCTCTCTAAGAGGCGATTAAAATGATGGATTCCTAAGCGAGATCCTTGCCGCACTAAGACGTAATCAAAACATTGGGTCCCTAAGTGGAGTCTTTTCCTCTCTAAGAGGCAATTAAATGTTGGGTCCCTAAGTGGGATCCTTGTCGTTCTAAGAGGCGATCAAAAAGTTGTATCCTTAAGAGGGATCTTTGCCGCCCTAAGAGGCGATCAAGTAGATAGACCCCCAAGAGGAACCCTTGCAGCCCTCAGAAGCAATCAAATGACTAAGCTCCTATAAACGAT
This sequence comes from Lathyrus tuberosus, assembly GCA_022829125.1. Lineage (NCBI taxonomy): Eukaryota > Viridiplantae > Streptophyta > Magnoliopsida > Fabales > Fabaceae > Lathyrus > Lathyrus tuberosus. The sequence continues at coordinate 1,667,732 of JALAZF010000222.1, read as the reverse complement.
CCTTATTATTTCCATTGCAAGGGAAGTAGTAGGTATAATCTCTGCCTCGGGAGAGTACGATGTAAACAAATACCCTCAATCAAGGGCCCAAAAACAATCATACAACAATGGCTATGGAGAAAAATAAAAATGAAGGCGATTAATATAAAATATGCCCCAAGGGGCACCATTGTCTTAACAATTACAAAAGGCCCTCGAAGGGGAAAAGAAATATAATGAAGGGTCACCAGGGGCCAAGTAACATTATAAGAAAACCTAAGCCATCAAATCTTCTCCTGAATTGCCTCCTTCCTAACATCATCCTCTAGTTGCAGGGATTTAGACTCACCTCTTTCTGTCGCCATGCCATCATTATGAGTGTCATCGGCGGTAGCAGAATTATTAGGCTCTAGGGGGGCCACTACCTCTTCATCCACTAGTCATTTATCTCACACAACTTTAAGGAAGTCCAATTGGCTTATATCCAACACGTGATAGAAAAAGAAGACATGTTCTTTTGTCTTCTCAAAGTGGACGCCAGAGGTCGACACCAGCTCGTCAGTAAGCTCTGACACCTCTCCCTCCAAAGACTTCTGCAAGGACTTCTCCTTAGCACTCATCTCTTCAGCCTTGGCCTCCACATTTGCCAGCTTCTTCTCCCATGTTTCCTTTTGTTTCTACAAGGCCTTAAATAACCTTTGGATTCCATTATAACCATCAATATATTTCTTGAGATTCACCTTCATCTCCTCTCAGCTCAATTTCGCCTCTCCTGATCCTCATCCTCCAACATCAACATCCTTAACAAAAGGTTATCATTCATGCTTAAGATTGCAGGAGTTGACTTAGATTGAAGAGCCTGGTAGTCACTGCAGGACCGGCCCAACACATCTTGAGGCCTGAGGTAAAATTTAAAATTAAATATTTTTAATATATTAAAAATATTTTTTTTAAATTAATATATTTGAGATGTTTTAAGATGTAAATTAATAAATTATTATAATCAATTTTATTTAATATTTTATTTTAACTAATAATAAAATTAACTCATCTAAATACTCTACTCATTATTAAAAAAACTATAATTGAAAAACAATGTCAAAATTATAAAAAAAAAATGGCTTAAATAGTGTTTTCGTCCTTGTAAGTTGGCGAGTTTTTTGTTTTGGTCCCTGAATCTTTTTTTTTTCGGTCCAAGTCCTTAACATTTGATTTCTTTTTGCGATTAGTCCCTGACGTTAAACTTCCGTTACAAAAATGATGATGTGGCTAACGTCGCTGACGTGGCAAGTGTTTTTTATCATTTTTCATTTATTTTAATCCCCAATAATTCCACATAAGCTATTTTGATTTTGGTCCCTATTATTTAAGAAGGCAAAAATGGAAATTTTGGTCCCAATAGGACTTGAACCCATGACCTTTGCTTCCACAACAAGTTTATTAGCCACTAGACCATTTAACTCACTTGTATTTTTATTTGCAACAAATCTATATATTACATAAATCCAATATTTACAATTTAATACTTATATTTAAAATATAAATTAGTATAAATAATTAGTTTATTAAATATTTCATTAATTTAATATTCCAAATATTTAATATTTCAATTATTAATTATCATAATTATTTATTATATAGTATCATAATTATTTACTATTAACTAATAATACAATATTATTTATTAATAATTATTTATTATTTATTATCGTAATTATTTATTATGTATTATCGTAACTAATAATTATTTATTATTTAAATAACTAAATAATTTTAATATTAATAATCATAATTATTTAATATCTCATTTATTTAATTTACTGTAATTAATATTATAATTATTTAATAAATTAAACTATTATTAATAATTTACTGTAATTAATTAATACTCTAAATATTTAATAAATTAAACTAAATAAATTTACTGTAATTATTTAGTAAATTATTTATTATTAGTTATTAATAATTAGTTACAGTAAATTATTTAGTTATTTAATAGTTTAATTTACTAAATACAGTAAATTTTAATAGTTTAATTTAATATATTTATAATTTACTATATTTAGTAAATAATTTACTGTATTTATTATTAACTAAATAATAAATACATTAAAAATTTAAATTTAGTAAATAATTTACTGTATTTATTAAATAATTAGTTACTAAATTATTTATTATTAGTTATTAATAATTATTTACTGTATTTATTTACTGTATTTACTAAATAAATACTGTAATTATTACTAATTTACTAAATAACAAAATAACTAATTTACTGTATTTAATAAATAATTTACTGTAATTTAAACTATTAAATAACTAAATAATTTACTGTAACTAATTATTAAATTACTGTATTTATTAAATAATTTACTGTATTTATTAAATAATTTAGTAAATAATGTAGTTATTATTTAATAAATAATTTACTGTATTTATTATTAGTTATTAAATAATAAATACATTAAATTATTAAATAATAAATACAGTAAATTATTTACTAAATATAGTAAATTATAAATATATTAAATTAAACTATTAAAAATTTACTGTATTTAGTAATTTAAATTTACTGTATTTAGTAAATTAAACTATTAAATAACTAAATAATTTACTGTAACTAATTATTAATAACTAATAATAAATAATTTACTAAATAATTACAGTAAATTTATTAGTTTAATTTACTAAATATTTAGAGTATTAATTAATTACAGTAAATTATTAATAATAGTTTAATTTATTAAATAATTATAATATTAATTACAGTAAATTAAATAAATGAGATATTAAATAATTATGATTATTAATATTAAAATTATTTAGTTATTTAAATAATAAATAATTATTAGTTACGATAATAAATAATAAATAATTACGATAATAAATAATAAATAATTATTAATAAATAATATTGTATTATTAGTTAATAGTAAATAATTATGATACTAAATAATAGATAATTATGATAATTAATAATTGAAATATTAAATATTTGGAATATTAAATTAATGAAATATTTAATAAACTAATTATTTATACTAATTTATATTTTAAATTTAAGTATTAAATTGTAAATATTGGATTTATGTAATATATAGATTTGTTGCAAATAAAAGTACAAGTGAGTTAAATGGTCTAGTGGCTAAGAAGCATGTTGTGGAAGCAAAGGTCATGGGTTCAAGTCCTATTGGGACCAAAAGTTCCATTTTTGCCTTCTTAAATAATAGGGACCAAAATCAAAACAGTTTATGTGGAATTATTGGGGATTAAAATAAATGAAAAATGATAAAAAACACTTGCCACGTCAGCGACGTTAGCCACATCATCATTTTTGTAACGGAAGTTTAACGTCAGGGACTAATCGCAAAAAGAAATCAAATGTTAAGGACTTGGACCGAAAAAAAAAAGATTCAGGGACCAAAACCAAAAACTCGCCAACTTACAGGGACGAAAACACTATTTAAGCCAAAAAAAATACTTAAATATCAAATCTTTTTTTAAAAAACTAAAAAATTTATTATCTATTCTAGTAAATTTTAAATTAAGAAATCAAATAATTTAAATAAATGTTATTGTTTAATTAGTATATAAATAATTTAAAAGGCTTTTTTTTAATTAATTAATTAAACTACTAAATATAAAGTAAAAAATGTGAGGCCCTAGGCGGTAGCCTTGGTGGCCTACCCCTAGGGCCGGCCCTGAGTCACTGGGAAACTCCTTGGAAAAAGAAAGATGAGAACTCATAAATCAGAAGGTATCAAATGCCTCCTGCAGCAGGCGAGACCTTACCAACATCCTATGGAGAGCCATTTCCAGCCTTTGGACCTTCACATTGGGCGAGTCGGGAGTTAGTTCCTTAGCTTGTCAATTTCATCCTTTGATGATTAAGCCCTCTGGGTGAGTCTAGGGGTTATCAGTCTCCTCGCTAGCAACCTAAATCTTCTCGCATATTTTTCATCTTTTCCTTTGCAGTAATCCTTGCCATCACCCCTAACACTATGCAAGAACTCTCTTGCCTTTTCACGCGGGCAAACTTGTCTCTCTAATTTTTGTAGTAGTTGGAGTGAGGCATAAAATGGGCCTTCTCCGATAGACCGCCTAATTACACCTAACCGCCTTTTGTAGTTCTTGCAGCGTAAAACCAAAAAAAACTCCTACAGTGGGAGATATCTTCAACTCTTCATAGATAATCACAAAGCTCTAATAAAACCCCAACTGTGGGGAACTGTTGGGAGGTACAACATTGAGAACCTTTAGATCTTCCACGGAAAACGGGGAAATGGGGAAGAAAACACCCATATCCTTAATGAGGGGGAGGTAGATGTAAAAAATAAGGGAGGTAAGATCAGAAGAGACGGACATGGTCACCCTTTCCGGCGGTGAATAGGCCTCCACAATAACTATTTATTCATCTTTTGAGGAGGAAACCCCCATTTTTGTTTGGAGGGAGAGGATATGTTTGTCAGAAGTATAGTAAGGCCTAATGTCCTTGGCGTCCTTAGGCACGAAGGAGGGGGCATCCATTGTATTTTTATTCCTGGGAAAATATAATAACAAAAAGAAATCACCACCACCATCACGATCGTCAAAGGGGATGAATATAACCCTAAAAACCTACAGCTCTACATTAACCTAAATCTAACTTCAAACATTTCTTTATAATACCTAATCACTATAGAAGAATGGAGTAGAAAAGAAAATTCATACTTGAGAAGGTTATGAACGAAGAACAAAGAATGCGTAGAGAAGATATGCAGTTCAAAGGAGCTTGCAGAAGTTATGGAAGCAAAATAGAGCAGGGAAGTGTAAGGAGAAACTTTTATAAACGAGTTAAAACCTTAAGGAAACTTTTAGGCTCCCTGAGAATTTTGAAAAGCTCAGCACGCTTACGGCATGTCGCATTAGCATTTAAGGTCTCGAAAAATAGGCCATCATTACTTACATTAAATGGAAGTAAGTGTGATTGTCTAAATAACCTGACATCCTGGTTAATCGGGAGACACATCGCAAAAGGAAGGTGAATCATCCCCAAGTAGGAGGCTTACTTCAATAAAAAAGAGGTATTCACCTCCCATTAAGAAGGTCGTATTCAACTAAGGGACTCACCCTAAGTTGAGGGACTCGTCTCCCATTAAGAAGTCTGCCTTCATATAAGGGACTTGCCCTAAGCTAAAGGAATTTTGTCCCATTAAAAAAAGGAAATTTTCATCTGAGGGACTCGTCCCAAGCTGACAGATTTGCCTCTCACTCAAATGCGTCATGTCCCAAAGTATTGAACTTTCCTCATGTAGAAAGGCCCACCCTAAACTATGGGGCAGAACCCTAAAAAAAGCCTTAAAAAATGTATCATTTTACAAGCCCTCGTGCTTGAGAGACTGTGTAGTGTTCTATTTGCGAAATTCCCCAAATAAGGGTTGCAAAAGGGTTCCCGTCTCATGAGGTAATTCCTGAGCAATACCTTTTAGTGGTAAGAGGATCGCTCTCATAATAAGACATATGCACAATGTATGTATCTGTTGATTAGTTATGCATATTAATTCATACCATGACTTCCTAAAGAATAGGTAGTCAACAAACTTCATCAGTCAAAGGGGAGTAGTTACCACCTCCTAGGTTTTCCTAAGTCTTAATCTTAAAGACCTCTGACCCTGGCGGGAAAGGACAAATCATAAATTGCATAAAATACCCTAAGCATTATGCTAATATACATAGCCTCTTACCTCGTGTGAGCAGATCCTCTAAAACCATTGTAACATCCCCTTACATAGCTTCTCGTAGTGCATGGGCAAACCGTTACTACCCTAAATTGCTATAAACCTACTAAGGTCGTTGAGTATCTATTCCCTTGCATAGATACAATGCACACTTGTACTTTTGGACCAATATAAGTCCCATGAAAGTAAGAAACACATAAAATTCACTAAAGAGAGCAACCAGCGTGCTTCATGCTAATTAAGCTAAAAATAGTAAAACCTACTTAAATTAACCTAATAAAGATTGTTAATACAAAATAAAATCAAGTAGTAATTGATGAAATATCTTACAAGTAGTGAATTATCACACCTTAAACTTGAATCATTACTTGTCCTTAGGTGATGCGACAAATAATATAAAAAATAAATAATAATTAAACCATCTTTAATTTAGCTGCTCATTTCATATAACTATAACTTTTCTCAAAGTAATGCATCCAAAAGTTGTTACAACTTTATCTTTATCACATATCATTTCAATTTATGTGTGTTTGTGTGTGCGTGTGTGCGTGTGTGTGTATGTGTGTGTGTGTTTGTGTTTATGTGTGTTTGTGTTTGTGTGTGTGTGTGTGTGTGTGTGTGTGTGTGTGTGTGTGTGTGTGTAACCCATGATGCCATCTGCCATGCCAGAAGACTTCATTAAATATATTTAGCCTAGATCCTAGTTTGGTTATTCTATCCTATGGTCCAAGGTTTCACTTTTTGATTTCTATAGGGGGACTGACTGGCATAATAATTAAGAGGCTTTTTGGTTATTTTTGAACTTGGGAATTCTAATTGCACTACTTTTCTTAGTAATTTTTACTTTGTGATCCACCTTTTCACCTAATGGGATCTCACTTGTAATAAGCCTAACCCGTTACTCAGAGTGAAGACATCTACTGTTCCTTTAATTTTGGGCACATGAACTTTATTCATAACGCTCTTTCGCATTTTTGTCATTTTTGCACACTTTTGTGTTTTTTTAATATGCATTAGTAAATGCAGTAGTCCCACTTTAATTATCCCTAAATACTAGTGTTTTCCTCCCATAAACTAACTTTTACAATGAATCTTATTCCATACTTTAGAACCATTCAAACTTCTTAAAAGGCTAACTACTTCCCTGACTTCTTCTGGTGTGACATGGGTCCCTCACTAAGTCACAATTTGTGCATTGCTTTTTATTTTTAGATTTTGCTTCCAATATTTTCAATAGCCAATTAATATTATTCTAGGTTAGATTAGGAATTTTGCTGGTTTGAGATGAGTTTGGTCATTATATTATATTCTTTAAACACAAAATACTAAACATAAAACACAAAACATTTTCATAGATTGAGAATAAAACAGACAAAACAAACTTCAAAATATAAAAAGGGTGCCTTTACATCTAAACTTGAAGTTAGGATAGTGACTTCACTCTAGAAAGTTCTGACACATCACACAAAAACTTGAAAATTTTATATAAATATAAAGATGATTGGTTGGAAATACCAGTTAGACCTGAAGCCTGCTTCTTTTCTAAATGCATGAGTTTTTTCAACTCGTTTCCTCTTCTTCTCTTCTTCATTATTTATATTATTTTGTGGTGTATTATTTTCAGCCTCGTCTTCATGCCTTTCATCTTAATTATTGTCATCCTCTTCATTATTGTCTCCATGATCTCACTGATATGTAGATTTATCCTCTCCTTTATTATTGTTATTCTTTATTTTCTCATTGTCTCAGTTAACTTCCTCATTATTCAGCACCTCAATTCTTTACCTTTTCTCCTCTTCTTTGGGCCCTTTTTCTGCCACAATTTCTTTCTCAATGTTCTCATCCTCAACTGGTTCATTCATGTCAAATTTATTGGTTACCTTTGGCTCTGCTACCTTGCTCTTTTAAGCGGGACTTTTCTTTTTCTTCTTAGCCTTTTTGGTTTTCTTCTTCTTCTTGGATGGTTCATATATAGGTGTGCTAGAAGTCGCCTCTGGTACACATTTAGTCATCAAGATACAAACCTTATTCTTCTTGACTTTTCCTTTCTTTTGTTTATTTTCTAGGTTACCTTCAGGTTGGTCTTTCTTTGCAAGTTTCTCCTCCTGGTTATGATCTTCTTCAGTTGGTTGATCTCCTAAGATGTGATTCAGAAATATGATGGGTTTATTCATCACTCCACCCTTATGGAGGTTGTACAATCTATTTTTTTGGATGTGTTGTTCTTTCATAAACTTATAGAACTCTCGTCGGTACCTCTGCATTTGTTGCGGATTTTTATGCAAAAGTTCTTCATTGTTATGCGAAGAAATTGGTTATAATGTTTAATGGCACATCTCTGGCTGAGGTCTCTTCCCTTTAGTCTTCAGCAAGCTCAACACATGAGCTTTGTCAAACCTTGGGTTGCAGGTTTCATCCATTGGCTTTTCAGGAACTCCGTATCTTTTTCAAAGTGCATTAATTAGGCATGGGAAACAGAGTATCCCATCATTCCTCTTATCACATGAATGTATAATTTGACAAATGATTGGGGTATAAGTAGTGATATAATTAAGGAAAACTAATCTTGCCTTGTTGACAATTTCATTGTGAGCAGTTGGCGTTGGGGAGTGCTTCAGAAATTGGAAATACACTTTTGGGAGAGGCCTCAATTCCATATATAGCACAGTCTTCCCAGCAGATTTGGGTGTCTTTAGCAAATTTGTTCTTGGGAGACAAAGATATTCCCTAAAGAATTCTAAGTCTACATCATCAACCTTCTCGAACAAGGACTGGTAGGATTCTTCAACTTCTTTCACTCTTAACACTATGTTAAGAGTCTTTTATGAATACTGAACCATCTTTCCTCTCACAAGCACTTTGATATTCTTTTGAGAGGCATTGATCAAGTTGAATTAGAATTCTTTGACAATCAGAACATTGTAAAGGAAATGATGTTTACAAAACTTCTTCCATTTTTCCCAGTTATGATGCACTCGATCTCATAAGTGAGACCAAGTTCCTCATATTCTAAATCATAGACGAATCCTCTTTCAGACAACACATTCCATGAAGCAAAGAACTTCGTGAATATCCTATAAGCATCAATATTGACAAATGTTTCAGTATCAAAGGAGTATGAATCTGAATACACCATATGGGGAGTGGCATTCTTTCGAGCACGAGTCTTGATTCTTTTTTAGTTTATTTAGTCTTCATTGATGAATGTTTGAAAGGATAGAGAAAGAGATTGGGTACAGTTAAGTATTTAGGGAAGTTTTTCTTTAGAGAAGATAGAAGATGATTTAGGGTACTTTCTTGCAATCGACAATTGACGAGTTTGAAGAGTGGGAATACGGTTAAGTAGTGGTATGTAAGAGGGAGAGTGAAAATTTTGAAGTTTGAAGTTAGAGATAGATAGATAGATAGATAGATAGATAGAGAGAGAGAGAGAGAGAAACTAACTTTTGGCTAATAACTACAGGGTTAACTTGTGAAACCAGATATAAATTCCAGGTGTTATGATGGGGACAAAGCTATCATTACAAAGTCCTTGTAAGGTTCATCATAGCCATGCGTGTAACTCCCTTGGCTATTTCTGCTATCGCAAGTTCTCTCTCTCTCTCTCTCTCTCTCACCCATTCAACTTCTTTTTTATTTTCATTTTACTCAGCCCCTTTTTTGGCTAATTCGACGTGGCTTTGCTCAATTTCAATACTGGTCTTCTCACACTTCCTTGACATGTCAAAATTGTGATAGAAAACTTTAGATGTCTTCAGCAACTCGAGAAGATCAACTTTAACCTATCATCATAAAAATAAAACACAAATAACTATATTATTCATGGTCACCTCCTAGTAGCTCTATTATTAAGTCTTGTAGCACGCCTTTAAAGAAAAATCTTAGTCATTCCAACAAATGGTGGCCCTCGTGTTACTTAAAGTATCACTAAGGCATAGTTTTACTCTTTGCTCATTCACTTTGAATGTCTCCCTCGTTTGTTCATTAAGAAGGTCTACAACCCCAAGAGTGTAGTTTTTAAATAAATTAAATGGGCATAACCATCTTGATTTCAATTTTCCAAGGAAGAGTTTTAACCTTGAGTTAAACAAAAAGATATTTTGTCTTTCAACCAACTCTCCTTTCTGACATTTCCAGTCAAGCAGTTTTTTGGTCTTTTCCTTGTAGAGCTTAACATTCTCATAAGAAAAAGTTTATGCTCTTACATCACATTGAGTTGAAGTATTTTTTCTTTCCCAACAAAATTCAATTTAAAATTTGGTTTTTTAACAGCTTAAAAGGCCTTATGTTGCAACTCAATGGGTAAATGGCAAGTTTTGCAGTATACTGGTTTATATGGAGCCATTCCTAAATGTGTCTTAAAAGCAATTTTGTAGGCCTACAAATCATCATCAAGATGTTTTGACCAGTTCTTCCTAGAAGGGTTAACGACATTTTCAAGGATTCTTTTTATCACCCTATTAGATAGCTTCTCCACTACTTCGGGGATGGTAGGTTGTAGCAACTTTATGTTTAACCCCATTTTTGTTCATCAAAGCCTCAAAATGTTTATTGCAAAAATGGGTTCCTTCATAACTAACAATGTCTTTAGGCATGCCATGTCTAGAAAAAAGGTTTATGATAAAAAATTTGGTCCACTTGGACACATAATCAATAGCCACATGGATATACAAATTTACAAAGGATTGAAGAAATGATCCAATGAAGTCAATTCCCCCACACATCAAACAATTCAATTTCTAAAACGATAGTGAGTGACATTTCTTCTCTCATGGAAATACTCTTTATCCTTTGGCATTATAACAGGTTTTAAATAATTCATTAGCATCCTTGAATAATGAGGGACATGATTAACCTGATTGTAGAACCTTAGCAACAATTTTGGTACCTCCAAAGTGTTCTCCATAGGGTGCATTATGGCACGCTAATAAGATCTGGTGTACCTTTGGATATTCCACAAACATTCTTAAAATATGATCAGCATACTTCTTATATAGGACTGGTTTATCCCATTAGTAGTTCTTTGAATCATGAAAGAATCTTTTTCCTTTGCTGAAAGTTGAATTCTAGAGGTACATATCCACTTACCAAATAGTTCACACTTTCCACACACCAGGGTGTCACGACATAAGTCATCAGAAGCAAATGTTCATCGGGAAATTCTTCCCTAATGTCTTCTATGTCATATCTCTGGTCATCATTAGGAAGTCTTGACAAATGGCCAGCCACCAAGTTTTGTACTCCCTTTTTATCTCCGATCTTCATGTCAAACTCTTTCAGTAGTAACACATATCTTATAAATCTTGGCTTATCATCCTTCTTGGCAATAAGGTACGTAATTGTTGCATTGTAAGTGTAGACTATAACCTTAGTGCCACCCAAGTAGGATCTCAGTTTGTCATAGGAAAATACAACAACCATAAGCTCTTTTTTAGTGGTAGTGTAGTTGACATGGGCTTCTATCAGTGTCTTACTAGCATAATAAATAATGTGAAACACTTTATCATGCATTTTCCTAAGAATAACCCCAATGGCAAGGTTACTTTGATCACACATGAGCTCGAATGGTTTGGTCCAGTCAAGTTCTTTTATAATTGTTGCAGATATCAAAGCCTTTTTCAAGGCCTTTAAAGCTTGGTTACATTCATCCTTGAAGAAATGTGGCACATTATTTTGTAGTAGTTAACACAGGGGAATCATAATTTTTTTAGAAACGATTTATGAACCTCCTATAGAAACTAACATGACCAAGAAAGCTTCTTGTTCCTTTGATGTTCGAGGGTGGTGGTAACTTTTCAATTACTTCAATCTTTGCATGATCAATCTCCAATCCTACCTTAGAAATATTTTGCCCTAGGAATATCCTTCCTTGACCATGAAATGACATTTCTCCTGATTCGGAACCAAATTGCTCTCCCCACACCTTGTTTATACCAACTCCAAGTTATCCAAGTATCTTTTAAATGATTTCCCAAAAACACGAAAAAAATTCATCCATAAACACTTCCAGGGAGCATTCAATAAGATAAAAGAAGATGGCCATCATGCATATTTGAAATGTTGTATGAGCATTATATAATCCAAATGGCTTCCTTCTAAAGGCAAAGGTTCCATAGGGACATGTAAAATGTTTCTTCTTTTGGTCTTAAGGAGCTATTTCAATTTGATTATAGCCTAAATATCCATCAAGGAAAGAATAAAATTCCTTTCTAGCTAGCCTATCCAACACTTGATCAATAAAGGGAATAAGTAAATGGTATTTCCTTGTAACTTTGTTTAACTTCCTGTAATCCATGAATATTATCCAAACAGTAAAAGCTCTTGAAGGAATTAGTTCATTTTTTGCATTCACAATCACAGTCATGCCACCTTTCTTCGAGACACATTGGATAGGACTTACCCACACACTATCAAAAATAGGGTAGATAATTCCTATATCTAACCATTTGATAATCTCCTTTTTGACTACATGCTTCATAATATGATTCAGTCTTTCTTTGGTTTTCTATATTATTCTTGGCATTCTCTTCCAATAATATTATATGCATATAAACTGTATGGTTGATTCCCTTGATGTCAGATATTTGCTAAGCAATAACCATTTTGAGCTTTTTCAGAAGTGACAAAAGTTGACATTTTTATTCATCAGACAAATCAATAGGAATGATCACATAAAACTTTTGTCCTGACTCAAGGTAAGCATATTCCAAGTGATTAGGGAGTTGTTTCAATTCCAATCCAGGTGGTTTCTCTATAGATCGGACATTGTGTTCCACCAATTCATCTGTAATTTCCATGGTTTCAAAGTGTTCCATCCTGCCCTCAATTGGGAGGTGAGGTCCACTTATGATACCTTCCCTTACCAATGCATTTTTGTCTTCTTCATCCAATTGTTGCTCCAACTCAATAGTACTATTTATGACCTGTTTCTAAACAAGGGAATCCTAGTTAGAGATTAATGAGCAATCATCTATATCTTCTTTAGGGTATTTTAATGCATTGAGGAAATTGAATACCACTTGTTGCCTATTCATTCTCATATTGAGCTCTCCTTTTTCCACATCTATTTGATTTTTTCATGTTGCAAGGAATATTCTTCCCAAGATAATGGGGTGTTTTCATCAATGATTATGAAATCGTCTACAAACTAGTCAACCCTCACTAGCACATCCTTAATCTTTCCTCGAGGGTAACAAATACCGATTCAAGTGTGATAGTTGTTGGACTTGCAACACTAATGCCCAGCTTCTTGAAGATAGATAGGGGCATGAGATTAATACTTGCTCTAAGATCGCATACCACAAAAGGAATCTCCCATGTTGCAATGTATGGTGAAACTTCTTGGATTTCAACTTGGGTGGTAACTTTCCTTAAACAAATTGACTACATTCTCGGGTCAGTTTTAAATAGAAAATTTTCCTACTCTTTTCCTCTTTGTCTACACATCTTTCATGAATTTAGATTAATTCTACATTTGTTGAATTGCCTCAATTAGAGGTATGTGATGGGAAGCTTCTTCAAAATCTCCACTAATTTACCAAATTGTTGCTATTTCTTTACTTTTCTGATTCTCTTGGAAAAAAGGTGGTGGTGGTCTTTCTTGCACAAATCTAATTAAGGACTTTATTATCGACATCTAATTGAGTGGTAGTTTATGGATGTTCCCCTGAGGTAAAGTGGTATTTGACTCTTAAATCATGAAATCATGTTTATAAGTTTTAAAAAATAACATCTAGAAGTTAAATCAATCTCAAAATCACTTTGCATTTCAAATTATAAATTACTTTATTAATATCTATTTTAAATTATAAATTGTTTTGTAATATTAAAAAAATACTAATACTATTTTTTATCACACATTTTTCTAATAAAATATAATTTTGTAAAAAAATTATAATTTATCATTTATATGAAAATCAATTATAATTATTAATTTTTGTGAAACTGTCAAAATAATTTATAATTAGATAGATAAGTAAGTAGAAACTTTTAAAAGGAAATGTAAGTATAAAAATATGCCTGACAGTTTACGTAGGGAAAGTACAAATTAACTTGTGTGGTGTAATAACTTAACGAGGGGGAAGTAGCAATTTCCATTGTAGTGGCCAATCAATAAATTTCAGCCCACGGTCCAGTTTAATAACGGCCCTTTTGTAAGGTTTATAGGGCATTGTTTGTTTACCTTTAAAAATGGATTTTTTTTTATTTATTTTAAAAATGAATTTTATGAATTGTTTTTTAAAATATTATAATTTTTTATGTTTGTTTTTTTTAATTGAAATAATAATTTTGACGATTCTATAACATAAACATACATTATTGTATCACAAAAATGATTTTTAGGAAAAACTATTTGAAATAGATTCAAAATTAAATAATTTTGATATATAAAAAATTCAATAAAATGATGAAATATCTAAAATAAAATTTTAAGAATAATTATACAAACTAAATTTTTATTTGAAGCTTTTATGAAAAAAAAAAAATTTAATTTTTTCACACAAAATTATAGTACACTAAAAATATTTTTTTTAATCAAAATAAATGGATCCATAATCTTGGGTTTAGATAAGATTAAGATAGACAGAGAATTTCTATTCCCACTCCAAAACCTTTCTAAAACTTCAGAAAATGATAAAAATGCTCTATAGATTTCTAGAAATTCGATAAAAAGAAAATCATGTTGAGCACCTTCTCACCCTACTTTTAAAACCCTATTAAAATTATTTCAAAAATATTAAATTTGCATTTCAAATGGCAAACAAATAATAAATAGAATTCATACACATCATTTTTATTTGAATGCAAAGGTAATAGGGTTCTTAAACACTCCTCATTATATTTTGCAAGATTTTTGTTCAATTCACACCACTTTGTTTATATTGTTTATTTCATATTGTAGAATCCAAACAAATATTTGAGGCAAGTTGAGGTTGTACAATCCGAGTAAATGACAAACCCTCCAAATACACACTTCAAGATTCTATAATATAAAATGAGTGTTTTCTGATACATTTTATATTATACTTGATAGATGATATCAACTTCAACTATCTAACTAAGAATAAAACATACCACTAATCTCTCTAATTTAGCCTTTTTAACAATTTTAATTTACACTAAACAATGCCCTTTTTCGTAATTGACTAATTAATCAATATCCTTTCTCCTTTTCGCTACCATGTGTCATACTTTCATTGAATAGTTCAAATTTTCACTTTCCCTCAATTTTTTTCTCATTTGACCGATTCCTTGTATTCCATCTCCTACTTCTTCTTTTGCAGGGTTCACATGTAAGTGCCATTTCTTCTTCATTTTCATTTCCATCAAAAACTGTCAAAGATGGCGACGCGTAATTCCAGCGGGGGACACGCGATTGCGGCGAGGGGAGTCGCAATCTACACTGATGGTCGTGTTCATAATCGTGTCATTGGAGGGTGGTGGAAGAAAGAAAATCGCGGTCGGATGTGGTGGTCGCATTCGGAAATTACTTTTGTCGGCGAGTTCAGCTTTTTCGATGAGTATTCTTCTTCTTCTTTTTTCTTCTTATCTATGTTACGGATTTGTTGTTACGTTGATTTGTTGTTGTAGAATGATGCTTAGATTGTGGTTTGTGAATTGGTGAAGGATTGTTGTCGTTATCAACATTTTGCGCTTTGCTCATCATGAGTTCAATGAAAGGTCTCTGCTGAATTCTTCTCATTTTCCGTGAATGTGCATTTCCATATAAGTTTTCTATACACCAAGCTGCAAACTGTCTTTCTGACATTACTGGTTTTATTCAAACTACACCCATTTTCATTTTCATTTTTTCTTCATTTTAAAGCTTCAATATATGAGAAATCTTTTGTTTACCCCTGCAATATTGATCATAATAGAGAACAAGCTTCCATGTAATGAACTTCTATTAATTTTGTCTAAGTTTACTTAATGCCATGGTAGTAATTGAAGGTTTTTATTATTTCTTAAATTTCATTGCAGATATTTGGTCGGAACTTCTTTTGGTATGTTGTTGTTTTTGGAACTATAACGGCTATTAGCTGGGCTGCAATTGGAAATGAGCTTCTTGTATTAAATCCCGAGAGAGCAATATCTATGGTTGTTCACACATTATATGCCAAAGAGATGGCGTGGCTAAGAAATTACTGAACTGGTCCGCATTGAGTTTGAAACCTTATTCCAGGTACCCTACGTGAGGTGTTTGTTTAATGCATTCACATTATGTTAGATTGACTCCTATTTGTTATTTATTTACACGATTATATATGTTTGAATAATTCTCATGCTCATGTATTTATTTGTATTGTGTAGTATACTGGAATGGTGATACTTGAGGATATAGCTTCAATTTTCCCCACTCCATATTTACTTCTATTTGTTGTCCCAAAGGTTATTTTCTATTTATTATCCGAAAGGTCGTTTTTTCAAACTTGGAGTTTATTTATATGGCATCTAAGCATAAATTTCACAATAGTTTCTTTTTCTCTCTTTATTTTACAGTTAGTTGATGATATCTTGTAGTACATTGGTGATTTCATTGTAAATGTTGAAAGTGTTGGCCATGTTTGCAGGTTATCATGGATTGTTTTGTTTTATAATATTGTTTTGGGGGAAGGGGTGTCTTAATTTCCATGTGCTAATGGTAGACATTATTAATTACATTGTTATATACTTATGTTGTCACAGTTTAAGCACCTTTGATTTTCAAGAGCATGGAAACACTCATTAAGGTTCCCCATACAATAATGCACACCATAGTCTGAGGAGTTCACAAGAAAAGATGGAGAAATCGTTCTTAAGGTATGGTCTTGGAAAGATTGTTATTATAATCAAAAGACAAATCCACACATTGTGTATTTATTGAGGTTGTTTCACTAAATCTCTCAGGACTTTGGTTCTCTTTCGTTTGATGTCTGCTATAACTTCTTCAACTTTTTATAGTAGTTGCAATGTAGTAAATATTTCTCTTATATGCTTTTTATTTTGGTGGGGTGGGGGTTGGAAGAGGAATGAATTCATTGAGAAACGGAAGCAGTTTCAGAGTAGAACTATTTTATTTATGAGAAATGAATTCTTATCCTCAAAATTCTTGTTTTGGAGCCCATGTGGGCTGAGCCTATTAGAACTGTTTCATTTATGTATTTATTTCATGGTTGATGCTTTTTACATTTTTTTAAGGAAGTGTGACTTGGTTGATGTGCTAGCGATTTGATTCTTCTTTTGCTTCCTGGTTTGGGTGTTGTGGTATTTACTCAGTTTGGTTCTTCTTTTGATGTGAAAATATATCTCTGTATGCCTTTATCATTTTAAAAGCACTTTCTATTATTATATTGATATCCCTCTAATTTTAGAGGGGAGAGTATGGAGAATTCCTTAAGAGCATGTTGTAAAGGTACTAAGCTTGGGAAAATTCTGATCCAGAGAAGGCGACAATGGTGAACAAGTTTGTCCATTTGTATATGTATGATGCTCTGGTACATATCTCAATTTCGTTATTCATTTTCTTGGTTACTAACTTCTTATCTTTTGGACTTACCTAGCTTATTGTGGGTATGAGATCGTTTTTATGTTGGGTCTTATCAACTTAGCTACTGCCATCTCTTATCTATCATCATAGCTTACCACAAAAGATAAGGATAAACACATTAACTTGTGAAGCCATTGGAAGTACCTCATTGACCTTTTGACCCTCTTGTGTATTGTTTGAACTACTTTCATCAAACATCCTATCATTGGCAAGTGGCAATTTATTTGAAATAGGGAAGATTAGTGAAGAAAGATTTGTGAAGATCGGTGAAGAAAGATCAAATATCTTCAATCTGAAGATTAAATTACTGAATAATCGTTTTGATGTTTCTTTGAAGGATAGTGGAAATTTATCCTATGGTTAATTGATGAACATAATTGGATCATGAAAATGAAACTGTCTTGCCCCTGCTGAATTATAACCAACAATGTTTTTCTTATATATTCATTGTTTATCATATGAATCTGAGTTGTTTGGTGTTGCAGTGATTTTGATTTTACATTGCTGGCATGCATTGCATTTTCATGCCCTACTTTGGAGTCTATGGAGATCTCGATATATGACATTGCAATCAATTATATCAATAGGTATTTCTGCTGGCTTGCATTGCTTTTGGTTTTGATATAATTCTATATAATGTGAATGCCTGTGTTCGGTATTATTATTGTTATTCGGTAAATGAGGGTTGTTGTTCCCTAATCCACGTTGTAAATGGATGAAATTTTGATTTCTTATTCCCATGTTATGGGTTGTAGCTCTACCTTAATATCAAAGATGTAACTGCCAATATACTACAATATTGTATTTGCTCCTGCTGTTGGGAGATTTTTTACTTTACATTCATACTTTATTATGTTTTTTTCTTCCCTTTTTATTTTAAAACTAATGTACTGCCACAAGAAGGAAACATATACTATTTGAAATAACCAAACATGAAAAAGTGTATAGATAAATGAAACATTAGTTTTTCTTTTTTCTTTCGGTTCAGGTGTGTTTTGTAGTGGATTAGGGGCTGGTTGTCTTTGGAGATTTTTTTGCCTTTGGCTTTGGGAACCTTCTGGTGTAGCTCTCTGCTTATTATTTCAGCAGGAGTAGTTTCTTTGTAACTTGGGCATTCCTTATGCCATTATTTTAATGAAGTTCTGTTTGGCAGTTTCACCAAAAAAAAAAGTTTCAAACTTGTAATGAGGCTTTTTTTCTCTAATTAAAATGTTTTCTACTGAAAATATTTTTTCAATGTAAATCTTCTTTCTAACCGGTAATGAAGAAAAACAATATTTTATTTAGATGATGCTAAATAGAAAATCAACTTTTCATGATTTCATCTATTATCTACGATATAAACAAGTCGAAGAGTTTAAGATTCCAATATGCGGACTTTAATTTTTTATATTTCCTAAATTTTTTTTGAAATTTTCTAATAATTAAATCCTTCATTTACATGAAAAGATCTAATTATAAATAAATTTTAATTTAGAGACTTAATTTTAATTTTTGAAATCCAGGTAATTGTTAATTTGAAAAATAGAGAGATATATTAGAGAGAACAAAAAATAAAGATAAATAAAAAAAAACATTTGTGTTTTACTAAATTTAATACAGAGAATTTATAATTAATATTTTTGTTTGAAAGAAAAAAAATAAAGAATGCCTTTAATTATATATTGCCATGTTTAAAATTTGAAAACAATTATTGTCATAAATTTTCGAATTAATTTTGTAACAACTAATAAAATCAAATTAATTACATATTTGAATCTGATAGTTCTAATTGCAATTAGTTTTGCATAAAATCAAATTAATTGCATAAATTTTGATAACAATTATATAATTTCTTTTCGCAACGTTTCTTTCAAAAATTTACTTACTAAAACAAGATATCTTGTGACAGTTCTAATTACAATAAAATCAAATTACTTATTGCATAAATTTTGAGTGTATAAATATTAATAAATAATTATATCTTATAACAATAGTTGAGTACGTAAATAACTAATATCTATTTCTACAATAGATTTTTAGGAGTAGGCTAACTATAACTTTTTAGTATTAAATATTTGAATTCAAAATTATTTGTTATTTTTCTCCAATTGTTTAAATGTTTAGTATCAGTTTTGACTATGCCTTTAAATGTTTGTTTCATTGTTTCTTTAAATAATAAAGTTTTGACTATTTCTTATTATTTAAGCATCAATTTCCTCTATCTCTTTTAATGTTGAAATACATTTTTAACTCTTTATTTTTATAGAGGGCACTAATACTTCATAATTTTTTTTTTATAAATAAAAGATCTAAAATGCTCTAAAAACTTAATAAATCAAATTTAAATTTTCTAATTATGCTTATATAATATTTAAATGATTTTTCATTTTAAAAATGTGATTGAAATAGTTTTTCTAAAATCACACGGGACATAACCTGTTAGATTCTGTCAAGAAAACTAGCATATATATTCCTTTAAATAATGTAACACGAGACACAATCAGTTAGATTCAAATAAGAAATCAGCCATAAATATTGCTCTAAGAAATTGAAAAAGTCTAAAATCTTGATTATTATGTATTTCATTTCACTTTAATATTTAAAATGTGATTGAAATACTTCATAAAGTTACACGAGATACAATTACTTGGATCCAAACAAAAAAAAAATGCATAAAAATTACTCTTAATGTGCATTTAAATATAATTCAACTATCAATATGTCTATACTATACTTCATATTTTTTTTCTCATACCCGTGCGGACGCACGGGTCTTCTACTAGTTTTCTATAAATTGCCTAAAATACCACTTTTATATGTATTTATCAATTTTTTTTCTATAAATTTTCTAAAATAGCTTGTGAAAATAACTTTTAGTATACACAAGCATAATTTAATTTAATTTTATCTTTTATCACAAAAATAGTTTATGTAAGCTTATATACATAAACTCCTATGTTATAAGTTGTAAATAAGATGTTTATACAAACATGACTTCATTTGGGGTGATTTGGGTTTTCAGAGTGTGCTTTTTGCAAAGTCTCAGGTTCGAATTTTACTAAGTACAATTAAATTAATTCTTGTGTGAGTCAGTTTATACAGAACTTTGCTCTGACTTTAAACGGGACCCCCTCTAGTGGACGGTGGGATTGGTTCTCTTGGATTAGTCGGTCGTAAGGCCGGATACCAAAATTAAAAAAAAAAAACATGACATCATAAAGGGTCTTTGGGCGGCCCAAAACAATTACTTCCAAAGTTAGTCGGGCATATACTAGTCGGAAAGTTTTTCAAAGTCGTGGTCGGCCCCTACGAAAGGTGTAATACCCTGTATTTCTTAAAATGCTCTAAATAATATTAATTGAGATCAACTGGGTTCCGGTGTGCTCTGAGAGTTATCAGTTGAGATAATTAGAGTAACTGATGAGCTCAAATTTGGTTTAATTAATATTATTTGACTATGAGATTTTATTAATTGGTACAATAAAGACATTTTGAATACCTTAATTGTGGACATTTAACCAAGTTAGTCTTACTAATTTTTCATGTTACTGCCTTGTGTTTTTTTTTCAATTTTGTGGGAGAAGTATTAAAGAGGAGAAATAGAAGGAAAAGAAAAACATAGTAAGAGTAGAGAGAAAGAGGAAATAGAAAGAAAGAAGAGAAAAGTGGAACTCGTCCATCACTCTTCATCATCTCATATTCATCATTCCAACATCTTCATCTTATTTCTAGAGGTGGGTTCTAGGTAGATGCTTTAAGATTTGGTGATGCGTCCGCAAGTGCACGGATTTATCGAAGTAATATAAAAGATTGTCGAACCCACAGAGACCAATGTCAACCTACCGTTATCTATTGCTGCGATGTAAAGCTAAGGCTAATGATTAAAATGGTACGAATGGAAATATAAACGCTAATTACTAAAGGTTTGAAAATAATACTAAAACGAGTCCGGAATATGATTTCCGCACACCTAAGGGACTTATAGAAAACGGGTACTGATTGTGATTATACGCCTATTCCGTAGAATATACCGACTTAAAGGCTCCACCTCACGCTCTTGCGGTCTTAACTAAAGCCATACTTCTTAATCCCAAGATTTTGCTCTCGCTCGCCCGGTAACTAAGAAACACACTTTGAAAGCCAATAATATCCTAATCGCTATCTAAAGCGCTCTCACTGTATTTAGATATGATGCCTAATTCCCACTATCCGGTTCACTCCTCACGCTCTCGCGGATCTCGGCTTAAACCTTAATTTGCTTCTCACTCTCATGACAAAACAATGTTAAATAACCTCTCACTCTCGTGACAAAGCTACTTAAATTAAACTTGGAAATTAAAACCAAAATGACATACATTCATAATTTCGCGCCTATAATTTCTACCGAGTCCCGTCGGTAACGACGGTCCTCATACGCCGGACGCAGGACAATTTAGCAAAACATGAAATTAAACAAAAACAAACTAAACATGATAATTATAATAAAGGACAGCATGCTTGACAACTGCAAAAACAAAACAGTAGTAATAATAAAGCAATAAATAAAGAACCATTAAATTGCAGGAAAATAAATGGAGACTTGAATAAACAGAGCTGGAAATAAACTTCAATAAGATGACGGCAAGATTGATCCAAGTATTACATAAATTGTAGGCCTAAATACTAATGGTGGAGTAGTTCTTCGATGTGAGAAAACTACTCCTTTTAGAATAGTGATTTCTGCCTAAAACTATGAACAAATGTCGATAGCGCTTCCGCGCGACTTGGATCCCATGGGACTGCTTCCAGGGTCCTATTTATAGAGAAATATGGCTCTTAACTCCCCTTGTTTCCAAAATCAGAGAAAGGAGGGAAAAGGAGTTATTAAAACTCCATAAAACTGCCAAAAACTGTTGTCTGCAACATAATGGCGAACGTCGTGGGGTAAAGGCGAACGCCATCTAGGGGCAGCGAACGCCATTTGCTCACGGCGAACACCATTTGCCCACGGAGAACACTGTATCAGTAAAATTGCATAATTTGCACTTTTTCTTCATTTTCTTGCTCTTTTCCCAGTTTTCTCGCACGGATGCTCTTATTCGACAAATACCTGAAACACAAACATAATACAACATAATAATACGAAAAACAAGTAAAACGAAATTAAATTACATGCTAATCGAGTCGAAATAAACTATTATATCTTCACGTTATCATTTGGGTTGATAGATAGAAATGTTAAATGTTAGGTTTTAATATGTGTTGATTCTAATATCATGAAATCTATGTGAATATGGACACTCCTTTGAAATGGACACTTTTTGCAGGTCAGAAGTTTTGGAACGCAGACCTTGCACAGTGAGCTAGCAGCGACCGTATCAGTCTCTTATGCTCGCACAGCGAGCCTCCAGCGAGGTGAAGGCGAGACCTCGCCTTGTGGTCGCACAGCGACCACTGAGACATTTTGCTACTGCATCTGATTTTCCCTGACATTTTGTTGCTTCTTTGGTTGCTTCATATGTATGTTTATTGTTACTATGGATTGTTTACATAATTATTATGATTATTATGCATGCTTACTGTGAGTGTTTGGTTGATATGGATGGTGATAAAATATGGGAAATAATATAGAGAAAGTGAGGAAAACCTTATCATAATTGAATGGAATGACCTAGTGATGTAACTAAGAAATGATAGATAACTTAGATGACAATGGTTGTGCATTGATGCCTAGGTGAACATCCTTAACAAGTAGTTGTCTAGTGGAGAGGTGAGACATTATTTGGAACATGTGTTGATTTTGTGTTACATTGAGAATAAGGTGAATGTGTTGCCTTGTGATTGTCGAATACAATCATGTTTGTGTATGTGTTCACATAGTCAGAACTAATTCCCTTGAGATGTGTCGTTCCGAGAGTGGATGCTTATATAGAGAGCTCCTCCAGAATGTACGCACTATTACTTTGACAGGTTTGATTCCCGTTGTACGAATGGAGCCTACGGGTAAAGAGACTTGTGATGGGGTACGGCCCATGAGAAGTGATGATTCATGTGGACTATGTTTCCCTTGGAACTGAATCTATTTCATATGTAAAAGTACATTACAAAGATCCATGACTCGTTCCGATCTCCTAGACGTAGGAGAGGACGGGAAAGTGGGATGCCTTGGTAAGGTTTCCTATTAGTGATAGTTTGAGTTGTTGAACTCAAGCAACATGTTTCCATATAGTGTGAAGTTGTGAACTCAACTCTTGTGCCTTACCTTTTAAGTTGAGTTAGAATTGTTAGAAACTTGTAAAGCCGGGAGAATCCATAAGATAGGGAACCCACTGGGATTATTATCTCACCTCATGTTGTTGAATGTTTTTCAGGTGGTTCCGGTTCTGTGAAGGGTAAGGATAAGGTCGTTTGATATCCTTACTTTCCTTGGCTTTTTGGGATGACATTTCCGTTGAGAAGACTCTATTTTTAAATCATTCGATATGATCTAGTTCTTAGTCTTTTGGGCATCTTGTGTATATTATGCCATTGTTTTAGACTTTTAGTGTTTTGGCATGTAATATATACAATGTGTTTCTAGGAACTTATGTGAATTCCAATACCAAAAGGCAAACATGTATAATATGTATCTTCTAGACATATGTATTTATATATGGGTGTTACAAAAGGTCATGGAACAATTATAAAAGTAATAGGGAACAAGCGCATTTGAATGCCCTCCCATCATTAAAATGTCTTGCTGGCTTTTTCAAGCGTGTGACTTTAGGTTCGCAGGTTAGGGCAAGGTGTTTTTCCCTAGGGCATTCATGTGAACTTGAGTTTGTTTTCATTTCCTAGGTGAAAGTTGGTTGTTGATTCATACCTTCTTGTTTCGATTGATCTGCTATGTTGCTCACCTTTCTCTCTATATAAAGGTCTCTTGACTTCTTGTAGAACTTTCGACATCCCTGAGAGTTTATTTCTATTTGTGAAAGTAATTTTTCCCCTTCTCAAGATAATTTCTTTGAGAAATTGCCTTTCCCATAATAAAGTTTTCCATTCTGCTTTTAACCTTCTCATTCTTCATCAGACACTAGTCCCGCCAAGTACCCTTCTTACCCTAAGCTTATTTCATAACTTTCAGTATTTACTTTATCATGACCAATATAGATGAACATCCCATAAGTTTCTCCAGCATTTCTGAGAGTAGTGATTTTTTCCTTTTAGTTAGGGCATAAGCGTCCTTTGCTTCAGACTCTCATCACCTTGTTGACGATCAATCGATTCCAAACGCCATACTACGTAATACCTATGTCTAATGATTTTGAGTCAGAGAGGCTGTGATACGGTGGAGAACTGACTTTTTAATTTTGTTTTCGCAAAACATGTTGCGGTTAGCAAGAGTCGCCGCCGACTTTTCTTTTATCCAATTTATTTAGGAAAGGTGAAAAGAACAGGAAAGACCTTTTTGAAAAGATTTTGAGTTCGGGGGGTAAGTTATGAAAAGTGAAGGTGTTAGCACCCCTTTTCATCCGTAGTTATCTACGGGCTCTTAATTGGTTGCTCACTTTAACTTGCTTTTTTTTGAAATGTGGTGTGTGTTTAGAAAATATTTTGTAAAAAATTGACTTTGTAATAATTCGTGTAAGAATGTATACAAAGTGTTTGTTTTTGAAAATATTTTTGTAAAGGTTTGACTTTGTAATAATTCACGTAAGAATGTATACAAAGTGTTTGTTTTAGAAAATATTTTTGAAAGTGTGAGATGTGAAAAGTATTTGTTTTTTTTTTTAGTTGTGAGCAAGCATTTAAAAGTTACTTACCCTTAATTTATAAGGTCTTTCTTATACTTATCATTTTCCTTGAGAGATAGTACTATCCATACCATTAGTGGGTAGGTAGTCCTATCTATTGGATGTGGAGGGACAGCGAAGGGTCATCGAATGGTCATAGAAGGCAACATGTAAGGATACCTTAGCAATTCGAAGGGACTACCATCATTTTTCCGTAGGGTCGTCGAGGGACAAGATCATCTTTTTGTAGGCAACTCGAAGGGTCATCGAGGGACTATGATCTTTATATCGAAGAGATTATGATGATATTATTCGTAAGCGTCTTTTGCTAAAGTATCCCTACGTTCGAGGGACATGCCCATTATTTCGTAAGGCAAACGAAGAGAGGTTACCCTAGAGGTGCATGTGTGTGCATTAGGTCGATGGCGATGCTAAAAAGCAGTCGACTTACAGGGTTTTAAAAAAAGGGCTCGATTATTGAATCGAGAATTGTTTGATATATTTTTAAAAAAAAGGTTTAATATAGTAGCAAGATATGAGCAAAATAAAGGAAAGCAACAAAATTATTTTACATGTCATGGGAATTGGGATACATTTTGCCAATGGGGATAAAATGAGCGATAAATATACAATTCAAACACGCAATAATTCAACAGTAATTAGCAAAAGTTTTAATCCAAACTTAATAATCAGATTAATAATAAAAAAATGACATCAATATTCAAATCTAAATTCGAACAAGATTAAGATCAAAATTGAAACAAAATTAACATCAAGAATTAAGAAAAAAATGAAATCAAAATTATTCGAGAATTAATAAGAGAATATCGCTAACGCAAAAATGCGATCATTGCAATCTGGATCCAAATCATGTGGATCTATTTATAACAAAAAGCAACTCAAAGAAAAGAAAATTTCAAATTGGATAAAAACCTCAACAATATTGCTATCGCGAAAACGCGATCATCGCAGGCGAATCAAGAAGCAACATGATAATAAGAAAATTATAAATTACAAGTCGGGATCCGAATCGATAAACGCAAAAAAAAAGTGGATCGCCACCATGCTAAACCGTCTAACGCGTGTAAAATCGAAATAAAATGATAAACAAAGGTAGATCGGCATAAAAACCGATGAAAATCGACCATTAACTCGCTACACTTAACGTGATCATCGCGATATGGATTAAAAGTGTGCGAATCTAAAATTATAAAATAGAAAATGCAAAGAAAAAAAAAGCAAATTTAACGGGCTAAAAAAAATCGATAATGTTGCTAACGCAAAAATGCGATCATCGCAACCGGACCGAACCAGAATAAATGTCACGCATTATACACACCAATATGCAAATAGCGTATCGACACGATTCAATCCAAATAATCTAATAATAATAATAATAATAAAGAAATTAACAAAATATATATATATTAAACCTATTACGTATACATACTGGTAAAATAAAAGTTGAAAAATGAGTTATACGAAAGTTATGTAAATTAAAATATATGTCGTTGCTATATACTGTGAAAACCAAAAAGTATAACAGTGAACTAGGTTATGTTGTTTTAAAAAAAAAAAAGCAATATATATAAATTAAAATAAAACGTGTTACACATTATGTTAAAACTTATTATACTGTTTGTTATGAAAACTTAATATATATATTAAGTAACAATGTTATAAATAATAAACAATGCATCAAAAGAAACCGAGCATAGCAGCTTGGGTATGTTTCTTTAGTAACATAGGCGGCATGAAAAACAAGATATATTTGAAACAAAATCCTGGTGATTAGCATATATATCAAGCAAAAACTGAAACGTCCCACTGTATCAGAAGATGTAAGTTATATATAAAAGAAATTGCAAGAGACTCACGTGGAGGCGTACGGATGCGGCCGTTTTTTCCTTTTTTTTTTGGTCCCTCTGTTATGTGTAAAACAACCTGTATTTATAGGTCTAGAAAATTAGGTTAAAAAATTTAAAAAGGAAAATAATAATCAGTCTTAATTCCTATTGATCAAATAACATCTGAATAAAAATCAAATAGTATCTAATTTTTACTTGGTCACCAAGTAGACCAATGACATAAATTGACCAATAGGAAATGAGTACACAAAAAGAAAATATTTTTTGTATCTATTATGATGTTTGCACTCCTTTTTGGTAAAAAGTGCATAAAATCAAATAAATAACTATTTTTCAAAAATGCCTTAAAATAAAAAACGAAAATTAAAAATAAATAATAAAAAAAAATACATTTTTTGTGATTTTTTTGAAAATAATTTAAAATGAAAAGAAAGTTAGTAACAAATAACAGAAACAAATCCAAAATGTAACATGTGAGATTTGAACCCGCGACCTCATACTTGCAAGCCTTATCTCCTTTCCAATTATGCCAATTCATTTATTCGAAACAAAAATGCACTTGAAAGCATATGAAGGTCAAACAACTATTTGTTATTTAAACAATTTAAAGTAAACTGTTACCTATTTTTTGAGTAAAACTTACTGTTTAAATGTTAGTAAAAATTGAACCAAAAAACTTATAAAATCAAAGTTAAAAAATAATTTAAATGTTAGAAAATAGGGCAGGCAAATTTTGGGGTACAACAGAGGCTTTCTAGTAGTTTTATGGGTCTGGAAACTTCCTTTATTAAGTCTTCCTTCAATGCTCTTTTTTATGATGTGGATGTGGGGAATGATCGCGTAGTCATCTCTACGCTTGCATCATCCGAAGTTGCAGAAGCTTTAGTTTCCCATGCTTTAATTACCATGGAGATGGAGGTTTCCGTTTTGAATAAGGAGGAAACCTGAAATTTCATTAATACTTACCACATTGGTTACGACCAGGATCCGAGTGATGTTGAGGTTAAGGATCAGTTGAGGCGTGAAGCTCAGGAGGAGGGTGTCAATTGGCTCAAACCCTTCAAGATTTTTTGGGCTGATGAGTTACATTAAAAGAAGTCACATTTATGGAGTCAGTTGACGCAAAATATGTAGATGGTTAGACCACAAACCGAATTGAGATTTTACACAAAGTTGGTCTTCAATGAAGTAGAGCGTTTACATCGGGATGAACTCATGAACCGAAGTGAAAAATTTTCACTAGTTATCATCAAGAATCCACAAAGTGATATTTTCCTTAAAGGGCTCAACTCACAAACAAAACAACAACTTGATACTAAATCCCCAAACAAAGCTGTTATGGACTGGGCCGTGGTTTCCTACAATCAAACAGGCCCAATCCACACAACTTGAAGAAGCCCAATAAAGTCCTAGAAAAGGATGCACGACTGCCACACACAAGGCTAAAGGTATGTCGGGCACCTGTCTCCTTGACAGTGTCGAGCACCTGAGGACAAACAGGAAAGGAAGACACCGCACCCTGACGAAATGGACCTCCTCGACAGATTAACTTCTCCCCGCGAGAATACTCCCAATCCCCGCTGAATCATGGGTCCTCGACAAACATGGTTCGCCTCCATTTGGTCATGTCCAAACCACAACCACCACATCTCCTCGACATTATAGACTCTCCCCCGAGGAGCCCATCAACGATCTTATCTACACAGATACGTTTCTTGTAACCGTCTAATAATGGCATTAAAGGGACAGTTACACTAGGGTGTTGACCACGAGCTGGTCATTATTACTACATGTAAGCCCTAGCAGTTACTTGGAACGGGTCACACGCTGGCCCCACCCGTTGCAAGTAACCGTTGGCCACGCGCTGGGGTCTCCTATAAATACCCTCTCACTTGAGAGGGTCAGGATAAGTTAACTTCTTACTCTCACTCACTTTCTCTGTATTTGTGGAGCATTCACTGACTTAAGCATCGGAGTGTCCTGCAGGTACACCCCCCCCCCCCCCCCCCCCCCCCGCGCCATCTTTCTTCAACATTGAAATAACTACAAGTCCAGACGTCGTTGGCCATCTTCAATTGTCTGATCCAGGTACGATCTAAAGCTTTTAACGGGTTTAGCTTGAAACGTAAACAAATACTTTCTTATGGAAGAAATATTCAACTAAGAGAAAAATAGATCTAGGTTAATATACAAATATACCTCTTTCTAGAACAAAATTTCATCACATAAACATTCAGACTTTCTCAAAGGGCTATTACTAAATTTAAGTGAAAGAAACTAGAAATATATTTTTAGAGAGAGTGTGTGGAGAGTTAGATAGCTCACGATTCTGGATGTAAAAGAGTGAAGGGATAAGCCTCTATTTTTAGGCTAAAGGGAAGCACAACAAATGAAAGGATCCAAAGGCGAAATTAGTGTTCTAATCAATTGGGTCCTCAAGTCAATCGATTGGATGCCCTAAAAAATCGATTACAAAAGCTCATTTGGAAGGGTTGGATAGAGAGTAGTTGCCTTTCATTAAGACACCGTCACAATCGATTATGGACACAACATTCACTAACCCAATCGATTGAGAATATACTACAATCAATTGGACAATTCAAAAAACTTGTCCAACCTATTATGATAGTTCCTAATTCATCTGGATAGGCTCCAAAACATTTTTAGGTTGTTTTATTTGAGAAATAGAATAAATAGAAAGATTTTAGTAAGTTTGCAATTTAACCATAATACTTTGCAAAAACGCCCTTGTGTTTTTACCAAACAATGATCACTCATACATGATTAGGCTAGCTTTCACACTTCCTCTCTTTCACACTCTAAAGCCTCAATACTTTGGAAAATTCACCAATCTTATAAGCACTTATTGAGTTTTTTTGGAGATGAGGCTTGAGATATCTTCAAATTGGATGTCATCATCAAAGGATATTTACAAAGATTAACAAAATTCTAGTTCATCAGCTTGATTCGAAGGAAGAGCCTAGAAAAAATGGTCTTATGCATCTTTAACCACTTGAAAGACTTGGTTGGATTTATGTTATAAGGTTATATTGAATCTTCATAAGTTGTCATCAATGAAACTAAGTTTTCATCATCAAAACCAAATCCTGATAGGTGTGACCTCCTTAGCTTTGATCACTTCTTGATTATACGTGCAAAAACATAGTTCCACATTCTCCTACTTTTTATTATGACACCACATCTCTCAAAGAGGTGGTATAAGAAACAACGTGTAGATAAAATTGGAGCATTTAAACTCTCCCTCGAACGAGTTGAGAGTATACTCTACTCCCTCAGAAAATATAGTTCTTCCTCTTTGTCATAATCAAAAAAGGCATGTAAAGGATGTAAGGCAGAAATTTAAATATGAAAATACATAGTCACATAAGCATTTAGAAAAGGAAAAACAACAAAGTTCGTTGATTCAAATTATACTGGAATTGAAAGCACATAAAGCGGAAAATTGTAGGAATTAAAATAAAGCAATAATTGAAAAAGAAAACATGCTTAAATACAAAAACACATAAGTGAGACTATTATTCATCATCAAAATTATCATCAGTAAAAAGTCCTGGAGTATTTTGCCCTAGGTCTTGTGCGAAGTGATGAGCCAGAAAGTTGATTTTTTTATTTCTCTTTTCTAGCTTCTTGATTATGGTCTTGAGTGGGTCTTCAGCCGAGGGTAATTGAGGAATATTGTAGTCAAAATCTTCTAGGTTTACATGTGCTTTTTGATCTTCTATCTTTATCTTCTTTTCTTTAGAGGGTTTTTCAACCACTTTTCCAATAATGATATCATATCTCATTGTTGCTAAAGTTTCTTCTCATATTTTTATCTCATTTTCTTCAAATTCTTCATCCCAAAGTTGAATCCAGTGTGTTCTAGGATTTTTCTGATCAGGTTACCATATGGTTGGCACATTCATATTTCTTGCTTCCTAAAATGTATTGGATTACTTCATTTTCCTAGTTTGTTTTGATCTATTTGCAATCATTCATACAACGTCAACATCAAACCTAGTTATGAGACCTAAATATCTTTTCCTTGGAAAGAGTATGCAATTGATCACATATTTGGATCACACGGTTGTTAGGCCGAATAAAGTAAATAGTAAAAGGATTGAGTATCAAGGATTACGAGTCTTTCAAAAGTGAGGACGCAATAATCTTGAAGTTGAAGTTGTTGCCTTGTTCTTTTGGATTGAAGATAGGACCTTCATGGGGAAAATCAAAGATGCTCTGAAACTCTTCCAACGGTAGAGATATCTTATGTCTTGTCACTTCAGAGTAAACTATTCCACCAGTGAAGTAGAGATTTGAGAATAAGATCTTGACCAATGATGGATACACCTTTCTTGAGGTGTCGCAAAGGAATGTGGAAAATTTTAACTCTTTAAGGATATTGAATAATTCACATTTTTTAAAGAATCCTAAATCCAAAGTGTGAATTCTCAATACGGTTCTGTTGGCGAAGTCTTTGAAGAATCTTCCTTCTTGTTATTGAGAGGTGAAATCATCGGTGATAGGGCTAGAGGAAAATCCCATCCTCCTTAGAGCCATGATGTTGATGATGATGATGATGATGATGATGATTATGATGGAGAATTTTTGAATGAATAATATCACACACAACTAGAGAGAAATAAAATTTTTGATGCAAAAGAATGGGAAAGGGTTACCTTTTATAGTAGAGCTTATGACAATTTTGAGTGTGCAAAACTTGCACAAAATCAATGGATATCGCGCTCAATAAAATTCAGAACCAAATCTTCTCAAAAGTGTTTGCCCAGTCGATTTGTTTAATTCCAAAAAATTATTGACAAAAAATTAATTGATGACAAAAAATTAAATGCACTATTTTAAAGGATTAGTAAAAAATTCTTCAATCGTTCAACCTTTAAAATAATGTACTACAATGATTATGAAGTAACCTTGATAAAACATCCCCTTTTGAGAGAATGCTAACATGATGCGGCATGTCCTTATTTTCGGGTCATTGGATACGAGAGTAGATTAAACCACAGATAGATGTGTTCACCATAAATTTATCTTCACAACATACTTATGAGGTTAGCAGATCATCATATATCAATAATATTGAGACCATCCTCCACGAAATATTTGCTTTGATCACCATCCTTGATATACACCATCAACAAACATCCTTGGATCATAAGTTTCACACCAAAACTACTGTATACTCAAGAGTATACTCTTTTCTTTGCATAACTTCATTTAATATGTGATAACGCTTCATAAAAGCTGCAAAGTATCTCTGCAAAACATACTAGTGTTCACCTTTGATATCCAAATTTTCTCATACCCAATGCATTAGTGGTTCTACAAGGTCTAACGTTACTACCTTTATACCTTTTCAATTTATTAAAACAAAATGGCTCCAAGTGGCCAAATATATTACAATGAGAGCATTTATAAACAGACTGATTTATTTTCTTCCTATTTACTTGTTTAATATGTGCTCTATCATATTTAAACCTTAATCCAGTTTTATTTAAGGAAGGAATTTGACTTCGATATTATCAAGTCAAGGTTTACTTTCCCCTTATTAAATTTACTTAGGGTTTCTTGCAAGTATGTTACTTCCTTTTTCATCGTGACATAACTCTCACATGTTCTAGCTAAGTTTCTAATATAGTTATTTCGAACTTTAGAGTTTCTTTAATCTTTTCAAGAAACTCAAGGTAATCCTTAAGGTCTGAGTTACACTTTTTAATCTTACTATTTTTCTCAATTAACTTAGCATTTAATTTAAACAATTGCTTGTAAGATATCTTTGTCACCTCATGGTGATCTTCCTCATGGAATACTTTCAAGCATACTTCATCTTCTTCGTTGGAAGAAGATTCCTTGAGGGTTTTTCTTGAGGTTGATTCTTTTTCGTTTGTGGAGACTTTATTTTCTCTTCTTCTTTTGAATATTCTACTAGACGAGGCTTCTTTTTCTTCGTTTTCTTCTTCATATCCTCTTACAAAAGAAGTTATGTCATTTGATGTTGAATTCTCCGAAGATCGTTAAACTATTGAGACAATTCTTTCAAAGGAGGCCACATGAATAGTCTTGTATGAGTTTGATGAAGTTGTTGAGGATTCTTCAAGTTTTGAACTTAAGCCTTCATCTTTGAGTAGTTGAACTAATTTGTTCAACTTCTATATAATTTCTTCCTTCTTTGATTTTTTCTAAAAGTCACAAATACTCTCATATATTAATTTAAGGATTGGATCATATTTTCGATCTCAATTCTTAACTATTAGATATTTATTAGTAACAAAAGTTTTAATACTATTTCTAACATTTCTAAATCTTGAGAAACCCTTATGAATTAAACATTCATCTTTTTCACCTCGTATGTTCATTCTCTCTTGTTCGATACTCGGAGAAATTCCATATATCATTTCAAGAGTATCTCACATTTCCTTGACAAATTTGTAATTATAAACATAAAATTGTGAGACTTTTGGTCGAACTCTAGCTCTGCCGAGGAGTAGCTTTCATGTGTTTCAACAGGAGACAAGCATGAAGTCGAAGCGGGGTCACATGCTGTAGTTGTAGGATACATATTGTAGTCGAAGTCTGTTCTAATGTGTATTGTCGGAATGTTTATCGAATTGGGACTTTTGTTATGGATCCAATTGTTTAGGTAGCTTCGGTTGCAATTTATCTAGTTAGTCTATATATAGGCTAGTACATTCAGTTTGTTGAGTGTGGCCAAATTATGGTATTCACTTATAATCTTTTGTAATATTGAGAAAGTGAATAGTATAGCAATTTTGCCCTAATCCTTCTTCTTCATTCTTCTTTATCCTTTCTTCTTTCTCTCTTTGTTTCTAACCGTTTCATTGTTCACCCAAGAACTCCGTTTCTCAATCTTGATTGATTGAAAGGTATCGTTTGTGATCACAACAAACTAATGGGGTGAGCATGGAGAAGATGTCGTCAACAAAGTTTGAAATTGAGAAGTTTACCAGAGTTAATGATTTCGGTTTATGGCGTTTGAAGACGCGAGCTCTTCTTGTTCAACAGGGTTTGCTAGAAGCGTTAAAGGAAGAAGATGCCATGGATGCTGCATTGACGGAGAAGGAAAAGACAACGATGATCGAGAAAGCCCACGACGCAATTTTTCTGAGTCTTGATGATAAATTTCTCAGGAAGGATTCAAAGGAAACGACGGCAGTGGGTATTTGGCTGAAACTCGAAGGATTGTATATGACAAAATCCTTGGTAAATCATTTGTACTTGAAGCAGGCTTTGTATTCATTCAAGATGAAAGAAGATAAAGCATTGACGGAGTAGCTGGATACATTCCGCAAGCTGATTCTTGATCTTGAAAATATTGATGCTTCAATTAATGATGAAGATCAAGCGTTATTGTTGTTGTGTTCTTTACCTAAGTCGCATGCTCACTTCAAAGAAACCCTCTTGTATGGAAGAGAGTCCCTGACCTTTGAAGAAGTTCAAGCAGCCTTGTATTCGAAGGATTTGAACGAAAGAAAGGAGTAGAAACCATCATCATCAGTTGGCGAAGGGTTGTCCGTGAAGGGGAAATCGTCGAAGAGAGATGGTAGGTTTGAGAAGAAGAAAGGTAAAACTCAATAGAAGTCTTATGGTGGTGATATCTCTGGTATTAAGTGTTACCTTTGTAAGAAGGAGGGTCACACAAGAAAGATGTGCCCTGAGCGCCTGAATAATCGTGGAGGTAAGGACAATGGAAATGCAGCCATTGTGCAAGATGATTATGAATCATCTGATGTCCTTGTGGTTTCGAGCAGCAACTCTTGAAAAGAGTGGATTATGGATTCTGGATGTACTTGGCATATGACTCCAAACAAGAATGTTTTTGAAGAATTATGTGATCAAGATGGTGGATCAGTGATGTCGAGAAACAATAAAGCTTGCAAGATTACAGGTATTGGATCTATAAAATTCAAACTCTATGATTAGTCAATAAGGCTATTGACTGGGGTTAGGTATGTACCTGACCTTAAGAGAAATTTGATTTCTCTTGGTGAATTCAACAAGAAAGGATATGTCTTCAAAGGAGAACAAGGTATCCTGAAAGTCATGAAGGGGTCGAAGGAAGTCTTGAGAGGCGTGAAGAAAAAAGGTTTGTATACCCTTGAGGCTGAGGTTGTAAGTGGTTCGTGATAATGTGAAAATATACCGTTTATTTCGACTCGATTCACATGCAATTTAATTTCGAAATACTTGTTTTTCATATTTTTATGTTGTGTTATGTTTGTGTTTCAGGTATTTGTCAAATAAGAGCATCTGTGCGAGAAAACCAGGAAAATAGCAAGAAAATGAAGAAAAAGTGCAAATTATGCAATTTTACTGATACGGTGTTTGCCGTGGGTAAATGGTGTTTGCCGTGAGAAAATGGTGTTCGCCGTCCCTAGATGGAGTTCGCCATGGCAATGGCGTTCGCCATTACCCCACGGCGTTCGCCATTATGTCGCAACAACAGATTTTTAGCAGTTTCAGGGATTTGAATTTCCCTCCCTTTTCTGAGCGTGGGAGCAGTTATTCAGGGTCAGAATCTTCTATAAATAGAGCCCTTTGCATCAGTTCCAAATCATCCAAGTTGCGCGAAAGCGCTGTCATTTCCGCTTTCTAGTTTTAGGCATTAAAAGCACTTGTAAAAGTGACAATCGCTCACATCGAGGGATTGTCACAATTATGTATTTTATTTTATTCTATACAACTTGGATCGTCAATAATCTTGCCATCATTTTATTGAAGTTATTTCCAGTTTCGTTTAATTCAAGTCTCCATTTATTTCCCCGCATTTACAGGTTCTTTATCTTATCGCTTTATTATTTTTGATATTGCATTCTATAATTGTTTAAGCATGATGTCCTTGATTATATTTACCACATTTATGTCATTTCCATTTAATTCCTTGTCTAGTTAAATTGTCTTGAGTTCGGCGGCGTATGAGGATCGTCATTACCGACGGGACTCGGTAGAAATTATAAGCGCGGAATTGTGAATGTACGTCATTTTGGTTTTAATCTCCAAGTTTAATTTAAGTAGCTTTGTCACGAGAGTGAGGGGTTATTTAACATTGTTTCGTCACGAGAGTGAGAAGCAAATTAAGGTTTAAGCCGAGATCCGCGAGAGCGTGAGGAGTGAACCGGATAGTGGGAATTAGGCATCATATCTAAATACAGCGAGAGCGCTTTAGATAGCGATTAGGATATTATTGGCTTTCAAAGTATGTTTCTTAGTTACCGGGCGAGCGAGAGCAAAATCTTGGGATTAGGAAGTATGGCTTTTGTTAAGACCATGAGAGCGTGAGGCGGAGCCTTTAAGTTTTTATATTCTACGGAATTAAGATATAGTCGTAATTAGCACCCGTATTCTACAAATCCTTTAGGTGCGCGGAATTCATATTTCGGGCTCGTTTTAGTATTATTTTCAAACCTTTAGTAATTAGAGTTTATATTTTCGTTCTTACCATTTTAATCATTAGCCTTAGCTTTATATTGCAGCAATAGATAACGGTAGGTTGACATTTGTCTCTGTGGGTTCGACAATATTTTATATTACTTCGATAAATCCGTGCACTTGCGGACACATCAGTTCGACAAATATTGCATCCAGGAAACCTGTGTCGAAGACAGAATTATGGCACATGAGATTGGGCCATATCAGCGAAAGAGGCCTGGTCGAATTGGGGAAGCAGAACCTGCTAGGTGGTGACAAAGTCGAAAAGTTGGAGTTTTGTGAATCTTGTGTATTTGATGAATCCTGTAGGGCAAAGTTTAACAAAGGCAAGCAAAGAACACATGGATCCCTGGATTATATTCATGCTGATCTTTGGGGGCCTACAAGGAATCCTTCACACTCAGGTGCAAGTTATTTTCTATCCATCGTTGATGACTATTCCAGAAAGTTATGGGTATTCATTCAGAAGACGTAGGGTGAAACTTTTGAGAATTTCAAAAGTTGGAAGGTTCTGGTCGAAACTCAAATTGGCAGAATGGTTAAGAGGTTGAGAACCAACAATGGCCTTGAGTTCTACAACGAAGCGTTCGACAGTTACTGTGTTGAGTCTGGGATTGCAAGGCATAAGACTGTAGCAGGTACTTCTCAACAAAATGGCTTAGCTGAGAGATTCAATCGAACAATCCTTGAAAGGGTTAGATGCATGTTAGTTAGTGCTGGATTGAAGAAGGTGTTTTGGGGAGAGGCTGTTTCGACAGCAGCTTATCTGATAAATAGATGTCCCTCGACTGCCTTGGGAATGAAGACACCTGAGAGTAATTAGTTGTTTAGCCTATGCTCATATTAGGCAAGACAAGGTCTAACCTAGAGCTCTGAGATGCATGTTCCTTGGATATCCTGAGGGAGTCAAGGGTTATAGGTTGTGGTGCTTAGAACCAGGTCGAAGAAGATGTATCACAAGTCGTGATGTAGTTTTCAATGAAGTCGAAATGGCATTCAAGAAAACTGGTGATGCTGGTCGAAGTGCATAAATCTCTGAAAAAGAGCTGGAACAGGTAGAGATTCCTGTTGAGGTGGAGCACAGTGATGCTAAAGTGCATAACCCAGATGAAGTCGAAGAAGAAGAACAAGATGCTGAAGAGACTGAGGAAACTGTCGATGGCTACCTACTGGCAAGAGATAGGTCAAAAAGAGTCACCAAGCCACCTCAGAGACTTAGTTATGCAGATCTTATAGCTTTTGCTTTAATCTCTGCATGTGAGGTGCTTGAGGAAGAACCTAGAGATTACAAGGAAGCTATAAGGAGTCGAAACAAGACTGAATGGCGAAAAGCCATGGATGACGAGATGAAATCTCTTCATGATAATAACACATGGGAGCTGATTGAGAAACCTGGAGGAGCAAGGTTAGTCAGTTGTAAGTGGATTTTCAAGATCAAGGAAGGAACCGAATGAGTGATGTCGAAGCGCTTTAAGGCAAGGTTGGTTGCTAGGGGGTTCACTCAGAAAGAAGGAGTCGACTTCAATGATGTGTTCTCGCCTGTTGTAAAGCATAGATTCATTCGAATGTTGTTAGCCATGGTGGCAAAGTTCGACTTGGAACTTGAGCAAATGGATGTGAAGACAGCCTTCCTGTATGGTGACCTATATGAAATGATCTTGATGCGTCAACCTGAAGGGTATGCAGAAAATGATAAGGAAGATTATGTGTGCAAGCTGAATAGGTCTTTGTATGGCCTGAAACAATCTCCTCGACAGTGGAACAGGAGATTCGACAAGTTCATGGCACACATTGGTTTCACTAGGAGCCAATTTGATCACTGTGTTCACTTCATATTTTTGACCTGGAAACTCACTTGTTATTTTGTTGCTTTATGTGGATGATATCCTCATAGCTAGCAACAGTGTTGAGGATATAATGGAGGTAAAGGCTAATCTCAGTAAGGAGTTCGAAATAAAGGATCTGGTAGCTACCACCAAGATTCTTGGGATTGACATCCGGCGAGATAGAAAGTAGTCGAAGTTATGCTTATCTCAAGAGACATACCTACGTAAGCTTTTTGACAAGTTTGGTATGTCGAATTCAAAGCTTGTTGTGACTCCGACAAATCCTCAATTTAAGCTTAGTACTACTGAAAGTCCGAGTATTGAAGCTGAAAGAATCTATATGAGTAGCATTCCATATGCTAGTATAGTGGGTTCTTTGATGTATGTTATGGTCTGTACGGGGCCAGACATAACGTATGGAGTGAGCCTTGTAAGCAGGTATATGGCCAATCCTGGAAAGGCGCACTAGAAAGCTTTAAAGTGGATTCTCAGATACATAAATGGGTCTCTGAGTCGAGTCCTGATTATGGTGGAGCCTGTGGTGATGATAGCAAAGTCGAAATCGAAGGTTATGGCGACTCTGATTATACAGGTTGTATGGATTCTAGAAAGTCTATTTCTGGATATGTGTTCACTATGTTCGACACAACAATCAACTGGAAAACGATGCTTCAGAAGGTTGTTGCCTTATCAACCACTGAAGCTGAATATATTGCCCTTATTGAAGCTGTGAAGGAAGCATTGTGGCTTGAAGGTTTTGCAAAGGAGCTGAAACTTCAAGGTCGAAGTATCACTGTTAAATGTGATAGGCAAAATGCTATACACCTGTCGAAGAATTCAGCCTATCATGAGCGGACCAAGCACATCAATGTGAGGATGCACTTCGTCAGAGAGATAATCGAGCGTGGTAAAGTCCAGGTGCTGAATGTCATACCCCAAATTTTGACCACTAAGATTTCCCATCATTGTGCAAATCATCATCACAATATGGATGAACCATCTTGCCTCATCAGTCTCCCCAAAGATGGGTGAACACTTACTACAATCAAAATTAGGGATTCAAGCCCTCTCAGAGTTCTTAGACAAAGGATCAATCAATAAATGACATGATCTTCAACTTGTCTAACCTCCCAAACATCTACAATGGATCAAGAGGACTCCCACTTTAAGGATTAAGCACAAGGCTGCTCCCTTCCAGGTGGATCAAGCCTCAAGATCGCCAGTGTCACCAAATTAGGGTTTGGTCGACCAGGGCCTCCAGATGGAAATTTTCCTCTGGGCATGAGCCAATGCTTCAAAGCATATCCTAAAATACTCCATGTAACCTCATGGGCCCAAGCATCAAGTCAATTTGACCTCAGGGGATGCATACATCAAAAATCAGGAATTAGGGTTTCTTGACCTAATTCACCCCTAAGTTGACTTTGGGACAAATCATGAGCCAAGACCTCAAGACATGATTTGAGGGTCTCCAACATACCACATTGATCCATTTGTAACAATGGATTGATCCAGGAAGCTTGAGCAGCAAGTCTCAATTTCATCAGTACCACAATTAGGGTTTCGCGAGAAGAGTCAACTGTAGCTTTGACTTTTGACCAGGACATGATTCAATACACCCTATAACACCTATGAAATTAATCCATCAAGTTTGATTTAGGTCAAGGACTTGATTTCATAGAGGATCGCACAGTTTGGAATTCATCTGACAAAAAGTCAACTGTGCACAAAAGTCAACTTTGACTTTTTGAGATTTTTCACAAAAATGGTTTTTTAACCCTAAAATGATGTTAATGTATGATTTGAATCATCATTCATCAAGAAAAATCAAGAAAAGTGGGATAGCTTGTAAAAGGGGTAACCATAAAAACTTAGAAAATTTTCTAAGTTATGAACAAAGTGGCAAGGGTACCAACTTTGGATGATCATAACTCCTAAAACACAAGGCCATTTTCCCCATCCAAAGCTAGATTTGTAGCTCTTATTACCCTCTACAAAAGCTTAGAACTGACCTCCTTCCAAATTCATCATGGATTTTGAGTTATGGAATGATCAAAATCACAAAAAGTGAAAATGTCATTTTTTTTTCCAACACTTAGTGAAATTTTCACTAAGTCAGAATTTGCCTTCACTTTTTTCCAAATGTAGGGGGATTTTTCACTTGGATCTAAAAGGTATCAAAACCAAATATGATCAAACAGTTGTTGTATCATATGAGGGCTTTCCAAAATGGCCAAGAACATCACCAAATTCCACTTGGGCCATGAGATATGACAATGGCAATATGCCTTGCTGAAAACTGCCAAGGCTAGGCAGAATTTTGCATTTTTTCTCGATTTGGAAAAATCAGATAATTCCAAGCCTTGTCATCACTTTGGACACATCCGAGGATCAAATTTAAAGGGGACAAACACTGAGTCAAGCCTCCAAAGTCCTTGGAACAAGAAGTAGTATGTCAAACCTAGATTTGCCTAAAAGAGGGACAAGACTCCAATTTTGGATTGGAGCATTCAATACATACACCAAGGTGGCATGGACTGGCATATTTGCAACTGAACTCAGTCAAGACTTATCCAAGACCAAGGGAACCACAGCCCTGTGCCCTAACCTCTAGTCAATGGCTAGAGGAGACTTGGATTCCAAAGTGCAACCATTGGCCAAACCTCTGCTGCAGTTGCCATTCACTATTGATCCCAAAACAAACTTGATCTACTATAAATAAAGCTCATTTATGCTCAGTTTGAGTACACCAAAGCCATCAAACAGATGCTTTCCTCAAAATCCCTCTCTTTAGGCCAAAATGCCTTCTTTAGCAAGGTAACTATGAGTTTTTGAGTTAGAGAGCATTTCCATCACAACTCATGATCCTAACACCTCATAAACATCATATGTAGGTGATCTAAACTATCAAAAGTGACCTGTAACACCAAAATAAAAAAGTCACCTCTCAAAACCTCAAAATAGGCCTTTTGTGCATTTTTCAAGCCATGTCTTGATTCAGTCACTTTCCAAACCAGATAAAACCTCAAACATACTCCAAATAACATCCTTGAACTGTCCCAAATAGTTCCCCCCATCTGGAACACCATTTGAGAGAGTTGTTATTTTGGTCATTTTAACCCCTTTTGCAAGAAAGGGCCAGTTTGTGTTTTTGCAGGTTCCGGCTGATTCCAACCATCCTAAAAGCTTCTAAGTGATCATTTGAGAGTGTCCAAAGCATCAAACCATTTCTGGAACAAGAAGTTTGGCAGATTGTACAGAAAACTCCAAAAGCTCAAAAAGAGGTAAGCATCATGACTTGAACTTTCCAAAATATGCATTGCTTTGAAGTCCACTGATCATACACACCTCATACATGTTATATATGTTGTGTTTGAACCAATTCATCATGTAATTCATGCATGTATCAAAGTGTAGCATAGAAAATGC
Organism: Lathyrus tuberosus; assembly: GCA_022829125.1. NCBI lineage: Eukaryota > Viridiplantae > Streptophyta > Magnoliopsida > Fabales > Fabaceae > Lathyrus > Lathyrus tuberosus. The sequence continues at coordinate 1,626,188 of JALAZF010000222.1, read as the reverse complement.
AATTATAGGCCTTTTTCAAAACCACTATCGGATTTTGAGGAGGGAGTATGATCTGGAAAAAATACCACCACCATTGGATTCCTTGTGAAATTCTAGGCCAGATGCATATAAATTTTGTCTCAAAACATGGAGAAATGAGAAAGTTATGACCTTCACGTTTCTGACCCAAAACTTGCCTTGCCTTGCCTTGGGCCAGGCCAAAAACAAGGCAAGCCTTGTATATTTGTGGTTTCACTTCAAGCAATGGATGTATCACTACCCCAGTGGTAAGGCGCGCGCCCTATAACCTTGAGGTCGTGGGTTCAAACCCCACCCATTCCATTTTGTGTTTTCTCACATTTTTGCTATTTTTTCCAATATTTTCATGTTTTATTAATTAATTAGAAAATTAATAACTCCTTCAATTTTAATTATTTTTTATTGGTTCTTTTTGTAAAAAATCACAAAAATGTTGAAATATTTTATTCCACAAAAAAATTAAGTTTATATTATTTATTTAATATAATTAGTATTTTTGTGAATAAATTCCTTTTTAATGTTTTTAAACATTTTAAAAGTGAATATTTACTTTGAAAATCAAAACCAAGTGAGTTTTAATTCACCTTGTGATTAATCCCTCATTTCTAAAACCTTAAACAAAAATCACAAATGGTTTATTCAAACTTATTTGGTATTTTATTTGATTTTCTTTAAATATTTACTTTTAAAGAATAACAAATTAGGGTTTCTTTGATTTTCACCCTCATCAAACAATTTCAAACACTTGGGCCTCTAATAGAGTGTAAGACCCAATCCTTTGTAAATACAAACCTATTTTTGGGCCTCACTTATTGTATAAGTCCTGTTGTATTTCAAAAAGTTCGACGCGATCATCGTCCGTTGAAAAACAAACCCTGGGCCTCTCCTCGAGCTATAAGACCCATTCAAAATTATTCTTGGGCCTCTATTAGAGTGTAAGACCCAACCCCCTTTGAAAACCAAACCATTTTGGGCCTCAATGCATTGTATAAGACCCACCGCGTTTTCAAAAATCTCGGCGCGATCGCCATTTTCAAACAAATGACCTTGGGCCTCTCCTTGAGCTGTAAGCCCCACCACTTGTACAAAAACAAATCTTTCGGGCCTCTATTAGAGTTTAAGACCCAATCCCCTTTTAACCAAAACTTTTTGGGCCTCAGATATAGTATAAGCCCCTCTGCGTTAAAAGAAAAGCTCGACGCGATCTCCAATAAAAAAACCAATCATCTAGGCCTACCCTCGTGTTGTAAGCCTCATTCTTTTACTTTAAATACTTGGACCTCTTGAGAGAGTGTAAGACCCATCCCCTTGTACAAAAAACATTTCTTGGGCCTCAGTCACTTGTATAAGTCCCTCTGTACAAAACGACAGTGCGATCACTGATAAACCTTGGGCATCTCCTTGAGCTGTAAGCCCCAACATCTTTTCAAAATACTTTCTCCTTTAATTTTGAATATACTATTGTTTTCAATCTTTCTTTGTTGAACAACTAACCAAACAGCATGGAAGCTCTACAACCGAGTAAGTGTTTATATGCTTTCTTTATCTGCTTTCATATACATATAACTGTATTGTGGGGCTGTTTCACTGTAAGTCTTCTTTCATAAACTCATATCAACTGTGTAATATAGTATAGATATTTATAGTTTCCCCGGAAACTACGTCTAGCACTAAGCCCTCTTGATCACTCTTAAATAGACAAAACTAGATCCCCATAGGATTACCAGATACAATCTTCCCTCCTCTTGGGGTTAAACAATATGGAGATGTGAAAGGCAGATTCTTTTTGAACCCTTTCTCAGACTGTCACCTTTAGAAGTTGTCAAAGAAACTCTACTCCCCAGAGATGATCTTTTCTCCGTGAATGGCATCTCTTGAGTTTCTTCTAAATTCTCGAACTTTCCTGGCTTGATCTATTCTCTGTGAATAGCCTGTCTTGAATTTCTCGGGGTTTGGGGACCCACAGGCATCCTAAAAGCATCCTCGCCTCCTCTTGGGCCTTGTACAAGGATCATACGGCTTCTTAGAAGTATTCACAGCCTCCTCTTAGGCTTCGTATAAGTATTCTTCCTTCGGGAAGAGAGCTTCCTCTTGGGCTTCGTACAAATTGTCCGTCGGCTTCTTAAAAGTTTCCAGTCTCCTCTTGGGCTTCGTACAAATTGTCCCAACGACCTCCTAGAGGTATAGGAACAAAAATTAGTCATCTTAATAGAACAGTCTTTCAAAGAGTCTAGATCTTTCTACCATGAACGTACTACTACTGTTTCTTTAAGCGTAGTACAAAAGATAAAACTCTAGACTTGGACAGTCTAATCTCCTTGAGTCTCGAAGGCATTCTCAAGTAGGGAAAAACACCAGTAGACTCTGACAGTCTCCAATACCCTCTGGATTCCCCATTTCCTTAAAGAATAGGAAATAACCCTGATCCTCTGATCAATCCCAAAGCATAGCCTTACCTTCTATTATTCTCTTTATAAGAACTGATTTTCTCTTTTAACCAACCTACTGGACCTGTCACTCAACTGAAACAGCAATCCTTTTAGCCTCTATCTCGGGCTTCGTACGAGATATAAAAAGACTCTCTTGTTGAGTCAATCTCTCTTTTAGCCTCCATCTCGGGCTTCGTACGAGATACAAAACACTCTCTTGTTGAGTATAAAAGACTCTCTTGTTGAGTCAACCTTTAGCCTCCGTCTTGGGCTTCGTACAAGACACATCTAAAAGCACTCTCTTGTTGAGTTAACTCCTTTTAGCCTCCCTTTCGGGCTTTGTACGAGACACAAAAGCATCCTCTTGTTGGGTCAATAGCCTCCTCTTAGGCTTTGTATAAGAAAAACCCCGGTTGAGTCAATCAACCTTTTAGCATCAAAACTGTGCCTCGTTCACAGGATACAAACATCAACAACTCCTTTCATTTAATTGCCGTAAGCGGCAAGCCTCTGGATTATTTACATCCATGCCACTGTTCCTCTTTTAGCATGAGAAATTCCTAAGGAAAGATAACATTGCTCTACACTGAGTTAAAGTCTTCTCCTTCAGCCCCCTATAAAGGAAATTATGGCATTGCTAGGATTCACATATCCCGGTTAATGTAATTCTCCTTTATAGTCAGTCACCCAACAATTGTGACAAACAGACCCCCTTTAGAGATGACAAATTCTCTCTAAAGACAACACCTTTTTAGCTTCACATCTTGGGCTTCGAACAAGATACAAATAGATCCTTCAGCTTCACATCTTGGGATTTGAACAAGATATAAACCACCTTTTCGGCTTCACGTCTTGGGCTTTGAACAAGACACCAAAACACCATTTCCTCCCATAGAATAGGAGGAACTACGATCGCTTTAATTTCCCTGTTTCGGTAAACGGGAATACGTAGGCATAAGATTGAAAGAAAAATCTTAGCGAGCACACTAATCCAAAGCCCCAAATCCCGTACCTTCACATATCAATCGAAAAGCATCAGTCCTAGCATCCTAACAAAATTCCCCATGAACATTCCCGGTGTTTTGTTCTAAACAAAGTAAGAAGAAAGAGGCCCCATTACCATATAGCATCCGTAACCTAACAGACCACTGTTTAAACTCAGTATGCAAGCAGGGTTAATTGGAGACATCTATTTCCCTTCCTTGGTCAGCTCAATAGGATAAAAAATGAATCGACCTGTAGTAACCCCAGAGCGACAGTGCTTAAGAACCACGTCCAAAATCGCTCGCTACAGTGAAGGTTTCGACTGATGACAATGTTATTGATATGATCACCAAGACATTGCCGAGTTGCAAGTTTTTCCACTGTCTGCAGTTGATAAAGTTGTATGATGAAAGCTAGTTTATTCCCTGTTGTTTGTAAAGTTAGATCCAAGGTGGAGATTTTTGAGACTTTGGGTCGAACTCTAGCTCTGCCGAGGAGTATATTTCATGTGTTTCGACAGGAGACAAACATGAAGTCGAAGCTGGGTCACATGTTGTAGTTGTAGGATACATATTGTAGTTGAAGTATGTTCTAATATGTATTGTCGGAATGTTTGTCGAATTGGGTCTTTTGTTATCGATCCAATTGTTTAGGTAGCTTGGGTTGCAAGTTATCTAGTTAGTCTATATATATAGGCTAGTACACTCAGTTTGTTGAGTGTGGCCAGATTGTGGTATTCACTTGTAATCTTTTGTAATATTGAGAAAGTGAATAGTATAGCAATTCTGCCCTAATCCTTCTTCTTCATTCTTCTTTATCCTTTCTTCTTTCTCTCTTTGTTTCTAACCGTTTCATTGTTTACCCAAGAACTTCGTTTCTCAATCTTGATTGATTGAAAGGTATCGTTTGTGATCACAACAAAAATAAATGATTATCATCTAAAGACATAACTAAAAAAACTTTTATTTTTTAAATGAACTTCAAAGTTTCTCTTTTACTCTACGGTCTTAAGGAAATTGAGTTTATCTCGAATCGATGTGGAGTTTTAAATGATCAATTCTAAGTTTTAAGAGACAACCAAAAGGTACTGGAATTCCCAACGAAATATTTCCATTGATGATCACGACAACCATGATCAAGTTTGACATTTCAAGAATAATGGAAGAATTTCTTGTAAAATTATGTATGATGAACTATTTACTACCAAGTTGGAATTAGTGGAAGCTTGTAATGGCATTTTTAGATGTTTGGGACATTGTTTATTTAATAGCATATTTCTCTATGCTCTAAGATGTGATACACTAAACTCACTTTTCTCATATGAAATATAAATTTTGTGTATGCATGATTTGTTTTTCTGATGTTAATAGTTATTTCTTTTTAATAATTAATTATTATCATTTAAGTAGGAAATTATTAGACTTATTATTTAATTATTTTAATCAATTATTTATAAATTATTATTGTAAATTATAAACAATTATTATTAAATATTAAGTATTAATAAATTATTTAGTTGAATTTTATTTTTGAATGCACTCTAATTTAACTCAACAAACTCGATGAGAAATCTCTATTCTCAAATTGTTGATATTGCAAGAAGATGAAGAGAGTAATGTAAATTTGTTCTCATTATGATGAAGTGAAGAAAGTTACAGTTACAGTGGTATTAGTATACATTGTACATACATGTGTATTAACTAAAGTATTCTACCAACTAATACTTATTATATTGTTGATACCTCCCCACAAGTTGGAATGTGGATATTGCACAATCCCAACTTGGACAAAAGAGAAGAAAATAAAGGAGAGTGTAGAGGTTTGGTTAAAACATCAGCTAGTTGAGAGTTGGATGGAACAGGTAAGAGATGAATGAGTTTCGAGACTAATTTCTCCCGAATAACGTGGCAATCCAACTCAATATGCTTGCTGCGTTCGTGAAAAGTAGGATTATGGGCAAGATAGATAGCAGATTTGCTATCACAATAAACTGAGGCAGGTTCGGAGAAAGTAATGTGAAAGTCCTGAAACAAGTAACATAACCACTGAATTTCACAAGTAAGAGAAGCAAGAGCCCTGTACTCAGCTTCAGTTGTCAATCTGGAAACGGTGTTTTGTTTCGTTGACCTCCATGATAAAAGAGACGTGCCAAGGAGCACACAAAACCCAGTGAAGGATCGTCTAGAATCAGGACAATGTGCCCAATCAGAGTCTGCAAATCCATAAAGTTTGATGTCACTAGTACTTGAAAGGAACACACCTTGAGTAGGGAAGGCTTTCAAGTATCGGAGAACACGAGTGGCAGCTTGATAGTGAGAAACAAAGGGATTGACAACATACTGACTAAGATGTTGAACTGCATATGAGATGTCTGGGCGAGTATTAGTGAGATATAAGAGCCTGCCAATCAACTTTCTGTAGGATGAAGGATCTTCTAAAGGAATCCCGTCAGTAGAAGACAACTTAGTACTTGGGTCAATAGGTGTAGTAACAGGTTTATAACCAAGAAATCATGTGTCTTCAAGCAATTCAAGAACATACTTCCTTTGGTTCAAAAAAATTCCTGATGTGGACCTAGCAATCTCCAAACCAAGGAAATATCTAAGCTGGCCAAGGTCTTTAATACGAAACTTTTGATCCAAAAAGGATTTCACTTGATTAATCTCTGTAAGAGAATCTCCAGTCAGAACAATGTCATCAACATAGACAAGGAGTGCAGTGAAATGATGTGTAGTGCTCTTGGTGTAGAGTGAGCGATCAGCTTGAGATTGTTTGTATCCTAAAGAAAGTAATGCAGAGGAAAGTTTGGCATGCCATTGTCAACTGGCCTGTTTTAAACCATATAAGGATTTTGTTAACGTACATACCTTGTTAGAGCCAGGAATAGCATAGCCATGAGGAGGGGACATATATAATTCTTCATTGATATCTCCATGTAAAAAGGCATTGTTGACATCAAGCTGCTCCAAATGCCAATGTTTGATGGCAGCAATGGATAGTAACACTCTGACAGTGGTAATCTTTGCAACAGGAGAAAAAGTGTCAAAGTAATCCACACCTTCAAGTTGAGTGTAGCCCTTTTCCACTAACCTAGCCTTATATCTCTCTATGGTCCCATCTGCATGATATTTAACTTTGTATACCCATTTGCATCCAACTGGAACTTTACCTGCAGGAAGATCTACAAGAATCCAAGTTTGGTTATCCTTAAGGGCAGAAATCTCAGCATCCATGGCTTGTCTCCAACAATCATGTTTGGAGGCCTGAAGGTATGTTTTAGGTTCAGGTATAGAAGAAATTGCACAATAGAAATGTCTATAGGTGGAAGAGCAGTTTTGATATGATAAAGTGTTAGAAATAGGATGTGTAATATTGGATGAAGGTTGAGAGGAGGGCTGAGAATCTGTGGAAAGAAGATTACAGTGAAAATCCTTGAGATAGGTGGGGGTTGTATAGGTCTGGAGGATTTTCTTGTGGGTTGAGCAATTGTAGCAGGTTGGGAAATTGTCGCAGGTTGGGAATTAATAGGGTCAGGTGGAGGACTGGTGTTTTGAGTGTCACCAAGATGTACAATTGTATCAGGTAATTGATTTGGGTCAGAATCAATGACATGAGGGCTAGGGGGCTAAACTGTACTGATGTGGGCCAAGGCTAGAAGACATTTGTGGACTTAAAGTGTCAAAAGGAGCATTGACAGTAGAGGAATCACAATGACTAGCAGGTTGAGAGACTTCTATGTCAGAAAGAATACTATTATCCAGCAGGCCAGGCTGATTAGTGTTAGGCACAGGTTGTTGACTGGTTTAAAGGGGAAAACAGTCTCATAAAATACAACATTTCTTGAAACAAACAATTCATGAGAGGACAAGTCATATAGTAAATACCCTTTAATGCCATCTTTAAAACCAAGAAAAACAGCTTTCCTAGCTCTAGGTTGGAATTTTGTTCTATGGTTTTGTAATGTGCTTGCAAAGCAAAGACAACCAAAGATTTTTAGATGAATTAAAACAGGGAAGGAATTGAAAATCATTTCATATGGGCATTTACTTTTAAGTAAAGGGCTAGGAATTCTATTAATCAAATGCACAACATGCTTGATGCAAAAATGCCAAAGTATAGTAGGAACATTAGAATGGAAAGTGAGGGCTCTAGCAACATTAAGGATATGTTGGTGTTTTCTCTCAACCACCCCATTTTGTTGGGGTGTTTCAACACAAGATTTCTGATGAGAGATGCCTTTAGACAGAAAAAATGAACTCAAGGTTAAAAATTCAGAACCATTGTCTGATCTAAGACATTTAAGCGTAGTGTTGAATTGGTTTTCTAAAGAAGCAATGAAATGTATAATACTTTGTTTAACTTCAGTTTTAGCTTTGAGAAAAATAACCCATGTGAAACGTGAAAAATCATCTACTAGTGTTAGGAAGTATTTATGCCCTTGAATGGATTCAGTAGCAAAGGGACCCCATAGGTCAGCATGTAATATATCAAAGGGGGCATGAGTAACTGTTATACTAGTAGGAAAAGGTAGTCATTTCTGTTTTGCAAAATGACAAGATTCACAAGGTGCCATATTACTTTTATTACAAGAAATAAGAGGAAAACTTTTTGCTAGAGTAAGAAGACAAAAATCAGAGGCATGACCTAGTCTAAAATGCCAAGTTTCAAAAGAATTAGAGCTAACAACATTACATTGAGAAAAATTGCTTTTTGAGTCAATGACATAGAGGCCTCTTTGCAGCTTAGCTGTACCAATCATTTGCCTCGAATGGTTCTGCAAAATGTGGCAGGTATTGGAAGAGAAATTCAGATAACAATCCATATTTTCAGTGAGTTTAGTGACAGATATTAAATTGACATGAAATGAAGGTATATAAAGGACATTAGAGAGGGTTAATGTGGAATTAACAATGACAGTTCCACTAATGGATGTATCTACATGAGATCCATCTGGTAAAGACACAGAGATAGGAACAATGGTGTGGTAGGAAGAAAAATTATCAAGAGTAAAGGTAATGTGATCCGTGGCCCCTGTATCTAAGATCCAAAGATTAGAGTTCTTACCAATTCCTGTGGGAGTGTGTGAGTTCATGGCCAAAGGTGAAGTGGTGATAGAGTTGGCAGCAGGGGTAGGTTTGGATTGTTGGAGGAGAGCCCGGATACTTTGAAATTCTTCCTGAGTAAAATCAAAAGAGGAACCTGAGGAACTATCTGCAGATGCTGAGCTAGTGGATGCATTGTTTGCTTGGGCTGGTGTAGAAACCTGAGCATTACTCTGACCTTTCCCTTTCTGGCGAAAACCTGGTGGATAACCATGTTTCAAGAAACAGGTATCCACAGTGTGATTAGTTCTTCCACAGTGTGTGCAGACTCTGTTTGTACCCTTAGCAGAAGAATTGCCTTTACCTTTGCTTTTTGCATACTGAGTATTAACATTCAATGCAGTGGCAGAAGAGTCGGTAGAGTCAGTAGAATCAGCAGGTGAAACATAATTCAGCTCACGTTCTTGTTGAATAACAAGAGAGAATGCTCTATCAATGGAAGGCAATGGTGACATCATCATGATTTGGGATTTTGAGTGAGCAAATCTTTCATTCAAACCCTTCAAGAACCTGATAACGTAATCTTGCTCACGGTATGTTTTAGCAGAATCAACAGCACCACAAGAACAAGCAAAAGAACAAGTACAATGAGGAAGAGGATGATAATTCTGAAGTTCATCCCAAAGCATTTTCAATTGAGTAAAGTATTCAGATACATCAAGAGTACCTTGGAGGAAGCGATATAATTCTTCTTGAATATTTGAGATGCGAAAAACATCACTCTGCGAAAACCTAATGCGAAGATTCTTCCAAACGTCGGCAGCAGTGTCAATCCACAACACCGATTTCGCAATGGATTCAGAGATTGAACGTTGAATCCAAGAAAGCACCATGGTGTTGCATCAAATCCATTGAGCGTACAAAGCATCAGAAATAGGAGGTTTTGGGAACGATCCATCAACAAACTTCTCTTTGTTCTTCGAAATCAATGCAATGTGCATTGATCGAGACCATGTGTGATAGTTCTTGTTGTGTAACGAAGGAGAAACAAGAATCAAGGCTGGACTTTCGTTTGGATGAAGATAATAGGGGTTTGCGGAGTTCGTCGCAAAATCGGCATAGCTCTGGTGATCCATAACAGAGATGAAGAAGCAAACAAACTTCAAAGAGAGACAATCAATTGAGAGAAGAAGTTAAGAAGGTTGAAACAATCGATGAAAAAGAAGAGAGAAATGGTCACCAGAGCTCATATGAGCTTCTGATACCATGTTGATATTGCAAGAAGATGAAGAGAGTAATGTAAATTTGTTCTCATTATGATGAAGTGAAGAAAGTTACAATTACAGTGGTAACTTATATAGTAATACATGTGGTAACTAACTAATACATGTGGTAACTAACTAATGAGTATTTGTATACATTGTACATACATATGTATTAACTAAAGTATTCTACCAACTAATACTTATTATATTGTTGATACAAATATATAATAGTGGTTAAAAACCTAATGAGTCATTAAATAGCTTGTCTAGCATCCCTGTATTCTTAGATGATTTTCTTCATAAATTTAAAAGAATATCATTCTTATATTTTATCAATATAAATATGTATGTGTTTATGATAAGTAGTTGAATAAATACATTTTTAGTGAAAATTAATTTAAAATATTAACTTACTTTTAAATAAAATATATACAAAAATTGACATATGTGATTGTTTTATGAGATAAGGGTATAATATCCAACTAAATTTAATAAACTATAAAGTATAAATATACCATATACTCCAATGATTGTTTTGTATATATATATATATATATATATATATATATATATATATATATATATATATATATGGAGACAACTTCGTTACCCATAATAAAAAATTGGGTAATCTACCTTCAACCAATCCACTAATGTCATATCATTTTATTATACTTAATTATTTATTTAATGATTTAAATTTTGTAGATTTTCAATGCAACGTAGCCTAATTTACTCTATGGGTAATTCTACCCAACTTTTTGAAGTGGGTAGATAAGAATTCACCTATATATATATATATATATATATATATATATATATATATATATATATATATGGAAATGCTAACACACACCCAAAATTGGTGGGCTCCACACAAAAATACACTACATCTATTTTTTTCTTCATCTTTCTAATGTGGGTCCCACCCAAAATTGGTGGGCCCCATGCAAAAATACACTAAGGTGTATGTTGTTAATGCACACCTACATGAGTGTGCATTAGCATAACCCATATATATATATATATATATATATATATATATATATAACTTATTGTATGACAATTTTACCCTTTGTCACTCGTTTGACATCATATTGGTGCATTAAGTTAAACGAACTTTTGGCTTTAATAACTATTAGACAAATAGGTGTATTGGGCTTGGGTATTATTTGGTTGGGCATGCTTCATTAGTTTTGATGACTCTGTATATATTGGTTGGTCCTTTCCCTTTTTGTAGGTGAGAAAATGATATTCAATTTGATTTCATCTTCTTCCTTTTCAGTCATCAATGGAAAACAAGTCACATATACATTCTGTTGTAATATGGTATCTGTAGAATACATTTTTTCTGCATCACTCTTCCACATATACACCTTAATCACCATTTCCATTCGTTTCTTGCACCTTCTTTCTGCATCCTTCATTCTTTCTCTTGAACTTTTCCCCTTTCGATCATGGCCTCCGATGATGACTCCCCTGGAAAATCTCCTATCAAGAACGACGTTCCCAATAATGATACGGCGGATCCTGTTCTCAACCCCAGAAACCCATTTTATCTTCATCTCGGTGAAAACCCTGGTGCCACAATTGTTGCACCACCTCGGTTGATAACAGTTACCATAATTTGAGCAAATCAATGTGTCGTGCATTAACCTCCAAGAACAAGATTGCTTTCATTAACGGTACTTTACTAAAAACCCCATTGTCTGACCCCAATTACGAACTCTGGGAGCGCGCCGATAGCATGGTGCTTTCGTGGATTAATCATACTCTTTCTCCTCACATTGCTCAGAGCACTATTTGTTTCGACTCAGCTTACGATCTATGGGAAGATCTTCGTGAACGGTTCACAAAAGGTAATCATTTCAGATTCTCAGATCTATTACGCGAATTACACTCTATTCAACAAGGGGATCGATCGTTATCCACCTATTTCACTGACCTCAATATCCTATGGGATGAATTGGAAGATTTAAGACTCACCCCTTCTTGTTCATGTCCTACCCCTTATACCAGTGATTTGTCTAAAGCGGTACGCAGTTACAAGCACCTTGAGTATGTCACTTGCTTCTTGAAAGGGTTGAATGATAATTACAATAATATTCGCACCCAAATTCTGCTTCTTGATCCTCTCCCTATCCTAAGTCGTGTATATTCTCTTGTTGTTCAACAATAAATCAATCCCGCAACAACACCTACAACTACATCGCCCCCGACCATTCTATATGCTAATAACAATAACACAAGGGCCAAGGGAAAAACCAACTCCAAGACAACTATGTTATGTACCAATTGCAGGAAAACCAATCACACAGTCGAAAATTGCTACTTCAAGCATGGGTTCCCTCCTGGATACAGAAACAAGACCAACAAAAATGCTTCATATGCTAAGCCATCTCAATTTCCTGACAAAGAAGGTGTTCTCTCCAAAGAAGATTATCAACACTTGTTCCTGCTTCTACAGCAATCCAGAAAAGACCATCAACAAGCCAAGAAGGATAAGGCTGAACCTTCTGACAATGCTTTGATTTCAGGTATTGTACAATCAGGTAATAACCTTCTTGATCATTCTACTTGGATTCTTGATTCTGGTGCCTCACATCATGTATGCCCTTACATTCATTATTTCTTTGATATTCATGCCATTCATCCTATACCTATACACTTACCTAATGGCACATGCATTCATGCTCAATTTTCTGGCACGATTAAATTTGACACTAATTTTTATCTAGAACATGTGTTTTACATACCTGAGTTTAGGTTTAATCTCATATCCATATCTAAATTGTGCACTACATATCCCTATAGCATTTCCTTCTTACATAATTCCTGTCATATATAGGATGTGTCTACCATGGAGATGATTGGGCATGTGATTCAGCTTCATAATCTTTACATCCTTCACAAGCACCCTATACAAGCTGACATACGTAATTCTACCTGTAATTCTGTTAGCACTAGGAATCCCTATAGTCTTAACAAAAATGTCACCAATAGTATTGCCTTGTGGCATCATAAACTATGTCACCCCTCCAATGAAGTGTTGCATCGTATGTCTCAACAATTTTCTAATATTACTTACAGCAAGACTTCACCTTGTAATACTTGCCATTTGGCTAAACAATGTAAACTTTCATTTCCTTTAAGTACATCTATTACTTCCAATTGCTTTGATTTGGTCCACATGGACATATGGGGTCCCATTTCTGTCTCTTCCTTGGATGGTTTTCATTATTTTTGTATACCTGGACTATTCTAATCCACAATAAATCTGACACTAGGACTCACATTAAAAATTTTGTATCATTTGCTCAAACTTAATTTAATTGCAAAATTAAAACCATTAGGAGTGATAATGGTAGTGAGTTTCTAATGCCTTCCTATTATGCTTCCCTTGGGAATACTCATCAAAGGATTTGTGTTAAAACCCCTCAACAAAACTCTATTGTTGAAAGAAAACATAGGCATCTCTTAAATGTTACTAGATCCCTCTTATTTCAATCTCATTTGCCTAAATGTTTTTGGTCATACTCCCTTTGCCATGCCACTTACTTGATTAATAGATTAGTTAGTCCTACCATTCATAACAATACCCCTTATGAACTTCTCTTTAAAACACCTCCTACCTTCAATAATCTTCGGATATTTGGTTGCCTTGTATATGCATCTACCTCAACTAGACATAGAGGTAAATTAGATTCGCGTGCTACTCAGTGCATTTTCTTAGGCTTTCCCACTGGTATGAAAGGTTTCCTTTTGTTTGATCTTACCACAAGGACTGTGTTTACATCTATAAATTGTGTCTTTCATGAAACTACTTTCCCTTACATTTCCCCTCTACAGACACATTCTACATCTCCTAATATTCCTGATACTGATTTTTCCACCATTCCCTTCCTTTTTTATATGAATTCTTCTCTTGAGCCATCTACTCAAGAACAAACTATTCCTATATCTCAGCATACTCCACATACTCCAACAACTCACAATAACTCTCCCATTCAAACTTCTCCCCAATCTCCTACTAACACTTCCAATAATTCTGATGTTTCACCTATGTCTGTCCCTAGAACCTCTACCAGACTAAATTTGCTCCAGCTTACTTGAAAGATTGTGTGTGTAATACTGCTTATAAATACTTGTCATGATATTTCTAAATATGTTTCCTACCATGATATTTCTCCTGCACACTTTACTTTTATATCCGCTATCACTGCTACCTGTGATCCTACATCCTACAAACAAGCCAGCCTTTCTCCTCATTTGATCCAAGCCATGAATGATGAGATTAAGGCACTCACCAAGAACAACATATGGCAGTTCACCACTTTACCTGCAGGTAAGAAAGCCATAGGTTGTAAATGGATATACAAATCCAAATTTCATTCAGATGGTTCCTTGGAAAGGCATAAAGCAAGGTTAGTTGCTCAGGGTTTCAATCAAATACAAGGTATTGATTTTTTTATACTTATTCTCCTATTGTTAAACTCACCACAGTAAGACTTATACTTGCTATTACATATTCTCTAAATATGCATCTTCATCAATTGGATGTTCATAATGCTTTTTTACATGGTGACTTAGATGAAGAAGTGTACACGACCCTAGGGATGGCAAACAAACCCGGACCCGCCCGCACCCGCCCCGAAATTAACGGGGAAAACCCGATTTAATTGGGTGCGGGTGCGGGTGAAACTCGGTTCTTAACTACGGGTGCGGGGGCGGGTAGACACTAAGACCCGCCCGCACCCCGCCCCCGGATAATGCGTTTTATTTTAATTCCCTTATTTTACTTATTTTAATATTCATTTATTAATTATATTTTTAATTAAATTATTAATACCCCTATTGCAATTAAAATAATCAAATTTATCAAGTTAATATTTATTTACTAATTAAAATTTTAATTAAATAATTAATTAATTTATTAAAATAATTAATTTTTTAATTAAAATTATTAATTTTTATTGCAATTAAAAAGAAATTATGTTTTTGTGGGTGGGGGCGGGGCGGGTGCAGGTGCACCCGTTCACTACTGGGGGCGGGTCTGGGTGGTAAATTTTTACCCCCGGTTGGGTTTGGGGGCGGGGGCGGGTGTATTAGATGTAGGCGGGTGCGGGTGCGGGTATAGTTAAACCTGCCCCCGCCCCGCCCCGTTGCCATCCCTACACGACCCTCCCAAAATGCATTACACCGTTTTACCCTAACCAAGTTTGCAAATTACTCAAATCCATTTATGGTTTAAAACAGTCAAGTCGATAATGGTTTGAAAAACTGTCTAAAGTTTTGTTAGCTAATCACTTTACTCAATGTTCTTCTGACCATTCTCTTTTCATACATCAACATAACTCACAATTAACCTTTATTCTCATATACGTTGATGACATTCTTCTTGCAGGAAACAATCTAGATGTCATTAACACAACCAAGAAATTACTGCATAACCATTTCCATATCAAGGACCTGGGCACACTCAAATACTTTTTAGGTCTTGAAGTCGCTAGAAATAAATTCGGCATCAACATCAATCAACGCAAATACACTCTGGATCTCCTCTCCAACACAGGCATGCTTGGTTACAAACCAGCGTCCACACTTATGGTTCATGATACCAGATTGACAACTACTGATGGTACTCCTATGTTGGATCCTACAAAATACCACAGACTTGTTGGCCAGTTTATCTACCTTATGAATACAAGACCTGATATCTTGTATTTCATTCAACAACTGAGCCAACACATGAGTCAGCCTACAGATGTTCATTACAATGATGCTCTACGTGTGCTTCGATATCTCAAATCATCACCTGCGCAAGGTCTCTTCTTCCCCAGTCATTCCAACTTACAACTCATGGCTTTCTCTGATTCGGATTGGGCAACTTGCCCCGAAACACGTAAATCCATAACCGGTTTATGCATTTATCTAGATGACTCATTGATATCCTAAAAATCCAAGAAACAACCTACCATCTTTCGTAGCTCAACTGAGGCAGAGTATCGCTCCATGGCATCAACAGTTTGTGAACTACAATGGCTTACCAATGTCCTAACTGAACTCAAACTCCCTTAGCAGACATTTGCTATAATGTGATAATGCTTCGGCTATACATATTGCCAACAACTCTTCATTCCACGAAAGAGCCAAACACATAGACATCGACTGCCACCTTATTCGTGAAAAAATTCAGCAACAGCTATTCCACTTACTCCCTGTCACCACTTCTCAGCAATTAGCAGACATTTTTACCAAACCATTGGATGTATCTATATTTCTGTCAAACATTAGTAAGCTTGGTCTACATTGTATATGTCCTCCAACTTATGGGGGGTATTAGACAAATAAGTGTATTGGGCCTGGGTACTATTTAGTTGGGCATGCTTCATTAGTTTTGATGGCTTTGTATATATTGGTTGGTCCTTTCCCTTCTTGTAGGCGGGAAAATGATATTCAATTTGATTTCATCTTCTTCCTTTTCAGTCATCAATGGAAAACAACTCACATATACATTCTGTTGTAATAATAACTCGTTGTTGGACTATATATTTGATGTTTCAAAGTCGTAAGTGCATGACAATCTTAAGTAGTATAATAAGATCGAATCCATAGTGAGATATGTATGAGTATCAAATTTTATCCTAACGGTGTTTGGCTAAAGTGATCACAATCTTGGTTGGTTTAGTGCAAATTGAAATAAGATTTAAAAGATAAATAAAATAGGACAAGGGGTTGTGATTCTCTATCAAGACTTACCCTATTGATTATATAAATTCAAACACGATAATATCTAAGTAATTTTTAGAAAAGTAGATAAACATGTGTGACAACCACTTTTGTGGCGTGCGCATATAGAGGTGTTTCTAACATGGCTATGTGGCTTTCTCAATCGAGAGTGAGTCACCTTGTCATAGTGGATGCCTTGCTACTCTATTGCCTATCAATCCGTTATGGGATATTGATTCATATCCTTTCGAACTATGATTGTATATGGGTTGCCTTTACTTTCGCAATCGACACAAATATTTTTAAGAACTCAGATTCTAAAATAAAAGTACATATGATTCTCATAATTTATATTCAGATAAGTCAATTGGGGTCGACATGAGATAAACTCTCGCAACCCCTTGTCCTTATGAAACTACTTATTCATGGTGAAATTAACTACAATCAAATAAGTGAAAGAAATAGCATGCAAGTAGATAAACTAAAGCAATATAAATAACCTGAATTTAAGCAAACTTAGTTAAATAAAATAAATGGTTAATAGTTATTTTGTCCCCTGCCATATGGGCGACTTTTGAAAGAAAAAAAAATCGTGAAAAAAAAAATAGATTTCATCCTTGCAATTTCATGATTCCTCTTTTTTACCTCCTTAGTGGATTCGGTTAACATAATCTGTGACGTGATACTATTTTGTTGATATTTTTTTTTAATGTGACGTGGATTTCAACTGGATTTTTATATATTTTTTCTTTTTTTTAAGTACACGTGACTTTTTTTATTATTATTTTATTGTTTGGGTGTTAAATGACTAAATATCAACATAATGCTTGCAAAAGGCGCCCCAACCATTGAACTGCTTACTTTTGATTGTTTATTTGTTTGCATCAAATATATATATATATATGGCTTAAATAGTGTTTTAGTCCCTGTAAGTTGGCGAGTTTTTGGTTTTAGTCCCTGTATCTTTTTTTTTTCGGTCCAAGTCCCCACATTTTCATTTCCTTTTGGTTATAGTCCCTGCCGTCAATGGAACGTTAAAAAAAAGCTTAGTTGGCAGACGGTGCTGATCTGGAATATTGTTTTGTCATTTCTTTATTAATTTGTGTAACACACGTGAAAAAGTCAATGAACCGTTTCATAAAGAGGGACCAAATCCAAAAAAAGTTCAAATTTGTTTTCTTCTTCTTCCTTCTAAATTTGGCCTCGTTTTCTTCTTCTTCTTCTTGTTTTCTTCATCTTCTACCTTCAACATCAATGACGTCCATTTCTTCTGCAAACTCTCATCATAATCAAGCACCGGAGTGTGGTTGCAATAGAAGCATGAAAACGTTTATGTCAAATTCAATGGAAAACCCTAAAAGACGATTTTGGAAGTGTCAAAATTCAGGGCGATTGAAGATGGTGAATGAGAAGAGAAAAATGACTCTGTTGAATATTTGTTTTGGTTATTTCATGGGGGATTTTTTGTGTTGAAGGATTTGGGGTTCATGGTCAAGGAGATTGAAAATGGTAAAAAAAACAAAGATGAAGATTAAGCTGGAGAAGGAGAAGAGAAAAGTGAATCTGTTAAAGCTATTGTTGGTTGTTTCATGGGGGATGTTCTTTGGTTATCTGAAATGGTGAATCCAATTGTTTGTGTTGTTGTTCAGTTTTTTTGTCTTTAAGTCCTTGTAACATTATCGTATTTTGGAATTGGTCCCTGTACCATATGATGAATGAAAAACATGTTTTAGTTTTGTTCAGTATATGTATGCAATTATATTGTGCAGTATATGAATTCAATTAAGTTGATCATTGTGCTTGCAGTTGTACTTAAACCATATCTTGATAATTTTCATACTTAAAGTCATACTTAAAGTCATAACAAATTAAATACTTAAGTGTTGTATTTGCATTTACTTAAAGTGGCAAATACTTTAAAGTGGCAAATACTTTACAGTGGCAAATACTTAAAGTCATCTTGATAAAACCTGTTTTGTATTTACAGTGGCAATTTTTCTGATTTTGGCCATTTTTTGAGTATACCTTTAGCTCTTAAGTGTTGTATTATTTAGATTAGTATTATTTTTTTCAGACCACACAAGAGAAGTGATATTACTACACTTTTTTTCTTCTGGAATTTTAATAGCATTGATTTGATGGGGTTTGTAGATAATATAAACGCATATATAGTTGTATACCATGTTGGAGTATTGCGCAGGTAGTATACAAATGAGTAAGATAGCCACAATCTTATAAGGAACAAACCCTTGGAAAAACAAGATTCCATATTCAAGAAGTAAGACGTTGAAAGACGTGATATCAGCCTTGGAAAAACACAACCGCCCACTCTACAATACTTCCTATGCCATTGAAACTTGTTTCTTGGAAAGTTGTTTTAGCAAAATAACATCAGCCGCCCACTCTACAATACTTCCTATGTCATTGAAACTTGTTTCTTGGAAAGTTATTTTAGCAAAATAACATCAACAGCATATATAGAGTCACTTTTTCAAAACCAAAACATGTTTTTCATTCAAAATATGGTACAAGGACCAATTCCAAAATACGATAATGTTACAAAGACTTAAAGACAAAAAAACTGAACAACAACACAAACAATTGGATTCACCATTTCAGATAACCAAAGAACATCCCCCATGAAACAACCAATAATAGCTTCAACAGATTCACTTTTCTCTTCTCCTTATCCAGCTTAATCTTCATCTTTGTTTTTTACCATTTTCAATCTCCTTGACCATGAACCCCAAATCCTTCAACACAAAAAATCCCCCATGAAATAACCAAAACAATATTCAACAGAGTCATTTTTCTCTTCTCATTCACCATCTTCAATCGCCCTGAATTTTGACACTTCCAAAATCGTCTTTTAGGGTTTTCCATTGAATTTTACATAAACATTTTCATGCTTCTATTGCAACCACACTCCGGTGCTTGATTATGATGAGAGTTTCCAGCAGAAATGGACGCCATTGATGTTGAAGGTAGAAGATGGAGAAAACAAGAAGAAGAAGAAAATGAGGCCAAATTTAGAAGGAAGAAGAAGAAAACAAATTTGAACTTTTTTTGGATTTGGTCCCTCTTTATGAAACGGTCCATTGACTTTTCCACGTGTGTTACACAAATTAATAAAGAAATGACAAAACAATATTCCAGATCAGCACCGTCTGGCAACTAAGCTTTTTTTTAACGTTCCATTGACAGCAGGGACTATAACCAAAAGGAAATGAAAATGTGGGGACTTGGACCGAAAAAAAAAAGATACAGGGACTAAAACCAAAAACTCACCAACTTACAGGGACTAAAACACTATTTAAGCCTATATATATATATATATATATATATATATATATATATATATATATATATATATATATATATATATATATTACAACATTTCAATTAATACAATTAAATAATAATTTTAATAAAATTAAAATTAATTTCACTTATATCAATTAATTTCAGTTAATTTATTATTATTATTTACTTTCAATTCATTATTTTATTTATTTTTTTATTTATTTTCAATTCATTATATTATTTATTTATTTTATTTACTTTCAGTTTAATATTTATTATATATATATATATATATATATATATATAATATTTATATTTAATAATTTAGTTTATTTTACTATATTTCATCATTTATATTTATATTTCAACATTTATTATATACAAACTTTATACAAACCTTAATATATATATATATATATATATATATATATATATATATATATATATATATATATATATATATATATATATATATATATAATATATTAAGTATATTTTAACATTTATTATATATATATATATATATATTAAATAGAAATTAAATAAAATAATGAATTGGAAGTAAATAATAATAAATTAAGTGAAATTAATTTCAGTTTTATAAAAAATATTATTTCATTATATTAATTGAAATGTTGTAATATATATATATATATATATATATATATATATATATATATATATATATTATGCAAACAATTAAATAACAAAAACAAGCAGCCTAATGGTTGGGGTGTCCTTTGCAAGCATTATGTTCTAGGTTCAACACTTGTTAGGTGACAAATTTTTAAGTTTTGATATTTAGCCTTTTAACACCTAAACAATAAAATACTAATAAAAAAGCCACGTGTATGGCATAGATTCTGTTGACCAAATCCACTGAGAGGACAAAATAGAGGAATCTTGAAATTGCAAGGATGGAATCTAAATTTTTTTGACGGGATTTTTTCAAAACTCGACCATATGGCAGGAGAAAATAGCTATTAACCCTAAAATAAAACCAGATAGTTACATCAATGTTGTAGAGGAATACAAATGAAACAAGGAATAAAAGCTGGAAATTAGTAAGTATCTAGTGGTAACAAGTTATAAGTGATAGGTAATGAAAAGTCACAAAAATGCTTAAAAAACCATTGAATTCATAATTGTTGTTGGGTGCAACACGGGTGTGTCACCAGACCGTGTCAGGCAACACAGCCCAGAGGACACAGCCAACCTGTGTTGCCTCCAGTTCTCTTGTATGGGCGCAACATCATAGGTCAACACAGCTTGTGTCAACTGACACAGCTGGTATGTGTTGGGCACAAGTATTTTGTATGGTAAGGATTCCTTTTCGCACGATCCTTTGTCTTTTCACTCTAGTTAAGTTCATTACTCTCATATTTCCTGAAAACATCAAAAGAACATAAAAACGCATAAAATTGAACTAAAATGACAGAAACACACAAGAAAATAAAAAGAAAATAAGCTAAAAACATGATGCAATATTCACTTATCAATGTTATTAGGCTATACGTGTTGTTGGATCATTAATCATTGCGTTGCACGTATTATTGAAGCATGAGCATCGTCTCAATCCATATATGAGCAGTTGCCCCCCAAATCTAGGCTGACATAGTTGAGATGTGCCTTGCAATCATAGATCGTCTTTGCATAAATTCTCCCGGTCTTTATGCATTTGACTCCTACTAGCCTTTGAGTTTATTCGTTTGATCCTATAATCTTTCTTCTATGCGGGAGTTGATTTAGTCTAGTATGATCTGTCTAAGACATAATTGCCATAACTTGACCTCGACCTCTGAGTTAGACCTCTATGTGTTAATCTCTGGGTCATTTCTTTGTCTTACCAAATCTTAACAAGTGGATAATTATAATGGGGGAATTCCCCTATTATTTGAAGGTAATTTTGGGTTATTCCCTTTTCTGGCTTTTGTCGTTTAGTGTGGCGCAATGTACTTTCTAACTTATCCCTAGTATTTATAGGTATGGTGTGCATTTAATCATTTCTTTTTTTCCTATGATGTGAGTGTAATCATCGTGCCATAGAAAAACATTGTTGTTTGGATTTTGGATTCCTTTAAAATTGAGCTTTATTTATTCATTTGAACTTTTCGCTTTTTCGTTTTTTGAAGTTCAATTTTCTCCTCTACTCTGTCGGTTTGTCATCTTGTTACAACCATCTATGGTGTATTTCTTTAGTGAGTTTCCCTACTTCTTTTTTTCTTCTTGTCATACTTGTCGCACCTCGAAAAAATTGCTTCATCGAAGACACGACCCTCGCACGAAAGGCGCGGAACGGTTCGACAGAGTCGCCACCAAACTTTATTTATCCCAAAAGAGGGAAAGGAAAATATCAAGAAAACCTTAAAGGAGGGATAAGAACATGGTCGTCGCAACCACATTCCGGGTTCGGGAGTCGGTTACGTGAGGGGAAGGTACGCGCACCCCCTCGCGTCCGTTGTACTCAACGGGAACCTCTTAGTTCAAATTGTGATGAACGTTAGCTAAGCTTGTTTGTTTTCTTCTCAAAGATATATGCGAAAAGGTAAGGTAAAAGGTTTCGATTACTAAGGGAAAAGGGTGGTTTTAGGATAGGGTGCTTGGCAAGATCATCGCAATCTTGTGCCTACGTATACTCATTCAGACGAGAATGAGTAATCAGAGCAATCGTAGTTCGACTACGGGAAGGGATAGAGGGAAGACGGAAGATGGAGGGAGGGTAGCTCGCCAAGATCATCGCAATCTTGTGCCTACGTATCTTTACTCGGACAAGAATAACGAATCAGAGTGGTCGTAGTTCGTGGTACGCCCACGAAAAGAATGGGGTTAGTGTTTTTAGGAGACGAAAGATTGAATCACAAACAACCCAAGGGGCGTGCCTCGAGAGCAGTCACTCAAGAATCCAAGGAATGCGAGACTCCAAGAACTCAGTTCTTTCGTGATTGATTGCAAAAATGTTCGATAAAGATTAAGTGTTTTAAGATGAAAGGGTGAATGAACAACATCCTAAGGGTGCGCCTCGAGAGCCATTCGTTCGAAGACCCAAGGAATGCTAGACTCCAAGAATCTCCTCCTTTCGTAAGTTGATTAAGAAAGTATTTGGAAAAAGATTGGGTCGAATTGGGTTGCGACAAAAGGGGAGGATTGATACTAGTCCCTAGGGGTGCTCCTAGTAACGAAACCTCGAGATGTGCGAGTGTGCGTTTGATGGCGAGGCAAAAGGTGCTCGACGACGAATCAAGGATTGGTTTGAAAATGATTTGATTTATTAAATGTTTTAGAGAGAATGACGATCATTCGATAAACGAGACGTCGCCCTCGCAACCAATTAATCGGGGCATTATTGGGATGCTAGATCCCAACGACACCTTTTTCATTCGATTGATTTACGAAATATTGTTTGATGAACAAAAAAAGTACCACATGGAATGCTAGACTCCAGTGGCATTCCTTTGTCTAATAGTTGGGTATTTTAAGAACGAAAGGTCGAACAACCCACAACTCAAGGCGTGCGCCCCAAGAGCAATCATTCAAGAATCCAAAAAGTGCTAGACCTCAAGAGCTCAATTCTTTCGCGATTTAATTAAAAAACGATTTGAACATGTGAGTTAAGTGTTTTAATTGAATTAAGTATTTAGGCATTTCGATATTTATTAGTGTGTTTTGAATAGTGTATGAACAAAGAAAATGGTTAGATGAACAAGTATGAATAATATGAATATGGACAATAAGAATAATAGGAATATGAGCAAGATAATAATCAAGATAATATTGACAAGAAAGTAAAGCAAGATATATTCGACGGAAAGTAAAGTTAATTGTTAGTTGATTAGTTATTAGGAGCAAATGATACGGGACATGTAGCGCTAAACCATCGTAGCACGATCTATGACGAAGATCACACTATAGGAGGATGCGCAATTTGATCTATGTGCTAAAACACGATGGAGAAATGATATTGAGGATCATTCTCTAATTGAATCGTGCCACACGAAAAGAAAAGGTGAAGATCTCGTCTTAATCACAAACTTTCGTCGATTAGTCAAAGGTAACCTATCACGATCCCAAAGTATAGAAAGAGATCTCGATGATCACTCACTACAGATTTGAAATAATGAAGGTTAATCGCTTCAACAATCAACAGTCGTGAATAGAAATACTTCATCGATCTAAAATGAGAAAATAGAAGAAGATAATAGAAAATGAAATGGAAATAGAAAATAAATCGAAGTGGTCTCGTCTTAATCAAGATTTAATCGAGAGGTCGACAATCTTTAATATTTGACTTTCATTGACCAATAGCTAAAAGAAAAATAAAACGGTGGTCTCATATTGATCTAGATTTTCCGATTTATTCAAATCAATAAATCCAAGACTTTTTGTTATATCATTGACCAAAAGTGAAAATAAAAGAATATGTGAAATGAAAATCATAAGAAATGAAATAAAATCGAGAAAAAGAAGAAAGGTCTCACCTTTATCAAGATTTTAAATCGAAAATCGATAAATCTTTGATGTTTGGTTTTCATTGACCCAAAATGAATGGTAAAAACAAATAAATCGAAAAGAAAATAAATAGGCCTCATATTAACCAAGATTATAGATCTATTTGAAATAAATCAACAAATCATGATGTTTTTGATATCATTGACCCACAAAAATGAAAGTCGAAATCGAAAATTAAAAGATGTAAAATATAATAGATTAAGATATTAGTAAAACCTAAACAAATAAAATCTTAAAAACAAGAATAAATTAACAAATTTAAAATATACAAGAAAAGGGGGCGCAGGAAATTGGGTGCGTGTATGGACCTTCAAACGATATGGCTGGGAAAAAACCAACATGGGCTTTCAAGCCCACAAATCAAGCTATTAGCAACTAATAAAAATAATGAAAAAAACAAGGTCACGGTCTAAGAGAGCATCATCAGTATAAGGATAAAATCCAACCTAGCCTCCTCACTATTTCAGTCAATACCCATTTTCCAGTTTTCAAAAACAAATTGAAGATGCATAATTGGTTCATCAATAAATGGCTTCCCATTAAACCTGAACAACACGCTCAGAAGAAGAAAAAAATCTTCTCTCCCTCATCGCGATTCACTTTACAAGAAGAAGAAAACGAGTCAAGAAATAAATAAGGCCAATGACAACAATTCAACCTTCTTCACTACTTCTTCTTTCTCGCGTTCGAGTTACGGTTCGGTTCCTCTACTTTTTTCGATTTCGAATACTCTTCCTTTCTGCTCGTTTCGCTTTCACGACTCAACCCTGTTTCCTGGTTCGTGATATGTGTTTGATTTCGCTCAGATTTTCTCTTCATCTCATGATTCTCTCTCTGTTTTTGTGATTTGGTTTGTGTGTTTGAAATTGTTTGAAGGATTTGAATAGGTTTGAAGATTTTAGTTGAAGGTTATTTGGTGGTGCGATTTGCGGTTGTAGGGTTGTTGTCGTCGCCGGTGGGTTTGTGTGATGAAAGGCGTGCGGTTTTAAGGAGGGTTTTAATGGTGATTGTTGGTTTGTATTGAAGGTTGAAGAAGGTTTTGCATTTGCATATTGAAGGAGATTCAAGTTTAGTGAATAGGGTGAAGAAGAAGGATGAAGGCTGAGTATTGGCGGCTAGGGCTTTTTTCAAAATAGAATGAGGAAAGGCTTCATTTATAGGAGAATATGAGGGTAGAAAGGGAAGAGAATGAGAATGTGAGCTGGAATTGTCATACGGAGATCGGTGAGGTCGGGTGCGTTGCGTGACCACATATATTGCAGGTTGGAGAGGTGGGGTCTGGTAAAGACATGCTCTTTATTTGTTTTTTACACATTCTGTAGTTTTTTTGTTTTGTCTGGTATATTGGTTTAGGAATTGCAGGTCTGTGGGGTAGGCTGGTGTGATTTTTTATGATGTGATATTGTGGAAGGGTTGTTCTACGGCTGATGTTGTGTGTTGTAATTGTTTTGTGAAGCATGAAATTTGGCAATTGTTGGCATGGTTTAGGGAATCATATAGGTGTATGAATCATGTAATCCGTGTTTGGTGCGTGTGTTAGATTGGCTTGTAGTGTGATATGGTTTTGGTGGCTTGATGGCATCAGTTTGTTTTGGAATGTAAGAGGCTTGGGGTGCACTATCTGCTACTGCAAGTTGTGGCTGAAATATGACTTGGAATGTATAGGTGATCCATGTTGTGAAATGAAGTGTATCCTTTTTTGTGCACTGTTTATGTAGCGTATTGGAATTGGTCTCAAGTGGCTTAAAGCTCGTAATAAAATGTAACATGTAACTTTTGAAATTTCTTATTTAAAATCTTGGTTGTATTGGAACTTTGAAAAATTAGGCTTTTGAATGATTTTGGAAATTGATGCAACATGAACCTTGTGATGAAATCTTGGCACGTGATAGAATTCTTTTGTAATTTCTTTTTATTCTTGTAACAACTTGTAATGGATGATGATAATGGGCTTTGTAGAACTCATAATGAATGGATTTTGAGTTTGAAAGCTTGTAACTTTGGACATTTGATTTTTGTAGTCTTCTTGTGATGAATTTGGACTTGAGAAAAGAAATAGACTATGGGCCTTGTAATGATCATTTACACCTCCACATTGATTTGAATCATATTTAAAATCATAATTCCTTGAATCTGAACTAAACATGATTGAAACCATGAATGGATTTTCCATAAGAATAATACCCTTGAAATTGATCTTGAACACCTCTGAATTCTCCATTAAACAATCATAAATGAATTAAAGCCTTAAATCAAAAGTAAATCAATCTCGAATTTGCAACGAATCACCTTGAGTTTTCTTTGAATACTAAGTAACAATGGACAACACAAGACCTTGAAGAAAGAATATCTTGCATTGACTTTGAACCACGAGGCCAAACGCATCAACTTGGATAATTTATAATTCAACTCCACCACACGAATAAAAAAACTTGGCAAGATTGACAAATGATCTGGACCTCAATGAAACAATTTAGAATCAGTGACAGGCCCTAGTTGGAATGAACTGAATCTTTGATAATTTTTAATCACGAAACACTTGATTTGTCACACCCTGATAACATGAACCATACACCAACTGACTTGGATTGGCACGAAATCCCCGACTTGCCACTTCAGACACACACCACATAAACTGCATTCCCTGGCATTACTCATGAAACCAAATTCTTGCCTGCCCAAGAGATTGACTCAAAAACCATTGTACCTCATTTCAAACTACACAACCTGACTTGACATCTTGGCCTGAACACCACTGCCTTGAATGACTTAAATAAGATGAAATAAGGGCAACAACCTAATCTTTTTGGATTTTTTGAATAACAATTAGTAGATGGAAGTACAGATGAAAGCTATATATAGGTAGGACAAATTTAGGGTATGACAGATGCCTCTATCTAATTGGCTTAAACCGAGTAAGATGGACTGCTACCGCGTTCAATCTTTCGGGGTAGAAGACAATTAGATATGAAGAAGACCACAAATTTGTCAGAAAGAAAGAAAAGGGATTGGGAAGTTGAAATACAAGAAATCTGACACCAAAAGGATGACAGACCTATCACCAAAAGGATGATAGTGAACACACACATAGACCCTCCCACCAAAAGGATGAAAAATGATGTCAAAGTCTGCTATTACCAAAAAGGATAATAGGGCACACACACGCACAGACCCTTCCACCAAAAGGATGAAAAATGAGGTCAAAGCCTGCTATTACCAAAAGAATAATAGGGCACGCACACGCACAGACCCTTCCACCAAAAGGATGAAAATGAGGTCAAAGTTTGCTATTACTAAAAGGATAATAGGGCAAACACACATGCACAGACCCTTCCACCAAAAGGATAAAAATGAGGTCAAAGCCTGCTATTACCAAAAGGATAATAGGGCACGCACACGCACAGACCCTTCCACCAAAAGGATGAAAATGAGGTCAAAGCCTGCTATTACCAAACGGATAATAGGGCACATACACACACACAGACCCTTCCACCAAAAGGATGAAAATGAGGTCAAAGTCGGCTATTACCAAAAGGATAATAGGGCAAACACACACGCACAGACCCTTCCACCAAAAGGATGAAAATGAGGTCAAAGCCTGCTATTACCAACAGGATAATAGGGCATACACACGCACATACCCTTCCACCAAAAGGATGGAAATGAGGTCAAAGCCTGCTATTACCAACAGGATAATAGGGCACACACACGCACAGACCCTTCCACCAAAAGGATGAAAATGAGGTCAAAGCCTGCTATTACCAAAAGGATAATAGGGCACACACACAGACCCTTCCACCAAAAGGATGAAAATGAGATCAAAGCCTGCTATTACCAAAAGAATAATAGGCACACACACAGACCCTTCCACCAAAAGGATGAAAATGAGGTCAAAGCCTGCTATTACCAAAAGGATAATAGGGCAAACACACACACAGACCCTTCCACCAAAAGGATGAAAATGAGATCAAAGCATGCTATTACCAAAAGAATAATAGGGCACACACACACACAGACCCTTCCACCAAAAGGATGAAAATGAGGTCAAAGTCTACTATTACCAAAAGGATAATAGGGCACACACACACAGACCCTTCCACCAAAAGGATGAAAATGAGGTCAAAGCCTGCTATTACCAAAAGGATAATAGGGCAAACACACACACAGACCCTTCCACCAAAAGGATGAAAATAAGGTCAAAGCCTACTATTACCAAAAGGATAATAGGGCACACACACAGACCCTTCCACCCAAAAGGATGAAAATGAGGTCAAAACTTACTACTTCCAAAAGGATAATAGCAAGCAAAATGATACCAAAGGCTGTCATTCACCAAAAGGATGATACACAGACCAAGAGTTTACGGATCGGCGGCACTAAAAGGATGACGGATCAATACAAGCTACTACCACCAAAAGGATGATAGGAACTTCCCAAATTGAGGACCAACACTGAAAGGATGACGGTTTAGTTGACTTGACATGGATGGCTACCACTAAAAGGATGATAGTAAGTTTCTAATTTTGAGGATTGACCAACACTAAAAGGATGCAAGTTGAATTGAGTTGACAGGTATCGGCTATCACCAAAAGGATGATAGTAAGGTAAATGACAAAAGGTCAAGTTTGCTGGGGATATGATGAGTGAGATTTATTTGGAGACATCAACAAAAGGTTGAAGCAAAGAAGTCACCGAGGAATACCATCCTTGTCAACAAAAGGTTGAAAGGACCAACTCACTGGGGAACGCCCAAGGACTTGAAAGAGATGCCCCTGCCTGGGCCGAAGATTGTTTGCAGTCTTGTTTTGATCAACAAAAGGTTGAACCAACTTCGTGAAGAATGCCCACGGATTTACAGAAGATGCCCCTGGACGGGCTGAAGACCGCCTTGCAATCTTGAGATTCAACTTCGTGAGGAACGCCCATGGATTGACTGAAGATGCCCCTGGCTAGGCTGAAGGTCGTCCTGAAATCTCGAGATAAATCCAGGATCTTGATCTATGCATATATGAATGCTTGATCTTGTAATGATGTTCCATATGTAATGGAAGTGAAATGCAAATGCTGACGCGCGGAGATGCAAGTGTTGGGGAAGTATGACTTGATTTTTTATATGCATATGATGCTTATGATGGCGAATGCGATGCGTATGATGCGTATGATGCATATGATTGCAGACGAGTGATTGGATATATTGTAAAGGTGCCAACATGGTGGACTTTTGGTAGTTGCCAATGCGGATTGGACTTTGGGTGGTGGGAGGGTTTGATTTCCTCGACACTCAGTTCGTTGAAGACGCCATGATGGAAGTAGACAAAGATTCTCTCGAAGCCTCAAGTTTGATCACTTGATGATAAGTCGTTTCTGAGAAGACAATGACTCTGTGCTTGAGGGTCAGGATGGCCTGAAACTGAGCGTAGCGACATGATCAACTCATGAAGACCGTGCCTTTGCTCTGAACTTGATGATTGCCAATGTTTGGAAGGATCTGCTTATCCAACTTGAAGGGATACAGAGAGGATATGCTATTTGAAATTGGTCTTGCCCCAGTCTGAACGTGGTAGTGGTCTGCCCCTGATTAACCAGTTCTTGACATAGTTGGATCTTTGGAAGTCGAACTTTGATATGCTTTGAGATGTCTTGCCCCTGATTGAGTTATTTAAGGATTTGCCCCAGATTGGGGGTCTGAGGTAGTCTTGATTCGGGTCGGCACCACTGAAATTTCAAGTTCCTCTTTGATTTCCCCTTATTGGGATTGCTTTGATGTCTAGCACTGATTCGCAGTTAAAAATTGCACATTTACAAATGGTAATCTTAATGCAATGCTCATGCAAGTTTTGAAAAATAGTCGTTTATTGGAGTGTCGTGATAGTGAGAGACGAATGGACCGTTAGCCCAAACGTTGTGCTGATTTTGTTGGTGTAAAAGATATATCAAGGAGAATGACACCAATGCTGAAGATTAGCAAATATGTGGGGAGTCAGTTTACACAACCTTGCAATAGTATGCTTTCAGAATAAATCTCGCCTCAATTAGGTCTTTTCAATGGTTGTAATGTTGTCTAGTTCAAGGTTATGAAACAAAGGATATTAGGCTCAAATTTGGTTTGTAGCCACCCCTTCTTCGTAATGATCTCCAGTCCTACGCTCAGTTAATTCTGCACATGTTTGTCTTTCAAAAGGGTTAACGGTGTAAGCGTGATGATTCAAGGTTTGCTCGAAATAGCAGTTACCTTATTTTTTTTTGGATGTATGTCAGTGACCTTTTGATTTCAATTTGGTGGTCACTGAATCTTATTTTGTTTTTGTTGAGGATTTAAGGACCTCTTTTGTTTTTGTTTTAATCCTTATCTTTTGCATGGACTGATTTTGCTTATCGAGTCCATCAGGGTTGTCTTGATTTTTGCCTAAGTTACCTTTGAGGTGTTCAACTTAGCAAGCTTTTGACCTTTTTTTTTTTTTTTTGATTTTGTTGGAGGATGGTAACTGCCAAGTCATGGGTTATTGATGAACAACCGTCATGTTCTTTGGATTTAGCTTTGTGATTCGAGTGCGTAATTGGGTTAACTGAACACTACCCTGCCCCAGGTTTAGTGTAAGGGTTTGAATATCCGAAGGAAACTTGCTACTTCTTGGCTCGAAGTGGTTAACTAGGGATTACCTCCTTGTGTCTCCAGTGTTTGGGGGATGGAAACAATGTCTGTACATCATTGACGAGATTTGGTCCAAAAGCATACGGTTTGCAATTATGGGTATTTCGTCATCAGCATCCTCCCTCCAATCATTGCTAAACAATAGTTGATAAAGAGAGTGAAGTGGAGATATATGTGTCGGTGATTTGCAGTAAATGGAAAAATGAGTGAATACGACATAACTAATTCAGAACATGCATAATCAATACATTAAGAAAACCAAATACGAATGAGAATGTTCAAAGCATACAGTACTTAAACAAATAAAGACAAAATAACAAGAGTGCAAATGATGGAATTACAACATGACTGCCTTCTTCGGGGAAATAAACTTGATTTGATTTGCTGTTGGCACTAGCTTGGCGGCGGCAGAGGGTTGTTAATGACATTAGGATCCCTCCCATTGAATGTGAGAAACTTCGAATCAATCCAGTCTTAGACTTTGTGCTTGAAAGCTCTGCAGTCCTCAATTGTATGCCCTGGAGCACCCTTATGAAACTCGCAATGAGCATTAGCTTCATAATCTAGAGGAATGACAGTTGGAGGAGCCAAGTCTCTGGGAGTACCAACCCTTTTTTCCAGCAATTGAGCAAAGATCTGAGCATATGTCGTCGGCAGACGATCAAAGTCTCTATCTGACCTCCTTGTCCTCTGTTGATTAGGCTGGCGTTGTTGAGCAGCTCTCTAATGTTGATATTGAGGAGAATACTGATACCCTTGCTGATTATAGGATTGTTGTTGAGGATCCTGTTGCTGAGGCATTGGAGCTTGAACAGCTTGAACAGCTGGCTGATAAGGCATTGGTGTATATTGCGCAGCAGGAGCATATGGATACTGGAAGTAGGGTATTTGAAAAGGCATTGGAGGGGGAGCTTGCCCTTTCTGAACAGAGACAGCATTTGTTTCGCCCTCTTTCTTTTTGTATCCATTGAAGGGCTTCTTGACTACAGACTGACTGCTAGAACCTCCTTGGATCTTTCCACTTTTCAGACCTTCTTCAATTCTCTCACCGACAATTACCAAATCAGATAATCTGGCAGAAACATTACCAATCAACTTCTCATAGTATTGGCCTTGCAAAGTACCCATGAAGATGTCAATCAGTTCACGGTCAACAAGAGGTGGATGCACTCTTGCAGCTAGCTCTCTCCAGCGTTGCGCGTACTCCTTAAAGGATTCATTGTCCTTCTGAGCCATACTCTGGAGTTGAGTACGATTCAGAGCAAGGTCAGTGTTGTATTTGTATTTCTTGACGAATGCACCAGCTAGCTCATCCCAAGTGCGCACACTGGTACGCTCCAGCTGCATATACCATTCGAGTGATGCCCCAGACAAGCTGTCTTGGAAGAAATGGATCATCAGCTTTTCGTCTTTGGCATAGGCAGCCATCTTGCGGCAGTATGTCTTCAGATGGATGTGAGGACAACTGAGACCTTTGTACTTTGGGAATTCCTGTACTTTGAACTTGGGAGGAATGACAACATCTGGCACCAAGCACATTTCCAGAGCATTCAGAGAAGTTGAGTTGCGCCCCTCCATGACTCGGAGTTTTTCAGCTAGATCACAACACATTTTGATGGCTTCAGAATCCTTAGCAGCAGTAGGATTGACAATTGGGATAGCAACATGGTAGTTCTGTACCTCATCATACTGATCTAGCAGATTTTCTTCGGCATGAGGAATAGGAATCTGAGTGACAACAGGTTGGGCTTGCGGAATAGCTCCAACAGTAACTCCAGATGTTGGAAGTGGTTGAGAAATGGCTCCTTCAGCGGCTGGAGTGAAGTTCATTGGTATCCCATAATTGATAGGGGTGGGAACAGGAACTGAGAGTCTTGAGGGTGACCCTTGCACAGGCACAGTGTTGTTGGCAGCAACGGCTTCACGCAGTTCTTCTTCTTTTCTGGCCATCATGATGGCTTCGAGAATCTGGTCAATCTTTCCCTTGATAGAATCCAATTCTTCTCTGAAGGCAACTTGCTCTTGTTGAATCTGCTCCATCATTCGTCTGGTATTGGCTCGAGTTGCGTACGAGTGTCGAGGAATCAGCTTGATTTACTGGAGAAGGAAGGAAGTTGAAGTGAGATTCTGAGGTTGAAAATGCAATGCAAGATGCAAAACAGATGCAATGCAATGCAATGACATGAGATGCAATGCAAGATCCAGGATCGCAGATCACAAGTTTAAACATTTTTGAGGTTGGTCGTTCACGGGTAGATGACCAAAGTCTCTGATCAAAGAAACCTTATAGGTAGGCTCTATGAGGAAAGTTCTAGATTCTTTACCCATAAACCCACTCACGGGATGGTTTCTATGTTGACGGATAAGGTTCCCAGTATTACGGACACAAATCGCATCAATGTTACGCAACAAGCTAGCTGCATTACGATGATAATGACGACAAGGTCTCCCATTAGTGGGTTCTCGTGCTAGGCACACAAGGAGCGAGTCCTTGGAGACTAACACTACACGACCACCAATATAGAACTTGGTTCTAAGAGTGGTTAATAGAGTCACGGACCCTTCATGAATCAAGTCGTGCGACAGGCTAGCTGTGTTACAACAGGATCTACGAAAAGGTCTACTCTAGGGGAGCTTTCATGCTAGGCACGCAAGGAGCGAGTCCTTGGGGACTAACACTACTCGACATCCAATTTTAAACTATGTGTTCCCTCTGCTTTTACCAAAGCTCGGGTGTAGAGCTTTACTCATGATATCATCCCAAGATCCAACAGATAAGCATAATAATGAGCATATAAAAGCCATAAGAGAACAAATACGTAAGGGAAGAAAACAAGCAAACGAAGATAACACTCCTCACAAATCGCACTAAGATAGGCTTGACTCTCTTTTGCATTGAGCAAATGTCCCCAGCAGAGACGCCAGCTGTCGCACCTCGAAAAAATCGTTTCATCGAAGACACGACCCTCGCGCGAAAGGCGCTGAACGGTTCGACAGAGTCGCCACCGAACTTTATTTATCCCAAAAAAGGGAAAGGAAAATATCGAGAAAAACTTTAAGGAGGGATAAGAACATGGTCGTCGCAACCACATTCCGCGTTCGGGAGTCGGTTACGTAAGGGGAAGGTACGCGCACCCCCTCACGTCCGTTGTACTCAACGGGAACCTCTTAGTTCGAATTGTGATGAACGTTAGCTAAGCTTGTTTGTTTTCTTCTCAACGATATATGCGAAAAGGTAAGGTAAAAGGTTTCGATTACTAAGGGAAAGGGGTAGTTTTAGGATAGGGTGCTCGGCAAGATCATCGCAATCTTGTGCCTACGTATGCTCATTCAGACGAGAATGAGTAATCAGAGCAATCATAGTTCGACTACGGGAAGGGATAGAGGGAAGACGGAAGATGGAGGGAAATGTAGCTCGCCAAGATCATCGCAATCTTGTGTCTACGTATCTTTACTCGGACGAGAATAAAGAATCAGAGCGGTCGTAGTTCGTGGTACGCCCACGAAAAGAATGGGGTTAGTGTTTTTAGGAGACGAAAGATTGAATGACAAACAACCCAAGGGGTGTGCCTCGAGAGCAGTCACTCAAGAATCCAAGGAATGCGAGACTCCAAGAACTCAGTTCTTTCGTGATTGATTGCAAAAATGTTCGATAAAGATTAAGTGTTTTAAGACGAAAGGGTGAATAAACAACAACCCAAGGGCGCGCCTCGAGAGCCATTCGTTCGAAGACCCAAGGAATGCTAGACTCCAAGAATCTCCTTCTTTCGTAAGTTGATTAAGAAAGCGTTTGGAAAAATATTGGGTCGAATTGGGTTGCGACAAGAGGGGAGGATTGAGACTAGTCCCTAGGGGTGCTCCTAGTAACGAAACCTCGAGATGTGCGAGTGTGCGTTTGATGGCGAGGGAAAAGGCACTCGGCTTACGATTGGGCTCGACGACGAATCGAGGATTGGTTTGAAAATGATTTGATTTGTTAAATGTTTTAGAGAGAATGACGATTATTCGATAAATGAGACATCGGCCTCGCAACCAATTAATCGGGGCATTATTGGGATGCTAGATCCCAACGACACCTTTTTCATTCGATTGATTTACGAAATATTATTTGATGAACAACAAAAGTACCACATGGAATGCTAGACTCCAGTGGCATTCCTTTGTCTAATAGTTAGGTATTTTAAGAACGAAAGGTCGAACAACCCACAACTCAAGGCGTGCGCACCAAGAGCAGTCATTCAAGAAGCCAAAATGTGCTAGACCTCAAGAGCTCAATTCTTTCGCGATTTAATTTAAAAAACGATTTGAACATGTGTGTTAAGTGTTTTAATCGAATTAAGTATTTAGGCATTTCGATATTTATTAGTGTGTTTTAAATAGTGTATGAACAAAGAAAATGGTTAGATGAACAAGTATGAATAATATGAATATGGACAATAAGAATAATAGGAATATGAGCAAGATAATAATCAAGATAATATTGACAAGAAAGTAAAGCAAGATATATTCGACGGAAAGTAAAGTTAATTGTTAGTTGATTAGTTGTTAGAAGCAAATGATACGGGACATGTAGCGCTAAACCATCGTAGCACGATCTATGACGAAGATCACACTATATGAGGATGCACAATTTGATCTATGTGCTAAAACACGATGGAGAAATGATATTGAGGATCATTCTCCAATTGAATCATGCCACACGAAAAGAAAAGGTGAAGATCTCGTCTTAATCACAAACTTTCGTCGATTAATCAAAGGTAACCTATCACGATCCCAAAGTATAGAAAGAGATCTCAATGATCACTCACTACAGATTTGAAATAATGAAGGTCAATCGCTTCAACAATCAACATTCACGAATAGAAAGACTTCATCGATCGAAAATGAGAAAATAGAAGAAGATAATAGAAAATGAAATGGAAATAGAAAATAAATCAAAGTGGTCTCGTCTTAATCAAGATTTAATCGAGAGGTCGACAATCTTTAATATTTGACTTTCATTGACCAATAGCTAAAAGAAAAATAAAACGGTGGTCTCATATTGATCTAGATTTTCCGATTTATTCAAATCAATAAATCCAAGACTTTTTGTTATATCATTGACCAAAAGTGAAAATAAAAGAATATGTGAAATGAAAATCATAAGAAATGAAATAAAATCGAGAAAAAGAATAAAGGTCTCACCTTTATCAAGATTTTAAATCGAAAATCGATAAATCTTTGATGTTTGGTTTTCATTGCCCTAAAATGAATGGTAAAAACAAATAAATCGAAAAGAAAATAAATAGGCCTCATATTAACCAAGATTATAGATCTATTTGAAATAAATCAACAAACCATGATGTTTTCGATATCATTGGCCCACAAAAATGAAAATCAAAATCGAAAATTAAAAGAAGTAAAATATAATAGATTAAGATATTAGTAAAACCTAAACAAATAAAAGCTTAAAAACAAGAATAAATTAACAAATTTAAAATATACAAGAAAAGGGGGCGCAGAAAATTGGGTGCGTGTATGGACCTTCAAACGATATGGCTGGGAAAAAACCAACATGGGCTTTCAAGCCCACAAATCAAGTTATTAGCAACTAATAAAAATAATGAAAAAAACAAGGTCACAGTCTAAGAGAGCATCATCAGCATAAGGATAAAATCCAACCTAGCCCCCTCACTATTTCGGTCAATACCCATTTTCCAGTTTTCAAAAACAAATTGAAGATGCATAGTTGGTTCATCAATAAATGGCTTCCCATTAAACCTGAACAACACGCTCAGAAGAAGAAAAAAATCTTATCTCCCTAATCGCGATTCACTTTACAAGAAGAAGAAAACGAGTCAAGAAAGAAATAAGGCCAATGACAACAATTCAACCTTCTTCACTACTTCTTCTTTCTCGCGTTCGAGTTACGGTTCGGTTCCTCTACTTTTTTCGATTTCGAATACTCTTCCTTTCTGCTCGTTTCGCTTTCACGACTCAACCCTGTTTCCCGGTTTGTGATATGTGTATGATTTTGCTCAGATTCTCTCTTCATCTCATGATTCTCTCTCTGTTTTTGTGATTTGGTTTGTGTGTTTGAAGTTGTTTGAAGGATTTGAATAGGTTTGAAGATTTTAATTGAAGGTTATTTGGTGGTGCGATTTGCGGTTGTAGGGTTGTTGTCGTCGCCGGTGGGTTTGTGTGATGAAAGGCGTGCGGTTTTAAGGAGGGTTTTAATGGTGATTGTTGGTTTGTATTGAAGGTTGAAGAAGGTTTTGCATTTGCATATTGAAGGGGATTCAAGTTTAGTGATTAGGGTGAAGAAGAAGGATGAAGGCTGAATATTGGCGGCTAGGGCTTTTTTCAAAATAGAATGAGGAAAGGCTTCATTTATAGGAGAATATGAGGGTAGAAAGGGAAGAGAATGAGAATGTGAGCTGGAATTGTCGTACGGAGATCGGTGAGGTCGGGTGCGTTGCGTGACCACATATATTGCAGGTTGGAGAGGTGGGGTCTGGTAAGAACATGCTCTTTATTTGTTTTTTACACATTCTGTAGTTTTTTTGTTTTGTCTGGTATATTGGTTTAGGAATTGCAGGTCTGTGGGGTAGGCTAGTGTGATTTTGTATGATGTGATATTGTGGAAGGGTTGTTCTACGGCTGATGTTGTGTGTTGTAATTGTTTTGTGAAGCATGAAATTTGGCAATTGTTGGCATGGTTTAGGGAATCATATAGGTGTATGAATCATGTAATCCGTGTTTGGTGCGTGTGTTAGATTGGCTTGTAGTGTGATATGGTTTTGGTGGCTTGATGGCATCAGTTTGTTTTGGAATGTAAGAGGCTTGGGGTGCACTATCCGCTACTGCAAGTTGTGGCTGAAATATGACTTGGAATGTATAGGTGATCCATGTTGTGAAATAAAGTGTATCCTTTTTTGTGCACTGTTTATGTAGCGTATTGGAATTGGTCTCAAGTGGCTTAAGGCTCGTAATAAAATGTAGCATGTAACTTTTGAAATTTCTTATTTAAAATCTTGGTTGTATTGGAACTTTGAAAAATTAGGCTTTTGAATGATTTTGGAAATTGATGCAACATGAACCTTATGATGAAATCTTGGCACGTGATAGAATTCTTTTGTAATCTCTTTTTATTCTTGTAACAACTTGTAATGGATGATGATAATGGGCTTTGTAGAACTCATAATGAATAGATTTTGAGTTTGAAAGCTTGTAACTTTGGACATTTGATTTTTGTAGTCTTCTTGTGATGAATTTGGACTTGAGAAAAGAAATAGACTATGGGCCTTGTAATGATCATTTACACCTCCACATTGATTTGAATCATATTTAAAATCATAATTCCTTGAATTTGAACTAAACATGATTGAAACCATGAATGGATTTTCCATAAGAATAATACCCTTGAAATTGATCTTGAACACCTCTGAATTCTCCATTAAACAATCATAAATGAATTAAAGCCTTAGATCAAAAGTAAATCAATCTCGAATTTGCAACGAATCACCTTGAGTTTTCTTTGAATACTAAGTAACAATGGACAACACAAGACCTTGAAGAAAGGATATCTTGCATTGACTTTGAACCACGAGGCCAAACGCGTCAACTTGGATATTTTGTAATTCAACTCCACCACTCGAATCAAAAAACTTGGCAAGATTGACAAATGATCTGGACCTCAATGAAACAATTTAGAATCAACGCCAGGCCCTAATTGGAATGAACTGAATCTTTGATAATTTTTAATCATGAAACACTTGATTTGTCACACCCTGATAACATGAACCATACACCAACTGACTTGGATTGGCACGAAATCCCCGACTTG
This sequence comes from Lathyrus tuberosus, assembly GCA_022829125.1. Taxonomy (NCBI): domain Eukaryota; kingdom Viridiplantae; phylum Streptophyta; class Magnoliopsida; order Fabales; family Fabaceae; genus Lathyrus; species Lathyrus tuberosus. Next base: position 1,587,435 of record JALAZF010000222.1, on the reverse strand, counting down.
CCACTTCAGACACACACCACATAAACTGCAATCCCTGACATTACTCATGAAACCAAATTCTTGCCTGCCCAAGAGATTGACTCAAAAACCACTGTACCTCATTTCAAACTACACGCACCTGACTTGACATCTTGGCCTGAACACCACTGCCTTGAATGACTTAAATAAGATGAAATAAGGGCAACAACCTAATCTTTTTGGATTTTTTGAATAACAATTAGTAGATGGAAGTACAGATGAAAGCTATATATAGGTAGGACAAATTTGGGGTATGACAATACCCTAAATTTTTCACCATCTTAATCATCAATCTGCATTATTTCCTATGACCATTTCATCTAGTCGTAAGGCTTAATCTCCATGCATAGACCAAGGTCCAAAGAAAGTAAGTTGTTTGAGACCAGGTTTTTTCTATTGATTGATCCATACATAATGCATCATGGTAGAATTTTAGATCAAGGTTTAATGCACATTTGTTTAAGGTGCAGAAGTTGAGCCCTTATGGATTTCAATTGAGGATTCAGTCTCGTTTTAATAACATTTTCATTTGGTCCTCATTACAAATTCACCTTTTCATACACCTTGAGCCAAAGTCATCCGTGCGTCTCTCTTGTAGTCTCATACCATTAGCTTCGCATACATTCATGTGAATCATTTAAGTCATTAGGAGTTGTGACTTGTAATTAAGGTTTTGTTCTTGAGAAGTCAGTTTGAAAGTAGGGTTAAATTACATCATTTGTTTTGCAAAGCCATGAAAGGAGGATTACAAGCCTATTTTGCAAATGATTTTCAATTCTAGGTCATATAATCATACTCCAAAAATAAGATAAATTGTCATTCATTCTTGTTCTTAGACCAAGTGATTTTCATCCATTCACTTCCATATTCAAAAAATACATGACACTTTCATAGTCATTCTCACTCACTTCCATATTCTAGAAACATGTTAATTATTCATTCATATTCACGCATGCTCAAAATTGAATCATTTTCATTCACATTCATACTCAATCATTCATATTCAAATTAGATCATTCATTTTCAAGTCAAATTGTTCACATTTGTTTGCATATAAAATACACCATGTTACCTAAATGCATGAAGTCTTTTAAGATACAAGGAAGGTCATTGTATTTTTTAGAAGAGCACTAAATCATTACAAGTTTGAAAGTCTTTTCCTATTGAACTATGAGCATGATGCTTTCTCCCAAGCCAAGTTTACTTTTGTGCTAACTTATTGCCTCATTTTCGATTATGTCCTCCACCATATCCCTGCCTTGCAACATAAGGCATCAAACCTACCAAACAAATCAAAGGAGTGAATGATCAAAGAAGTGTTACAACAAGCTCATGTAAACATTAAGGTGGATCACAAGGCATGTTCTTACCAAAAGAGAGAAATTGCAAGCATACAAAGACATAATCATGAAAATGTTAAAAAGGGATCTAAAGCTTCATCAACAAGCAAGATCTCAAAATATCCAATCACGTTTACTCTCCGTAAAACTCAATCCATAGAACACACCATAAATCCAAAAAAAGCAAGTGAGTCATAACATACACCAAGTAACAAACACAACAGAAAAAAAAAAACAACAACGCCAAATTCAGCTGTTGCAGTAAAACATAATACAAAGATCCATTCATCAACTAAAAAAAGGTCACAAGGGCAATGTTTGGACACAAGTAGCAGCATTTGAATGTACAGCACGATAACTTTGAATTAGATTGGATCAAATTGTTACAGAGCTATAAATTCATTTGTTACAACAGTGAATTTTCTTAAAATCAGAGATGGGACCACATACCTAAATCAGTAGCACACAACAGAAAATTTACAGATAAATACAGGGCAAACCGAGTTTTACAGTAGTGAAATTTTTTGAAATCAAAACGGGACCACATCATTCTAGAAGTATTTTCAATTTTCATTACAGACAAATCCTGATTTCACCTCAGAACACACTCTCACCACCGCTCACAAAAATCCCTTGAATTCAGGGATTTGAGGCAACTCCACTACTAACGTTTGATTCAAGAAAACTCCAGCACATCCTTAAACGGTAGTATTCTTTACTCACTGACTGAGAGGAATATTCCACTTCCCATTTCCCTCTATAAATAGCCATCAATGTTCGTGAAGATCAAGCTAAAAAAACCTAGTGAAGCTTTGCAAAAATCCAACCTCACTCACAAAAAAAAAAAAACCTCTCCATACAAGGTTAACAGAGCTTCAAATTGAAGCTCTGATTAACTTGAGTTAAGACTCTGAGCACCACAACAAGCAAAATAGACGACGAAAACGAAGAAAGAAGGAAAAGACGCTACAGAAAGCAGTCAAGAAATTTACCTCATGAATAACTTGCATACACCACTCGGTACTCACTTCTTGCTTTTTCTTCGCACTTTTCTTCATTCGGCTTCTGTTATGTACTCATGTAACTGTAACTGTGAATTAATGAAGAACAGGGGTTAGGGTTTCTGTGGGTTGAGGTTCTTTACTCGCTTTGATGTTTTATTTTTCTGTTCGTCGTGCTTATCGCTTTATGCTTGAGATTTTCATGTGTTTCCCTTGTCGTTTAGAATCTTTGATGTGTGAATTGTTTATGTAACGAGAAGGGTACGATAGAGGTCGAACGCCATTCTTGTAGGTGCGATTGGTTAGGAGGTTTTGTGTTTTTCTGGATTTCTGGTTTTAGGTTTGTTTCTACTGAGAATAAGGATTTTGTTTATGTTGAAAAAGGAGAAAGATCGTTCAGAGAGAGAGAGTGACGCTTCATATGAGGGAATGCATTGGTTTTCTTTTAAGTCCGTTTTACAGTTCTTTCCATTTTATGTCATTTATTACATTTTTATGGCATTTTAATGATAATTTTTCTTTCCAAGTTTTTTTGCATTGCCCGATGATTGATGTCCCCCATTTATGGTCATTTTGTCAGTAACTTATTTGGTTGCTTGGACCGAGAAACTGGGATGACTAGGGTCATGGGAGAAGCTTTTATTATGACATTTGGATCTGGATGTGAGGTTGAAATGGGTCAATGACCCGTGATCCAGAATCATGAGCCAAGCGTATGGGCCTTGTACTCTTGCCCTCATCTAATGCACCTCCAAGTTGGTCCATATTGCATTGCTCATTCACTTCTTTATTTTGTTTATTAGTTTAATTAAGTAATAATATATGGTTTAGAAATTAAAATAATAGGTCCTTGCATTTTCTTTCATCAATTAAAATTACAATAGTTTTAGCATTTTATTTTTTTCTCATTTTTATCAAAGTAATTAAAAAATTGCATTTAGATGTATGACATGTGGTTTGTGTCTCATCCATTTTATTTAAAGTCCAATAGTTTTTTTTAGGATTTGGTATGTAGAAATAATTTTGCTTTATGAGTGATTTATTTACCTAACCCTTGATTAAAGTTGTGATTGCTTGCATGTCTTTGTTTACTATTTGTTGATTGCATGATTGATTTATGTCATTCTTGATTGTATGATCAATTCTTGCATGATGACCCTTAATTTTTAAACAAGACATGATGTGCACGTTAAAATCAATTTTTTGAAAATTAAATAAAATCCTTGGTCCAATGCCAAGTGGATTTCATCATCACTTGGACTTTAACCATTTTCAAACCGTTCAAAATTATTTTCAAACTTTCACACAAACGCTTTCGCAAATGATCATCAAATGCCTGATCCAACGTCGAGCCCATTTTCCCAAATCAAAATAAAAAACACTTAACAACTATAAAATACTTTTCAATAAATGGATGAAAAGGGAGTGGGGTTTAGTCAACGATCTCCCGAGAGTGAGGATCCAAGATGTAGTTCTCGTGGTTCAAGCTCTCGTCATCCTATAATTAATTAACCGTGTAATAAACCTCGACTAGCATTAAGTGCTTTTTCTCAGTCAAACTTCAAAACACATAAAAATATCAACTCTTTCTCAAATAAGATGAAAAAGGAGCGAGGTGTAGTCAACGATCTCCTGAGAGGGAGGACACGAGATGTAGCTCTCGACAGTCCAAACTCTCTCATCAATTCAAAATACTTCAAACAAATCAAACTTTTTTCTTTTCACCGATGTGCGAACCTCAAAACCTTTTCATAAACGTAAGATATTGTGTCTTGAGACGACGCAAAACATTGTTTCATCCACAACTATTTGAGTTGAAATAAGTGGCGTTTTTTCCATGAATGTTGATATGTGGAAATCCATTCAAAGTGATGCAAATGTCTGCTCCTCACATCTTTTGGGTAAAGCAATGTTTTCTGTCGGATGAGAATAAATATCTTTCGCTAAAATTGACAAGCAAAACAAACATTTTCTACCCCGAATTACGGAGCTCTGATTTTCTTATTGCACTATGAGGATACGTAGGCACAAGATTGCGAGGTCTTATCGAGCACCCTAATAAAAAATAAACCATTTTGTCCCTATTCTTTTCCCTCTTAATAAATCGAGAAGCCTAACATTTCTAAAGATACACTAACGCGAACAACTAACCAAACGGTTTCCATTGAGTACAACAGACGTGAGGGGTGCTAATACCTTCCCCTTGCGTAACCAACTCCCAAACCTGATATTAGTTTCGATGACCATATCATGTCCTTTCGTTTAAGGGTTTTATCGATATTTTCCCTTTCCCTCTTTGGGAATAAATAAAGTCATGTGGCAACACTGTTAAATCCATCCCACGAGCATGCGATCGCACTTCATGAGGTCGCTTCTCATTTTTCAAGGTACGCCACTTCTCTATATCTATAATATTTCTTAGTAGTTTTGATTTCTCATGCCTTTTTATACATTCTTATCTTTCTATGATGTTGGTGACTTATTTTTATTTTCCCATTTGGGGAACTCTTACGAGAACCGAAATTTGTAATATTTTTTGGGGAACGACTGGAAATTGGAATTTGTAGTGTTTTTTTTTTGGGAAACATCATTATGATACATCATCATCCTTGAACATGTGATCATGGGTTTCTCCATGTGGTTCCCTCCTAATGGGTTAGTTATCCCAAAGGAAATTGAGCATTTGAGGCATGTTTACATAAAGTTTATATAAGTTGTCAGTTAGTTTACTCTGGTGCAGAATTGTAATGTCAGAGGAAGAGGAACCTGAAGGTTGTCAAAAGTGGTGGTAACGACATATCAGACAGTTACCTTCGCATTCCAACTACGATGGGAATGTTTCCTTGCGAGTGGGGAACAAGTTATGCGTCTTGGTTAACCTTAGAATTGTCGGTGTTAGAAAGATTCGACTTGGTTTCACCAGGAGTTGTTACCATGCCATTTTGTAGATTGAGTAGCAAGAGATGTTCGAGACTTATACTCTCAACCCCTTAGAGTTTATCGTTTCGAACACATATCACTACAGACTATCTTTTGACTGCCATGAGCATGTCTCTTAGTCTGACGTTAGCTTCAGTGTTTGTCAACCGATTCAATAAAGTGGTAACTTTAGGTGCCTCATCGCCACCTCCTAGGTGTTAATCCAAGTTTTCTCTACTTGAAATGGAGGGTTATAAACTGGTTCACTAGAGTAGTAACTTGAGGCGCGCCATTTCCACCTCCTAGGGATTATGGTGTTGAGCCAAGTTTCCTCTACTAGAGGTGAAGGGACAAAAATTGTTTCAATTGTTGGTGGAGGTTGCATTAGGCTCTCTAGGTGTGAGGAGGATTCAGTGAGTCCTTCTTCGAGAATGTGGTTTTTCCTCACGACCTAGCTATCAACAAATCATGGACAGTTGGAGTTATGTGTTCTTATTCTTCTTTGATTTTCCATTCTGATATTTGAGTAGCTGGTTAAACATTAATTATTGTTCCACAAACGGTGTTGATTATCTTATTTATAAAGATTAAAGAATCACTCACATATTTATCAAATGGGTGGGTATGGGCAGTTCTAAGAGGTGATGGTGTCTTGGGTTGTTTCCTTCGAGGGGGAGGTAACTGTAAGCATTATGAAACTTAAATAAATTTTATTGAATGCAAGAGGTATTTTATGTAAAAATAAAATATATGTATTTTGATTTGACATTTTACTACTTATTTTCTAAGATTATATAGAGTTTCAGAGGGTATAGGTTCTTCCAAAGCAAGATCACTATCCAAATAAGAGAGATCTAATTGTATAATTTATTATATCATCCGACAAACATTTTCCAGATCAAGTGCCTTTTTATGGCAAGTTCATGTTTGTTCCCAAAATTCTAGAACCTTCCTTATATTTATAGCTCAAGGTAGGGAATTTTTACCATAGGTGATCTGACGTTTATAACGGTGCGTTAAGTTAAACGATCTCTTAACTTTACTAGTTCTTTGTCGGACCATGTGTTATTGAGCTACATGTGTTGTTGAATTGTGAATCATTGAACTACACACGTTATTAGATCACGAGTGTCCTCTCGGTTCATACGGTAACCTATGGTAAAGGCCAAGAAGAAGAACGAGGTGCCATATTGCACTGTAAAGGCCAGAAAAACGCTCAAAACCAGGTAAATTCCTCTTCCGGTCTAAATTTGGTGGGCAGTGAATCTGAAAGAAATAGTTGGATTCTGCTACATGGAGAAGCAATTGAGGTTTCAAAGGATGTTTGGGACCTAGGAAAAAAGATAAATTTGGTTCATAAAGGAGAAGAATGAGAAATTGTTCAAGAACTGGTTGTAGGAGTAAACGGAGGAGGTAGAAAAACCTAATTCAGAGGGATGTGTTCAGAAGGGGAGGTCATTAAGTAGTAATCATGAAGTTAATCAGCTATAACATTAGAGGTTTAGGTGGAGAGGTGAAGAAAAAAGAGGTTCAAAAGCTAATTCAAAATCACAATCCTTCTTTCATGTGCATTCAAGAAACTAAGATGGAGAACATAGACAAAAGGTTGTGTTCTGTGTTATGGGGATCGAGTGACTTAGATTATGCTATCAATCATTCATCAGGAAGATCAGGAGGAATGTTGACAATGTGGAACAGAAGTGAATTCACAATTCAAAATATCACGTCTTTTGAACATGTTTTATGGGTGGAAGGTCTGTGGGGAGTGGATAGATTGAAAATAAACATAGTCAATATCTACGCACCGTGTGACAGAAGCAGGAACCGAGATTTATGAGATAGGCTTTCGACAAAAATTAACGAAAATCTACGAGAATATGTTTGTGTGCTTGGAGATTTTAATGTAGTAAGTAGTGAAGAAGAAAGAAAGGCATTTTCAGAAAATAATAGAAAATAGGAGATAGAGGACTTTGTCAAGTTTATTACTAGAGCAAACCTGATAGACATACCACTTTGTGGCAGAAAGTTTACATGGTATCAGTCTGGAGGCTTCGCTATGAGCCGTGTAACGCCCCAGTTTTGCCAGTTTTGTTTGTTGAGTCCTTTTTGATTATTTTGTTATTATTTTATTATGTTTTCGGCTTTTGTGCGAAATTGTGTTATTTTTAGTCGTGAATATATTTTATCGCGTTTTGGGAACATTTGCGAGATAATTGAGTGTAGGGGTATTTTGGGCATTTCACATCTTATTTTTGATAAGTTAGAAAATAGAAAGAAAAATAGTAAGAGAAAAGAGAAAAGAAGAAGAAAAGAGAGAAAGAGAAGAAAAGAGAGAAAGAAGAAGAAAGTGGGAAAAATTCAACAAGAACAAGTTTTAAGAATCGATTAATCGGGTAAGGGTGCGAAACTCGATTATTGTATGATTGTATACGATTATGTATGTGTGTTTGTTGTTGTTTTGGATTGATTTGGAGAAAATTAGTAAAAATCATTTTTTTGAAAAATATGTGTTTATGACATAATCGTTCGAATCAATAGTTTTAGCGGATGAAATGGATTGAAACTCTGGATATGTGATTGTTGTGTATTAGTTGTTGTATTGTGATAATCATTTTGATACTTGTTGATGATTTTGTGAGATTTTGGAAAAATTGAGTTTATGTTGATTTTATGCATAATCGGTAGAATCGGGAGATTTCACGGATGAATTTCGAAACAGATTGCGTAGTTTAGTCGAGTGAAGTGAGGCCGACGTTATAGAAACTCGTTTCGTTAAAATCGATTGATATTTGAAAATTTGGCGTTTTTAGGTTCCGGAATAGTGTTTTTCAAAAGTCGCGGAATCGCGTAATTTTTGATTCTAATACGTCCGTATACATTTATGGAGGATTATCATGTATTTTGTTTGAAGAAAATAATTGAATCGGTCGGGTTTCGGGCGAAAACGCCCCAAAAATCACTGCTGAACCAGAACTGGTGTATTTTCACGCAGTCGTACGGACACGACTGCTAGTGTGAAAATTCTGGTTTCGTGCGATTTTCGGAAATTCATATCTTTTGATCCGTAAGTCGGTTTTAACCCCCGTTCGAAGCGTTGGGAAGCTAACGAGATGTTCTTTCTAGGAAAAATATGTTTGGGGTCTGAATCCTTCCCAATCGGTACAGTTTTTACGAACCGTTTCGTAGTGTCGGGCGTCCGGTTTATGTTTTGCGTTATTTTGAAATGTTCGTAACTTTTGTTCCGTTTATCCGATTTTTGCATTCTTGGTGTCGTTGGAAAGGTATCGAACTGTACTTTGTGAATATGAGGTTTTGAGAATCGTTAGCCGATTAAATTTGGTCGGAAAATGTGAATAGTGTCGAATCTCGACTTTTGTCGTTTTTAATAGTGCGTATTTGACTTGTATTGTGTTATATGTTTGTGCTTTGGATGTGTATGCCTTATGTGCTGTTGTGATGACGATTTGTGGCCGAGAGGCAAGAAAATGCTAAGTGTGGTATATTGGTGTTTGTGGCCATTTTGGGCAATTGTGTGCATTACTTTGTGTGCACTTGAAATACATGAATATTGTTGATGCATGAGTATTTGATGTTGGCATGAGTCATTAATGTGTCAAGTATCATGATATGTATTCTTGCATGGGAAGATTCATAGATGAATCAGTTTTATAGTCTTACGCCATGAAATATTGGTAGAAGCGATTAATCCCAATTGATTGTGCGCCCTGAAATACTGGTAGAAAGCAATCGGATTGTGCGCCCTGAAATACTGGTAGAAAGCAATCCATAAACGTCGTTCTCCCTGAAATATTGGTTTATAGCGACGGGGAACATCGTAGGCCCGACGGGGAGTTACTCTATGTAACGAGCGATGATTCCAAGAGTTCCTGGGGGACTAATGAATTACAAGATTTGAAGTCGGTACCGCATGGCATGTGCATAGAGTCGTTGTGTCGGTCTATGTGCATTGCATAAATCATGAGTAATTGTGCTTGGAACGTGTTTGATTGTATTGTGAATGATTGATGTGATGTGGTATACGATAAGTGAGAATTGTACCGTGTGATATTATATGCGACTGTTGAGCATTTGTGGTGAGAATGTGTTGCTTGTGTATTTTTGTGTTAATATATATAATTTTATGCAATTATATTATGGTTGTTTTTCTCACCCTTCTGCTGTTTTATAACGCTCTATGAGGCGTTGCAGATTAGGTTTGCTGGAGGTATTCTTTTTGTGAAGCTTTGCATCTTCATTATTTTGGTCGGTCGGCTCTGATATGTGACTCCGGGTAGTTAGGGTGGCCGCGTGCTATTGTTTTGTATATCTGATGATATATTATATTTTGGTTGTACATATGCTACTTGATGTATGACAAACTGTTTATATGTGTATATGTTAATCAGATTTTAGATTTTCCGTTTTATTTCTAATTTCTGAAAAGTGGGTGTAAGGAACGAAGTTTCCTCTGTATGATTGCTACCCCACAGTTGCATATCATTATGGGCAGGTGTTGCATGTTATGTGTATATTTTGGTTACGTTGATGGGATGTCTCCTTTCTATGCCGTGATTTCAAATGTACTCTGATCAATTTTTGAATTTTTCTTTTAACTGCTTTAAATGCATGCTAATTGGGGGTATTAGATTGGGGGCGTCACAAGCCGTCTAGACAGATTCTTAATATCGGAAGAATGGTGTAGGTCGTGGCCCAACTGCTCGCAATGGGCGTTAGACAAAGATCTTTCAGATCATTGCCCTATCTTTATTTGCGATTTCGTCCAATAGTGGGGGCCGAAACCATTCCAAAAGCTAAATTGCTAGAAGAACTTGGAGGGTTACCATACTTTTGTTAAAGAGAATTGGATCAAATTGAAAGTGGAAGGATAGAGAATGTTTGTCTTAAAGGAGAAGTTAAAAGTGATCAAAGGAAAATTAAAAGAGTGGCACAAAACGCGTACTCAAAATATGGAAGGAAAGATCAAGGCCGTTAAGGATGAGATCAATATCTTGGACAAAAGAGCAGAATCTTAAATCGTATCTAAATCGGCGGTGAATCAGAGAAGAGAGTTATCAGCGGAATTATACAGATTATCGAACCTGAGCAGTAGCATTAAGTGGCAGAGATCGCGTGTGAAATGGTTGAAAGATGGAGACACAAACACCAAATTTTTCCATGGCTATATCAATAATAAGAGGAAAAATAATGAGATTATGTCTTTAGATATCAATGGCAGAGTAGTGAAAGAAGTTAAGGAGATCAAGAGAGAAGTTCATAAATACTTTTAGAGAAAGTTTGAGAGCAGAATAGTGAGGACTGTACCTTCCAACTTAACCTTCAAAAAGTGTCTGCAGTAGAAAATGAGGGATTGGTAAAAGAGTTAACAGAAGCAAAAGTGCATGAAGCAATTTGGGGATGCGATAGCTCAAAAAATCCAGGCCTAGACAATGTTAATTTTGGTTTTATAAAATATTTTTGGGAGGTTATTAAAGGAGATTTTATGAGAATGTTGGTTGAATTTCACTCAAACGGCCGGTTTTTCAAAGGAGCTAATTGTTCGTTCACGACCCTCATTCCAAAGAAAAGAATGCGGCAAAGATATCGGAGTTCAGGCCGATTTCTCTGGTGGGGTGTATATACAAAGTCAGAGCTAAGATTTTGGCAAACAGGTTAAAAAAAGTGATCAACTCTATCATTTCTGAGACACAATCAACTTTCATCTCAAATAGACAAATCATTGACGGGATTCTAGTTGCAAACGAAGTCGTGGATGAAGCGAAGAGAAAGAAGAAATAGGTGATACTCTTTAAGGCGGATTTCGAAAAGGCATTCGACTATGTGGATTAGAAATATCTAGGATATGTAATCAAAAAAATTGGATTCCTAGAGAAGTGGAGAAAGTGGATCCTTGCGTGTCTACGTTCCTCAACAGTTTCAGTGTTAGTCAACGGAAACCCCACAAAAGAATTCAAGATGGGTAGAGGGCTCAGGCAAGGAGACCCTCTTTCCCCGTTTTTATTCTTAATAGCGGCAGAAGGATTTAACGTCACGATGAATAAGGCTATAGAGATGGGGAAATTTTTAGGATATAAGTTTGAGGAAGGTAATGACAGATTCACTCATTTGCAATATGCAGACGACACATTGATAATAAGTGAGAAAAGTTGGTCGAACATTTAGACCATCAAGACTGATCTTCTTTTGTTCGAATCAATGTCTGGATTAAAAGTAAACTTCCAAAAGAGCTCGATAGTTGGAATTAATATTCCTCATAAATGGATAGTGGAGGAAGCAAGAATTCTGAACTGTGGAATTGGTGATATTCCTTTCATCTATCTGGGGCTACCAATCGGGGCGAATCCAAATCATAAAGAGACTTGGGCTCAGGTGATTAGAACTATAAAAGAAAGGCTATCTAGATGGAAGACCAAATATTTATCCATCGGAGGTAGGATCATCATCTTAAAAGCAATCTTGTATGCGATTCCGGTATACTTTCTCTCATTCTTCAAGGCTCCGACAGGTATTATATCCAAACTAGAATCTATTTTTAAACAATTTCTTTGGGGGGTTGTGAGGAAGAGAAGAAAATAAATTAGATTAAGTGGAAAAGAGTGTGCAAACTAGTTGAAGAAGGAGGTCTAGGAATTAGAAATTTGAGGATCTTTAACTTAGCTTTACTAAGGGAATGGAAATGGAAAGTTAGTGTGGAAAAAAGGGGCATATGGTATTCTGCATTAGTAAATAGATATGGTGTGGATATGCTCGAGTGGAGTCCAAGAAGCTCAGTCTCATCAAGATGGTGGAAGGAGATAGTTCATCTGGATATAGGAGGGTTTAGAAATTCAAACCATTATTCAGTGAAAGAAACTTATAATGCTTAAGGGCGGTAAACATTCTAGTTCTAGAATCTTATTGGAAGAAAATTTGGAATAATGCGATCCCGTTAAAAATATCCAGCTTGGTGTGGAGGATGTTTCACAACAAGTTTCCAACTAGAGACAATCTAGCCAAAAGAGGTGTAATATATCAAGGGGAGGGCGGGTGTATAGGTGAGTGCGAGAGGGAAGAGTAAGTTTCTCACCTTTTCTTCGAGTGTTCAGTTTTTGCAGGTGCGTGGAGTTCCATCCAGAATTGGATCGTAGTAGCTTCTGTATCTCACAATGTCGGTTAGCAGCACTTGGAACAATTCGAATATTTGATTAGGGAAAAGAATTTGATATCAAAGAAAGTAGTTGTAATCTTGTTCGCCTGTGTTTGGTGTATTTGGAAGTCAAGGAATGACAAACTATTTCGAAATGAAGATGATAGAGGGTTCTACTACTACCAAGAGATTAGGGTTAACTCATAAGACAAACACAAAATAAAAGGAAAGAAATAAAATTTTGACATTCAATTTTTCTACCCTAGAATAAGAGACAACAGCTCTTAAATACTAGGGTAACAAGGGTACAATATAATTGGGCTAGGCCCACTTGAAGGGAAATTAAAACAAATAACATAAGTTAAAAAAAAAAAAAAAGAGTTATCCTATAACATAGTCAGCTTGCCAAATGGGTCTCTTCACTTTTCTAATGGGCCTGCCCAACTTCTTATCACTATTATCCGGTCCAGGAAAAGCCTTGTCCTCAAGGTTAGAAATATTGGTTGTATGATCCGTCCCAATGGAAATAGGAGCAGAGTTTGGATAAGAAGGCGGTATAGTTTGATGTGTGTGGGGGTAACGTGAAAAATGAGTGTGCTTGGGATTTTGTAAACTATTCAAATCATGTATCAGAGGGGTGGGCCACGTGTTCGATGGAGGGCAATTTAGAGGTAATCGTTGGTGAATCAAGGGAGAGGACGGGTTTAGCGTGTTGGGAAGGGAAACAAAGGGTAGTGGGTTAGATGGAATATGGTTGCTTGAAGTTGACGGGTGAGGGGCTTTGGGAAGCGGTGCAGCAGTTGGGGAAAAGAGAAAGTCACGTGAAGCAATAATGTTGTGTGGAGTTTCAATAGAAGGTGGGTCCCCCATAATAAAAGAACGGTCCATAGGTTGTGAGAATTCAATGGGAATCAGCGGTGGAGATTTATCCAGATTATTATCTTGGTTATCCTGCGGTGGAAAAGGATTTGGGCAATCAGTGGATGCATTAGGAACATAAATATCCTTCTTCTGAGTGCATTTTCTTGTTTCACTTCCAAAGTCCCCTTTGGGTAACACACTTGCTCTCTCTTCTTGCGAGTGTTGTTTCAAAGTACTCTTCGCATTTTTTTTCATATTATGAAACACTTCCATGGAAACTTTTGAACCCGTACGATCCAAACCCCCTGAGTCCTCTGATTGCATCGTGTCGTCCATGCACACTACTTCTTGTGAAACCCCTTCTTTGTTAATCAATGGATGCTCTTGCATGTCCTGTGGTAGAGCGGTGACGTTAGTAGGTGGATCTGGTCCGTGATACGCCCTCAGCTATGAAACATGGAAGACTGGGTGAATCCGCGAAGATGGTGGTAGCTTAAGCTCATAAGCAACCGGTCCTATGCGACGTAATATGAGAAACGTTCCAAAGAAACGTTTGGAAAGCTTCTGGGAAACTCTACGTTGGACCGAAAGTTGGCGATAAGGCTGAAGGCGTAGAAAAACGAGTTCTCCCTCTGTAAAGGTAAGATCTTTGCGTTTCTTATTCGCCTGTTGTCTCATAAGTTCTTGGCTGTGTTTAAGATTTTGTTGTAACTGGTTCAAGACTGCTTGTCTGTTTTGCAGAGTAGTGTCGATGGCTGGGATATGTGAGAAGTCGTTGACATAGTCTTTAAGAGCTGGCAGTTGACGACCATAGAGGGCCTCAAATGGTGTCATTTGTATAGAAGAGTGTAACGTCGTGTTGTGCCAGTATTCCGCAAGGTGGAGGTGTTTGAACCAATGTCTGGGGTTGTCACTCGTAAGACACCGAAGGTAAGTTTCTAGACACCTGTTTGTTACCTCCGTTTGACCATCGGTTTCTGGATGATAAGCGGTGCTGTATTTCAGGACAGTTCCTTGGACACAAAAAAGTTCTTTCCAAAAGGCGCTCAAGAAGATCGGGTCTCTATCATAAACGATCGACTTTGGTATACCATAAAGTCTGCAGATTTTAACAGAAAAACGCATTGCTAGGTCTTTTGCAGAGAAACTAGTTGGTAATGCTACAAAATGGACGAACTTAGTTAGTCTGTCACAAATCACCCAAATAACAGTGTGACCAAAAGATTTTGGGAGGTGAGTGATGAAATCCATCGATAAGTCTTCCCAAACTTGTTTTGGAATTTCCAAAGGTTGTATTAACCCTTTTTTATTTGTTGGCAAGTATTTATTATGTTGACAGGTGTGGCAACATTGAACAAGTCTCTTGACCTCCTTATAAATTTCCGGCCAGAGGAAAGTAGTAGCGATCCTAGACAAAGTGAGTTTAAGACCAGAATGCCCTCCTGATGGTGTAGCATGATATTCTTTGAAAACAGTAGCCCGAAACTCAAAGTCATCAGGTACAAAAATTTTGTCCTTGAAGTATAACAAGCCATTTCTGAGTTCAAAATTGAGTTTCATTTTGAGATCTTGTTCTAAAGCAGAAAGGAGATTCTGACCCTTTGAATTCTTTTTGTAGTACTGCTTGAGATCTGAGATGAAGATTAGAACAGGAGAGAAGATAGAGAACAATATGGCATCCTCATCAGAACATCTTTGACTTAGCGCATCAGCGACTTTATTATTGTTACCAGGTTTGTAAAAAATTTCAAAGCTGTAACCTTGTAACTTTGCTGCCCACTTTTGTTGTTCGGGTGTTTAAATCGTTTGCACCAATAGATTTTTAAGGCTCTTCTGATCTGTGAAAATGTGAAAATATTGTCCAATTAGGTATTGTCGCCACTTCTTCACAGCTTCGGTGATGGCATACATTTCACGAACGTAGACGGATGAAGCCTGAAGACGAGGACACATCTTCTTGCTGAAGAAAGCTAGGGGGTGACCGTCTTGGGAGAGGACAGCGCCGATGGCAATGGCAGAAGCATCTATTTCGACTACAAAGGTCTTGCTAAAGTTTGGAAGGACCAACATAGGAGTCTCCGTCATTTTCTGCTTTAAGTTTGTAAAAGCAGCATTAGCTTCTGCATTCCATGTAAACTTTGTAAATTGTAATAAGTCGGTGAGTGGAGCGGCGAGTGTGGCGTAGTGGCGGACAAATCTGCGATAAAAACCGGTGAGGCCCAAAAATCCCCTGAGTTGCGTGAGTGAGCGTGGCTTCGGCCAATCCAACATTGATTGAATTTTCTATGGATCAGGGGTAACTCCATTAGATGAAATAACATGACCTAGATAATCAACCTTAGGGACTGCAAAAACACACTTAGAAAGCTTTGCAACAAATTTATGTGAATCAAGTAAATCTAGAATCAAAGTCAAATGATGCAAGTGATCAGCATAATTATGGCTATAAATAAGAATGTCATAAAAAAACGAGAACAAACCGTCTTAAGTAAGGACGTAAAAGGTCATTCATCGCCGATTGAAAAGTACTAGGAGCATTAGTTAAGCCAAAAGGCATTACCAAAAACTCGTAGTGCCCATCAAAGGTTCTAAATGCCGTTTTGTGAGTGTCTTCCGGTATGACCCTAATTTGGTGGTAGCCCGACCTTAAGTCGATCTTTGTAAACAAAGTAGCAGAACCTAACTCATCAAATAGTTCATCTATGGTAGGAATGGGGAATCGGACGCGGATAGTGACAGCATTTAGTGCGCGGTAGTCTACACAAAAACGCCATGAGCCGTCTTTTTTGCGAATTAACAAGACAGATGATGAGAAGGGGCTGGTGCTGGGTTTGATAATACCTTGGGAAAACATGTCTTGGATGATTTTGGTCATCGCTTCCTTCTGGGAATGAGGATAGCGATAAGGTTTTACATTGATTGGAGAAGTATTTGGTTTAAGAGGAATGTGATGATCGTGAGGGCGAGATGGTGGTAAGCCGCGTGGCTCATGGAAAACATTTGGGTAGGAGGTGATAAGGGCGTCAATTTCCGGTGGTACTGTTGGAAGTGTGGATTGGAGTGGAGATTTGGAGTAAATGGTTTGATCAGATGTAGGTTGATATAAAAGAAGATGAATGGAAGCAATTGAATCTGTATGCAATAGGTGACGGATTTGGCTAAAGGTAGAAGGGGAAGGGGTCAGGTTGGTATCTCCAGCAATAGTAATGTTTTTATTTTCATAAGTGAATGAAATTTTCGGTATTGAGAAATCAGCCATGAGAGGACCAAGTGTTCTCAACCATTCCATTCCCAACACAACATCAGCTCCTTAAATAGGAATTAAGTAGAATGGAATGAAAAATAAATGGGATTGTAGAGTGATAGGGACTTGTGGACATAGTCCAGAGCAATGAAGTTTGGAGCCATTTCCCACCATAACAGAAAAATTGGGAATATCTTGGCAAGGAATTTGTAAGTGGTGGGCAATGCGTGGTTGTAGTATGTTATGAGTGATGCCCGTATCAATCAGAACTGTCACCGAAAGTCCATCAAGTATCCCTTTGAATTTCAATGTTTTAGGTGAAAATTCTCCGCTAGCAGCTTGAGGAGAGAGTTGTAAATAAGTTTCAGAGGTTTCTTGTGGGTCTGGTTCCTTTTCAACAAAATCAGGAGTTTCCTTTTCAACCAAATCATTTGAATCTTCCACCACCATTAGGAGAAGAAATTTGCCAGCAGTGCATTTATGGCCAGGAATGAATTTTTCATCGCAGTTGAAACATAGTCCTTGTGCCCTTCGTTTAGCTTGTTGGGCTGGTGTGATTCGTCGGATAGGGAAATGATTTATTGGAGGGTTAGTTGTTTGTGTGATGATAGGTTTTGTAACAGGGTGTGTTTGAGGGGTAACAAGCGCTGGTTTTGAAAGGGTAGGTTGGGCTGTTTGGGATGGTTGGGCTGTGTAAGTAGATTTGAACTTGGGTTTTGAGTCTTTTATTTTAGCTTCAATGAGTTTTGCCAAACCCACAGCATGTGAAATTGATTGAGGTCTTTGAACAGCCAATTCGTTGCGAATTTCAGGAATTAAACCAGAAATAAAACAATTAAGTATTGCATCAGGTGGTAGTCCTAGTACCCGGTTACCAAGTTTTTCAAACTGAGTTTGGTATTCCGTTACCGAACCATGCTGTCGAAGTTTAAACAACTGAGCTTGATGATTTTCATAAGTTGATGGGCCAATCTTAATTCTAAAGCTCTAGTAAATGAGTGCCAATATGATAATTCATTACTTTGAAACATCCATTTATACCAGTCAAGTGCATCTCCTTTTATATAAAAGGCAACCAATGATAAACGATTTTCATAAGTAATATTGTAAAATGCAAAGAATTGTTCAGCTTGGAATAACCATTCCAACACATCACTACCATCAAAATGGCTAAGTTCAATCTTAGGTTGTCTAAAATTCAGGTTTTGAGTTGTGTTGGGTTGTTGTGAGTGAAGGTAATTAGGGGTTTGATAGATGGGGTTGGAATATGGGAAAGGTGGGTCAAGGGGTGGTTGGATGATGGTGATGTATTATGGGAAAGTAGAATAATTTTGTGGTTGTGTGAGAAAGGGTGGAGGCTGTGTGTATTGTGGCGGAAATGGGTTAGTGAAAGTTTGAGAAAAAGGTTGAAATGCAGAATTTAGATAAAGAATGGATGGTGAAGGCCTCGTAAAAGATGGATGTGGTGGTGTATAAAGTTGAGTTGAACTTAGGGTTGAGTTGATTTGAGAGATAAAACTTGTTAAGGGAATAGAGGAGTTACCTATGGTAGATCTGGTTGTGGAGATAGGAGTGGATCTTGGTGTTGTGATTGGGGCAGATCTGGGTATAGCAGCAGCATCAACATTCATGGCAGAAAATTATTGAGTCATGAGGGCTGTTAGAGCTGCAAAATTGTTGTCCATGGCTGTCTCCAAGTTGCTGTGGTTTGTGCGGATTTGACCAAGTTGCAATGCAACAGCTTAATTATTAGCTTCTATAGAGGATTCAAGGTTTTCATGGGTATTTATGAGATTTTCAATACGCTGATTTGTGGCTTGGAGTGTCTCATCTAGGTCTTTGGGTGTGGGATTTGTAAGTTTAGGAGGCATTAAGGAAGAAGATGAAAGCACCAAATGATAGAGGGTTATACTACTACCAAGAGATTAGGGTTAACTCATAAGACAAACACAAAATAAAAGGAAAGAAATAAAATTTTGACATTCAATTTTTCTACCCTAGAATAAGAGACAGCAACTCTTAAATACTAGGGTAACAAGGGTACAATATAATTGGGCTAGGCCCACTTAAAGGGAAATTAAAACAAATAACATAAGTTCAGAAAAAATAAGAGAGTTATCCTATAACATAGTCAGCTTGCCAAATGGGTCTCTTCACTTGTCTAATGGGCCTGCCCAACTTTCTATCAGAAGACATTCGAGTTGAGGAGATCATGGAAGAGATAAAAGCGACATCTTGGAAGTGGTTAAAATTAAAAGCTAAATTGATCGAGTGTGATTTAGGTCAATGGTTCTCATCTTCTAAAGCTTGTCTAGGGTTGTTGATCGACTGAGTCTCTGTTGTTGTTCGTCTTTAGAGTTATTTCAAATCTGGTTGGTTGTTCTGGTGTGTCTGTCCTGTGCGGTGCAGTGTCGTTTAGAGGATCGTTTCTGCTGCCTTGCTTTGTTAGAGGCTGTGTGGTTTGGGCTTGGTCATCGGCTGTCTCCCTTTGGTGCTTGTTGTTATGTGCAAAATTCTTTATCGTTTCCGAAAGTTGTAGCTGCTCTGGTTTCTCTGTCTCAAAGACGTTGGTGGTCCGTGTTTTTTCAGCTGGCTCCGTTTCCATTGTGGAAATTGCTTAGCTTCAGGTGCTGTTTTTTTTTTGTTTTGCTTGGGATCAATGTTTCGTCTCTGCAGGAGTTGTTGGACTTTTCATGTTTTGGGATAGCTCTGTCTACTAATGTTGTAGTTTTGTTTTGTTAGCAGAATTTTATTCTAATTGCAAATCCTGTTTTTTTTTCCTGGTGTTGAGCTTTTTTGGCTTTGTATTTAATTCTTCTCCTGTATCTTGGACTTGTGATTTCTTTCTATGTATTCCTTATGCTAGATTAAGTTTAATTCAAGTTTTGCTTTTTTTTAATAAAAAAATTTATTAAAGTTTAATTGAAGTAACTATAAGAAATCATGTTTATTTGAAAATACACTATATTTAGAACATTTACATCCAACCATATTATGCTATTTTACTGGCTTAGACTTCATTAAGTTATCTCCGATTAATTTGATTCCTATGTATGGATTGATGGAAAATAACGGAGCGGAGCGGAACATAGCGGAGCGGAATAGAGTGAAGCGGAATGAAATATAGATCCTGCTCTATTGTTTGATTATTTTATTAAAAATTTATCATTCCATCACATACATCTCAAATTGGATGAACAAAAAATGAGGATTTGGATTGAATGAGATGAAATGGATTCCATCATGTTCCATTCCATTCCATCAATTATTTGCATATCCAAACAATGAAATCACATTAGTTACCAGTACACTCCATTCCATTTCATCTTATTCCATCAATCCAACATACCCTACAATTTTTAATGCAACGCATATTTGATTGACTCGTTAAAAAAAATAAGCTTGACTTTTAATGGAAGGGACACGTATTAAATCCATACATATAGTCGATCTAGACAGAGAGTTCCAATCTAGGACGAAGAAATGGACAGCAGTCGTCATGTGTTCATGTCTGAAAGGGTTGAAAAGATAAATAATTTAAAAGGAAGCAGCTTTGCATCGACACAGATAGTAAAGAAAAAAAGTGTTAAATGACAAAGTTTTATCATGTACTAGATTATTAAAAAATATTAAAAGTGACAACAAAGAAGTTAGAGTGGGAATAGGTATAGTCATTAATATATGATTATGAATACAATATTGAGACATTTGTTAAAATGTATAGTCGGTGGTTAAAGAATGTGACGCAAATTCAATGCAGCATCGTGCTTGTGTATAAATAGTACGGAGTATAAAAAATAAAATAGTAGTCACAAGTAAACAGTACAGTACATAATTGTGCTATAGTTTTGAGAGAAATAGTGACAGTAACTTTCATTGACATTCAAGTGTGGTTCAAATGCACCTCATTTAATTTAAATGAAAATATTTTATGGACCACACATTTCACAGGATCTCTTTTAAAAGAGAAAAATAGTTTGTACCAAAATAAGAGAAATAAAAATAGAGCCGACAAAGATAGAATAGCAAGCAAAGCGCGTGGGGTGCACTTAGATACGAACGAGCGTGAAGTAAAAAGTGACAGAGGTCTATGTGATAAGTACAGAAATCGAAGCCGTTGAGTTGAATTTGAATAGAAAAATGCAATGAACACGCAATCACGCGTACGGAGGTCTTTGCGAAACAGGTACGATGGGTTGATAATCGAGATGGGGTAGATGCTCGCTCATCTTCATTTTGTTAACACTCTCACTTCAACTTTAATGATGGTAGTTGTAAGTGTTTTTTTTACTACTAGTACTATATTTAGTTATTTATGTACTAAAGATATAAATAGAATCTCAAATTATAAATCATTTTATAATTTAAATATAATACTAATGATTTGTTTTTAATATATTTATTATTATAATAAATGAAAATATGTGAATTTTTTTAGAATAACCAAGTTATTAAAAAAAAACCATAAAAACAAAATATTCAAATAAAATACCAAAGTGGCTGGATTTGAAAAAAAGAGAAATCTGCTGGCGTTAAATGGGATGGCGCCTCAGGCAAAGTAAAATCATCAAAAGTCATTTGAAATGGCGCCTCAGTACAATGGGTTATGCCCTAATTTTTTTTTCGTTGCAGAAAGGGGGGCGCCATACCATATGGCACCTCAGTTCACTTTATTTTTATTTTTATTTTTATTTGGAAATTGAATAATTGAATGAAAAAAAATAAGGGTAGCAAAAAATACATAGCCATGTTCAGAATAAAATTAGTACAATTGATGGTAAAGAAAAATTTAACGATCGTGCCTATCTAAACGTCCACCGGTTCCACATACCGGGGCTCTTGCGCGGCGTCTTTGTCTACCACGATTTTGTTGAGGTGTGTCTGACCTTTGCGTCTGTTGAGATGGTCCCGGTGTAGTAGACAAATTTTGAAGTATTTGACCCCAATAGCCGGGGGGTTGCCGCCAACAGCGCTTCCGTAATCCAGTTGCATGCCCATGTTTTCGTAGTTTGTAAGGGGGGTTGGGTTGGTTGTGGACGGTATGGTTGGCCGAAATGTTGCATTGAAGGGTGTTGGAACCGATCCAGTGGTTGATGTGGGGTTTGGTAGTCAAATAGTGGGTGAGTTTGTTGGTTGTAGGAGGATTGTGTTTGCTGGTTGTAGGACATTTGCGCGCGCGCGGGGGGGGGGGGGGGGGGGCTATGGTGGGATGGGGTGGGGTCGAAAGAGTTGTCAGGGCTATAGGCATTAGTGGGGTCGCTGTAGGTGGGTTAGGGGTAGGGGTAAGGCTCTTCTTGTTGTGGATGGGTTGGTGGCATGAAAGGGTTGCGGCTTTGGAAGATTGATTCGGTTGGTCCACCTGGTTGTTGGGTATAATAAGGTGTATGATGTTGGTCATGTGGGTTGGCATGTGTCTGTGAGGAGGAGGCACGTTGGCGCAAATCAATTAGATACGTCGGCTGAGAGAGAAATTGTTGGGGTGTTGTAACAGACCTAAACCAAACCATATATTGTTGAGTTGGTATAGTATCTCCCACAACAGGGTCGGATAAGATGTGCTGATGTCGATTCTCCCAATGTTGACACATCTCTGTTGCAAAGTTTGTCCAGTGACCCACAGCCCACTGTGTATCCACTATACATAGATGTCACTCTCACAAACGTGTTGGAGCGACCGAAATATCTTGATGCATTCCTAACTGCAGTTTTACCCGATCGCTTTGATGCATCTCCACAATGGTGAACCAAATGATGGATGTTTTGATGTCCACACTGCAGCATCATTCGCGTTGGGCCGGTGGTCGAGATCCTCGTACGACCTCCAGACAAACTACAAGAACAAAAGCTTTAATGAGAAACTGTACGGTGTTGTAATGTGTTAGAAATATTTATGGAAGTTTAAGAAAAAATTACATCGTCGGGGCCAATGTGATCTATTAGGTTGCGGTAGACAGTTATTGCCGGAACTGACCACCTAAAAAAGTAGTTACAAATAAATTAGTTACAAATAAACATTTCATTAAATGACACAAGTTCGAGTAGTAAAATTAAGCTTACTTATTTGCGTAGGGAAATGTGAAGGGATTTCGGTTAACAGGAGCTAGTGTTGGCATTCTGGACCAACCCCACGCTTGAAGGAGATAGGCGCAGCCATAAAAAGTACAAGTGTCTTTTTTTGAAGTTTTACAGAGTGAACTATAGAGATGGGCAAGGACAGTTGAACCCCAACTATATTCGTACACTTTGTTAATGTTAGACAACAAAGGTAAATACATAATATTTACACTATTTCCAGTACTTTCTGGAAATAAAAAACTACCGAACAAGAGCATTAAATAGCACCGAGTTTTAGGTATCTTGTAATACGGGGGGGTTTCGTCGTCTAATATAATAGACTCATATTATTTCCTAAGGTATTTTATGTTAATACCTTGGCCCCTAGATCGACCATCACGTGTTGGCTCAGGTGCTTCGAGACTGAGCGGCGTGCCCAACAAATTATCGCACAGCTGGTTGTCGACAAAAACGGGGCCGTTGACGGCCTTTCCATCGATGCGTAGGCCGAGTAACATATACACGTCTTGGAGTATGACCGTGCATTCACCGAAAGGAATGTGAAATATGTGGGTTTCTGGCCTCCATCGTTCTAGCAAAGCTAGAATAAATTTTGGGTCAACATATGACGTGATTTTTATCAAGTCACCAAATCCACATGCAGTTAGGTATTCTTCAATGGATGGCTCGTGTGGCATGTATTCGTGCCCACGACAAAGGAACCTTGATACCTCCTGAACAAAAATATAAATAACATTAGTTATATAAAAAAATACATCTAGGTTTAGGAGCGTAAAACAAATGAAGGCCGAAACACTTACAAAGTCTGCAACGTTTTCGGGGGTTCCTCTGTGATCATTTCCCATGGTGAGTAGAGACATTTTTTCCGTAATTGGTATTAAGAAGAAGACTTTTTTATGGATGCGAATATTTTGTGAGTTGAAGAGAATAGTTTGGGATGAGAAGAATTTATAAAGTGGTGAAATGGTATTTATAATGGTGAAAAATGAGATGGGGGGAGTCACATGATAATGCATGCATTCTTGGTCATTGTGTAAGGAATCTCTTATGTGTTCTCTTGCATGCATGCTTTGGAATTATAGTCTAACAAGTGTAGTCATGCATGCTTTGGAATCACTTATTTCATGGAGTGTGAGAAGTGTGGTTAGAGAGTCACATGAGAAAGTGAAGGCATGTTAGTATTGTCATGTCAAGAAATACAGTATAGGCATGCTAGAGAATCATAAATGCAAGCAAGACTAGTAAGTGTATAGTGTATAATATTGTGTATAGTGTTGTGTATAATGTTGTCTTGTCATGCAGAGAATCATAAATGCAAGACTAGTAAGTGTAGTTGGTAAGGCATGGGCATAGGTGAATATTTATTTCGTATTGTGTGTAGGCATGCAGAGACATGTGATAGTATAAAATAGTAATAGTAATAATAAAAAAATAACAATAATGATAATACAAATAAAAATATAAAGTATTCCAAAGATGGGGCCACATGACAACAAACCTCGTTGAATCTATGAACTCTATATTCAAGGGCATCCAAAACCTACCGATAATCGCTTTGGTGAGGTCAATATATTTTAGGCTCGGTGCACTCTTTGATACCAGACGTACAAAGTGGGGTTCGGTCTTGCAATCTGGGCAGCTGTTTAGTAATAGTTCAATGACATTCATGAAGGACGAAGCTGCCAAGGCCAACACACATGTGGTCACGGTCTTTGACCGTACTAAAGGTCACTTCAGAGTTGCAGAGTCTATTGATCACAATGAAGGGATGCCTAGGGGATGTTACCGAGTGGAACTGGATAGGAGTTGGTGTGACTTTGGAAAGTTTCAGGCATTTCGTATGCCTTGCTCCCATGTTATAGCAGTATGTTCTAAGGCTCGGCTGGACCCAACCAACTATCTCTCTGTCCTTCACCAAGTCATTACTCTATGCAATGTCTACGACACTAGCTTTCAAGTGGTAGCAAATGAGGACTACTGGCCTCCATACGAAGGCAAAATTGTGTGGCATAATGATTTGATGCGGAGAAATAAAAAGGGTCGCCCTAACAGCACCCGTATTTGAACGGATATGGATACAGCAGACAAAATGGTTAGGTTATGTGGTTTGTGCCGCCAGCCGGGACACAATCGTACCAAGTGTCCCAATGCGGGCTCTAGCACAACATCATAGTTTCAACTGTAAACTTGTCTATTTATAACAACAACGGATTTTATTTCATTGATAGCATACCTAAGCCATTACAACGACATAACATAACAGAGCATAACGTAATATCTAAACATCAACAAATAACAACGACATAACCTAATACCAAATCAGAAAATAACAACAACATACCCAAATGAAACAACTTAACACATCAACTTATCTAAGATATTACAACCATCAAGCTAATTTTCTTTGGTGTTAACATCATCATGAGTACACCAGCATCATTTTCCACTTTTCTCCAAGTCCGGATAACTCCGTTTGGACCAGACTCCTCAACCTGCCTCTCAATCTTCCTGATCTTTTCACCTGCCTCAAATTCTCCTTCTAGCCAGCGATACAGTTCCCTATGCAAATGCTCCAATGTCTGCGTGTTCCAGAGTATCATCTTCATCAGAGGCTTTGTTGCTGAGAATACAACTAGGGCATTTCTTTTCATCAGTGGAAATGTTGGAAAGAGGAGAGATTAGGGTAATGGTGAGAAGTGTTGTGGAGTAACAAATGAGGGTGCAGTCTCATTTATAGACACATGAAACACTGTTGCATCATTAGTTTAATCAATTTCCAAATTAAATTAAAATTAAAAAAAAAAAAAAAACATGAACTGAGGCGCCATATGGTATGGCGCCTCCCTTCTAGCACGGGAAAAAAATTAGGGCATCAGACTTTAGACTAAGGCGCCATATGGGATGGCATGTGCCTTTTGACTGAGGCGTCATACCATACGGCGCCACCCTGTTGAGTTTTTTCCAAACCACGCCATTTTGATAATTTTTTTGAAATGTTAGTTTTTTTGGTATTTTTTTGAATAAATAAGTTATACTAAAAAAATTCAAAATATGTTGTAGATATTTCTAAAGCAATAATTTTTTTAAATAATATATTTATTATTAATTATTATTACTAATTTTTAATTTTTCAATTTATCTTTTTTATACAATTAATGAAAAATATTATTGTAAAGTTATAAACAATTTTTCTTTCCGTACAAAATTTTTGAAATATTTTATTTGGAGAAAAAAATATAATAAAATAATAAATAATAAAATATGTTTTATAAAAATACTAAAAAAGAGAAGGCGTGATATAACGAATTATGAGATCGCTCAATCAGAACCATTTCTCTTAGGATAAGTGTGTTTGTCAAAATTTATATTATTGAGTTACAATTATATTATATTGCATGTTTTTAAAAGAGTGGTTATTTTTGCTAATATAAGGGAAAAAAACCATTTCTCTTATTAAAAGAGTTGTTATTACATGTTTTCTTATTTTCACGTTCAAGCTAAATAGTTGGGATAAAACCAGCTCTTCAAAGATGACATACTTTTAGGGGAGTGTAGCTACAACTCCTCCCTTCAGGAGTGTGGGTTGGGTGGCAGGAAGGGTCATACGTCTTCGATGAGGGCTACGAGCAGGCGACCCTAGGCTCCTCGTCGCAATATTGTTGCTCTAACTGAGGCCAGTTTAAGAACACAACTTGACTGCCTTGGGAGGTCGCTTCTTGCACAATGTTGTTTCTTGGTGTGACCTGTTGCAAGATCTCTTTAATCCTATTGAGCCTCCCAGCCAAGAACTGTGAATTATGTTGTTGCATTATATTATAAACACTTTTCAACAAGTCGCAGCTCCATGTATTCTAAGGTTGGTCTGTAACAATTGAATTTCCTGTCCATGTGTTAGCTCCTAATTTTGATGCCTGATATTGGATTAAGAATTTCATTCTAAGAAATAGGATTTCTAAAGTTTTAGAGACTTCGACAGGAATGGTACTTCTAGAAGATTTAGTCGAAGACGTCTTCATACAAGAGGGAAGTATTTTAGGGACTTAGAATATTTCTAACAATTTGGAGTTGTTCTTCGACAGAAGGTTGATGGGTGTCGTTCGATTCAAGGATTCAAATTTAAATAATGGAGGGAAATTTGTCCTTATCCATTTGAGAGAAAGAGACACATGGTGAACATCTAAAGAATGAAGACATGCAGAATGCCATGTGTTTCGCTCTGATTAGTAGGCCATTAGTGAGTAGTTATTTTTCACCATTATAAATAGCAAGTCTTAGTATTAGGATTTGTGTGTGTTAAAGTTGTACAAATTTCTCAAATCACTCAAAGTATCCGTGTGTAGCGAGAAAAGAGTTTCTGAAGAAATGTACGTTTTATATAACGCCATTTTTCTTATTCAATGCAATCCAATTAATTTTCACTCAGAAGTTTACCTTCTTTTATTTATTTTGTTAAGTTACTTTCCAATGCACTTTTAATTATTTCCTCGTATTATCTTCCTTTTAAGTATTGTCGAAATGCATGTGTTTCCAAATATGAACGCAGTCGAAATGTTTTAAATTGTTTTAGCACATGTCCTAGGATCTAGTTTGGTCGATCCTGCAAGTTACTCATATTTTTTATAAAATTGATAGACCAGAGGTTGTTTACTATTTTTCCTAGTAAACAAATTGGCACGCCCAGTGGGACAAGTGCTAAACGAATTTCTTGTGTTTTTAAAAGAAATTTAAAATTCTGCATTTTTTATTATCTCTTCTCTATCGAAAACTAAATTGTATGCTATTAAGAAGTGGTAAAGTAGCCACCACAAACGAAGATAGACCAAAGAGGAGATATACGAGGAAAATGGCAAGTACTAATCAGCCAAATAGTTCGAATCCTCATACTACGTCCAGTATCATTGTAGAACCAATCCCAGGGTCTTCGACTGGAGGACCCACGGTTTTTGCGCCCGTATCTGAAGCCATACCATCTATGGAAAGTTTAACCCCAACACATTCGATCGCTCATACTCAGGCCATTATGAGTTATGTTGGATCAAGGGGTCCACCAAGGACTCCCCCACCAGTGGGAAATGCTAACTTCCAACCATTTTTTCCCCTGGATTTTCTATGCCTTTGCCTAGTCGAGACCCGCCTTATGGGATGCTAACTTCGATGATGGCAAACTTACAGAATGCTCCTCCAGTATTTACAGAACCCATAGTAACTTCACCTTTACAAGGGTCAGGATCTGGGGTTAACATGGGTCGAAACAACCAATCCTTAGGAATGGGATATTCAACCCAAATGCCAGGCTTGACGAATACTACTACAACATATTTAAGGCAACAAATGGATGAAAGTAACCATCAAATGGTCCAAATGATGTCCCAAACTATGGGAGAAATATTTCAGCCTTTAATCCAAAATACCACCCAAACTAATCAGCAAATGGCTGCGCAGATGACGCGCCTTGCAGATTTCTTTGGTGTACCTAACCCGCCTCGACACCCTCAGAGAGAGTGTATCGCAGGAAACCAAGGGGCAGTGTTTAAGGAGGACCCCACCATTAACCAGAACCAACAAAACCCAGGAAACATACCTCAGGTGAATTTAGCAAACCAGGGAGTAGTCGAACCCCCTAGGAATCAACCACAAATTCTTGTAGGAGAACAACTAAGGGTGGTTTTGGTGAATAGAAACCAGGACGCTGACAACGTTATACAACAGGTTCGATGTCAAGACGTGGCATCAGATAATAATTTGGAAGCCATGGTCGAAAGGATTATGGTCCAAAATGGAGTAAACATTGGCCTTCGGAGGCCAAATTATACATCTCCATTGTCATAATATATTCTCCAGTCGGAGTTACCCCCTAGAACGAAAGTCCCTAAGTTCACTAAGTTTTCTGGGGACACCACTGAATCCACTGTCGAACACGCCAGATATGTGATAGAGGCTGGAGAAATTGCGAATAATGAGAATCTTAGGATAAAATACTTCCCAAGTTCTCTGACGAAGAATGCCTTCACGTGGTTCACAACTTTGCCACCAATTTCGATCCACAATAGGACCCAGTTGGAATGGTTATTTCATGAGCAGTTCAATATGGGACAAACGAAGATCAGTCTGAAGGAGTTGGCTAGTATAAAACGAAAATTCACTGAGCCAATAGATGACTACTTGAACAAATTCCGACTGCTCAAGGCTAAGTGCTTTACACAAGTGTTGGAACATGAGTTAGTCGAAATGGCCGTTGGAGGCCTCAATTATTCCATTAGGAAAAAATTGGATACCCGATATTTATGAGATATGGCTCAATTGGCTGATAGAGTTTGACAACTAGAACGCCTAAAGGAAGAAAAGGCTAGGGTGAATAAGAATAAAAGGGTGGCCTACGTCGAGGTTAATGAAGAAGACGAAAAATATTTTAATGAGCCAGTAAGTTTCGACAAAGGCGAGATTGATCTTGCTGAATTGAAACAAGGCCCACCTTATTCTTGTAAGTTGTTGGCCCCTTCGAATGGAAAAAATTCTGTCGAACATGAAAAGAATGATAAATTTCCTAAGAAAACATACACTTTCGACATTACTAAGTGTGATGAAATTTTGGATTTGTTAGTTAAGGACGGTCAGATGATAGTGCCTCCTGGTGCTAAAATGTCTCCTTTAGAACAAAGAAAAAAGAGAGGTTTTTGTAAGTATCATAATTTCTTGGGCCATAAGACTTCTCAATGTTTTCTTTTCAGGGATCTTGTCCAGAATGTTATTCAAGAAGGAAGGCTCAAGTTTGGTGAGAAATCTAAAAACCAGATGAAGATTGATGTTGATCCCTTACCGGTGGCTAATGCTCACTATGCAGAGCCAATGAAGGTTAACATGATCGAGGTCGCTGGAGGTCTCGACAACACTATCAACATGGTCGAAGTCGCTGATGACTTCAATAATGGAGCAGTCATGGTCAAGATCACTGAAGGTCTCAACCAAGAATTCATAAAGAGTTTTGCTAGCGATGCTGTCGAAATTTTCACCAAAGACACTGCTGATGGTGTCAACACAGAGGTTACTAAAGACTCCGACGAAGAGCCAACAGAGATGGCAGAGGTTTGATGTAGAAAGAGGCACTTCGATGTCCTCAAAGAAACCAGCTTACGTCTCAGAGAACTACAAAGGGAAAAACCCCATGTCTAGGTCCCAGTGGAGGAGGGAACAAAGACAAAGGAAAGCCCAGAGAGAAGCTAAGGCGAAAGCACAATCCAGAACCAACGTGCTAGTCGACAGGAAAGAGCCAAAGCCTGTCGAAAAAGCGCTTGCCGCTACACCAGAACGAGCAGGCAAGGAAGAGCATGATCGAAAGGTTGCTGAGGATGAATTACTCACTGATAATTTTGATTCAGGATCAGAGCAGTCTCTCGACATTTTGGTCAACGTGGTATTTGTCCTACCGAGGGAGTTTGACCAGGTATGTGAGGTCGAAGATACAGTGGATAACATTGATATAGAAATGGCCCCACATAGGCCAATTTGCTATTATGTGATGAATAACGGGTGTGTCGAAGAGAAAAATGCATTCTTCGAAAGGCCCAGTGAAGATATGAAAAGCCATTTGAAGCCTCTCTTCATCACTGGGAAGATTGAAGACGTACTAGTTAACAAAATTCGGGTGGATTGTGGCGCTACCGTAAACTTGATGTCACACTTCATGTTGAGGAAGATAGGAAAGTTCGATACTGACACCAAACCCCACAACATGGTGTTATCCAATTACGAAGGGAAGGTTGGCAACATGTTGGGGGTAATCCAAGTTGATCTGACGGTAGGGGCAGTTACAAGGTCAACCATGTTTATGGTTGTAGAGACAAAGGCCAACTACAACCTATTATTGGGACGAGAATGGATCCACGAAATAGGAGTCGTGCCATCTTCGATGCACCAGAGAATCACCATTTTGAGAACAGATGGTATTGTTGAGAACATTGAAGCCGACCAGAGCTATTTCTTGGCTTCGGCTAACCATGTTGATAGTCAAAACTTCGACAGGAATTTGGCTAACATCGCTCCATGTAACCCAACCAATTTTGCGTTCACTCTAGACGACAACGCATACTGTTCACTGTACCTGCATCCAACAAATGGGTTTCAGTGGGATCGGGAAGTTGTAGGAGAAGATGACTTCACTTATGAAGGGACATGCGGAGTTAACCCCACGGGTTGGGGAAGTGAATTCGACGTTAATGCCTGAGTTTAAGGTGCTCGAAAGGATTTCGACTTACATAGCCGAAAACAAACTATAAGCGTCCCTGGAGGCCGAAGTTAAACAGTTGGCTGTCGAAGCCAAGAAAAAGTAAACCAATAGGTCCTGGTAAGGACTTCGATCCAGAACCACCTGATAAGGTTCAGAACTAAATCCAAAGCCAGAGGCTCGACGCCATTTACGATGATGAGCCTTTGGGTTTCGAGAAGGATCCATTGGCAGCCAACATTAAAATGCTAGTGCAAGATCCTTTGGAAGAAATCGACTTGGGGGAAGGGGCAACGAAAAGACCAACATATATCAGTGCAAATATTCGCCCACAACTCAAGGTCGAAGTGATCCAATTGTTGAAGGAGTTTAAAGACTGCTTTGCATGGGATTACGATGAGATTCCTGGTTTGAGAAGAGAGCTGGTCGAACTGAAGCTGGCAATTAAATCTGGAAAGAAGCCAATCAAGCAAAATCCAAGGCGGTTTGCACCACCAATTCTCTCGAAGATCAAGGAGGAAGTCGAAAGGCTTCTTCGTTGCAAATTTATTCGAACGACCATGTATGTCGATTGGCTAGAAAACATTGTGCCTGTTATAAAAAAGAATGGTACTTTGAGGGTTTGCATAGACTTTAGAGATCTAAATGCTGCGACCCTAAAGGACGAATACTCAATGTCTGTGGCAGAAATGCTACTCGACTTTGCCGCTGGTCATGAATACCTTAGCATGCTCGACGGGTATTCTGGGTATAACCAAATATTCATTACTGAAGAGGATGTCCCTAAAACGGCGTTTCGATGCCCTGGGGCCTTAGGCACTTACGAGTGGGTAGTTATGCCTTTTGGCCTAAAAATTGTTGGGGCAACATATCAAAGAGCAATGAATACAATCTTCCATGATTACATAGAGAATTTTATGCAAATTTACATTGGTGATATTGTTGTAAAGTCCGTTTCACGGAAGAATCATATTGACCATCTTCGACAATCATTCGAAATGATGCGAAGACACGGTCTCAAAATAAATCCTCTCAAATGTACTTTTTGTGTGCAGGCATGAGATTTCTTAGGCTTTGTGGTCCATAAGAAGGGAATCGAAATAAATTAGAATAAGACCAACGCCATTATGGAGGCGAAAACGCCATCAACAAAGAAGGAACTGCAGTCGCTGTTGGGAAATATCAATTTCTTAAGGAGATTTATCTCGAACCTCAGCCGGAAAACTCAAGCCTTCTCACCTCTACTCCAACTAAACAAGGAGGGATTCGAATGGGGGCAAGCTCAACAGGAAGCTTTCGACAAAATTAAAGAGTATTTAAGTCATCCTCCAATTCTAGCACCACCTTGTAGAAATAGGAGCATGAGATTGTACATATCTGCGTCGGACAAAACTTTTGGGAGCATGTTGGCTCAAGAGGATGAAAATGGCATCGAAAGAGCCATTTACTACCTTAGTAGGGTTTTGAACGATGCAGAAACTAGGTATATCATAGTTGAAAAATTATGTTCATGCTTGTATTTTTCTTGTACAAAGTTAAAGCATTATATAAAACCAGTTGATGTTTATGTTTCATCTCATTTCGATATCATTAAACACATGTTGTCTAAGCCAATTTTGCATAGTCGAATTGGTAAATGGGCATTGGCTTTAACTGAGTATTCCCTAACGTATATGCATTTGAAGGCTGTTAAAGGACAAGTGGTAGCTGACTTCATTGTCAACCACTCCATAAACGAAAACGTGTCGAATTATCTTGAGCTTGAACATTGGAAATTGTATTTCGACGGTTCTAGTCATAAAGATGGTACAGGTGTAGGAGTCCTGATCATTTCTCCTAATAAAATTCCAACAAAATTCAAGTATAAAGACGAAGGTATTTGTTCGAATAATGAGGCTGAATATTAGGCCTTAATAGCCGGACTTGAGATATTGTTGGAATTGGGGGCAACTCGAGTCGAAATAATGGGAGACTCGGAGTTAGTCATAAAACAAATTACAAGGGAGTACAAATGTGTTAAAGAGAATCTCTTTATGTACTTCGTAATAGCCAATCGATTACTGAAAAAGTTCAAAGTAGTGAATATTCGACACATACCTCGATTGGAAAATCAGGTGGCAAATGACCTAGCTCATATTGCTTCTGGATATAAGGTGTCAAGGGAAAAGTTAGAGGATGCAATCGAAGTCAGAGGAAGGGTTGTATCAGCCAGATTGTCCCTATCAGATTTGGAAGCGACGAAGCTTGAATACGTTGATAAAGAGAAATTTTGAAATCTTAGTAGTGGATAGCTTAACAGACGAAGATTGGAGAAAACCAATACTTGAATATCTGCAGAGCCCAACGGCGTCCACTAGTCGAAAAATTAGGTATCGAGCTTTAAGTTACATTCTTTTGGGTAACGAGTTATTTAAAAAAACTCCTGAGGGAGTTTTGCTTAAGTGCCTTAGTGAGTCAGAAGCATACTTAGCCCTTTTGACTGTTCATAGTGGGGCATGTGGTGCTCATCAGGTAGGCCACAAGATGAAATGGCTTTTATTCCAACAAGGGATGTACTGGCCTACTATGTTAAAGGATTGCATCGAATTCGCTAAGGGTTACCAAGAGTGCCAAGTACATGTAGGTGTACAACATGTCCCTGCAAGCGAACTACACTCCATAGTCAAACCATGGCCCTTTAGAGGTTGGGATTTGGATTTGGTTGGTGAGATTCGACCAGCGTTATCTAAAAATCAAAGGTACATTTTGGTAGGCATTGACTATTTTACGAAATGGATCGAAGCTCTGCCATTACCAAATGTTGACCAAGAAGACATGATCGAGTTTATTAAAAAACACATTATTTATAGGTTTGGAATCCCATAAACCATTATGACAGATCAAGGATTAGTGTTTACTGGTCGAAAAATGCAAGAATTTGCTAAAGAATTGGGTTTCAAACTCTTAACCTCTACGTCTTATTACGCTCAGGCTAATGGTCAGGTCGAAGCAGCAAATAAAGTGGTGATTAGCCTAATTAAGAAGCATGTGGGAAAGAAGCTCAAAAATTGGCACAAAACATTGGACCAAGTTCTTTGGGCATGCCGAACCTCCCCCAAAGAGGCGACTAATTCCACGCCTTTTCGATTGACCTTTGGCCGTGATGCAGTATTACCAGTTGAAATTTATCTTCAGTCGACAAGAATCCAGAGGCATCATGAGATCCCATCTGAGTCATATTAGAATATGATGTTAAACGAATTGGTGGACTTATATGAGGAAAGGCTTAATGCTTTAGAGTTGTTGAAAAGGCAGAAGAAGAGAGTGGAACATTCTTATAATAAGAAAGTTAAAGTTAAGACTTTTTCGCCTGAAAAATTGGTTTGGAAAGTAGTTTTGCCTATGAATTGAAATGATAGATCTTTGGGAAAATGGTCTCCTAAGTGGGAATGTCCTTTTCAAATCATACAAGTTTTTTCGAATGGTGCTTATGAGATCGCAGAGTTAGATCAAGATAAGAGAATCTTGAGGGTAAATGGGAAGTACTTAAATAAGTACAAGCCTACACTTCGAGAAGTAAAAATAACTAGAGAGTAATCATACATGCAAAACAATTTAAGCTAATATGACAAAATAAAACATATTGCCAAGATGACTAGATTCGTTATATTCAAAGAGTAAAGATAATTATTACATAACCCAAGGGATAATGATGAAGTTCGCATAAAAGAGTGAAGTTAGAACGGCAGGTTGACTTTCATAGTGAAGTACTTTGCCTTCAAGAGTTCTAGCCGCCTCTCACAGAGGGATTGGTTCGACCTCATGGTCTTTAGTTCTGCTTCTAGTCTCTGAGCTTTATCAGCAAAATCCAGACCCACGTTAAGCTCTTTCGCCACCTGAGAGTTGTCAAACTTTTCGAGCTCAGCGTTCTGCTTCTTGGCGTTCGAAATCTTTGTTTGCAGCTCTTTAATCTGTGCCTCCCAGGAGCTAATACTTTGGTTATTGGTTTCGATTTGAGTCTTATTATGTTCTTGGGTTTGATCCAAATTAGCCAGTCGATTGGTGGATTCTGAAGCAGCATCCCATGCAGCCGCGACTGACCTAGTTTGATTTTCAATATCTTTCGAGACTTATTTGATTTTGGCAAGGTCAGCAGCAATTCAATCAATCATTGAGGTCAGCTCCAAGATGATATTGGCAATTTCTGGAGAAGCAGTTAGAATATCAACCTCCTTGAGAAGATTCTTCAAAGCAATTGGAGAAGTGGGGTCAGACTCAATGAGTCGAAATAAGTCACCCTTAAAAACCTTTTCTTTAATCTTTGACAATATCTGGATGGAAGGATCAGCAGTGGATTGACCGCCAGATACAGAGGGCGAACTGAGGTTTTTGTCAGACGAACTTCCCTTAGAACCAAGTAAAACTTTTAAGTACTCACGGGGGCTGTTCTTTTTTAGAGCCTCTAGTTCTTCTGTAGAAAGGGTCATGGAGGCTTTGCTCGAATCCTTCGCAGTTGACAGGTTAGGGTTAGAAGCTATTTCAACAATTATCTCTTCATGAATGTCTTCTTCCTCTTCTTCATCTTGGTTATTACCCTCTGCGACGTTTTCATCGTCATCCATAAACTCCTCAATAGGCATTGATTGGTTGGGGAACATAAATGTTTACCTCTCTCTTCCATAACATCATCTTGGACGACATCTGAGGTTTTGACTCTTGGGGACCTATCATCAGCTTCGTCTTCGACTTACACCTTAGGGGTTTCCACCTCCATATCAGCCCTAGTTATTTCAGCTTGTGTGTCTTTGTCTTGATCATCTTCGTGATCGGATTCACTGGTGTGAGAAGCTTGAGTGGTAGTCTTGGATGGAGAAGTTTCACGTTGTTTCTCGACTACTTGGTTGATTTTGCTCAATGAGCTCTTCTCAGAGTCCTTTGCTGAAGTAGGGCGATATGTTGGTTCGCCTTCACTATTGAGGATTGTTGGGTTGGTTGATTCGGCGACTGGTTGAGTCTAAATTCCTGCGTCATCCTGAAAAGCATAAATGAAGTTAGTGGTCGAACAGAAAGACTAAGGACAATAAGGTATATATGTGAATCATTTTGGTACCATAGGAGCTTCAGCCCCAGGGCTTGAGTTGTAACTTTTTTCAACATCTCTTCAGCAGTTGGCTCCAAGATGGTTAGTTTGGTGGGTTTCTTGATTACGACCTTCACACTTTTCGCCTGAGATTGAGCAATGGCTTCGTTTATCTTCGGTTACCTTTTCTTCTTCTTCAGGGGTTGTTCAGTAGCCGGAGATAAGTCCTCATCATCAGATTCGACTATCACTAATGTGTCATCCTTGGCCTTTCTTTTCTGGGGAGTCGGGGGTTGCTTTCGAGCGCCCTGAAGAGGAAAACGTTAGAAAATAGTGAACATAAAGTGACAAACTTAATAAAGGGTGCGAAAATACCTTTGTTGTTGTTGCTGTTGTCTTGCTCCCTTCCTCTTCTTTCAATTCTGCAGGCTTTCTAACTGGTGATTTCTTTGGAGGAATCTTCACGGCTAAAATAAACAAAAAAGCAATCATTATATGTGAAAATAAATAGACAAGGGAATGTTGGGTCGAAATCCTCCTGTTCCACACCTTCATATATTTCAGATTTGATGCGAACATCTTCGATCCCAATATGAAGATGCCCTTTGAAACTGTCTAATGTATGTTTGGTCGGAACCACCCACTGTGCTTTCGGTTTTGATAAAATCCCCACAGACGAACCAGTATGGAAATGGAGGGGCAAGGGCCACTCCAAAATCAGCGCTTGGCAGTCGAGGCAATTTGGGAGGAAACATATTGAAAGCCGTTTCGTATCGTTTCTCAGGAGGAACGTTCGAAGGGATCTTTAAGTTCTCAATTTTCTTTAAAAAAAAATCCTTCAGAGTAACAGCTGCGTCGCGGACGGTTCGACCAAGGTCATCTGGTCGATAAACAGTTTCAAAGTATTTTTGGAAGGCTTGGATTTCTTTAATGTGCGTCGAAGTACCTTTCTTCACCTTTTCCTGCACAAAGAGGAAAACCTTGTTAATGTGGTATGCAAATGCATCCACGTCAAAAAATTCCTCGGTGTAGTAAGCCTTCCACCAGTCATCGAATTGTTGAGTACAAAGGAAGCTTTGTTCGAAAGTTACTGGAAGAAGATGCGTTCGACCAACATATTGTGCAATTTGCTTAATGGCCATTGCTTCACTATGATTGGTGTTGTAAAGAAGGATAGCACTTTTCTTGTCATTGATCAGCCGGGGTAAGACTTGAACCAATCCAAATTGTCGAGCGACAAGATTTGGTTGGTAAAAATTAATGTGACTTGGATTTTGGAGAGGTTAAATCTGAGGGTTAAGACCCTACGAGTTAAGAAGGCTTCCCAAATCGCTGTGGATTCTGCTACTTGGGCTTTCGACGGCGGCGCTGGGAATGGCCTGGTAAACCACTCAGGACCACACTTCCTTGCGGCAAAAGGAGCCATGTTGGGTGTAAAATCACAACGTTTGGCGAACATCATGATGAATTTGGTGAAAGCCTGTTGGACAGGTCGACCATCATCAGCAGGTGTCAATTTCGTCAAACGAGGGCCTTCTACTCTTCGATTCTTCACATCATCAGTATCTTTATTAATTTGATTCTTGTGGGGAAGATAAGCTTCGAATGAAGCATTCAACCACAGCTGAAGAAGCCAGAAGGGTCCAGAGAGTAGTAAACTTTCCTTGTCACCAAGGCTTTTGAGTTGGGTGACTCCTTCGCTCATGGACTCATAGAGGCTGGCTAAGATCAATTCGCTCAAACATAAGTCATGGCCAGAGTGTAATTGGTTTGCCATGGTCAGAAACTTTCTAGCAACTTGCAGTGACTTCGAACAGAAGACACAGCATGATAGCCACAGAGCTAGAAAAGCTATATGTTCAACGTCCGACACTTCCTCTCTTCTCTTATCGTGATAGTGAGCTATGTGGGTCAAATAAGCTGCCTTAGATGTAGTAAAACCTATGCTATCCTCAGCTATAAAGTCAGGATCGTAAGTATTCCTAGTAGGTTTGAGCCCTGTGATAGCGGCTATGTCGAAAAAAGTGGGTGTCATCATGCCACATGGGAGATGAAGGGTGTAGTGGGTGTTGTCCCAGAAGTACAAGGATGAAATCAGCATATTCTAGCAGTAATCAGGTCCTACTTTCGACAGCATAATCAGGTCATAAATACCCATTTTCTTCCAAACATCTGATTTCATTTTTTCCAATTTATTCAACCACCCTAAATAGTCAGAGGGATCCTTAAAGGTCGGGCTTGCTCTAAAAACCCTAAAATTGTTCATGTATCTAAGGTCAATAGCCTCTTCAGTCGGAGGATCGTTTGGATTAGCAGAATTTTTAATGCTAGCCCTAGGTTTCCTACATTGTCCTACAAGTTTATATTTATGGTAAGAGGGGAAGTATTCCTTAAGCCTAGCAGGATCTACAGTTAAATCAGATACAGGACCAAATAAAGCCAGTGGCTTGTCAAAAACGGTTAAAGGAATAAATACCCAAGAAGCATAAATTCTCCTTTTCTCTTCGTCAAGAGGTTCAGGCAAATATTGCTGATTGCCCACCATGGTATGTCCAGAAACAGAATCAAATGGAGCAAGTTGAGAAATCTTCTTTGGAGCTCTCGCAGGTTTGCCAGCATCCTTGGTGACCTTGGTAGCATCTTTGGTAGAGCGTGTGGAGGAAGCCATTGTTGAAAAATGAAGAATACTGAGTTTTTAGATGAAAAGGTTTCTGGAGAAATTTGATAGTAAGGAAGCGAAAAAGTGAAAATAATTGTTGGAAAGGGTATTTATAAGTTGGGAAGTGGAAACGGTTTGAAAAAATTGTGAAATGTTTGGACTGATAGTGAGACACGTGTTTCCCCCACGATTCTTGATGAAGCGGTGGTAATAAGTGCCTACTTCCCCATGATCTCCTAGACCCTAGGAAAAGGTAATGATGATGGATATTTTTGCGTGATTTGAAAAGACCTGTCAGAGGTAGCAATAATGGCTATGGCGTCATAGGTCTGCTAAAAGGAAAGTGAACAGTTGGAACCACGAGTAAGCGTCAAAGCCATGCAAGGTTTGAACGAGGCGTAGAATGACATTCTCAAAAAATGCCTTTTTCTTCAATAATGTCGAAAATGACATTTTTGGGGGGCAATTTGTTAGCTCTTAATTTCGTCGCCTGATATTGGATTAAGAATTTCATTCTAAGAAATAGGATTTCTAAAGATTTGGAGACTTCGACGGGAATGGTACTTCTAGAAGATTTAGTCGAAGACGTCTTCATACAAGAGGGAAGTATTTTAGGGACTTAGAATATTTCTAACAATTTGGAGTTGTTATTCGATAGAAGGTTGATGGGTGTCGTTCGATTCAAGGATTCAAATTTAAATAATGGAGGGAACTTTGTCCTTATCCATTTGAGAGAAAGAGACACGTGGTGAATATCTAAAGAATGAAGACATGCATAATGCCATGTGTTTCGCTCTGATTAGTAGGCCGTTAGTGGGTAGTTATTTTTCACCATTATAAATAGGAAGTCTTAGTATTAGGATTTGTGTGTGTTAAAGTTGTACAAATTTCTCAAATCACTCAAAGTATCCGTGTGTAGCGAGAAAGGAGTTTCTGAAGAAATGTACGTTTTATATAACACCATTTTTCTTATTCAATGCAATCCAATTAATTTTCAATCACAAGTTTACCTTCTTTTCTTTATTTTGTTAAGTTACTTTCCAATGCACTTTTAATTATTTCCTCGTATTACCTTTCTTTTAAGTATTGTCGAAATGCCTGTGTTTCCAAATATGAATGCAGTCGAAACGTTTTAAACCGTTTTAGCATATGTCCTAGGATCTAGTTTGGTCGATCCTGCAAGTCACTCATTTTTTTTATAAAATTGATATACCAGAGGTTGTTTACTATTTTTCCCAGTAAACACCATGTACCATGTGCAGCGGTGGAGGCCGATACAATGATTTGCCTTGCTCGAACTGTTGCATAAATATGAAGAATGAGCTTAGAATTCCCATTGATCGTAACTCGATAATGTGAGATCTTATTATGAAGGATCAAAAGGAGGTGCTACTAGGATTCAATCATCATCTGCTTTAGAAGGATGAGGCAAGGCTTTAAAGCTTCAGTTGATGTGACAATGGCTTGTCGTTAAACGGTGGATTGAGTAGTTTTGGATGCCACCATCATTGTGTTACCTTTGATTTTCAACATAAGATTTGGGAGCAAAAAGGTGACAATTTTTGGAAGATTATTTGGTGACTTGGGTTGTACCTAGGTCGAAGTGGTCAGTTATGACCATGAAAACAAATATGCACTTTTTTGTGAATTGGTTTCGTCGGAGGATGATGGTGGCCTTAGTCAAAATTTCAAAACATTTAGTTAAAGACCAGGGATGCGTAAGTTTTGGACTTAGTGAAATTTGGAGTTTCCAAAATAATGTTATTGCACGCAGTCGAACAAGGCACAGGCGAATAAGATTAGACACTTATTCCATAACACATGTAAATCTTGTAAAAAAAGGTTGAATGGTGTTGGGAACGTGGTATAATTTGCTAAGTCGACCATTATTGAAGATTACATTAGGACAAGTATATAGGCAATGTTTGTTTGTAGTTTTAGGGGTCTCCAATTTTCACACAAATTCTACAAAAGTCGAAGTATCCAAGTTCTTAGAAAAGAGTGATATGAAAATGTATGTATTTGTGTTCCACTTTATGAATTAAATTCTTTACTTTTAAGTCATTTATTGCATTGAAAGTTATTTTCAAGTTCTTTTAATTTCGACTTCAAAGTCAAATCTATTTCAAACTCTTAATTTTTGCACAATATATCTTAGGATCTTTTTGAGTTCAATCCCTTAAGTGAAATCAAACTTTTCGTTGTTTACCAAATTACACAATAATCAAATTGGCACGCCCAGTGGGACCATTTGTGTGAAAATTTCCTTTTTCTCTTAAAAAATTTGTATGTTCTTCATTTATGAAGCTTCTCAAACTTTCGAGTGTGCATGAGATTGAGGAGTGGTAGGATAACCAAAAAATACATTGGAAAACCAACCAGGAGATACGTTAGGAGAATGGTTAATCCAATAAATAACAATAACAATGGAGAACAACCATCCAATAACACGGGGTAAGGCACGATCACTGCAAATTTAACTGAACCAATCGCCTCCATAACCAACTCGACGATCATGTTATCGACAATGCAAGAAGTGGTGGTATTTTCCCCATAAATATGTGACTCCAAGTCCGACTATTGCCAGTGACTTCAGGCCCCATGCCACAAGTTTCACAATGCCCATTCCTAGTTGTGAACAACCTTATCACATGCCAACGTCAATGATGGCAAACTTACAAACTAATGCATCGACATTTGCTGACAACATGTCGACTACGTATTCGCCACTATTGGCATCAGGATCAGCTATAAGTAACCCTGGTCTAACCAAGCAATCCTTATTGGGGATGGGATTTATTTCCCAAGCGATGTCGAATTTCACCACAAGTTATGTGATGGCAATGAGACAACAAATGGATGAAAGCAACCATGATATGGTTAACTTGCTTACCCAACAAATGGGTACTATATTTAACCCTTTGAATCAAAATACGAATCATAGTTACCAATAATTGACGACTCAAATGAGTCAAATTTCTAATTTATTCGGCACCCCTCAAGCGCAAGTTTGACCAATTGTACAACCCCAGGTGGCTAGGCCGATTCATCGGGATTACAATTGTACCCATCCCCAGTGGGTACCCTCAAAATTTATCTAAAATGGGTAGGTAATAACCCGCAAAATGGGTACGGGTAGGAGCGCAGGTAATTACCCACTAAAATAAGCGGGTATGGGTGCGGGTACGGGTGTCTTAGTACCCAGCCCGCCCCATACCCGCACGATGTATATTTATATATTTTTATTTTCATTATTATGTACATATGTTAATCTAACAATTTTATTAAATATATCGACATGGACGACAATGACCAAGGGTCATATGTCGAATATAATTATGTCGAAGGAAACAAGGTTGATTTGGCCTAGTTGAAGCCGGGACCCCCATATGTGTGTAAACTTCTTACACCAATAAATAGGGAGAACCCTGTTGAGCCTGAAAAGAGTGACAAATTCCCCAAAAAAACTATACTTTTGAGTGACAAAATGTGATGAAATTTTTTATTTGTTAGTTGCGGATGGACAAATCTTAATGCCATAAGGCGTAAAAATATCACCATTAGAACAAAGAAAGAAAACAGGATTTTTGCAAATATCACAATTTTGGGAGCATAAAACCTCACAGTGTTTTCTTTTCAGGGATCTTGTCCAAAATGCTCTAAAAAATGAAAGACTGGAGTTTGCTGACGAGAGTAAGGCGCCTATGAAGATTGAATCTGATCCACTGCAGGTCAAAGAGGCCCACTATGTTGAACCTATGGAGATTAACATGGTTGAAATTAATGAATATTTTGACATGGAGGCTGAAGAAGAGGTTGTCGAAAGCAGCGAAAATCAGATAAAATATGTCTACCCCAAAATTGAGGAAGGTCTGGTCGACTTCCTTCACCACTGTAAGGATAAGGAGTCAGCGGTGATTCTCTGTCCAAGATGTAGTGTAGTCTTCGACAGAAAAGCTGCTAAGGAGGTAGAGAATGCTCGACAGGCGCAACAGAAGGGAAATTATAAGAGTAACAAACCTCAGTTCTACTTTGATAAAAGGGGAATCCTCCAGAAGAGACAGTAGTTCCCGACTCACCAGAGGAACAAACCTAGCATATATGTTCCAAAATCCAATGCTCCCAAGGGGATGTGGGTGCGGCCTATAGGAAAATAGGGATCTAGCCACTAGAAATGGAATAATTTGAGATGGGTAGAGGTTCCACACTAACTTTTCAAGAGAAATTTCAGGTGTCAAAAAAACATTCATATGGGACTAGCAATTACAAGGGAAAAAATCCAATGTCAAAGACTCAGTGGAGTAGTTTCCAAAAGAAGAAGAAAGCAGAAAATGAGGTTGTTGAGTCAAGTAGCAACAAACCATATTAAGAAACCATTAGGAAGGTAGCTTTTTCCCCCATGTCGGTCAAGGAGAAAGGAAAAACGAAAGAGAATGCACCACTAAATGACAACGAGACGGTGACAGATAATTTTGATTCGGTGTCGAAAGATGACTTTGACATCATATGTAATGTAGTTTTGGTGCTTCCGATTGAATACGAGTGTGTCATAGAGGTGTCAGAACCTGTGGATTACGACGAGGAGGAGTTGGCAAAGCATAAACCTGTGTGGTACTTTGTGATGAATAACAGTTGTATTAAGGAGCAAAATGCTTTCTTCGAGAGGCCATACGAGGGTATGAAGATCCACTTAAAACCTTTACTCATAAAGGCCAGAGTCGAGAATACCACAATTAATAAGATTTTGATGATTGGGGGATTGTAGTCAACTTAATGCCCTATTTATTGTTAAAGAAAATAGGAAAGTATGATACCAATCTAAGGCCACACAACATGGTGTTATCAAATTACGAAGGCAAGACGAGGCATACTATAGGTGTGATACAAGTAAACTTGACAGTTGGATCAATAACCAGGCGTCCAGGCCCACTGTTTTCATGGTGATAACATCGAAAACAAGTTACAATTTATTTCTAGGTCGGAAGTGGATCCATGACATATGGGTTGTGCCATCATCGCTCCATCAGAGTATTGTAATATGGAGGAATGATGGGATTGTGGAAAACATAGAGGCCGATTAGGGCTATTTTATGGCAGAAGTGAATCACGTTGATAGAAGAAATTTTGATAAAAACTTAGCCAACATTGCATTTTTATCTCTAGCAAGAACTGCATATATGCCTCTAGAGGATGCATTTTATTCTCTCAAACTTCATCCGACCTATGGATTTATATGGCATATAGAAATTATGGGAGAGGAAGCCTACGCATTAACCAACCGATTGGTTAGGGTGATGAGTTCGAAGATGATGTTTGAGTTCGACGATTTAGAGAGAATTTCAGCTTATGTGGCCGAAAATAGATTAAAATCCACTTTAGAGGCCAGCGTACAACATATGGTTGTCGAAGAAAATGAAGTGGAAATATTTGACATGGGCAAGGAATAAATATTGACCCGAAACCTCCTGACGATCCGCGATCATCAAGCATGGAAAATGACGGCGTAGAAGGCCAGAGGCTCGACTACATTTACGATGATGAGCCTTTGGGTTTTGAGAAAGATCCCATCGCATCATCCACAAAGGTGCAGCCTCAGGATCCTTTGGAGGAAATCGACTTGGGTGAAAGGATTAGTAAAAGGTCGACCTACATCATTGCCAACATTGACCCAGGTCTGAGAGTAAAAGTAATTAATTTACTTTGAGAATATAAAGATTGTTTTTCTTGGGACTATAATGAAATTCCATGTCTAATCATTGATTTGGTAGAATAAAAATTGTCGATAAATCCTAGAAAGAAGTCGGTCAAGCAAATGCCAAGACAGTTCGCACCAGAAGTTATGTCAAAAATAAAAGAGGATATCGAAAGACTCCTAAAAAGCAAGT
This sequence comes from Lathyrus tuberosus, assembly GCA_022829125.1. Classification (NCBI taxonomy): domain Eukaryota; kingdom Viridiplantae; phylum Streptophyta; class Magnoliopsida; order Fabales; family Fabaceae; genus Lathyrus; species Lathyrus tuberosus. The sequence continues at coordinate 1,543,009 of JALAZF010000222.1, read as the reverse complement.
TCATAAGGACAATGAGGTATGTAAAATGGCTTACAAACATTATTCTGGTAATTAAGAAAAATGGAACATTTAGAGTTTGCATAGATGTCAGAGATCTGAATGATGCAATCCCAAAAGACGAATGCCCAATGCTTGTCGCTGAAATGTTGGTTGACTCAGCAGCAGATTTCAATTATCTTAGTATGCTTGATGGTTACTCTGGTTATAACCAAATATTTATTCCAGATGAGGATGTGCCAAAAATGAAATTTTGATGTCCAGGTGCCTTGGGCACTTATGAATTGGTGGTGATGCCATTTGTTTAAAGAATACCGGGGCAACCTACCAAAGGGTGATGAACTCAATTTTTCATGATTATATCAAAACTTTTATGCAAATATTAATCGATGATATAATCATTAAGTTTGTGTTGGGAAATGGCCATCTTGATCATCTTCGACATTCATTCGAAAGAATGTGAAAACACAGGCTGAAAATGAACCCTCTTAATTGTGCTTTTTGTGTGCAGGATGGAGATTTCCTTAGTTTCGTTATCCATAAAAAGGGCATCGAGATAAACCAGAATAAGAATAAAACCATCATGGAAACTCGACCTCCTTCGACCAAGAAAGAGCTCCAATCTTTATTGGGGAAGATCAATTTTTTAGGAGGTTTATTTTGAACCACAATGGCAAGACTCGAGCATTCTCGCCATTACTTCGCATGAAAAAGGAAGAGTTCAAGTTGCAACAAGAGCATCAAAAGGTTTTTGATGAAATAAAGGAGTACATATGGCAACAAGTTCATGAGATTGTATATTTCTGCCTCAGACTCGACCATAGGAAGCATGTTAGCACAAGAGGACGATAATGGTGTCGAAAGGGACATTTATTACCCCAGTTGAGTTATGAATTATGCAAAAACTAGGTATATTCTAATAGAAAATATATGCATATGCTTGTATTTCTCATGTATGAAGTTAAAGCATTATATAAAACCCGTTGATGTTTAGGTCTCTTCACATTTCGATATCATCAACCACATGTTATCTAAGGCAATTTTGCATAGTCGAATTGGAAAGTGGGCTTTTGCTCTAACTGAATATTCCCTAACATATGTGCCTTTACAGGAAATGAAGGGGCAGATGGTCGCCGACTTCATCGTAGATCATGCGGTAGCAGGGCCGACCCTAGAGGTAGGCCACCAAGGCTACCGCTTAGGGCATCACATTTTAATTTTATATTCATAAGAGTTTTATTAATTAATTTATTTTTTTTATAATTATTTATATACCAATTAAATAATAACACATACTTAAAATATATAAAAATAACAATAATTTATTATGTGTATTGTTTGGGTTGTTAATTTAAAAATCACACGATAATAAATATTTGAGTTTTTTTAACGTAATATGAGACATGATATCTATTTTTTTTTTAATTTTGGCATTGTTTTTCAATTATGATTTTTTTTAAAATAATAAAAAAAGTGTTTAGATGAGTTAATTTTAGGCAAAATAATCTTTTTGGTCCTTTAACTTTATCTCGGGGTTCATTTTGGTCCCTTAACTTTAAAAAGTGTCATATTGGTCTCTTAACTCTTCAAAATGTTCCATATTAATCCTTTTCGTCTTATTAGCGACGGAAAAATTCAAAAATCCGTCGCTAATAAGGCAAAAGGACTAATATGGAACGTTTTGAAGAGTTAAGGGACCAAAATGCCACTTTTTAAAGTTAAGGGACCAAAATGTACCCCGAGGTAAAGTTAAAGGACCAAAAAGGATATTTTGCCTTAATTTTATTATCAATTAAAATAAAATATTAAATGAAATTGGTTATAATAATGTAATGGTTTTACATCCTAAAACATTTAAATATATTAATTTTAGAAAATATTTTATTATATTAAAAATGTTTAATTTTAAATTTCGCCTTAGACCTCGAGATGCGTTGGGCCGACCCTGTGCGGTAGTCAAGACACCTCAGATGATTTGGAATTAGATCCTTGGAAATTATACTCAGATGGTTTCAGCCATAAAAATGTAACTGACATTAGAATTTTAGTAATTTCTCATAATAAGATTCCAACTAAGTTTAAATACAAAATTGACGACTCTTGCTTGAATAATGAGGCTGATACAAATCTTTGATATTCAATCTTGAAGGTTTCTTAGATTTGGGGGCCAAAAATGGTCGAAATAAGAAGAGACTATTAGTTGGTTCTTAATAAAATAACAAAAGAGTACATGTGTATTAAGGAGAATTTGATAATGTACTTTGTTATAGTAAATCGACTACTTAAATATTTCGATTTTTCGACAATCAACATGTCCCTAGAATAAAAAATCAATAGGCAAATGAGCTGGCTCAAGTTGCCTCAGGATACAAAGTATCAAAAAGAAAGTTGGAATATTTGATCGAGGTTCGAGGAATAGTAAAGTCGAAAAGATTATCTCCTTCGAATTTGTTGATGAAAAAGTTAGAACTTGCAGATCCTAAAAACTTTGATGTTTTTTCTATTGATAACTTGACAGATACAAATTGGCGAAGACCAATAGTTTAATATCTAGAAAATCCAATAGGACCGAATGATCGAAAGGTCAAATACAAGTCTTTGAGCTATGTTATCATAGGTAACTAATTGTTCAAAAAGACACCTGAAGGTATCTTGCTCAAGTGTCTTAGCGAAAGTGGGGCACACTTAGCGGTATCGAATGTCCATAGTGGAACTTGTGGCGCCCATCAAGCCAAACACAAAATGAAATGGTTATTATATATACAAGGTGTTTATTCTCCTACCATATTAAAGGATTGTATTGAATTTGCCAAGGGATGTCAAAAATGTCCAATACATGCAGGCATTCAACATGTTCCTACTAGCGAGTTACATGCCATCGTAAAACTGTGGCCATTTAGAGGTTGAGCTTTGGATTTGGTTGGCAAGATTCGACCATCATCGTCCAAAAGTCAGAGATACATTTTAGTTGGTATTGACTATTTTACTAAGTGGATAGAAGCAATACCCCTAGTTAATGTCGAACAGGAGGCAATAATAGATTTTATCCAAAAGGCATATTATTTATAGATTCGGAATCCCCGAGACCATTACGACTGATCAAGGGTCAGTGTTCACTGGTCGAAAGATGCAAGAATTCGCTTCTGAGATGGGAATTAAGTTGTTAACATCCACACCTTACTATGCCCAAGCAAATAGCCAGATCAAGGCGGCCAATAAAGTCATGATTAGTCTAATCAATAAGCATGTGGGGAAGAAGTCAAAGAATTTTCATAAAACTTTAGACCAAGTCTTGTGGGCATGTTGAACTCTCCTAAGGAAGTGACAAATACTACTCCTTTTTGACTAACTTATGGTCATGAGGTTGTCCTGCCTGCCGAAATATATCTACAATCGACTAGGATTCAAAGACAAAATGAGATACCATCTGAACATTATTGGAATATGATGTTGGATGAATTGGTCAATTTGGATGATGAAAGGCTAGTTGCATTAGACATTTTGATAAGGCAAAAAGAGTGAGTAGCCAGGGCCTATAGTAAAAAAGTTAAAGTTAAAACATTTTAGACCATAGATTGTGTGTTGAAAGTTATTTTGCCTATGGATTGAAAAGATAGGACTTTAGGAAAATGGCCCCATAATTGGGAAGATCCATTTAGAATTATTCAAGTATTCTCAAATAATGCTTATGAGATCAATGAGTTAGTACAGACCGTCAGATCTTGAGAGTAAACGATAAGTATTTAAAAAGATACAAACGTATGCTACAGGAAATTTGAATTTGAATAGAATAACATGCATAAATATGAAATGCCAAAATCGTGTTTAAAGAAGGTGCCAAAATGGCAGTCATTACAAGACATTACAAAATAAAAAGACAGGAAATCAAAACACATTTAAGTAGGGAATTTGGACTTGAACTCTTCAAGATGCTCCTTCGAGAACAAAAGCCTGATGCTCAATTTTGCAGAGGTTTATTCCAATTCATCTAGTTTATCCTCTAGTTAAAACGCATTCTAGGCATGTTGAACTCCTTTGTCCACTTCTTGGGTGATCTTCTCCCTGGTAATGGCTGATTCAGATTTGCTAAGTTTAACTTTTTGTATCTCCAAGTCGGCAATCTTCTTGTTCAGTTCTAAAATTTAGGAATGGTAGGTCGAGATCTGATTGTCGATATAAGCCATTTTGTCTTGTTGTTCTTGGAATTTGGCCTTGTGTTCATCGACTTGGGTTTCAAAGGTTACACTTAGATCTCATTCTCCAACAACTTCTCATTTCTTATGGTGGATTTAGGCATCATAACTTTTCTTGATCTGAATGTCCCGAATATGTGGTTAAACAAAGCTCCAAAGTCGAACAGGAATTGAACAAGAGAATCATGAATCTTTTTCCTATTGATTTCCTAAAGCAGTTTCTGAATATCAGTTCCAAAGTTAGCATCTTCCTCAATGGCCTTGTAATAATCGATGTCGGAGACATTAGCTTTGAGTTGTTGGATCATGAGGTTTATAGAGCCTTCAGATGCATCAGCCATAGAAGCGTTCGAGGAATTGGACCGACGCTAGTCGACAGTCTGCGGAGTTTTTGAAGTCGTCTTAAGGCTTTTGTCAGGTTCTTCTTCTTGATAGCTAAGATTTCCTCTCGACTTAGTTAAGTATTGTAGGAAGTGTCCTGAATCATGGGTTCATTTTTATCCCCAACATCCCCTCTAAGTTGCTTTTGTTCTACTGCTAAAGGGATGAGTTCGACAATAGGTTTTGATTTTTCTCCCTTAACTTTAGATTTTTTCCTCTTCTTTGGCGATGTTTTCTTCAATTTGTTGCTCATTCTGGTTCAAGTTGTCATGGACTGAAGCAAGAGTGTCTTCGAAATCATCGTTCCTTTCAGGGGATAACTCACTTGTTTCAAGATGAGGTCCTGATTACGACTCTGCGAGTCTATCAGATTAACTGCAAGTGCACAATTCTATCGCGTAGTTTTAAAAGATATTGTACCTACAGGGACCATTAATCAATATTACCGCTATTTATTGGTGCTGTGTAAATCTAAGGTTATCGATCTTTTTCTCAAGGGGGAATTAAAATTAAAACTAAATTAAAGCTTAGAAAAATATATTAGAAACGAGAGATCGCAATGTGGATCCCAGTGTACTTTAGGGACTCAATAATTCATTAGCGCATGTTATGTATTAAATCACTTTTCATTAGAAAATATTAGTTTAAAAACCTTTATCTCACACTATCGTGCTATTGACTTTAGCTATACTTCTAGACCATAATGTTTTACTGTCGCTCACCCATTTGATTCAAGAAATACTTTTTGGAAAACCAATAAGTTCTAATTAATCCTTAAGCGTTATCGCTGTATTAAGGATTAATGTCCAATTTTTACTATCTAGTTCCAGCCTCACATTATCGTGCTATTGACTTGAAATCTTAATGTTTTCACTGTCGTGCAAAACCTTTTAGATTTAAAATTAATAACCAGAACCAGAAAAATAATTTATAAAAGTGTTACGCCAATTCATTACCGAGTCCCGTCGAAACGACGATCCTCAGATACCGGACTCAACACAATTTAGCTGAACATGGTATTAAACATAAACAAGCAATTCATGATATTGGGAATCAACAACAATATAGAAAATGGTGATAATTAAATTAATGCAAACAAGGAAAAAGCAATTTAGAAACAGTAATATAAAGAACCTGAAATTAAACGGGAAGTAATTTTGCGAATACAACGAACGGAAAGGAAAATAACTTCAAATGCCGGCACACTTAATATGATCCAAGTTTACAAAATAGCTCCTAATAACTAAGGTGTGATAGTCCCCTAATGTGAGAGCTCTATCCCTTTTCAATGTAATTTCTGCCTAAAACTAAGAACAAAACTTGTGCGTACAAACTTGGATGATAAAATATGATGAAAACTACCAATATATAGTCATATGCTACTGGAAAACGTCCCTAAATCATGTGGGATTCGTGGAGAAGAAATAGGGAAGTGGGTGAAGACTGAGCCAAGTTGGTTTCCTAAATTTTTTATACTACGTGTCCATGGCAAACGCCATGGCCTTAAATTATGGAGTACGTGGCGTGTGAGGTGCATGGCGAACACCATGAGGTGGTGGCGAATGCCATGCACCAGAAAGTGCTAATTTCTGCGCTTTTTCTTCATTTTTTGCTCTTTTTCTCGGTTTCTCGCATAAATGCTTCTTTTTTATAAATACCTGAAACAATTAAATAATACCAACATAATACTACAAAAACATATGAAAATGACACTAACATGCATGCGAATTGAGCCGAAATATACTATGTATTTTCACGTTATCACGTTCGAACTTTGTTTTTGGTTCTTCTGGAATGTTGGCATTTTCAATAGTTGGTATGGTTTCTGGATGAAAATAGGAGAGGCTCGAATAAGGAGGAGTCGATCAGTCAATAGGTGACAGGGTTGTCAAAGGTTTTGTACTTGGAAGTTTGTCTTGCAAATCTTCGTTCGATTCTGATTGTGCCTGAAAATGAGATTAATTAAATAATGTTAAGGTGTAAATCGACATGGGAGATATTTGAAATCAGTACCTCGGCTATTTCCTTGGTTGTCTTTTGGATTTTTGAACTAGTTTGTTGTTTTTTCTTATCAGAAGCGGTTGGATTGGTGTCTACCTCTTTGGTTGGTCCAACAGTCGAAGGTTGTTTATCCTTCGCAAGGTTGCTCTTTCGAGCAATGCCTTTCTTGATTTTGCTGGCACCTTGTTTAAAGGGTTGTTGGGGTCTTGGTTTCGAAAAAATTTAAGTCTTTTCGCCGCTGTCAAAAATTTCGGTCTAATATGAATTTTTTGTTGGCTTTGGTGCAGTCTTCGTAGCCTTCTTCTTTTTTGGTGTAGGAGAGCATTGACCATGTTTCGACTCTGGAGGACAAAGATGGAGTTAAAATTGTTTTGAATTTATAAAGAAACAAACATGGATAAAACTTACTTTCTTGGGTTTGTTTTCTTGGCCATCAACGGCAGTGGACGTGCCTTTAGCTTTTTCCTTTGGAACTTTGGTTGCAAAGAAGCATATAAGAAAGTCGAGATATAAAATTGAAATATCAAAATCTATTGAAACACATACCTACTTTGGCGGTCAAGATTTCCTGAAAGACGGAAAGAGCAGTTAATAACCTTTGAATAAAGGTTGGTTCAAAAAAAGTGTTGTGAGGCCGACCACAATTTCTCGAATTCTTCTGTAGAATAGAAAGAGTTTTGAAATTTGAATGCGGGTAGCTCGAGGACCTGTTGGCGTTGAAATTTCAAACAATCTCGATACTCTTGTAGAGAAAATTTCTGCTCCGACTAACAAATGTCGTTTGTCCATGCATAGAGGGACTTTGCCACCATTTGGCTAAACACAAATTGTCTCGCTACTAAGTTTTGTTGGTAACTTGTAAAACCTAAGTCAGGGTTTCCTGTTTCGATTATGGTGTATAAAAGTATTGGAGTCAAGAAAGCTTCCCAAACGACATTCGACATAGAAGCAACGACAAGAGAAATGCCAGGGAACTTATTCCTAAACCAAGTAGAACCGACATTTCAATCAACAAAAGGTGCCATGGCCGAAATAAAAACTTTTGTGTCAAGAAACAGAGAGATATACCTCATGAAAACTTGAGTGTTGAATTTATCGCTAGGGGTGACCCAGGAAAGCCTGGTACCTTCAATGTGTCGAGCATCTGTTTCTACCGTAAGTTCCCTTGATGTAGTGATGTGTAGTTTCAGATCGAAAGTAGTATTTATCCAAAGTTGTAAAAGCCATAAGGGCCTAGAAAGGAGGTATTTTTTTACCTCAGGAAGATGTTTTAATTTGTGAGAGGCATTGCCTATTGATCGATACATGTCTGCCAATAGTAATTTTCCTAGGGATATTTTTCGACCTTCATGAATCTAAATTGCTAAATGGATATATCCTTTAGCTATTTGTAAAGAGCCTGAGCAGAAACAATAATGAGAAAGCCAAAGGGTTAATAAGGCGATATGTTTTGTGTCAGAAACTTTTGTGTCAGTTTCGTGATGATGGTCGATGATGTATTGTTTAAAACCATGATTGTATAAGTTGAACTCAATATCAGTTTTCAGAGTGGGATCAAAGATTTCTCCTAGAGATGAAAGTCTAGTTATAGTTGCTACGTCGAAAAAAGTCGGCGTAATCATTCCACAAGGCAGCTAGAATGTATTTATTGACCCTTCCCAAAAGAAGAACGAAGCAAGTAACATGCCTTTGTTATACATAGGGCCAGTACTAGAGACTTGGATTATGTCAAAAATGCATAAGTTTTCCCATTGCTCTTTTTGCTGGATTTGTACTTTGTCGAGCCAAGCGATATATTCTTTGTTATTGGGTGTGAGGGCTGATCTAGACATGCACTCTGAAGGATCCATGAATTTCAAATCAAACGTGCGTTGTTCAAATGCAGAAGGCATAGTAGGGATGAAACAAGGAAATAATTCCTTTACTTTCTCACGGTGTAATTTTAGGGAAGGATATATACCTAATAAAGCTAACATCTTATCATAGACGGAGAAGGGTACGAGTACCTGAGATCTCCAGATGAAAACTTTTTATTTTTCTTGTGGTGGTTCAGGGATGAATCTTTGTCCTTCTTCTGATTCCAGGAGAACAAATGCCAGAGGATTTTTGCCAGTATCTTCCTTGAGAGTTGAGGTAGAAGCTGCCATGTTTGAGTTTTGAAGAAAGCTTGATGCAAGAAAAAAAGGTTTTCTTTGTGAGAAATGGTTTGATTATGATGCGTGAGTGAGGAAGATTGAAAAAGGTTTTGAAGTGGGTATTTATAGAAGCAGTTGCCCTCCAAATGTTGAACACATGGAAACCACATGTTAAGCCGAAACGTTTTGTTTTCTCAGGAAGTGAGGGAGTTGTTGGAAGTTAGTGTTTGTGGAAAACCCATAATATCCTAGAAAATATGAGTAATAATGAGATTCTTTGAAACCCATTGGAAATGACAATTTGTCTTAAAGTTGTAATGATGACACTGACGTTAGCAAAAGGGTTTTGGATAGTGTCAAAAATCATTTCAAAAATGTCACGTTTCTCCTTGTGCTTAAAGGAAAAGTAAAAACATGGTAATTTGGGGGGCAATTTGTTACCTTGGATTTTCGACAAAATATTTGGGAGCAAAGGGGTGACAATTTTTGTAAGATTATTTGGTGACTTGGGTTGTACCTAGGTCGAAGTGGTCAGTTATGACCATGAAAACAAATATGCACTTTTTAGCAAATTGGTTTTAGTCGGAGGATGATGATGGGCTCGGTCAAAATTTCAAAACATTTAGTTAAAGACCAGGGCCACGTAAGTTTTGGACTTAGTGAAATTTGGAGTTTTCAAAATGATGTGATTGCACGCGGTCGAACGAGGCACAAGCAGATAAGATTAGACAGTTATTCCAGAACATGTGTAAAGCTTGCAGAAGTGAAAGTTGCATGGCATTGGGAACATGGCACAGTTTGCTAAGTTGACTGTTATGGACAGTTACATTAGGACTAGTATATAAGTAGTGTTTGTTTGTAATTTTAAGGGTCCACAATTTTCACACAAATTCTACAAAACTCGAAGTATCCAACTGTTTAGTGAGAAAAGAATGATCTGAAAAATGTATGTATATGCGTTCCACTTTATGAATTAAATTCTTTACTTTTAAGTTATATATTGCATTGAAAGTTATTTTCGTGTTATTTTAATTTCGACTTCAAAGGCAAATGTATTTTAAACTCTTAATTTTTGCACAATATGTCTTGAGATATTTTCGAGTTTAATCTCTTAAGTGCAATCAAACGTGTCTTTGTTTACCAAATTCCACAGTAAACATGTTGATGAATCTAAGGATAAATATGTTGGCTGTTGAAGAGTATCCCGAAGCTTTAAAGACGAAGATCAATAAATGGAGATTTGAATACTCTAAGAGAAGAGATATAGATCCATGGATCGGAAATACGCGAGAATCAAATTTTGATTCCCACAAACAGAGCCATTATTTTGTTGAGGAACCAACAGTGTTCGGTGGATAGTGAATAGAACCTTGGCACAATAGAGATGAAGCTGACTTGAAAAGTTAGCACTCCAACACCCAAATCAGTGAGAATAAAAACATTGTAAGAGTAGGAACAATTTTAAATACTTGAGAATGACACACTTTCTCTCTTTTATAATGGGGGCGATTTAAACCGAAACATAACGAATGTGGTGGGGATTACAATCAACCATCTGAGTAATCTGAATAATTGATTATGGCTCAAAGGCAAAATCGTCTAAATCATCTATTCTAAACAAATATAGAAACATACCTATTTTTCACATACACTTATTTTCTTTAATCCTAAACCTTTCATCCTGAAGTTTGTGATCGGTCCTGAACAAATTTCAAAATGTTGTATTATAACATTGACATTTTATTCTCTTTTGTCTACTCTTAACACACTTTGTGCTTATTGGTATATATAACTATCTATAAAGGGAATACATCTTTTTGGAGTGGCCTAATTTAGTTCCTATAATACCCTTTTTTTTTATAATAAAAAAAATTAAAATTAAAAATGATAGTTTTGTTAGTAACTTCCATTCGGTTTCTAACTTAGTTACAGTGTTTTTTAAGTATATTCATTTCAAAAGGAAATAATTATTATTATTAACTGCTTATATATTACTAACTGCATATGGTAAACTCCCTTACTAACTGCATATGGTAAACTCCCTTACTTCTTTATATAGTAGTACCTTCATCTCATTTTTGTCCCAATGTAAACTGTACTTTCTTTTTTCGAACACACAATTTCTTTTTTCAAAGACACAGTGGATATTCAACTAACCTTTCTTTCTTAATAGCAGTTTTTGTCAACAAATCTTCTAATTATCTATGACAATAGCAATTTTTGTCAATCACCTTGAAGAAACAATTTGAGAAAATCTTTTTTTTTTTCTTTTCATTGCCGACAATAAATTTTCATTTGCTGCATGTAATAGAGACTAGCGTCCAAAACGGTACCACCGTTTCCCACTCTCACCTAATCCCTCCTCCTCCTCCAATTCTCTTTCTGTTTGTGAAATCCCGCTTTCATTTTGTTGCAGGAGTGCCACACCATCTATTGGGCACTGTTAACCCAAACATTGAATTCACTGCCAAAGCTTTTCGGGATTCTGCTATTCCCGTAAGTTTCAAAGCTGATAGAAGAAAGAAGAGAATGGAATTTCTTATTTGTATTATTATTGTTATTCTTTCTGTATTTTGGTTGATTAGTTAATAGTAGTATACTGATTATATTTACTTTTTCCATGACATATTATTACTGTTATACTGATTATATAATATTAATGTTTTAATTAATATTCATGGTATTCAAATATAATTATACATGTCTTTATTTTTTATGGTGGTTTTGGAAAGATTTACAGGAATGCATAAGGGAGTAAATAGTTATTGTCCTTTTTTTGTCAAGATAATTATTGTTATTATTTTTATTGTTTTTGATTTCAAAACATATTTTATTTTTTGTATTATTTTTGAATCAATAATGTCAAAAATATTAATTTTGCATGTACTTTCTCAATTGCAAGTCTTTGTAAATACGTTTGCCAAAAACAAAACTGCCAATGGTATTAGATTTTAAGGCATACGTTCATTGCCTTCCACATCACAATATCTCTTTTTTATTAAAATTTTTTTTATTATACTAACATGTGTTTTTTTGTTGTTGTATTTTTGGTATAGAAGAAGTTAAATTTTAATATTTATGAATATTTTCATTTTAGAAATTGAACAAATTCATAAACAAAACTTTATTAAAACGCACATATGCACAACTTCAGAGATTAAGACGAACAAATTCACATTTGCGGTAACTTCATTACTCAAAGAGCATAAAACTTGCAGATTGTTCAAAGTGGAAAGAAGTTTATATATTTTATCCTTTTTCTCTTCTCAAGATGTATGACTCTCATTTTAATTCATCACATATTCTTCAAAACTTATGCAACAATATATAATAGTTATTGTCTTCTTAATGTAATTGTGATCATACTTTATTTCAATAATTCTTATTTTAACCATTATATATAGAATTATTCATTTTTTCTTATGTTTAATAATTGATCTGATATTTTTTACTAGGTTACTCATATTTACCATAGATTACAAATATTTTACAATTTAGGTTTAATCGAAATGGAGAGGGAGAGGGAGAGGGAGAGAGAGAGAGGGGGAAAAGAGAGGGGGAAAATAGAGGGAGAGAGAGGGGGAGAGAGCGAGGGAAGAGAGGGGGGGAAGAGAGAGGGAGAGAGAGATTATCACAAAGTTTACACCAAAAAGTATCCGTTTATATATTGACCTGTGCGCGTATTAAAAAAAGCGGACAAAAGGGCACGGACGCTAGTGAATATAATAAACAAAGTTTACACAATAATGTCTAAAATATCGAAACTTCTTAAACTAGAACTAGAATGGGCATTTATACGATGAATTTCAAATTTCTATTTTTTTTTTTTGGTAATCAAATTTCTATTTTAATTTTGGGCAAAATTTCACGAAAGGTTTTTAAGTTATTTAATTGTAATAGATTGGTTCTATACTTTTTTTTACAACAAGTTAGTCTTTAAATTATATGTCTACATGGTTGATTTTTTTGTAATGATTATATTTCAAAAGTGCATAGTTGTCATTAATGTTGTTAATGTAATTGTGAGAAATAATTGTTTTTAATTTATCTGTAAGTAATTAGACAAAATCACTTTCTTCTCCATCAAATTCCTAAAATTGTGTTCATCTTCTCCCTTCTCCAACTATGGATTTATACGGTATAAATGGGTCAAATTCACGAAGTCTGAACTATCATTCCTTCATTTTGAATGCAACTCATGATGAAACCGCATCAAGGTGTTCTTGTGGAGGTAAAACAGTGATACAAACAGTTACAAAGAAAGGACGAAACTTTAGGAAGCTATTTTGTGGCTGGAGATAATTTGTGGTACGTTTATTACTATATTCTTCTATATCTTTTTTGATAATGCTAATTATTACATGTTAACAGATTGAAGGTTCAAATTGTGTCTGCAACTATTTTGAGTGGTTTGAAAAAATAGTGCAATGGTGAAGGGCAAAAAAAATACAACGGTCTCAATCTTCAAGATGTTCAAAATGCGAGGAAAATGATGCAGAAATCAACACACTTATAAGGGCCATTAAAAAGATTCATGGAGATGATAAGAAGATTCATGGAGATGTCAACTACACAAAGGAGATGATGAAGAACATGTTGAAGATGTTGAAGATGATAGTCTTTGTCATAACGTTTTTAGTTATGATTTTTGTAATGTTGATGTGTATTTTGATCAATAAGTGGTGATTATGGTTTATGTTGATGTTAGTGTTGTTAGGGGTGTTTGCGGGCCGTTTGGTTCGGTTTTGAGAGAATCCGATATCAAAATCGATAAAAAATATATGGATTGGCTTGGGTTGGATTCACACCATTTTTTTATAAAACCCAAACCGAACCAAACCAAAAAGAACAGATTGGTTTAAGTTGGATTGATCAGATATATTAGAAACAAATGCACAAAAATGTTTTTAAAAAATATCTAATTTTATTGACTAATTTTCTATAAGAATATAAAAATCTTAATTTTTTGTTTCTCCATATAGTTGTGAATGTCACAAATGACATTTCACCTTTTTTTCTTGTCTATAACTATATGTAAAGGGAATATGTGTTTTTGGTCTGGCCTATTTTACTTCCAATAATACCCCTAATAATAATAAAATTGTCAAATATACGTGACACCCATTCAATTATAAAACATTTATTTCAATTATTTAAAATTTAAAATTATATTTAGGGAAGTTACAATGGGTTATCCAATATGAATTTCAAAAGGAAAACTGCCCCACGGAGCACTTATTACAATTATTTTTTACAGAAGTTGAAAATGGTTACCATCTAATATACAGACAATTTTAAATACAAATAATTTTTTGAGTGAACTACTTTTTACCTATTGAAATTATAATCGGCCATTATGTAATGTCCAAAAACAATACAATTTATGTTAGGGTTTTAGTTTTTATATGGTTTTGGAATTCCTTAAATATAATTATTATTTAAAAAAATAATTACAATAACTGCTCCATAATATATGTGGCAGTTTTATTTTTATATTTCTTTATTAAAGGGCTATAAATGTATTTAGGACAACCAATTTCAACTTTCAATTTATGTTCCTGATAACTCTCATTGAAATAAAATAGTTTTTTATTAATACATTTTTGATTGACTTTGCTATTTTACAGAAATATGGTCTAATTGCACACAAAAGTTTTATGAAGAGTTCAAGATCAATTTCATTTCCATTGTCACGGCAAGAATACTGATGTTGATAGATGTATTGCAGAGATTTCTCTAAGAATTTTTTTTAACATCATACTGTTTTTTTTTTTTACATTTCTTTGTATTAGAGTTCAATAATCATATTTGATTTTTAATTATAGAACTTTCACATCAATTTATTTACTCATTCTTCCCACTAATATTTTATTGTTTCAATTTTCTTCTTAAAAATTGAGACATATTGTCTATAATAATTTGGTACTACTTTTATATGTCAAATTTTGATTTTTATTGTGATATGGATACCAACTTTAAACCATCACATGTGAGAGGGGTTGACAATTGCATAATTTTTTTCATGAATTTTCTTTCACTCAAACCAAAATATAATGTAGATAGAGTTATTAAAGATAATTTGATGGAAATATTTTTAAATTGATGAAATTCTTATTTCTATGGTGAAGATCTTAATAAAACTTTTCTATGTCGTATTTTTTATTTTAATTTGTAGGTATGAGTTTTTTTTATAAATGTATTTATTTATCTGATTTTCTGAACGGACTAAAATTTCATCTTCTCTTTACCAAAATTGAAAGAATATCATTTTTTTTCAACTTTGTTTATATCTAGATTAAGTTTTGGGTTAAATTTTGTTATCTATAATTATCTATAAGTATTTATAAAGGGGAAATTTGGTTTGACCTATTTTCTTTTCAAAACTATCCTGCACATATCATAATTATTCCTTAAATAAAATGTAATTTTAATTCAAATTATAATTGCACTAAATATTTTTCTCTAACTGCCTTATAACTGCCAATTTGTATTTAGAAAAACTGCTCCATCACTTTCCTGTTTTCTCATCATTCCACCAGTTATGACGTTATTCCATTCTAAAACTTACAGTGCACATGGTTGTGAAGATGAAGAAAATAATAGCTAGAAATTTGAGGCTTTTAATTGTGTTTGTTATTTCCTTTTCAATTTTTAATTTATATCATACTTTTAATTTATTTTTATATTATATTTGTTAATGGTAATTTAATTATACCTTTTATGAAAATGCATTTCTTCCTCATGAAAATTAATCATTAATTGAGAAAAGTTTATTCACGAAAAAGAGTAAAAGGAGAGGTGGAATTGCCGGACCAAAGCATCCCTTAACCAAAGTATAATGTATTTTCATCTTTTCATTGCGATAAAGGGACCAAAGCATCCCTTACCTATTAAAATATGCATTATGCTTTGGTCCCTTAGGTAGATATTCTTTATTTATTTTAATGGATAAGGTGAAATTTATATTACACTTAACATCCATTTTAAGAAAATGAAACGTATTAAATATATGATTTTGTGACACATCAAATAAATAGAATAAAAATGTACACATCTTTTTTTTGCATATTTAGTTATTTTAACAGAAACTTTTAGGATAGAGACAATTTATTTTGAGGATTAGTCCTTAAATATAATGTATTAAAGTATAATGAGAAATCAAAACTCTATATTCTTATTGTGAAATGAGAAATCAAAACACCGTAGTTTTGCTTATTAAAAACTACTAAGTTGATTGATTTTAAGAACTAATCCTCTAGCCATATCGAGTATTTTAAAAATAAGAATTATTAGGTTGATTGATTTTAAAGACTACTCCTCGTATATAATATACATACATTTATTTTACTCTGTTGTGCGCATCAAAAAAAGCGGACAAACGGGCACGAGAGTGTCTGTTTGGACGCTAGTTAGGTATAATATATTTTGCTTTTTCAAAATTTGTTTTTACATTTTATACTTTTTAGGCTTAATTGTAATTTTGGTCCCTCTATTTTTATTTTTTTTTAGTTTTGATTCCCTTATTTTAAAATTCGGAATTTTTGTCCCTCCATTTTTAGTTTTTTTGAGTTTTGGTCATTCTATTTTCAAATCCAGAATTTTGGTCCCTCTATTTTCATTTTTGTTTAGTTTTGGTCCTCTATTTTAAGTTTTGTTTTGGATTTTAGTCTCCCTTTTCAATTTGGAACTAATTTAGTAGGGGATTAAAAGTTTAAAAAAATAAAAATAAGGGGACCAAAACTCAAACAAAATGAAAATGTAGGGACAAAAATTTCAGATTTTAAAATAGGGGGACTAAAACTCAAAAAAACTTAAAATAGAGGGACAAAAATTCTAAATTTTAAAATTGAGAGATCAAAACTCAAGAAAAATAAAAATAGAGGGACCAAAATTGCAATTAAGCCTATTTTTTAATTTTCTTCTTAGTGTGTGTTTCTATATTAATTTTCTCCATATGTTGTTATGCAGATCATATTTGTGATAATTAGTTAAATTGCTGTGTGTAAGTCCAATATTCCAACTGCAAACCAATTCAACAATTCCTATTATAAAATCATATAAGAAATAATAATGGTAGAATTCCAAACGCGGCTTCACCGACACACGACGTTTGGTGCAATCTCCTGCCTTTAACCAATCCAACAAAAGCATTGATGAGTCATACTAATGTTATATATGTGGCCTCGCCTCTTATTCTTTGTATTTTCAAATCAATTGAAAAAGACACTCGTTTCAAAATAACCTAATGTAATAAAAAACCATCTTAAAATACTAGATTGCTATATAATTTTAATATAATATTATTATTTTTAAATTAATATTACGTCCAATTTAACAAACCCTATATATATATATATATATATATATATATATATATATATATATATATATGTATATATGAGGTGGTCACCAAAAGCGGTTGGGTTATAGTTCAAATTTAAAATAATTTAATTCAGATGATAATTCTTCTAATAGAGCAGGCTAAGACAATTGATGGAGTATGTTGATCACGTTAGCAAAAGCAAAAGTAATACTTGATTGAGATACGAGATATAACACATTTATAAATGATTCATAGCATTATGGTATGCGATTCGATAATCGAGTTTGATTGTCGATAAGCATTAAATTTGATTGTCAATCACCATTAAATTATTACAAGGATCAGTGACAATCACATTAAATGGCTTATAATGAACCTTAGGTACATGGCATGCCATAATCATTATATAAGGGATGATCACAATGGAAAAGCTATACATAATTCACAGAATATACATTTGATCAAGAGATGACTGTGACTTTATTGGCCGTATCTTATAAGATTATCATTGGTGTAATTTTACGAGTACATTTGGCGTCTACCAGGGTGTTTGATAAAAATGACCTGGGCCACACAAACTAAATCCCAACAGCAATTCGATTTCATAACACGATGACGAGGGCTGCCACTAGTATTAATAACAACAAAGATATTCAACAGTGGAGATGTTTGCTATTATGGATGAGTTATGTCGCTAGAACGAGACATTACATGAGAGTATCCATGACCTGCAACATCAGCAACATGCAAATAAAAAGTTGATCGAGGAAGAAGAGCTCACAGATCCCCAACCATTTGTTGTGAAGATTTGGGACACTCTAGTCCCCGATAATTTCAAGTCATTATCTCTAGTATCATTTGACGACAAAAGTGATCTCTAGGAACACATAATCGCCATCAACACTCATATGGTTATTATCGGGGGTGGATGACTCACTAAAGTGGAAATTGATAGTTGAGACATTGAAGGAAGTCGTCCTCTGGTGGTATGCGAGCCTTCAAAGATTCTCGATGTCTAGTTACGAGGATATGACAAGAAAAATGTTCACCATTTCTCGGCCAGCAAGCACAAAAATATTTCTGCGACTAACCTATTCAATGCTCGCTAGGGCTATTCCTAGGTCCCTGTGTGACTAGTTGACCAATTTTAATGAGGAGACTATCAAAGTTGCCAGCACGAACTAATAGATGTTCGCTGGAGCTTTTTCTGAACGACCTTAAAGTTGGGTACTTCAACGAGTTCTTGGTCTGTAAGTCGACAACCTCAATGGAATAGATTGTGGCGAGAGCATAATGCTATATTAAAGGAGAAGAAATCAATAAAGAAAAGTGACCCGAGACACAAGAGAGCATGTCGGCGAAAAGATCGACCAATATATGAACTATAACACATACCAATTTGAGAGAAAGCCGCAATCCAGTCCACCAGGAGGACATTCAAGCATTTCACCCGCTAAACACTAGAAGGGAGCAGATCCTCCAGGAGATCTATCACATCATAAATTTCTGAACCCCTTGCCCATAATGGGAGATTTAATGAAGAGTGAGTCAGATAAGTGATGCAAGCATTACAAGATACAAGGTCTCCACACACATGATTGTCACCACCTAAAGTGAGAAATTGAAATACTGATCCATGAATGCCGCCTACATAGATATGTACATGGCAAACTTTAAAGCTCATAAAGAAGAGGGCCATAAACAAGAGCAAACCACCAAAGAACGCCGTAACTTATAAGGAATCGAAGTCGGAAAGAAATACATGACCCAACTTAATGACTCACACTTTGAATATGATTTTGGGAGGCTTCACATGAAGCAGAGCGACTAGCTTGTCAAGAAAGAGATATGCCCATCAAGTAATGCATATCTAGGGGTGTTCGCGGACCGGTTTGGTTCGGTTTTGGGAGAATCCGATACCCAAACCGATAAAAAAATATATGGATTGGTTTGAATTGGATTTACACAATTTTGTGATAAAACCCAAACCGAACCAAACCAATAAACAACGGGTTGGTTTGGGTTGGATTGATTGGGTACATTAGAAACAAATGTGCAAAAATATTTTTAAACATATTAACTTATATCAACTAATTTTCCAAAATAATATAAAATTCTTAATTTTATTGTTTCTCCATATTGGTTGTGCATATCACAAATGACATTTCATTTTTTTCTTCTTGAAGTTGAATATCTCATTCTAGTTTTCATGGTAATAATGATATATATTATACTAATTAATTATGATTGGTTCGGGTAGACGGACTCGCGGGTAGAATTTTGGAAATTCGTTGCCCGAACCAATTAACATTGGGTTTCATTGGTTTGGTTCGGTTTTTGCCCGAACTAAAAAAATGTCCGAACCAAACACAATGGTTTGGTTTGGATTCCGATTTGGTTCAGATTTGCCCAAACCAATGAACACCCCTATGCATATCGCTAGTATCCGACCCGTTGAAAGAACAGTTACGTCGCAATAAGCCAACTTTTCCAACAAAGACACAAAGGGAATCCAACCTCACAAAAATGATTCCACGACGATTAACTTATTGATGCAAAATTGGAATGTCAAGAGAGTCCTAATGAACCCCGAAAGCTCGATCAATGTCATATACTAAAATACATTTGAAGGTTTAAAAATGGAATTGAACTCATACAACATTTCAGAGATTTGTTGATAGGTTTTTCAGAGAAGCATACGCATGTCCAAAGATATGTCTCAATATTAACGATGTTTAGAGCAAGAACAAACACCAAAGTCATTGAAGTGAGATACTTGGTGGTACACGCCCATTTCTTATATAATATCATCATCAACAAAACTGCTTTCATGGAAACGACTTTAAATACCCTCGATTATTGATACTCCTTCCGTCTCATAAAAAGTGTGTCATTTGTATCTTTTCTCTATCTCAAAATAATTGTCCATTAACAATACTAATGTAGCATTTATTATTATGTTTTTCTCCACGATTTCCCTATTTATTAACTTTCACTTTATTCCAATATTATATTAACTAATTAATAAAAAATATTATAATAAAAATATTAATTTTATCATTAAAATAAATATATCTAATTATTTTCTTAAAAACTACACATTTCTTAAATAAAACACCTTTTATGATTGAGAGATTATTAGTATAGTTCTTTACAGTAAGAATACAAAAAAGTATTGAATAATAAAAGAGTCGTTATGATTATATGATTAAATACAATATAAACCATAATAATAACTAATTAGTTAAAGAATAAATCAGTTAAACTAATAACAACTAATTAATCTTATACTATCTTCTAATATCTCCCAAATTGAAATGACACTTTGTTTTCTTCATAAATCATAATACAATATCGCGCAACTAATAAGTAATCAAATTTAGTACACCTCCTTGTCACTATTATAAACAACAAAATTTTTTTTTGTTCATTATATAATTGATGTATCTGATATATAATAATGACCAGATATATTATTTATTTAATAAATCTAAAAAACTTTTTGTTGTTTATAATATTGACCGGAAGGTGTATATTACAGAATCAAACCACCTATTATTTTTGTCACACTACATTATTAAATGACCTAGTTATTTATCATGAAAGCAACTTTTACATTCAAATTAATTTGTTCTGTAATTAAACTTCAAAACATCAATTAAAATTTATTAAAATATTAGTAGAGTAATTTAATATCATAAAACTTAATAAATCAAATATAACAATAAAAAGAATATTAAATGTTATGTTAATATAATAAAAGATATTTTTTAAGACAAAAAAATATATATATATACGAGACACTTTTATTGAAAAAATCTCAAATTCCATAAGTATAGAATTTGAGAATTTATTTAGTGTAATATCCCTTACTTTTATAAGTCAATTTTAAAAAGTTTTTTTTTATCAAAGCAAACTCACTGAATATCATTAATCAGAAATTGTTTGATACAAGCAGGAGTTAAATTTAAAGAAATACGTCTAAGTCAAGAATTTACCACCCTAACAAGAGTATGGACAACCATATTCGCTTGACGTCTAATAAGCTTAACCTTAAAATTAGAATTAACACTTAAGAAAGTTTGTATAAAATTAATAATACAAAAAAATTTAGAACCACTTATATGATTGGAGTGGATGGCTTGAACAACAATTTGGGAGTCACTTTCGAACATCACATTTATCAGATTCGATTCAATGGCTTCATGGATAGCTTCCTTAAGAGCCAAAGCTTCAACTTCATAAACAGTCATGATTCCCGGATCCCATGCCACATCTTGTTAGGAACCCAATATTCAAGACAAAATAAATTGTATTATTAATAGAATAACGGTAACTACTACAGAAGATAACCCCTGTAATCCCAGAGCAAAGCTCCTCAGAGAAGAGACAATTCTCTCTCTGCCTAAACCATTATGGTTCCTAACTGAATAATTCTCAATGCCTTCCCCCCCTGCTATCCCTATCCTTTATGTAACTATCATTCCCGTCTAACCAACTAGCCACATTAACAAATATAACTCATTCTCACATTTGTTGGGCTTAGGCCCAAACCAAGTATCTAACAATATCCACCCCTTGAAAAACAGCCTTGGCCTCAAGGCTGAGATATTGCTTCTCTTGCTGCCAAATCTTTCCCCAGCGCAAAAACTTGTCTCTGTCAATTACAAAGTTGAGCAACCCATGGAACCCCTCTTTTCTTCCCCGCAGATCAGAGTTTGAAGAAATTTGTGTATGCGAATCCGTGTTTGGCAGTTCCGATGGGGGTTGGAATTCGACAACAACCGCTTAGATTATTTGATTCTCGTTAGCCACCACATGAAGGTCGGTGTCTGGTGGCTCCGGCAATGGAGGTGGCCCAATAATGAACGCCCACTTATTTCTTCTTTGCATCTCATTCTTTCTTCCGTTAAGCATTGTATTTGTTCCTTGTTTTCGATAATTTGTTTCTATAATTGTATCAACAATCTCTTTGGAGCCAAATTCAACTTTTGTATAACCTTTTGCTTTTCGTTCAACACCGAAGTTCATCTCCTCTAACATTGGTTCATCGTGTATTTCTGTCACCTTCCACAATTTCGGCTTTGATTCTTGATTTTGCACCATTTGTGCTCCAAATTCTCTAATCATAGCCATAGAAAATGAATGCCAGTCAGCATCTGGATTCTCTTCACACCAATAATAAAACCATAACATCGCTCATTCATCTTCCATACTCATGAATGTCCACTGCAACTTATCATAAGAATGAACTTTGTTCTCCTCAAAGAACTTTACAGCTACAGAGATCCAGCCAACAGGCTCTGCCCCCATAAAATCTGGTAATTCCCTATTCATAGTCAAAAAGTCCTCCATCGCAGGCTCTCTGTGTAGTTATCCGGCAGTTTACAACGGTTACCGACAGTTATCCGACAGATTCCAACAGTTACTTAGCAGTTTCCGACAATTATTCGGTAGTTTCCGGCAGTTATCAAGCAGTTTAGGACAGTTATACGAAAGTTATCCGACATTAGCAATACACTGGCTCCGTCTCGAGATCTGGTAGGTCGGACCAATGTTAGGAACCCAATATTCAAAACAAAATAAATTATATTATTAATAGAATAACGGTAACTATTACAGAAGATAACCCCTGCAATCCTAGAGCAAAGCTCCTCAGAGAAGAGACAATTTTCTCTCTGCCCAAACCATTATGGTTCCTAACTGAATAATTCTCAATGCCTCCCCCTTGCCATCCCTATCCTTTATATAACTATCATTCTCGTCTAACCAACTAGCCATACCATCAAATATAACTCATTCTCACATTTGTTAGGCTTAGGCCCAAACCAAGTATCTAACACATATGCAGAAATTAAATTTTCAAAATGGTCATGAACACACCAACCACTGTTAGAAGTTCCAGATTCAATCTTGAAAGCCGCATCCACATTACATTTCAACCAACCTTCCATAGGGGGACTCCAAGAAGGGAGTGTTTGTTGATCTTTATTCGGAACATGAACTTTTTGGGTCAAAAACCATTCCTACCACTTGTGGAAGGCTAACCAACTAAGATTTGAAGCTTCCTTTAAATCATTGTTCCAAATCCGATTGTTCATATTCCTTCAGATCTCATCTAACATGACAACAACTCTGCCAACAACCTTCTTATTCTCCTTACAACAAATATCGAATATAAACGATTTAGCATCATGGAAAGTGTATAAATGAGTATCAATAATAGTTGACAAACCTGCTGTTCTCCAACACCGAATAATCTCATTACAACCAAAGAAAATATGTCAATCATCCTCTAAATTACTCTCGCAGAATTGATAAGTAGAAGGACAAGAGACATGATGTTGTCGAACTGTAATATAAAGATGAGTAATATCAAACTGTAATATAATATAAAGTCTATTGATAAATTTAACTCTTGAGCGAAAAAGGGATGTTGAACGTGAAATGATATATTAGAAAGATAAAAAATCTAACATTGATTAAACATAAACTTAATGAGTTTTTATATAGAATATTACTTCTTATCAATTTAACTTAATGAGTGTTTATATAGAATATATTTTTTATCTTCCATTTTATCGGAAAGTAAACATTAAAAATCCATACAAATTTAATATATTTATCAAATTTCAATTCTATGATAAATCAAAAATAAATTCATTAACTATAATATCTACAATTAATTTTTGTCTAAATCTAAAATTAACAAATTTTAAAGTTTTTTTATCGTCCATATAGAAAGTTTAGACTATCAAAGAATATTTTCATCATGAATTGAATTCATAACATAAGCCGCGAGACAAGTAAATAGTCGGCACCGCAACAAATGCTCCCTCTCCCCTTCTTCTTTCTCTCTCTACACTTTTGACTCAAAAGTCTAATAGTAGTAGTTAGTGTTATTCTAAACTAAACACACACTTCACATTATGGTCACTCGCCCAAACATACCCACCCCACTCATTTTTGTTCTCTTCTTTTTCACTTTCACCCTCATCTCAAACTCATCTGCCCAACAAAATAACTTCACATTATTTACATTTCATTTTCATTCCTCTCTTTGTCTCTCTAGATCTCTCTCTCTCATCTTCAACATTGCACACAAAACACAACACATCACAAAAACAACCCTTTCTAACTTCATCTTCCATGGCTGACACCACCAAATACACCCCCATAGCCACCACCACAACCACTCCCAACAACTTCCACAAACTCGACTTCAAAAACCTCTTCTCCATTCTCAAAACCAAAACCACCATCGCTTTTGCTTACGCTTTTATGCTCATTTTCATCGCCTTCACTCTCTTCCTAGCTTTTTCCCCTTCCTCCACCACCACAATTTCCCCAACACCTACCTTTTCCACTTCCCAATTTTCCTCCATTTTCTCATACCTTTTCCCAAACACCACCACTTCACAAACTCACTACAACACAACCAATCCTGATCCATTTCAAAATCACACTTCCACAACTAGATCCACCAATGCAACTTCTCAATCTCAATCTTCCAAAAATTCATCACAAGACGCAATTCCTGTTTCTATTCCTGTTCAAATTCCAATTCCAACCACAAACAAAACTCAAATTGTGAAAACAGAACCATCTAGCGTCACAAATCAAACCACAAATGCTACTGTTCAAGGAGTTGCTCCGGTTACTCCTCCTCACCAGAATTTGAGTTCTAATTCTTCGTTGAAAGGTGTTGATTTGAAAAACTACACGGCTTCACTTGCTAAGAAAAAGAACAATGGGAAAAACAAGTACGCGGAGTTGATGGAATCTCTGATGAATTGTGATTTTTTTCACGGTGAATGGGTTAAAGATGATTCTTATCCTCTTTATAAACCTGGTTCTTGTTCAATTATTGATGAACAGTTCAATTGTATTCGAAATGGAAGACCTGATCATGATTATCAGAAATACAAATGGAAACCTAAGGGATGCACCCTCCCAAGGTATAAAGTTCAATTTTTTTGGAATTATTTTATGATTTTTGTGTGTTTGTTTGGTTTAAATTCATAAGATTTTCCTTATTTGTGTTAGTTTTACGTTTTCATTAGTCAATTTTTTTATTTGATTTTGGGTTTTTTAATATATTTTGTAGTTTACTATGATTGATCTGTTTTTCAATTTTTTGGGGGTTTTATTTTAATTGAGTTGAATTGTTAATATGTTGTTTTTCTAATAGGTTGGATGCCCATAAATTGCTTGATTTGTTGAGAGGGAAGAGACTGGTTTTTGTTGGTGATTCTCTCAATAGGAATATGTGGGAATCACTTATTTGTATACTAAAAAATTCTGTGAAAGATAAAAAGAATGTTTATGAAGCAAATGGAAGAGTTCATTTTAGAGGGGAAGCTTCTTATTCATTTGTGTTCAAAGTAAGTAATGATATTGGTTTCTTGTGGGTTTTTTGTTCCTTTGTTATTGATTTGTTTGTTATTACTCTTCTACTAATGATATTGGTTTGGTTTTTTGTTCTTTTGTTATTGATTTGTTTGTTATTACTCTTCTACTAATGATATTGGTTTGGTTTTAATGGTTTTGTAGGATTATAACTTTTCTGTGGAGCTTTTTGTGTCGCCGTTCTTGGTTCAAGAGTGGGAAATGCCAGATAAAAATGGGACAAAGAAGGAAACACTTCGTCTTGATTTAGTTGGTAGATCTTCGGATCAATATAAAGACGCAGATATCATTGTCTTTAATACTGGTCACTGGTGGACTCATGATAAAACTTCTAAAGGGTAAATGAGTTTTTTTAATTTCTCTTTCGAAGTGATTGCGAATTTGCATTTTGCAGTTGAGGGTCATTTTCTGTTTATTGTTATCAAACCTGTCTTTGTATTCATAATTGTTTTTCTAAGTAATATGATAGAGGAACCCTTGTTATGAATGTTGATTAAGTTGAGTGTGAAAATTTCTAGGAAGGACTATTACCAAGAAGGTAGCCATGTCTATGATGAGATGAATGTTCTCGAAGCGTTCCGAAGAGCTATAACAACTTGGGGTAGGTGGGTTGATACCAACGTAAATCCATCCAAGTCCTTAGTCTTGTTTAGAGGCTATTCTGCTTCCCATTTCAGGTAAAGAGCACATGAATCGGTTATTTTATACTTCTTCTGGTCTTACATTCGTGAATGACTGTTGGTTTCATTTTCATTACTCATGCTGATCATCATTAGACCATGGAATTAGAAAGACCGGTTGATCATATAAACTTCTTTGTTTTTATCATGGTTATCAAATCGAGATTCAAACATTGAATCGTAAGAGCTATTTACTAAATTGTGAGCATGATCTTATGGATTCTAAGATACATGATTAATACAAATATAAGAATTTTGAAGTGAAAAACAAGTCGAATTCTATATAGACATAATTTGAAATATCATATACATACTCCAAAGCAATTCAAGATCGTAGTTATAACAAAATGATTAAAAAATTGGTTTTAGAAGAGTTGTGATTTCTATGGTTTATCCAACTGGATTGAGAATTATGTTGCAATTCTTGTCCAAAAAAGATATGCATGACAATTTCTATTGATTGGGTTTAGATTTGCTTCAAATCAAGATAGACTTGCATGTACCAACATAATGATAACCATGGTTTTTATTTTAATGCAGTGGTGGGCAATGGAATTCTGGTGGACAATGTGACCATGAAACTGCACCCATCGATAACGAAAAGTACCTAACAGAGTACCCGCCTAAGATGAGGGTGTTAGAGAAGGTTCTTAAGTATATGAAAACACCTGTATCCTATCTGAATATCACTAGGATGACAGATTTTCGGAAGGACGGTCACCCCTCAATATACCGGAAGCAAAATCTGTCACCTGAAGAAAGAAAATCACCATTGAGATACCAAGACTGCAGTCACTGGTGCCTTCCGGGTGTTCCTGATGCGTGGAATGAGATTCTCTACGCCGAAATACTAATGAGAGAGTACCGAAATCAGCATCAGCAGAAGGGATCATAGGTAAAGAAAGAACTACCAAAAACCTCTTCTCCCTTATACATTATATCCAATGTGTTAAAGATGAAATAGATACAGATGCAATATACCATACAGAAAATGCCTTTTTTTCTCCTATTTGTCTTAAAAAGGTTCATGAAGTTGAGTGAAAAATAGTGTGTAATTAAGAGATGTAGTTACCATGACTTGGTGAGGTGAGGTAAGGAGAGGAGAGAATACTATACGGTGGTTTAGTTTGTCATTGTAAATCATACCTTCCATTGTCTCTACATTTTCTTTCTAGCCTCAAAGGGTGATTGGTGCTGTAAATCTCTGATCAACTGTATTTTTTCTTTGATGTAATCAAACTTCTGATGAATAATCTTTAAATTATTTTATTTATATATAATTTATTATTTGAATATAGTTTTTATTAACCCACTAATCACGGGACACTGCAAAGTTTTTTTTTTTTTTTTTTTCTGTACCAAGTTGACCAATTGAATTTAACTTTTTGACAATGACTATTGTCTATTGTTGTTAGGTTTGTTTTAATGGGGTGGACTCATACTTAGGTGTATGACGGTGACTTATTAAGCATTTTATTTGTATTTTTTACTATAGTTTTCTAAGATCAAAATTTTATTTATGTTATTCTCCTATTTATTTTAGAACGAGATTTGGTGGAGAAGTATTTCAGTATATTTTAAAAGTGTCTTATGAAAAAAAATAAATGAAAAAATAATAATAGTTAAGATGAGAGAAAATAGAATAGGAGAGATATAGAGTTACCGGATTTTTTTTTATTTAAAAAATAGTAACTATTATTTAAAAAAAAAATCTTAAATAATCACATTTTCAAAAAATATTTTCAAATAAATTTATAATTTTTTTCCCTAACAGTATGCGCCACTGGAAGTGGTACATGTACTCAAATCTTTGTCTGTGGCGCAATGTTGCTCCTATGTTATTTTGTTATTTTATTTATAATTATTTTAACAAAAATATAATAATAAAAAATGTTCAATAACAATAAATTATAATATTATTCCATCAAATAGAACTATACAATGACCGAAGAGAATTTTAATGATCTGCTTGATTGTAACACCCACTAGTTCCACATTCCGATGCATTTGCTTGCCTTCGAGGTCTCGCTAACAACACACGTATTCAAATTGAAATGGATACGATGAACAAAATAGCGAGATTATACCATTTAATTTGATATTGAAAATAATTGTGTTTTTATAAAGATTATAACCTTCAATTACAACAATTAAAACAAAAACATGACAAACAAATAAAACAACTAAACAATATATCTATGCGAGTACAACCATCAAGACAATTTCATTTAAACTATGCATCATAATACGACAATCACAGTCAAATTTAACTGATTCCCAGATACGATGTTCTCCATTATTGTTGAAGACTGTAACAAATATTTCAATTCTTCAGATCTTTTTACCGTTCCAATGTCTTCATCTAACCAACATATCAAGCTTCTCTAAAAATGCTTGAATGTCTTCATGTTTCAAAGTTAAATCTTTATCGGAGGCTTTATTGTCAAATAAATTAAATTGACATTTTTCTTGATCATATAAGATATTTTGAAGAAAAAATGAAAGAGATAATTAGAAGATGGACGGGAAATTGTGGGGAGGGAATAATCTATATATAAAAAAGTCAAAACAACATAGGAGACACAGACAATGTCGCATGCTCCTAAAAGTTGCATGCATGCGCCACTGCCATTAACATCACACATGAACATCATAAATATTGACAATGGCGCATCCTTTAGGGGACAATTTTTTTTATTTGAAAAATTATTAATTTGATATATATTTTTTAAAAAATATGATTATCTGATGTTTTTTTTAAATAATGGTTATTTTAAAAAAAATTGAGTTATGCTGATATATTCTTCAAATGTTTTTAAAATTTTAAATTGATTATTTATCTAATAAATAAACTGAGTTACCAGATAACTAGTCAGATCACATGATCACTTATTAAACTAATTAAACTGCATGATTGAAATTTAATCTTTACTAAAAACTTGAAAAATAAATAACACAATATTTTATGCACGTAATATTAACACTATTTAACTAAACACTTACAAATTAATATTTTACAAACATAATATTTTATAGAAACTATATGAGAAAATAGAATATGTACTAAAAATATAATATATTTTTACACTATTAATAAGTGATAGACGTTTATTCAGTCAAATTACATTTTTATTTTTAAAATATTGATATAAAATGTTGTGAAGGATGTTTCAACATGAAGGGTTGTGAAAGCTCTAATAGTTTGTAAATTTTGGCAAATTATAATGTTGTGAAGGATGTTTCAACATGAAGGGTTTTGCCCCAGACCAAAGATGTCGAGTGAAATGTCCCAGCATGACGACTCGACATCATGATTGATCGTGAAGACTGAATCAAATCCTGTAGAATCGGGCCGCCAAGTGCGTCAGGGATGCTGGTCGTATGGAGAGGAGGGGGTGTACCTGCAAGGTACTCCGACGCTCAAGTAAGAAAGGGTCAGAGAAAAGGAGCAAGTACAAAGTATGAATTCTTATGGTGAATATTTGATACCTGACCCTCTCAAGCGAGAGGGTTTATATAGAGCTCCCAACGCGTGGCCAACGGTCCTATTTTCGGGGCGAAATAACCGTTTTCCCCAAAGAATAGGTAACTACCCAAACTAGCCGTTATGTCGGGCAGGGTGCCAAAAACTAGCCGTTATGTCGGGCATAAGCGTGGTTTCGGGCACCTGCCCATAGCTGTTCGGGGAGCAGTGAAGCCGTGTGTAACGGGCAGTAATTTTGGGGAGGAACGTTGTATTCCTTGCCCGGTTGGAGGGGCAGAAAGGTAACTTTTGCCCCTCTGTGGATTGGACTTAGGCAATTTAGGCCGCTCTGGAGCAGAGATGGATTGGGCCATGTCTAGCCAGTGGTCCAGTCCAGAACAGGAGCCCCCCCAAGTCGTTGCTCCCGAGCACGGGAGTGATGACTTAAGGACTGCTCGTTGCTCCGTGGAGCCAGTATGAAGTCGTCGTTTGAAGACGAGGAGGATTAACTCGAAGTGCTTGTGGCTCCCTGTGTCCGCGACATTCGTGGTCGTGACCTTGTTGCCCGGTGTTCGGGGAGATCAAGGGTCAGACAGAATTGGAAACGTTGGGACGCCACGTGTGCCTAGAGCTCCGTGTAGCAGTTAATAGGCAATGATGGCTAGTGGGTAGTCATCATGGCCTACGAGCACGTGTTTGCACGTGCCCCTTTGTATAAAAGGGGAGAAATCGTTCCATTTGGAACTTTTCAGTCTGTTTTCTCTTCGCTCTCTTTAGTACTCTTGCCCGTAACCGCCTTCCGCCTACTCCGACCACCGCGTCAAGCTTCGAGCAGCTTCTTTCTTCTATTTAAATCAAGTAAGTCTTCTGATCCTTTGCCTGTTCTGCTTCTGTTTATTGTTAATGGTAGATTGCATGCGGTTAGGGTTAGCTTTAGAGGACAAAATGAGTGAGTTTCCGGCGATTGTTGGTGGTGGACGGTGGCTGTGCCATTTTTCTACCTCTAACATGTCGCCGAAGTTAGTAGTATGTTTCAGCGAGGAGGGTGGTTCACAGTGATGTTGCGATAGCTATGTAAGCGTGATCGCCGTGTCTGTTCATCATCCGAGTGGGTGATGAGTTTTCCGGTAGAACATTCCCAGATTCCGGTGAAGCTTTGCGATTTCCGGTGAAGCTTCAAACGGAAACTGGGTGTGGGTGCGGGGAAGCTCCTCTCCATGGGATGATTAGTTTCGAGCGTCTCCTCGCGGGGAGGTTTCAGCTTTCCTTATGATGTTACGGCTTAGGTTGGGGACGTTGTCCTTAGTCCTTTGCGCGCCCTTTCACTTGACTTAGCAGTGGAAGGGTGGATTTGATTTGCTGTAGAATTCACTTTCTTCTCTGCTTTTCAGGTGTCTGTAATGGCGATGGGGCCAGATAGAGAAGTTATTATAGATACATCCGAGGAGGAAACGGGCTCCGAAGATAATAGCAGCTCGACGGCTTCGAGTCCGGCGACTTCGAGCTCTTCCAGCAATGTCGGGGAGGAGGAAGAGGTGGACGATATGGACGAGGATGTTTACGGGTTCACCACGGAGGAGTGGGAGGTGGCCGAACCTGCCGAGCATGTGTCGTCTTTCGCAAAATCTTTGGTGGATGTTTTCACGGAGGTAGAACCGGAGGGAGAGTGGAAGGTGCACTTCCCTTCCTTGGACGAGCGGGTCTGCACGAGCTTTGGGGACCGCTTCTCGATGTACGAGTATGCCTTTAAAGAGCTGGGCTGAGGCTGCCTTTTACTGATTTTCAACAATCCGTGTTTGTGCATTTGAAGTTAGCTCCTACACAACTGCATCCTAATTCGTTGGCCTTCATCCGGGCCTTCGAGTTGGTATGCGAGCCTCTCATTGGGGGCTACTCTCCCCTTGTTCTTCACTGTTTTCCATCTCCAAAGGCAGCTGACGGGGAGGAAGTACGACTGGGTTTCTTTGAAGCAGCCCCACAAGCTGTTCAAGCCGTTTTCAGAGTCAATCCGGACATTCAAAGAACGGTATTATGTCGTTGAGCCCGTGTCCGAGGCTGCCCAGGACAGTACGTATGTCTGGGAGATTGAAGTTGACGAGGACGGGAATGAGCTGCACGACGAGGAGGGGAGGTATGTTGGGCGGAGACTTTACAAGTTCCCCCTCCACTGGGCACCCGACCATTTTGCCAAGAAGCCCAGTGACTATGTCTTCCAACCGAGCGATCTACGCGGGCAGGACGCCGTGGCGTACGAGGCGCTGGTGAACTGGGTCAACTCCTTCGGGCTTGTTGAGTGCTGGACGAGCAAGGGCAACCCGATCTTCGAGGAAGATGGGAGTCAGAGGGTCGAGCGTCGATTCCTAAACGTTAAGGCACTGCTGGAGTGCAAGACTCCCGCGGACGCTGAGAAGCTGCTCGGTAGTCTTAGTTATTTAGATTTTGTTCATGTTATTTCTTTTCCTCGTATCTAACGTGTTCGCGTTTTGTTTGTGCAGGTGAGGTGCCTCAGGCGCATGACAGGGTTGTAAGGAACGCTCTCGCGAGGAATAAGGCCGGGGAGGCTCCTTCGAAATCCCGGTTTGCTGGTGCTCGTGCTCCTCCTCCTGTTCAAACTGCTGTGGGGACCTCTTCTTCTCCTACTTCTGCTCCCCGAGGGTCTCCTCTTTCTTTGACCGGTCGACCCAAGTGGCAAAGGTTTAATGATGTTGTGGACCTTACCTGGGTTCCGGAGAAAGGGAAGTCCAAGCTTCCTCCCTGTATCCTTGACAGGAGGTTTTTCGAAGGCAACTCTTTAGTCGTTCCCCGGGTGGAATCTCTTCGCTTGGAATGTATGGATCGCCCGAGCAAGAGGGCGCTGGTGGCCGAAGACGCTTCTGCCTTCGTCAGGATGTTAGAGATGGCGGCTGTTTATGCTAAAGGGGACTCTGCAACTGAGTCTGAACTCAATGCTGCCCGGGCTTCTGTGGCATCCCTCAAGGAAGAAGCCAAGAGTGCCGGCGAGGCTCGGAAGAAGGCTGAAGAAGAGGCGCGGTTAGGCTGAAGGAGGAGAACTCCAAGCTGGCGGCGGAGAAGAAAGTTGTTGCGGAGCTGATCAGGGAGCTGAGGGCGGTCAATGCCCTAGGTGTCGACGAGCCGGACGATGTGAAAGAATTGAAGACTAGATCCGAGCTGGTTGCTCGCATGCTGCTGGCCGAAGACGATGGTATTGCCGTCGCGGAGGAGTCTTTCAAAAATTTCGTGGCTCAATTGTGGGTGGTGAACCCTGAGCTCAATTTTTCTGTCGAGGGTACTCACTACCTGGCGCATGTAGAGAATGGCCGTATTGTCGTGCCCGACGGCCTCCTTGAAGGTACCCCCGAGGATAAGCCCGCAAAGGACCAGGGACCCCAGCCAGAGCCTGCCGAGCATGCAGATGAGTGAGGAATTTGTATTTTTTGATGTTGTTGTAATTTGTCCAGCCTGCGTGCCGTAGAATTGGGTGTAATTTATTTTTGGGGGGCGTGGCCCCCGTTTCATGTAACAAAGTACAATCGTGGCCCTTGCGGCCACTTATTATGTTAACTTATCACATGTTAATTCTGTTGTTTGTATGAATTTACTTGCTTTTATTTTTAGCTAAGTATCGTATTCATGCTCGTTGCAAGTGTATATCTGCCCGTGATTGGGAGTATTTGACTTGCGCAAATATTTTAGGGGAATTGCTCGTTGCAGATGTGTTCGACAGTGAGGGGAACTGGTCGAACTGCCGGGGAATGTCCTGGCGGGGTGCGGAGCTCAGGTCGCGTTTGAGGCCTGAGTTCGCGGCGTGAACGTCCCATCGCGAGCTGGGGTTCTTCCAGTCATGGTACTTTAACGACAGCGACGCTCGATTGAGGACCGCCATCGAGTAGTGGCCCGGCTCGTTACTGAGCGAGGTTCTGCTTTATTCGTATGTGACGCTTGTACCTAGACGCGCATAGTGGCCAGTAGCTGACATTCGTCGTTGCGACGGGTCGAACCGAGGATTTAGCTGTAGTATTGTTTTAGCTTTTCAGCGTTCCATGGTCGAGCAAGTTCTTCCCCAGAGAGATGTTCTAGGTAGTAGGCCCCATTTTCCGTTTTTGCTCGGACACGATAGGGTCCTTCCCAGTTGGCTGCTAGTTTGCCATTGCGAAAGTCTTTGTGGTTTCTTCTTAGAACAAGGCTTCCTCGACGAGGTCTGGCTCTTCTCTCAATGATTCGTCGTTCATCTCCTCGTCTAGGGGCGACTCTGTCCGCCTAGAGGGCACGTGAACTTCGACGGGAATTACAGCCTCGGTCCCGTATGCTAGACGGAAAGGTGTTTCCCCGGTCATTAAGTGAGGAGTTGTGCGGTATGCCCACAGTACGTTGTGCAGTTCCTCGACCCATGCCTTATTTGTTTCATCCAGCCTTCGCTTGAGGCCTCAAAGGATGACTCGGTTGGCTGCTTCAGCCTGCCCGTTTGTTTGAGGGTGTTCCACGGATGCGAAGTGCTGCTTCGTGCCTAGTTGGGCGACGAAGTCTTGGAACTTCCTGTCCGTGAATTGCGTCCCGTTGTCCGTTACTATCGCTTGGGGAATACCGAAACGTGCAAGGATGTTTTGTTTGTAGAAACGCAGGATGTTAAGGGCAGTTATTTTGGATAGAGCTTCTGCCTCTATCCATTTTGTGAAATAGTCCACGCCCACTATGAGATATTTGTTCTGGCTTGATCCTACCACGAAGGGTCCTAGGATGTATAGGCCCCACCAGGCGAATGGCCACGGGGAGGACATAGCCTTGAGCTCGTTAGGCGGAGCCAGGTGCATGTCCCCGTGTCGTTGGCATTTGTCGCATTTCTTCACGTGTTCTTTCGCGTCGTTTTGCATGGTCGTCCAGTAGTATCCTGCCCGGAGAGCCTTTCGAGCAAGGGACCTTCCACCGAGATGTTGGGCGTTGATTCCCTCGTGGATTTCGCGCAGGATGTGTGCGACCATTTCCTCCTGACACATTTGAGTTGCGGAATGGAGAATCCCCGTCTGTAGAGTTTATCTTCGACCAAGACGTAAGAGCAGGCTCTTCGCCTGACTACGCTGGCCTCCTTTGGGTCGGACGAGAGTTCGTGTTTGGCGAGATAGTTGTAGACTGGGGTCATCCAGCAGTTGTTGTCGCCGATCACCCGTACGTCGAGTGTCGGGGAGGCCTTCTCAATACTGGGTCGAGGAAGTACCTCCTGTATGACGGACTTGTTTCCGCCTTTCTTCTTCCTGCTGGCTAGTTTAGACAACACGTCTGCTCGTACGTTATGTTCGCGGGAAACGTGTTTCACTTCCACTGTTGTGAATTTCGCCATTTCCTTCTTTACCAGGGCCAAGTATTCGGTCAGGTTGTCGTTTTTGGCTTGGTATTCTCCCTGGACCTGGAGGGCCACGAGCTGTGAATCTGTGTAAATGACGACTTCCTCTGCGCCTAGGTCCTCGGCAAGGCGTAGTCCAGCGAGGAAGGCTTCGTATTCAGCCTGGTTATTGGAGGTTGGGAAAGACAGTGTGAGTGATACCTCGGCGATAATTCCTTCGTCGCTCTCCAGTATGATGCCCGCGTCGCTTCCTGCAGAGCTTGAGGCACCATCGACGAAGATGGTCCATTTGTGTGCTTCGCTCGCGGGGGAGTCTGCGAACGTCATCTCTGCGACGAAGTCGGCCAGAGGTTGGGCCTTGAGCGCTTTTCTGCCTTCGTATTGGATGTCAAATTCGGACAGTTCTAGGGACCATTTGAGCATTTGGCCGGCCATATCTGGTCGTCCGAGCAGCTGCTTTATGAGCTGATCTGTTTGAATCACGATCGTGTGAGCCAGGAAGTAATGTCTTAATCTTCTGGCTGGGTTGATGAGGGCCAGCGCCACCTTCTCTATCTGTTGGTATCTTAACTCTGGTCCTTGCAGCGCTTTGCTAGTGAAATATATGGGTTTCTGCCCGTCAGGTGTCTCGCGGATGAGAGCGGCACTCACTGCTTCGGTTGCTACGGCCAGGTATAGGTACAACGTTTCGTCGTTGTCCGGGAAAGAGAGGACCGGTGGCTCTGAGAGTGTCCATTTTAGATGGAGAAGGGCCTTGCCGCACTCCTCGGTCCATTCAAATGCCGCCTCTTTGCGGAGGAGTTTGAAGAACGGTAGGGCATGCTGGGCGGACTTGGCCACGAAACGAGATAGTGACGCGAGCATCCCGTTGAGGGACTGGATGGATTTTTTGGACTTGGGCGTAGGAAACTCGGAGAATGCCCGACATTTATCGGGATTGGCTTCGATTCCTCGTTCCGTTAAGTAGAAGCCGAGGAATTTGCCTGCCCGGACACCGAACGTGCGTTTCTCCGGATTAAAACGCATTTTGTATTTCTTGGCCTATTCGAAGACCTTTCTCAAGTGGGCGGTATGATCGGTTTCCTCGTGGGATTTTACGATCATTTCGTCCATGTAGACTTTGAGCATGTCGCCTATTTCTCCTCGAAACACTTTATTCATCATTCGTTGGTACGTTGCTCCGGCGTTCTTCAGGCCGAAGGGCATTACGTTGTAGTAATAGTTGCCCGATTCGGTCATGAAGGCCGTATATTTTTTGTCGGACATTGCCATTGGGATTTGATTGTAGCCCGAGTAGGCGTCCATGAACGATAAAAGTTTTAAACCAACAGAATTGTCAACAAGTTTATCAATATTGGGAAGGGGGCAGGCATCCTTCGGGCATGCCTTATTGAGATCGGTATAATCAATGCACATGCGCCATTTTCCATTAGATTTTTTTAACTAATACAACGTTGGACAGCCAAGTTGTGTACTAGGCTTCCGAAATAAATTTGGCCTCGAGGAGGTCCTTTACAGCTTTTTCAGCAGCCTCCGTTTTCTCTGGAGACTGCTTCCTCCTACGTTGTGCTACGGCCTTGACGGCCGGGTCGATGGTCAGCTGGTGACAAGCGACAGATGGATCCAAGCCGGGAATTTCGGCGGCACTCCATGCGAAGAGGTCGGCATTCTCTCTGAGGCATGCTTTGAGCTGCTTCCTCGCAATGTCGGGAAGGTCTGCTCCAATCTTCACTCCCCATTGGGGGTCTTCGCCGAACAAAACTACCTCGAAGTTACCATCTGGGATTGGGCGCATCGGATGGGAGCTGCTGCTGGGTGACGCGGACGGGCTGGCTAAAGCTGCTCGTTCCTCTTGTTGGTCCTCGGGGAAGCGACTGTCGAGGTCGATAGAGTCGACCTGGGGCAGAGGCTTGGCCTCCTCGGAGCTGGTTGGCAGTGCTGGCTTGCTCGACACTTTTGGCTTGGGCGCAATGGCGTTGAGTCCCTTTGTAGCTGCTTTGAAACACCGTCGGGCAGCTTCTATATCGTCGTGGAGGGTGGCGACCATCCCTTTCGAAGTGTAATACTTCATCTTCAGGTGGACGGTTGAGGGCACCGCTACCAACTCGGCTAGAGTTGGCCTTCCGAAAATGCATTGGTAAAGTGACGGGCAGTCGATTACCAGAAACTGCACCTTGATGGATCTGGCCGTCTTAGCTGATCCGAAGGTTACGATCAGTTCGACGTATCCCCACGGCTTGGTCACAGACCCGTTGAATCCCTGTAAATCGGACCCTACGTTGGGGGTAAGGTGCGATTCATCCAACTGAAGTGTTGAAAACAGCTGGGAGTACATGATGTCGACCGAGCTGCTCTGGTCGATGAGTATTGTGCGAACGTCAAAGTTCGCCACCCGGGCTCTGACGAGCAATGGTATGCTTGAGTTCGGGGAGCCGCCGAGGAGTTCCTCCCAGTAGAAGGAGATGGGGACGAATCCCTTCTGGGCCCGATCAAGCGTGATCACTTTGTTGGAGCTTGTGTTGATCAGGTGTTCGAACTTCCATTTTACGGAGCCCACAGTGACTTTGTTGAAACCCCTGCCAGAGATGACCATGGCGGAGGGAAATGTCTTCCACGGGCCGTGGGCCGCGAAATATGCAGGGGCGCTGAGCCCGTCCGGGACGTTGAAGTCCTCGGGTCACGATATGGACATAGCGACTTGTACATTGGCGTCTTCTGAGGAGGGTACCTCCTCCTCGACCTTCTTGGACTCCTGGGCGTCCTGCCGAGGAGTGTCCTTCTTCTTCGCGAACTGCTTCAGGTGGCCGTCCCTGATCAGTATCTCAATGGCATCCTTCAGATGGATGCAGTCCTCTGTAGTATGGTCGTGACTTTTGTGGAAACGGCAGTATTTTGATTTGTCCACGTTTGGTCTGTTCGGAAGTTGTTTGGGGAAGCGGACCCCAGCCTGTTTGAACTCCGAATTGGCACATTCTGACAAAATCTTTTCCCTGGAAACGGTCAGGGGAGTGTAGTCATGGAAGCGCCTTGAGGGTCCTTTGCCGTCGCGGGAGTCCCGTGGATGGTCCTCGTGCCTCCGTTCACCCCGACGAGATGTCGAGGCTTCATCTCCTTTGGAGGCCCAAGCGTTCTCCTGGCGGCGTGATGCTCGGACGTTGCAGGCCGTAATTTTCTCTTCGTACTGAATATGAGATTGGGCTTTGAGGAGGAGGGCGTCTAAGTTCCTTGGTGGCGCGAGGCCAATGGGTTTAGAGAACTCGGAGTCCGGGCGGACCCCTTGTTCGAGCAGAAACTTCTTCATTTTATCTGTCGTCGGGACCTGCACTGCTTCCTTGTTGAACCTCTCGATATATGCGCGGAGAGGTTCGTCTTTCCCCTGGATTATGGCTCCAAGAGAGGCCTCAGTTTTGGGGGTGGCGGCGAGATGCTGTGAAGTGCCGCGAGAACATCCTGCCCAGCTGTCTCCATGAGGTAATGGACTCCTCGGGCAGTTGCTTATACCATGTCATCGCTCCCTTTCGGAGCGTGGTCGGGAACAATCTGCATTTGATGGCGCCCCGTACGCCGCGGTAGTCTATCAGCGCATCGATGTTCTCGATGTGCTCGTCGGGGTCGGTGGTCCCGTCGTACGTGCCAAGTGACGGGGGTTTCTCCAAGACTTTTGGGAGACGGGTAGCCAAGATCTCCTGGGACAACGGGCCGTGAGGCTCGTCGTCGTCACTAGAACTGGTGTATGATGGGGACCGAACGGGATGCTCGCGACGCCGGTTCCTTCGCGGAGAAGGTGAGTGGTTCCTTCGAGGAGAGGGTGAGCGGTTCCTTCGCGGGGAAGGTGAGCGGTCCCGTCCTTTAGACTTGATCGGGGGAGATTGCTCGTTCCTCTGAGTCCTCTTGTGGTCATGAGCGTACTGGTCACGCGGGGAGATCTAGTTGCGCTTCCGGGCTACGCGAGGATCAGGTTCTTGGCGTAGTCTTCGGTCGATTTCTCTCCGGGGCTGCGGGCTTCTTGATCGTCGCTGGTTCCTCCGCGTAGGAGGGGACCTCGGACGATGGGACTCTTCTAGTGCCCCGATCCTCTCGTTCTGCTGCAGGATTAGGGTGTTGGTTTTGTTGATCGCCTCCAGGAGGGCTGCCACGGCCGGGTCGGCATTGGGCGGAACAGGAATGGGCTGGACGTCAAGTGATGGTTGATTGTTGTTGCGATCAGCAGGGGTAGGGGAAGGAGAAGAAGTGGCTCCGTCCCTGAGGAAACGGGAATCTCGGAGGAGAGATGACTGGCCGTCAACGTCAGATTTGTTGACGGGGAGGATGGTGGTTTGGAGAGCATCCTTGGTGCAATCTTGGGAGGCCATGATCGTGATGATGTTTGAGAATTGTTTTGATCTTCGGTTTCTGAGGAAAAGAAGATGGGGAGAATAAAATTCCCACAGACGGCGCCACTGATCGTGAAGGCTGGATCAGATCCTGTAGAATCGGGTCGCCAAGTGCGTCAGGGATGCTGGTCGTATAGAGAAGAGGAGGGTGTACCTGCAAGGTACTCCGACGCTCAAGTAAGAAAGGGTCAGAGAAAAGGAGCAAGTAAAAAGTATGAATTCTTAGGGTGAATATTGGATACCTGACCCTCTCAAGCGAGAGGGTTTTTATAGAGCCCCCAGCGCGTGGCCAACGGTCCTATTTTCGGGGCGAAATAACCGTTTTCCCCAAAGAATATGTAACTACCCAAATTAGCCGTTATGTCGGGCAGGGTGCCCAAAACTAGCCGTTATGTCGGGCATAAGCGTGGTTTCGGGCACCTGCCCATAGTTGTTCGGGGAGCAGTGAAGCCGTGCGTAACGGGCAGTAATTCCGGGGAGGAACATTGTATTCCTTTCCTGGTTGGAGGGGCAGAAAGGTAACTTTTGCCCCTCTGTGGATTGGACTTGGGCAATTTGGGCCGCTCTGGAGCAGAGGTGGATTGGGTCATGTCTAGCCAGTGGTCAAGTCCAGAACAATGATCATTACAGAAGGTTTGTTCTAAATATGTTCCAAGATTCAAGGCGCGATTGACAGTGGATCAAGGATAAAATATATGAAGCCCAACTCAGCAGAAGACTCTAAAAGGAAGACCAAGACCTAGGCAGAAGAGGGAGAGAGAACGACATAGACTTAGGAATCCTATTTTGTAAAGTAGGGTTTAGGTTTTGAGAGTCATAGGTTTCTCTTGTAAGTCTCCATTTGTATCGATTTGATACATTGTGGTAGACATAGGTACTTGTACAGATTCAGAAATCTGTAGGTAATGAATTGTGTATTGTTACTAGAACAAAAAACATTTTTTAAATCGGACCTTTTAAATCAGACACTATCCACTTGATTTAAAAACCTGGAAAGCTAGGACACGGAACGTATACTTTTTAGTGAAAACATTTAAATCAATTAACTTGATTTAAAAAGAATTGTTTATAATTAAAAAAAAACTAGTGAAAACATTTAAATCAATTAACCTGATTTAAAAAGAATTTTTTATATTTAGAAAAAAACTAGTTCCCTCTCTTTTCCATGAAAACGTAAATTATTCCCACATTTTTCATTTCACAGAAGCACTAAACACACAAAAATACTGAAAACTCTAAACCCTTTTCCTTCTCTCTCTTTCGATGGAAAAACAAGCCCTTCACATTTCCTTCCCACTTTCTCTCTCGACAGGGAAACAAACCCTAGCCCCAACGCTGGTCTCTAAAACCTCGAACCTCCCTTTCATTTTCATCACTATCATCACTTTCCCCAATTTCTTACCTTAACCCTAACCCCTATTTCAAACTCCTTCCCACCCCTCGCATCACTCGATTAACACCGTTTCGTGCTTCATCGTCGCTTCAATCTTTCGTAAGTTCTCTCTCCCCGTCTCCAATAATCTTCAATTCCGTGAATTACTATGGTTTTGGCAAAACAGCATCAGAGTCTTAAGAGTTTTTGACCTATATATGTATGTAGTTAATTATTGATGGTAATTAATAATGTAGGGAAATGTTCGAAGTATCAAGTTCTGTCAGTGATGTGGCGGTTCAACTAAACATGATATACCGGATGGTGAAGAAAAAATGAGAGCCATATGTACAGTTTGTGACAGGATTGCTTATCAAAATCCCAAAATGGTAAATGTTACTGCCTAGAATACCTTTCTGTAGCTTCTGTTTGATTCAATTCAGTGTCTCTGAAGTAATATTGATGTACTTTTGTGCGTTATGCGGTAACTTGCTTGATTGTGCACGAATGTGTAAGTAGAGTAGAAATAAACATAGGTTTGGGCTAAAAATCTAAGAGCTTAGTTTGTGTGTCCAAATTTGGATATGATTGAATTTGTGATATAGGATAGATTGAAGTGGAATGGAATCGACTAGTTAGGTTTGAAAAAATGGATGTTATTCAGTTATATTTCATTCAACGGATCCAAAGAAAAATCTGAGTGTGTGACCAGTTTACTTTCTATAGGCCTTTTTTTTTTCAAGATGTAATGATTTGACCTTTTTGGAAGGTATTTTGTAAGAATACCCTTGAATAAATCATAAGGTTATCACTATATAAGCTTATAGGCTCAATATCAATTGTACGCTGATATGCTTAAATCTTTAAATAGGTCAAACAAATATATGGTTTTAGCACAATATAATTATTAATTAGGCTTCAAATACTTTTAAACGACTTAAAATTGACTATTTTAGCTAAACGAGTTTTTAAATAAACTAGTCTAAACATAGCTTATGTAGTGTAAATAAGTATGATCCAGTTGATGTTTGATATGCTGATACAGATTAGACCACATGCACCTGATGCTCTGACCTATTTTTTTCCTGACTTGCAAGTTGCAGGATCATTGGTTGCCATGCAAAAAGCTTATTACTCATTGCTGCACCATGAAATTATTTTTTGTTGTTCTTCCATGTGTTTTTGGAGTTTCTGACCACTAAATATCATACTCTTAAGCTTGGATTAGGACCTCAATGTGCTATAATTGGTGTAAATACGACATTAGATAGAAACTACCATTTTTATTTTATGATAAAAATGAAATTATTTGCAATTGAAGTTTCTCCTAGGAGTTTGCGGCTCCTGCTGTAAGTAGCTAAAGAGCCCTGTGGATAACCTAATCTTCCACCCAATATCTGAATGTTTTTTATGGTTACATTATGGTATACTATACACAATACAACTTATATAGAATTATTTTAGACACACAAGTGTTGCTTGTTAAATTAAATTGTGCTTTTTGTTTGATTCTTAAAATGTATTACAAGTGGATATTGAGAAAAGACAGTAGCAACCTAGTATTGCAAAGTTCCCATTATGGCATGGTTCGGGGAAGGGTTTGGATCCTTTGAGATAAGGAACTTGATTTTTTTCCCTCTGCGTTCATGCTTCAGCTTTAGGAATTTTTTTGATAAAAATAAATTAGAGTGTGATGTGTGAATTTGATAGTTGATACTGAAGTGGATGTTTGGGTGTAGGTACCTGCATATAACACACCTTAAGTTGGTCTGCCTATCACTTGTGTTTTCTGAAATCCCTTTTCTTAAAACACTTAATGATAATGCAAAACAAATAAGGATCTGGAGGAGTATCATATGTTTTTGGATGCA
Source organism: Lathyrus tuberosus (assembly GCA_022829125.1). Taxonomy (NCBI): domain Eukaryota; kingdom Viridiplantae; phylum Streptophyta; class Magnoliopsida; order Fabales; family Fabaceae; genus Lathyrus; species Lathyrus tuberosus. Next base: position 1,500,476 of record JALAZF010000222.1, on the reverse strand, counting down.
TTCTTTGACTTGTTAGAAAATTAACTCTGGTAGTTGTATACTTTTTGTCATAGCACTTATTATTTTCATTCATTTTTTACGAGACTGTATGACTAACTACTTTGTTCTGAACATGGCATGATATTTGGCCGGCAAAGTAGGTTGTTGGTTGCCTCATTGAACATGATAATAAAGTCCTCCTTTGCAAGAGGAATATTCAACTATCTCATGGTCTTTGGTATGAATCAATATTTTATTAAACTGCTTATTCTCATTGTATCTGGTTATGTACAGATTAGGTTCCTTTTGCGGAACATCATAATCTAAATGCTAATAAATTTATCATAATGATGAATATTGTATCTCTTTTTGTATATACTATTTACTTACTATAATTTATGGTAATTGTAGTGCCATAGACAATCATTTAATTATGAGTGTGGCTATTATGTTATGATACATATGTTGAACATTGTATCTGCTGGGATTGTTAATTCATGGAATCAGGTACGTAACAAAAAATTGTAATTATGTGTTAATTGTCTTCTTTAATGTTAATACAATATTCTAATATTTTTTTAATATTTATTCAGATATTTGGAGACTCAATGCCATTTCATGAGGATGACGTTACGAATGTTCAAGAACGTTGTGCAAATTTTATTTTAGAATCCATTTGAAGTAATTTGGTTAGGTAAAAAATGGCAATCATAGGACGGTGCCATTTGTTTGTGTACTTCTGTTATAGGCCTCATACTTTGTTTAGCTTTGCTCAGACTAGCTAGTGTTTTGATAGTACCATAGTTTGGTTTTGGTAGAAGGTATGTAGTTCCATGGTACTTTTTGTGACGTAGTATCCTGAATAATTTAAAACTGATGGAATTTATTTAAAACTTTGTTCCATGGTACTGTTTGTATTAATGGTTGTGTATGATATATTTGATTAGTAATTAGTTGTGATGAAATTTTGTATTATTCAGAATTTTTTGTACAATATTGTGGAAGAAACAAGAATTAAAAAATGACAATTAGTAAAAAAATGGCATTGTAATTTTAAATTGGAACAATTGATTTAAAATAACATTACTAAATCAAGTGAATTGATTTAAATTTGAGATTTTAAATCAGGTCATATAGATTTAAAAATTTTCATTACTTTTTGAACTTTTTTTAAATGTGTCAAACTGATTTAAATAAATATTTTTAAATCGCACTAACCGATTTAATAAAATCTTTTAAATCGAGTCAAACCTGATTTAAAAACAATTTTTTTTAAATCGGCCATAATTAAATCGCAACACCAGCCGATTTAAAAAGTCATTTTTAACCGATTTAAAAAGTAGTTTTTGTACTAGTGGTTCTTGGATGAAGTTTTGAAGCAAATCCAAGTTAACTTGTTAGTCAAGGATGCTTGACTGAAGTTTGTATTGAAAGGGGTGTCTTTCAATAGAATGATACAGTTATGGTGTAGTAACTGTTAGATAATCACAGGATGTGATTTAGGGAGTGAGATGGGTTTCTCTTATCAATTAGATGTGACTTCTAATGATAAAGTCTTCATTGGGTAGTGATAGGTAAACATGGGTGTTTACAGTAAACCTGAGGTTGTTTACATAAAACTATACTACTGATAGTAGATTCTTCTTCCTGGATTAGTATCTCCCAGATGTAGGTGAGTTGGAACAGATGTCGAAACATCTGTATTTCTGCAGTTACTGATATTCTGGATATCAGTTTGTTGTTCTGTTCTTGTTTAAATAATTATGCAGAACAATGTCTTGACATGTGTTAGGACATATGTTGTCTGCTATGCCAGAATTTCAATTGGTATCAGAGCATACATCATGTCTGTTTCTGGATGAGATCTTTGGGAGATACTTTCTGGCATTTAAACAAGGAGGAGTTTCGAAGATCAGTTCATCAACTCAGACATACTCAAGGGTATTAATGGATAGGATGGATGTTCTGAATCGAAGGTAACAACCCGGTGGTTGTTCATGTTTCTGAAGAGGTTCTACAACAACTGCAAGAGAAGTGGCTAGTTCTCTTGTTGGGGTGTCTTATAGGATGTTCTGACATCTTATTAGGGCAAGTTGAATTTTTTCCTTGGTGGTTCCGCTGCATATGTTTCTGATGGAAGAGCTCTGGAATTTATGGGATTCTGGAGTTGTTACTGAAGACAGATGGTGGAAGATCTCAATCGCCGGCCTCTATAATTGAAGAATTATGCATCTTTTTATTCCAAAGTCGGGAGCGATGGAATGGAGAGAGTGGATGGTAGATGTTTGTTATTGTGACTTGGTACTTGGAAGCTTGGTTCTTTTGTGCATCTTGAAGTCAGTTGAAGAGAAGGGGGGTTGAGATTAAGCTTATCAAGTTCTTGCTCTAGGAATTTGATAAATTATTGATCGGCTAAGTTGTCAAAGATACTTGAGAATTCTCTCAAGTCCACTCATAAAGGCATATCACTCATGCATCTGGAGTCTTCTAGTTATTCTTCTGACTAGAGGGTGTTTCTGTGAAACATAAACCTGGAGAAAGTGGAGGTGATTTATTGTCACCGTCCAAAAATGCAAGGAAGGATTCATCTCTCTTAATCCTAAGGGTGGATCCAATCTGAATGGAGATTTCAGAACTGTTAAGGTAAATAGGGTTCGTTCAGAGAGAATCTTAGTTACTTGAGTCAAGGGTGGCAGCCTTGGTATCTCAACACTTTGTTTGTCAAGGAAGATACTTGCGAAGATTGAATACTTGATGTGTTCATGGAGTGATCTGTTGGAGTATGGCTTCAATAGTGAAGCAGGGTTATTGAACAAGGATTTAAGATCAATTGTTATTTGTGATATTCACAAGTATTTAATTGATTATCCTTGTATGTGAAGTTCAATATTGTTGATGTTCAACACGATGTTGAAACATCTCTTCATCTGGTTTTATGCAGAATCATGGGAGGGGTATTGCATAAGCTTTTGGATCTATTTCTCTTAGGTGTTGACCTAAGAATCCGCTTCAGTGTGGTGTGGCAGAAGCATCTGATCTCTGGAGAGTTTCCTGGCAAGAAACTGGTCTAGACAATGGTGATGTGGAAGATGAAGAAAAAAGACATCATAATCTTGATGAATAGTTCTTGGATCAGTTTATTTTTGATCTAGGAGTATTGGAGTGCAGCAGGTGGGTTCCAGTTGTTACTAGAAGCATCTGATGTTTATCTAGAAAGTGTCTTGGTAAGAGACTTGTCCAGAATATGGTGCTGGTGATGGCACAGCTTGGGTCAGTTTATTTCTGATCTAGGTACATAGGAGCATGTGATCTTGCTCATCTTGGATGTCAAGGTTAAGTGGCAGTTATCTCTGACTTTTTATAGACTGCTCTACTTAAGAAAAATGGCATCCTTTGGTATAGCTAAGGTGTATGACTACTTCTCTTCTGAAGAATCACACTTGGCACGTTGAGTTCTTTAGAGTTGGGGAGCAAATATTCGTCAAGGTGTAAGCTTGAATGAAATACATGTGATAAGATTAAGCAGGATGAAGGTTGTCTACTCAAACTTGTTTGTTGAATAAAGTCTATGAGAACATGAAACTCTTGTTCTGTAATAGGGAGGAGGTTCTTCTAAGTGGCAGAAGGAAGGGCTGAATTCCTCAGCTGAATGTCTAAACAGATGTCATGACATCAAGCAGAAACTTCAGGGTCTTAGTTGATGTAGTGGCGCATCATTGTAAGATAAGTTAATCTTCTTAGAAATAAATGGAATTAACACTTCAAAAAGGTTTATCTCATGCAGTTTGCGGGAGCTATGGAAGGAAAAGATGTTACATGTCTAAGGTTTGGTGGATCCAAGATGGCTTACTATGGAGTAAGTAGTTCATGTAACTTGAAGATTAGGTTTCATTAGTGGATTAAAAGATTGTCTGAAACTCTGAAGAAAAGTTAAGATGAATCAAACAGTGGCATTTGGTTGATCTTTATTTTGCATTCAAGCAGGGTGTTTGGAACTAATTACTCTTGGGCAGAAGGGTAGTTGGTTGAAGACGTAAGGAGGTTTTGGTTCAGGTCTATCTTGGAGCTTGTGGTAGAAGTTCTAGGCTGATGATTGAAGATTACCTTCTTTTGGTGGATGAGAGTTTATTTCTCTCTGTAGTTATCTGGAGTTCTTGTTGATCAAGCTGGTGGCGCAATGTTGTTTGAAGATCTTCAGTTGAATTACTATGCAGATAGTAAGTCCAGTGGTGGAACATATCTAGAACCATTTTGGTTGGTGTCTATGATATGTGAAGGATGTCCTAACTGATGTTAGAACATCTTCTGGGTTAGTTATCCTTGGAGTAGCATTCTAAGTTATGAGTGTGGAACTTGACACTCACATCTTGCTAAGAGGTATTTATCTTGTCGTACGGGAGAATGATGGGTAAAAGACTGTCTTGGAAGTCTGATGTGAATGGGACATGCTAAAAGTGGATCAGCTTGGTGCTTGTAGAGCAAATGAGTTGAGGATTTATAGAGCACGTGTTTGATGCCCTTCGAGTGTGAAGAACGTCTGGGCGAGCTAGCAAACTAAGGGGCTCTGTATGTCTCTTTGAGGAATGTGAAGTATTCCAGATTCAATTCGGTTGTATCTCAAGGAACAAGAAGATCTATACATGAGAATTCAGGAGGAATTCGTGTGGTGTATGGATGGTTTCTGGACGAGAGGGATCAATGGTGTTTTGGTTTCAATCCAAGAGTTTGTTGGTTGTGGTACAAGGATGTGTTCCTGGTACTCTCACTATATGATCATGAACGCATTCCTGGTACTCTCACTATATGTCATGGGATATCATGTGGTGATTTTGGGTGTTTCTTGGTGAAGAAGCATCTGTTGAGAAAGATACGGGAGAACTTATGTCTATTAAATGTACTAGTGTGGTATATGGATTGCTTGAGGGCAAGCATTGGGTGAATGCGTTCAGCAGAAGAGTTGAACAGAGGGTGCGCTTTTGAAGACATGAAGATGTGTCATATGTTTTCCATTCATTTAGGGTGTTCTTCTGACAAAGGAGCACTGGCTATCTACGACAGGGGGAGTTAGACTTCTGTTTTGGATATATGACTGCAGTGATGCCGATTGTTTATTAAGATTATTTGTGGTTTCAAGCAGTTTGTGATAGATTGCCTCAGGTGAGATTGATATGTCAGACGAGATGTCGTGACATTACCCTACTGATTAAGTTCTAGGTGAACTTATCAGGTTGTTCTCATTCTGTCATTGGTGTCAATGGATTGAATTAGAAGTGGTACAAGTATCTTAGGAATCTCTGCTGATGGAGAGGTCAATGAAAGAATTTTGTAGTAAACAAGTTTGCTAATTCTGGATTAAAGAAGTGATTAAGAATAAACAGAAGATGGGTGTAATCATAGTTCTGTCTGTGGGGACCATAAATCTGACAATATCAGGTTAGGTATCAGGACACTATTTAGAAGCGGTTTCAAGGACAAGTCAGAAAAGGTGGAATCTTTCGAAACTAACTTGACCAGCAGTTATTACACTCATTGATTAGCCTTTTGTTTCTTTCAAATGGATTGGCTCTACCTACATAGCATCTTTGATATTTAAGGAGGATTGTGCTAGAACATCTTTCTTAAGTTGAGAGCAAATGGGTTTTGTCCGTGTTTGGGTAAGCACAATCTGGGTATGAGCTTGTATGGGTCACTTTCGCCATCTTTTGGCTAAAAAGGGGGATAATGGCTATGTTGTTACTATGAACTGTTTGCATGCGTTTGAGCTACTGATCATCTGGAAAAATGTCTCAAAGGATGTTATGACGTTGTTCTGGGTGCTAACATCTTGGGTAAATTGTGTTCTGTGATCAGAGTTAGAGAGCAAGTTGTGTTTTGAGATATGAGTTACATTCTCATTGTACTCAGTATCACAAGGTGAATGAGGAGGGGATCTTGAAATTATCTTCCCTCTCCATCTTGACACTTGTTTCAGGTTTTCTCACTGCATGCACTATCAAACTGAAGAATGTTTTAGGTTTTCTGCCCCATACCAAAGATGTCGAGTGAAATGTCTCAGCATGACGACTCGACATCATGATCATTACAACAGGTTTGTTCTAAATCTGTTTCAAGATTCAAGGCGCGATTGGCAGTGGATCAAGAATCAAAGATATGAAGCCCAACTCAGCAGAAGGCTATAAAAGGAAGACCAAGACCTAGGCAGAAGAGGGAGAGAGAACGACATAGACTTAGGAATCCTATTTTGAAAAGTAGGGTTTAGGTTTTGAGAGTCGTAGGTTTCTCTTGTAAGTCTCCCTCTGTATCGATTTGATACATAACTGAACTTTGTATTGGAAGGAGTGTCTTTCAATACGATGATACATTTATGGTGTAGTAACTGTTAGATAATCACAGGTTGTGATTTAGGGAGTGAGATGAGTTTTACTTATCAATTTTACTTTTTTTATTATTTTTTTTTGGAAATCTTGGTATAAGGCCTTGCGACTGACTAATCCAAGAGGGACCAATTCCACCGTCCACTAGCGGGGGACCCGTTTAAAGCCGAAGCAAAGCTTCGTATGGACTGACCCACACAAGGGTTGATTGCACCTAGTAGGATTCGAACCTGAGATCTTGAGAGGAACACACTCTCAAGACCCAAGCCTCCACTACTAGGCCAACCCTTGGGGGTTGTCTCTCTTATCAATTAGATGTGACTTCTAATGATAAAGTCTTTATTGGGTAGTGATAGGTAAACGTGGGTGTTTAATGTAAACCTGAGGTTGTTTACATAAAAATATACTACTGATAGTGGATTCTTCTTCCTGGATTGGTATCTCCCAGATGTAGGTGAGTTACACCGAATTGGGTCATCATATTCTGTGTTGTTTATCATTATGCAATTTACAGTTCAGTCTTGATTAACATGTTGGAACAGATGTCGAAACATCTGTGTTTCTACAGTTACTGATATTCTGGATATCAGTTTGTTGTTCTGTTCTTGTTTAAATAATTATGCAGAATAATGTCTTGACATATGTTAGAACATATGTTGTCTGCTATGCTAGAATTTCAGGTTGTATGTGTAATATTGTTTTACACATAATATTTATAAGAATTATATTTATAAAGATATTATGCAACATATAATCTTTATTTTAAATATTATTACATTTTAATTTTGTAACAATGTATATTTAAAGATATAAAATTTAGGGATAAAAAAAAACGATACAAAATTTAGAATATATTCGTTATTAAGTAATGCATGATAGTGCATGATTTAAATGAAGTTATTTATTTATAACTATTACTTCCTCAGTCCATATATATATATATATATATATATATATATATATATATATATATATATATATATATATATATATATATATATATATATATATATATATATATATATATATATATATATATATATATATATATCAATTTTCTTTTTCCTTTTTATAACTCTTTGGATTAATTGATTTTTTCATTAATATACTATAGATTATAACAAATGTATAATAAATACTCTTATATAAATATTAATAAATTTTTTCTCATAAGAGTAAATTTGTAAAATTATATAAGTAATTAATAAATTTAATACTTCAAACAATTTTTTCAATATCCCATTATTTATTTTAAGGTTCTATGTTTAAAAACTGAGGTTGTATTTATTAACAAAAGTGTCAACTATTCTATGCAAAATTTAGGCAATATATATGCCGATTTGGCATAAATAGCACACTAATTTCTTTGGTCCAGTTTGATAGATTCAACTTTAGATCTGATTTTAAAATATGGGTATTTTCGGACTAATACCTACACTAATTGTGTTTATTTCACAATTCAGTAAATTATTCAGAAGTGCAATTTTGAATTTGTCAAACGGAAAATAAAATAAAACATCCCCATGTATTCTTCATTTATGATCATACCATCATTCTTATTCAAATCTTGATAAAATCTTCTTCCATATTCAATCAAGTTTTGTACTTCAAAACAAAAATCTATTGTTTTGTCACATAAAAAATAGCAAAAGCTGCAATTTAAAATAATGTACATGTATTTCTTTCCTCATTACTTGCTAAAATCTGGTTTTTGCTTTGAAAAAATGAACGTTGTATCTGGAAGTGTAACACTGGATTATTGTTGAATGTAACACGAAAGTGTACTTCCGGAATATTGTAATGTTGAATTTGAGTTTTTAATTTTTTTTCTCTTGTGATTGGCCTTAGATATGATGTACCCTGACGTTGTCCACAAAGTTATTGTGTCTATGAATGTTAAACAAGTTGATGTCGAGGTAAATGTTGGTAAACAATTTATAAATAAACAAGAGTTTGTTGTTCGTGAACACATGCTCAAATGGATCCACACAGAGACTACCAAATAAGGTTCAGAGTTATAATCGGGAGGTCAAATAATGGTTTTGATAGAAGACATGCATTTGTGATAATGAGATACGAAAACAGTGACAAGTACACAAAACCTATCAATAAGTTGAAACAGGGTGATATGAAAATGAGGAAATGTGAGTGTCCTATTAAGTTGGGTGGGTACCTTATGGTGAATAATATATGGACGTTTAATGGTTTGTGATATACATAATCATGACTTGTGTTACAAGTTAATTGGTCATCCCATTGCATGTCGCCTTAATCCTGAAGAGAATTAACGTGTTTCTGACATGACATTGAACATGATGCAACACAAAAACATACTTGCAACTTTGAAACATAAAAGATCTCAAAATGTCTCAAATATCAAGAAAATATACAACGTTCGTGAAACAACAAAATGATACGAGGTCTAGGAACTGAAATGCAACAACTGTTAAAGCTTTTGGATGATAATTATTATGTATCTAGGTATAGAGTGTGTGAGGATGGAGAAACCATTAGAAATATATTTTGGACTCACTTTGATTCCATCAAGTTGTTCAATACATTTTCCACTGTGCTCGTTATTGATTCAACATATAAAACCAACAAGTAGAGACTCCCACGTTTGGAAATTATTGGTGTTATTTTTACAAAGATGATTTTTTTTAGCTAGGTTTGCATTTTTGGAAAGTGAAAAAGGGGACAATGTTACATGGACTTTAGAAGTGTGTTGAACTATGTTGAAGGACTAAGAAAACATGTATAAGGCCATTGTCCCTAATCGTGATACCATACTAATGAATTTGGTTGCAAATGTGTTTTCTATATCATATGCATTACTTTGGAGGTATCACATAACCCAAATTGCGAGAAGTAAACTTAAGTCTGTGGTAGGGACCAAACAAATCAAGGATGAAGATGGGAAAATGGTCAAAGTTGATGTCACATTGGTAAGCATAATGGATGTCTGGAATGTTATAATAAATTATTCTACGGAAGAGTTATATATGTCGAATCTTGAATATATTTCAGGAGGGTGTGTGAGAAATATAATTGAATTTCTTGAAATATGTTGATAGTAAAATTCTAAAACAGGTGAAGGAGAAAATTGTTTGTGCTTGGACCGCTTAGATTAGACACTTTGGAAATACAACAAGTAACAAAGTTCAATTTGCCCATGCTATGTTGAAGAACTGATTGGGAAATAATAAAGGTGATTTATGTAGATTGGGACTCTGTGAACCAAATGAGCTAAAATAAGCATAACAAGATACAAACATTATTTGGCTGTAGCATTATAGTATTATAACACAGATTTAGAGACAACAATATTTATTCAGAGTTGATGGGCAATATATTGCAAATGAGATTGAATTTTATTTATCACGAAGCCATGAGAGCAGAGAAAGTAGGTTCAGATAGCTCAAAGTATGGTTGTACACATAGGAAGACGTATGGTCTTCCGTGTGCTTGTTTAATTTCAAAGAATATGAAACTCGATAGCCCCATACAAATGGATGAGGTTTACACGCTCTAGAAAAAGTTTTGATTTGATGATGATGGTGTAATGATGGATGGTAAATAAAATATATCTATCATGAACAAATGGGAAGTGATTCAAGAGATATTTTTGAAAGCTAATGTGAACATGAGATTGCACATTAAAGAGCAGCCGACGAAGATTGGCTGCTCAGAAATCACAGATATAAAACCACTCTCGAAACAGGTAAAAATGAAGGATGCTCTTAAGAAGGTCAAACTAACACACAGTGACAATTCAACGATGCGGTCTCCGTCCTATTTCGAACATGTTGACACACTTATCCCGATTCTCCAACTTCAAAATCTCAAAAAAATATTTTCAAAGGTGCTCACATTAGCAAACCATATCATTTACCACTTTTACCAAAAATCAAACACGTTGAAGAGATGTTGGTTTTCATGCACAAATACATTGAACAAATTGTAGATATTAAGGGTGACAGTAATTGCAGTTATCACGCTGTTTCATCTTTGCTCGGTAAAGAAGAGGATAATCATATACTTTTCTACCAACAACTTCTCAAAGAGTTGAATATGCACAAGGAATCATACACAACACTATACAGGAAAAGAAAATTTCGATGCAATTTATGCATCTCTTATTCCTTGTGTTAACAGTCCGAAACTAGAGGAAAAATGGTTGCGCTTCCCTGAAATGGGTCATCTTATAACAATTTCATATAATTTGGTGTGTATTGAGCTGATAAGATATGACTTCTCAGAAACATTTTTTCTACTTCGGAATGACTCACCTCAAAATCCAACTGAACGCGTTATGTGTATTATGTGACTTTCAAAATCACTACATTTTGTTCAAGTTTATTTGAAACCGGGATGTCCTATACCACGAACATCACCTTACTAGACAACTCATTCCACAAAGGAAGCTGAAACTTGATCGGATAACATTTTCGATAAGATGGAAGAATTTACCAAGTTGAGCGAGATTGAAAGAGAATCAAATAAGAAAAAGTCAAAGGCAGAACCACCCATATGACTTTTTTTTGTATGTAATGTTGGATTGATATCGTCAACTGGATACATTTTAATACATTTTAATGTATATTCAACATTAATTGTATAAATATTGATTGTTCCATTTTTCTAGATTTTTCTGTTTCAACATAACTGGTTATATATGAATAATTGTTGTGAGGGGTTAATCCTGAACTATATTTCCAGATATTAAAAAGAATACTAAGGGATAATTCGAAGCTGTATTTTTTCTGTAGAAATAGTTTTTTTTATGTCATTTACTAAACAAAACAGGGTTAATCCGAAAGTACATATCCGAAATATTCTCTAAGACAGGATTGAGTTTTTAAGGTCCATATTAATCTAAAATTTGTATAAATATGGGTGTCCCTAATGTTGTTAGCAAAATTATCACAAAATGTCTCAATATTCGTATCTCACATTTGTCCACTTCAACGGTGATAGACCCCTCTTGAATTTAGGTTCACATATATCACTCGTCTTGTCACTAGAGAATGTGTTACGATACCCAGACAATACAAGAGTTGTGGAGCTCTAGTATCATTCACTCTCGATTGACAACGAATGGAAGATACAGTTCACCAAGTTTGAGCTGAAGACGAATGAATATTTAACGGTTATGTAGAGTACATTTCACCGTTACGAAACAAAATGTCTGATCAAGGCGGATGCGATGATTGCAAGATCGACCAAAACTATTCTAAAGATATCAAAACGTCATTAATCATCTCTTGATGATGAAATGTAATGTTAAATTTACGTTAACGATTACATACTATGTAATGTTACGTATTTTCCAAAACCTTCAATGAGTTTAATTAAACTATTTTTTTTATCTATGGTTATTAGGATGGACAAGCACGGGCAGACCTACGTCCAGGCCAGGGGAAGCAACTGCACCCGTTCAGTTTTTGAAATTATACTTAATAAATCTGTTTTGTTGTATTTTGAACCCCTCAATTTTTTAGTATTCATGTCTAATAGATTTGTTTATTTTCTTTTAAACTCCCACACTTTTTTTGTTTACATCCAACTCAAAAGGTTTTACTGTTTTCCATCACAAATGTAGTATATATTAATAACTCTATCATTATAATTATAATCATGTACAAAATAGAATATTTGACTATATATATTTAGTTTAATTGATTTCTCCTGGTCCTCAAATTTTAAAATCTAAATTATTTTAACAATTTTAAAATTAAGATATCTTATTCTCTATTTTATATATTGTAGTAATTTAAATTTAAATTCTAATTTTAAAATATAAAATTGATGAACTTTCATTTAAAAATAGTTAATTTTCACCTCTAAATCATAAAAGATACAATAACATTTGTATTTATATTAAAATTAGTTTAATATAATAATAAATAACAAAATTATAAAAATAAGTTTTAATTTACAATATATATATATATATATATATATATATATATATATATATATATATATATATATATCGACATGGATAATAAAATACATATTACAGTTTTTAAAAATATAAGAAAATTATAAATATAGTAGTGAATAGAACTTGGATAAAACCTAAACTTCGAGAGCACGTTGCTAAATTGATGATGGCTTAAAAGTTACTCATCTTTGTTTTGTTTGTTTTCTTTGTTTATTAGCAGGACCATCTGGTCGCTTTATATTATCTGTTTTTGGATTTAATAAAATTTTATTTCTCCAATATATATATATATATATATATATATATTATTTATTACGTTAAAAGTCTGAACCCTGGTTCAAGTCCTGGCTCCGTCACTGTGGACAAGTTTAATAAAAAATATCATTTTGATGAAAATAACTCTCCTAAAATTCTTTAGTCTTTCCCTTCAGCATCTTAGAAGTTATTTTTTCTTAAAGTTGAAACAAGCACTCGTATGGATATTTTTAGAAAATATCCTGATTAAGATCTAAAATTTTGTTTTTAGCGGAACAATTATAATAAACAAATTTTGATTAAACATTAAAGTGACCACTTTAAAATATTAAGAAAAATATCTTTTAAAATAAAACACGGTGCTAATCACACACAGAAAATTTAAAAATATGCTCTTCTGCTATTTATATAGAGTAAGCCACAAATCCTAAAACTTATATTTTATTCTATATTCAAAACTAATATTTAAATAAACTCTTTAAATGAATGCAAATTGTTAACTATATAAGTATATAAGCTATATTTAGTTTAATTATTGCTAACTTTCATTTATTTAATCAACTTATATAATATACTCATTATATTTAATACAATTAATATTTAATTAAATAGTGAATCTTATAGGTTTTTATTGAATTTATAATAATTTTAGCATTATACATCTAATATAATATAAAATTATAAATAAAAATTACTCCCTCCGTCCCACAATAAGTGATCCAGTTGACTTTTTACACAGATTAAGAAAAAAGGAACAAATGAAGAAAAGTGAATGATATTTTTACTAAAGTACTCCTTTGATGTATTGGGAATGATGAAAGTAATATTAATTAGAGGGTAAAATAGAAAAAGTTGCATTGAAAATTAAAATGGATTATACATTTTAGAACATCATTTTATTCTAAATGGGTCACTCATTGTAGGACGGAAGGAGTAACATCAAAGGATGCTTCATTGCTATTCAAAATCACGAGAAAATGATTTAAATCTGTTTGTGCCCAATATAGTGTAGTTACTTCCCTTCACCCAAATGATTTATTGAACATGCGTCATAAATATGTCATTTTAGTTGAAATTAAATTATCATTTTTAATATGTGTCAAAAATGAAAATGTGACTCATGAATAGATTGAATATGGATTCAAATGTGTCCAAAAGTGCTGGCTGAACTTCAAGATTTTGAAAATATTTTGGATTTTTTTACTGAGGTGTGTGAAAAACTTTAACGGTAAGGAAAGTAATGTATTTTTTTTTAAAGTAGTGTCTTTTGCCCATGTATGTGTTTTCGTTAAGTTGTGTATGGGGCTAATTTTCTTTTTGGGCTTGTTTGCCATTTTTCCTTTTCGTTTAATTTTAGTTCATATATATTGAAGTTGTTTTTGTTCTGTGATAGAGTTTTCTATCCTTTTTAGGGTTTGTCTATGAATTTTCTTCTTCAATCAATCAATGAAGTTTGTTACATATTGAGATGACGCGTTTCACATGTATTTGTAATCTACCATATAAGAAAGGTAGATGTTCTGAAAAAGACGCATCTATCCTTCTGCTCCCACAATGCTCCACGTGGCTTCTTCTACAACTTTTCTTCACTTCCTTTTCCAATGCTACTATTGATAGATTTAATATTATTGTTTCAAAGATTTTGAAAGATTTTTGGTTCACAAACGTCTACTCACCATCAAACCACTGCATTCTACATTTCTCTCTTTCTCTCTCTTGATGCTTCCAGATATCTCTTTCTTTTCTTCTTCTTCCTTCTTCCTTTTTTTTTTTTGAAATCAAACGTAAAACAAGCATGGTTCAGTATATGATTTTTTATTTTAATCGTTCAGTTTATATGTTTTGACTTTATGGATTTTGATAACTAATCGTGCTTTTTGAAAATTACATTTTAGACCTTGCTTTTTGATATTTAAGGCTTTGATGTTTATAGGCTTTTGCTGTCTTCATACAACTCTACAATCAAAGAACAAGAGTTTGGTTGAACAAGGGTTTGGAAGAAGAACAACAGTTTGGTTGAAGACGAATTTGAGAAAGACGAAGATGATAAACTATGGGTACGATCGGTGTGTTCTATCAAATCTATTCTTTTAGATTTGGATAAGTAAGTTTTTCTACAGCCCAACACAAATTTACTCGGTTTTCATAGCGACCTTTTGTTGATTTTTTTGATTTGTGTGGTGTTAATGATTTTGTTAAATTTCAGTAGATCTGCAATTTTGTGGGGTGATGGTCGTCAGATCTGAAACGCAAACGGCCAACGGCGGCAATTATTCTGAAATAAGATAGATTTCAACCTTCTTTTTTTACTGATTTGCTCTGTTTAATATGTTCAAATGTTTTCTCTTGGCACAACATGTTCAACACTGTTTGAAGCACTCATTTTTAATGATAGATTCAGTGCTCAGGTTACTGCCTCTAATATTTATGTTATTTGAATGAATCATGTCTTTGTTTTTTTTGGTCTGTTACTTATTTTCATAATTTTTTTTCTATGAGAAGTACTAACTATTGTAAGTTTCTTTGATATTTCTTAATAATAAAAGTTTGAAGCAAGTCTCTATTTGTAGTATGTTTGTGTGTGATGTTTGTTATTTGTTTATCTTTTGCATGGTTTTACCAATAAGGACACGGGACATGCGATGAGTGCTTAAAAGATTTGGGTTGGAGTACTGTTTTGAAAGAATTATAAGCTTTGATACTCTAAATTCCTTTGACGATATCAACCCTCCTGATGACAAAGATGGAAATGAAATTTTTGATTTCTGCGGATACACATGCGGGCTTGATTCTGATATGGTGCTTCAGCAAGGTTTTTTTTCCTTCTATTAGTTTTGAATTTAATGAGAATTTTAGATTATTTTTCATTACTCTGTCATATTGAGTTATTTGTTTTGGGTGCAGGATTTGAAAGAAAATATGGGAAAAGACAGGAAAATCAAAGTCCTTCCTTCAAAAGTTTGCAAAGTGTATTAGAGTTAATAATCATAGTTTTGCGAAAGGAATTTTGTAGTAAAATCTGAAATTTCCTCCTTGTCGATTTTGAAGTATTCACCATTTTTCATTTTATAGGTTCCAGTTTACATAATTTCTTCAGTGGCTTAAAAATTACTAGCGTCGCAATGGTAATTTTGTAGGTTCCATTTTGTAGTATCATATTTATATTTGACTATAGATTGAGCTTTGCAATTGTCACTGCCACCGTTTCTCAACTTTTCCTCTTCCACGGAAAGTATGTTTTCTTCTATTATACTTTCCTCCTATTCCACATTCTCCGATTAAGTATTATTGATGAGATTTTTATAATTAAACATCTAACTATATATATTTTGGTGGCTGTGAATATGAAAGAGAGATTCTTCTGATGTGGATGAAGACAACAACCACACTAACAAGCCGGAGACGTGCATACAAGAATCATGAAGAAAAACTGCGCACAAGTCCCTGACTGGTGGTTCATGAAAAATTTAGTCCTTATGATTATTTTGGCCTTGGTATGTTGTGAAGGCTTTGACAAGCAGCTCCAACTTCCATGGTGGGGATTTTTACTTTCCTTAGTAATTGCATTGGTTTTCACTTTGACAATGGATTGATAATCTTATATTTAGTGAAAACAGAACTAAATCAAATTGCACTTCCAGTGTACCATTAAACTGAATATCTGGAAGCTTATCAATGCTTGATTATTTTGTTATTTTTTGTTACTAGCTCATTGATATTAACAACAGTATGGTCTTGATGCAGTTTTTGGTTATGACCTTTGTGTGTACTAATTAAAAAGATATTCAATAAAGATGGTCCAAAAAATTATAAAATTAATATTAAAATGATCTTGCATTGATGTTCCGTTAATGTCATTCCTATATTTAAGACATATAAATGTATATTGAAATCTCAAATTTAAAATTTACTTTAATTTGAACTTGAATTTTTTAACTCTTCTTTAATACTTTAATTGTTTGATTTAAAAAAAAAAACCTTGATTGTTATTTTTTGTTAATGCTATTTAAATTGAAATTAAATATTGTAAAATTCCATTTATAATTGTCCTCTTTCTAACCAATCACATAACTCTTTATCAAAAGTTTTATGAGAAATTAAAAATGTGCTGTAAAAGTATCTTTTGTATTTAAGTTTTCAAGGTAAAAAATACACTAAAACATGTGATTTTTTTAGGTGTCAGATGGCTTCAATAGTGTTCATTTTCTTTCACATATAAATATTTTAACAGGGAATAATCCACCTTTTAATTATACATAATTAATACAATATTTTTAAAGATTTTTAAGCTTAATAATTGAATGAATAGTTACTTTTTGATTATTAATTGTCGTTTTTAATTTTATATGTATTATAGTATTAAGTTGTATAACTTAAAATTGTAAATGTTTTTTTATTACATTATACAAATTATATAAAAATTATACAAAATTATATTTTTATTGCATATTTATAATTAATATTTATATATAGCAAATAAAAAAATATTAAATAATTAATAAATATATTTTTAATTATCATAAAAAAAGTTATATATGCAATAATTTCTGATTAAGAAAATGGTTATATTTTAAATGGTAATTAAGTTATATTTGTGAGAAGAATAAAAAATTAATTATTTTAAATGCATATTCAAAGAATGAATGATATCTATACAATATATAAAAGGAATACTTTGTTTTGGTGTAGCCCTTTTTTCTACCATTTTTACCCTTCCTTAATTTTGTAATTTACTTAATAACGTCTTATTATTAACTTCCAAATAACTTCTATTATTAACTTCCACGTAATTTCCTATTATTAAGTTTCACATAATGTTTTTTTAATTATATTTAAATAAAAACTATCATTTATATTTTCATTCATGCGCATTAAAAAAGCGGACAAACGGGCACGCGAGTGCCCGTCTGGACGCTAGTATAAAAGAATAGTGATAGATTTTCAAAAAATTTATTGATTACAATCACTAAACCACAAATTAATGAAAATTTGTTACAATTCATTAAATGCTTTTATTGTTGATCAAATATGGAATAAAATGTGATTTTTATTATCTATAAGGTCAACTTTATACTTCAAACTTATATATCTATACAATATATAAAGGGAATACTTTGTTTTGGTGTAGCCATTTTTTCTACCATTTTTACCCTTATTTAATTTTGTAATTTACTTAATAACATCTTATTATTAACTTCCAAATAACTTCTATTATTAACTTCCACGTAATTTCCTATTATTAAGTTTCACATAATGTTTTTTTTAATTATATTTAAATAAAAGCTATCATTTATATTTTCATTCATGCGCATTAAAAAAGCGGACAAACGGCACGCGAGTGCCCGTCTGGACACTAGTATAAAAGAATAGTGATAGATTTTCAAAAAATTTATTGATTACAATCACTAAACCACAAATTAATGAAAATTTGTTACAATTTATTAAATGCTTTTATTGTTGATCAAATATGGAATAAAATGTGATTTTTATTATCTATAAGGTCAACTTTATACTTCAAACTTATATATTACCATTAAGTTTCACCGTTAACTATTTTTAACTGTATACGGAATTATACCTTTTTGTAATTACTTAACTAACTAATAAATTGTTTTTTGTAATTACTTAATTAATTGATAAAAATAATTTGTTTTTATTTTAAAAATGTGTCTTTCTTTTAAAAACAATAAACTATTTTGGTAAAATAATTTTGTTTTTCTAATTTATATTTTTATTATATTTTAAAAACAAAAGTGTGCGTACCACATTAGTACCCGGACGACATTACGAGTATTCGTTAATATAAAACGAAAAAACTTAAATTATTCATTTATGTATTAAAAATTAAAAAAATTATCGATCATTTTGTAAAAGTATGTGAACAAATGCGAATAACACGTCAGTATCTGTGCGAACGTACGGATATCGAGACCAGAATCTATGCGAACACACGAGTTATTTCGTTTTTTTGTATAATTAAAGAAAGTAAAAGTAAATATATTTAAAATAATGTATGAATCCAAACACGGGCAAAATGTATTTATTTATGTCACTGATATTTGTATAAATACTATGTTATTTTTTTATATTTATAAAACTAAATTTTTGCATAATTTTTTTTTATAAATAACATCAAAACAAAATTAATATTCACACATCAAAAAATATACGGTTGATCCAAATATTTGTATATATGAAAAAAAAATTATTTATGCTCCAAATTTAAATAAAACACATTCTTTTTTTAAAATAATTTTTTTTTGGTAAAATAATTGTGTTCTTTTGTATGTTTATTTTTTTAACACATTATTTTAAATATTTTTATTAATTCTACTTTCTTTTTCAAATTTTAAATGTAAACAAATGCGCGTTCAAATCCATTGTATAAATATCATTAAATACATTTTATTATGTATTAAATTTTTATAAAAAATATTGATAAATTTAACATTTTATTCTAGAAATGAGTTAAATATCAATATTTGAAATTTCAATTTTATTTTCAATTTTTTTTAATTATTTTCAATTTTATTACTTAATTATGATCTTTATGGGTATCCCACAAAAGATATATTTTTAATAAATCTTACATAAATTAGGAGATTGTAAGAGAAAATATATATCTACGGGCAAAACTGAATTGGTGAA
Source organism: Lathyrus tuberosus (assembly GCA_022829125.1). NCBI lineage: Eukaryota > Viridiplantae > Streptophyta > Magnoliopsida > Fabales > Fabaceae > Lathyrus > Lathyrus tuberosus. Next base: position 1,481,273 of record JALAZF010000222.1, on the reverse strand, counting down.
ACGGAGAAAATGAAGTCATTGATAATATAGAAAAGCATACTTGACAAATATTTTTACACGGGAAAATTTTAAATATTTCAGATTGAACTTTATTTTTATATATGAAAAAAAAGTATATGGATGATCCAAATAATTTTATATTTGGGAACAAGTGAAATATTTTATAAAATATTTTATAATATAATTGAGAACAAGTGAAATATTATTTATACAATTAAAATAATATTTTCAAATATTATATTATTGGTTGTTATTTATAAAGTTAAATCATTGCATAAATATTTTTATAACAAGTACCAACCGATGCCTGCAGTATTGATTTTTTTTTTATAAATATTAATTATATTTTTTATATTTATTAATTTTTGTTAATCTTATTTAAAAAAATGCGCATAACACACAAGTACTCGGACAAACGTATTGATATGAGTATCTCACGAAATAGATATTTCTAATAATACTTAAATAGAATATATTTATTTATGTTAATAATATTTATTTATAAAGTAAAAATAATATTTACAAATACTATGATATTATTTGATAATTATAAAACTAAATTCTTGTATAAATATTTTTATAAAAAATACCAACCGATGCTCGCGAGTATTAATTCTATTTTTTTTTATAAAATATAAATTATATTTTTTATATTTATTAATTTTTCTTAATTCTATTTTTTTTTCAAATTTTAAATAAAAAAAATGCGCTTCACCGATGGATACCCGTGCGAATACACGGGTATCCCGCTAGTACACACACGTAAGAGTAAGTTTAACAATAATTGTGTTCTAATCTTGTATTGTGGATGTAGTTCTATTCTTTTGTTGAATTGACTGTTTATTGTTCTTTTTGGGCACATTTTATGTTTGGAATTATATATGATGAATTTACCATAAAAATATTACATGCATTATAATATCACTATTAGAGCAAGCAGGGCCGACCCAACAAATTTGGAGGCCTAAGGCAAATTTTAAAATAATTTGTTTTAAGTAAAAAAAAAAAAGTATTAATTTTTATTTTAAAACAAAAAATTATCAATAAATCTTTTAAATTATTATTTTCTTCAATTAAATCTCTAAATAATATATATTAAATATATTAATTTAATTCTTAATTAATTATAAAAATTCATGTTATTTTTTATATTCTTAGTAATATGAAAAGAATTATTAATTTTATGTGCTTTTTAAGCTATATAATAAAAATATTTTTTATATACTTTACGAATTATATTAAAAATAGAGTATTATTTTAGAAATTTAATTTAAAATTATTTATTAAAAGTAGTTATTTTTTAGTGTGAAAACAATAGTAGAATTTAGTCAATTTTTTTTATGACAAAAAAAGGGTAAGGTTTTAAAATGAATTATAAATGAGTTGAAGAAAAAATAAAACTCCACAACCTGACAACAGTAAATGTTGAACGGCTACATAGGCTATTATTTTACAGCTAGGCTACTACAAACAATTTGATAGATTAACCATTTTGCTAATATTTACTTATTAACCACATTATTTGGAGGCCTATTATCTGACAAAACAAGTGAGGCCCAAGCCAAAGGCCTACGTTGCCTTGTCCTTGGGCCGGGCCTGAGAGCAAGTTTGGTGATAGATAGTGCATATATATATATATATAAAAAATGTAATGGAATTTTACCTGCCACCCTCCAATTAAATCTGGCACCCCCTAATTTTTCATTATTAACATATCACCCCTGATATTATTTACATAAAAAATAACATTTTTTAACCCAAAAAATCACCTTTTTAGAAACTTGAAAACAAAATTTTCGGTAGTACAAAACAAAATTCCCAGTAGTGTTTTCCTGAAAATTCCGTAACCCCAAAAAAACCGGTAGTACAAATAGTAAATTACCGGTATAAAATACCGGGAATTTTCAAAAAACCGGTAATAATTACCGGTAATTCTGATTATACCGGTGTAATTTTGCAGAACCATTCCGGGAATTTCAAAATTATCGGTATCTATCAAAATACTGGGAATTTGAAATGTCCGGTATACCGGGAATTCCCGTTTTGGACGAAATTTCCGGTAACAGGTCTGTGTCAACAACAATCATTGGGTTCAGGTAAAATTAAAACTTGATAGTCCTTTGCCTCCCGTCACGTCCCGGTGGAGAGAGAACTGTACTGAAGAGGCAAGAGTCTGGGAAACAGCATATGGAGGACGGATTAGGCACTGGGAGGAACAAATTATGAAGTCATAGTAGTTTTAATTATTTTCGTATGCTGTTATGTATTTTTTCGTATGATATCATTTTAATTTACCATGTAATCTTGATGATGTTCTTGTTGATCAAACACTATTGGAAACACTAATGGAGATTGCAGTTTTTTAAAAAAATTTTCAAGCGCAGGGCTGTTACCGGGTATTTCAGTTTACGTGAAATTCCCGGTATACCGGATATTTCAATTCCCCGGTATTTTTCACTTTTTCTGTTAATTTAAAAATCTGGTACATTTATACCGGTAAATTCGAAATGTCCGGTGAAAGATACCGGCATTTTCAAAATTACCGGCATTACCTGAAAATTCAAGTAAATACGTTGAAATTGAAGGAAAAATCCGGTACTTATAAAAAATCCGATATGGAACCGAACATTTAAAAAAACCGGGATTTTCACAGGGGTAAAATCGACTTTTTGCATGTATTGGAGGGTACCGTGTTTAATTGGGGGTGGCTGGTAAAATTCTCAAAATATAAGTACCTTCTAATTTTATAATCCGATCAACATTTGTACCATTGCAAAATGAATTTGCCAAACATATGTCAATGGGCCATAAAGTGAAAATGTACCCTTTAGTTGCTGAATATAATATTGCTGGTGAGGGAGGTTCTTAAAAATATGGGGGTTTAGTATACCATGTGGAAAACTTGGACTTTTGAAGACTATTTATTTTCTACACCCCGCCAAATCTTTTTTCCGCATTCCCATTGAAGTCTTTTATTGTGATTCTAGAGAAGGTCCTTCGGATTTCATTTCCCTGGTTATTTTGTAATGGCTTCTATTTTTAGAGAAGAAGTTTTAAAAACTCGAGTTAATCCTATTTATCTTTTTTTATCACTAGATAGGAATTATTCTCAATTTTTTTAGAGATTGGTAGTTACTACTTTTTTTCTCTATCAGAGTCTATTGTTGTAGATCATTTAGGACCCATAACACCAGTTCGTAAAGACTCTTTTTATAAAGGTGTCTCCCAGAGCTTTTCCCAACTTTCTAGAGCTTCATCCATCGAGATCGGGTGTGAGACTCAATCTTGGAACCTATTCTAGGTTAGAGAACTCCACTTTTTTCATTCCACTCTTGAAATCACGTCTTGTGAAATCTTGTACTTCTATTGGTCTCTGTCTATATGATAGTGTTCATACGCCTATTCTAGAGGGAGACATGAGTTCACAAAAGTTTTCTTTATCGATTAGTTTGGAAGGTGCTTCTACTCCAACTTTTTCATGTTTGTCGTCTCCAATGCAATCTTTATCAGATTATTTTGGTTGTTTATTGAGTAGGATAAGAATTATACAACACAGCGAAGTCTCTGAATTTCTTGTGTATTCCTTGTGCTGGAATCCTTTATGCGATTAACGTTTTAGCTTTTTAGTGGGTAGTTGTGATGGTATTCTCTCTATTTGGTGTAACTCAGAGAGTAGATCCTTATTTTTATTCTCGAGCCCAGGTTTCCTTGGTGTTTGTCTGGAGTACGAAGCCTCTAATTGAGTACGAAGCCTCTATTTGGATGAAGTATTTTAATGAGGAAAAATAAATTTTTTGAGAGAATTTAAAATGACTTACTCAAAATTTATTGTTTGGATAAAAAATATGAAGAATTGTTAAAATGATATAAATTTATAAAGTATTTTATTCATGTTAAATTTAAAGAATTTAAAATGACACCAACAAGTAACGAATTTCAAATTGTTTCTTTATTTTATATAATGCAAATGTTAAATTGTTTGTTATTAATTTTACAAATTTAGCAAGATGATCCTCATATTTTATGAAAATTTTAAATACACCCCAAAATTTTCAAAAAATTATAAATAAATCCCTAATAATTTTCAAATTTTACAATTTGGTCCATTTAAATTTTCAAAAATTGCAAATTGGTCTCTATTTTAAATATTTAAAATTTGACCCAAAAGTTTTAAAATTAATAAAAATGACCCAAAATTTTAACAATGAATTATTTTAACACTCCATCCAAACAAAAAAATTTAAAAATGAATGAATTTCAATTGAATCATTTAAATTACTTAGAATTTTAAATTCCCTAAAAATTCGCAAATTCCTCATCCAAACATACTCTATGAGTATCTTTGATGAAATATAGGCTACATGGGTTGATCTCTATTTGCGCAAAGAAAGTAGTTGCGGAGATATTTGGTGTGTTTTGAAAATTTTCAATTTTGTTTGCTCTCCCGAAGGTTAAGGGGAGAAGTTCTTCAAGCTCATCTGGATGTTTGACTATTTAACTTTTTCCAATTTAATTTCCCAGATGGAGTTGTTTGATCTCCTCCATTTTAGATAGAAAGTTCACTTGGTTCCAGGTGCTACTAGTTGGCTTGACCATAATCTTATTTTTAATGGTTGGTGGGAACATTGGAGGTGATGTCTCATTGGGCTTTTCAACTCATTGTATTTGTTTTGAGTTGGTTACTTCGTTTTGGACTGGTTCTCGGATCCAAAGGTGGAAGTATTTTGTTCTGTTGGAGAATTTCAAATATCTTAAATTGATCCTAAATTTTTTTAACAAACAATTGTTTAGAAACTTATAATTCTAGATTCAATCTTTAAGATATACAAATAAGAATTTGGACCCTTTGTCATATTAGAGAGCTTTATCTGAAGAGGAAATTGAGGGTAAATTAGGTACCACACAAAGTTGTGGTATTTGCTATGGATAAAATACCCTCAATTATTCTAAAGATCCAAATATAAATGTTTTAAGGAAGTTAATTCAAACTTTGGTTTCTTCCATGCTTCTGTAAAGACTAGGAGTAGGAGAAATGCTATTTTAGCCTTGTAGTTTAATGATGGTTGGTTAGAAGGGGTGTGTAAGATTAGGCAAGAAGTTTCAACTATTTTTTTGAGATCTTTAAGGAACCAAATGTTGAAATACCTCACCATGATGAAGTTTCCTTTCACATTCTGCATTGCCTTGAAAACTCCTTTTACCCTTTATGAGTTAGATGGTGTTATGGTCAAATGTACAGGTAACAAGAGTCGTGGTCCTGATAGTTTTTCTTTATCCTTTATGGTAATATTATAGGGTTTATTTGGGGAATATTTATGGATCATGTTTTATAATTATTTTTTTTTTGCTTTGTTACCTCGTAGATTTGCATCTTATTTTGTGAGATTGAACACTAAGATGAAATCTCCTGTGTAGTTAAGCAATTTTAAGCCTATTTCTTTGGTAGACTCTTTATATAAGTTGGTGGCTAAAGCATTGGATATTAGAATTGGGATGGTGATGGATAAACTTATTTCTCCTAATCAACCATCTTTTCTAAAAGATAGATTGTTAGTGGATGGTGTGGTAGTTATGAATGAGGTTATATATTTAACTAAGAGATCTAGAAAATCTTGCCTCATTTTCAAAGTAGATTTTGAGAAAGCAAATGATTCAGTTATTTGGGAGCTTCTGGATTACATGTTTGTCATATTTGAGTTTAATGATAATTGGAGATCTTGTGTATTTGTTGGGAATCTTGAGGTGTTGGTGAGAGGACGCCTGTTTGCCTGGAAAATTTGCAAACAACCACTGATCTCCTAATTTCTAAAAAATTAGTTTACTTGCAGGACCGATCAAACAAATCCTAGGACAATGTGCTTTTAATGATTTTGACAATTTGTACGAAAATAAAATCTTTTATTCATTGAATTCATCATCGTTTGTATAAACTAATGTTTTCGACTGAAAAGTAATGAAAACTTTGCTTTTTGAAAGAAATGGCGAAAATGTAAATAAATTGCAAGAATGAAATTGCAAAAAATGTAAAGGGAATTGCAAATAAATAACTTAAAACTTCATTAAAATGCAAGGAATAAAACTGGTGTTTTTCAAACGTACATTTTCTTAGTAACTACTCTTTTCACGCACACGGTTACTTTGAGTATTCTTGAGTAACTTGTACAAATTTTGAATACACACACGAAAATCTAATCACTATGACTCCCTATTTATATACAATCGAAATAACTGTCAATAACAGCTATTTCTCCTAATGGTGACAAATGTCAATCTGCATGCATTCGTCAAATAGATGCATTCCACGCGTCCTATTTCAAAAACGAAACTCCCTCATAAATTTAAACTTCAAAACATCCGTCGAACAAGACCTTATCACCAATCTGTCGAAGCATGTCTAGTACTTAGAAAAAATCTCCAAATAGATTCCTCCAATTAACATTTGTCTTCGACTGACTTTCTTCAGAAGCAGACTCCTGTCGAAATATCTTGGCAGATCTTCAAACTTATTTTCTGAACAAAATTCAGGCGTCAAAATTAGCAGCCTACAAATTGCCCCCCAGAAAATGCATTTTCGACAAATGGAGAAAAGCATTTTTTGCCAACATAATTCGACGCCGTCAATAATTCGACATACGACTGTTCATATGACTAGACATTTGTGACGTCAGAGTCATTATTGCACTTTTTCTAAAACGTCTCTTCAGCCCACGTTTTAAGATCTTTCATCATCACTACCCTAGTCCCTAGCAGATCATGGGTCAAAACAATTAATTGCTACCGTCTGAACCATCCACTCATAACTACCACGTGTCCCACGATTTCTCCATTAAATGGAAAATAATTCTGAATTTCAACCGCTTCAGTCCTTTTTCCTCCTATAAATAAGTTGAAAAAATTTATTTTTCACTTTTCACGCTCCTTTTCTTTAGGTAAGAACTCTCTTCAACTTATCTTCATCTTCTTCATTTTTCTCTGCATTTTCTTCTGCAATCAATCATGGCATCCTCCGCAGCTCCTCAAGTCACGAGTAAAGATTCCAAGAAATCTAAAAACTTACCACCTGCCCACAAGATTCTTGGTCCAAAGGTGGTGGGGAACCAACAATATATACCAGAGCCTCCAAATGAAGAGGAGAAAAGACGTATTTACCAGTCTCAGGTACTGATTCCTATTTTAATTTCTGGTAAATCTCATGCAATGTTAGGACCCTAAAGAAGTTTCTGATCAAGAGCATGTGGCCTTCTTAGCCCTCTGGATGTCGAGATGTGTCTTTTGCTCCAGATCTCTTCAAGTGGCGAAACGCTATATTACCATGGCAATTCAACTTCATGCTGGACATCAATTGTGTCTCAGTGAGATCATCTTGGCGAATCTATACGAATCTCTTGGCGAAGGGGTTACTTTTCTGAAGAATATTAAGGAAAAAGGAAGTCTTATGTTGTCAGGACCCTTTTGGCTCTTACAACTGTGACTTAATGCCACATTCGAAGCCTCCCTATCCAACAAGAAAACTCTGGACGAAGCTGCTCTGAAGGACAGAAGAGTCGAAGGAACCAGACTGGCACAGCTAACACCAAGTGACGAAGGTTTGAGCCTTCAACAATCTTTTACTGGCTATGTTATGATCTTTGCTAAACGTCATAACTTCACTTCCAATATGGCCCTTTTCGCCAATAGAAAAATTGGGCCAGAGTGGTTCACCAGGAAATTACCACTAGAGTCGAAAGCTCAAAAAGATGAATTCCTTAATGTCTGGGAATCTTTTCTCACACCTAGACTCTTGGCTTCCAGACTCAATCCCTCAAAGTTGAAGATCTCCCTTATTAATTACCAACCCAATCTGGTCTCTCGACAGTTTGGGTTAATCCAAATAAAACCAAAACCCCTTTTCTCGAGGAAAGGCTCTTTGATTCACTACAACATGACCCACACCGAAGAAGAGTGTTCTGAACTGCTGGCGAAGTTCTCCAACTTGGTCAAAATTCAACCAGTGCCCTTTAAACCCAACTTCCTCTGCACTCAAGAATTCGACGAATGATGGAGGGATTATTATAATTCTCATTGTTTCGACGTGCCTTCTTTCACAATCCAACTGACCAGAGCTTTCGGCCTTGTGCAGGATAAAACAAAGAAAGGTACTTCAAGACATATCAAAGAAATCCAAGCATTCCAGAAGTACTTTGAAACTGCCTACAGGCCCAACGAACTTAGTCGAACCATAAGCGAAGCAGCCGTTACTTTGAAAGAAAAATTTACCAGAAAACTGGGTGAGTTAAAACTACCTTCATACGTTCGACCAGATCAACGTTATGAGATAGCTTTTAACCTCTATCCACCAAAATTTCCTTCCCTACCATCTGTTGAATTTGGTGTGGCCTTTAGCCCTCCATTTCCAGATTGGTTCACTAGTGGGGATTCCATGAAACTTCTTTGCCAAGAATATCAAAAACGTGCTAAGCGAGTGGTTCTGACTAAGTACACCTTGGACAATTTCAAAGGTCACCTTCATATTGACATAGAACATGTTCGCGTGGAAACTCCTATATATGAAGGTATGGAATGGGGAGATACTCGACACCACTTCTTTTCATTTACACATATCTGTATCTTTTGACTTGTGTTTAAATTTTTCCCTTTTTCTTAGCCATAAAAATTCCTTCCAAGAAGTCAGCTACCGCCGAAGCGTCCACTGCATAGGACATGGAAGAACCAAAAGATACTACCAAAAAACCCTTGGCGAGGGTATGATTTTGCCCCTCCTTTTTTGATCAATATTTTTTATTATTATGTTCTGAAATACTAATGAAATCTCTTTTTGTTTTACAGGGAAGTCGGAGACCTCCTTCGACTCCAAAGAAAAGAAAGGAAAAAGAACCTGAAGTCCCTGCCATTGACTTTGGTGACGAATCGCCTGATCAAGTCAAACCTTCAAGAAAGAAGAAGAAAATGGCAAAATCTCAACAACAAAAACCCTCTGCTTCCAAAATATTGGAAAAAACCCCCTCAAAAATCCTGTCGAGCAAGTTACCACCACTCCAGCAGAAAGTGAGAGTTCTAGTCTCAAAATCAAAATTCCCAAGGTATGGTTTTTTTTTAATTCGGCATTTAAAGGCGTTTTTTTTTTCCTTATAATGACTGTTAACTTATTTATCTTCCAGGTTCTGGTCGATACTCATGGGCATCCTATTGTCTAAGTTCTTCCAAAAACTAGCAGCGATCCCACCTACAAGCCAACAAGCGCCTCCAAGCCTTCCCCTAAAGATTCGACTAAAGAATTAGCCACTGAAGTGAATCAGCCCACCACTGTCTCTAAAAAACTTCAAGATGTAGTGGAAGAAGAGACCGGTCCTGAGGATGACATCTTAGTTGACATTGGTGGGGACACTGTGATGCCCACTGCAACACTCACAACAGAAGGTGATCCTGAAGACTACTCCCCCATCAGTTTAAAAGATGCTGACGAAGAGAAAGATGGGGAGGTTGAATCTGATGACGAAGAGGAGGAAGAGAAAGAGGGCGAAAAACTCACAACTCCAAAGGCTGCTGAGGACGAAGAAGAAAAGACCGACAAGACAAACCCTGATGATCATCTCAAAACTACTTCGACCACCACTACTTCGACCCGTCTCTCTCATGAGGAACTTGAGAACTTGAAAGTGAAAAGACCATTAGAATATCTGAAGGCCATGCTCAGCACACGCTATAATTTTACTGACACCACCACCAGCAGTTCGACTACCTCAGGGACCATTTCTGGCGCAAAAAATCTATGGACGAAGTGATGGCCCAGATCCGGCAGAAAATCCTCGACATTGATTTATTTCAACTTCTAGAGAAAGATTCATCTGCTCAATTTGACCTAAAAAAGATCTTGAAGCAAGTCAATGTCCTGGAGGCTCCCCCTGAAGTGACTGATGTTGTTGTGGATCTGACCATTCTAATTGACCTTGTGGTGGTAGATTTCAACCGGCTTCGAGAATATTCGAAAAAACTTGAAAATAAGTCGGAAACACAACTTGCTGAATGGGATGCTGCCACAAGTTCTACCAACAAGGTAACTGAACTGGAAAGGGCCTCTGAACTAAATCAAAAAGAGGTTGCCAGCTGTGACGAAAACATCCTCAAATGGGAGAAACAAATTGCTGCCCTCCAAAACAAAATTTCTCAAGCTAAGAAACGCAAAGAAGAACTACAACAAGTCCATCAAGATGAGATAACTAAAGAGATCGAAGTTGGAGTGCATCATGTCGAAAGGGCTCGGAAGCTAGGTAAAGAAATTGAAGAGGTTTCGACCAACAAGGCCCTTTGTGAACGTCGACTTCAGATTCAATGGTCCAAGTTTGAAAATTTGAAGAAATCTTTTTCCTGTTTAAATTTGTAATGTTGCTTAGTCCTTTGAGGCCTTTTTCTTTTTGTAATGACACTTAAGCCATTTGTTTGGCGAATTTCACCAATTTAGTTATTTCTTTTGCAAGCTTATTCAATTTCTATTTTAACTTCCTGCAATATGGGTTTATATTTTTTCAAATATTTCCCATTTATTTTCAGTACTCTCTTATCTTTATCCAATTCTTCGACTTCATACGCGCCATTGGAAAATACTTTTATGATTTGAAAAGGTCCTTCCCACTTGGGGGACCATTGTCCCATAAGTCTATCTTTTCGATCCATGGGAAGAATCACTTTCCACACAAGGCCGTCAATCGAAAAGGCTTTACCTTTCACTTTTTTTATTATAGGATTTCTCCACTCTTTCCTTTTGCCTTTTCAATAAATCTAACGCATGTAACATTTCTTCGTCTAAATCAACTAATTCGTCGATCATCATATTCTAATATGAATCTGATGGAATTTCATGATGCCTTTGGACTCTTGCTGACTGCAAGTATATCTCGACCGGTAAGACTGCATCATGGCCATACGTTAGTCGAAAGGGTGTAGCATTTGTAGCTTCCTTAGGAGAGGTTCGACAAACCCATAGAATTTGGTCCAATATTTTGTGCCAATTCTTCGGCTTTCTTTCCACGTGCTTCTTTATCAAACCAATTATAACTTTATTTGCTGCTTCGACCTGTCCGTTGGCTTGAGCGCAGTAAGGTGTTGATGTGAGAAGTTTGAACCCCATTTCCTTCACAAATGCTTGCATATTTTTACTAGTGAAAACAAATCCTTGATCCATCGTTATTGTCTCTGGGATACCAAACCTGTCAATGATGTGTTTTCAAATGAATTTGATTACTGCTTCTTGATCCACATTCACTAAAGGTATGGCTTCGATCCGTTTTGTAAAATAATCGATACCAACCAAAATAAACTTCTGGCTTTTTGAAGATGCTGGTCGAATTTCTCCAATTAAATCCAAAGCCCAACCTCTGAAAGGCCAAGGCTTTATTATAGAATGTAACTCACTTGCAGGAATATGTGGTATCCCTGCGTGCACCTGGCACTCTTGGCATCCTTTCGCGAATTCGACGCAATCTTTTAACATAGTTGGCCAATGCATTCCTTGTCGAAATAATAACCACTTCATCTTATGGCCTGCTTGATGCGCACCGCATGCCCCACCGTGTACATTTGACAAAGCTATGTATGCCTCAGATTCGCCTAGGCTCTTAAGTAATATCCCTTCTGGAGTTTTCTTAAATAATTCATTCCCCAAAATCACATAACTCAAAGCTCGATACTTGATTTTTCGTTCGACTGGTCCTGTTGGATTTAGTAGATATTCCTTTATGGGCTTCCTCCAGTCTCCAATCATTGAATTATCTATGTTAAAAATTTCAAAATTTTCTTCGTCAGCGTATCCCAGCTTTATCGTTTCTAAATCTGATGGGGATAATCTGGCTGACACGACTATTCCTCTAATTTCGATGGCTTTTTGCAACTTCTCCTTCAACACTTTATATCCAGAAGCGATCTGTGCTAAATGCCTCCTGATTTTCTATCCGAGGGATGTGTTGAATCATAACCATATCGAATCTTTTCAAGAGTCTATTAGCTATTACAAAGTACATGATTAAATTCTCTTTAACACACTTGTACTCCTTTGTTATTTGCTTTATGACTAACTCAGAGTCGCCCATTATTTTGACCCGAGTTGCCCCCAATTCCAACAAAATTTCAAGTCCCTCTATCAAAGCCTCATATTCTGCCTCATTATTTGAACAAAGGCCTTTGACTTTGTACTTAAATTTTGTTAGAATTTTGTTAGGAGAAATAATAAGTACTCTTATTCCAGTTCCATTTTTATGACTAGAACCGGCGAAGTATAACTTCCATGGTTCTATTTCAATGTAGTCCAAAGACTTTTCATTTATAGTGTGGTCGACTATGAAATCAGCCACTACTTGTCCTTTGACAGCCTTTAAAGGTAAATATGTCAAAGAATACTCAGTTAATGCTAATGCCCACTTTTCAATTAGACTGTGCAAGATTGGTTTAGATAACATGCATTTTATAACATCGAAATGAGAAGAAACGTAAACATCAACTGGTTTTATATAGTGCTTCAATTTCATACATGAAAAGTATAAACATAAACACAACTTTTCAATTACACTATATCTAGTTTCCGCATCGTTCAAGACCCTACTAAGGTAGTAAATGGCTCTTTCGACACCATTCTCATCCTCTTGAGCCAACATACTCCCTAATGTCTTGTCCGACGCGGATATGTACAACCAAATACTCCTACTTCTACAAGGCGACATTAAAATTGGAGGATGCGTCAGGCATTCCTTGATCTTGTCGAAGGCATCCTGCTGCTCTTGCCCCCATTCGAAGTATTCCTTCTTTAGTCGAAGTAGAGGGGAAAAGGCTTGCGTCTTCCCACTAAGGTTGGAGATGAACTTTCGGAAAAAGTTGATTTTGCCAAGTAGAGACTGCAATTCCTTCTTTGTAGATGGCGCTTTTGCCTCCATTATTACCTTGGCCTTGTTCTGATTAATTTTGATCCCTTTCTTGTGGACCACAAAGCCTAGAAAGTCTCCCGCCTACACACAAAACACACATTTGAGAGGATTTATCTTCAGACCAAACTTCCTCATCCGTTCAAAGGACTGTCGAAGGTGGTCTATATGAATTTTTCCTGAAACAGACATAATAACAATACCGTCAATATAAATATGCATAAAAGCCTCAAATAAATCGAATTCATCGCTCGTTGGTATCTCGCCCCAGCATTTTTTAAACCAAAAGGCATTACCACCCATTCATAGGTGCCTAAGGCTCCAGGGCATCAAAATTCCATTTTAGGAACATCCTCCTCAGCAATAAAAATTTGGTTATAACCAGAGTACCCATCAAGCATACTAAGGTACTCATGGCCTGCGGCAGAATCGACAAGCATTTCCGCCACTGGCATAGGATATTCATCCTTTGGGGTAGCAGCATTCAAGTCTTGAAAATTAATACATACCCTCAATTTGCCATTTTTCTTTATTACGGGAACTATATTAGCAATCCATTCGACATACCTGGTCGGGCGGATGAACTTGCATCTGAGGAGTCTGTCGATTTCTTCTTTAATCTTTGAGAGGATTTCTGGTGCGAATCTCCTTGGAGTTTGCTTAACAGGTTTTCTCCCAGGTTTTATTGGTAGCCTTAATTCGACCAGATTCCGATCCAGTCCGGGCATTTCGTCGTAGTCCCATGCGAAACAATCCTTGAATTCTTTCAGCAACTGGACTATTTCGACCTTGGGTTGGGGGCTCACTTTTGCACTGATATAGGTTGGTCTTTTTTCTGCCCCCGACCCCAAGTCAATTTCTTCGAGTGGATCCTGTGCCATCATTTTGATGTTTGCTGCTAATGGATCCTTCTCAAAGCCCAATGGCTCATCGTCATAAACTGCGTCGAGCCTCTGGTTTTGCAAATCTCCTAGATCTTTGTCAGGTGGATCCATATCAAAATCCTTTCCAAGACCCTGTTGATCTGCCTCCATCTCGTTCGCTTCGACAGCCATATACTTTACTTCGGCCTCTAAGGCCGCTTTGAGTTTATTCTTGGCTATATAAGCCATGATCTTTTTGAGAACTAGTGACTCACTCATTGTCCCTGAATTCGCTGCCCCAGCCAGTTGGCTGGATGTGTGAGGTTCCAAAAATGTAGTCTTCTTCGCCAACTACCTCTCTATCCCACTGAAACCCGTGGGTGGGATGAAGGTCTAATGAGCAGAAAGCATTGTCAGTTGGCGTCATGTCGAAGGTTGCTGGGCTACAAGGAGCTATGTGAGCCAGGTTCCTGTCGAAGCTTCGCCTATCAACCTAGTTTACTTCAGCCAGAAAGTAACTCTGATCAGCCTCTATATTTTCAACAATCCCATCTGCGCGCCAAATTGTTATTCGTTGATGCATTGACGAAGGGATGACACCTATGCCGTGTATCCATTCCCTGCCTAAGAGAAGGTTATAATTTTCCTTTGACGCAATTACCATAAACATCGTCGGCCTTATGATGGTTCTGACAGTTAGATCTACTTGTATCACACCCATAGTAGTTCCTATTTTCCCTTCATAATTCGACAACACCATGTTATGAGGTTTGGTGTCGGAATCATCTTTTCTAATTTTCTTAAGCATATAATGCGGCATCAAATTGACAGCCGCTCCTCCATCGACCAAAATTTTATTCACCCCTATGTTACCCACTTTTCCTTTTATAAATAGGGGTTTCAAGTGGTTCCTCATTGAGTCATCTGGTCTTTCAAAAAATGCGTTATGTTCTTCAACTCATCCGTTATTCATGATATAATAGCAAACGGGCCTGTGTCTGGCCGTTTCGACCTCCATAGATTCCTCTTCCTCTTCGACTTCCATTATTTGATCATACTCCCTAGAGAGCACTGAGACGACATTACACATTACGTCGAATGATGCCTCTGACTCTGAGTTAAAATCGTCTGTTATTTCATCATCTCTGGTCACTTCCTCCTTTGACGACACTTGTACTGGAGCCACGGGTGACTTTTTGACCTTCGATTCTTCCTTCTGCATCGAAGTCTGAACATTGCTGCTGGTTTCTGGCTTGGCCTTTCCTGCAGCCTCCTTCTCAGCCTTCTTTCGACGTTGGTACCTCCTTCATTGTGACTTCGTCATGGGATTCTTGCCCTTATAATTTTCAGAAGGGTAAGTCACCTTCTTAGACTTTTGAAATTCTTTTCTATATGATACGGAAGATCCCTGCTGTACTTCAAAATCCTTCCATTTCCCTTGTCCTTGGGCTTGTCGGATTGGATTGACCCACATATCGTCTGGAGCTTTATTTGTAGGTTTAAATGTGTTAGGGTATCTTCCCCCTAACCTCTCCCTACTTTGGTCCCCTCTTCTGGGGTCGAATCTTTCTCCAGAAGGCCTCCAATTTCCCTTTCTTTTTGCTCTCTCCATTCCCTCTAAGTTTGTTGCTGCCTTTTTGTCGAAGACGACACTACAACGAGGGCAAAACATTACCTCAGATCTTTTCCTTTGGCATCTATGTATAAAATCTGCCAGATTTTCTTCCTCCTTGGGATACGCCAGTTTATGGTACTCCTCACGTCGACGCTCCTCGTCGACTTGCATCGACACATTCTGAGCCACTTCGACCATATTTACATTGGCAGGTGTCTCTGTGTCCATGCTCAATTTGTTCAACTTCAAACTGAGGCCTTCATTGACCTCGTGTTCCTTCTTCATACGGTTGAAGTCCTCAGAGATTTTCTTCGTTATCACCTTTGGGAGCGGACTCTTGGTAACCTGTGGGCTTACGAATCCGACAACTTTGTTTTTTGGATCCTCCATGGTCCTTAGGAGAATACCAACAGCAGCTTATTTGTAAGAACCTTCAGTATTTCCTTTGTTAATTTGGGCGAAACCTTCAGTAGTCTCGTCGTTGTCTCTAGTGAAACCTTCAGTAGTTTCATTGTTGATTTGGACGAAATCGTCAGTAGTTTTGTTGTTGACGCCAGCAGTGGCCTCAGCAATGTAGTTCTCAATGATCTTTCCGTCAAGGTCTTCAGTAACCTTAACCATCACAGCCTAGTTCACGAAATCAGAGGTGTCTTCAACCATATCACATTTGTTGGCGGGATCTTCAGCAACCTCCACCGTATTCACGTTATTGTTGAAGCCATCAGTAGCCTCGATCATGTTCACATTGTCGTCGAAGCCTTCAGCAACCTCGACCATGTTCACTATGGATGGCTCAGCATAGTGGGCCTCCGCTACTTGCAAAGAGCTTGAATCCGCTTTCACCTGGGCCTTCGACTTGTCGCCGAATTTGAGCCTTCCATCTCTGATTGCATTCTGCACTAGATCCCTGAAAAGGAAACATTGAGACGCTTTATGACCCAAAAAATTATGGTACTTGCAAAAACCTCTCTTTTTCTGCTGTTCTAAATGAGGCACTTTAGTACCAGGAGGCACTATCATTTGGCCATCCTTGACTAACAAATCAAATATTTCGTCAAACTTTGTGACGTCGAACGTATAAGTTCTTTTGGGGAACTTGTCGTTCTTTTCCGATTCGACTGGGTTTTTCCCATTCAACGGAGCTAAGACTGCATGCATATGGTGGCCCCTATTTTAATTCTGCCAAATCAACCTCTTGTTCATCAAAACTTGATGATCCATCTTCGTCATCATCTTGACAAACTCCGACATATGCTACCCTTTCTTTTTTATTTTTATTAGCCCTAGCTTTTTCGGCTTTTAGTCGTTCGACTTGTCTAACCCTATCAGCCAATTGGGCCATGTCTCTTAAGTACTGGGTATCTAATTTCTTTCTAATCGAATAGTCGAGGCCCCCAGCGGCCATTTCGACAAACTCGTGTTCAGGCACTTGTGTGAAACACCTTGCCTTGAGCAGCCTAAACCTATTCAAGTAATCATCAATTGGCTATGAGAACTTTGTCTTGACGCTAGCCAATTCTTTCAAACTTATCTTTGTTTGCCCCATGTAAAATTATTCGTGGAATAATCTCTCCAACTGGGTCCACGTATATATCGAATTCGCAGGCAAAGTGGTAAACCAAGTAAAAGCATTTTTCGTCAGGGAACTAGGGAAATATTTTATTTTGAAATTCTCGTTGTACGCTATTTCGCCTGCTTCTATTAAATACCGTGCCACATGTTCGACCGTCGATTCACTAGTATCCCTTGAAAATTTTGTAAACTTGGGAACTTTCCATCTATGTGGCAACTCTTGCTGCAAAATATATTCTGATAGAGGGGAAGTATAACTGGGCCTTTGCAAACCTACATTCATCCCATTTCGCGCCATAATCCTTTCGACCATGGCAGCCAAATTATTTTCTGCTGGCATATCATTACAACGCATTTGTTGTATAATATTATCAGCATTCTGGTTTCAATTTACTAACAACACCCTTGGTTCTTGTTGAACAGGGATTTCGACCGCTGGTGATTCGACTACCCCTCCTTGGTTTAAAACTTCCGCCTGAGGGGTATTTGGTTGTCTTTGATTTATGGTAGGTTCTTCTTCGACGGCTACCCTTGGGTTTTAAACTATCCGTTCCCTTGGGGGAGGTTGGGGGACACCAAAGAAATCGGCAATGCACGTCATTTGTGCAGCCAATTGTTGATTTGTTTGTGTCGTGTTTTGGATCAAAGGGTTAAATATAACCCCCGTCTGTTGGGCTAGCATCTGTACCATATCGTGATTGCTCTCGTCCATTTGTTGCCTAATTACTTGTGCAAAATTATTGGTAATATTTGGCATATAAGTTTGATATCCCGTTCCTAAAGGCTGGCTAATTCTACCCATCTAGTTTATACCAGAACCGGACCCTTGCAAAGGCGAAGTTATGTTCTTTGTTGGATCTGTAAAGGCCGATGGCGCATTATGTAAACTTGCCATTACTGATGTTGGCATTCCATACAGTTGTTCTCGATTTAGAGGCATAAAAAAACCAGATATAAAGGGCCTGTACATATTACCTGAAGGGGGAGGTGTCATTTGAGGCATTTGGGGTCCTAGAGTTGAAAAACTAGGCGCACTCTAGGGAATTGAATGCGCAGGTGTCGAACCCGCTGTTGATTGTATAGCCTCTGATACTGATATTGAGACCGTATTGCCCCCAGTCGAAGGATTAGGGGGTGGCACTCCATCATTTATGGAATTTTGATTGTTTGGCGGGTTTGGATTCGCCATTCTCCTTACTCGTCTTCTTCTAGGTCTTTCTTCGTTATTTATGGCTATTTTACCACTCCTTAGTCTCATGCAACGAAGCGAAAAAAGTTTCATACGAGTAAAATGTAAAATAAAGGTTTTAAATTGTCAATAGCACAAGGTCCCACTGGGCGTGCCAATTTGTTTGCCTGGAAAATTTGCAAACAACCGCTGATCTCCTAATTTCTAAAAAATTAGTTTACTTGCAGGACCGATCAAACAAATCCTAGGACAATGTGCTTTTAATGATTTTGACAATTTGTAAGAAAATAAAACCTTTTATTCATTGAATTCATCATCGTTTGTATAAACTAATGTATTTCGGCTGAAAAGTAATGAAAACTTTGCTTTTTGAAAGAAATGGCGAAAATGTAAATAAATTACAAGAATGAAATAGCATAAAATGTAAAGGGAATTGCAAATGAATAACTTAAAACTTCATTAAAATGCAAGGAATAAAACTGGTGTTTTTCAAACGTAAATTTTCTCAGTAACTACTCTTTTCTCGCACACGGTTACTTTGAGTATTCTTGAGTAACTTGTACAAATTTTGAATACACACATGGAAATCTAATCACTATGACTCCCTATTTATATACAATCGAAATAACTGTCAATAACAGCTATTTCTCCTAATGGTGACAAATGGTAATCTGCATGCATTCGTCAAATATATGCATTCCACACGTCCCATTTCAAAAACGAAACTCCCTCCTAAATTTAAACTTCAAAACATCCGTCGAACAAGGCCTTATCACCAATCTGTCGAAGCATGTCTAATACTTAGAAAAAATCTCCAAATAGATTCCTCCAATTAACATTTGTCTTCGACTGACTTTCTTCAGAAGCACACTCTTGTCGAAATATCCTGGCAGATCTTCAAACTTATTTTCTGAACAAAATCCAGGCGTCGAAATTAGCAGCCTACAACGCCTAACCCAAGAAATAAGTATTCAAAAGGGTTGAAACATGGAGACCCATATCTCATTTTCTCTTTCTTCTCGTGGTTGAAGGTCTGAGTGGTTTGATCAGTAAGACAATATAATTGAATATTCTCTTAGGATTTAGTGTAGTAGCCTCCAATTTGGTGGTCTCCCATCTTCACTATGAAGTGATACTCTTATATTATTTGATTTACTAGTTGAGAATCTTTGGAATATCTATACTATTCTTAGGGACTTTGACCTTGCTTTAGACATTCTAGTGAATATTTATAAGAGTAGCTTGATTTAGGTTAGCGTGGACCTTATTTTTATGGATTCTACTGGTGACTTTCTTCATTGTGATGCGTGCTTTCCGCAAGTATACGGAGTATATCAGAGTAATATAAAAGGTTGTGGAATCCCACAGAGACCTAATGGTCAGTCTATTGTTTCTCTTGTTATGGTGTTTATCTAAGGAGATTTCAAAAAGGTTATGGAATTGAAACAAAATAAAATAATAAAGTTCTACTAAATTCGAGGATATAATACTGGAATGCGGCTTGCGTATTCGGAACCAGACTTAATCTCTAATCTTTATTGTCCGCTCCCGTGTGCCCGATTGCGTTTACGTTAAAGTAGAAAATCCTTTTTTAATAACTACTTCTTAAGCTCAGTTGAAAAGTGATTTTGATTGGAAAACTTAACTTTAAAGGGTTTCCAACTTTCGCTCGGATAACCGGATCATAAACTTATCAACGCGTCCGCAAATAATTTTAGAATCACTTTCTATAAATATTAAACTCTCCTAATTAATTAACAAAGTGCTTTCGCGGTGTTTATTAACCAAAAACTAATCAATTTTAATCTTAGGTGTCGGACGGCTTTCGATCTTACCCGACGTGGTCACGGTTCTACTTTAGTAGTAACCGATCAAATTAATTTCTGAAAAATTGAATTAAAATCAAAACAACCCAAATAGTAATCCTAAAGAAATAACAAACAGAGTACCGTCGAATCGACTGTCCTCACATTCCAGCACTAACGGATTAGTCGGACATATTCATGGTGAACAATTTAACTTTTAGGTGAAATGCATAATTAAACATGTAAAGCGATACAATTAAAATAAAGAGCGTGCAATAAAAATAAATTAAGTACGACGAGAAAAATAAAGCAAGGGCAATGAAATAAATAAAGTAAGGCAAAGTAAATAGACAAGACAAATAAACGTAAATAATGATGAAATTAATTAGAACCTGCTCCAATTGGAGACTTCAACCTGGTACAACGAAAATAAACGGAAAAAAATTTGGACGGAATGTAAATGGAGGCAAGATTAAAAGCTACAAAGTAAAGTGCTCCAAACTCAATAACAACAATGGTGCAATAACTCCCCGGTGTAAAGAATTGGAGCTTTTGAATATAAATTTATGGCATAAGTTGTAACTAAGCTTGGATGCCTCTAAATGTGAGTTTCTACAACTATTTATAATGGTATCAAGCCTTAGAAACCAAGTCACAACTACTGAGTTCGTGTGAGAGAAAAGAGGGAGTAATGGGGTGAATCTCTAACTGCCCTTTGACTGGGGCGAAATTGCCAAAGATGATGACCTCCATGTCCAGGATGGCGAATGCCACCTTCACAAACTTCCTAGAATTAATCTTTGTGACCGTTGGTACGTGGGACACGTCATCCATCTACGCCAGGTTGGACGCTGTGTGTGCAAACTGCTCCTTTTTCTCCGTTTTTCATCTGATTCGCTCTGTTTCTTCGAGTATGGCTCTCTCTTGGCTATGTACCTGAAATACAGACAAAATACTAGTATAATACTAGAAATGAAAGAAAAACGATAATAAAACATGTGCAAGTATAGCCAAATACGCAGTTTGTTTCGGTGTTATCACATTGTAAACCTGAGTCCTTCCTGTTTAAGTACGCACAACTGCTTGTATGGGCCATTATAAAACGAGAAGTAACTTGAGATCTTCTTATTAACTTTTTAACTAAAATACTTATTTATAGGAAACACACAAATGTAGCTTAGGGGTCCGATTTATTTTTCTCAATTATGTGCTTAATATTATCCTTATCTTATTTCTGTCTTTTTTAAAATTACCTATTAAGGTATGAAGGAAGATTGTTCGAATTCATAAAAGGTTCTTTAGGGGAGGTGTGAAGTGAGACTCTAAAATCTTTTGGGTTAAATGGGTTGATGTTTGTAAACGTAGGAGCAAAGATGGCTTGGAGGCCAGGGACCCCCATTCGGTTGATTTAGCTCTTTTGGCTAAACAGAGGTGAAAAATTAACTATGTTACTCTAGTATTTATAGGGATATCCTGGTTGCTAGTTATGGTGATTTTATTTCTCTTCTTTTATGGAAGGGGTACATTTTTCAGGCTTTCGAAATAATTCCTCTTGGTTGAAATGATTTTCCCTCATTGGTTTAAAAGAAGAAGACCCTTCTGATTGGTTTTTAGATAATATCTCAAAGAAAGTGCAATAAGGGCTTCAGACTTCTTTTTGGTAAGACCATTAGATTGGGAACATCCCTCTTAAGATTATATTCCTTAGGTTTTGTACAATCTCTAACTATCCTGATGGTAGTGTGGAAGTCATAGGTCGGTCGATATATGGGATTCTTACTTTAAATTTCAGGTGCAGAAGACCTTTCTTTGTTCATCAGGAATCTGTTGTTAATAATTCCACTGCTTTTCTTCAAGGTCATAATGTTTATTTAGATCAAGATTAGTGGATTTGGAAGTATGATAAGGTTGTTCTTTTCTCGATGTTCACTTCTTATAATGCTCTATTGGATATTTTAACTCTTCTGATCACTTCTATTCTTCTAGTAATTTGATCATCCATCTTATTTAGGGTAGATGTGGCCCATCTAAGGTGATTTTTTCTCTTGACAACTTTTACTTGATAGATTCCCATATATATAGAATATGTTTAAGATAAAGGTGATTGTTGACCAAACTAGTATTTCTTATGCTTTATTCGATGGTTTGGTTGAGTCAGGTTCCCATTTGTTTGCTACATATGACTTATATAATAGTATTTGGTATAAGATCTTTAAGTGGTTAGGGTGAAATGTAGCTCTTCCTAAGGACCATAGTCTTCGTTTTTAGAGTTCTATCTCATTAGGTGGTATGACGGAGTTTAGGGATGATTTTGCTATGATTTGATATGTTGTGGTTTGGAGGACTCAAAATGGTATTATGTTTTCTAGTTTTTCGAAACACGTGACAGGATTGGAGGAAAAATTTCTGTTGGCATGGAAATGGTTTTTGGCTAGATTATAGGGGAATTCATGCACTTTGTTAGAGTGCCTTTAGAGCGTTGTCCTTTTGATTAACTAATAGCGGGTCAAGATTTGTTGGCGTGGTCTAGAGTGTTCATTGCTTTGATTATTCTCTTTGTGATCTATGATATATTGATGATAATGTTGTTGGCTTGAGATCTAGCTAGGTTCCTTTTTTAGGCTGCACCTTTTTGGAGGTTGGGTTTGTGCTCTTACATTAACCTAGTATGTTGTTTTGTTTCATTGTTGGTTTTGTAAACTTTTATTTTATTTTCTCTTTTATTTTCTTTTTGTGTCTTCTTATGGTACATTTTGTGCTATATAATCACTTTCCTATGTACTTTGTTGGGTGGTTTTCCATATCTTATACATAATATAATATCTTGTCTTTCAAAAGGAAAATTTGTTTGGCATTCCCTATTTTATGATCATTATTATTTATTTTTTTGCATCTTACTCCTTATAAGATCTCCCTTACATTTGAATCATACACATTTATAGGGGTATTTATATTTAAATCAATCAAAATAAAAACGGTAAACTTATTCACAAAATTGAAAACTACAAAAAAATCGAATATCATGGGACATGTTAACATGTCATTTTGTGAAAATTGCTCGGATCGAATCAGATTCAAGATTATTTTTTCAAAATCAATCCAAATTGAAACAAACTGCATGTATATATTTTAATACTAATTTATATTTTTAGCATAATATAATTTATCGTTTGTTGGCATTTATTTTTAATATTTTTTATTAGTTTAATTTAATTTATTTTTTATTTTTTATTTATTTTAATATATAATAGTTTATGGCACAAAAATCAATCATTCTCCTTTTATAATGTTACTTTATAATACATTATATCAAACATAGCGTTTGTAATATTAATAACAAAAATATGATTTTATAATTTATATATTTAAATTTTGATTTAAATAAAAGTGCATATGAATTCAATAGAATCTTTTAACAAATCATTTAAAGCTTGTTGAACCATAAATAAATTTATCTTTTTTATTTTTGGTAAAAAATTAAAAAAAAAAATTTCTTATGTACTCTGGTTCATAGGGGAAATAAGCCCTAGTAATCTAGAGCTCGTGCGGAGAGGCATGCGCACTGGCTAAGCATGTTGTTCCGTACCTGAGAATCGAACTCGGAATTTCCTGGGTATGTCCTTGGACGGGGCTCCTTTGCCACTGGAGCACAACCGCTTGGTTAATAAATTTATCTTTTACTTGAAAGATTTTTGACTCAAAATCCATAAAAAAAACGCATAATAAATACTTACACACTTAAAAACAATTAAAGTATGAAACATGTAACATTAATTTTCTGTAAGCATATCTAATCTATATGTGATTCGACGTATTAAAAAAATAAATGTTCAATATTTTTTTTTTTGGTTTTGTATATTGACTTTGAAGTTTAATTTGATTCATTAATTTAAAAAGGTTGATATTTTAACTCTTCAAAATATATTGTTTTAATTTTTTCATTTAATTAGCATAGATAAACTCAAAAATCATCGCTAGCTTGCAACTCTACATCAAATAACTGTCGTTAAATTGTTTTTTCTCTCAAGTCACATGTGATATTTAAGCTGTTAAGCAAGAGCGACCATCCAGGCTTCACCCAAGCCATGTATGAAGTTATTTTATTAAATCAGAGAGCTTAAAGAACATGAGATTAAGTTGAATAGGTTGAACACTACAATATTTTGACTCTACTATAACGCCTAATTTTTGAAATATAAAAAAATTGTTCTCTTACAGTATAATCGACAACGAATTTTATATTTTATTTTAATAAAGTATATTTTTTTTATAAATATTCTGCAACGGCTAAAAACCGTTATGCTAAATAACAATGAAAACGGCTTCCTATAACAACAAATAAAAATTGTTCTTATATAATTTTTTTTATTATTTTAATAAATTATTTATAAATAAAGCCGTTCTTATATGGTCTTCCTAATAGAAAAACAAATAAGCAAGCAAAATATCATCCAACACGGTAACGAAACTTTTACGCATTTCACACTTCCCTACCAGCTCAAAATTAAGCGCCAGAATCAAAAAAATTTAGAAATTTCTTCTCCAAAATCCAAAACCCTAAACACAATACCTTCAATTTCTTCATCTCAAACTCTCAAACTCAGAAATTACAGAAAAATTTACCCTTACCCATGGACCCTAAAATTAAAAACGCAGCTTCTTCGACCTAGATCGTTTCTTGTTTCAAGCTCTTCAGCGTTCACGTACCGTTAAATAAACAAGTACATAAGGTTAGTTTTTGTATTTTGATTCCATCTCTCTAGGTTATTTTAGTTTTTGTATTCATGATTGTTAAAATTTATGAGTTTTCAAATATTTGATGGTAGTTGTCAGAGGTTGCACGCGGCAGAGTACGAATCGGGAAGGATTATTGTGAGGTGAGTATGTTTATTTTCATGGTTTTTAATGTTGTGTAAAGAGTATATGAAGGTGATTTTGGAGAGGAATGATTTTAGATTTCGGTGAGTTGAGGCTTCGAGTTTCTCTTTGTGACCATGTTTTTTCAAAGTTGCGGATCAAGGTTTGATGTTGTGGTGGTTATGGTGGCAGAGTGGGCGATCGTGGTTTGTGTAGAGCAATGTTTAGGATGAAGAAGAAGAGTGAGGAATTTGAGCTGATGATTAATTCGTGATGAAGCTTGCAGGGTAAGAAAATTGGAAGAGAATGTCTAGATAAACAAGTTGGGTCAGTTCTGACAGTGAACTGGGAAGTGTGCCATTGAATTGGCAGTAAGATAGATCAATGGTAGACAATTTTTTTAGATTAGAAATAGTGTTTGAAATTGGTCCTGAGAAATTTGTATTGTGTAGATTCAAATAGTGAAGAGATGCATGTGGCGGAAAGTCTAGTAAAAAACCATGAAGATATTGATTTTCTGATATGTCAAGGACCTCTAAAGTGTGTATTTGAAAGATATCTTTAGGGAAAAACCAGTCAACCCACAACTACTGAGATGTAAGATGGTTAAATTGGAAAAGTTTGCAAAGAAACCTGGCACTATGCTAGACAATTTGTTGTGGCTCAATTTTAGAACAAAGAGTGACCGGAGCTTAGCTAGTGAAGAATCAATAGGATCGGTGGGATCTTAACCATAAGTCTCAATTGAATCTAGTGAACCTATTTGGTGGCTTCATAGGTTGAAAAGGGGTCCATAGGTTGAAAACAGTTACAGGGCCGTCTTTGAGGGCGTGCAAGGCGGGCTACCGCACAGGGTCTCACATTTTTCAGGGTTAAAATATAGCTGAATAGGGCCTCAAAAATATATATTAGGTTAAATCATGATTAAATAGGACCTCTATTTATTTTGTCATGGGTAAATCATGGCTAACCTACACAGGGCCTCCAAAAACTTGTGACGGCTCTGAAAACAAAATTGGTTAGATCTGTTTGGTGTTTTGAAACTTGGTGTTTAATGATAAGAAATCAATGTTTAAAATGTTTGTATCTAAGAGGAATGATCGTGTCACACTCTCAAACACATTACTTTAACACACTCATATAACAATAAGCATAACACTCCCATTTTTAATTCTTTTTACCGGGTAACGGTACTCCAAGTTGAAACCCAACAACACTTCTAACAGGAATATGCAAAGCCCTGTTATTATGACAAACCTGTTATGTGCATTCTGCATTTTTTCTGTATTTTCCTGTATTTTATAATTTTCTGTATGATGCAATTTCTTTATGACATACTTTGTTATGTACTTCCTAATAGGATGTCACGAGGATCACAATTCCGGCGAAGAAAGTTACGCAGCTAGAGGTGAAGTGACCCAATTGTTGGCAAGAAATTTACTTGAGGTGTTCAGTCATAAAAAGAAAGGTAAATCTTGTTCTTACAATGATTTATTTGCTTACATTTCCGTTTGATTTTTTTAGTTATCAATTCTGAACTACAACTATTTAAAAACTCTCATTTGTTGTGTTTTTGGTTAAGCTTCCTTTATATAAATGTTTGTTGCATTACTTAGGAAGTAGAGACTTGTATTATATAATTATGCATTAGTGGATCTTGATTTTTTTATTAGCAAATTCTAAGTAGTTAATTTGTTTAGAAAATAAGAATTTGTAAGTAGCAGAGATCAAGATCTAGATAACTTATACAATACTCTTCAATGAGAAATTATGCCATCCCTTGAAGTATTGGAAGATATGGCAAGGGAATGTTGCTATCCTAATATCAATATGTACAATTATCTTGTAAGTTTTAGTTCTAAACAGGGGAATTATGAAGATACTGCTTTGGTTATTTCCAATCTTTTATCCCGTGGGTTGAAACCGGATGTTGTGACGTACAATAACCTTATGCACTCTTTTAGTCTCCATGGGCATTCAGACTTAGTTGATGATATTGTGAAGATTATGAATAAGACTTCAATTACACCTTCACGTGTTACTTACAATATTCATCTTAACATCTCAATAAGAAATGAATAGGTCATCAAATATGGAGGGACCAAAATGACAATGAGTGAAAGGAAGAGACACTGAGAGGAAGTGTTCATCTTAACATTAATAAGGAACACTCAGATGTATCAATAATTTAGAAGTTGAGAGTCTGAATATATATATTCAGTGTATTTGGAAATTAAGGGGCTAGTAATTTATTCCTTTAAATTATTAATATGCCTGCAAAATACAAAAACCTTCAATCACATTAAAAGGGTTAATTTAATTCCTTAACCTATATATGTTAAAACTAATGTGATTGAGAAAAGGTCAATCTAATGCCTTTCAAATAATCTAACGTCTTCAATCATATTATAAAAGGGTTAATTTAATGCCTTTTAAATAATAAGAAAGTTAATCTCCCATTTTTACACACCAAAAAATTTCCTAAGCCAAATAGTTTTATTTTGACAAAAATAAATAAATGAAATGAAAATAAATTGGACACTTTAGTTTGCTCTACTATTTTTCTTTTCTTCTTGTGTTGCTTATATGTTTTTTTTTCCATATATCGTAGTCTCCCCGTAAGCCCAATGGACAAGGAATGGACAAAGAAAAACCCCACGAGTAAAGAGTACCAAAATGGTCTTGATTCTTTTCTAGATTATGCATACACCAAAGGAAAACCCCGTGGGAAAGAGATTTTGTGTCCTTGTGCTAATTGTTACAATAACAACTGGTTTACAAGGAATGAAATACGAAATCATTTAACTGCATTTGGATTTCAAAAGGGATATGATGTTTGGGTTCGACATGGTGAGAAGAAACTGAAACCTAGTGATCATAATGATAATTATATGAATCAGGAAGAAGATAAAATTGACGATATTGATGGACTATTGCATGAGAGATTTAGGGATGTTGTAGAAGCATAAAATGAAGTAAATGTAGGCCTCAACGAAGATGCAAAAAAGTTTTTTAATCTAGTCGAAGAAGCCAAACAAGATTTGTATCCCGGTTGCAAAAACTTCACTAAATTGTCATTCATTATTCGTCTTTATTTATTGAAATGTCTATATGGTTGGAGCAACGTATCATTCAATGCTCTATTAGAGTTGTTGAGAGAAGCCATGCCTTCATTAAACATCCCTGATACATTCAACAAAACTAAAGGAATGATAAGGGACTTAGGGTTGGATTATAAGAAGATTGATGCTTGCCCTAATGATTGCATGATATATTGGAAAGATCACGAGAATGATACTTCTTGCCATGTTTGCGGTGCTCCACGGTGGAATGAAGGTGTAAAAGGAAATGATCAAGTTGAAAAAAATAATAAGTCTTATAAAGTTCCTTCGAAAGTGTTGAGGCACTTTCCCTTGATTCCTAGACTTCAAAGACTATTTATGTGTTCAAAGACAGCTAGCTCATTAAGGTGGCATCATGAAGAGCGTTCGAAAGATGGGAAGTTGAGGCATCCTGCAGGCGGAGAAGCATGGAAAGAATTTTATAAATGTCATTCTGAATTTGCTGATGAACCACGTAATATAAGACTTGGATTAGCCAGTGACGAATTTAATCCATTTAGAACCATGAATTTATCTCATAGTACTTGGCCTGTGGTATTAATACCATATAACTTTCCACCTTGGTGGTGCATGAAAGCTGAGTATTCTATGTTATCTTTATTAATCCCTGAACCACGTTCACCCGAGAATAACATTGATGTGTACCTTCAACCATTGATAGAAGAGCTGAAAGTGTTATGGGATTTGTGTGTAGAACCCTATGATGCATCACTAAATCAAACTTTCCAAATGCGGGCAGCTCTCTTGTGGACTATTAGTGACTTTCCTAGGTATGCTATGTTGAGTGGGTTGAGTACAAAAAGGAAACTAGCATGTCCTTGTTGTAATTATAACATTAATTCGATATATTTGAATAATAGTAAGAAGGTGTGTTATATGGATCATCGTGTTTTTTTGCCTGAGGATCATAGATATAGGTCAAATGCTAGGAATTTCAATGGGAGCATAGAAGATAGGCCACCACCAAAATTGTTAACTTGGGAACACATCTCGAAGAAACTAAAGGACGTCAACAATTCTTTTGGCAGGTTGCAAAAGAAGAGTCATAACGGGCCATGGAAGAAAAAATCAATATTTTTTGAGTTACCATATTGGAAGCATAATACTTTACGCCACAATCTTGATGTGATGCACTTAGAGAAAAACATATTTGATAGTATAATTGGGACTTTGTTGGATATCCCTGGAAAGACAAAAGATCATAAAAACGCACGTTTAGACTTGAAAGAGATGGGTATTAGAAAGAAACTTCACCCCAAAGAGGTAGATCAAGGCAAAAAGTCAGTGTTTGCAAAAGCATGCTTTTCCATGTCTGCAAAGGAGAAAACTACTCTTTGTTCTGTATTGAAAAATGCAAAAATACCAGATGGTTGTGCTTCAAATATTTCAAGATGTGTTCAACTTGCTGAAAAGAAAGTTAGCGGATACAAGAGCCATGATGCACATTTCATGTTGCATTACTTGCTTCAGGTGGCTGTGAGAAGTACAATACCAAACCAGGTTGCACACCCATTAATTCGTCTTTGTTCATTTTTTCATTGTTTATGTCAGAAGGTGATTGAGGTGACAGATTTGGATATCTTGCAATCTGAGTTTGTAGAAACACTTTGCCAATTCGAGACAATTCCCCCCCCCCCCCCCCCCGAGTTTCTTTGATATAATGGTTCATTTGCCAATACATTTAGTGAATGAGGTAAGAATGGGAGGACCTGTTCAATTTCGGTGGATGTACTTTCCATAAAGATATCTAGGAAAATTGAAGGGTTTATGTTCATAATAAAAGTTGTCCTGAAGGTTCTATTGCTGAGGGTTATTTGGTTGAAGAATGCTTGACATTTTGCTCTAGGTATTTGCATAGTGGTGTTGAAACAAGATTCACTAGAATGACAAGGAATAGCGATAGATGTGATCCTCATGAACATGAAAGTCCAAGCTCTTGTCTTAACATTGGTCATCCTATTGGAGGAAAGAGAAAGGGTGAAGCAATTTCTTTGGATTACAAGTCAAGGAGTTTAGTCCATCGTTACATCTTATTCAATTATGAAGATGTCCAAATTTTTTTAAGGTAAATGAATATACTTGTAGGTTTCAATTGCATAAAGGAATTATTTTACAATAACTTTAACACTGTAATTTTAATTGTAGTGAACATGAAAATGAAAATCCCAATAAAAGAAAGGGGTGGAGCAAAGCAAATAGTCAAGGGCTAGATTTTGTTGAATGGTTTAAGAAGCGTGCATTGTTAAGTGATGTATCTGGAAACCTTAGGAAGTTATCCAGAGGACCAAATAAAATTGCACAAACTTTATCTGGCTATATAATCAATGGATATAGGTTTCATACAAAACAACGTGATGCTAAATGTAAAACACAAAACAGTGGTGTTACACTAGCATCAATAACTGAAAGTTTTACAAGTACCAAAGATGAAAATCCAATAACACAGTCAATAACTTACTATGGATTAATTACAGAAATAATTGAGGTAGATTATTATAGTAAGTTGAAGTTTGTGTTATTTAGATGTGACTGGTTTGAAGTTGAAGAGGAAAAATATGGGATGACTTGTGTTTACTTCAACAAGAGATGTTACATGGATGATCCTTTTGTATTGGCTTCTCAAGTCCACCAATGCTTCTATGTTCAAGATCCTTCTGATACAAATAAACACTGTGTTATGAAGTCTATTCCGAGGGACTTTTTTAACATGAATGAACAATCAGATTTAAATCCCCATCAGCCGTATAGTTGTGACCTATCAGATCATGCAGTGAATCTAGCTTCAAGCGATGAAATTTGTGAAGTTGAATTTGTTAGGAATGACATTCCACCAACAATTGTTGATAATTTTGTACATGTGCCAGATGTAATTGAATCTGACGACGATTCAAATTTCTGATAATTTTTTATGTATGTTTTGTGAATTTCATTTTGAAACAGTTTATGTATGTGATGGGTTTCACTGAGCACTTTACTATTATTATAGTATTTAGACACAAAGTTGAGACCATTAATTTCAGAGCCTATGCTATTATGTTTGATTTTGTTTTGTTCTAACCGTTCTGAAAATGTGTGTTAGAATCAATTTCGTTCTAATAAATTTAATATTGTATCACTTATAAAAATGTGTGTTAGAATCAGTTTTGTTCTAACCGTTCTGAACCATTCTTAAAATTTAATTTTGTTCTGAAAATGTGTGTTGGAATCAATTATGAAATTTGCTAAAAGGAGAAAAAGGTTGTAAAGGATTAGAAATAGCTCCAACAGAAGGGCTGGGAAGTTTAAAAGTCTCACACGCCTTCATAATGTTGTCATTTGCTTCATCGCTAAAACATTACAGTAGTATATGCACACACGGTAGTTAATCCTCTGTTTGACAACATTTGTACTAAATATTGCTTCATATAACAATAGGGGTTTGTTCAGATTCCGATATAGCCACTGTTTAACAACAATGCTAATTCCACACATAAATAAAAGCATTCTGTTTATATATTATTCTACTGGACACGAAATAAACAAAAACATATGGTGATTGTGTTTCGTAGTTTATACCTGAAAACAACACTCCTAGAGCAAGTGACCAAAACTTTCTCTTTGTTTCTGAATATAGGTGAAGAACCATTATCCTTCACCTCAACTTCATTTTCATTTTCATTCTCTTTCTAATTCTTCCATCCCAAAAGAGTCCTTACTGGTCTCTTTGGAGCAACATCATCCTTTTTGGGAACCACCGCAGCTTCAGCCTTCTCGCTGTGCTTTCTCTTCTTCCCCATGCAGTATTCAGAATCAGTTATGTTGTACAAAAGCCCCTGATGGTGCTGTTAGCAAAAGCACCAATGCTTTTCTTCTTCTTCTTTTAGGAATATGACTTAAATTAAATAAATAACTTCCAACAAACTATAATAGTTGTAATACTCTTCATAAGTTTTAGAGATAAATGTATCAAGTACTCTTTGACTTGATACTTGATGTGGGGCATGAAATTAAGATTTTATTGGGAGATATGTTTTGTGGCTGAGGTCTCTAAAGAAGGAAGAAGGAAATATTTGTTATCTCTAATCATTTTGAGTTTTGAATCATTTATTAAAACATATGTATAATATGTATTATATTACATACCTATGAAAACTTTTGCATTGTGGTACTGCATTTCATTAATATATTCTGCATTGTGGTACTGCAGTTCATTTAAGTTAGTGATTTAAGTTACTATTTTGCATTTAAAATGAAAAATAATGAAAAACTAATTGTTCAATTGTTTATGTTGCAGGAAAATGACAAACAAAAATGATTTTGTGTTTGATCTCCAAGCTAAGTCTAGCACAGATTTAAGGCGGAAGATGAAAATCAAGGTTGAAAATGAAAAGGCTTTAAAAGAAAACCCAACAAATCAAGGAAGCATGGTGTCTGTTCAAAACAATAATAACAATAGGTTGGATGTAGAAGCCTCTAAGAAAACTATCGAACCGAGAAAAGTGTCTGTACAAAATAGTAACATTAGGAGCCAAACAAAAGTAGAAGTTGCCAAGCTGAGCAAAGTGCCTCTTCTGAATAATAATAAGAGGCAACTGGAAGTAGAAGCCACAAAGGAAAGTAATGAGACTAGAAAAATGTTTGTTTTGAACAATAATACTATGAAGAAGTTGAAGTCTACGGTGGATCATCAAGTTAAAGGTTCGATTGAATCAAAAGTCTCAACGAACAACAATGAGCAAACCAAAGAGGTAATTTATAGTAATTTTTAATTCTAATCCTATGTTATTTTTAAAAATGAGGATAAAACCACTTATAGTAAAATATTGTTTTATTAAATGGATTTTTAATTATTATTTTGGTTAATATCAAGCTCATTATTTTTTTTTACATTCAGATTTTGCAAAGCATCAACAATACTATGACCAAGTTTCATCGAGCCTTTAAGAAGAAAAAAAGTATTTTAAATTGTCCAGTCATGCCACTTACCGAATGTCTTGATAAAAATAAGGAACAAAATGGAGTAGAGGAATTTGACGATGATGATATAGAAAAAAAATGAAATGGAAGAATATATGGAGAATGGTAGCAACCATGATGGTGAGAAAGTTGAAGGCATAGATGGTGAGGAAGTTGAGGGAATAGATGCAAATCAAGCTCATTATTTTTTTTTACATTCAGATTTTGCAAAGCATCAACAATACTATGACCAAGTTTCATCGAGCCTTTAAGAAGAAAAAAAGTATTCCAAATTGTCCAGTCATGCCACTTACCGAATGTCTTGATAAAAATAAGGAACAAAATGGAGTAGAGGAATTTGACGATGATGATATAGAAAAAAAATGAAATGGAAGAATATATGGAGAATGGTAGCAACCATGATGGTGAGAAAGTTGAAGGCATAGATGGTGAGGAAGTTGAGGGAATAGATGCAAATAAAGCTGAAGGTAATAGCTTAGGTGCTTCATCCTCGGGATTAGTAAGAAAACGAGGAAAGACTAATTCATGCCCGAGAATTCAAAGATAGACAAGATATCACCTTGAATGAAGAAGGACAGCCAATTGGGCCAGATGAAAAAACAATGTCTGAACTTAGTAGTTTTTTGGGGACAATAGGAAGGAGTTCAGATTTATGTCCTCTCACTTTCACTAGTTGGATTAATTTGGTTAAGTTTTGGGAGACAAACGATATAGATCCCGTGTAGGATTATGTCAATGTAACTAATTTTTTTTATTTGATTTTCTGTTTGTTAGCATACTTTAATGTATACATCTTTCTAAATATATATATTTTTGCAGGAAAAATACAATGTCCCAAAGGAAGGAAGAAATACTATATTTGCTATTATAAATGATGCTTGGAGACGATACAAATGCTCGCTTAAAAGGAATCATTTTACTAAGTATAAAACCTTGCGCGAGCAGCTAAAACATCGTCCACGAGAGGTACCAGAAGAAGATTTTAGAAAGTTATTGGAGTATTGGAGAGAAAAAAAACTCAAGTAAGATATAACTATTGTCCTTTAACTACTGTCCTTGTACATTTAACTGATATCCTTTATTTTTAGAAAGTAACATATAGCTGATGTCTTTTAACTGCTGTCCTTGGAAGTGAGATGTTAGTTAAACTTGATTACAATTAGTCATTGAATGATGATTTTAGCTATTGTCATGTGAATTAGCATATGAATTATCATATGAAGTTAGCTACTGTCATGTGAATTAGCATATGAATATGAATGATGATGTTAGCTACTGTCATTTTGATTAGCATATGATGTTAGTTGTTGTCATGTAAATTAGCACATGAATATGAATGATGATGTTAGCTACTGTCATGTGAATTAGCATATGAATTTGAAATACAGTTAGTATTTTAGCGATGCATTTTAGTTAGAGATTAGTTAGAATATGAATTTATAAAGAAGTTTATACGTACTATGGAGAAGGAACCGAAGCTGAAGGAATGGGTTGATTATACAACTTTTAATGCATTAATATTTGTTCCTCATGCACTCATTGTTACTGCTCGTGATGCGCTTATTGCTGTATACGTAAATTAAGATCACAAAGACTAAGGATCCATAACTAGCTGTAGTCTGTTAATTTAGTAGTTTATTTTGATTTTTCTTATTTTTCATATTTTTCTTATGGCCCCTAGTACCTTTATATATACTATAGAAATATAAGAACAAATATGATTTTTCTTATGGCCCCTAGTACCTTTATATATACTAAGGATCCATAACCTTTATACGTACTAGCATATGATTTTTCTTATTTTTCTTATGGCTACTATTTTTGTCAATTTGTTATTTGGCATAACAAAGGGAAAATAAGAACAGATATATAGAGCTATGGATATTTAAGAGAGTTTATGGACCAATATTTCAGATGTGTAAATTTCATTTTGCATGTTTAGTTCAAATTTAAAAATAGACATTGTGTTTTTTTCGAATCTAGCTTTAGACTTGGAACAAATTGGTTATTTGGCATCTTTTATATTAAGTATATCTTCACTGTTGGCATCTTTTATATTAAGTATATCTTCACTGTCTTCAACTTCAGTGAACCGACATTCTTTTATATATACTTTTGGCATCTTTTATTACATACTTGTGAAAACTTTTTACATTAAATATTATTACATACTTGTGAAAACCTTTTTTTTTGTGTTCGACATTGAATGAACTCATAGTGAAAACCTGAAAGGTGAATTATAACATACTTGTGAATGAGCTTTTTGTGTGCGTTCAACATTGGAAATTAAAGTAAACTTCTATATCAATGAATGTAGAAAGTGAGTCATCACAATGCTGAAAATATAGCTCAACTAAAATGGAGACATCGAGTGGGGAATAAAGCCTTTGCTGTTATAACAGAAAAAATGGTATTCTTTTTTAAATTATTCTAATTGAATACTAAATTGTGTTATTTTATTAATATTATCATACTCTTGTTTTACTTGGTTTAGCGTGAAAGTAATGAAGATAAAAGACCTCCGACTCAGGCTGAAGTGTTCATTGCTACTCGACAAAGTAGAAAAGGAAAGGAGTTGGATCAAGAAACCAACCATGCAATTGTAAGTTATTGTTTTTAAGTGTTATTGTTGTTAGAAGTTGTTGTGCATAACCTTGTGTTATATTGGTTACATGTGAAAAATAATAGTTCATGTGAAAAACAATATCGACTATGAACATCATTATCAATGCCTTTTAAACCATTAAGAGAATTTAAGTGGTCTATCTTTAGACAAGATTCTTAAGGGCATTATGTTTTTATTTTATCTTTAGACAAGATTCATAAGGGCATTATGTTATTATTTGATCTGTGTAGCAGTTCTCACCTAGTGTGAAATACTTTAGTTGTTGTTATGCGGTTAGGTTTTATACCATCCTTTGAAATTGAGGATTTTTGACATCTAGATTAACCATGCATTCAATGAAATTTACTTTTATTTCTTAATGTTGTGTTATTTTGATTGTAATGTTTTGTTGTTTGCATTTCATTCACTTTTACTATATTATGTATGCTAGATAAAGCTTCAAGACTTGATTGAAAATCATGGGCAGCCTTCTTTAGAAGCTTTTGAAAATGTATTTGGCAAACAAAAATCGGGGAGAATGTGTTGCCATGGAAGAACCACAACACCGACTCTCTTGAAAAGAAATGAAGAAATCGTAAAACTAAAAAAAAAAGCATGCGGATGAGGTTAGGCAGTTTAATGATAGGATACAAGAGATGGAGGAGAAACGTCGTCAAGATAAGGAAGAAATGGAAAGAAAAATGCAGCTGCTTCTTAAGACCATTTTGAATCAAAACACCTCAGAGTTGAATATAGATGCTCTCGCAGCTTTGATATCAGCCCCTAGCACTGATGCTAACAGTGTCTTACGTTATAGGTTTAGAGCTTTTGGGTAATAATTTAATTTTCATTTATTACTTATATTTTGCAGGTCATAAATGATAATATAAATGAAGATTTTCAGTCATTCGATGATGAAGAGACGTAGATGTGAAGATGTAGATGTAGATGTTTAAATTTACTTTTATAGATTCGCGATTTTATTTTGATTATGAACGATGATTGACAATATGAAATGTATTTTGAAGATGATTTGTTGATTGTGAATCATGATTGACATTAGGATATATATATATATATATATATATATATATATATATATATATAATGAATTATGTTATTTTATTATGTTTTTATTTTTAAACTGAAAGGTCATTTTAAATTTGTATAATAATATTATAATATAAAAAATATTGTGAATGATAATATGTACTATCATGTTTAAAAATAAAATGATTTCACATTTTAAAAAAATCATTTGTTGCAACAGTTATAAAGTGTTGTTGTAGTATAAAAATCATTGCTATATAGCCTTTGAAGAAAAAATTAAGAATTGGATCTACTAGAACGGTTTCAAATGAACAACAGCTAAAAACCGTTGCTATACCACATGAAACAGTTGTTCCCAAAAACACAACGGTTTTAATTTGAGAACAAAGTACAATCGTTGCTATTGAAAGTCGTTCCCTAAGGAAAACTAAAACAACGGTTATGTTCGATTCGTTGCCATTGGGAAAAATAACTGTTGCGGAAGGATTAGGGAACGCCTTAGTTTGGAACGATCTGAAAACCGTTCCGCTAGATAAAGGCAACTGATTTTTTTAGTTTTTGCAACGGGCTTCATCCGTTGCTGTAGAACTAAAATGTTGTAGTGGAAGGAGAAGGATGAAAGGCATACAAACAAGACAAATATTCCTCGCTTATCAATATCGTCAAGAAAGGATGAGGGAGAAGATGACAATGACAAGGTTCATTGTTCGGAGAGCTTATTGATAAGTGAGAGCATTGAAACCTAATAGGAGAGGAAAAAGAATGAAGTTCAACACTTAAAACTCTAATTACATGTTTCATTTTCTTGAAAATTAAGAGTAAAGCAAACAAGAGAGAGAGAGAGAGAGAGAGAGAGAGAGAGAAGAAAACAAGAGCATTGAAACCTAAGAGAAGAGAGGAAGAAGAAGGAAACTCATCACCATCATCCTATCTTCATCATCAAATTAGGTTCTTAATGTTTGACATGCTTACTTGAACTTCTTGACCATTGCTTGATTGATGTGTTTGATTTTGTTTTAGATGAGTTAGTCATGATTAAATGATGTCTATGTTGCATATATATACCATAAATACGATTTCATGCATGGGTTATTGCTGGTTATGTGTGATTTTGCAGGAAATGTAAACCCAAAATTTACCCACGGAAAACTAGAGTGTTCCCACGAAAAAACCATGGATAAAAACCTAGAAAAAAACACCTATATGGGCATTTTTTAAAGTTACGTATTTTGAGTTATATTACTCGGATTAAGACACGGTCGAATACGTTGGAAAGTTAGTTCAATGGATTATCTTATAATAAAGAAGTCTGATGCATGTATGCTATGATTTCTGTTTAAAGATTTGAAGTATCATAAGTTATAATATACAAATTCATTAGGTAAATCATAGTCTAATTAATACGAACCATGGATGTATATAACTTAGAGTGATAAACTAAAATGAAAATGTGAGAAACCTGATAGGTTATGTGAAATGCTGAGTTTTACTTCGATCGTATAGACATGTATTTATCCTTGTTGGGTCTAGTTGTACTTCTAGAGCGGTATAATAAGGAAATCACACTTCAGAATGAGGCGTAATGCGGCACTCACACTCCAAATTCCTAGGGCTTAACGTAGGCATGGTAATGAGGCGGGTCGGGGACGTTTTTACCTCCCCCAAACCCAAACCCGAATCCCCAAACAATCTTCGTTCCACACCCCAAACCTAAATAGGGATGGGCAATTAAAACTCAAACTTGTCCCAAACGGGTTCGGGTTGGGTTCAGGTATCCCCGCCCCGCCACCATCTATTTAATGAAATCAATTTTTTAATAAAAATATGGCTTAAATAGTCTTTTGGTCCCTGTAAGTTAGCGAGTTTTTGAATTTAGTCCCTGTATCTTTTTTTTTTCGGTCTAAGTCCCTATATTTCTCTTTTGTGTTGCCTTTAGTCCCTGACGTTAAAATTCTGTTAAAAAAAAGCTGACTAGGCTAACGGTGCACGTGTGGCATTGCTGATGTGGTATGTATCGCTGATGTGGCAGGCTATGTTTTTCGTTTTCATTTTTTTTAATTCTTAATTAATTCCACGTCAGCTTTTTATATTATTATTTTTTGTTTTGATGTTAAATTCGAAAATACAAAACTTAAAATTGGTCTCAAGAGGAATTGAACTCAGGACCTTGACATTCACATGATAGTCCTTAACCACTAGACTAAACAAACATATTTGTTTAGTTTACTACAACAAACTTATATATTACATAAATACTACACTTATTTGTTTAGTTCATAAAATACTACAACAAACTTAAAATATATATTTAATGATATGAAATAATTAAACTATTTAATATACTATTTAGGTAATTGAATATTAAGTAATTTATTAATTAATACTGTATTATTAGTAAATAATATTTTATTATTAATTAATTTAAACTAAATATTAAATAATTATTATTAGTATTATTAGTTTAAACTAATAATTTAAATAATAAATAGTTTAATTAGTATTTTTAATAGTTTAATTTACTAAATAATTACAGTAAATTTACTAAATAATTACAGTAAATTATTTTTAAATTACAGTAAATTTACTAAATAATTACAGTAAATTTACTAAATAATTACAGTAAATTACTAAATTATTTTTAATAGTTTAATTTACTAAATAATTACAGTAAATTTTTTTATAAATTAGTATAAATAATTAGTTTATTAAATATTTCATTTATTTAATATTCCAGATATTAATATTTCATTTATTTAATTTACTGTAATTATTACTATTATTTAATAAATAATATACTATAATTATTTAATAAATTAAACTATTATTAATAATTTACTGTAATTAATTAACACTCTAATTATTTAATAAATTAAACTAAATAAATTTACTGTAATTATTTAGTAAATTAAACTATTAAAAATACTAATTAAACTATTTAATATTTAAATTATTAAAATAGTATATTATAATTATTATTATTTAACATAGTAGTAATACTTATTAAAAATACTAATTAAACTATTTAATATTTAAATTATTAAAATAGTATTAATACTTATAATAATTATTTAATAAATTACTTAATATTCAATTACCTAAATAGTATATTAAATAGTTTAATTATTTCATATCATTAAATATAATTAGTATTTCAACTATTTAACATTTCAATTTTTTTTTTACAAGAATTCTTTAATTTATAATTCAAGTAATTTATTTCAACTATTTAATGTATTTAATTTACAAGAATTTTTACAAGTAATTTATTTCAACAATTTAATATTTCAATTATTTCAAATTTTTTTACAAGAATCGTAATATTTTATAATAAATTTATTTATAATAATAATTATTTATTAAATATAATTACAGTATTAGTTCAACATTACTTAATATTTAGTATTTAATAAATTACTTAATATTTAATAATGTTACTTAATAAATTACTTTATATAGTTTATAAAATACTACAGTTTAATATATTGAAACATTAATTAAAATAAGTTTATAAAATATAATGCAATGCAGTATATGTATATATAAGTACAGTGCATTATATGTATATATAAGTGCAGTGTAGTATTTTATGAACTATTATATAAAATAAGTATAGTATTTATGTAATATATAAGTTTGTTGTAGTAAATTAAACAAATATGTTTCTTTAGTCTAGTGGTTAAGGACTATCATGTGAATGCCATGATCATGAGTTCAATTCCTCTTGAGACCAGTTTTGTATTTTCGAATTTAACATCAAAACAAAAAATAATAATATAAAAAGCTGACGTGGAATTAATTAGGAATTAAAAAAAATGAAAACGAAAAACATAGTCTGCCACATCAGCGATACATACCACATCAGCAATGTCACGCGTGCACCGTTAGCCTAGTCAGCTTTTTTTTAACAGAATTTTAACGTCAAGGACTAAAGGCAACACAAAAGGGAAATATAGGGACTTAGACCGAAAAAAAAAAGATACAGGGACTAAATTCAAAAACTCGCTAACTTACAGGGACCAAAAGACTATTTAAGCCTAAAAATATTTATTTTTTCCAAAATCAAATTACATTACAAATAATAAAATAAAACAATATAAAAATACTCCGTATAAAATATTTTAAATAATAAATACAAAATCAAAATATCAAAATATTGACCACATATTTAATATTTTAAATTATAAAAAATAAATAATTATGTACATAATGAAATATATGGGGCGGGTTCGGGTTGGTAATCGCGGGTATGGGTTATGTTGCCATGCCTAGCGTAACGTGGGATCACACTTCCAGACAAGGCGTAATTCGATGATTACACTTCCTGAGATGGGCGTAATGCGTTGGGACTAGTCTTGAACAAGACGATTTTACTATGTGAGATATACGTCTAACCCGCACTCATAAAAAGGGTGTAACAAGGTAATTGCACTTCGGAAGTTTCAGGACTAGAAAGTTATGATAATTAAACGACCCTTAGAGTCGAGCGGGTTTAAGGTTTAGTTAGGACTGTATACATATGTAGTATCTCACCCTTCTATGATTTATTTTATAGATGAGCAAGTGCCAAGTAAATACAAATACAAAATGTCATAGGAAGTTGAATGATATGCTTTATTGTATTTTCTTCCGTCGTGTATATCGATCATTTCCTAAATATGATATATTATTGATATACTTGTCTGACATTTTTTTCATAACCCACATATGTTGGTGCACAAGGTTAAAAGAGATGAATAGAATGAAA
This sequence comes from Lathyrus tuberosus, assembly GCA_022829125.1. Taxonomy (NCBI): domain Eukaryota; kingdom Viridiplantae; phylum Streptophyta; class Magnoliopsida; order Fabales; family Fabaceae; genus Lathyrus; species Lathyrus tuberosus. The sequence goes on along the minus strand of JALAZF010000222.1, from coordinate 1,439,987 downwards.
GAATATGTTTATACTCTGCAAAATGACGGCTACAAAGTAGTAAGAAAAATTACATTAAATGACATTTACCACTAGTCTATTTATGCACAGAAAACTAGGGCCATATAAGCAACATACTAAAGTACTAAATTACCCTCTAACAAAGCTTAGTCACTAAGTTTTGTAAAATATAAATTATGTCTAACACCATCCCTTAATTTATATTTACCCAAAACTGACAACACCAATTTCATCCCTTAAGCGAAGAAATTGATCGGTCTTGATAGCCTTCGTCAGAACATCTGCCAACTGCTTATGGGTGCTAAAGTGTACAACTTCTAGCACTCCATTCTGAACCTGATTTCTCAGAAAGCGATACTTAGTCTCAATATACTTGCTTCTCCCATGCAGCACTAGGTTTTTGGCAAGATTGATTGCAGACTTGTTATCAATCATCAGCTTCAGAGGCTTGTTAACTTTGATCTTCAGATCCTGCAGTAAGTTCAGAATCCATAGAGCTTGACATGTAGTCACAGCGCCTGCGATATATTCAGCTTCACAAGTTCATAGTGCAACAACAGGTTGTTTCTTGGAACACCAAGAAATAGAACCTCCCAGAAACTTAAATAAGTACCTAGAAGTACTTTTTCTATCAACTCTGTCTCCACACCAATCAGAATCTGAATAACTCAGTAGTTCTGATTCAATCTTTCTTCTAGAAGGGAATATCACTTCATACTTCAGAGTTCCCTTGATATACCTCAGAATTCTGACAGCAGCTTGGTAATGGGACCACTTTGGTTTACTTATGAACCTACTAACCATTCCAACTGCATAGCAGATATCAGGTATGGTATTACACATATACCTCAGAGAACCAACCAACTATTTGAAGGTTGTAGCATCCATATCCTCACCATCAGAATCAGAATCCAGTTTCTGATTTGTATCTGCAGGTGTGATAGCAGCCTTACAATTCTGCAACTTAAATCTCTTCAGAAGCTCAAGTTCATACTTCAGCTGATGCAAAATGATACCCTTATCAGAGTATATAAACTCGATCCCTAGAAAATATGTCATTTTCCCGAGATCAGTCATTTCAAACTCATTCATCAACACCTTCTTGAACTTAGCTATCTCTTGTTCAGAACTCCCTGTCAGTAGTATGTCATCAACATACAAACACACCAGAATCATATTGTCTTCAGAAGTATGCTGAACATAAACACCGTACTCCATCTCACATTTCTGAATCCCATGCTCCTTGAAAAATGAATCAATCTTCAGATTCCAGGCTCTGGGCGCTTGTTTTAATCCATACAAAGCTTTATGTAACCTGTATACCATCCCTTCCTGATTCCTTTTAACAAATCCAGAAGGTTGTGACACGTATACCTCTTCTTGTAATGGACCATTCAGAAATGGAGATTTCACATCTAAATGCATTAGAGGACAATTCCTGTTAGCATCTATTGCAATCACCAGTCTGATTGTTTCATGTCTCGCTACAGGTGCAAAAATTTCCGAATAATTCAGCTCAGGTTTCTGCAGAAATCCTCTTGCTACTAACCTCGCTTTGTTTTGCCAATTGATCCATCTGGCTTTAGCTTCTGCTTGAAAACCCATATGACATTGATGGCTTTCTTGTCCTTTAGAAGTTCTGTCAGCTTCCAAGTCTTGTTCCTCTCTATGGCATCAAGTTCTTCTTTCATGGCCTTCAGCTAGACTTTCTGCTCAAGAGCCTCTTCCATGCTTACGGGTTCAGAGTCTACTAACATGGCACACTGAATAACTTCTCCTTCAGAATCTACTTTAGTGTCTTGTAGCTTGTTAAACTCTGTAAATCTTCTCGAAAATTTTCTAATTCTTTGTGACCTTTAACCTCGTTCAAAATCTCCTTCGGATGCTTGAACTCCAAATGTTCTATCTACAGAAGCTTCTCCTTCAGAATTTTGACCTCCTCCAGAACCTTGACCACCTTCAGAGTCTGGAATATTCCCAGAATCTGTATCAAAATCATCTTCACCTTCTGAGTCTCCTTCTGAGTCAGAATCATCACCAGAGTCTACTCCAGCTTTAGAGTCTTCTCCAGTTTCTGACTCATCTTCAGAAACTTCTAATTCTGAACTTTCTTCAGATGTTCTCACATCAGAGTTCGATTGAGACTTATTCGAATCCCAAGTTTCTGATTCCTTTACAATGACATCTCTGTCGAATTCAACTTTATTAGTTTCTGGACAATAGAGCTTGTATGCACCTGTACTGTCGTACCCCACTAGTAACATTACTTTGTTTCTATCATCCAGCTTCTGTCTTCTGGCTTCTGGAACATGTTTGTAACATACAGAACCAAATACCTTCAGATGGCTAACAATTTGCTTATCTCCAGTCCACTTCTGAATAGGAACTATTTCCTTCAGCTTCTTCGTTGGACATCTGTTGAGCATATATGTTGCGGTGGCAACAACTTCTCCCCATAAGGAATGAGGAAGCTTCTTCTCCTTTAGCATGCTTCTCGCCATATCAAGCAAAGTAAAATTTCTTCTCTCAACAAGACCATTATGTTGAGAAGTATAAGGAGCAGTAACCTCATGCTAAATTCCATTCTCCTCACAGAACTTTCTAAACTCAATGGAGTTATACTCACCTCCACCATCGATTATGAGAATCTTCAGAGTCTGACCACTCTGATTCTCAACCTTAATTCTGAACATCTTGAATTCAGTAAACACCTCATGTTTGAACTTTATAAGGGATACCCATGTCATTCTTGTGAATTCTTCAACAAATGACACAAAGTATTTATTCCCTTCAATCGATGCTATTGGAAATGGACCACACACATCAGAATACATTACTCTTAAGGCATGCTTTGCTCTTGGAGCTACTTCCGACGGAAAAAGCAATCTTGGTTGCTTTCCTTCCATGCACACTTTGCATGACTTCTCAGGCTTCTTAATTGTAGGAATTCCATGTACCAGCTTCTTCAAATTCAGATGACCAAATCTTCTGTGCCCCAACTCACTTTCCTTCACAACACTTGTTGTACTAAGACATTCAGAGTCTGCAGTTCTTACATTCACCTTGAATGTTCTATTCCTTCCCTGTTCTGACTCCGTAATCAGCTTCTGATTGCAGTCATACAACTTCAGAAGATTGTCCTTCATGGTAACTGAAAAACCTTTCTCAATTAGTTGCCCCACACTCATCGGATTGATTTTCATGCCAGATACATACCACACTTTCTGAATCAATGTTGTTTTCCCATTGTTCAGAACGACTCTGACATTTCTCATACCTTCAACGTTTAGTTATTTATCATCAGCACATTGGATCTTTGTCCTCTTTCCAAAGTCAAAGTCAACCAACCATTTCTTATTTCCAGTAAGATAATTTGAGTAGCCAATGTCCATATACCACTAGTCTGTCAAATCCGTATCATCAGATTCAGAAGCCATCAGTAGCACAAATTCATCATCATAACTTCTGGTTATATTTGCTTCTTCTGACTTCCTTTCCTTGTTTGACCAGCAATTAGCAGCAAAATGGCCAAACTTTTTACAATAGAAAGTTAGTTAAGAAACTACTTTTATAAGCCAAAATAACTACTTTTACACGTATTAAGAAAGTTAGTTAAGTGTAACTAATTTTTTTGATTTCATGTACAATTAAAGTAAAATTTACGATAATATCTCTAATCAACTATCAACCCATTAAAAATCAATTGCATGAACTCTCTAAATTACCCTTTCATTATAAATTTTTTACACTAACAAAAGGGCATTTAAGTAATCAACTAATGTTCACATTTTATCATTCTCATCCCTTATTAGATCACGCCACATGTCTAATTTCAAATCATTCATTTCTTACTTTTTACTTTTAACTTTCTCACTCTTCCTTTTCTTTTCTTCATTCAAATTTTAAATTTCCCCCACTTTTTTTTCTCACACTTTCTCACTATCATTTTAATTTTTTCTCTCCATTTTCTTTTTCCTATTTTATTTTTTTAAGCATAAATAACAAATTTTGAACCTCTTTTAATTTAATGAAGAAGAACACATAAAAATGTTTAATTTTTAAAACACAAAATTTATTTAAAATAAAAGCATAATTATTTTATAATTATTATATATAAAAAATATTCATAATTTATCTGATTATTGTTTGTTTTATAATTAAGTAACTCATTTGAAATTTATTGGATAGCATTCAATAACAGTGCACACAACTAACTTTTTATTTCACGAATCATTATCAGGACAGTATCTATTTTATTTTAATCAACAATTGTCTTTATTTAAGAGCAAAATTTTTTAAATTTTCAAATGAGAATTTTTTTTCTTTCTGCATCTCACGGGTCTCTTTTTTATATGATTATTTAATACAATTGAGTTTGTATGATCATTGTTCATTTTACAATTAAGCAACACATTATAAATTGATATATGTATTTAAACATATTTTATATTGTAACAAATTGAATATCACTCAACAATTGTGTCCGACACTAACTTTTTATTTCACGGGTCATTATCAGGACAATATCTATTTTATTTTAACCGCATTTAATTGTGAGATAAATTTTTATTTTTAAATGTGAAATTTTTTTTTTTTTTTTCAAATTCTTTTATTTTTATTTCAAATATACACTAATATCTAAATATATTTTATACCGTATTAAATAAATTTATCCGTGCGGACGCACGGGTATCTTGCTAGTTTATTTGATGAATCAACTTTTAACATTAAATGCTTTTGAATTAAATTAAAGGTATAATAGTAACACAAGTACTCCCTCCGTCTCATAAAAAGTGTCTGAAATGAAATATGCGCGGTTTTTAAGAAAATGATTGGAAGTGTTAACTTTAAAGATAAAATTATATGTTTGTACTAAAATACCCTTACTTTATAATTAATGGAGTAGTTGAAAAGCGTGAAAGTTAATAAATAGGGGTATAGTAGTGGAAAAAAATAATAAATGTTGTATTGGTATTTTAAAGAGACATTTATTTTGAGACATGAAAAAATGCAAATGAGACACTTTTTATGAGACGAATGAAGTATGAATTAGTCTAAAATTTAATGACTTTTTCTTATAATAATGATCAAGATTTAAATTGTTTTTTTTTTCTTATAATAGTGACCGGAGGGTGTACATTTTATACAATATAAAATGTTTCTAACCATCTACACGAATAAAGGACCAGTATGAATTTTTTAAAATTAATGGACAAAAATATAAGACTAGATAACCTACGATACCGAATACTAGTATGATATTAAATACAAAATAAAATAATGAGTTTCATTTCACGCTTCTATCGACAAAATCATTGGTACTTGATAAAACAAAAAATGTCCCTTCATTCCAAGAAATTCATTGTAGCTAAAACGAGCAAAATAAACAAATAAAAAAAATAGGAAAAAAAACTGTACAGATAGGGAAAAAGAAGGAGTACGCTGAAATTGAATTGAATGTTCTTTGTCCTCTTTCTTTCATATATCTTTCATTAATTATACCTAAAAGACGAAAAATTGACCTATCATATCAGAAAACAAATCTTAATGGGCCTGCTGGGCCACTTTGGACTTGTCCATTAGGTAAAGACAATATTCCGGACTTCATTATTATTGTTCACAGCGCCCTCCGGCGGTGATTGAGGCGGTTTGTTTAACTGCGGCGGTGCTCCCGGTGGTGTTGGTGGCAACTCTTTCACAAGATGGACACATGGTGAGAGTAGTAGCTGGACGCTGCATGTAGAATGGTTGAGAAGTTTTCAAAGCTCTTAATTCTTGCAGTTCCTTTTGTAATCTTCTATTCTCTTCTGTTAGTGTCTCACAACATTTTTTCAAGTACTCACAGTCCACTTCCGTTTGCTTTAACTTTGTCCTGAAAATTTATTTTCATATTAAAAAAAAAAAAATTAGAAAAAAAATTAAAATATTTTTTTTAATTTATAAATATCTAACAATTTATTTTGAATCTGAATATAAAAGATAAGGTGAATTTCTATTCTTACCTTGCTCTTCTGTTTTGAAACCAAACTTCAACTTGACGTGGGCGAAGATTTAACTGTTTTGCAAGAGCAAGTTTCTGTTTCTGCGAATTTTTGTAGTATTAATATAATAAAAGATTAATTAATATTAATAAAAGTTATCATAATCAGCTAAATATGAAAGAAGAAAGGGAAAAGTTATTACAGGATTGAGAGTGGTGTGTTCTTTGAAGCTATCTTCAAGGAAAGCAGATTGTTCTTTAGTGAGTCTGAGTTTTTTCCTAGTGGAACCATTTTCTTCATCATCGCTATCCGCACCCCTCTCGCGACTACTATTTCTTGTTGCACCCTCAGCAGCATTTCCATTACCGTTCATGATAGAGAAATCCATCTGAAAAGATGAGACCGCACTATTTGGTGATGAAACCGCAGCTCCTTCGTCCGTAGTATCTTCGACCGACGCAGCCAACCGGAATCTGTTTACGTCCGACATCCTCGCCGGTTCAACTCCGACTGCAAATATCACATCTAACAATTAACATTTGTTTATAAAATTATAATATTTTCTATATATATACATGACAGAGTATATGGTGTTTACGTGCATCATTGAGCCATGGAATCCGAAGATTTGGAGAAGGATGCGGACTAAGAACTGGCGTTGAAGGAAGAAGGTTGAGTTGGATAAGTGGATCTGAGGAAGTGCTTTTTTGGTCTAAGGATTTTGGAAACAAAGAGAATGCTTTTGGTGTGTCGCCTAAGCTCAAAGCTAGTTCCATTTTTGAGAAGTAAAGATGCTTTTGTTAAGAGGTTTTGAAGAGATAATGTGTTTTCGAGTATTCCAAAAGGGAGAAAACAAGGGTTTTAAAAGAGGAACCTGAATTGACACAGCAATAGGTCTAGATTCTAGACTACAAAACTAGGGAGCAAAGGTTATATATATTGTGAGATTGTGTTTCCAACCCAAGGAAAGTCATATAAATTGTGTTTTTTCTAGTACTTTTATAAAGGATTCCTTTTAATTTTAAAAGTGGTTTAATTATTTTTTATGAATTTACTTTTTCTGTAATTTGTACTTAAAAGATAAAGTTAAAAAAAAAAAGATAATTCTTATAAAATTCAATTATTAATTTCATGTAATTTTCACAAAAATTTAAAAGAGAAAATAATAAATAAAAATATTCTCATTTTTTTAAACTTTGTTTGTATTTTTTATTGGTTTAATTATCAAGACATATTCTAATAAATATTTGGCTAAAATACAGTTTTGGTCCTCCTGTTTGTCAAAATTCACAGTTTTGGTCCCCCCATTTTGTTTTTTAACAGTTTTGGTCCTCCACCCCTCACTGTTCATGTACGGACATGTACGGACCAAGTACTGTTCATCATTTTTTTGGGCCAAAATTGGGGTGGGGAACCAAAATTGTTAGAAAACAAAATAGAGGAATCAAAACTGTAAATTTTGACAAACAAAAAGACCAAAACTGTATTTTAGCCTAAATATTTATATAGAGAAAAAGTAATGATCCGAATTCAAATCTAAATTTTCACATAAACTAGTCAACTATATGCTAAAGCAATGATTTTATGTTGATATTTTATTAATAAAATATTTCCTCTAATCTTAATTTAATACTTTTATAATTCATATAATATTTTAATTAATTACTCCCTCCGTTCCATATTATAAGCAAATTTTACTTTTTAGATACATTGAATAATTAATGTATCTGGTCTATATATAGACCAGATACATTAATTATTCAATGTATCTAAAAAGTTAAATTTGCTTATAATATGGAACGGAGGGAGTATAAACTAAAACTTGATTGAGATAATGAATATGTATATTATTTAATTATACCGTTTTAAATATGATAATATTGATTAAGTTTTGTAGTTATCAATTTTATTTTGGTTATATTTAAAAACAGTGTTGGCCAACTTAACATGTTTTTAAAAAGTTATACAATAGTATTATTTATTTCAAGAGTAAAATTTATTTTTAAATTTCTTAATTTATGAGTTATGAGAACTAATTGGAGTAAATAATACTATTGGGAGTATTTAATAAGGGACTAATGGGAGTAAATACTAGTGTGCACATTCAAAGCAAAACTGTTAAAACTGTTAAACCCTCGCTTACCCTTATAATGCTAGGCTAAGGCTAAGGCTACCCTATTTTTATTTTTCTATCCCTTGTTGCGTGGATTGACCGACAAATCCAGGTTGATAAATGCACGTGAATTTAATTAAATATGCATACAGTTTCATTTCATGCCACTCCCTTCTTTCATGAGAGGATCCTTTTCCTTTTACACACTCATGCACATCACTTGCGATAAATATATGTACAAATTCAGATATTAAAAAATTGCAGATGCAGCTTTGATATTCTCGTTTCCTACTCCTCTACATTTTATGTGTAAATTTTTTCGTTAAAATTTGTAAAATATGCAAGTTAAGAAAATGATGAGTTTTCATTCTAAGTTATAATTGATTTTTTTTAAATGATTATAAGGGAAAATCTCTGATTGTATTTATTAAATTTTTTTTTTTAGAATTTATTAAATAGTTTACGTATTTGGAAAGACCTAAGAAGAAGAAGAAGAGGCTTCAAAGAAGTAAGACCCAATATTCCCGGGCATCCAAAAACAGAGGCTTCAAATTTTTTGACTTTCTTTTTTCATCCATATGGTCTCAAAATTTAAAAAGACTCTCAGATTTTTTTAAAAAATGTATATTTAAACGCACCATATTTATTTTTGTCAAAATTTAGTTTGGTGATACATCTACATGATTTCTGGAATGAATTCACAAATATATTTTTGAAAAGATTTCTGAAGTCATTTAAATAGCAATTTCATTAAGATGGTTTATCATTTAACCATTCAGTAATATTTTCAGAGATGCATCTCCAAAAATCTCAAGCGAAAAATTGTATGTATAACCATGTCTTTCACACTCCATACCTCCTCCATAACCCAAAACCCTTTTAAAAAATTCATTTTCATCAACTTTTCGACTCCAAATCATCATTCTTGTGTTTTATCACATTAAAGGGAGCACTTTCTGGAAAGGATAGAAGAGTTCCTAAATTGAGCGAGCTTGAAAGAGAATCAAATAAAAAAAAGTCAAAGGAGGAACCGGTAGTAGATTTATGCGGTGACACATCTTTTGAGACATTTTAGATTGTAATCGATTCACTTTTTTTGAATGTATTGTTGTAAATGATATAATCTTGATACGATTTAATACATAAGTAATATATATTCAGTAGTGATGATGTTAATGTCAACTGTTTCAGTTTACCAATTTTATGGTTTGCATTTTTTGTTTTTCCATACATAGGTTCTGGTTTGCTTCTGGTTCAGGGTAAATTCTGGATATGCATATCCGAATAAACCTCATACATATTAAAAAAAACATCAGGGAACTTTTCGGATATGCATATCCGTAAACACCATTTTCATAAAAAAAAACTGGGTTTAACCGAGGTTGCATCTCCGAAAAGTGACTTGATGCCATTATTATATTTCTAAGGTCCAAAGTGGCCCAATATTTGTATAAATAGTGTGTCTCTCAACCAATGTTTTCTACAAAACACATAACAACTAGAGAATGAATGCATATCCCCACCTTGCATTTGTGTTCAATGGCGCAAAACTCCCACTTCAATTTCAGATCTGCCACAACATACTTCTCATCGATCTAAAAACTAAACTGAATACTCTCATGCGATATCCAGAAAATCAGAGAGTAGTCAAGCTCAAGTATCGTACACCATCGCTTGACAAGTCATGTAAAGTACATTTTATTATTACGCGTCAAAGGGTCCGATTGAAGTGGATGTGAAGATTGAAATATTCACCGACGATATTATAAATATGTGGCAACGTCCTAAACTATACATTTATAATGATATGTAGTGTTAAATTTATGTTAACAACTATCTATGTGTTGTTGAGTGTTTTAATTTAATGTGAAGTTCATTTTGTTTCTAGATCTTGCTCATATTGTCTTTGTTTCTGGTTTGAAGTATTTGGACTACTTTCGGATATGCATATATGAAATATATCAAGAAAACATTCGGAGATGCAATTGCGAAAAAAATTAGGTATAATTGGGGTGTCTCACTCACTGGCGTTCAATTTTGTGGGAAATGAGTGCGTCTTGAGATTCATCTCCGAATATATCGGGCATTTTTTACTTTTCGCCAAGGATAAGAGATACTATGACTATGTTTCTAAGGTCCAAAGTGACTTGATGTCATGATAATGTTTCTAAGGTCCAAAGTTGCCCAATACTTGTATAAATAGTGTGTCTCTCAACCAATATTTTCTACAAAACACACAACAACCAAAGAATGAATACTCACCTTACATTTGTGTATTTCAATGGCGCAAAACCATCACTTCAATTTCGGATCTGCGACGACATACTTCTCACCGATCTAAAAACCAAACTGAATACTCTCATGCAATATCCATAAAATCAGAGAGTTGTCAAGGTCGAGTATCATTCATCATCGCTTGACAGCGAAGGGAAGATATAGTTCACCAATTTTGAACTGAAGACAGATGAAAATTTACAGGTCATGTAGAATACATTTTACTATTACACGTCAAAGGGACTGATTGAAGTGGATGTGAAGATTGAAAGATCCATCGACGATATTATCAATATGTTGCAACGTCCTGATTTACCAGTTTATAACGATATGTAATGCTAAAATTATGTTTGCAACTATCTATGTATTGTTGAGTGTTTTAATTTAATATCAAATTGATTTTGTTTCTAGATCTTACTCATACTGTCTTTGTTTCTGGTTTGAAGTATTTAGGCTACTTTCGGATATGCATCTCTGAAATATATCAAGAAAACATTCGGAGATGCAACTCCGAACAAAAAATATGTATAATTGGGGTGTCTTATTCGTTTGCGTTCAATTTTGTGAGAAATGAGTGCGTATGGAAATTATTCCGGACTGGACCAATGGCTAGGCATGACCCAATCCACTTCTGCTTCGAGAACGACCCAATTGCCTAAGTCCAGCTGGTGCGGGGCAGCATTTACCTTTCTGCCCCACTACCGGGCACATATGGACAGATGAACCTCAAGGTCATTTGCTCCTCCCCGGTATTCCTGCCCGATACGCACGGCTCCATCATCCAGGAACAGTCATGATGCCTGTGTCCGGAATTACGCCTTTGCCTGTGGTAACGGCTAGTTTTGGGCATCTCAGCCCGTCATAACGGCTAGTTTTTGGCAGTTACCTATTCTTCAGGATACAGTTATTCCGCCTCGAAAATAGGGACCGTTGGCCACGCGCTGGGGGAATTATAAAAACCCTCTCATTTGAAAGGGTCAGGTATAAAAAAATCATCCTAAGAAACTCATACTTTTGTACTTGTCTTTCTCTCTCTCGATTCTTACTTTAGCATCGGAGTGCCATGCAGGTACACCCCCTCCTCATCTCACATACCCAGCATCACAGACGTTCTTCTTGGCCCATTTAAGGATCTTATAAGCCTTCACGATCAGTGGCGCCGTATGTGGGAAACTGTTATCCCCATCTTAACATCCACCTCAGATTCAAAGACCAAAACAAACTCTCTGTCCAAGATTACGATCATGGCTTCCCAAGATCACGTCCAAGATGCACGCAATCCCTCTTTTCTTCCCATCAACAAAACTGATGCTGAAGGATCTACATCCTTCCTCGGAGGAGACGCCCGTCATCTGAGAGACGGAGCTACCGCGTCTCCTTCCCGCACTCGTACTGACCGTGTTGACGACCAGCCTTTGCTGGCCCTCCAGCCCGTTTCAGCTCCACCCAACGCCGATCCCGCCGTGGTGGCCCTCCTTGAAGCAATCAACAAAACCAACCTCTTGATCCTCCAACAAAACGAGAGGATTGGGGCGTTGAAAGAGTCTGCCCATCCGAGATCCCCTCGGCCGAGGAAGGATCGACGGCGATCCAAGAGTCCACAACCCCGGCGGGAAGCTGATCGACTGGTGTGACAAGAACCAGAGTCCCACGCTGTTCGGAAGCGTGATCATGTTTCCCTGTGAAATCAACATTCCCCGGGAAACAAGAGAACCCAGAGAGATCAATGTTCACCCCCGGTCAGACTAAAGGGCCGGGCACGTACACATTCACCCCGTAGAAGTCACAGCTACGTCTCCGAGCGAAGCATCCACTCCCTTTCCCAGACCAGTTCCAGCAGCGACGATAAGCCCCACGGCCCATTGTCTCAGGAGATACTGGCTACACGCCTTCCCAAAGGCTTGGAGAAACCCCTATCTTTGGGCACTTACGACGGAACGACTGACCCAGATGAGCACATCGAAAACATTAATGCACTGCTAGACTACCGTGGCGTCCGGGGAGCCATCAAATGCCATATGTTCCCGACCACGCTCCGGAAAGGGGCAATAACCTGGTACAAACAACTGCCCGAGGAGTCCATCACCTCGTGGAAGTAGTTGGGCAAGATGTTTTCTAGGCACTTTACGGCGTCACGCCGCCATCCAAAGACTGGAGCCTCCCTTGAGGCCATAATTCAAGGGAAGAATGAGCTTCTCTGGGCATATATTAAGAGATTTAATAAAGTAGTTGTGCAAGTCCCCACTACCGACGACATGAAGAAATTTATGCTCGAACGAGGACTTCGCCCGCATTCAGAATTTTCTAAAGCTGTTGGCCTTGCACCTCCAAGGAGCCTGGACGCCTTCCTCCTCAAGGCGCAGGTATATATTCAGTACAAGGAAAAGGAAGCGGCCAGCTTCGCCCGGGCCTCCAAAGGCGATGAACCCTCAACATCTCGTCGAGGGGAAAGAAGGCGCGAAGATCGTCCCCGGGAATCCCGGGACAACAAGGGCCCTCTGGCCGTTTCCACGATTACATTCCCCTGACTGTCTCCTGGGAAAAGATTATCTCCTAATGTGCTAACTCGGAGTTTAAACAGGCTGGAGTTCGGTTCCCCAAGCAGGTACCGTAAAAAGCCCAACGCCGATAAATCAAAATACTGTCGTTTCCATAAGAGTCATGACCACACCAGTGAAGATTACATCCACTTGAAGGATGTCATAGAAATACTGATCAAGGACGGTCACCTGAAGTAGTTTATGAAGAAGAATGATGCTCCCCGGCAAGACGCCCAGGAGTCAAAGAAAGTAGAGGAAGAGGTGCCTTCCTCGGAAGAAACTAACCTCCAAGTCGCCATGAGTATCTCGCGACCAGAGGATTTCTGCGCACCCGTTTATTTTGCAGCCCATAGCCCATGAGAGACTTTCCCATCTGCGATGGTCATCTCTAGAGGGGGCTTTAACAAAGTCACCGTGGACTCCATGAAGAGAAAGTTCGAGCACCTGATCAACACGAGCTCCAACAAGGTGACAACGCTCGACAAGGCCCAGAAGGGATCAATCCCCATCTCTTTCTACCCGAAAGAACTCCTCGGAGGGGCCCCGAACTTAAGTATACCATTGTTCGTTAGTGCCCAGATGGCAAATTTTGATGTTCGCATGATCTTAGTCGACCAAGGCATCTCGGTCGACATTATGTACTCACAGTTGTTCTCAACTCTCCAGCTGGACGAGTCGCACCTCACTCCCTACGTGGGTTCTGACCTGCAGGGTTTTAATGGGTCGGTCACGAAACCCTAGGGGTACATTGAGTTGATCGTGACCTTTGGATCTGCGAAGACAGCCAGATTTATTAAGGTTCAGTTCCTGGTAATTGACTGTCCGTCTCTCTATCAGTGTATATTCGGGCGGCCAACTTTGGCCGAGCTGGTAGCTGTGCCATCAACCGTCCATCTCAAAATGAAGTACTACACTTTGAAAGGTATGGTCGCTACATTACACGGGGACATCGAAGCTGCGCGAGGATGCTTCGAAGCGGCCACCAAGGGACTCAACACCAACGCTTCTAAGCCAAAGACGTCCGACAAGCCAGCCTTGCCCATCAGCTCAGAGGAAGCCAAGCCACTGCCACGCTTCGACTCCGTCGACCTCAAAAGCCGCTTCACCGAGGATGACCAGAAGGAGGACCAGGTTGGCCTGAGCAGCTCATCCGCCTCGACCAACAACAGCTCATATCCAACGCGCCCAATCCCGGATGGCGATTTCGAGCTTGTCCTGTTCGGTGGCGATCCTCAACGAGGAGTAAAGATAGGGACCGGCCTCCCGACATCGCGAGTAAACAACTCAAGGGTTGCCTTCGAGAGAATGCAGACTTGTTCACCTGGAGTGCCGCGGAAATGCCCGGCTTAGATCATACTATCGCCTGCCATCAACTCGCGATTGACCCCGCCGTCAAAGTAGTAGCACAACGTAGAAGAAAGCAATCTCCGAAGAAAACGGAGGCTACAGAACAAGCTGTAAAAGACCTCCTCGAGACAAAATTTATCTCGGAAGCCAAGTACACCACTTGGTTGTCCAACGTTGTACTCGTGAAAAAATCTAATGGAAAGTGGCATGTGTGTTGATTATATTGGTCTTAATAAGGCATGCCCAAAATATGCCTACCCCCTCCCCAATATTGATAAACTTGTTGATAACTCTGCCGGTTTTAAACTATTATCATTCATGGACGCCTATTCAGGCTACAATCAAATACCAACGGCGATAAGCGATAAAAAATACACGGCCTTCATGACCGAATCGGGAAATTATTACTACAACGTAATGCCCTTCGGTCTGAAGAACGCCGGCGCGACCTACCAGAGAATGATGAACACGGTTTTCCGAGGAGAGATAGGCGACATGATCGAAGTCTACATGGACGATATGATCGTGAAATCCCACGAGGATACCGATCACAAGACCTATTTGAGAAAGGTCTTCGAACAGGCCAGGAAATACCGAATGCGTTTCAACCCAGAAAAGTGCAAGTTCGGAGTACGGGCGGGCAAGTTCCTCAGCTTCTATTTGACAGAGCGAGGAATCGAGGCCAACCCCGACAAGTGTAGGGCATTCTCTGAATTTCCAACACCCAACTCGAAGAAGTCCATCCAACCCCTCAACGGGATGCTCGCTTCTTTGTCTCGTTTCGTGGCCATGTCTGCCCAGCATGCCCTGCCTTTCTTCAAACTCATCTGCAAGGAAGCACCGTTTGAATAGACGGAGGAATGCGACCAGGCTCTCCTCCACCTGAAACAGACACTGTCAAAACCACCAGTCCTCTCTCGGCCAGATAACGACGAAACTCTGTACCTCTATCTCGCCGTGGCAACCGAGGCCGTGAGCGCCGCCCTCATTCGTGAAACGCCCGATGGGCAGAAGCCCATATATTTCACCAGTAAAGCATTGTAAGGACCCGAGCTGAGATATCAGTAGATAGAGAAGGTAGTGCTGGCCCTCATCAACGTTGCTCGAAGACTGAGGCACTACTTCCTGGCCCACACGATCGTGGTCTGGACTGATCAACCCGTAAAGCAACTGCTGGGACGACCAGATATATGCTCAAATGGTCGTTTGAGCTGTCTGAGTTCAACATTCAGTATGAAAGCAGAAAAGCCCTCAAAGCCCAGGCTTTGGATGACTTCGTCGTAGAGATGACATTCACATATTCCCCCACCTGTGGGGCACGCAAGTGGACCATCTTCTTAGACGGAGCATCCAGCTCGCCGGGGAGCGGGGCAGGTATCATCTTGGAAAACGACGAGGGAATCATCGTCGAGGTATCACTCACCTTATCCTTCCCCAAGTTTAATAACCAGGCAGAGTACGAGGCTTTCCTCGCCGGCCTGCGCCTGGCCGAGGATCTAGGGGCAGAAGAAGTCGTCATCTGCACGGATTTGCAACTCGTGGCCCTTTAAGTTCGAGGGGAATACCAGGCCAAAAATGACAACCTATCCGAGTAATTAGCCCTGGTCAAAGAATAGATGACGAAGTTCGCTGCATTAGAGGTAAAGCATGTTCCCCGCGAACATAACGTCCGAGCAGACGTATTGTCTAAATTGGCAAGCACAAAGAAAAAGGGCGGAAACAAGTTCGTCATCCAAGAGGTGCTTTCTCGATCCAGTATCGAGAAGACACCTCCGAGCCTCGGCGTGTAGGTCATCGGCAATAACAACTACTGGATAACCCCCGTTTACAACTACCTCGCTAGGGAGGAACTTTCGTCCGACCCAAAGAAGCCAGCACAGTCAGGCACAGGGCCTGCTCCTACGTCCTGGTCGAAGATAAACTCTATAGGCGAGGGTTCTCCATCCCTTTACTCAAATGCGTCGAGGAAGAAATGGTCACCCACGTCCTGCACGAGATCCACGAAGGAATCAACGCCCAACATCTCGGGGGAAAATCCGTTGCCCGGAAAGCCCTTCGAGCAGGGTACTACTGGCCAACCATGCAGCAGGATGCTAAAGAGCATGTGAAGAAATGCAACAAATACCAACGCCACGGGGACATGCACCTAGCTCCACCTAACGAGCTCAAAGCTATGTCCTCCCCGTGGCCATTCTCTTGGTGGGGCCTGGACATCCTAGGGCCATTCGTAGTAGGATCAAACCAGAACAAGTACTTAATAGTAGGCGCTGATTACTTCACAAAGTGGATAGAAGAAAAGGCTCTGGCCAAAATAACAACCCTTAACATACTTCGTTTCTACAAGTGAAACATCCTCGTACGGTTTGGCATTCCCCAAGCGATCATCATGGACAATGGGACACAGTTCACAGACAGGAAGTTCCAAGATTTCGTTGCTCAACTGGGCACGAAACAACACTTTTCATCCGTCGAACACCCTCAGACTAACGGGAAAGCCGAAGCAGTGAATCGAGTAATCCTACGAGGCCTCAAGCGAAGGCTAGACGAAACGAAGAAAGCTTGGGTCGAGGAGCTGCACAGCGTCTTATGGGCATACCGCACAACTCCACACTCTTTGACCAAGGAAACTCCTTTTCGCATGGCCTACGGGACTGAGGCGGTAATCCCCATCAAAATACACATATCATCCAGGCGGACTAAGTCACCCCTGGATGAGGAGATGAACGACGAGGCACTAAGGGAGGAGCTCGACCTCGTCGAAGAGGTCCGGTCTCTCCGCGAAGCCTCATTAAAGCAAAAAATTATAATCAGGCATAACGCATAAGTGATACGACGAGAATTCCAAGTGGGCGGCCTTGTCTTAAGAAGGAACAACAAGGACTCTCGAGAAGGAAAACTCGTCGCTAACTGGGAAGGACCCTATCACGTTCGAGCAAATACGGAGAATGGGGCCTACTATCTAGAACACCTCAACGGGGAAGAACTTGTTCGACCATCGAGCTAGGTCTCTGCCCGACAGCGGTTCCTCAACTGAGCCCACCGTCGTCAAAGTACCATGATATGCAGAACACCCAGCTCGCGATGGGAGGTTCATGCCGCGAACTTAGGCCTCAAACGCGACCTGAGCTCCGCTATCATGCCCGGAAATTCCCTAGGCCGTTCGAACAGTCCCCCTCACTGCCGAACACATCTAAGTCGAGCAATTCCCTGAAAATGTTAAACAAATCAAAGTAACCCATATTACGGGCACACGCGTGTATCGAGCAAAGATATGACACTTAGCAAAAATAATCAAAGAAAGCCATGCGTGAATATACAACATACAAAACCGTCCACGATGGCCGGATACATACATATAATTAAGTGGCCACAAGGACCACGATTGTGCATATTACAAGACAAATGGGCCACACCCCTACCGAACAACAATAAAATTACATCAAATATGGCACGCAGGCCAGATACATTACAACAAAACAAAAAGGGATATCACTCCTCCATCTGCTCAGGCTGCTCAAGGTTAGGCTCAGGCTACTGGGTCTCCTCGTTCAAAAGCCGGTCGTGCTCATCGCCGATGTTGAAGAAGTCCGGAGCAACTATCTTTCCATTCTCAACATGGCCTAGGAAGTTAGTACCCTCCGTGGATATCTGGACCTCTAGATTCACCAGCCTGAGTTGGGCCACGACGTTGTTGAACGACTCTTCCCCAGTGGCAATAACATCGTCCTCTGCCCGCACAAAACGAGCAACCAGCTCAGCCCTAGTCTTCAACGCCCTCACTCCCTCAGGCTTTTCTTCAGTCGGGGCCGCCCCAGCCCTCACCTGTTCGGCCAGATCCTCAGCAGCCTTCTTTTCAGCGACCAGAGTCTCATTCTCCCCTCTCAGCCTAACAACCTCCTCGTCCGATTTCTTCCTCGCGTCGTTGGCAGCCTTGGCCTCCTCTTTATCCTTCTTCACCGTCTCCTCCAGGGATGATATAGTCGTCTGGGCCTTCTTAAGTTCATCTCAGAGGAGGAATCTCTCTCAGTATACACCGCCGCCATCTCCAGGACCCGGACCAACGCGGAGGCATCCTACGCCAGCATTGCCCTCTTGCTCTTGGCGGTCTATACCTTCGAGCTTGAGGGACTCTGCCCGAGCAACCACCAGGGACGTCCCCTCGAAAAACTTCTTGTCATGAAGACAAGGGGGAAGTTCAAACTTGCCCTTCTTAGCCGCCCGACTAAGGTCCACCAACTCGTTACCTCTGGTCCGCTTGAACCTTGAGGCCAAGGGCACCGGAGATCCCTGAGCAGGTGAAGGAACGGGCGAGGAGCTCCCCGCAGCAGGTTGAGGAGGAGGCACGCGCTGTGCAAACCGAGACTTCGAGGTAGCCGCACCAGCTTTGCCCCTCGCCAGGGCATTCTTCACCATCCTCTCGTGGGCAGAAGGCATCTCACCTGCAAAAACATAACAAACGCGTTAGCCACCGAGGAAGTTATAATTCGGACAAGCTAAAAAATCTAAAACTACCGAGCAGCTTAAGAGCATTAGCATGGGTCTTGCACTCCAGAAGCGCCTTTGTATTGATATAGCGATACTCTACTCTTTGCCCCCCATCATCCTCAAAGATCGGATCCCCCGTTTTCGTCCAGCACTCCGCGGGCCTAAAGGTGTTAACATAGTTGACCAACGCCTCGTAATCGGCTATGTCTTGCTTGTCTAGCATATTTGGCTGGGTAAGATAATGGCCAGTGCCCCGAGTAAAGTGGCTCTCACTCCAACGAAAAGGGAACTTGAACACCCTGTCCGCCAGTAACTTCCCTTCCTCGTCATACATATCTTGGCCCTCCTCGTCCGTTGACATTGCCCAGGCGTACGTGGTATCTTGGGCCTTCTCCAACACAGGTTCGATGATATAGAACCTCTCCTTGAAGGTCCGGATAGACTCCGAGAAAGGCTTAAATAGTTTTCTTGGTTGCTTCCGCGAAACCCAGCCATACCTTTTCCCCGAGACCTGCCTTTGGAGGTGGAAGATGGTGAAGAACAAAGGCAAAGTAGCTCCTATCTTCAGGAACTCACAGGTTAGCTCGAAGGCGCGGATAAACGCCAACGAATTAGGGTACAACTGCAACAGAACCAAGTCCAGATGAACAAAAATAGACTGCTAAAAGTCAGTAAAGGGCAGCCTCAGCCCTATTTCCTTGAAGGCGTATTCGTACATCGCGAACCTTTCCTTGTAATTTGTGCACATGCGGTCGTCTTGACTGGGGAAGTGCACCTTCCACTCCCCTTCGGGCCCCATGTTCGTGAAGACATCCCCGGTATAAAACGCGAAAGTGGATGCGTGCTCGGCTGGCTCTGTAACCGTCCATTCCTCCGCGGAAGCATGCTCGAGATCCTCCCTGACTTCGCCGGGGACGGTTGAAACCTCAGTATCACTACTCTCTGAAGAGCTCTCCTCGGACGAGTCTATGAGAATCTCTTGCTCGAGCTCATGCGCCATCTCGATCACCTGAAAAGCAGAGGACAAAAGTGAATTCGACTGCAAAATCAAATCCACCATTCCACCGCTAGTCAAGTGAAAGGGCGCGCAAAGGTCCGAGGACGGTGTTCCCGACCTAAGCCCTAAATCAAATATCACAAGAGCCTCCCGTGAGAAGATGCCCGGAGGTAATCCCTCATGCGCATACGGGGAATCTCCCCGACCTACTACCCAGTTTCCGTTCGAAGCTCCACCGGAAAACTCATATGCTTGTCAGAAAGTTTATCAGAGCACAGGAAAACTAGGTAGCTTCACCAGTTACGCCTGCACCGTCATCACAACAGTGCCGAAACGGCCTAAGTCTACAGTCTCTAAGAAGCTCTGGCAACCACAGCAGCAACAGAAGGTGGCCAAGCCACAGTCTACCACCAACAGACGCCGGAAAACACTACAGTCCTACCTAAGTTCAACCTAGCCACATGCATTCTAAGTTCTAACAAAACAGAAACGAAAAATCTAGAAATGAAGATGAAAATAGGTGACTTACGTGGTCGAAAAGAGTGTAGAGGACTGAAGAATTTGCTCGAAGCTTCGTGCGGCGGTTGATGTGGCGCTTGACGACGGCGACGGACTGAAGGCTTTAAGAGAAGAACGAATAAGGAGAGAGAAATGAAAAACACAAATGAGCAACTCTCCCCCTATATATAGACAGTATGAAAGCACGTGCACGAGCACGCGCAGCTAGGGGAATCATCATGACCCTAGCCTAGCCATCATGACGCAGTTAATGCTGCACATGTCTCGAGGCACACGTGGCGTTACGTCTCTTCAGAATACCTCAACCGTTGGCCTCCCTGCATGTCGGGAAGCCCAAACAAGCATTACGTATCCCACGGGCATTAGAACCCCCCGGGCATCCAAGGACAACACCATTTCATCGACAAACGACGACCCCTTCAGAGTTCCCCAGGGCTGCAAGCTATCCTTAAGTCATCACTCCCCTGCTCGGGAGCGACGACTTGGGGGACTCCTGTTCCGGAATGGACCAATGGCTAGGCATGGCCCAATCCACTTCTGCTTCCAGAACGGTCCAATTTCCTAAGTCCAGCTGGTGCGGGGCAGCATTTACCTTTCTGCCCCTCTACCGGGCACATATGGACAGATGAACCTCAAGGTCATTTGCTCCTCCCCGGGATTCCTGCCAGTTACGCACGGCTCCATCATCCAGGAACAGTCATGACGCCTGTGCCCGGAACTACGCCTTTGCCCGTGGTAACGACTAGTTTTTGGCAGTTACCTATTCTTCAGGATATGGTTATTCCGTCCCGAAAATAGGGACCGTTGGCCACGTGACGGGGGCATTATAAAAACCCTCTCATTTGAAAGGGTAAGGTATCAAAAAATCATCCTAAGAAACTCATACTTTTGTACTTGCCTTTCTTTCTCCCAATTCTTACTTTAGCATCGGAGTGCCTTGCAGGTACACCCCCTCCTCATCTCACGCACCCAGCATCACAGACGTTCTTCTTGGCCCATTTCAGGATCTGATCAGTCTTCACGATCAGAAATGCATCTCCAAAAATATGGGGCATTTTTTTACTTTTCGCCAAGGGTTTGGGAGACTCTATAAGGGTGGGAAAAGAAATTGTCATTTTTTTTTTAATTTTATTTAGGTAGTTATATAACTCAGTTCAAATAATGTAAATACCAGGCCTAACAAAACAAAAGTAACCTAATAAAAAATAGTTTTTCCTTCCTCAAATAATGACTATCTTTGATGTTGTTGATGTTATTTACAATTTAAATAGATGATTTTTTCCAAATTTTATTTTTTATTATGGGCTCATTTTAATTATTTATCTCAGGCTTCCAAAATATCAGGACCGACTCTGATATTTGGTTTAAAATTTGTTCAGGAACATTAGTTATTAAATGAAAAATACTTTTTTCTTATAAATAGGATTAAACAGAGTAAATAATTAGTCTAAATATTAACCAATGTAAATCGTCAAAATATTAGACAAACTTTGTAAGTCGAATGGATCCATGTTAAATCGTGAATTTAATCATTTTTAATGGTATTTCAAGCACTCTCAAAATATTTTAGAGTCATCACGCAGGTTTACATAAGACAATTCAACTTATATTCAAGTTTGCATAAGACAAATGAAAACTCGAATGTATGGAAGATGAAAATTTCTATGAAGAGGATATGTTTATGTTATTATGATTTTCTGAATTCGAAATGGCCTATTTATATGCACAGTAATGTTGTTTAACAAGGTTGCGACCCTTGATGAAACACACCCTTTTAACAACACTCCACACTAAGTGTATTTTTTCACCTTTTATCAACTATTGCAACACTTCACAAAGTGTTTCCAGTTTCAAATTCAAAACATAAAAAATTGAAGCAATGACTATAAAATACTGAAGCAACGACCATAGCCATATGTGGTGGCTTGCCGCAACAAGCCGGTCGAAGGGCAGAAACGGGGGCGCTTTTGTATAATGTGTGAGTAGTTTGATTGCTATAATGCTTCATGCCTAAATGCTTAAGTGCCCTCTACAAGCTATCACCAGATCCTCTACGCCCACGCCTCCGGTCCAAGTCCCGAAATCGAAGTCGATGCCGTTGGTGATGACAACTGCAAGGGAGAGTGTAAAGGTGACAAATGGCATAAAACTTTAGACTATCAGACTTTTCCATGTGGAACTTTATCCTCTTTAACTTCTTTGTTAAGTTAATTAATGCAAATCTTTATAAGGACTATTAAGGTAAGTTGAGCTGTCTACGTGGAATTATTTCCCATGCATTGATTATTCATTTTACCATCTGCAATTTTCTTGTCATTTTGAAACACACTAATAGTCATTATGATTGTTATTAATTACAACAATCCACCATTTTTCTTATAATGACAATACCAATTTCAAAAAGGAAACAAAGAATGCTAATATAATTAAGTATCTTTCGATTTGAACTTAACCTTAGTAAGGACAACACAAAATATAATCGGAATATTTAGGGAGCAATGCATTGAACCTATTATTCCTTGTGATTAGACTGGTGTTACCTTACACACACTCTTTAATAGTTCTTTTCCTACATCTATTTCCTAGCACTATATATGGCTTTGTGTTTTTCCTGTTTTCTGAATTTATCATGAGAGAAACTCCAATTCTCATTTGAAGATGACACCATCTCGAAACTCACATAGGCGGAGTTCATATTGTATCTACTTTAATTGAGATACATATGCTTAGCATTGGACTTCATTACTCCCTTCGTCTCATAAAATTTTACTTATTTGAGTAAAGCGTGGTTCTGATAACACTGAAATTCACATAGTTTTTGACTCAATTCGCATGTACGTTTTGTCTGTTTTATGCTTGTTTTACGCTTTTATATGGTTTTATGCATGTATTATTCATATGTTGTAGGTATGTGCTAAGTGAGGATGGTACAAGAGAAAAGGTCAAAAATGATCAAAAGATAAGGAAAAGCCCAAAAATCAAAAGCAAAATCCCATTGAAGGCGCAACCTGGGCTCATGGCGTTCGCCATGGGTATCAACGACTAAGTCCTCCTATTTTCAAGGAGATGGCGTTCGCCATGGCCCTCGCCCCCAAGAAATTAGCATCTTCTCCTCCTAAATTCTCTCCAACTCATCCCACGACTTCCCCAACTGCCAGGACACGAGCTTTCACTCAGTCTACACACATTTCACTATATAAGACTTTGTTTTTAGGAATTTTTCATTCAAGTTTTTCTAGTTATTTTGTTTAGGCATATATTTTCACTGTAAAAGCACTAACTGTTCACATTGAGGGATTAATGCACTTGAATGCTGAAGAATTTGTATTGCTTGGATCGTTAATCTTGCCGACATTATTATACGAGAAGTTTTCTCTTTTATTCAAGTCTTCTGCATTTACTTTCCGCATTGCTTTTATTCTCGTAAGTCTTTATACGTTTTCATTATTATTATCGTGTTTACATGCTTGTGTTGTTGAATTCAAATATAACTCGCTTAATTATCAATTCTACAATGTTTATGAGTTGTATGCCTAATTTTAATAACATGAGTTGTTTGTACGTTATGTCCGGCTAAATCCATTGAGTCTGGTATGTGAGAACCATCGTTCCGAAAGGACTCGGTAATGATTTGGCGTAAACTTTTATAAATTGTTTTTATAGTTTTGGTTTTTCTTTTTAAGTCTAAAAGGTTTTGCACGACAGTGAAAACATTAAGGTTTCGAGCCAATAGCGCGACAGTGTGAGGCTCGTGCCAAATAGTAAAAATTGGACATTAATTCTAAACACCGCGACAACTCTTTAGGATTAATTAGGATTTGTTGGTTTTCAAAGAGTATCCTGCGACTTAAATGAGTGAGCGACAGTAAAACATTTATGGTTTTGAAATATAACACGAGTCAATAGCACGACAGTGTGAGATTAAGGTTTTAAAACTGATATTTTCTGCTGAAAAGTAATTTAACACATAACATACGCCGATGAATTATTGAGTCTCTGAGATCCACTGGAACCCACATTCCGGTCTCTCCCGTTTGATATATTCCCTAAGTTTTATTTTAGCCTCAATTCTAGTTTTAGTTTCCCCCTAATCGAGATATTCACAGCCTTTGATTTACATAGCACCACTAGATAACAATAAGATTGATTACTGGTCCCTGTGGGTTCGACATCTTTTAAAACTATGATCGACTCCGTGCACTTGCGGATTAAATACGCATCAGGTTCTTAGAAAATTTTTAGATGTGTTGATTTTAATGATAAAATGATATTATTTACTAGAATATTCTTATTAGTTATAGTTAATATAGTAGTTGAATAAAATTAAAGTTAACAAGTAAGGGTATAGTACTGGAAAAATAATAATAAATGTTATATTGGTATTGTAAAGATATAATTATTTGAGACAGAGAAAAAGTACAAATGAGACACTTTATATTGGCATTGTAAGAGTTTTAAAAACCCAACCCTCCAAATGCAATAGTCAAGATTATTAGATAATGTTGCTTAAACATTAAAATAACGGCTTATTGTTACCCATTGAATCTTGAGGTTACTATTTTCTCAACGTTAGATTAGTTTGATGACGTTGTTGAAATTCTTACTCAAGGAGTTTCAATCCCATACTTCTCGAGGTAATCTTTACTCAATCTCTGGAGGTGGTTTAATAAATGAATCAGCTAAATTATAGCTTGAACATATATATGTGAGTGAAATGATTTCATCCTTAATAAGATTTCTCTTGAACTAATGTCTAAGACCTATGTGTCTAGACTTTCCATTATACACTTTGATGTATGCTATATCTAAACTGGCTTGACTATCATAATGTATCAACACCTTTGAAACATTTTTTTAGCCAAGGGAACTTCCAACTGAAGGTCTTTGAACCATTCAGCGTCTTGACTAGCGGAAGAAATAGCCACGAACTTTGATTCCATTGTTGAAAGAGTGATACACGTTTATTTTTTGATCTTCCAAGAAATTAAACCCCCAACTAGTGTATATAGCTTGAACATATATATGTGAGTGATATGATTTCATCCATAATCAATTTTCTCTTGAAGTAATGTCTAAGACCTATGTGTCTAGACTTTCCATTATACACTTTGATGTATGCTATATCTAAATTGGCTTGACTATCATAATGTATCAACACCTTTGAAACATTATTTTTAGCCAAGGGAACTTCCAACTGAAGGTCTTTCAACCATTCAGCGTCTTGGCCAGCGGAAGCAATAGCCACAAACTCTGATTCCATGGTTGAGAGAGTGATACACGTTTTTTTTATCTTCCAAAAAATTGCACCTCTAACTAGTGTATATATCCATCCAGTTGTAGATTTATGATTTCCAACATTTGATATTCAACTTGCATCTATATATCTTTCTAGTATAGCAAAAAATCTACCATAATGAAGACCATGCTTTTTGTTTTTAAAAGATAACCCAAAATCCATATGATGATATTCCAATGCTCACCATTTGGATTACTAGTAAATATACTCATTTTACAAATTGAAAATTCTATGTCTGGTATGGTATATTGCATCAAATACATTAGAAAACCAATTTCACTTGCATATTCCAATTGTACCACAACTCTTCTTTCATTCTTTTGAAGTTTGAATCTAGGATCAAATTGAGTGTTTACTTTCTTAAAACCTAAGTGTTTCAGCTAATGAAGAATTATCTTAACATAGTGTGTTTGAATAAGTTCATAACCTCCACTATTTCGCTTTGCTTTTATCCCCAAAATAATGTCAACTAGTCCAAGATCTTTTATTTTGAATGTGGAAGTTAGAAACCTCTTTGTTTCTAAAATTTCATTCATCTTATTTCTAATGATCAACATGTCATCAACGTAGAGACAAATAAATATTACAATGTTTTCACGTACCTTTGTGTACAAACATTTGTCACAAGAATTGGGAACAAATCAATTTGAAAATATGTCAGAGTTTTGTGTGTTTGGAAATATAATGTGAGATATTAGAGCACCCTTTAGGTACTACAATCAATAATGCACATCCTACTAATGAGATATTCGATGCACAACCGTGAATTGATTGAGTTTATTCATAATAAATATAATATCAAGTTTTGATATTGTCAAATAAATCAGTCTCCCAATCAGTGTTATGTATAAATAAGATTCATGTTGTGAAATTGACGCTTGAAAAACAGAGTATGATCGGTTTCTTGATTAACAAGAAAACCACAAGGTAAAGGAAAAGAGAGAAGAAAAAGAAAAACAATTCAGAATGTTTTAAAACCCTAGATTCTTGCTTCTATTACATATTAAGGAACAATTTTTACAATTGAATCTCAACCACACCACTTTCTCCCTCTGATTAGGATTATCAGGATTTGATGGAGAAGTGAGAACTAGTATGCTATTTATAAGAAAACTAAACCCTGGCTTTCAACTAACATACTAAACAATTGGCCCAACATATTGGTCCAATTCGACCTGTTAAGAACCTAGCATAATTCGGAAGTTACACTAGCTCTTCGACTTTGACAGAGTTTGTTACAACACTAGCTTATAACCTATAAGCTACAACTCTCCACCTTGGATTAAACTATGAATCATGAAACTAACTGTTTGTCATCATGCAGTCTTATCAGCTGCATACAGTGGAAAAACTTGCAACATGACAATGTCTTGGTGATCATATCACCAACATTGTCATCAGTCTAAACCTTAAGCACTTAGACTTCTCCATGCTCGATTATCTCTCTGAAGAAATGCAACCTCGCATCGATGTGCTTTATTCTCTCATGAAAGGCTGAATTCTTCGACAACTGTATGGAACTTTGACTATCACATTTAACAATGATAACTTGACCTTGAAGTTTCAGTTCCTTAGAAAACCCTTCAAGCCACAATGCTTCTTTCCCAGCTCCAGTGATGAAAATATATTTCGCTTCAGTGGTTGATAAGGCAACAACTTTCCAAAGTGTTGCTTTCCAACTGATTTATGTGCCAAACATAATGACCACATATCCAGAAATAGATTTTCAGGAACCCATACAATTTGCATAATCAGAGTCTACAAATTCTTCGATTTCTGCTTTAGTATCATCACCATAGGCTCCACCATAAATCAAGACTCTGCTCAGAGACCCATTTATGTACCTTAGAATCCACTTTAATGCTTACCATTGCGCCTTTCAAGGATTGGCCATGTACCTGCTTACAAGGCTCACTGGATATGCTATGTCTGGTCTAGCAATGACCATAACATACATAAAAGAACATACTATACTAGCATATGGAATGCTATTCATATAGGCTCTTTCGACTTCAATACTAAGACTTTGAGTCGTACTTAACATAAAGTGAGGATTATTTGATATTACAACAGGCTTTGAATTTGACATACCAAACTTGTCGAGAATCTTCAGTAGGTATGTCTGTTGAGATAAGTATAATTTCGACTGCTTTATATCTCTCTGGATGTCAATCCCAATATTCTTGGAGGTAACTCCTAGATCTTTCATGTCAATCTCCTTATCGAATTTAGGAATGGTAATTGCACCCATCCCCAGTGGGTATCCGCAAAATTTACCCATAACGGGTAGGGTAAAAACCCGCAAAATGTGTTCGGGCACGTGCACAGGAAATTACCCATTAAAATAAATGGGTACGGGTGCGGGTACAGGCATCTTAGTACCCGGCCCACCTCATATCCACACAATATATATTTATATATTTTTACTTTCAATATTATGTACATATGTTAATCAAACAATTTTATTAAATACATCACTATTAAATTTCTACGCATTTTAATATAAATATTTGTTTATTTCTTAACTCAACAATAACATCCTCAAACTTTTTAAAATATTGTTAAAAAATTAAAATGACATGATCAACTATAATTGATTGATCATTTTTTTTTAGAAATGCGGGTAAACGAGTATGAGTATGGGTACTTAGGTACCCATGGGATATGGGTACAAACGTTGGTGCCCACACGGGTATGGGCTCAGGTACGGGGATTTTTTAAAACCGCGGGCTTGGGGACGGGTACTATAGTATCCTGGCCATACCCTACCCATTGCCATCCCTAATCGAGTCCAACCTTCATCTCCATAATATCCTCGACATTGTTGCTTGCTATGAGGATGTCATCCATATATAGTAACAAAATAACAAGTGAACTTCCATGTCAAAATCTAAGGTAAACACAATTGTTAAACTGGCTCCTAGTGAAACCTATGTGTACCATGAACTTGTCCAATCTCATATTCCATTCTCGAGGAGTTTGTTTCAAGCCATATAACAACCTATTCAACTTTCATACATAATATTCCTTTCCCTTTTCTGCATACCCTTCAGGTTGCCTCATCAGGATTATTTCAGCTAGATCACCATACAGGTAAGTTGTCTTTACATCCATCTGTTCAAATTCTAAGTCAAACTTTGCCATCATTGCTAACAACATTCTAATGGATCTTTGCTTTACAACATGTAAGAACACATCATTAAAGTCGACACCTTCTTTATGAGTGAACCCCTTAGCAACTAACATTGTCTTAAATCTCTTCGACGTCACTCATTTGATTCCTTCCTTAACCTTGAAAATCCACTTACAGCTGACTAACTTGGCTCTAACACATTTCTCGATCAGCTCTCAAGTCTTATTTTCTTGAAGAGATTTCATCTCATCATCCATGTCTTTCATCTATTCAGTCTTATTTCGACTCCTCACAACTTTTTTGTAGTCTCTAGGTTCTTCATCAAGAACATCACTTGCAGAGATTATGGCGAATGCTATGAGATTTGCATAACCAAGTCTCTGAGGTGGCTTGATGACTCTTCTCGACTTGTCTCTTGCCAAGAGGTAGTCATTTTCAGTCTCCTCATCTTCATCAACAAGTTTTGCTTCTTCGACTTCATCTGGGTTATGCAATTCAACATCACATCTATGTTTCAATAACTTGGCATAGAACATTTATCTAGTTGAGTTGTAATTTTCAACATTCTTTATCTTGTGAAGATTGAAGTTGATCACTAGGGTTTAGTGGTTGCTTGCCTTTGTCACTTGGATTGTGGCAGAGAAGAAAGTGACAAGGTTCTCATATTTAGGGAGAGGCTCTAAATAGAAAGTCATTGGGTATGGTTAGGAAGAAGCATTGAACAACACAAGGCTTGTGGTTGCTTGTAAGTCTAGTAGTACTAAACTACTAATAGTGAATTTCTTTTCTTGGGTTGTGGACTTAGCCCCCCAAACGTAGATGTAGTTTCACCTAACTGGGTAAACACTTTGATTGTGTTCTTTATTGCTTTTCTGCTCCGTCCTCTATTTCTAGTTTGTGTATTGTTTCTGGTGTATCTTGTCGCATCCATTGTTGGAGCCTCGTGTTCGACATTTGTCCCCTGAGTAACATAATTTCAATTGGCATCAGAGCATGAACCCTAGCATGTTGGGTGAGCTCCAAGGAAGATAAATTCTGCTCAAATGGAGACAATTAAAGATGGAGGATTAATCAACAAACCACCTATTTTGGATGACACAAAGTATGATTATTAGAAGGTGATGATGGTGACTTTTCTCAATTACTTGGGAAATAAAGCATGGAAAGTTCTGATTAAGGGATGGAAAAATCTAATGATTTTCTCTGAAGATGGTACGAATAGCCTAAAACTAGAGGCTAATTGGACTGATGCTGAAGATAATGAAGCCCTTGGGAACTCCAAGGCATTGAATGCAAATTTCTATGGAGTGGACATTAACATGTTTAGGCTAATCAACACATGTTCAGAAGCTAAAGAAGCATGAGAGATTTTAAAAACTGTATATGAAGGCACATCCAAGGTTCGTATGTCAAGGTTCTAGCTCCCAACAACAAAATTTAAGAACCTGAGGATGAATGAAGATGAAACAGTGAGTGAGTTTCACATAAGATTCTGTGACATTGCCAACACATTATTTGCCTTAGATGAAAAGATGTCTAAAGAAAAGCTTGTCAAAAAGATTCTTAGATCTTCACCTATGAAGTTTGATATGAAAGTGTCTATTATTGAAGATTCTTAAGACCTAAGTAGTATAAAGGTTGATGAACTCATTGGTTTCTATAAACCTTTCATATTTCCATCAATGAAAGGTTAGAAAATTAGAACAAATGTATAACCTTTGTATCCAACACTGAGGAAGCTGGAAGTCAAAGAGTCAAGTAAGAGAGCTTAGAAAATGATATTGCTTTCTTGGGAAAAGGTCAACAAAACCATGAAGTATCTAGACAGGAAGTGGAGGACCAATATCCCAAACAAGAGGTCCAACATCAATCCCCAGCACAAACACAAAAGTGAAGAAGAACCCAATAGTAGGAAGGGCATGCAGTGTTTTGAATGTGAAAGTTATTTAGAAAAATGTCATACTTTTTTGAAGAATCAAATGAAGGGATTATGTGTCACTTGGAAAAAATTTGATGATGAAAGAGAATGACCAAATAAGGTAAAGGCTTTCACTGGAAAATATGATTCTAGATGTGAGTTTGATGAAGAAGGCTTGACTATACAAGAGCTTACTAAATCCTTCAGAAAATTACTTACTGAATGAATGGAATCTTGCTTGAGAGTAGAGACACTAAAGAAGACCATAAGTATTCTACTTCTGGAAATGAGAAGAAAAATTCAAACATGTAAGATCTGAAAGAAGAAAGCACATGGTTAAAATCCCAATTCGAAAACATGTCAAAGTCTATTCGCATGTTGAACAATGGGTCTACCATGTTAGATGAAATGTTGGAGGTTGGGAAAATGTCCATAAACATGAAGGGAATAGGGTTTGAGCCCAAGTCCAAGAACAAAAAGGATAAAACTCAGCCTAAGAAGTTTGTTACTCCTAAGAAAAAAAGTGATTTCCAGATGTTGGACCACATGTCTCAGCAATATGCAAGTTACGTGTATCATTATGATGGAAAAAACCCAAACTCTAACAAAATATGTCATTATTGTAGAAGATATGTTACATAAGGCCTTACTATTTTAGGTTTCATGGTTACCCTAAACTTTTCATTCAACCAATATTCAATAGAAAGGGTAAGCAACCTCAAGTGGAGAAAGTGTGGAAGCCAAATAATGAAGTAAGAGCCCTTATAGTACAAACCTTTTCTAGAATGTCTTTGAAGGATGGCTGGTTTTTTGATATTGGATTCTCCTATCACATGATAGGTGAAAAGTTATTCCTTGAAGAAGTTAAACCTTTTCCACTAGGATATGTAACTTTTGGAGATGGAAGCTGAGGAAGGATCAAAGGTATTAGTAAGGTAACCTGGCCAGAACTTCCTTGCCCTAAGGATGTGCTTCTTGTAGAAGACTTATCCGCCAATCTGATAAGCATTAGTCAAATAAGTGATCAGGGTATGAAGTGAGATTCAACAAGGATCAATGTGTTGTCACTAGCGAAAATCATGAAGAGTTATTCAAAGGATCGAAAACAATAGACAACTGCTATATATGGACACCTAAGTAAATTCTTAGTACATTCTACAAGGAGGAAGACAGTGACAAACTCACCAAAAGAAGCACGCGTGACATGATGCTAGAATATCCTATTAAACATGTGGCCTTTGAAAAGGAAAGAAAATGTATTGACTCATGTAGCCACTTACTTAAGTGTCAAGAAAGTCATACACAAATGATTGTAAATAATCTTCAAAGAAGATTAAAAGTTAAAAGGATGAATGTCACTTAGGTCATTTACGTGAGTGAAAAGTTATTTTTTATATTGCATGCAAAAGGAACACTTCTCTCTCCTCAAAACTTTACCCCTTCAGAAATTAGGCGCATATTTCTTAGTTTTCAAAAATTATCGTGTCCATCTCTTATACAAAGGTTTTACAATCTCATTTGTGCTTCGTAAATCAGTCATCTTTCCAAGTCCTCTATCATTAATCGCTATACACAATGAGTCAGCAGGCGGAGGTCAATAGGACGGAAGGAGTTGGATCCTCATAAAAGACTAGGGTTTCTGATCAAGATGTGCTAGAAGAAATTCCTCTCCAAATGGTTGTTCTGGTGGAATTTCCAAATAAGAATGTCAAATGTACTTGAGTAAAAAAGGGGAGAACATTTAAAGGGTTAGTTCTTGTATATGAGAACTCTGATTATGACCTTGAATTAGTCGTGAGAGACATTTAAGCATACAACGCTGATGATGATGATGATGAAAATGTTGGATCCTATGATAAAACATCTGGTGAACCAAGTGAATCTCTCTCAAAATTCACACATAGTCCCTGCTTTGGAAAACTTGTTAGGGAGTTTATAGTGAACCCATCCTCTGAATACAATAATGAAGGGAATAAGGAGTTTTGGAAGGTTTATGTAAAATGGAAATATGTCAAATTATCTCATGGCATCATTAATGAATTTCTAAAGAGAAGTGAAATTCTGGTATAACAGATCCCAGATGTCCTACATGATGTCGAGACATCTGGTCTGACATAAACAGTAAGGCAATTATAGACAGTTAAATAAGTCGCTGAAAAGAAAAGTGCACACAGAATTTGTTCACCCAGTTCGGTCTAACAACCTACATCGGGGGGCATACCAAGCCAGGAAGGAAGTCCACTATTAGCAGTATTAAATAACAGACTCAACAATACCAGTTGATAATCTACTAACTTAATCCCTACCCAATGACCCTTCTACCTAAGTTTTCCCTAGGTAAGAGACTTCATCTCACTTCCAATCATCGCAATGATGTCTAGCAGTCAACATCTCAGTCACTGCATCAACAGCTTGATTTCCAACAACTCTCCAAACACATAAAAATAGAAGACACACTCCTATAACAATACCTAGACATGACCCTCATGACTAAGAACAATGCTTAGAGTTGCTTAACAGCTTCCTCTAAGAACAATACATCTCTTACCTACAGGCTTAGAGATAAACATGATGACCATCCCACAAACCGGGTGGTTCATCGACCAACACAGCCCTTATAATCTACATGATGGCTGGCCCCCTAAAACTAGGTTACAATGCTTCTATTTATAACCTATTTCCCAACTGGATTTGGGCCTTCAAATCACAACAAATCAGCTGCTACAAATCTGTAAAAGATTCTGCTACTAAATAGATCTTCAATCAAATCTTCAATTAAATCTTCAATTAAATCTAATTATTCTCCATATCTTTTTGCATGAAAATAGTAACAATATCTGTTCAATATAAGATTGCAACAAAATATATTTGTCCCATGATATTCGCCTGCAATCTCTCCACCAGATCTTCTCAAAACACACTTAAATAAATGCAGCCCTAACAAAACACATCAGACTGATGTTCTGATGTTCTGTCAACTAATGTCAAGACATCAGGTTTAACATCAGCACACAAAACTGTAACTCTTCTGAACTTAACATCAACTCAATGTTAAGAACTCATGTTAAGACATCAGACATATGACATCATTAACAACACCATTGTTTTACCAAAATTCCAGCCAATACAAGAACTAACAATCTCCCCCTTTGGCTAATTTTGGCTAAAACAATCTCTGCCAACATCAGAGATACCTGCAGCGGAAAAACACCATACAAACTAACATCAGCACACAACTAGCAGCAACAACTCCCCCTCAAAACTGCAACCAGCAAAACTGCTGCACACCCTCAAGCCTAGAACCACAACAGACAACTAGGCAACCACTAGGCTAACTATCCCTCTTTTTAGCCATAATTGGACAAACTCTGAACATAGCAGCAAGCACAAAAAATTCCAAAGGCAAACTCTGAATCATCCAACCAATATACTCAGAACAAAATCTAGACTCAGCAGCTACTACTGTACATTCTCTCCCCCTTTTTGGCCAAAAATTGACAAACATTGGTGTAAATGTATACTTCTGATTCAATCCTTTGACACACAAATCTATAGAACCAGGTCTAAACTGTCAAGTACACCATAAACTCCACCAGTAACACAATGTCACGACATCTTGCCTGACATTACAATCTGGATAAACAACTTCTTCAACAAAAGACCAACTCTCCCTATCTAAGATAACCAGTGCTCCTTTGCAAGAAGAACACCTTAAATGAATGGAAAACATAAGACTCATCTTCATGTCTTCAAGAGCGCACCCTCTGTTCAACACACCTGCTGAACGCATTCACAAAATGCTTAATCCTCAAATAATCCAAGTACCACACTAGCACAGACAGAAGTTCTCCCCTTATATTTCACAACTGATGCTCCTTGACCAGTACATCATAGCATTTGGAAAATCCAGACACAGTCTTCATCCATCCAGTCAGGAATGCTTCATAAAATCATCCACAAGTTCTGAAGCACACTCACAATGCCTTCCACTGAACTCTAAGTAAACTCCTCTTACTTAGAATTAATAACTCACATCAAGACAAGTGTGACATCTCCCATCAACAAAGACCCTCACAAAGTTTTTCCAAAACTGCATAAAATTGTCTTCAGACTTCTCCTCAGAAGCATGTGCGCACATGATACAAACAATTAGCTTCACATGGCTAGCACCATTCATGCCATCCAACAGCCTAATGTCATAACAAGTTATCTGACATTATCTCCTCATAAGAGGCAACCAAACTCCACAAGCTTGATCAGCATGCAAGCTTCACAATATATGCACCTTTGCTGCATAATCCATAGACAAGTACTCCCCCTGTCATGGTTAACCAATGCTCTAGATGGAGATTAACATTTGAGCACACTTGCTGAGCATATTCACATACTGTACTTTCACTTTTGGAGAACACAACCAAGTATCCTGACTTGTTTGGCACTGCTCACAAACTCCACGAATTCTCAGCTTACTTAAAAGCTTTACTGAGATCCAATCTCTTCAAGAGATACTTGCAACAGAAGAAAAAACAACTCTCTAAAAAGTGTTCTGATCAGATCACATCACAATCCCTCTACCATTACATCCACCAGTAGTTGTTGATACTAGCGAAATCTTTAAAATTAGTAGTCATGTTTTGCCAGAACAAACTTCTAAAAACAAGACCAAAATCTCCACATTCTAATTCACATAGTCAGAAACATTTCTTCTGACAAAAATGCTTGAGCATCCAACTCCACACGCACACTCTCAATCATCTTCCAAATATAACCATCAGCAATCATGATGTTACAACATCACCATTCAACAACATCTTTTGGGGACATCAGCTTCTCATTACCATTAAGAGGACTCATTTCGTATAAAAGTCCTTCAAGAAGCTCCCAATAAAACACAGTCAGAGCAACTTATTCAGGTTAACATACACACCTGAATACCATGAGCTCGCACACCCTATCTGAAGCAAAGAGTTCAGACAGCAAATTAGTATACTCACATGATTCCCTCTTGGTTTGTTATCTTCACATGCTCCAAAACTCCACTTCTTGCCAGGCTGATCAACTACTCTCTAGCATGACTTGACAATAGGGCTATGTCCCCTTCACAGGCTTTTCTTTTGCCTTTAGCGATACACATCCAATCATCTATCTTTGACATTTGGATCAATTGATGAATATCTA
The DNA here is from genome assembly GCA_022829125.1 of Lathyrus tuberosus. Taxonomy (NCBI): domain Eukaryota; kingdom Viridiplantae; phylum Streptophyta; class Magnoliopsida; order Fabales; family Fabaceae; genus Lathyrus; species Lathyrus tuberosus. Next base: position 1,404,206 of record JALAZF010000222.1, on the reverse strand, counting down.
CATTCAGACTTTCAAGCAATCAATACCTGATCTACTTCAGTCTTCTCTACATTCTCCTTCCAAAGCAGACCTTCTACTTCATCATTCTCCCGTATGATTAGGTAGATTCTCTTTAGATACAATGTAGGTAATCATCCCAGATAATGTCCTATCACAAGTTAGAACATCTTCCACACACCAAAACATCAACACCATGATTCTTGATATGCTCCACCAACTGGACTTACTCTTGCACAGTAATCCAAAGAATCAGAGGAATAAACTCTCATCCACCTTCACAAAAAATAACCTCCTTGAGTCTTCAACTCATCAGCCTTCTGCCCAAGAGTAACTTGTTCTAAGACAATCCTCAATAATAACCAGCTGCCACACTCTGATTATCTTGATTCTTTGAATTCACTTCTGAGATCAACCAAATGCCACAGTTTGATCACCTCAAGCATGAATCCTCATATGAAAACTACCAAATGTCACATTTTGACCTTTTTCACGTTTGTCAGAACTCTCACAAAGATATCCTGATCCACCAAAGAAACCAGATCTTTAAGTCACATGTTCCAATTGCTCAAAAGCAAACACACTTAGACTCCCTAAGCCATGGTCATGTAACATCTTCTCCTTCCTGCAGCTCCCGCAAACTGCCATGAGAATGATCTTTTTGAAGCATCCTATTGTTCATTCCTGTAGATCACCTTATCAAAAGATGATGTGCCACATCACCAGTTGAGACTTCTGATGTTAAGCTAGATGTCAGAACATTATGTCACCCAACTGTTGAATTCAGCTCTACCTTCTGCCACTCAGAAAAACCTCGTCCCTTTGCAAAAATAGATTTCCATGCTCTCATAGACTTGATTCAACAATCAAGTTTGAGTAGACAACCTCCATCCTGCTTAGAAACTCCAAAGACTTCAAACCTACCACATCTGAATCTTCAGAAAATAAGTAGTCCAAGACTACCCCATAGCAATACTAAAGAAAGTCACTTCCCTTAGTAGAGTCATCAGTAGAAAGCCAGAGATAACTACCACTTATCCTCGACCTTCACAACCAGAGCAAACACCATGCTCCAAACCACTTACATCAGAAATAAACTGATCCAAGTTGTAACCAACAAGATTATGATGTCTTCATAGTCTCCCGTCTTCATCTTCAACAGCACCACCATCTGGACAAGTCATTCACAATACTTTCTAGGAACAAATGCTAAGCAATAATCCCAGGTCAACTCCTAGGTGACTTGTGAGCGAATGTAGAACCCCTCCCATGATTCTCCAAACCTCCGATGAGAAGATGTTAAAACATTTGACAGAACATCCTTAATCTTTTCTTTCAAGGATAATCAATTAAATACTTGTGAATATCATAAATAGAAATTGATCTTAAATCCCTGTGGTTTAACCCTTCTTCATATTCTAGCATCTTCTGAATCTTCTTCATGACAACCATTATGACAACCATTCATACCACAAAAGCCTTCCAAGTTAGGTCAGTGTCTTGATCTTTCACTCTACCCTGAGCAAAGAACTGAAGTGATATTTCAACATCAGTTCCGACATCTACTAGGATTTGGAGACTACAACCATAGTAATCCACATATATCTCTTGCAGCCAACAAAACTGGAGTAACTTGCATAACACACTCTTCCAGAAGCTTCTTCTTATAAGCACAAGGTTCAGACCTCTTGTCTAACTTAAGAATGATAACATAGCATAGACAATCTGCTACTTCCAATCCTTCAAGCCACAAAATTGAAAGAGCTCATGCATACACCAATTGACCACAGGCTGATTTACACTGCTACTGCACACAAACTCTTGGATGCAATTTCCCTATAAATTTGTCCTCAGACATTTTAGCTTAAACAAGGATCATCTCCTTCTCTTCTGCTATCAAGATTACTACCTTTTCTTCAACCAGCTCCAGCTGAGATGCTATGACATTATGAACAGCATCTAAAAAATTGTTCAACTTCACAGCTCCAGTGATCCTTCAAAACAACTACAATCTAATAGGACTTTGACTCAGTATTTACCATAAACAGTTGATGTGTAGCGCGATGTCGAGACATTAGGATTGACATATCAAGCTCAGCTTCTTTCTTGATGAAACTTCCTCCAGTTCATGATTTTGAAAATCAGAAACATGTATCTTCACAACAGAATTCATCTTCAGATATACCAAACCTACATTGGACACTATAAATACGCTTAAGAGATAACTTATCAAGATCTTCACTCCCGCATGAAAGATTTGACAGTGATACTCTTTTGCTTTGGCTCCACCCTCTTCTTTCATCATCAAGAAAATTGAGAAGGAAGGAATCAGTGTTCTGGACAGATTGGTCTTCAATACCTGATTTAAAATATATTCTTCTTCTGCTGAGGAGACCAAACTCTAAAGTCTTTCCAAGAAAATACCTTCATAACGTCTCATCACCAGAGACACAAGAAACAACCAGGGTTACATCAGATACCATGCAACGGAACACACAACAACTCCTCAACACCCTTCAGGCACTACTCAATAATCCTTGCACACCATCACCATAATCCAAGTGCCAAAAATATTAGAAAATAAATCAAACTCACAACAGCAGTTCTCCACCAAAGCTACACACCTGATAACAACAGACAGGTCCAATACATACCCTGTCATGAGTAGTCCATCCTTCAATTCAAGGGATCAAACAAACAACTATATGAACTGACCAAGTCCATAACTCAGTAAAACTATCTTCCTTACACATGAACCAGAAAGTATCTTCCCTAGATCTCATCCAGAGACAGACAGGATGCCTGCTCTGATACCAATTGAAATTCTGGTATAACAGATCCCAGATGTCCTACATGATGTCGAGACATCTGGTCTGACACAAACAGCAAGGCAATTATAGACAGTTAAATAAGTCGCTGAAAAGAAAAGTGCACACAGAATTTGTTCACCCAGTTCAGTCTAACAACCTACATCTGGGGGCATACCAAGCCAGGAAGGAAGTCCACTATTAGCAGTATTAAATAACAGACTCAATAATACCAGTTGACAATCTACTCACTTAATCCCTACTCAATGACCCTTCTAACTAAGTTCTCCCTAGGTAAGATACTCCATCTCACTTCCAATCATCGCAATGATGTCTAGCAGTCAACATCTCAGTCACTGCATCAACAACTTGATTTCCAACAACTCTCCAAACACAAAAATAGAAGACACACTCCTATAACAATACCTAGACATGACCCTCATGACTAAGAACAATGTTTAGAGTTGCTTAACAGCTTCCTCTAAGAACAATACATCTCTTACCTACAAGCTTAGAGATAAACATGATGACCATCCCACAAACCGGGTGGTTCATCGACCAACACAGCCCTTATAATCTACATGATGGTTGGCCCCCTAAAACTAGGTTACAATGCTTCTATTTATAACCTATTTCCCAACTGGATTTGGGCCTTCAAATCACAACAAATCAGCTGCTACAAATCTGCAAAAGATTCTGCTACTAAATAGATCTTCAATCAAATCTTCAATTAAATCTTCAATTAAATCTAATTATTCTCCATATCTTTTTGCATGAAAATAGTAACAATATCTGCTCAACATGAGATTGCAACAAAATATATTTGTCCCATGATATTCGCCTGCAATCTCTCCACCAGATCTTCTCAAAACACACTTAAACAAATGCAGCCCTAACAAAACACATCAGACTGATGTTCTGTCAACTGATGTCAAGACATCAGGTTTAACATCAACATACAAAACTGTAACCCTTCTGAACTTAACATCAACTCAATGTTAAGAACTCATGTTAAGACATCAGACATATGACATCATTAACAACACCATTGTTTTACCGAAATTCCAGCCAATACAAGAACTAACAAGAAGCTCCTCTGCTGAAACTGAAAAGGTCTCCCTTGACAAGATAGCCAAAGAAATAAATGGAGGCCAAGAACAAATCTGGCCCAAACAAAGACTGATGGCTAGTAAGAAGTGTTAAATATGGCTAGTAAGAAGTGTCAAATATGTTATGTTAAATATGCTATGTTGAACAGGATTGGTGCAGCTAATTGGGCACCAACAAACCATATCTCCAACATCACCACAACCTTGGCCAGTCTAATATACCAAGTAGGAACCAAAGCTAAGTTGAATGTTAGAGAATATCTTTTTGAACAGACCATGAATCATGTCGGGTTATATGCAGTGAATATGTCTATTGCCTTACCTAGCTAATTGACAAGCATTATCTTGAGTCAATATCCTTAAATAATCCATCCTCAAGAAATTCCTATCAAAAGGGATGGTTCACTAACCTTTGACAAGAAATTATTCATTGAGACACATGTCATAGACATTGTGTTACCAAGGAACCTGAGACATGTTCCTGAGGAGAACTTTTTTCCATTGTCCAAGACTTCAAGCAAAGAAATAATTTTGGAGCTAGAAAAGTTATCAAAATATCTTCAGGACACCATCAGTCAATATACTCTTAAGAAGAAAAAGGTGGAGGCATTTCTCACTAAACTGACAAGGGAAGAGGAATCAGATAAAGAGAAAAATGAAACTGACAAAGTATCTGGAAGTGAAAAAGCATAGTCTTCAGGCAGAGAAGAAGAAAAAGGAAGCTCTAAAGACTAATTCCTTGGAAGGAAAAGTGTCTGTAATAAATGGGGCAAACATATGTTCTAATTATCTTTTGTAATGGCCTTTTGGCCTCTTGATATTTTGTAATGTTTAGACAAATTTGTTGACTGTGAATCTGTTCTAGTAGTTTTCTCATGTTTTTCTGGTTGTATGTGCTAACATACTAACATATACATGACTAATTTCTAGTTGAAGACCTTACCCTTTTCCAAACCATGGAAAAAAGGGGGAGTAGTGGTGTTGCTTAGGCAGTAGGTGAATGTTTAGTACTAGCCCCATATGGGAAAGTTATAATGTTATGCTCCATGCTAGAGCATCATGCAAAACATCTACTCCCAGTCCTTGCATATGTGAAAACAGATTTATCTATGTTAATAGTATTCATTGATATCAACTACTAATAGATTTTATGCGCAATAATAAGTATATGAATGATTGCATACTGATATATATTAGTTATTAGAATTGTATGATACCAGCTATGAGATACTAGATTCATGCATGACTAAGTCTGTTAATGATTGCATGATTGTCTGTTTGGTTTGGAGCAAACTGAATGAACTATATGAAAGCATATGGATGATGATGCTTCTGACTTCTGATGTAGCTGAAATGCTTTGAAGATCCAGTACATCTAATGGCTGTCACTTGTTCTCATGGAAGAAGTGCTTTTGTATCTTGAAGAGTTTTTTTACCATAATTTCCAAAAGGGGGAGATTGATGTTCCTATTGTATTGGCCCTTTGGATTGGCTGCATTTTAGAAAAACAAAAACTTGGAGAAGTGTCCACGTGTTTAAGATTGGTCTAGCTTGTTAAAGCTGTATGAAATTGCTGAAAGGACACATGTTGGGCATGATGCTCCAACATGTTGGTACGACATCTGGGCCTTATGTAACAGGCGCTATAATGCTGCGTTTTAGAGTGTGATTTGCAAAATATTGGTCAAAGATTTTATTGTTAATGATCTAACAATATGATTAGGTGATTTGTTTGACAACTAGATAAAGTTTAATTTGGACTTAAATGAAGTTTTGAATTTGAATTTAAATTAGCACAAATCAAATCTTGTTGGAGATATTCAAGAAGCAAATAAAATATCTAAAAGATTATGCATTAATTCTAGATGAATTCAGAGATATTATTCAATGAGAAAAGCTTAGAGTTACATTGTTATATAAGGAGCTCAAACCTTCATTGGAAAACAATCACTCCCATTGAAGATCTTATAGTGTCTAGGTTTTGTGTCGTGTATTCCCGTTAATGTCGTAATAGTATTAGTGTTGAATTTTTATGTACATCTCTATGATTCAATAACTTGTCTTATATAGTTTGTCTAGTTAAGTTGTAATCAACCTTGTTATGTACACCTCTATGTTTCATTAACTTGGCATAGAAGTTTTGTCGAGTTGAGTTGTAATTTTGAACATTATTTATCTTGTGAAGATTGAAGTTGATCACTAGGGTTTAATGGTTTTTTGCGTCTGTCACTGGGATTTTGGTAAAGAAAAAAGTGAGTAGGTTCTCATATTTAGGGGGAGTCACTAAATAGAAAGTCATTGGGTAGGAAGAGGCATTGAACAACATATAGTTTGTTCTTGCTTATAAGTCTAATTATACTAAACTACTAATAGGGGATTTTCTTTCTTGGGTTGTGGAGTCACCACCCAGACGTAGGTGTAGTTTCACCAAACTTGGTAAATAATTTGATTGTGTTCTTAATTGCTTTTCTCCTCCATCATCTATTACTAGCACTACGCTGAAATAGACCTTTAGCAGCGCTTTTTTTTCCTTTAGCAGCGCTTAAAAGCGCTGCCAAAGGTGGCGTTGCTAAAGGTAAAGACAACACTTTTTTTCCACTAAAAGCGTTGTCTTTTGCTCCCCTTTAGGCAGCGCTTTTTTAAAAGCGCTGCGTAATGTGTATTATTTTCCAACTTTAGGCAGCGCTTTTTTTGGAAAAAGCGCTGATTTTTCCCCCACCTTAGGCAGCGCTTTATAAAGCGCTTTCTAATGTGTCTCTGCTTAATACTTTAAGCAGTGCTTTTTAAAAAGCGTTTTCTTTAGTTCCACTTTTGGCAGCGCTTTTTCATTAAAAGCGCTGTCTTTTGTACACGTAAATTGTTTTAAAATTTATTTGTTTTGGATGCGTTTTTTGTCAAAAGCGCTGCTAAAACTCCTTTTTTTGAGAAAGCTTTTTTAAAAAAAAACCTTTTTATAGACCAGTATATTAACAAACCTGTATAACATAATTTTTTATCAAAACTTATCATAATTATATACTTTAATTCACAAACCTTTATTCAACATAGGCCTTATATACTTCAATTCACAATACTACATAATTATATACTTCAATCACCATATATAGGCCTTATAATTTCATAATTATACACAAGACTATATACAACAACTTCCACTTCCAAAACTATATACAACAACTATTCATACACCAAATAACCATTCTAATAACCATATACAACAACTTACAAAACTATACAAAGTATATACAACAATTTCCAACTTCCATACCTTATATGATTCTTTGCTCAATAAGGTATTGACACCAATCCTCCTTAATTTCTTCCAATTGTACTTTAGAGTAAGTAGCACACTTGAATTCATCAAAATACTACATAATATAACATAATATGCATGATTTAGTTAAAAGTAATTACTTATATCAAATATCCGATAAATATTAAAATAACTCCTAAGTTATAAATCCATACCATGATTGGAATATCTATTTGATCCAAATGAATGATTTCTTTCATAAACCTCAAAATGAAATAACCGCAATCTATACCATTTTTTTGATGAGGACACTACACATTGAAAATATATATATATATATATATATATATATATATATATATATATATATATATATATATATATATATATATATATATATATATATATCAGGATATATAGTCTAACTTGTTTTATCAAGTAGCATCACTATTATAAGCAAAATTGTGAAAATATACCTCCACTCTTATCCATGTAATGTTGGTTGACTTACTCTTTGATACTTGGGCTCCTCTTTGTGATCGAAATATTTGTATAGCTCTAACATAATATAAACGAATATTTAGAACAATCTCACTTAAATAAATCAATAAACAAATACACACAAATATTTAGAACAATTTCACTTATGTATCAATCGTCGTCTTCATATCCGGGTATTTATCTACATCGCCATCTAACGAATCCACATAATACACTATTTCACTTATCGGATTTATCGCAACCAACAACCAGTGTCCACTGTAAAATAAAACAAAAGTATCGATATAGTAATTTTATACGCAACATCAAAAAATGAAATATGATAATAAATGAAGTAAGAATGCAAATCTAACTCGTTGCCAGTATTATATGGTAAAAGATACAACTTTTCTGTATCTATGTTGGCCATAAATCTTTCGACTAAGTGAGATTGTACTGAAGTTGGATTCGTCGCAATTAACGGTGCATTTGTTAGTTCCTGGATTGGCTGGAATTTTGGTAAAACAAAGCATGTTCAATGTTGATGTCAAGGTGCTGATGTTGTAACATTGAAGTCTTAACACTGGGCTGTGTTAAGTAGTTAAGTGCTGAAGTTGGATGTCTGATGTCGCACAGGTGATGTTGTAACATCAGATCTGCAGAATTAACAACAGCAGGTGCAGATGTTGTTAGGGCACGCGTGTTAGCTGGAATTGTGGAGAGTGGTTGACTCATTGGATGAGAATATCTTGGGATAGATATTTTCTGTTACATGGGAGATTTGATTGCAGGTCTGTTGGAGAATTAAAAGGTTGAAGATTTAAAAAGATTTTGGGGATAAAATCTGTTTTGAAGATTCAGTTTTAATTAACATATCTGATCAAATATTGTGACAAGTCCAAGCCCAATTCAGGAGCTATATAAAGCGCACATGACCAAACGAAAAAGGTACAGAAATACAGAGAGAAGATCAAGAGCATAGGCTGAGTGTCTTGAGTATTTTGTACGAGTTGTATTTACACTATTCTAGGGTTTGAATAGGTGTTGAGTTTCTGTCCTCTCTGAAGTTGTGAAGCAAAGAGAGTTGTGTGATTTGATCGAAGCTAGGAAGTAAGATCAAGGGTACTCAAAGTGGTTTCTTTGAGTGTTTGTAAGGGATTGAGTGGTTTTCTCATACCTAAGTGGTTTCTTAGGTAGGAAGTCATTAGTAGAGTATAAGTTTAGGAGATTGTCAACGGGTTGTTGAGTCTGTAAATTATATCTACAAGTAGTGAATTCCATCCCTGGCTTGGTAGCCCCCAGAGTAGGTTGGTTGTAACCGAACTGGGTCAACAATTCTTGGTGTTATTTTACTGTTATTGCTGTCCATTGTGCAGAGTGTGTTGTTGTGACATCACACCTTAACATCACACGTCTGATACCAGAATTTCAATTGGTATCAGAGCAGGCATCCTGTCTGTCTCTGGGTGAGATCTAGGGAAGTTACTTTCTGGTGTAAAGATGGACAAAGAAGTTGGAGGATTCGTCAACAGACCCCCTATTTTGGATGGATCCAATTATGACTATTGGAAGCCAAGGATGACCACCTTCTTAAAATCCTTGGACAGTAGGGCTTGGAAGGCTGTTATTAAAGAATGGAAAGCTCCTGTCATGTGTGAGAAGGATGATGCTGGCAAAGATAGAGAAGGCACCTCTAAGCCAAAGCCTGAAGAAGAATGGACCAAGGAGGAAGATGAGCTCGCCCTTGGAAATTCCAAAGCTCTAAATGCCATCTTCAATGGAGTGGATAAGAATATCTTTAGGTTAATCAATACCTGTGAAGTTGCTAAAGAACCGTGGGATATCTTGCAGGCTACTCATGAAGGAACATCTAGAGTCAAGATGTCACGACTTCAGATTTTAACATCAAAATTTGAAAGCCTAAAGATGAAGGATGATGAGACCATCCATGACTTCCACATGAATGTTCTGGAGCTGGCTCATGCATCCAGTGCTCTTGGTGAGAAAATGTCAGAGGAAAAGCTCGTGAGGAAGATCCTTAGGTCCCTACCTAAGAGGTACAAGATGAAAGTGACTGCTATTGAAGAAGCTCAAGACATCAGTAAGATGAGAGTAGATGAGCTCATTGGATCTCTTCAGACTTTTGAACTTGGTTTAAATGAAGAAGAACCAGAAAAGAAGCCCAAGGGTATTGCTTTGGTCTCCACTCCTGCAGAAGATAAGGTAGTCAAAGATTCTCAGGAAGATTTGTCACAAGCCATTGCAATGTTGGGAAGGCAGTTCAACAAAGTGTTAAAAAGATGGAACAATAACTACAAGCCTAGTGTCAAGAATAGTTCCTCTGACATCACCAATTCAAAAGAGAAAGATGAAGAGAAGACTGCTCAGGATAGAGGTGTTCAGTGCTTTGAATGTGAAGGGTATGGACATGTCAAGAAAGAATGTCCCACATTCTTGAAGAAGCAGAAGAAGGGCATGTCAGTTTCCTGGTCTGAATCTGATAGTGAAAGTAATGGTGAGTCAGCAAAGCATGCTAGAGCCTTAACAGGAACTGTTGTGTCTGATGATGATAGTGATGAAGAAATACCTTATGAGGAGCTAGCTTCTACTTATCGGGAGCTATGTTTGAAAAGTGCTGAGATTTGTCAAGAAAATAAGTATCATAAGCAACAGATTGCTCAGCTTGAAAATGAAAAAGCTGATCGGGAAAACGAAGTTGTGCTAGTTAAGTCCCAACTGGATCAGATGACTAAATTCATTAGGATGATGAACAGTGGTACTGCTGATCTTGATAAGATCCTTCAGTTAGAGAAATCTGCTGGAGATAAATCAGGCATAGGATATGTGGCTAGTACTTCAGGAACAAAAAGGGAGATGTCTCAACCGTTGTCTCAGCATCAACCTACGAAACAGGGCCCTTCCCCAAAGAAGGTTGTTCAGCCCCAAAATGCTGAGAAGAAGAATGGTCCTCATCAGAGGAAGATACAGCCCCAAGGAGCTAGTCAGTATATGCCTCCCCAATATCACCAGAATATGCAAGCTGTCAAGTTCAAGCAGAACATGTCTCAGCAGAGGTTTCAACATCAGGAAAAATGGTATGGTTATGCATACAACAATGCTGTGACTTATGGAAGAAGGAAACCTCATCACCATAGAAGACAGCCTAAGAGACAGCATCATCAATACAGGAAAATACAATTCAACTATGGAATAAGGAGACAACAGTATGGGTGGCAGTCACAAAATTATCAAAATGGGAGAAGATTTAACCACTTCAGAAATGGCAGAGTCAGATGCTTCTATTGTGGCAGGATTGGTCATATGCAGTCCTCGTGCTTCAAGCTTCACGGATATCCTAATTCTGCTCCTCAACCCAAACAGCAAGAGGTTAGGCCTAAGGTGATGAAGAAATGGATACCTAAAGTTACCAGCTTGATAGCTCACACTTCCTTGAGGGTTTCTACCAAAGATGACTGGTATTTTGACAGTGGGTGTTCAAGACACATGACTGGAGTAAAGAATCTTCTTGTTGATGTGAAACCTCAGTCTTCTGGCTATGTTACATTTGGTGATGGGATCAAAGGAGAGATAAAGGGGATTGGAAGACTAAACTGTGACAGTACTCCCAAGCTGGAGAATGTTCTTCTTGTTAAAGGACTAACAACTAATTTGATTAGTATTAGTCAACTTTGTGATCAAGGATTCAAAGTAGACTTCACCAAGTCCGAATGTAATGTGAAAGATGACAAAGGAGAAGTCATTATGAAGGGAGCCAGATCTAAGGACAATTGTTATCTTTGGGTGCCGCAAAATTCAAATTCCTCCACGTGTGTGCTTGCTAAAGAAGATGATGTCTAAATCTGGCATCAGAAGCTGGGACATCTTCACCTAAAGGGAATGAAGAGAATTATCTCCTCAGAAGCAGTCAGAGGGATTCCCAAACTTAGTATTGAGGAAGGAAAGGTGTGTGGAGACTGTAAAAAAGGAAAGCAGACAAAGATGTCTCATCCGAAGCTTCAACATGACACCACCTCCAAGGTATTGGAACTTCTTCATATGGATTTGATGGGACCTATGCAGGTTGAAAGTCTGGGTGGAAATAAATATGCTTATGTAGTTGTGGATGACTACTCAAGTTACACTCGGGCGAATTTCATCAAAGACAAATCTGAGGTGTTTGATGTCTTTAAAGAGCTCTGTCAAAAACTCCAAAGAGAAAAGGAGAGTAAGGTCATCAGAATTAGAAGTGATCACGGAAGAGAGTTTGAAAATAGCAAGTTTGAAGAATTTTGCTCGTCTGAAGGTATAAGTCATGAATTTTCATCTCCTATCACCCCTTAGCAAAATGGAGTTGTTGAGAGGAAGAACATAACTATACAAGAGTCGGCTAGAGCAATGATTCATGCCAAGAAACTACCTTATCACTTCTGGGCTGAAGCCATGAACACTGCCTGCTACATTCACAACAGAGTTACCCTAAGAAGAGGCATTTCATCCACTCTATATGAACTATGGAAGGGAAGAAACCCTAATGTTAAGTACTTCCATGTGTTTGGTAGTAGATGTTACATCCTGGCAGATAGAGAGCAGAGAAGGAAATTAGATTCCAAAAGTGATGAAGGGATATTTTTGGGGTACTCCATCAACAGCAGAGCTTATCGGGTCTTCAACTCCAGGACCAAAGTGATGATAGAGTCAATCAATGTTGTGATTGATGATGAAGAAAAGCATGAAGTTGAGGATGTCATAGAAGATGTTGGAACACCAGCTGATGAGGTAGCTATTGAAGTTGAAGAAAGAAATCCATCCCCAAGTGCTGCTGACACTAAGCCTGAGCAACCTCAGAAGGATCCTTCTATCAAAATTCAGAAGGATTATCCTAAGGAGCTGATCATAGGTGATCCAAATTCTGGAGTAAGAACTAGGTCCAGAGAAATCATAGCTAGCTCGTGCTTTGTATCCAAAATTGAGCCAAAAAATGTCAAGGAAGCTCTGACAGATGAATTTTGGATAAATGCTATGCAAGAAGAACTGGAGCAGTTCAAGAGAAATGAAGTCTGGGATCTTGTGCCAAGACCAGAAGGGGTGAATGTTATTGGAACAAAGTGGATCTACAAAAACAAGTCAGACGAGCTTGGAGTGGTTACAAGAAACAAAGCGAGACTTGTTGCACAAGGTTATACTCAAGTGGAGGGAATCGACTTTGATGAGACGTTTGCTCCAGTGGCGAGACTAGAATCCATCAGACTACTTTTGGGTATGGCTTGTAACCTAAGATTCAAGCTGTTCCAAATGGATGTGAAGAGTGCCTTTCTAAATGGCTATCTGAATGAAGAAGTCTATGTAGATCAACCTAAAGGATTCACTGATCCAAACTTCCCCAATCATGTGTTCAAACTGAGGAAGGCACTGTATGGCTTAAAACAAGCTCCAAGGGCCTGGTATGAGCGGTTGACAGAATTCTTAGTAGCAAATGGGTATAGAAAAGGAGGCATTGACAAAACCTTGTTTGTCAAGGAAGAAGGAGGAAAATTAATGGTAGCCCAAATTTATGTGGATGACATTGTATTTGGGGGGATGTCAGATGCTATGGTAAAACAGTTTGTCCAACAAATGCAATCAGAATTTGAAATGAGTTTGGTTGGAGAACTTAGCTACTTCCTTGGATTGCAAGTCAGACAAATAGAGGATTCTATCTTTATTTCTCAAAGCAAATATGCTAAGAGCATAGTAAAGAAGTTTGGCCTAGATAAAGCCAATCACAAAAGAACACCTGCTCCCACCCATTTGAAGCTATCCAAGGATGAGAATGGAGTGAGTGTGGATCACAGTTTGTACAGAAGTATGATTGGGAGTTTACTATATCTCACAGCAAGCAGACCTGATATTTCCTTTGCTGTTGGAGTATGTACTAGATATCAGTCTGATCCAAAGGTAAGTCACTTGAATCAAGTGAAGAGGATTCTGAAATATGTAAATGACACAAGTGACTATGGAATGTTGTATAGCCGTGATTCTGGAACTGTTTTAAAAGGATACTGTGATGCTGATTGGGCTGGAAGTGCAGATGATAGAAAAAGCACTTCAGGAGGGTGTTTCTTTCTAGGGAACAATCTGATTTCCTGGTTCAGCAAGAAGCAGAATTGTGTATCTCTCTCAACTGCTGAAGCGGAGTATATAGCAGCAGGAAGTAGTTGCTCTCAGCTGGTCTGGATGAAGCAGATGTTGAGTGAATACAATGTTAAACAAGATGTTATGACTTTGTACTGCGATAATCTGAGTGCAATTAATATATCTAAAAATCCTATACAGCACAGTAGGACAAAGCACATAGACATAAGGCATCATTACATAAGGGATCTGGTAGAAGAAAAAGTTGTTACCTTGGAACATGTAGCCACAGAGAACCAGCCGACTGACATATTCACTAAAGCCTTGGATGCAAACCAATTTGAAAGGTTAAGAAGCAAATTGGGAATCTGCATTTATGAAGACTGAATCTGCAAAAGGGGTTGTGGGCAGTTGGGGTGGTTCTGAAAATGTGTAGTCAACTGCCAGGTGAAGTTTGCCTAATTGTGGCTAAAAAGGGGGAGAAATTAGCCAAGATAGTCAAGAGTATTATTGCCATATGCTGCTAATGTGATGCAGATTTTAAGAGAGAAATAGATTGATGCTGCTAAAAGGTGTTTAGTTGAAAAGGTTGTTGCTGCATTAAGGGGGAGTTTTGACTGAACTTGTGAAGATATCATGACATTTGAAGAGTGCAGCCAAGCAGACATCTAGGGGGAGAAGTGCTGCACATTGTGAGCTACTGAACAGCTGTGATGCTGGTTCATGTTTTTTAGGGGGAACACCAATTGGCTGTTGTCAATAATGAAGATGGTGCTGCAGCAGATCAAGTGATGAAGACTCTGAAGATTGTCAAACTGCTGCTAATGAGTTTCAAATTTCTGAAGTTTATTCCGCTGCTGAAATATCTGAAGGTGCAGAGTGCAGAAGTTGATTGCAGAGTGCAGAAAGTGTTTTAGCCAAAATTAGCCAAAGGGGGAGATTGTTAGTTCCTGGATTGGCTGGAATTTTGGTAAAACAAAGCATGTTCAATGTTGATGTCAAGTTGCTGATGTTGTAACATTGAAGTCTTAACACTGGGATGTGTTAAGTAGTTAAGTGCTGAAGTTGGATGTCTGATGTCACACAGGTGATGTTGTAACATCAGATCTGCAGAATTAACAACAGCAGGTGCAGATGTTGTTAGGGCACACGTGTTAGCTGGAATTGTGGAGAGTGGTTGACTCATTGGATGAGAATATCTTGGGATAGATATTTTCTGTTACATGGGAGATTTGATTGCAGGTCTGTTGGAGAATTAAAAGGTTGAAGATTTAAAAAGATTTTGGGGATAAAATCTATTTTGAAGATTCAGTTTTAATTAACATATCTGATCAAATATTGTGACAAGTCCAAGCCCAATTCAGGAGCTATATAAAGCGCACAAGACCAAAGGAAAAAGGTACAGAAATACAGAGAGAAGATCAAGAGCATAGGCTGAGTGTCTTGAGTATTTTGTACGAGTTGTATTTACACTATTCTAGGGTTTGAATAGGTGTTGAGTTTCTGTTCTCTCTGAAGCTGTGAAGCAAAGAGAGTTGTGTGATTTGATCGAAGCTAGGAAGTAAGATCAAGGGTACTCAAAGTGGTTTCTTTGAGTGTTTGTAAGGGATTGAGTGGTGTTCTCATACCTAAGTGGTTTCTTAGGTAGGAAGTCATTAGTAGAGTATAAGTTTAGGAGATTGTCAACGGGTTGTTGAGTCTGTAAATTATATCTACAAGTAGTGAATTCCATCTCTGGCTTGGTAGCCCCCAGAGTAGGTTGGTTGTAACCGAACTGGGTCAACAATTCTTGGTGTTATTTTACTGTTATTGCTATCCATTGTGCAGAGTGTGTTGTTATGACATCACACCTTAACATCACACGTCTGATACCAGAATTTCAGCATTGATACAGTTGGCAGATAAGAAACGGAATCTTTCTGACAATTGATGCGGGCACACCAATTTCTCATACAAGAACCTTAAATAAAAATATAATAAACATTAGATTATTCGTTGAAATGAATAAATAAATTATTTAAATAATTAAAGATAGTTAAACGGAATACCTGGTGTATGTATGCATAACACCGATGCCTAATTCAGAATGATTAAAAATTTGATCCAAATCCTCTTTAGAAATTGTTTCTAAATAGGAATAACCGAAAATACCTTCCTCCATAGGTACTGCACGAATACCCCCGTCCATTAAATTTGATGTTTCTACAAGTGTTTCAAGAGATGACCTAAATCGGGATACAATTGTTTTTTTTCCCCGTCCTTGCAAGAGTCTTTTTTTGGTTGGACGTGTTGCCTAATTCTGGCTGCCTATTCGGACTTTCTATTATTTGCAACTCTTGGGCATGAATCTAAAAATCATCTAAGTTAGTAAAACATTTGAATATAGAATTAACACTTTTAATGTGTATATATTGAAAAATTTGGGCTAAATTAATTTCATAATAAGCATATATAATTAGCTCGGCAAGTTTCTGTTGACAATTGATACTACCTTTGTCACTAGTATCATTAAACTCTGAACCATGCCTTTCTTACATATATTTTTCCTTGTCCTTTTGAAATTCACGGACTTGGGCTCTTAATTCTTCCATGGCTTCCATCACTTGTTTATTGCTAGGATTTTGGCTCTTTGAACGATTATAAAAGGATGATGGAGTGACCCCAAAACCCTTACCCCTCACACGACCAGAATACTCAGGAACATTTAACACTCGAGTAAGTATGCTCCTGCAATCCTGGTCTTCACCTAGAGTTGCGGACTGAGACAGAGTCTCCTAGAATTCATATGCATGAATATCAAAAAATATTAGCGGGGATTAAAAAGCATAAATATTATATATATGTGAATAAGTGGGATATAAAACGCATAACATTATACTTACACATTGCTCAAAAACTTGTTGAACATTTTCCGCAACAACTTCATCCTTGCCCACACGAGCAGCCTTCCACAAAACATGTTCCGGAACACATGTTTCTTCACTTTTCTCTTCTTCTGACTACACATTAAGACAAATAATAAAATCAATTATAACACATGGGAAAGAAACAAGTAAATCAAAGCATTTATATATACTTACTATTTTTTGCTGTAAGCGTGCATATCCCAAACGCCCATTCCTGTATGGATACGCGAGTTTTGATGCTCTTTGGCGATTTACGCCACTCAACTCCTGGAATGCTTCGGTTCTTCTTTTGGCTACAAAAGTTGCCCATTCTTCAGGTGAAATCAATTCCACATACTTCACTGGACGTTCTGCTTCAATAAAATTTCGTTCGGCATCCCTATGATACTTGTTTAATAGAAATGCTCGAAACCCTCTGGGTCTTTTTCCGGCTAATTGAATACAATACTTCTTCCAGTCATCACTAATATTAAAAGACCTCTACAAAAACAAATAACATAATTAGTAATTTAAAGACATAATCGGCAACAAAAACAAATAACATCAATATGGTACCTGTATCTCACTCCATATCTTTTCTTTGGAGGGTTTCAACGATGCATTTCTCCAATTATCACAAGTAATTGGAATATACGAACGAACAAGTGTACCAATGTAACTTGTCAACATTGCTCCGTTAGGCTCAACAAGTTTGTTCGTATCATTCCAATAAACGTCATACTTTATTCCTTTATCTCTAGCACGAATGATGTTCTTCATGATAGTTACTCCTCGCGTAATATCTCCTTCTGCTTCTTGAATTATTTCATGTCCATCATTTTTTGAAGTATCATGTGAATTTTCCTCGTTACTAGCCATTTCACCTGTAATTAAAAAAAACATCAATATAAAATGACACAATTATATTAAAAAACTTATAAAGCTAAACAAACTTAGAGGGATTAAGTTCAAAGTCATTTTAGACACAATTATAAACAATGAACATGTGAGTGAAATCGATACAAATACGCAAACGGATAGGTAATCAAAAAACAAATCAAAAATCAACTAACAATACAACTAATATAATTTTCAATTAAATCAAAAATCAATCAACTAAATATCAAAAACTAATATCATTTTCAATTAAATAAAAAACTAATATCAAAAATCAACTAACAATACAACTAATATCATTTTCAACTAACAATACAACTAATATCATTTTAAATCAAATCAAATCAAATATCAACAACTAATCACATTTTCAATTAAACACTAACAAACTTCTACAAACCAAAAAATCAAAACCTAACATCAACAACTAATAATACAACAAATTTATATCACAGAAACAACAGAGAAACAATAAACAATGGAGAATATTAGGCATTTCCATTATTGGAGAGAAAAAAAAAAGGAGAGTAAAAACCTCAAACGGCGGACGACGGTAGCACGGATTGAAGTCACGAACGGCGGACGACGGTAGCTGTGAGGGTAGTCTCGAATGAAATAAAGTCACGAACGGCGGACGACGGAGGACGGAGGGAGTTTTGTTTGCAGAAGAAGAAGACGAAGATACAGTGTCGCTAGAGATTAGGGCGAAATAGAAACGGTCGTAATGAAAATAGAGGGAGATCAGAATCTGTTTTAATTTTAATATTTTAAAAGACCTTTAGCAGCGCTTTTAGAAAGCGCTTTCTTATGTTAATCCTTTAGCAGCGCTTTTGGGGTAAAAGCGCTTTCTTATGTGGGATTAATGAAAGGCCTTTAGCAGCGCTTTCCAAAAGCGCTGCCTAAAGTGTGTTGTACGAAAGCCCTTTAGCAGCGCTTTTTAAAAGCGCTGCCTTATGTTACCCCTTTAGCAGCGCTTTTCATAAAACGCTTTCTAAAGTTCATCTGCCTTAGGGTTTTAGCAGCGCTTTTCAAAAGCGTTGTCTTATGTCCCCTATTTAGCAGCGCTTTTTTCTTTCGTTTTTTATTTTTGTTTTTAGCGAAACATGTAGCAGCGCTTCTGCCAGAAAGCGCTGTCTTTGTTGCGCTGCGAAAACTCATTTTTGGCGTAGTGTAGTTAGTGTATTATTTCTGGTGTATCTTTGCGCACCCGTTGCTGGAGCATCGTGTTCGACATTTGTCCCCTGAGGAACATAATTTCCAAATATAAGAGGAAGTAGTTATTAGATAAAGTATTTTTATACACGACTCTACCCGCGGGAAAAAGAACTGTTGGGTGCAAGCGGGTGTTTATAGTAAAATATAGTTGTGAGATTTATCGAAAGGTACAAAGCTTAGTCGGTCGCCAAATAATTTACTCAAATTTATGGCGCAAATTACTCAGAGACTTTTGCTCCTGTTTCAAAGCTCAACAAGTCATAATTTTCGTATCCCTTGTTGCTAGCTTAGATTGGCCTCTCCACCAACTAGATGTAAAAGAATGTCTTTCACAATGTGATTTAGAGGAAGAAGTTTATATAAAACAAATGCGCAAACTAGAGAAGTCTTTGTATGGGACTAAACAATCTTCAAGAGTATGGTTTGAAATTTTTACTTAGTGAAAAAACAAGGATATACCTAAGGACAAACATATCATACCTTATTCACAAATTCATGTCAAATGGGATGACAATTGTTTAGATTGTTTATATTCATGACAATGTACTTACAAGTGATGATACGCTAGAAATAGAGAGATTAAATAAAAACTTAGCAAACAAATTTGAAATCAAAGACTTTGATTCACTCAAATATTTCTTTTTTTGACATGAAAGTAGCAAGATCAAAGAAAGGAATTGTTGTTTTTCAAAGAAAATATATTCTTGATTTCCTAAAAGAGACCGATATGAGTGGTTGTAAGCTTGCTAATACATCTATGGACCCAAATACTAAACTTTGGAAGAAGGGAGACACACTAGATGATAATAGAAAATATCAAAAATTAGTTAAAAAACTGACATATCTAAATCATACTCATTCCGACATTGCTTTTTCAATTAGTGTTCGTTAGTCAATCCATACATGCGCCATATGAAAAACATCTTGAAGCTGTATATACAATCTTTGAGAAGCTTGAAAACTAACTCATGAAAAAAGTATTATTCAAAAAGATCAACAATAAAAATTTAATAATATTCATTGATAAATTGGACATGATCTATTATAGATAAAAAATCAATTTCAAGATTATTTTTCGATAAAAGAATTCATTTATATTATCTATCACAATACTATTCTGTATATTTTATTTTTACAAAATACATATATTCTATTATTAATAAATATATATTCTCTTTTTTCTCAACTATGATAACAATAATTGTAGGATTGAATATCTAAATGTTAAAAAAAATAAAATATTAACAAGTGTCATTAGGATATTTACTAAAAATATTTTTTATTATTTTTAAATAAAAAATGTATACTAGTTTTTTTTTTTAACCCAAAACTACAATTTTTCAAGCCTTTATTATGAACCTTTTATAAATTGGATGCCCACCTAAATAACACCAATTTATGAGGTTCACCAAACAAAGTTCAAAGAGTGTCATAATGAGAAAACAGAAAATGACATGTGATTCGAGAGACAACGCATCTTGAGAATATTTATAACCTGCTCCGCTTGTCTTACACTGATGATTGAGTTTATGGCTTTATGCCATTGTCTTGGCCCTCTCATCACCCCCATGATACGCATCATCATTAACATTATCGTCATGCATGATCAATGATAATAGTGTACTCAAAATGTTTTCATGCTACCTTTGATTTAAAGAATGAACTTTAAAAAAATAAGATTTAATAATTGTGTGAAAATCCTGTGAGGTAATTAAAATTTGCCGAGTTAAAGATTCTTAATTAATCCGATGAAAGTTAATATGAACTCAATTAAAAAGTCGAGACTGTGAATAAATTAAACGTTCAGAATTCAAAAGAATTCAAGAGATATTGATATCATATACTCCTTTTATTTTAAAATGACTGTCGTTTTAAAGAAAAAAATTTGTTTCAAAATAAATGTCATTATCACTTTTCAATGTAATAATAATTGCTATTTTTTAAATTGTGTCATATAATTATTACTCTGTACACTATTTCCAACACATTAATAAGATTAATTTAGTAAAAATGCAATATTTTATGACAATAGAATTTAAAAATGAATGAATTTCAATTGAATCATTTGAATTGTTTAAACATCTGAATTTCTTTAAAATTCTCAATTACGTCTTCCAAACACACTCTAAGACATTAGGGATATGATTCATTTCTTATATATATATATAGACACACACACACACATTACAAATTCTCCCACAAATGTGAGTCACCAACATCACCAACATTGATCCATACTATGATCCGCTTCCATTCTCCCACCGAGGCTAACCATGACTTTGATATCACTTGTTGGAGAGTTTGGGGAACGAAGCGCCGAAAGTGTCAATGGGATAAATATTCATGGATCCAAGAGATTTTGACACCACATATACACCAAAAATCTTAATGCACTAGGAGTATGAGTCATTTCTGTTATAAACCTAACATTTTCTCAATATCTAAAACATACTAGATTGTTTAATTGTGGCATAATTCATCCTTACAAAACCGACTTTTAAGGTGAGGGGTGTCACTCTATATAAAATCTTTAAAGACTCTATATCTAACCAATGTGGGGTTTAGAATCTTTCCAATACATCCATCACGTCCAACACTCTTTTGGGCTTGGCACGTGGATATTAACGGTGGGCAGCCCATGGTCCGGTCGATAGGCTCTAATACCATATTATAGTTTGATTTAACTCATCCTTACAAAACCGGCTTGTAAGGTAAGTGATGTCACTCTATATAAACTATTTAAAGACTCTATGTATGATTGATCCACTTTCGCGCACGGATAAAAAACAAGTATTTTTTAAAAAGTATAGTAACGGTAACGACAACTCGAGTATCGTTCTCAAGGATTCTTGTATTGTTGTCAACCAATCGATTGGACAATTGGGGGGAGGGGGTTGAATTTCGATTAACAGGAAAAATAATGAAAATAAGTGATTATAAAAAAAGTGATTATCAAATAAGCTGAAACGATTAATCTGCTGTTTTGGTTTCCCAACTTATCATCAGTCCAAATAATTCCCAATTCCTAAGCGGATTCTATCCCCTTTTCGATTATAATAACAGCCAAACAAGCGCAATTGGTATTATATGATACATATTCCTAATTCCCAAAACTAAATAATCCTAAAGGCAGAATTTGGGTCCTGACTTCAACGAATTATTCGAGCCTGATACACTCTGAATCAGCTTCTTCGTACAACATGAAAGTTGTAGCTCAGTGTCTCAGCTTTCCAGAGCCTGGTAGAACGCGTAAATCTGATTCTCGTGACTCTAGTTATGATATGAACAATGGACATGTATCCAGTAACTGCTAAAGCGAAAAACAAGCTGCGAAAATAGATTAACAATAAACAAAGCCTTAAGTATAAAAACATAATAAAACAGTAAAATAAACATAACAAACTAAGAAAATTCCTAAGTACAAACATAAAAGAATGTGCATTAAAATGCATTGATCAAATTCCCCCACACTTGAACTTTTGCACTCCAAGCAAAATAGTATTAAGACTCATGAAAAACAATAGCATTTTGAACTCATTCTAGGCTACAAACTCTTCTTCGGTCAAAATTGTATCGATATGTACGAATTTTGCACACCAAGGATATCGTAAGAACACAAATTCGCAATTGTGCGGTCATAAACCTCCCTCCTATACAAACCAATCTGAATCATGTTATTATGCTTAAGCCTAACTTACTCATCCTCCTTTTTGCTCTCTTTCATTCTAATGAAATCACATTAAGCCCGTTATCTATTCACACACATGGTAAATAAGTCTGTTGGTGACTATGATCCATATCTTGTCAACAATTCAAAATTAACCACTTTAGCAGCAACAATATTTTCTTTTTTTGAAGGTTTCACAACCGTTACCCTAAGTGACTGGGTGAGGGTCACCTAACTTAAAAGGCGGATTCCTATTTAGATTTCTTATTAACCACGAGATCATTTACTTATTTGCATAAGCTTAATTACTTAGTGTGTGCTTTTTAGATGGTGCTGACTGCTAGATAAACTACTTAAGAGCTATTAAAGGATGAGAACTCAAGGCTATGTCATAACAAGTATTTAAATCGGTTTCCATCTTTGGGAGACTTAAGGTGTTAAAACGGTACCGATCTTATGAACTTTTCCCAAGTCTCCACAGTCTAACCTCAAATTAATCTATAGCCTAAAAATTTTAAAAGATGCATTGCGTTTCTAAGTCTAAATTTTTTTTTCACTTAAAAAAACACGAAAACGAAGAAAACTAAAAGAAAACAAAACAAAGAAATGGTTCCCTCCCCCACACTTAAAACATGCATTATCCTTAATGAAAGGACATAACTATTAAATAAGAGTGAGAGAAAGGAAAGAACACACCCGAGCAGTCAAGGAGGATAGGTGATGGCATAAACAACCTTTGCTAGTGAAGGCTTTTCTACAGTCTCTCCTTCTAAATTGAAGTTCTCATGGATCAGCTTCGGGTAATGCTCATCGTCCTTAAAAATTGGTATAGTTCCTTCAACCTTTATTCCAGGATCAAAGAACGATATCGGATGAGTAAAAGTGTCATTTTTTGACAGAACATTGTCAAATGGTGCCTTGGACAACTAACACCTTTGTATACTTCAAAGACATGCATTTTGAACTTCCGGGGAATAACCACGCCCGAAAATAGACACAAGTCATGGGCCTTAAGACCAGATGCATTGAGTCCTTTCATCATCTTCAATTGTTCCTTGAGATCACGAACTCCTTCCTCAATTTGTACAACTCTAGGATCATTCACCTTTATCACAGGGTGTACATTCTAAGGATTTGGCATATACCTCAGAATTCGAGAATCTCTTTCATCAACTTAAACAGCTAAATTATCTTGCACAGGCTGAGATCGAGTAGGAACATCCACTTGTGGAACATTATCGCCAGGAGGAAAACTAAACATTGGATTAGTCATCACTCTAAAGCCTGACATGGGATCAACATTCACTGTCCTCTTCATTATCCTTCAGTAACTACTTCGAGCTCGGTATGAATGCCAAGAGTCAGCTAAATGATACAAGGACTACAAGATGAATGCGTTTTGTTTAGGGAAAGGACTGTATGCAAATGAAAAATGCAATGCTAATGATGTAT
Organism: Lathyrus tuberosus; assembly: GCA_022829125.1. Taxonomy (NCBI): domain Eukaryota; kingdom Viridiplantae; phylum Streptophyta; class Magnoliopsida; order Fabales; family Fabaceae; genus Lathyrus; species Lathyrus tuberosus. The sequence goes on along the minus strand of JALAZF010000222.1, from coordinate 1,380,333 downwards.
GTTATGCAAATGCAAATGAATTTCAAGGAACTTAAGAGTTATATTTGCAAACACCATAAAATGGATCATACTTTGAATATACTGAAAAAGTCTCAAATTTTTTGAAGGATTACAAAATAGAGTAAAACCTGTGATGTTTGCAAAATAACTCTAAGTTATTTGAAGAGTTAGAAAAATGGTGCATGAATGGGATGAGTTCATAGATGTATGTATGCACAAACACAAGTATACACGTATTCACAAATACACATATATCTACATAGACAAAAACCTTAGGTTTGAGGATCATAGTCATGGAGCCAATGGTCTACCCAACCCACAGGTGTGTACTAGGTTTTTTCATCTCTGTAGAACAGAGTTCTAAACGGTGCCTAGAGTCAACAACCCATCTTTTGAATATTATCGACACACCAATTAACTCGGGAACCAATAATATTCTCAAGAGAGTCTCGCCTGAGTGTAGTATCGCGTATCAACTATATCGGGTTTACACCCTCATAGCCATCGCACAACATCCTAACAAGGTCAAAGTGGGCTAAAGAGGTGATCTAAAGGTCCTCAGTATCACAGGCTCCTAGGTCGAAAGTAATAGTGTATTCACGATGGCTCGTTCAACACTATTACTCCCAAGAGGGCCTTAATTGAGCGGGGGTTCTCAAATCAACTCCTTCGGGATTAAACTCCCTCGAAGTCTCCTTGACTATACCCACCATCCTATCATAAGTGCACTCAAGCAGACAAATATATATACAAATATACAACAAATAACACATATGAAACACAGAAAAACTCAAGCATATATATATATATATATATATATATACACACACACACACAAATATACAAATATACAACAAATAACACATATGAAACAAGTTAGGTGTAACCCGCGAATCTTCCCCAGTGAAGTCGCCATTTTTGTCGCAGTGAGAATCAGATATCAAGCTATTAATTAACTTGAATCACAAATCATAATTCACCACCGATCTTTAATTTATCCAAGGGAAGGTAAAAAGAACGAATAACCCATAAGTATGCAATGCAATGCAAAGCAAAAGAGAATATAAGGTTCCGGGGTTGGTTATACCTAGGGAAGGTGCTAGCAGGCTAAGTATCTGTAGTACTCTACAGGAACCTCTTGTTTTAATGTGCTATTTGTTATTTATTTGCTAAGGCTGAAAATAAAAGGAAGACCTAAGGTGTTATTCCTAAGTATGCTCGCCAAGACATCGCATCTCGTGCCTACGTATCTTGGCTAAAAGAATCAGAGCATTCGTAGTTCCCCTCACTACGGGTGAAAAAAAAAGAAAAGAGTGCTCGCCAAGGATTGACCTTGTGCCTACGTATTCTTAAAAGAACTTGAGAAATTAGAGCGTCCGTAGTTCAGAACCACGGGTAAAGGTAATGTTTGTTGGTTGGTTTTAGGAGAAAAGACAAGTTGTCATCTTAAGGAGAATACTCAGCTAAACCACCACAAACACGCGGAAGATGGATCTTTGCTTCACATTGATAGAAGGGCTCCAACTCGGATATAGAATCGACAAGTATGTCACATACCTCTCTCTAGTGGAAATGAAATCAATGTCTTTCTCAACTATGTCATGGGGTAGGAGAATTACATCTTAACTAAGGATGACTAATGTCTAATCTCTCTTGGAGAACAAAGGGAACTAAATGTAAGTTATCTAAGGTTGAAAATTCCTAAAGGTATCTACCTAAAAGGATAAACAAACTAAGTATATACAACCTAAGGTGATCAACCTAAAGGGGAACAAAGGTCACACAATGGGTGAAAAATGCAAAAGATAAGCAATGCACATGACTATAAAGTCAACCAAAAACCCTTCCCTTGGATTCCAAACATGGGCGATCATAAAGATTCAATAGCCACAAGCAAGTGTTAAACAAGACAGACATCATGACAATAATATTCAATGGGCAAACAACAAGGCCTGAAACATAAAAAATTAAGATCATGGACATATAATAGTATTTGTACAAGACAAGGACCAAGGCATGTGATCATTTCACAATGTAAAAGTAATCATAGTATGAACAAATACAACGAGGCGCATCACGAAACATCGTGGTAATCAACAAACACAGTACATGGAAAGAAAGTCATGCAAGACACATATACAATCCTCAGAAGCGTGGTAAAATACATGCATCACGAAATCAACCAAATAGGATGCACATGGCAAAACATTGAGTAAGATAGGCACAAAGCAAATCAAAGTTCAACAGAAAAACACATCAAGTTAATTAAAAAAAATGCTAAAATAAATCATGAAAGAATATAACGTACAATTTCGTATTTTTATCATTTTTCAATATTAAACAATATACAACTAACAAACTAATTTAAAGAAAAATGTCAATTCAAAATAAAAGTTTTTTTTTTTTGGATTTTTTTTATATGCAAATAAAATGAATAATTTAAAGATAAAACAAGTATTTTTTGATATTATACAAAAAAATTTATTAAAAAAAACAAATAGTACGCAACAATGGGGGAAGTGATGTGCTTCATCCTCTACATCAAATAACTTGAATAAAAAAAAACTAATTACTAATCAAATTAGTTTTGACCCTTTCAAACCAAAGAAATAAAAAGAAATAAATGAAACAAAACTTACTTCTCTCTCCCAAGCTTCCTTTGCGCGCCTCTCTCTCTCTCTCTCTCTCTCTCTCTCTCTCTCTCTCTCTCTCTCTCTCTCTCTCTCTCTCTCTCTCTCTCTCTCTCTGCGTCTTGCTTCAAACGAATCTTCAATATCACAAAACCTAAAACTAGAGAAGGGAAACACGGTTACTAGCGAATGATATTGCAAGGATGATCACTCTAATTTCAAAATCCCTAATGCGTGAGCTTCTTGCCTTCAGCCAATCGCCATAATCTCGCCTTCGACCTTCAACCAAAACTTTCAAAATCGTTTTCCCCCTTTAATCGAACTACCTGAATCATCTCTTTCAATTGCAATTGTAGTAGTCGCGTATCAAAATCGTGCTTTAAGACACCATGAAAACCTTCAATCATATTCAGAATCGCTTCCTTATTGCAGTGAAAGTTACTTCAACAGAGACGCCGTGACTCGGGTCCGATGTGAATTTGTGTCGGCGATTTCACAGGTATGTCTTTTTTGTTCCACTTTTCTTCTTCGCTCCGACTTCACCTCTTCTTCAACTTCGAGCTATGATACTGTTATTCGCTGTTTTGGTTATGAGGTGCAAAGGGTGAGCACGTCCAAGGAGTGTACGTAGTGTTATGAACTGATGCCGGTTATGGAGATTGTCGTTTCCGTCGGTTTGTCGGCCGTGTGTGGAGGTTTGAATGCGGTGCGGATCAGAGGTTAATGTGGTTGGAGTTTTTGATAGTTGTTGGAAGATGAAGATGAAGGGTCCAGGTTACGAGGTGTATAACTCTTTGGAGGTGTTTCGTAGTTTGTTAGATGGAAATATAAGGTTGTTGTGGGGAAGCAGAAAATTTGAAATTTTTGGAACAGAGTGTCAGGAAGACGATGATGAAGTAAAGATTGAAGAGGTGTGCTTCAAACAAAGTTTAAAAGGTTTTTTTTCTCTTCATTCTGCAATTGTTTTTGCAAGAGGTTCCCCCCCTCCCCCGTTATGGTCTTCCTTCTCTCTCTTTTTTTTTTACAGCTAAACCTTGTTTTTTTTCTTTGAATTCGCTTCTGAACGTTTGGTATGGTCATTTTCAGTGCAGGATGTTGTTTGTTTTATTGTTGATATGTCCCTTTCAAATTATTGCAGGTTTTGGAGTTTTCTTTATGTTGCAGAATTGGCATAGAGTGCAGGATGTGTATGTTGCGGTATAGCAGGTTTTTTTGGGATAGAGGTCGGGTTTTAAAGTGTAGCAGCTATGTGGTTGGATGTGCAACATTGAACAAGTTGAGGGTGGCTTGTGTGGGGCGAGTTTTCGTTGCTGAAGGTTTGGGCTATGCTATAGTGTTTTGGAAGCTTGTTGTGATATTTTTGAATGATCCACCGAACAGTGAAGCAAATGTTATGTTATAGCCAAGGTGTTCCTGTTGGCTCACAGGAAAAAGTGTTATATGACTTTTTTGTTTGTTCCACAATTTCTCTGTCTTTTTGTCATGAAGACGGAGTCAAAATACCTTTGTTGTTTTCTTGAATTTTTTTTAAGTGCAATATAGGTTATTTGTATGTAGAAAGAGGCAAATCAAGTGAAAAAGTGGAGTGGGTCCGCGTGTGATCCTCTCTTGTCTCTCTAAGTCTGTGCAAGGCAAGACTATCTACTAGTTAATTTCACAAAAAAGTATCAACAACAAGATGACATTTTTAAAACTTATCTATTAAGTATTTCTAAAAATAAAATAAAAATAAAAGTTTTTTTTATAATTTTTTTTATGTTTAAAAAAAAGAAAAAGTTGATAAATAAATCAAAATAAAATACACAGTTTAAATAATCCTAAAATAAGAAATCTGATTAAATTAAGAAATTATTAACTAAAAATAAATAAATATATAAAATCAATTAAAAACAAGCAATGGGACCGATATAGAAATGCTCAAAAGAATAAATGAATACACCAAAATGATCAACGCGAAATATACGTATTGAAAAAATACTGCGTTTTGTCAAATTCCAAAATAAATTGTACCCGCTAAAAAGGCTTAAACTGATAAAAAGTGCGATCGAAAGGCAGCCAAAAAATTCAAATGAGCACACCAGCTTAAACTACGCCAAACGTAGATTAATATCACTGACGTTTGCAAGCTCGATTCTAAAATTTTTTGTTCACTGATTTTACGCACAGTTGACTTTTAATTTGACTGATTCGACTGTAATTCCAACAAGTTTATTCCAACTGATAAATTGGGTGCTATGCATGATGAAATGCATGATATGCCATGCATACAATGCAAAGAGAAAAAGAATCTTAGGGTCAAAAATTAGGGTATGACACCAGCCACTGACATCTTCTCATTCTTTTGGATATCGTGCTTTGGTTCCTCAAAACACCTTGCTTACAAAATACACTATTCTTTCAATTCTATATGTCTCTTGTACTAGTACCGAGCTCATCGCCTGATTTATGACATAGAGGTAGAGGAGTAATGTTGATTCCTCTCTCGGGAGAGTGAGAATGGGAGGCGATGCAAGGAATCCTTTTACCCTATGGAAATAATCCTTGAATTCTACCATCCACTCAAATATTTCCTTCTTCTTCTTCAAGGTGACAAGGAAAAGGAAAGCCTTTTCGCCCGCACATGAAAGGAAACGAGATAGGGCGGCCAACGCGACCTGTTAGTTGTTGCACCTCTTTGATGTTTGTTAGGCGTCTCATAGCAATGACATTTATCCCAATTGGCTTCAATGTAGCTCTTCATTAGCATGAACCCTAGGAATGTTTCAAGATGAACTCTGAAAGAAAATTTGGTGGGATTAAAACGCATATTATACTTCCTAACTAATTGCAGGACATCCTCCAAATCTTCAGCACGGCTGCACATTTTGATAGTTTTCACTATCATATCAACAACATAGAACTATAGGTTTTGTCTTATCTGTTGGGAGAACACACCGTCCATGAGTCGCTGGTAGGTGGCACTAGTATTCTTGAGGTTGAAAGGTATGACATTATAGTAGTAGTTATCATGATTCAATATCAAGGCCATTTTAGGGGCGTCTATGGGATCCATCTAAATCTAGTTGTACCCTAAGTAGGTAACCATGAAGCTCAACATGTGATAACCCGAGGATCCATCAATAAAAATATCGATATCTAGCTGTGGATATGGGTCCTTGGGACATGCGGCACTTAGACTTGTAAAGTCTACACACATGCACCATTTATTCACTGCCTTCTTCACCAATGCCATGTTGGCTAACTAGGTAGTATATTTTGTATTTGTAATGAATCCGACGCTGGATAACATGACTACATCCTCATTAATGACGAATCTTTTCTCCTTACCAACTTTCTATTTTCTCTGAGCCACTGGCTTGGAAGAAGGGTCGATGGATCACCACCCTTGTATCTATCTTGGGCATATCATAGGGAGTTCATGCGAACAAGTAGACATTTTTACTGAATCGGTCGAATAGTTCGTGTTCTTCTTCCTCGGTTATTAAGGTACCTATCTTTGTCACCTGATGTGGTGAGGGGTCTTCAAGGAGAGGGGCACCCATAAGGGCGAACTTTTCCCTTTATATCTCCAAGTTATTATGATAACATTCTTGAGCAATTGATGATTGTCTCGTATTTTTCCGACTCTCCCACCAGGTGTTACAGTGAGAATCGGATATCAAGCTATTAATTAACTTGAATCACAAATCATGAAATTCACAACCGAGCTTTGATTTATCCAAAGGAAAGGGTAAAGATCGAAGAAAACCCTAAGTGCAATGTAAAAGTAATGCAAGAGATCTAAGGTTCGGGGGTTGGTTATACCTAGGGAAGGTGTTAGCATCCTATGTATCTGTAGTACTCTATAGGAACCTCTTGTTAGTATTTGTTTTATGCTATTGTTTGCTAAGGGAAGTGCTAAGGTAAAGACCTAGGGTATATACACTAAGCATGCTCTCCAAGACATCGCATCTCGTGCCTACGTATCCTGATGGGAATGGAATCAGAGCATTCGAAGTTCCACTCATATGGGGTAAACAGGGTGTAAAAAGAAAAGGTTGAGAAATAAAAAGGTGGAAAAAGAAAAGGTGGCCCGCTAGGATCTCGCAATCCTATGCCTACGTATTCTCAAAAGGTACTTTGAGAAATCAGAGCGTCCGTAGTTCCCCTCAACAAGGGTGAGGAACTCTTGACTGTGGTTAAGGTTCCAAGGGAAAGTAGGGTCTATGGCAATAAACCTAAATGGAATGCGGGGACTACAAACCTAAGGCTAGGTAAAACAAGGAAAGAAGTGACCACAGGGGAACACAAATAGAGCACGGCGACTCTAAACATAAGGTTAGGTAAAACGGAAAGGCAAGTCTCGATCGCGCGGAGGCATGAGATAAGAGAATGATGGGCAAGGCTATCCTAAATGTCATGGCAGTCAACGGGAATGACCCTTTCCTTTGGAATGAGGTGAACAGATAAACAAGGAGGAAACCTCGAGTATCAAAGATAAAATGAATAGCAACATATACAGCAAATGCGACAAGAATTAAATTGAAAATGAATATTAGGAATTAACTAAAAACAAATCGTCAAGATAAATTTAAGGATTAAACAAAATAAATAAAAATCTAAATAAATAAAGTCAAATTAAAGCTAATAACTAAATAAACTAATTAAGTTAAAAAACTAATTGATTAACTAAAGTTAGAATCTAATAACAAAACTAATATATTCCAAAATTAATTAATTAATTAAAATTAAAAAACTAAATCTAACTAAAACTATCTAAACTAACCTCTAATTAAATCTAAATAAGCTAAATCTAATTTAACAACTAACCAAATTAATTAATAATGAAAAATTGAATAATTTCTAACTAATCCTAATGACAAAAAATAAATACTAAGACTAATCCTAATTAAAAACTAAATTAGCTAAAAAAACTACTAAGACAGGGTATGGTATTAGCATATGTATGCGGTGTGGATTGGGTTAGTCAAAACAAAGCCCAAAAGGACAAACCTCACAAGGGAGGCGGGTCACAAAGGATCCAAACCCGGTTTAGATAGTGAATGATAAAGAAAATTGTACCTCATACTCCTATCATTATCCCTCTACCCTTACATTTTTTAAAATATTCCAATTATGCCCTTTTCACTTATCAAATAATTTTATTATTTAATATTTATCATTTCACACCCCTATAAGAGTGTATCGATATGTATTCTAATTCTTCCCTTTTCCGATATGTTTTTGAAACTTATGAAAAATTGTATATCTCACACATAAAAAACTGTTACCTAGTATTTTAGACAACAATTTTATTTACAAGGCCACGATTTTTCTTGATTTTTCAACTTATGAAATATTGTATATCCCACGCATGAAAAACCGTTGTCTGATACTTTAGGCAACGATTTTATTTACTTTAGGCCACGGTTTTTGCTTGTTGCCTAAATTCAAGTTATTCGATGAATAAAAATTACATACCGGAAAACTTGATTGCAAGTTATCCGGTGAAGAAAAATTACATACCGGAAAACTTGATTGCAAGTTATCTAGTGAAGAAAAATTACATACCGGAAAACTTGATTGTAAGTTATCCGGTGAAGAAAAATTACATACCGGAAAACCTTATTGCAAGTTATCCGGTGAAGAAAAATACATACCAGAAAACTTGATTGCAAGTTATCCGGTGAAGAAAAATTACATACCGGAAAACTTGATTGCAAGTTATCCGGTGAAGAAAAATTACATTATGGAAAACCTGATTGCAAGTTATCCGGTGAAGAAAAATTACATACCGAAAAACTTGATTGCAAGTTATCCGGTGAAGGAAAAATACATACCGGAAAACTTGATTGCAAGTTATCCGGTGAAGGAAAAATACATACCAGAAAACTTTATTGCAAGTTATCCGGTGAAGAAAAATTAAATACCGAAAAATAATAAATATTAAATAATAAAATAATTTAATAATTAAAAAGGTTAAAATTGGAATATTTTAAAAAATGTAGGGGTAGAGGGATAATAGTGGGGGTATGAGGTAAAATTTTCAATGATAAATGGCTGAACCCTAATACAACACGCACCAGAGATGAAACGGAAACGAAAAAATGGTTCTCTTCTCAAAATCAAACAACAGCATCAATAACAAAATCAAAGATCAAAACATCAACACGAACAAGACTAAAAGTATTTTGCGTAATCAAACCTTCTTTGCTTCGCGCCTTTCTCTCTTGCTCGGTTTGAATTTGATTTGAGGTTGGTGTTGTTGTTATGCTGACGACGTTAAGTTGCGAAGGAAAAGCTGTTACGGCTGGGAATTACACTGCGAAAAAGGTTGAACGAGGACACAGTGGCGAGTTAACAGAGAGTTGGTCGGAAAATTTGAAAGAGACCTTTGGTGCGCCCCCCGACCAGACAATGATAAAGGTTTCTTGCTGTTGAGAGATTTTTTTCTTCGTTTCTATTCGTCTCGTTGCAAACTGCTGTTGTGGTTCTGAATGCTTTGTTGTTGCAGGTTGATTTTGAATGGAAGTTGGAGAGATTTTTCTCAACCAAGGATCATTTCAAGAGGTTTGTTCATGAAAGTGTAATGAAGGCGTCTTAAAGGTCGTGGTTTGAGGTGAAAAGGGATTCGTGTGTGATGAGAAAGAGACCGTTTTTCTTTTCTGTCAATGATTGTGGATGAATATGAAGGTGCAGGGAGTTGAGGATGGTTTTTTGAGAATGAAAAGATTGATGTTGAGGTGAGTTCTGGAGAGGTTTATTTTGGAAGAGGTGGTATTATGAAGGTTTGATTATTGGCTTGAAGATGGAAAAAGGGTGAAGTAGAGATGAAGGGAGTCCGTTGAGAATTGAGGGAGCAAGGTTCACCTCCTCCTTTTGAATTTCCCTCTATCTTCTTAAAACAAACAAATCTGTGGCTTTCTTATTTTGAACTCCCTCAAATCCTTGTCTGAAGATGATATATCTCTTTCAATTATCAGTTTTTTGGCTGTGATAATGCACGTTGTGCAGCGGCTTGGTGAGTGTGTAACGCAGTTTGATGTAAGAAGTTGCAACAATTTGGGATGTTTTTGGTCAATGTGTTGAAAGTTGGTGCAGGAATGATACATTCTTTTGAGGTTATGAGACAAAAGGAAAAAACAAAAACAAGAGATAAATAATTAAAAAGACCAATTAGATTAAGTTAAATTAAAATAATAACTAAAATTAAAACTTAAAATTTAAAAATAAAATTAAACTTAAATTCTAGTTCAAAATAATATTAAAGTTAAAATTGAAATAAACTAAATTAATAAAATAAAAAATAAACTAATTGATCGTGAAGGCTGATCAGATTCTATGATGGACCACCAAGAACGTCTGTGATGTTGGGAGTGAGAAGAGGAGGGGGTGTACCTGCAAGGCACTGCGACGCTCAAGTAAGAAAATGTCAGAGAAAAGGGGCAAGTACAAAGTGTGTTCTTAGGATAAAAATTGGAAACCTTACCCTCTCAAGTGAGAGGGTTTACATAATGTCCCCAGCACGTGGCCAACGGTCATATTTTCGGGGCGGAATAACCGTTTCCCGAAGAATAGGTAACTTCCAAAAACTAGCCATTATGTCGGGCAGGGTGCCTAAAACTAGCCGTTATGTCGGGTGAAGGAGTAGTTCTGGGCACATACCCATGATTGTCCTTGACAAGGAAGCCGTGCGTGACGGACAATAATACCGGGGATGAGCAAATGACCATGGGTATTCATCCCTCCATGTATGCCCGGTTGGAGGGCAGAAAGGTAAATTCTGCCCCTTATTGACTGGACTTAGGCAATTGGGCCGTTCTGAGAGCAGAAGTAGATTGGGCTATGTCTAGCCATTGGTCCAGTCCGGAACAGAAGCCCCCCAAGTCGTTGCTCCCGAGCATGAGAGTGATGACTTAAGGATAACCCGTAGCTCCGAGGAATTGTGACAGAGTCGTCGTTTGGTGATAGCGGGGAATTGTCTCGTGGTGCCTGAGAGTTCCATTGCTCGCGAGATTCACAACGCTCTTTGGTTTGCCCATCGTTCGGGGAGACCAACGGGTAGAGAAAACTGAAGCGATGAGGCGCCACGTGTGCCTCGATCCCTGTGCTGTATTGAATAGGCCATGATGGCTAATTTAGGGCCATTATGACCTTTCTGAGTGTGCTCCTGCACGTGATCTCAACTGTATATAAGGAGAGAGGGTCTGGTCATTTGCACTTTCGTTTCTCTCTCTTCTTCTTCATCTTCCTCAGTGAACTGAGCTCATCGCCGCCGCTGACCGTCGTTTCAGCCACCGTGAAAAGCTTCGAGCACTTCTTCACACCCTCTTCGACCACGTAAGTCATCTAATTCCTTGCTTTCTTCCATCTTTTTCATCTTTCTTTAGAATGCATGTGGTTAGGTTAGTTTTAGGTGAGATAGTGGTGCTTTTCTAGTGTCTGTTGGTGGGGGACGGTGGCTGGGCCATCTTCTGCTGCTGATGTTGCCGTCGGATCCCTTTAGAGGGCTAAGAGTAAGGTCATTTCTGGCACTATTGCGACGATGGCGCATGTGTAACCGGTGTGGCTACCTAGTTTTCCGGTGTTCTAATGAAGTTTTCGATGAGTGTATGAAGTTTCCGATGAGGTTTCCGGTGGATCTTCAAAAGGAAACTGGGTTGTGGTTCGGGGAAGTTCCTCTTTGTGTGAGGGTTTTGCCCCGAGCATCTCCTCGTGGGAGATTCTTGTGTTTTTGTTTATTTTAGGGCTCAGGCCTTCGCGCGCCCTTTCACTTGACTAGCGGTGGAAGGGTGGATTTAATTTTGTGGTCGAATTCACTTTTGTCCTCTGCTTTTTAGGTGATCGAGATGGCGATAGGGCCCAAAAGAGAGATTTTAATAAACTCATCCGAGGAGAGCTCCTTGGAGAGTAGCGGCACCAAAGTTTTAACTGCCCCCAGCGAAGTCGGGGAGGAGCTTGACCAAGATCCCGCGGAGGAATGGTCGGTGGCAGAGCCTGCCGAGCATTAATCTACCTCCGCGTCTTTCACAGGAGATGTGTTCATGGACGTAGGACCGGAGGGGGAGTGGAAGGTGCATTTCCCCTCCCAAGATGATCAGATCTTCACAGATTATGGGGAGAGATTCTCCATGTATGAGTATGCCTTTAAGGAGCTAGGGTTGAGGTTTCCCTTCATAGACTTCCAGCAATCCATCTTTGTACACCTGGATTTGGTCCCGTCACAATTGCATCCTAACTCGTTGGCCTTCATCCACGCCTTCGAGCTGACGTGTGAGTTCCTGAAGATTGGATCCATTTTGCCTTTGTTCTTCATTATCTTTCATCTTCAGAGGCAGGTCACGGGGAGAAGATACGGCTGGGTGTCGCTGAAGCAACCTCAAAAGCTGTCTAAGCCTTTCTCGGATTCCATCCGGACATTCAAGGAAATGTTCTACGTTATCGAGCCCATGTCAGAGTGGGCCCAAGATAGCACGTATGTTTGGGCAGTGTCCATGGATGAGAATGGTAACGTCATGCGTGATGAGGAAGGGAAAGTGATCGGGGATAGGGAGTTCAAATTTCCCTTCCATTGGAGTCGGAGTCATTTTGTTCGGGAGCCTGCTGGTTATGTCGCTCAGCCAAGCATGTTGGACGATCAAGACTTGATCGGTTATGAGACGTTGGTGAACTACGTCAATTCTTTTAGGCTCACTGACTGCTGGATGAAGAAGGGCGATCTAATTTTCGAGGAGGATGGTAGTCAACGGGTGGAGTACCGTTATATTAATACGAAGGCACTTTTGGAGTGCAAGACTCCTGCAGACGCCTTTAAACTGCTCGGTAGTTTTAGCCTTTTAACTTGCCTGAATTGTATTTTCTTTGTCGTCTAATATGTTTGTTGTGTTTTCGCAGGTGAGATGCCTTCTGCCCATGAGAGAATGGTGAAGAATGCCCTGGCGAGGAACAAGCCTGGGGCGGCCGTTTCTAAGTCCCGGCTTGCGCAACGTGCGCCTTCTCCCCATCCTACAATGAGGAGTTCTTTGCCCGCTCCTTCCCAAGGATCCCCCTTGCCTTTGACCACGAGGTTTAAGCGGACCCAAGCTAATGAAATGATGGACCTCATTCGGGCACCAGAGATAGGGAAGTTCGAGCTTCCTCCTTCTGTCCTTGATGGGAAATTCTTTGAGGGGACGTCCCTGGTGGTGCCATGGGCAGAGTCTCTCAAACTGGAAGGTATGGATCACCCGAGCAAGAGGGCGCTGCTGGCGCAGGATGCCTCTGCGTTGGTAAGGGTCCTGGAGATGGTGGCGATCTATGCCGAGGGAGATTCCTCCTCCGAGTCTAAACTCAAGAATTCCCGAGCGACCATAGCATCTTTGGAAGAGACGATGTGGAAGGCTAGGGAAGAGGCCAAGGATGTCAATGAGGCGAGGAAGAAATCAGACGAGGATGCTGTTTGGCTGAGGGGGGAGAAGGCTACGCTGGCGGCGGAGAAGAAGGCTGCCGAGGAGCTGATCGGACAGCTGAGGGCAGCGGGTGCCCCGGCTGAAGATGAGCCCGAGGACGTAAAGGTGTTGAAGGCAAGAGCTGAGCTTGTTGCTCTTCTTCTACGGGCAGAAGAGGACGTTATCGCCATTGGGGAGGAATCGTTCAAAAATGTTGTGGCCCAACTCTGGTTGGTCAATCCAAGGGTTCAGATCTCCACGGAGGGCACCAACTTCTTGGGCCAGGTAAAGGATGGCAGAATAGTTAACCCGAAATTCTTCGACATTAGCGACGAGCATGCCCAACTTCTGAACGAGTAGAACCAGGAGCCTGAGCCTAACACCGAGCAGCCATAGCAGCTGCAGGAATGAGATTGGATTTTTTGTTTTGTTGTAATGTATCTGGCCCGCGTGCCGTGTTTTAATGTAACTTTTATTTTGTTTGGGGGCATGGCCCCTTGTTTTGTAATACACACAGCTTGTGGCCCTTGCAGTAACTTTAAATTTAATGTATGTATCCGGTGAGTATGGTCGATTTTGTATGTTTGCGCATGGCTTTTATTGCTTATTTTTGCTAAGTGTTGTACTGTTGCTCGATAAACTTTTGTGTCCGTGATAGGGATCACTTTGATTTGTTTTAAGCTTTGGGGAATTGCTCGAAGTAGATGTGTTAAGCAGTGAGGGGGACTGGTTGAACAGCCGGGGGATTTCCGGGCGAGATAACGGAGCTTAGGTCGCATTTGAGGCCTGAGTTCGCGTCGTGAACTTCCTATCGCGAGCTGGGTGTTCTTCCTATCGTGGTACTTTGACGACGGTGGTGCTCGGTTGAGGGACCGCTGCCGGACGGGGACCTGACTCGCTCTTGATCGGGGTCCTGCCTTAGCTGACATGCAACGCTTGTACCTAGGCATGCATCATGGTCGTGTCGTGACGTTCGTCGCTTAGACGAAGCAAACCGACTGTTAAGGCCTTAGCTATAGTATTGCTTTAGCTTTCCAGCGTTCCATGGTCGAGCAAGTTCTTCCCCGTTGAGGTGTTCTAGGTAGTAGGCCCCATTCTCCGTTTTTGCTCGGACGCAATAGGATCCTTCCCAGTTCGCAGCGAGTTTACCTTCGCGAGAGTCTATAGTTTCTTCGCAGGACAAGGCTGCCCACTTCAAACTCTCGTCGTATGACTTTGGTCCAGCCTCGACCCAAGCTTTATTCGTTTTTTCCAGCCTTTGCTTAAGGCCTCGAAGGATGACTCGGTTTGCCGCTTCAGCTTGCCCGTTAGTCTGGGGATGCTCGACGGATACAAAGTGTTGTTTTGTGCCCAACTTGGCGAAGAAATCCTATAACTTCCTATCCATGAACTGTGCCCTGTTATCTGTGACTATTTCCTGGGGAATGCCAAAGCGTGCGAGGATATTTCATTTATAGAAACGCAGTATGTTAAGGGCTGTTATCTTAGCTAGAGCTTCCGCTTCTATCCATTTTGTGAAGTAATCGACGCCTACTATTAAGTATTTGTTCTGGTTTGATCCTACAACGAATGACCCCAGGATGTCCAGGCACCACCAGGCAAATGGCCACGGGGAGGACATAGCCTTGAGCTCGTTAGGCGGAGCTAGGTGCATGTCCCCCTGTCGTTGGCATTTATCGCACTTCTTCACGTGTTCTTTAGCATCTTGCTGCATGGTTGGCCAGTAGTACCCTGCCCGAAGGGATTTCTGGGCGAAGGATATTCCTCCGAGATGTTGGGCGTTGATTCCTTCGTGGATTTCGCGCAGGACGTGGGCGACCATCTCCTCCTCGACGCACTTGAGTAGTGGGTTGGAGAACCCTCGCCTGTAAAGTTTGTCTTCGACCAGGACGTAGGAGTAGGCCCTGCGCCTGACTGTGTTGGCCTCTTTGGGGTCGGACGGAAGTTCGTCCCTAGCGAGGTAGTTATATACGGGGGTCATCCAGCAGTTGGTGTCACCGATAACTTACACGTCGAGGGTTGGGGATGCCTTCTTGATACTAGGTCGAGGAAGTACCTCCTGGATGACGGACTTATTTCCGCTCTTTTTCTTTGTGCTTTGCTAGTTTAGATAGTACGTCTGCTCTGACGTTATGTTCGCGGGGAACGTGCCTCACCTCCACTACAGCGAACTTCGTCATCTTTTCTTTAACCAAGGCTAAGTATTCGGACAGGCTATTGCTCTTGGCCTGGTACTCTACTCGAACCTGGAGGGCCGCGAGTTGTGAGTCCGTGCAGATGACGATCTCCTCTGCCCCCAAGATCTTTGGCCAGGCGTAAGCCAGCGAGGAAGGCTTCGTACTCAACCTGGTTATTGGACGTGGGGAAGGATAAGGTGAGCGATACCTCTACGACAATTCCCTCGTCGTTCTCCAATATGATGCCCGCCCCGCTCCCTGCCGAGCTGGATGCCCCGTCTACGAGAATGGTCCACTTGTGTGCCCCGCAGGTAAGGGAATTCGTGAACGTCATTTCAGCGACGAAGTCAGCCAAAGCCTGGGCTTTGAGGGCTTTTCTGCTTTCATACTGAATGCCAAATTCAGACAGTTCTAACGACCATTTGAGCATTCAGCTGGCCATGTCTGGCCATCCCAACTGTTGCTTTATGGGTTGATCTGTCCGTACCATGATCATGTGTGTCGTACCCTAAATTTTGACCCGCTTTATATGGTTTCTAGTACCACTTTATTTCGAATAAATAAAATGGCACAATAGGTAGGAAGGGGGTATAAGGGATATAAGTGTGAGAGGTTGTGAGTTCGAATCCCACCTTTCACATTTTTAATGTTTTATTTATTTTTTCTTTACTACTAAGTTTTTTTAAGTTTTTTAATGAAAAAAATCACAAAAATATCATTTTTTTAATAATTAATTTTTAATTTTCGTATTTTTATTTAATGAATTTTTGAAAATTTAATTTTTTTCATTAAAATCAATTTTTTATGGGAAAAATCTCAAAAAATCATAAAAATAAAAATCAATCAAATCTTTTTTTTCTCATTATCATTATTAGGATATTTCTTTTATTTAAAATATTTTTTTTATTTAAATTCACCAAGCCATGAATCCATCCAGATTCATTTGCTTGGGCTCCAAGAAATAGAGGAAAATCAGGTCAGATTAAAACCTTCCTAAACTGAAAAATTTTATTCAATGTCTGGCCTAATTTTTCATCTATAAATAGAGCTGGTTTTCCACATTCTTTCCCACCCACAATCTATAAATCACTCCCTAAAAGTTATTGTTCTTCACACTGAGGAACAACAACAACCAAACCCTAAACTACCATCATTCCTTCAAGAAAAGGAGAAGATGAGATCGAAGGCAAAACGAAAAGACAAGAGTGGAAGGAATCGATCGCATAAAAAGGGAGCAAGACAAAAAGATAGGAGTGGAAGGAATCGATCGCATAAAAAAGGGAGAAAGCTCAAAAGTGTAATATTTTGCTCACCTGGAGAAATCTCCCTCCCGTAGGTTGGTTTCCTTCATAAAAATTGTTGGATGTCTTGTTAATGCAATCTCTGTGTTTGTTGTCTGAATATTCAGTTTATTTGTGGTGTCACTTAATTCATATTCTTATCTATGTATTTAGGATCATCTTATCAAAATTTTAACTAAGTATCAAGAAATAATATACAAATTTTGTTAGAAAAATTTATATACATACCTATTGCCATTTATAAATAGAAAAATCTGAGACTTAAAATTTATTCTAAACTAATTTTTAATCAAAATATTTTATTAACTAAATTTGTTAATTTTTAATATAAAACTCATATTTTAAATAATTGGGATAATTGTTTTTTTTGGAACAGTGGAGATTAAGTTTTATGGGATAAATATTAGGAATATTTTTAAAAAGGGGTTTAATTTAGGTACTTTCCATGATTAGTAAAAACGGGATTTCATTTAAATTTTATGATTCAAGGATTATTAGTACACTTAGGGAGTACTTATTTAATTTGGATAATTAGGAACTAATTAATTAGAATTAATAATATGAAGTTGGGTTTATTTAACTTATAAATTTGGATTTACTTAGTTTGTTTAACTAATTTTTATAATTAATAAATTTGGGGTTTTCATTGGTTTAATCTTATTTGGGTTTATTTATAGTTTTAGGATTTATCGTAATCTCTTTTTTATAAATGTGGGTTTATTTATATTTGTTATGATTTTATTTTTAATAAATTTGGATTTTAAAAATTGGTTTGTTTATTTAGAATTTGTTATTATAATTTACTTTAAAAAGATAATTGAAATCAAATCTTTTTAGGAATTTTTTTAATTTGGAATAAAAGATAATAAGGTTACTATAAGGGATATAAAATGGGAAAATAAAATGAGGGATAAGGGATATTAAATCTGATTTTTTTTAATAATTTTATATTATATAATTATTTTTGTTAAATAAATTAAAAGGGGATATATAGGATATCAAGGGATAGTTCATGGGCTATAAAGGGATAATTAAGGGATAATTAGATGAAATATTTTAGGGGTAATGCATAGGAAATGGGATAAAACTCTTAGGTTCCAAGAGTATAAATATAGGCCATGGGATTGGGATTTTTGGATAAAACTCTTAGGTTCCAAGAGTATAAATATAAGCCAAGGGATAAGGGATTTTGGGATAAAACTCTCCATCCGAGAGAATAAACAATGGACAAGGATTTTGGGATAAAACTCTTCCTCCGAGAGTATAAATAAAAGGATCGGGATTTAAGGGATAGAACTCCATATCTATGAGTATAAATAATATATTAAGGGATAGAACTCCATATCTAGGAGTATAAATATTAGATAAAGGGATAACACTCCTTATCTAGGACTATAAACAATAGATTTGGGGATAGAACTCTTTATCCAAGAGTATAAATAGTGGATTGGGTTTAGGATTAGGAATGGGAATAGGATTAGGGGGTAGGAATAGGGGAGGTGAACTACGGTTACTCTGATCCTTCAAAATGAAGGTACATAGGCATATGATTGTAAACCCTAGCGAGTACAATAATAAAAAACTTAGGATTCTTTTGTAAATAAATAGACAATTAGACAAACAAACAAGCATACCCTAAAATATAAGGAGGATCCCATTGAGTACAATGGAGGTGAGGGGTGCCTAACACCTTCCCCTCACTTAACCGACTCCTGAACCTTAGGAATCTCTACCTTTAGGATTAGCATTTTTTAGGTTTATCATTTATTTCCCTTAGAAAAAATATGATGGCGACTCGATATTTTTGCCGGCCGCGACAGCTGGCGACTCTGTTGGGGATTCCTCCCTAAAGAGAGTCCCTCCTAACCTTAGGCTTTAGGGTTTTGTTTGTTTGTCTTGGGTGTTTATTTTTTATTGTTTTTTTTTGTTATTCTCAGGTTTTTATTTTATATTTGTTTTTATTTTATTATATTTGTTTATTATATTTGACCCTTTTGTTTTATTTTGTCATCATGCATTGGATTGGGGCATATGATGTGTGAAGCTAAAGCCCAAGCTTGGAGTATAACCCTAGATTAGGACGTGGAACAGAAATGTTTTGGGGGGGATGTGACATCCCCAACAATTCATTGATGCCACACTCAGAATAGATCCTTCCAAAGGTGTCCTCATGGAAGGGCTAGCCCCTAACATAGAGGATGATTTGGATGTGGTCCGAGACTCTGAGAACTTTTAGCCCACCCTTACCAACTCATGGAGACCCTACGTATTCAACCCTCAAGGGTTGTTACTAGGGTCCTACCCAGATAAGACTTATCCCGAAGGATTACCATAGGAAGGCTTGCTCCTTCTCATGGTAAAACAAGGGTATAGTCTGTACATGCTAGGGTTGTTATGATGTCCAAACTTTATATCCTACATGTGAGGGGATTGGGTAGACAAGACATATATCTAACTTATTATAGGGAGCCTACCTAGTTAGGGTCATGCTTGCATTTCACCTTACCCTAACCAAAAAAAAAATTTAATCAAAAAACAAAAATGTCCATGTCATCATGCATTTAAAAAACACTTTTTTTGCATATATGCATTTTTGTGGGGAATTTTAAGATGTGTTGTAGGAACATTGGAAAGATGGATTCAAACAAAAGGGCTACCCTACGCATCAGAGTGCTAAGTACTGATTTACAAAGTCTCAAAGACCTTTGAGACTTAATGCCAAATCTGATCAAAGGATGGTTATACATAAGCATGGAAGAATCCTCGATCTCTTAGGGGTCCCTATAAAGGTAGAGACCGTAACTGCTTTTGCACAACTTTATGATCCTTCTCTATGTGACTTCCTCTTCAAGGATTTTCAACCAGCTCCTACGCTGAAACAATTTGGACTATACTTGGATTTACAAGGAGGGGGAAAAAACCTTACAAGGGGCATGGAGGCAAAAAAAAAAAAGAAAAAAAAAAGGTCAAGCCTAAGGACTTAGCTGTACCTGTTCAAGACCTATTATCTCACCACAAGGAGGATAGGGAAATGCAAGGGTACTTGGAGGAGTTTAAAGCTCATTTGAAAAAGGCATTGAGGGCATCAATTTAGTTTACGCCTTCTAAGTTTAGGAGTTTCCATTTTGGGATTATTGTTTTGGGTTATTTTCCTAATTTTATATTCATCTCTAACTACAATGGATTTTGGAATTCCCCCCAAATAAATTTTTAAAATTATTTAGCATACATCATGCATATTCGTACATCCATGCATCAACATGCATTCAAACAAGGAGAAAGGAATAAAGGAAAAATCATCTTTTTTAAAACTTCGTCTCAGGGTCATTGAGCATAACAATTTGACTTCTCGACCTCACACTCGAGCGTACCGAAGGGAAGCTATGGATTAGATGGAGAAGGATGTGGTTACTCTAAGAGGAGAAATGGATACTGTCAAGGAGAACGTGAAAGATATGAAAAGCCAGATTGATCAACTGACACTTGCCATCCAGAATTTGATAGCCAGAGGAACCGAGTCAAGTCTTCAAAGGAAGGTTCCTGCTCCTACCCCTCATGTTGAAGACAATATCCCCATACTAGGGTTTGTCCATGATCTGAAACGTGAGGAGACCGAAACTGCTAAGCACAAAACTGTTGACCAACCTCTCGAG
Organism: Lathyrus tuberosus; assembly: GCA_022829125.1. Taxonomy (NCBI): domain Eukaryota; kingdom Viridiplantae; phylum Streptophyta; class Magnoliopsida; order Fabales; family Fabaceae; genus Lathyrus; species Lathyrus tuberosus. The sequence continues at coordinate 1,360,166 of JALAZF010000222.1, read as the reverse complement.
GGAACCGTCTCTCCACCTATTTCCAATGGGGCACCTCGTACTACTCACATACCTATTCCACGTGAGAATTGCGCAAATTGGAACATCCAATACGAGGGTGAAAATCCAAGGCAAGTGGCCCTCGAAAATAAAGGAACCGTTGTTATAGAAAGGAGAGGGATTGACGATAAGTACAAAGCACTTGAGGAAAGGTTAAAGGTCGTGGATGGACTCAATGTTTTTGGAGTGGATGCTTTGGAATATGTCTGGTGCCCGATGTGGTCATGCCTCCCAAGTTTAAGGCTCCAAACTTTGAGAAATACAAGGGTGTCAGTTGTCCTAAGAATCGCCTTCGGATGTTTGCTCGAAAAATGGGTTCCCATGCTACTAATAAGAAGCTGATGATGCACACTTTCCAAGACAGTCTTAGTGGGGCATCCTTGTAATGGTACGTGCAATTGGAGAGGATTCACATTAAGACTTGGGAAGACCTTGCGAGCGCCTTTCTGAAGCAATACCAATACAACGTGGACATGGCTTCTAACCGCACGCATTTGCAGAACATGTCTCAAAAAGGGAATAAGTCCTTCAAAGAATACGCCCAAAGATGGAGAGAACTAGCTTCCCGTGTGCAACCTCCATTATTAGAAAGTGAACTTGTGGACATATTTTTGGATACCCTCCAAGGAATGTACTACAAAAGGATGATTGGGGCAGTCTCAACAGGATTTGCTAACTTGGTTATCATTGGAGAGAGGATTGAGAATGGTTTAAAGACAGGAAAGATCGGGCAGTCATCCTCCGATCAACATAACAATAAAAGGTATTCCGGAAATCACGATGTCGATGTTGTAGACCCTGAAGGACCAAATCTGGGAGATCATGCATTAATGGGGCACATTGGGGCAACAGTCAGCGCCATGGAAGGGATGGAAGATGAATTCCCGGTTAATAAAGGAGACCTAACAAACTGGGGCAAACAATGGGAGTCACCTGAGGAGAAGGTTTTTTCGGGCTGGGTTACAAACCGGCTAGTGAAGGGATAAAAGACAATTTCCGTAGTGTGGGATTCGGAATTGAGGATCATGTGGCCTTAATGTAAGAGGAAGAAAGGAATGCCTAATCTCGACAATTGGAGAACCATCGGGATTTCTGAGATGATTTATGTTTCGAAGTAATTTACTTTTTTCTTAAAATAATAATAAGTCCCTTGTCATGCCTAAGGCAAGTGGACAAAGCTTTGTAGGGCCACCTTTTATTTCATTGGATTATTTCTATCAATAAAATTGCATTTTTTTTTAATCAAGATCTTTTTTCTTTCATTTTCCGTTTTGTTCAAAATGGCAATATACCTTCTTTCAATATTTTCGTTTCCAGCACTTCATTCCAAAAAGGGATAATAATAAAAAATCTTCGTCGTGCAAATTTAAAAATGAACCTATTAAAAATAACACCGCTATAATCTCGAATGACTTCAAATTACCGATTAACCAAGCGGAAGAGGGTGATGAGGACGAGTGTGAGCTTCCCGAAGAGTTAGACAGAGTGTGGAGGCAGGAGGACAAGGAAATATAACCTCATCCAGAACCAGTGGATGTGATCAATCTGGGAACTGAGGAAAGAGGTCAAAATCAGTGCTTCTTCGAATAAGGATATAAAGGAAAGGTTGATCGAGCTATTGCAAGGGTACCAAGATGTGTTCGCCTGGTCATACCAGAATATGCCTGGACGTGATACGAACATCGTCGAGCACAAATTACTACTCAAACTAGAATGCACGCCAATCAAGCAAAAGCTGAGGAGGACTAGACCAGACATAACCCTCCAGATCAGGGAAGAAGTCAAGAAACAATTTGACTTTTGTCACAAGGTAACACCTGTTGGGTTAAAGAATGTAGGAGTAACTTATCATAGGACTATGGTAATATGGTGTATAAGGAGATAGAGGTTCATGTGGATGATATGATTACCAAGTCACAAAAAGAAGAAGATCACATAACTAACTTACAAAAGTTGGTGGATCAATTAAGGAAATGCAAGTTACGACTAAATCCTACAAGGTGTACTTATGGAATTAGATCCGGAAAATATTAGGGTCCATAGTCAATCAGAGGGGAATAAAGGACAAAATGAAAGCCATTCAAGGGATGCCAGCTCCAAAGGCTATTGAAGGAAGTACACTAGCAAATCATCTCATTCATAAACCAGTTGACGACTATCAAACTCATGCAGTTTGACTTCCCAGACAAAGATGTCATGGTTATAAAGGATTGTGAAACTTCGGACTCCTATGAAGGACCTGGACCTGGATCTCGAGGGAAACTTATATATTTGTAGGGGTTATCAATCAGAATTTAGGATCATAAAGGAAGCTAATATGGATAAGGTAGAATGGGTGAAAACTAGACTCGATCAGCCGAACCTCGTATAAGGGAAACGTGTGGGTGCAGGCAATTATATCAACAGGGAATTAAGAGAGCGTTCGATAAGAAAATTCGTCCTCGCCTACTCGAATGAGGGAGACTTGGTGTTAAGGAAAATATTACTCATCCATAAGGACCTCCACGGCAAATGGACCCCACACTACGAAGGGCCATATGTCGTGAAGAGTGCCTCCTCTGGTGGAGCACTAATATTAACAATCATGGATGGAGCGGATTTACCACGACCGGCGAACTCCGATTCGGTCAAAAAATGCTATGCCTAGAAAAAGAGGATAAAAGCCCGTTAAGTCGAAAACCCTAAAGGGCGACTTAGATAAAAACTAGGGCGTCCCGGTGGATTGAAAACTCGAAAGAGCAATCCAGGCAAAAATTAGGGACTTGAATGAAAAATGATACCCGACAAGTCGAAAACCCTAAAGGGCGGCTTAGTCGAAAAAAATGGTATATCATCCCGGTGGACTAAGACTCTAAAAAGAGCGGTCCAGGCAAAAGTTAGGGATATCCAAAAGGCATATGACTGAAAACACTCAAGTCACCCCGTAACAGGAATTCAGAAGGGAGTGATCATTCCAGTCGTCATCTTCAGAAGCGAAGTGTCGTGATCTTTGAGACTTAGGGATATTAGCTGGTGTTACATTTAATAGGGACATAAATAAATTTGTTTTCTTATTTCCATTTTACATCTTTTCCTGATTTACGGTAATATCTCCTTATGGGAACTACCCTCCTTACGTATTATTGCCCATTTTCGGGCCAATTCTCAGTAAAATTTGCTTTTCAAACATATTTCTTTGCCTCCTAAATTATTCTGCTTGATTACAAGGTGTCGATTAATTCTGAAATAATGCATGGAAATATCAGGTATAAATAAAAGCTTTGAAAAGGGAAAATGGATTTTACTTCGGCTTTTGGAATCATCAAAGAGATCATATTCTTCCAAAGCAGGATATAGGGTCTATACACTGACAGGAATATACGTTATGATCTAACCAACATGGGAGATTCTTTAATGGCATGTTACATATTAAACAGGAATCAAGAGTATCATGGCTTACTACAATTATCAAGGTCTCAAGGGTCAGGGAGTCAGGACATTATGGAAAGCACTATTTCAGACAAGGACATACATTGCACTACATAAAAAGAGGTGTTAGCCCAAATAATACATCATATATAAAAGCACGCATACATGCACTCATATATACGCAAACATGCATACATGCATAGGGTTCATAATTACCATTAAGGATTTAATTCTTGACTATATCGCTAGAACAACACTTCAGTAAAGGATTTTTCAAGATTCATCATCTATTAGTGAGTAGGTCTTCACCTTTCACTTAGGTAACTTATCTCACCCGCGGAGGGTGTGCCATCAAACATATCAGGGTTATTATTATGAGTTGTACTAAAGGATTGTCTCAAAAAGGTTTATTGAAAAGGGGTTTTATCGAATTCTATCTAACAGACATGGGATTCATAAAAAGGGTTTCATCAGGGATTTATAAAAAAAGGTTTCACTGGAATCTCCTATCCAGGGGATTCATCGATGAGTTCTATCGGATTTTTATCTAAAGGATTTATCAAGGGGTTCTACCGGATTTTATCCAAGGGGTTATATCGGAATTGTATACTAGGGGTTATATCGGAATTGTATACTAGGGGTTATATCAAAAAGGGGTCTTACCGGATTAAAGGGATTTTCAAGGGATTGTATCAAGGAGTTCTACCGGATTCTTAGGGATTCATTATGGGGTTTTAATTAGGAGTTCAAAGGGTTCCATTCAGGGGTTTCATCCAGAGTAAACAGGATATCACTAAAGTCCTACTTGATTCCAATAATATGATCGGATGATCATAGGAATCATAGACAAGGTCCACCCGAAAGGGTCAAAACGGATTGTCAGGGATTGACTAAGGGGTTCTACCGAGCTTTACAACCTCATCAAGATTTGTTAGGGGTTCCATCAGGAAGCATCACAGGGATTCCTCAAAGACTAGGACTTCATTAGGAGTCCTGCTGGGGGTAGTCATTATGAAGAAGGGCATTCAGCTCAGGGATATCGCAAAAGGGATAACAGGATATTAACGGAGTACCAATGCCAGAGTCAGGTCAATGCCGTATTTGTCGTGGTTCCACGGTCAAAATTTGGGTCATTCTTGTATTTAATCGTCTCCTCCTCAAGAAGAGGAAGACTCATCGACATCATCCTTCTGATTCGAAGACGATTAAATAGGGGCAGCTGTCGTACCCTAAATTTTGACCCGCTTTATAAGGTTTCTAGTGTCACTTTATTTCGAATAAATAAAATGGCACAATTGGTAGGAAGGGGGTATAAGGGATATAAGTGAGAGGTTGTGAGTTCAAATCCCACCTTTCACATTTTTAATGTTTTTTTTATTTTTTCTTTACTACTAATTTTTTTAAAGTTTTTTTTATGAAAAAAATTACAAAAATATCATTTTTTAATATTTAATTTTTAATTTTCGTATTTTTATTTAATGAATTTTTGAAAATTTGATTTTTTCATTAAAATCAATTTTTTATGGAAAAAATCTCAAAAAATCATAAAAAATAAAAATCAATCAAATCTTTTTTTTCTCATTATCATTATTAGGATATTTCTTTTATTTAAAATATTATTTTTTTTATTTAAATTCACCAAGCCATGAATCCATCCAGATTCATTTGCTTGGGCTCCAAGAAATAGAGAAAAATCAGGTCAGATTAAAACATTGCTAAACTGAAAAATTTTATTCAATGTCTGACCTAATTTTTCATCTATAAATAGAGTCGGTTTTCCACATTCTTTCCCACCCACAATCTACAAATCACTCCCTAAAAATTGTTGTTCTTCACAATGAGGAACAACAATAACCAAACCCTAAACTACTATCATTCCTTCAAGAAAGGGAGAAGATCAGATTGAAGGCAAAACGAAAAGACAAGAGTGGAAGGAATCGATCGCATAAAAAGGGAGCAAGACGAAAAGATAGGAGTGGAAGGAATCGATCGCATAAAAAAGAGAGAAAGCTCAAAAGTGTAATATTTTGCTCACCTGGAGAAATCTCGCTCCCGTAGGTTGGTTTCCTTCATAAAAATTGTTGGATGTCTTGTTAATGCAATCTCTGTGTTTGTTGTCTGAATATTCTGTTTATTTGTGGTGTCACTTAATTCATATTCTTATCTATGCATTTAGGATCATCTTATCAAAATTTTAACTAAGTAGCAAGAAATAATATACAAATTTTGTTAGGAAAATTTATATACATACCTATTGCCATTTATAAATAGAAAAATCTGAGACTTAAAATTTATTCTAAATTAATTTTTAATCAAAATATTTTATTAACTAAATTTGTTTATTTTTAATATAAAACTCATATTTTAAATAATTGGGATAATTGTTTTTTTTTTTGGAACAGTGGAGATTAAGTTTTATGGGATAAATATTAGGAATATTTTCAAAAAGGGGTTTAATTTAGGTACTTTCCATGATTAGTAAAAACGGGATTTCATTTAAATTTTATGATTCAAGGATTATTAGTACACTTAGGGAGTACTTATTTAATTTGGACAATTAGGAACTAATTAATTAGAATTAATAATATGAAGTTGGGTTTATTTAACTTATAAATTTGGATTTACTTAGTTTGTTTAACTAGTTTTTATAATGAATAAATTTGGAGTTTTCATTGGTTTAATCTTATTTAGGTTTATTTATAGTTTTAGGATTTATCGTAATCTCTTGTTTATAAATGTGGGTTTATTTATATTTGTTATGATTTTATTTTTAAAATATTTGGATTTTAAAAATTGGTTTGTTTATTTGGAATTTGTTATTATAATTTGCTTTAAAAAGATAATTGAAATCAAATCTTTTTAGGAATTTTTTAAATTTGGAATGAAAGATAATAAGGTTACTATAAGGGATATAAAATGGAAAAATAAAATGAGGGATAAGGGATATTAAATCTGGTTTTTTTTTTATAATTTTATATTATATAATTATTTTTGTTAAATAAATTAAAAGGGGATATATAGGATATCAAGGGATAGTTCATGGGCTATAAAGGGATAATTAGATGAAATATTTTAGGGGTAATGCATAGGAAATGGGATAAAACTCTTAGGTTCCAAGAGTATAAATATAGGCCATGGGATTTGGATTTTGGGATAAAACTCTTCCTCTGAGAGTATTAATAAAAGGATCGGGATTTAAGGGATAGAACTCCATATCTAGGAGTATAAATAATAGATTAAGGGATAAAACTTCATATCTAGGAGTATAAATAATAGATAAAGGGATAACACTCCTTGTCTAGGAGTATAAACAATAGATTTGGGGATATTACTCTTTATCCAAGAGTATAAATAGTGGATTGGGTTTAGGATGAGGAATGGGAATAGGATTAGGGGGTAGGAATATGGGAGGTGAACTACGGTTACTCTGATCCTTCAAAATGAAGGTACGCAGGCATATGATTGTAAACCCTAGCGAGTACAATAATAAAAAACTTAGGATTATTTTGCAAATAAATAGACAATTAGACAAACAAACAAGCATACCCTAAAATATAAGGAGGATCCTATTGAGTACAATGGAGGTGAGGGGTGCCTAACACCTTCCCCTCACTTAACCGAATCCCGAACCTTAGGAATCTCTACCTTTAGGATTAGGATTTTTTAGGTTTTTCATTTATTTCCCTTAGAAAAAATATGATGGTGACTCGATATTTTTGCCGGCCGCGATAGTGTGGACCAGGAAGTAGTGTCTCAGTCTTCTAGCGGTGTTGATGAGGGCCAGCTTCACCTTCTCTATCTGCTGGTATCTCAGTTCTGGTCCCTGCAATGCTTTCTTGGTGAAATATATGGGCTACTCCCCGTCAGGTGTTTCGCGGATAAGAGCGGCGCTCACGGCCTCAGTTGCTACGACGAGATACAGATATAGAGTTTCGCCGTTGTCTGGTCGAGAGAGAACTGGTGGCTCAGACAGTGCCCGTTTCAGATTGAGAAGAGCCTGGTCGTATTCCTCCGTCCATTCTAATGCTGCCTCCTTGCGTAGGAGTTTGAAGAATGGCAGGGCATGCTGTGCAGATTTGGCCACGAAACGGGACAAGGACGCGAGCATCCTGTTGAGGGACTGGATGGATTTCTTCGAATTGGGCGTTCGGAATTCGGAGAATACCTTGCACTTATCGGGGTTGGCCTCGATTCCTCGTTCTGTCAGGTAGAAGCCGAGGAATTTGCCTACCCGAACTCCGAACATGCACTTCTCAGGGTTGAAATGCATCTGGTATTTCCTGGCCTGTTCGAAGACCTTTCTCAAATGGGTCGTATGATCGGTTTTCTCGTGGGATTTCACGATTATGTCGTCCATATATACTTCGAGCATGACGCCTATCTCTCCCCGGAAGACCTTGTTCATCATCCTCTGATAGGTCGCGTCGGCGTTCTTCAGGCCGAAGGGCATTACGTTGTAGTAATAGTTGCCCGATTCAGTCATGAAGGCCGAGTATTTTTATCGCTCATTGCCATTGGTATTTGATTATAGCCCGAGTTGGCGTCCATGAATAATAATAGTTTAAAACCGACAGAGTTATCAACAAGTTTATCAATATTGGGGAGGGGGTAGGCATCCTTTGGGCATGCCTTATTAAGATCAATATAATCAACGCACATTCGCCACTTGCCATTAGATTTTTTCACTAGTACAACGTTGGACAGCCAAGTGGTGTACTTGGCTTCCGATATAAATTTTGCCTCGAGGAGGTCTTTTACAGCTTGTTCTACAGCCTCCATTTTTTCGGAGACTACTTCCTCCTATGTTGTGCTACTGCTTTGACGGCTGGGTCGATTGTGAGTTGATGGCAGGCGACGGATGGGTCCAAGCCGGGCATCTCCGCGGTACTCCAAGCGAACAAGTCTGCGTTCTCTCGAAGGCAGGCTTTGAGTTGCTTCTGTGCGATGTCGGGGAGACCGGTCCCTATCTTTACTCCCCGCTGAGGGTCGTCGCCGAGCAGGACAAGCTCAAAGTCACCATCCAGGATGGGGCGCATCGGATGGGAGTTGTTGCTGGTCGAGGCCGATAAGCTGCTCGGGTTAACCTGGTCTTCTTTCGGGTACTCCTCGGCGAAGCGACTGTCGAGATCGACGGAGTCTACGCGAGGGAGTGGCTTGACTTCCTCTGAGCTACTGGGCAAGGCTGGCTTATTGGACGTCTTCGGCTTGGAAGCAATGGCGTTGAGTCCCTTGGTTGCCGCCTCGAAGCATCGTCGTGCAACTTCGATGTCCCCGTGCAATGTGGCCACCATACCCTTCGACGTGTAGTACTTCATTTTGAGGTGGACGGTGGAAGGTACAACTACCAGTTCGGCCAGAGTTGGCCGCCCGAATATGCATTGATAGAGTGATGGGCAGTCGATCACCAGGAACTGCACTTTAACAGATCTGGCTGTCTCCGTAGATCCAAAGGTCACGATCACCTCTACGTACCCCCAGGTTTTCGTGACCGACCCATTGAAACCCTGGAGGTCGGAACCCACATAGGGAGTGAGGTGCGATTCGTCCAGTTGGAGGGTCGAGAAGAGCTGCGAGTACATAATATCGACTGAGCTGCCTTGGTCGACGAGAATCCTGTGAACATCAAAATTGGCCATCTGGGCGCAGACGAGCAGTGGGATACTCGAGTTCGGGGACCCTCCGAAGAGCTCTTCCCTGTAGAAGGAGATGGGGACTGATCTCTTCTGGGCCTTATCGAGCGTTGTCACCTTGCTGGAGCTCGTGCTGATCAGGTGCTCGAACTGCCTCTTCACGGAGCCCACAGTGACTTTGTTGAAGTCCCCTCCGAAGATGACCATCGCGGAGGGGAAGGTCTCCCACGGGCTATGGGCTGCGAAGTACGTGGGAGCGCTAAGCTCGTCTGGTACGTAGAAATCCTCCAGCCGTGAAATGGACATGGCTACTTGGAGGTTGGCTTCTTAGGAGGAAGGCACCTCTTCCTCCACCTTCTTTGACTCCTGGACGTTTTGCCGGGGAGCGTTTTTCTTTTTTTAAACTACTTCAGGTGGCTATCCCTGGTCAGTATTTCTATAGCATCCTTCAAGTTGATGCAGTCTTTGGTGGTGTGGTCGTGACTCTTATGGAAACGACAGTACTTTGATTTGTCGGCGTTGGGCTTGGCCGATATCTGCTTGGGGAACCAGACTCCCACCTATTTAAACTCCGATTTGGCGCACTCGGAGAGAATCTTTTCCCTGGAGACAGTCCGGGGAGTGTAGTCGTGGAACCTGTCGGAGGGTCCCTTGTTGTCCCTGGATTCCCGGGGACGATCTTCACGCCTTCTTTCCCCTTGACGAGATGTCGAGGGCTCGTCGCCTTTAGAGGCCCGGGCATTCTTCTGGTGGCGGGAGGCCCGAACGGAGTTGGCTACTTTCTTTTCTTCGTACTGGATGTACGACTGCGCCTTGAGGAGGAATGCGTCCAGGCTTCTTGGAGGTGCGAGGCCGACAACTTTAGAAAACTCTGAGTGCGGGCGGAGTCCCTGTTCGAGCAGAAATTTTTTCATGTCGTCTGTAGTGGGGACTTGCATAGCTTCTTTGTTAAACCTCTCAATGTATGTCCGGAGAGGCTCATCCTTCCCCTGGATTATGGCTCCCAGGGAGGCTTCAGTCTTGGGATGGCGACGTGATGCAGTAAAGCGCCTAGAAAACATTCTGCCCAGTTGCTTCCACGAGGTGATGGACTCCTCGGGCAGTTGTTTGTACCACGTCATTGCCCCTTTTTGGAGCGTGGTCGGGAACATGCGGCACTTGATGGCGCCCTGGACGCCATGGTAATCCAACAGAGCATCGATGTTTTCGATGTGCTCATCGGGGTCAATCGTTCCGTCGTAGGTGCCCAAAGTTGGGGGCTTCTCCAGGCCTTTGGGGAGGCGGGTAGCCAATATCTCTTGGGATAATGGGTCGTGGGGCTCATCGTCGCTACTGGAACTAGTCCGGGAAGGGGAGCGGACGACTTGGTCATAACGGCGACTTCTTCGGGGTGAAGGTTTACGGGCCCGACCCTTTAGTCGGACCGGGGGTGATCGTTGATCTCGCCGGGTTCTCTTGTGGCAGGAGAAGATTGGTTTCGTGAGGAAACGTGATCGCGCTTCTGAACAGCATGGGACTCTGGCTCTTGGCGCCCTCTACGGTCAATTTCCCGTCGGGGTCGAGGACTCTTCGATCGTCGTTGATTCTTCCTCGGCGGGGGGGATCTCGGATGGGTTGATTCTTCCAACGCCCTAATCCTCTCGTTTTGTTGGAGGATCAAGAGGTAAGTCTTGTTGATCGCTCGAGGAGGGGCACCACGACCGGGTCGGCGTTGAGTGGTGCTGGAACGGGTTGTAGGGCCAGTATAGGTTGGTCGTCAACACGGTCAGCAGGAGTAAGGGAGGGAGACATGGTTGCCCCGTCCCTCAGGCGATGGGCGTCTCCTCCGAGGAGGGATGAGGGACCGTCAACATCGGTTTTGTTGACGGGGTGGATAATGAGATGGTGAACACCTTTGACGTGATCTTGAGAGGCCATGATCCTAATCTTGGACGAGGAATGTGTTTTTGTCTTAGAAACTGAGGTGGATGTTAAGACGGGGAAAAAAGGTTCCCACAGACGGCGCCACTGATCGTGAAGGCTGCTTAGATCCTGTGATGGGCCACCAAGAACGTCTGTGATGTTGGGAGTGAGAAGAGGAAGGGGGTGTACCTGCAAGACACTCCGACGCTCAAGTAAGAAAAGGTCAGAGAAAAGGGGCAAGTACAAAGTGTGTTCTTAGGATGAAAAATGGATACCTGACCCTCTCAAGTGAGAGGGTTTATATAATGGCCCCAACGCGTGGCCAACGGTCCTATTTTCGGGGTAGAATAACCGTTTCCCGAAGAATAGGTAACTGCCAAAAACTAGCCGTTATGTCGGGCAGGGTGCCCAAAACTAGCCGTTATGTCGGGCGAAGGAGTAGTTTCGGGCTCATGCACATGACTGTCCTTGACAAGGAAGCCGTGCGTGACGGGCAATAATACCGGGGAGAAGCAAATGACCATGGGGATTCATCCATCCATGTATGCCCGGTTGGAGGGCAGAAAGGTAAATTCTACTCCTTATTGACTGGATTTAGGCAATTGGGCCGTTCTGAGAGTAGAAGTGGATTGGACCATGTCTAGCCATTGGTCCAGTCCGGAACACTAATTAAATTAAATTTAGGCTAAAATTAAACTAAATTAAAATTAATCTAATTAAAATAAAACAAACTAATCAAATTAAAAACTAAACTAAAATAAAAGCTAAGCAAAAATTAAATTAAGTTAAAAAAATTAAAACTAAATTGAATATAAATTATGTAAAAAAGATAAACTAAACTGAAATCAACTACATAAGTTCTGAATAAATCTAAAATGAATATTCAACTAAATACAAAAATAATAATAATTAAAATCAAGAATGACATGGAATGACAAATGCATGATTAATGATCAATAAAATGTTTAACTAAAATGTGAGAAAAAAGACCAACTTATGATGATATGAAATGATCAACGAATCTGAGGGTAAAATTTGGGGTATGACACTAGGAAGTGGGTATTTAAGTACCAGGTACGGGGTAGAGATAATCTCCTATAGTGAATTAATGGCGCGAGGGACGGGAGTCCTAAAATAATGTTGTAGGGCGACCCAACGTCTATAATCTGGTAGCTAAATTCAATTGTCTTGGAGTTTTCTCCATCACCGCATGTTGTCTCTAGGGTCACATGGCTCCTTACTATTACTTGTTTGCCTAACAATCCTACTAATGATCCTTTAAATACTTTGACCTCGTTAGATTTGAGCTAAGGTTTTTGAAACACATCCCAGAACAGGACGTCGGCGGAACTCCCAAAATCTATCCAGTCTCGGTTAATATCCCGATTTCTATGTTATACGGTGATGAACATATGGTCATTATCATGAGGGTTCGTCCCAATGGCATCAATGTCAGAAAAGGTGATGTTAACCCCTATTTCCCATTGTTTACCCCTAGGGAACCTATGAGATATTACATTTGTAGAAAACACGTGTCTTGCGTATTTCCTTCGGGAGAAGTTGAAGCTTTCCCCACCATTGAAGCCCTGGGCTATCATGTTTGTATTATAACGTAGAGTTTTATTAGTCATCTTTATAAGGAAGATGGAACGAATGAGAATGAAATAGGTGTGGCCCAGGTTCGTTTTATTGGGGGCCCACGGTGGGTGCCAATGTACTGGTCAAAAAATACAGGTGTGCATGGTATCCCTATGAGGGTAGGGGATACTCAGAGTCCTTAGTAGGTTTATAATAACTATAAGGTGATTAGGGCTTACCCACGGCATCGAAAAGCCATGTATGGTGATGCTACTGTGCTTTTAGAGGACATGCTTACGCGAGGTGAGAGGCTCTATGTATATGCCTTACGCTTTGGATATTATATGTAAGTTATGATTTTCCCTCTCCCATTTAAGGGAGGATTATATATAGAGGCCTTGTACCTAGGATTTCTTGGGTAGGATTATCGTCCACTCAGTCAATTGTGGACCATTGAATCCATATTTACTAGGGAGACATAGACCAGTTACTGATCCCAACTTTTTTCTGTCCAAGGAACGTCTTTTTCCATGTTTTTCCATATATGGGCAAGAGGAAGGTACTTGAGGCGAGGCAATACCTCAATGGAGGCAACATATGATCATCACCCTTTTTAGGATCTACACAATTTTCGCCCTCGGTAGGTCTTTGCAAAAATAACACTAATATATATATATATATTAGATTTTTACACCTTATTTAACACTTCATCTCATATTTTCTTAAATCATCACAAAAAACTCTCTTTCAATTATTGCTTTTGAGCACAAAATCAATATATTTTCAATACCATTAAACTCATCATCGTTCTAAATTACATGTAATGTGTTCAAAATCTATTTCAATTAATTCATATTTTATTTGTTACTGATTTAACAATGTTAATAGTTTGTTTGATGATTTACATGAAATTGTAAGTTTTAACACTTGATTTGGATGAAAATGAGACTTTTGAGATTTTGGAATGTTTGAAACTTTTATGGTTAATAAACTAATAATGGGAGACGGAACCGTGAACACATGACTATAGGCATATGCTCTAGAGACACTATAATAAATAATATATTTTATGACAACGATTTCACCTTACCTGACTTGTAACTTTAAGGTTCACTCCTAAAACAACACACAAAAACATCACACACAAAACCCTAACAAAGAATCTTAAACAACGAGGGTTATAAACTCATATTATCCTCCAACTCATAAAAAAGTAAAGAAATACGAAGGTGATATGTGTTTAGGACTCTCATTCGATATTTTTCAGAATGAAAGACCCAAATCATTTCTCTCACTTCTTCTTCACATATTTGTTACATCAAACATCACTACTCGTATTACATTTTTGTTGTTGTTGTTGTTGTTGTTGAGACCCTAAACACTAGAGGTTTAATCTTATTGTTGTTGTTCAAACAGAGATTAAATGTTATATGTTTTTGTTTTTGTTGAGATAAGAATGTTTTATGTTTATTGTTGATGTTGATGTAGTTTTGTTGAGAGATTGTTCTTTTAGGCATTGTTTAATGTTGTTGTTATTGTTGTTGAGATTGAATGTTAATGTTGTTGTTGTTTTTTATTGTTGTTTTTTAGTTGTTAATGTTGTTATTATTGTTGTTGTTTGGTTGTTCTACTTAGCAAAATTTTGAAAGGTATATGTTTTTATTTAATTGGTGTTATAGAGTTTGAGTTTGAGATTTTTTAGCAAAATTTTGAAAGCTATATGTTGTTTAATTGTTGTTATTGTGTTTGAGTTTGAGATTGAAATATAGAGAATGTTTTTATGATTCTTTATTAAACTCTCATCTTATTCCCCCGAACATATTAAGAATACATTAGAGTGATAGAAAAAACAGTTGAGCTTATTATATATAATGTCGATTGTTTGTTTCACTAATCCTTATTTGAACATATAACCTATTAAATTGATTTTGAAAATAATAATATGAAAAATTATGTTGTATTTGAAAAACATCTTACACTAATGAGTGTTTTCGAGCATTTTGTAACTCATCATTCATCTCACATTATTTAATGGTTAAAATCTCTCTCAATGCTTCTAATTTTCATTCAACTTTCTTCTATACTTGTTCATATGGAAAAGTATCAAATTTTATACTTTGAATAATGAATTAGTAGAGAGGTAAATGTTGAATGAAGAACTTCAAACATTAAACGAGATTCAAACCATTAAAGAATGAGAGATGAATGATGAGTCACAAGATGCTCAAAAATTATTGATTAGTGTAAGTTGTTCTTCAAATATAACACAATTATTCATATAATTATTTTTCTAAATCAATTTGAAAAGTTATATGTTCAGATAAGGTTTGTGAAATAAGCAATTCACATTATTGATAATAAACTCAATTGTATTTTACCCGTCAGTTAAATGACAAATCTGAGGGGAAATATGCTTTCGCCATTTAAAATTTCTAAAAAATTATCGTTGGGGATTGAATTAATGACCATTACACCTTTTCCGTTAGTGAAACTCCAACCGAGAGGTAAGTTGGCGTATTTTTAATAACGTCATTTGTTATATTGCATATGAAATCGAGATAACACCTTATATTCAACTGAGATTAAAGATATTTTTCGTAGTACTAGAAAGATTATTTCAAACGTAGTAAAAATTAGAATATTATAGATGTTTCAAAAATGTATGAGATATATTAAAATTCCCCCGAACATTTTAGCCCAACACATTACAAATAATGAAATTATAAATTTGATTTTTAAATCTCAACACTTTTTTTTTAATTGATTTTGCTCTTTCAATGGATTAGACTTATGCTTAAAAAGTTTTGCATGAAAGTTATCAAATATTTATTTTGGTTTCAATTAAAAGTAAAAATTTGGTTGAAAGAAATTGAAATATTTAATTTAAATTTGAGATCAAATAAAGTAATTTTATTTAATATTTGTTATCTTTATTATTAAAATAAATTGTATTTTAAATGGATTGAATAAGTAATGCATTTGATTCGTGTACCAAATACATTATTTATATAATAAATTTAAAAATATCTTTTTCTTATAATAAAAATATGAGAACACATAATTTTTATTATTATTTAAAACTAAAGGAAGTAGATTAAAAGAGAGGTCAACTGAATTGAAAAGACTTCGGTATCATAAAAGTTAATAAGTTTTATTAATCATATATTAAAACATTTAATTATACAACCATAACAAAAAAACAAAAATAAAATTGAAATAACAATTAAAATATTAACAAGTAGACGACATAGTATAGTGGTTACGGTATACTAATGAACATTTAATTTTAACAAGCAAGATGTGAAAAGAGATAGAAAAACCATTAGTAAGGAAAAAGATAAGTGAGATGATTAGCACCAGAATATTTTAATTTGATGCGTATCTTTTAAATAAAATTTATAAGTATCAATAATTTATTTTTATATAAATAATTTATATTTATTTAACTCCTCAATATATTCATATATAGCTATTAATATTATAATTATAATATTTTTTAGAAATTTACCTCAATTTTTTTTTAAATATTGTATTTATAAGAAAATTATGTTTCAATTTATTTTTGTTTTTAAATTTTAATATACATAATATTAATAATTGATTTATCAATAATACAATAATTATTTATTCCAACAATTAAATAATTAAAATAAAATGATAAATAAACAAAGATATTATAAGAAAATTAATAAATAAAAATATCAAGCTTAATGAAATTTATTGATTGTTTATGTAAAAAGTATGAGAGGTGCTATTAAATTATGCAGACAAGACGACCAACTTTTACTATCTTCAGAAAAAGCTTCACTTTTTAATTTAACTTTGCGTTGGTTTAAGTAAGCAAAAATAAATGATTGGAAGCAAGGTTCTTTTGTTATCTTTTGCTGCATCAGGAGCCCTAAACCACAGTGGAGAGAGAGAGAGGGAGAGGGAGAGACAGAGAGGGAGAGAGAGAGGGGGATAGATTTTGTTTACATGAATACACTACTACCAATAAATAGATTTATAAATCATAGGGTATCCAATGAGTTGAGTCCACAACACAGGTGGCATGCATGATGGTTCACACGCGTGAGGTAAATATAGAAATGATTAAGAAACACAAACACTTATAAAAAATTGATATCTCCTCACGTGTTAAAATATAGATATAACTTGGTTAAAAATAAATTTATGTTATCCATTTTGAAAGTTTTTCACAAAAGACATTATTCCGTTGAGTCACGAAATATGTCACTTTTAAAATATTCGCGGTGTTGTGTTGTGCAAAATAATAAATCAATTACGACTTCTTTAATACTATAAAACAACACTGTTATATATTATATACTCCCTCCGTTTTATAATGAGTGATCTATTTGGAATAAAATGGTGTCCCAAAATATATGATTCATTTCAATTTCCAAAGCAACTTTTCTTATTTTACCCTCTAATTAATATTACTTTCATCATTCCCAATACATCACAAGAGTATTTTAGTAAAAATATCAATCTCTCTCCTTCATTTATTTCTTTTTTCTTAATCTGTGTACAAAGTCAACTGAATCACTCATTATGCGACGGAGAGAGTAATTACTATATTACATCTGATGATGGTACAAACATCATTCGAGTATGATTATACCATTAGTGATATATGGTATAAAAATCAGTTGTACAATAATTTATCTAATGAAAAGAAATTCAAACAATTCTTTAAAGAGAGTTCAATAATGATTGTTTGACCACTCAAAATAACTTCTTAAAAAAAAGCAATTCAAATAATTCTCCAAAGAGAATCATAATTTTTTTTTTTGAAAATTTCTCAAACAAGGAGAAGTTCAACAACAATTAAAAAATGCAGAGTAAAGAAAGTGAGGAAGGAAAAACTCAAGTAGTTGTTGGTGTATTTTAGAATGAAACATGTGCATTCCTTATATAATGAAATAAGTTAAACAAGGTATGTAATTTAAGCAATGCGGGGGATTTAGAATTTTCTCAATTTACACACAAATTCACGAAGTTTTCTAAGAATGTGGGACTTAAGGGATTTTTCAAATTTATCTCCTAACTGAAATATTTACATGTTCCAACAATCTCCCACTTGAATTTAAAAAAGTGTTTCAGAAATAACGTCAAACGTTTTTAAGATAGTGCATAAACAAAGGTGTCTACGGCTTGAATCTTTATGTAACAAATAGGATTTGATTCAACGAGAATGACACAATTATCTTAAACTCTATCTCGGACATCATACTCGCACACAAGCTTTTCTTAAGGTGTATTCTAATAAGTCTGTGCTTTAATGACCCTAGACGTCTATCTTAATTTATTGAAGACTCTAGGAATTCTACCTCAAAATTCCATAGGAATCAACCTAAGTTCCACAATCACATAGATGAGTCTATCAAGAATACTCTTATTGCTAGGTATTCCCTTATATATAGTATAAATCTCATTAAGAGTTTCTATTATCTTATCCTTTTATCGTTCTAGGATTCATGCTTCTCTTATTTGTACTTGCCTGACTATCTCATATTAATAACAACTTGTTATTGCCCATTAAACATATTTCTTGGGATCTCCAATCTTTTAGGTCGAATTACCATAATGAGCAACTAATTTTAGGCATTAGTCATATCTTATTGGATGTATTATGAGCTTCCTCTTCAATTCATTCTTCCGTCAAAAGATTAGCTAAATTTTTATCAATGCATACATAATACACTCTTACCACTTTTTTAGAGATATAATCTCTAACAGTGTCATGCTATATTCATATATGACGTCTCTTACCATTATACTATTGGTTCTCAATTTTTCAAATAATCGTGGTACTATCACAATGGATCAATACAGCTTGAATAGGTTTTTTCCATAGAGGGAACTCAACTAGGAAGTATCATAACAAACTTGCTTCTTCACTACTAGTTTCTAATGTTACCATTTCAGACTTTATTATCGATTGAGCCGAGATAGTCTATTTATTTAATTTCCAAATAAAAGCTCCTCCAACAATATTATATATATATATATAGCGCCTAGTTGCTTTAGAATCATCTGATAATGAGTTCCAATTTGCATCTTTGTAGACCATGATTCATGGTTCTTTTAATATTCATGGTTCCTTCAAGTACGGTAGGAAATATTTTAACTGATCTTGGTTCAAAGAATCACACTGGCTACTCCTTGGTCTTTCATATCAAAGTTATTTCACAACTGTAATTTCACATCACTAACTACATGAATGTTTGATCCAAATATGAGTAAGTCGTCTACATAAAGACATATGATAGTGCAAAGGCCATTTTTTCAGATTTGAAATAAATGCCTTTGTCACTTTCATTCACTTTGTACCCATTTGATATCACTAACTTATTGAACTTTTCATGTAATTGCTTTAAAGCTTGTTTTAAACCATACAAAAGCTATCTAACTTACATACCTTGTTTTCATGCTCATGAATCACAAACCCTTCCAGTTGGTCCATATAAATTTCTTATTCTAAGTCACTATTTAAAAAAGTTATTTTTTACATCCATTTGGTGTACTATTAAGTGATAAATAGAAGAAATTGAACTCATTGTCCTAATATATGTAATTCTAGTGAGAAGAAAAAAGTTATCGAAGAAATATATATTTTTTCTTTGCCTTAAACCTTTGGCTACAAGGCAAGCCTTGTACTTATTAACTATTCAAACGGGTTTTAGTTTCTTTTTCAAAACTCATTTACAATCGATTGGTTTGCAACCAGAAGGCAAGTCTACTAAGTTTCAGGTCATGTTAGATTCTAGAGAATCTATCACATCGTTAATAGCTTATTGTCATAAATATACATTAAGAGATGACAAAGCTTCTTGAAGATTATTTTATCTTCTTCTACTATATCGACCACATAATCAGACTCGTAGTCTTTAGTAACTTTTACTCGTTTACTTCGTCAGTGTTTTATTTCTACATCGTCGTTGTTTTCGGTGGTTCTTATCACAAGAATGTTGTTCGATTTAGTGCCCCCACTATCTCTCAATCTAAAAGGAAATTTGTCTTCATAGAATTCAACATTACTTAATTCTATAATCACTTTAGAATTTAGGTCATAAAACCTATATGCCTTATTATTCGCTGTATGCCCAATGAATACACATCTATATGCTTTACTAATGAGTTTAACACGCTTCAGATCTAGAATCCTAAAATAAGTCAGACAACCCCAAATTCTAAAGTAAGACACATTTGGTTTTCATACAAACTTATTAATATTTATGGTGTTTAATATGAAAACCACACATTGAATCGTTACACTTATCTATCTTTTAAGTTATATTTAACTTTTATACTTTCAATTTAAACAGTAGTATAATTAAATTAATATTTAATTATTTATTATTTCACTTTAAAACTTTCTCTAATTTTATTAATTTATGTTGAAAATTTTTGTATTATTTTACCTGCATGTGATTGGAAAGACTCTGACATCATCACTAAAAAATGTAAGAATAATGATCCACATAGAACGCTTTGGAAGAATGCTTGAAATACACTTTCTAGGAACATCCTAAAAATCAATGAGGCCTATAAGTCTTAAATTTTTCAAGCGAATCGTAGCCTTAAACATTCTTGTCACCAATCCTATGGAGAAAAAAATATTTTTGTTTAGGACAACCCTCTTGAAGCCAAAAGATTGAATCATTCACTAGATTCTTACAAAAAAAACATTCCAACAAACTAGGTGGATGGGATATTTCACCACATGTCTTACTCCAAAGAAAAACCCTCAGCACAACTCCCAAATGAAGCAATGATCACAAGAATCCTAAGTACCTTCAACATTGATACTTAGGGAGGAAAAGTAATCTCATCCAACAATATGATTGACTACACATGCCTTTGAGATATGAAGATTGATATAAAATATAAAGAATTAAGAGACGAATGGATAACTAAGAAAGAATACTCAGAAGAAATAAAAGACATAAATATCAACCAAATTTTAGAAATTTGTCAAAACATAGTAAGAGACGTAAAAGAAATGAAGAAAATGATCTCAAAGGAATGATGATACTTATGGCATTAAAAGATCTCACCTATGTGTTTCAAATGCTTAATTTATGCCTTCTGTAATTTTTAATTTCTGTAATTTCCATTCTTGTACTCTAAATTTCAAGTTATTTCTTTTAGTTAAAACAACGCTTTTCTTTCCTAAATGTTTAACAGTGATACTTAGGGAGAAAAAATAAATCTCATCCAACAATAAGATTGACTACACATGCCTCAGAGACATGAGTATAAAATATGAAGAATTAATGGACGACTAGATAACTGAGGAAGTAGACCCAGAAGAAACAGAAGACACACACACACACACACATAGCATGAGACGTAAAAGAAATTTAGAAAATGATCTCAAAGGAATGATGATACTTAGGGCATTAAAAGATCTCACCTATGTGTTTTAAATTTATAATTTATGCCTTATGCAATTTTTAATTTCAGTCATTTCCATTCTTATACTCTGAATTTCGTGTAATTCCTCTTGATTAATAAAACAATGTTTTACATTTCCGAAATTTTTATGTGCCTATGTTTGCATATTTAAATTTCTACAATGCGTCTTTACCTGCCTTTTTTAATTTCGACAATGGAGGATAGTATACTCTTAGGGGAGTAGAGTATACCCTATATTTAAATTTAGGGGGAGTTTAATTACTCCAAAAACATATGTGTTATTTCTTTTACCACCTCCATTGAGATATGTCTTGTCATCATCAAATAGGGGGAGAATGTGGAAACTTATTTTGTAGGTTACTTCTAGGTGGCAAGCCATTATTAAAGACAACAACTTTTGACAATGACAACTAATGTTTAATGATGAAAACTAATGACAATTCAAGTATAAGCACTAAAGATGCAAACTAAAGAATTAGGGTTTGATAGACTTAACTCTTTGATGATGGAAACCAAATGGAATCTAACTCAACCCTCATCTCAAGTAAACTTAAGCAAGTTTCCTAGAGAAAGAAATTATCTGATAAGACTTCAAGTAATAGAAAGTCTTCCTCGACACATGTGAGTGAACATATTGTAAAGCATAAAGACATTATTGTAAGAGGTCTTGGCTAAATCACACACACACACACACACACACACACACACACACACACGCATGCACGCACACACACAAAAACTTGTTTTCAAACTTATTTTATCAAGCAAACTTTTTCAAAAATCCTTTGAAGCCATACCATATGAGTTAGGAGCTGTTAGAAAAGCTTTGGGAGAATTTTTGTGTCTACCAATCGATTGGCACTCTCGTAATCAATTGGAACAGTTCAAAAATGCACCCTAAGGGATTAAGACAGCATCTTAATGAGGTGTATAAGCTAAATATATTTTCTTTCCATTTTTAACTTGGCAATAAATTAATTTGGTGGCAACTAATTGATTGGTATATGTTTCCAATCAATTGAAAAAAATCATAAAAAGCTTTAAAATTGTTTCCTTTTTTGTGTCAACCTCTAGCCTATATATATAAGTCCCTTTCCACTCTTTTTAATACCCAGAAACGTGTTTCATTTCACACTTCCCACTAGGGGTGGCAAACGGGCATGCCCGCCCCGTTTAGATCCGCCCCGCAAATGCCCACAAAAAAACAGGGCGGGGCGGGGCGGTCATTGTTGAGGATGCGGGTCTAAAACTTAGACCCATCCCGCAAAAAAGTGAGGATGGGGCGGGGAAAACCCGCGGGCACTGCACCTTTTAAGCTTAAAATGCAAAAATTTTTGTAAATGCTCGTGCCCGCAAAAGCCCGCGAAGAAAACGCGGTGGGGCGGGGCGGACACATTAGAGGGTGTGGGCCTAAATCCTTGACCCACCCCGCACAAAAGTGCGGGTAAAATGGGCATGCCCAACGGACCGGGCCCATTTTGCCACCCCTACTTCCCACTCTCTCTAAACTTTTTTTTTGTTTACTTTCTCTCACTGAAAATGTAGTCGAAGTACTTTTTGAGAAAGTCTTTTTGCAAGTGAGGAAGATGTAGTTATGAAAGGATAGATTTGTAATTATAGTTTGGTTACACATTTTATCCGCTTAGGGATTGTTTGTTTGGGTTCAAAGCTAAAACTATAAAATACTTAGGTTTGAGATTTGTTTGATCACGTCTCTTATTTAGGTTCGAGATCAGCCCATGGTAAAATCTCATAGGTTCTTAGTTAGCCCCTGATAAAACCAAATTTAGGTTAAAGGTTAGCCCGATATTAAAAGCTTGTTTCGGTTCGAGATCATTCCGGTGATAAAATTTCACTGGTTATTGGTTATCCCGATATAAAACCAAGGTTTAGGTTCGAGATCATATATCTGTGTTAAAAGCTCTCATGGTTTGTTTAGAAGCTTGAAGAATAACTGCTCCAAGATTCTTATGGAAAGGAGACTAACCGCTACGATTCACCATTTGGAAGGAAGACTCACCACTTCTCTCTCGTGTTTGTTCTTTCATTGGAAGTTAGCTATAAATTCCATTTTCCTTGTATAAGGGGTTCGAGAGTTTAACCTACTAAAAGCTCTTAATTTTATCGGATAGTCTCAAGAATAATTATTAGGAAGAGGATTAGGTATTTTTCTCTTTTGACCAAACCTCTGTAATTTCTAGTGTCTTATCTTTTTCCTTAATTCTTTAATTTATGTACTTTACTTTCTGCAAATTTATTTTTTCCGCTGCATAACTCTAGTGTTTTTCCAAAGATGTTTTCTAACTCTAATTTTAATCCACAAAGTTTTTCAAAACCATATTTTTCTGAAACACATAATTCACTCTCTCTTGTGTGCGAAGTCACATGTCAAACAATACTCACAATTGAATTATACGGAGTCGAAAAAAATAATTTATATGTCATTCATTAAATAATTTTACACATACTTTTAATCATATCACATCACTTATATATTTATATATGTATTTTTATAAATAATATATCATAACATATCTAAATGATAATAATAATAATAATAATAATAATAATAATAATAATAATAATAATAATAATAAAAAATTATAATCCTATAACTTCTTCAATAAATTTTCCCTCCAAAAATTTTAAGGTTAAAATTGGGATTTTAACTTCTACAAAATTATAATTTATGATAAATAATCATAATATTAAATAATTAATTAAAATTAAAATTATACCAACCACCTCCACCACTAATATTAATAAATCTAAATAATAATTAATTAATTAATTATGATAAATAATTATTAGTAATTAATTAATTAAATTTCATAAAATTAAATATGAAACACATTTCTAATTTAATTCTAAAAAATTAAATATGACACACATTTCTAATTAGTTAATTAAATAAAATTAATAATATTATAACTTCTCCACTCCCATGATTTTAGTAACCACTCTCCACTCTCTCAAATCAATCCCCACTATCCACTCTTTCTAACTAATCTTCACTCCCTATATAAAATAAATATTATATGTTTAATTTATAATAAATATTAGGCTTAATTAGTTCCGAAGTCCTTTAACTTAATTTCATATTTCACTTTAGTCCATTATTTAATAAACGTTACATTTTAGTCCCTTAAAAACTATTATGTTAGGCAAATTAGTTCTTTCTGTTAAATGTTAAGAAAAACGTTAAGTTTGGATGATGTGGCATGACAGCGTGACAAAAATCAAAATAATGAGTCATCAATTTTGTTAAGGGACTAAATTGAAACCTTATAGTTAGTTAAGAGACCAAACTTGGACAATAATCAAATTGTGATTAAATTGACTAGAACAAAATTTCATAATATTTTATCAGACCATAATATATTATATACCATACTAGAATTTCATATCAACATAATCTGGAATTTAATTGCATTAAATTAGAATTTTGTTACATTCTTTGATTCAAACTAAAGTCATTAAACTAAAATTACATTAAACATATTCCAAAATGACATAAGATATACACAGATACAACTACAAAATGTGTACATAAGCACTACTACAAATTTTGATTTCTTTTGAAGTCTTCTTTTCTTCTTTAAAATTGACTGAGGTAAAAAGAGTGGTGGCATAGATTGAATTGATATTTCCGGCTTGCTAGTATAAACTCAACCTGTTTTAATCTTCTTGACCTCTTTCATAAATTGAAAATCTCATATCAATGGAAGTCCCTGTCTAAAGGCAGCCTCATCAATTTGGATAACACCAATACCACTTTTTTCAAAGTCTTCTACTTCATCCTTGATAACCAATGCAATTTGATAGTAGGTTTCAGATCTGGAAATAAAATTAGATAAATATTTAGTTACTGCCAATGTTTCATGTAAAACATTTTGCTGTAAGTGTCCCTTCACCAAAGCCAAAACCATAAAGTACTTATGATTTCCAGAGAGCATTAAAAAATACTCTTGCTTAATTGAAATGAACTAGAAAGGAAACTTCAAATCTCTATCCTCATGAAATTTAATTCGAATAATCAATTTTTGGAAAACCACAAAAAACCAACCAAAGACTAAAACATATATGAATCATTATAGTGGTCTGAAATCATTAACTTTGTCATCAAATGATATCAAATCAATGCAATTTGATAGTCAAATCAATGAAAGTTTAAGTACAAACAATGAAATAAAGTTGTAATTAAAGATTATTATTACATGATAACCAAAGCAATTTGATGGTATGACTCTCCAAATAATATTTTAAAAATCTAAATGTAATTTTTGGAGTTAAAAACATTATACCTAATTCAAATCAGCTGAAAACTAAATCAATTCCGATGATTCTTGATCCACCAGAGATCCTTGCCCCTTCAGCAGCCTATATTATGTTTTAAAAAGAAAAGCAAAAGTTGATATTGTCTCTTTAACAAGATGAATGGTTAAAAAACATTTCCTCTATGAACATTCTTTTCAGAACAGTTCTCCATGAATCTTTCTGTAAAATCAAAAATAGAAAACCAAAAAAAAAACAATGCAGAAAAATCAAGAAACAACACACACGTACCTTGAGAACCACCTAATAGATTGGTAGCAAAAGATATTGCATTTGATTGTTAGTTCTGCAACATGTCTTCACTGTTTACTGTCTTTTCAAATCATCACGAAAGAAGTTTCTGTGTTGTTGGTATACGGAGGAGGATAAGCGGAAATCGATGGATGATTCGTGAATGTGCTTTTGTTAGGAAGATTGGAGCCATGGAGCAAAGGGTTCTCTTGAGAAGAGAAGAAAAACGGCTAGGGTTTTGCTGAAGGTGAAGAGATGAGAAGAGAGAAAGAGAGGTGATGACTAATGCTTAATAAATTATAAATAATAAATTATTAATAAAATATTACACGTCAACCATATTTGAAACCAGCTGGAGTGCCACATCATCCAAACTTAATAGATTTTGACAAAATTTAACAGAAATGACTAATGTGATTAACAAAACGTAATTTAAGGGACTTAAAATGAACGTTTATTAAATAAGGGAGGAATGTGAAATCTGAAATTAAGTTAAGAGACCAAATAATGCATTAAGCCTAAATATTATAAATATTAATAGTATATTAACAATGATATTATTTGTATGGTTAATTTTTTTCATCAATATATCAAACTCTAAAAATTAAAATAAATATTATGTAAAAATATTTTAAACATTTAATAAAATAACAACACCAACAACAACAACAACAATAATAATAATAATAATAATAATTAAAAACACGGAAGTTATATATATTTTTAACCACACTTCTTTAATTTTTTTATTTAGTTAAGTAATTGAAAGCACGGAGGATGGAGTTGGCATTTAAAAAAAATATTTAAAAACTTTTGATTTAATTAAGTAGTTGAGAATGTGGAGTGTAGTTTTTTTTTTATAATATCTTATTTTAAATCATTTTAAATTTGCTAAAAATATAATCATATAAATACCATAGATATTTGTGTATAAGTAGGTATAAATGAAATATTGAATAAGAATGATGTCTTAAATAAATAGAAGTAGCGGTTATGCATAATAATTGCTTAACAAATACTATGATGATAGCTATTTATTGGTTACAGAGAATCAATTTTATGTTTAACTTAGATTTTTATGACATTCTTAATTTGCTTACATAAATGGACAAAAAAAAAATGCAAACAATTCATTTCCTCCATTTCACGTTTTTTTCCTCTATTAGCCATTTACTTGCATTTACTTGATATAGCCCCATGTTAGTTTTAAGTATCTATTTATAAATTACGACTCATTTTGTTTTGAGAAAGATTTTTTTTTTTTTAATTTTAATATTTTTTATTATGTTAAAAATATATTATTATTTTTTAGGGTTAAATAAGTATTAGGTCCCTGAAAATAACTCAACATTCAAGTTTGGTCCCTATAAATATTTTCTTCAAGGTTTGGCCCTCCTAAAGTTTTCCGTTTGTAACTGTAGTCTCTCCCGTTAGTTTTCACTAACGGAAGATGACCTGGCGTGCCACATGTGTAACCATTCCTTGCCAACTGTGTTTTATTTCATTGACCAGACAGGGACCAAACTTGAATGTTGAGTTATTTTCAGGGACCTAATACCTAAATCCATAATTCTTTAAAAAACTACCAAAGGTCCCTGTTCTTTTCCATCTCCATAACTATCACGTACAATAGGTCCCTGTTCTTTTCTAAGAATGCAATTGTATCATAAGTGACCCGATGGGAAGAACAAATAAAACTATCCTACTGCCAGGTAACAAGCAAATTTAAATCAGCAAGAAATATGTAAAGCTTAGTTTAAGAAAAACAATTGTATCTGGAGTTCAAAACTATCATGTATGGAAGCACAATCAAACTCACAGTTCTCAGCTTATAGTAAAAAACAAAACGTCATGGTCAATATGTTAACTAAAATGGATCAAATATGAAACAACTTGGAGTTTTCTAACCCTTAAAACTTGTTCTAACACATTATATAGCTCATCTCATACATAATAAAACTTGAAATCCACTGTAATGGAGATGAAAGACCTGGAGATGAAAGCAATTTGTTTCATATGCATGATTGCATACAATTCTAGTGTAGCTTGGTTAAGTGATTTGTTAGGGTTTTTGTGGCCTTAATGTCATTAAGGCTGTGTTGCTCACACATGAATTTTTCGAAAACAATGAGGCGACAGGGACAGTATTGTGATGCATCTGCCAATAGTTACGGGGGGAGAGAGAGGGGGGGGGGGGGGGGCTTTGCAGAGTGCGTTAAAAAATTCTCTATTAATGGTATAAAGGGTGGTGCACGTGGAGCTTTATGGCTCTGAATTGTGGTATGAAGGGTGGTGCTTTATGCATCTACCAATAGTTTCGGAAACAAAAAGTATTGTCCAAATGATGTGTTTCCATGAAGATGTTACTCTCATTAATGGTATGAAGGGTGATGCACGTGGAGCTTTATGGCTCTGAATTTGTTGGCATCAATTCTGATTGAGAAAAAAGACAGGATTTTAGTATAAAGCCTACATATTGAATGTGACCTTTTGTCAAAAACAAAAAAGCAGTCAAGTTTAGAATTATTAGAAAACCATTGGCAAAACAAATCTTAGGATATTTGAAGGGCATTATAAATTCCTATGATGATGCAGATAACTCAATCCAACATAATTCAAGCATTTTTCTTTTACAGTATTTCCACATTAGTTCATGTAATTGAAATATTTCTCATGTTTTCTTTGCATGGGAGAGTTACTGGAATTTGTTACATGTTTGTTTTGTCTTCTATTTGATAACTGGTTGATATTTTGTCTTCTAATGGTTTCAATATGAATCTCCACCATTAGAAGACTCGTAGAACCACAAGAGAGACTAGACTAAATGGAGGGTGGTGGATAGTTTAGTAATTAAAGATAAAGGATAGACCATGGAAAACTTTAGCCCAAACCATTGAGAGATTTAGAATTAAATAAACT
The DNA here is from genome assembly GCA_022829125.1 of Lathyrus tuberosus. Classification (NCBI taxonomy): domain Eukaryota; kingdom Viridiplantae; phylum Streptophyta; class Magnoliopsida; order Fabales; family Fabaceae; genus Lathyrus; species Lathyrus tuberosus. The sequence continues at coordinate 1,331,700 of JALAZF010000222.1, read as the reverse complement.
ATCATTGGAATTAATTCATGACAAAAATATGTGTTGTTGTTGGATTCATGTGGCCAAAACCACCTGGTGTAGTGGGGAAAATATTTGGTTTTGACTTTGGTAGTTTTTGAAAGAATTATAGATTTACGTATTAGGTCCCTGAAAATAACTCAACATTCATGTTTGGTCCCTGTCTGGTCAATGAAATAAAACACAGTTGGCAAGGAATGGTTACACATGTGGCACGCCAGGTCATCTTCCGTGAAAACTAACGGGAGGGACTACAGTTACAAACGGAAAACTTTAGGAGGACCAAACCTTGAAGAAAATATTTATAGGGACCAAACTTGAATGTTGGGTTATTTTCAGGGACCTAATACTTATTTAACCCTATTTTGTATAAAATGTAAACTATTAAATTATTGTTAACTATTTAAATAAAAAATAAACTCAATTAAAACATTAATACAAATATATAATATATTTTTCTAAATTAATATTTATCGATAATAATTTAATAAAACTTATTCGCGTGGCGCGTGGGTAGACGTCTAGTAATAATAATAATAATAATAATAATAATAATAAAGGAAGGGATTTATGTGTTCAAGCTTCTCTTGTGATGGTTTGAACTCCTACTCCTAAGAGTAGGAACCTTCTCAAGGAGGTGTTGTAGAGGTTTTGTGATTCGAGATGAAGAAATGGAGAGGGAGACCGAAGAAGAATAAGGTCAAACCTCCGAGTGCTTTTACGCTGTTCACTATGGATAAACCGGAAACAAGTACACAAGGTGAAAAAGTCATTATGAAAACTGTTCAAGATGAAGAAAATAGTGAAGAGGAAGTTATAGCTCAAACTTTAGAAAAGAACCCGGCTCTAGAAGATAAGGAATCTAAGAAGGAAGATAACAAATCGTGGGTTGATGTCATTAGTAGAAACCGTATACCAGTTAATGGAATGACCATGGAATTCGTAGCTCCAAAAATGGTGGAAGGTGACCTTGAAGTAGGAATTGAAGAAGGGGGTGTGGAGAATGAAATGAAGTATTGGGAGGCATCCTTGATAATGTATGTATTAGGAAAGGACCTGACAATGAATGCACTCAAGCAGTTCATGACTAAGTTTTGGAACTTCATCAAGCTGCCTGAGATGTTCTACCATGAAGAGGGTTTCTTTATCCTGAGGTTTAAATCCTTTGCAGATAAGGAATTGGTTCAGATGAAGGGTCCCTATACTATCTACAACATGCCTATGATTTTAAAGGATTGGAAGCCGGATTTCAACTTTAAGAGAGATATGCTAAGAACTTTTCCCATTTGGATTACTCTCCCTCATTTACCTTTACACGTTTGGGGACCAAAAAGCCTAAGTAAGATTGGAAGTGTTTTGGGAAATCCGTTATTTACTGATGAGTGTACAACAAACAAATTGAGGATTTCGTATGCTAGAATGTTGGTGGAAATAGATATTACCAAGATGCAAAAGGATTCCATAACAACAAGAGATCATGAGGGCAACAAGATGAAGCAACCTGTGCACTATGAATGAAAGCCTCTATATTGTGAAAATTGTCAAAAGATTGGGCATTGTTGTAATTGGGAAAAATAAAAAGGGGTTAAGCAGTGGAAGGAGAAAGGTAAGAAACAGGTGGAGCCTGAAATAAAATCTCAACCAGATGCTCATGAGGTCGTGCACCAGCAAGATGATCACAATGATATTCCAACTAGCACTTCACCCTGGACAGAGATAGGTACCAATAAGAGGAACAAGGGCAAAGCTGGTACAAAAGACACAACACCAGGTATTACTTGCAAAAATGGTTTTGAGATACTAGGGATTTTGAATGATCCTCTAGTGTCTTTAGACAAAGTTCCATGATTATTGCTTGGAATACTAAGGGGATCAATAATGCGGGAAAGTGTAGAGAGGTATTCTCCCGCCTCAATAGCTTAAACCCATCCTTGATCATTTTGACTGAAACTAGGATTAAACAGCAGAAAGCTAACAAAATTAGAAATAAAATGGGATATAAGTGGTGTTTCCTAGATAACTACAAGGATCATAACAATGGCAGAATTTGGATAATCTGGGATCCCACTAAAATTAAGGTTTCTTTTGTTTGTAGTAGTGCTCAATATGTCCACTGTGGGTTGTATAATTTAGAGGACAAGCTTATTACTTGGTGTATTGGCATTTATGCTTTCAATACTTTGGAGATGATGAGGAAGCTTTGGATCAGTTTGGAGCATCTTCAATTTAATTGATCAGTCACCATTTTGCAATAGTTATTATCATTTTAACAGGTGAAAGTATGCGAATTATTTACATTTTTCATATAGTTTGAGTGGTTTATATGTCAGTTTCTTTAATTTCGTATTTATCTATGTTTTAATCATTTCTGGTATTTTTTATCTTTTTGGGAAGGTTAACGTGTTTTGTAGGTCGGGTGAAGTCAATGATATGGTCAGAAAAGGAACGCGGCGAATTTTTAGAAAGATTGGAAAAATCTATTTTTCAGCATGTTTTTCATCATGATAGGCGTGCAGTATTTTGATCATAACTGGATCATCGTAAATCGAAACAACGTGGGTTTGGCGGCAAATGAAAGCTAAGATCAAGGCCTACAACTTTCATGAAGACACTTTTGGCATATTCGACACTGTTCATACGCGTATTGCCTCATTTCATACGCGTATCGAATGCTGAAAAGTGCTAAAAAAATGATGAAAATGTTGTTTCTCTGCCCATACGCGTATGGCCTGCCCCCATACGCGTATTTCCTGCCCCCATACGCGTATGATATGCCCAGAACATGCCCACACGCTCCCGTACGCGTACCATACGCTCCCATACGCGTATGGCACCCCCTGTATGTGTATGGAGGCCCAGAAGTGCGAAAAAGCCCAAATTTGACGTATTTAAAGCCACCATGCGATTTTTAAGGGGGGGGACGGATTCCTGACGGGAAGATACACATTTTGAAGGCTGGAGAACTCATATTTCAACAGTGGATTCATATTTTCAAGAGCTTCCTGCGATTGAAGATCTTTTCATCTAAGATTTCTGTAATGACAACACTTTTTATCATGTTTTTCTTTACTTTTATGAGTAGCTAAACCCCCATTGTTAGAGGGTGTCCCTGATTTGATTATGTAATGAGTCTAATATTATTATTGCAATGACAATCTCTTTTTGATTTAATCTTTTGTTGTTCTTAATGCTTGCCTTGTCGGACAAACGGGTTTGATTTATGGTTAACGATTAGGCTGGACCGCCGTTGTTAATGCTTTGCTTGAGATTATTTTATAGTAGATATCATCTAGGACTAGGGATACCCTATAGAAACCGGAATATTCTTGATAATTGATTGCTTAATTTCAATTGTAATTATCTATGGACATAGGAATTAGGTTGGATTATTAAAGGTTTTCTCACTAAGGGCTTAGGAGTAAACACCCTTAAGAACCGGTAATTAATTAGTCAAAATAAGTTGTTGCAGTGTTAATTCAGAGTTGTTACTGATTTAGATCATACGTCTTCCCTAGCATGCTACTCATATCTGTTTTAACCGTTCCCATACTTTCTTTATTTTATTCGCAATTATTTTTCACTTTACAAAACCAAAACAAAAACCCCCAAAGCTTTTGTTTAACTAAAATAAAACCAGAACTCTATATCGTCAAGCAGTCCTTGAGATCGACATTCGGGGAAATTCCCTTTTTATTACTACATTGGCAGAATAGTACACTTGTTATTTTTCCGATCATTAATATCTCTGATCCTCGGTTCCTCATTGGAGACTTCAACAATGTCCTTGGTAGCCAAGATAGAATTGGTGGTTCTGTGGTCCAGGAAGTTGAATTCAAAGATTTTGTTGCTATGATGAATAATCTGAAGCTTTTTGATAAGGAAACTACTGGAGATAACTTTACGTGGTTTAACAATTAGCCTAACAACCCCCATCTATTCTAAAATAGATAGGGTTCTTGGTAACTTGGTCTGGCAGAATCAGAACAGTGATACTACCCTGACAGTGTTGAATAGTGGTGTTTTTGATCATGCCTTCCTCAGTCTGGCTGGTCAAACCCTTAGAAGGCCATGTAAGCAGCAGTTTAAATTTCAAAATGCCTTAGTCTCTACTGAGGGTTTTTTGGATATGGTAAAAGCCAATTGGTTGTCGCCTATTAGAGGGATTGGGATGAGGGCCATGTGGAGTAAACTTAAAAGGCTCCAACCTATTCTGAAGAATAGAGGAAGGATCTTTGCTGGCCTGTAAAACCAGGTTGAGCAAGCTAGAAAAGAGCTTCAGAATGCTCAATCCTTATTGGCTCAGGACAGGTTTAACAAGGAGAAGATCAAATTGGTCAAGTGTTATTCTGCTAAGGTTATTCAAGTTAGCAATTTTGAGGAGCAAAATTTGAGACAAATGACTAAAATTGACTGGTTGAGAAAAGGTGATAGCAACTCTGCTTTTTTCTATGCTAGGCTGAAAAATCAAAGACATCAGAACCAAATCCTGTCTCTGTTGAATAATGATGGTAAGTCCCTTTCTAATCAGGAAGAGATGGAAGAGGAGGTTTTGAAGTTTTATAGTAATCTTGTGGGCAAGGCCAGTTCCAGCTTAAAGGGAGTTGGCATAGTAGCCCTTAGGAGTGGCAGCCAACTTTCTTTTGATGACAGAGAGAGTCTTATAGCTCCAATCAGTAATGGAGACATTGATAAAGCTATCAAGGAGATGAAAGATAACTCTTCCCCAGGGATAGATGGCTATGGTGATAAATTTTTTAAAGCCACTTGGGAAACTACTAGGTATGATGTCTATGATGCTGTCTAGGAGTTCTTTGATAGGGACAGATTATTCCATGCTTTTAATAGAACAATTGTGTCTATAATCCCTAAAACTCCTAATGCTTCTAGAGTTCAGGATTATAGACCTATTTCTTGATGCTTTGTTGATTATAAGATCATTGCAAAGATCTTAGCCACTAGACTTGGGAAAGTTGTCCATAGAATTATCCACAATAGCCAAGTTGCCTTTGTTCCAGGGTACCATTTGCAGGATCATGTTTTACTAGCTTATGAGCTTATGAAGAGGTATAGTGCTAAAGGGGGTCCTCCTAAATGTATGATTCAGATGGATATTCACAAGGCTTATGATTCAGTGGAGTGGCCTGCCTTAGAAGTCATCTTGAAAGAAGTTGGCATACCTTCCAAATTTGTGAATTGGATCTTGTTGACTGTTAAAACTGTTTCATACTAGTACAATATCAATGGAAGGATATCTAGGAAGTTGAAAGCCAAAAGAGGGTTAAGGCAAGGGGATCCCCTCTCCCCCTTGCTTTTTGTGATAATTATGGAGTACCTCAACAGGTTGTATGGGAAACTTGAGCATATTTCTGGTTTCAAGTATCACTCTAGATGTAAAAAGCTCAAGTTAACTCACCTTAGTTTTGCAGATGACCTGTTAGTTTTCTCTATAGGGGATTTAACTTCTGTCAAGCATGCTATGAAGATTTTTCATGAGTTCTCTGCAGCTACAGGTCTAGTCATCAATCCTATAAAGTGCAATATTTACTTTGGCAATGTGGAGGAGATGGAGAAGGACCGAATTTTGACTTCCACTGGTTTTTCTGAAGGTAAGATCCCTTTCAGGTACTCAGGAATCCCTTTATCTAGAAAAAAACTCTCTGTTTCAAACTGTAACATCTTGGTGGAGAAAATTGTGGGTATAGTTCATCATTGGAGCTCTCACCTTCTTAGTATGGCCGGTAGGATCATGTTGGTTAAAAGTTCTGTTTTTGCCATCTTGAATTTCTGGCTCCATGTTAGCCCTCTTCCTAGGAAGGTAATTAGAAAAGTTGAAGCCATTAGTAGATCCTTTATTTGGACAAGTAAAGATGAAGTGTCCAGGAAATCTCCTATCTCTTGGGACAAAATTTACAAGAGGAAAAGTCAAGGTGGTCTTAACATTGTTAACTTTGAGGATTGGAAGTGTGCTAGTCTCCTTAAGTTACTCTGGAATTTGAGTGGTAAAAGATACAGTTTATGGATCAAATGGATCCACACTTATTATATGAAAGAGGCTGACATTATGACAGTGGAAGTGAGAACCAATTGGTCTTGGATTTGTAAGGCAATCTTCAAACAAAGAGTCAAAATTATTGATAATCAAGCTTGGCTTTCCTTACTACAACATAGAAAAGTAAAAACCAGAGATTACTATAACATCATAACTCAAAATTCTGAGAAAGTTACTTGGAGGAAAATATGGCATGGCAATCCTGCAAGGCCCCGTGCTATTATGCACATCAGAAACAACCCGGATTGAATCGTCTAACTGAACCTATTATCGAAAAGCTCGAATATGCTTAACGTAAACCAATTGGATGATAATGAACATAAATTGTTCAACAACAATTAATTCACAAATCAATTAAATGTTAATCTACACCTAGAGCTTATTTTTCAATTGTCAAAAATTCAATTAAAAGCAATTGAAACAATTTATCGAACACCTTGCGTGCAATCGATAACACTTGGAAATTTAATTTGATTTGTTGATGTTAAAACCAATCATAATCAAAGCGATTATGATTATACCAACAAATCGTAATTCAAAATGTAATAAAAAATTTGATTTCCAAACAAATTGATCCAAGCAACAAAGATTCGATAATTTGCAAGTACAATAATTAAATATAAAGATATATATATATATATATATATAGAGAGAGAGAGAGAGAGAGAGAGAGTGAGAGAGAGAGAGAGAGAGAAGGATTTGTTTAGGTAGTTCCCCAATCCGCCTCGTTATGGGTACGTCTGCCCTCAATTTGAATTCCAATTGAGATAGTTGCAATTTAACCTTACTTTGCAAACAATGTATTTACAAGAGATGAAGAACTCTAACCCCGCAAACCCTATGGTTTGTTGTATATTCTACCACCTCTAAAAACCTTGATCAAAGATTGATCAAGTAACAAACAATGCTGCTACAATCCACTATTTTTTTTACTAGCTTGCAAGACCTCCTCGTCTTCAAGGTTTTCGCTCGATTGAATTAATCCCTAGCACGCACTTGTTGAACCCAAGATTCACGAACATGATTCACTATTTCACGCTACTCCTTTGCAAGGTACACCCTACCTTGTCCTAAGGCCTTTTCACTCGATTGAATTCGTATTTGCATGATCTTGTCCAAAACCTTCAAATCCCAATGATCTTGAGGAAAAACCCTGGCTTGGTTTTCTTATTTGAAACATACAAAGAACCCAACCCAATATTCTCAGTTACACCAAACTAATTGGACATTATCAACCCTAATCTAGATGGTCACCTAATCAAAAAATGATTATGTGTAGTTTGATTGTGTGTATGCATAGACGAGAGGTTGAAGATGATGGGTTTGCTTTGTAATTCTAGTTTCTTTTAGGTTTTACACTAGTATTTGCTAGAATATGATGTGCATACATGAGTGTATATATGTATGAGAGGAAATAAGCAAAAATAATGCAAAAAAATTGAAAGGAAAAACAAAATTTTTTTTTGGAAGGTAATAGGTCAGCCTAAGAAAGCAAGAGGTCGGCTTAAAGGTTAATAAGTCGGATTATGAAAGCAACAAGTCGACCTGTAAGGTCTTAGGACACCCTATTTGAGGAGACTGGAAGGCAGTGGCCACATGCTTCATTATTGGAGCATGGAGGTCGACCTGAGGTGGATATGTGTCGACCTATACTGAAGCAAAGACTTCTATAGGTCGACCTGAGATCGTGTGCGTCATCCTATGCAACTTGTTTTACACCCAAAACTCATTTTTGATGCATGAAACATGCCTAAGTTGTTTCCAATCATTTTTAAACATATTTATATGCATCATAATAAGATGATCAATACACATCTAAGATTGGATTGATATCGTCCAATATACAAAAGCGCTAAATTACTGCTAGTTTTGACATCATTCAAAACATGACTATATGGAAGAATGCACTCACAACAATTTGTAAATCAAGTCATGAACAAGCTGAGATAATGTACCTATGATCAATATATCATTGACATACACTAGGGCACATAATGTGACATTTTGTTTTTGATAGATAAAGAGTAAATCATCAAATTTGTTGGCATTAAACACAAACCGTAGTAGAGCCTGATGGAGATTTTCATGCCCAAACCTAGGGGATTGTTTGAGGCCATAGATCTCTTTTTTTATTACGCATACGAGTGTAGCATTGTTGTCTACAAACGCTGGAGGTTGGTGCATGTACACTTCCTCTTGAAGATCCCCATTTAAGAAGACATTGTTTATGTCTATCTGTTGGATTTCCCATTTGAAGGTAAGTGCTGTAAGAACAGGATTTGGTTCTACATCTGGCCTTTGAGTTTTGATTATAACTGCATATGTTATCTAAGAGAACAATTTTGTATAATATGGTTTTTGTCTAGTGTGTGGATGTTGTCAATATGATTCTCACTCTGATAAGAAGGTGTGTGACGTTATCAGACACTGTTATCAACACTCTAGAAGAAAACATATGCGTGTACAAGATAAAGTCAAGATTCATGAATGTTTCTAATACAACAGTTCTAATGAAAGTTAGTTCTGGACATTCTAATTAAGACTTTATGAAAGGCCTATAAGGCTTTCTAATGTGATGCGCTTCTAACGATACAAGTTCTGAAGATTCTAAAGACGTGGTTCAGTTGAACATGGTTCTGAAGATTCCGAAGACACAATTTATGAAGGAACAAGTTCTGAAGAGTTTTTGAAGACAATGTTTTGATTAAGCAAAGTACTGAAGGATCTGAAGACAAAAAATGTGCTTAATGAAATATGAAGACACTGAAGACAAGGTTGGGAAGGAACAGGTTCCGAAGACTCTGAAGATAATGCTTCTAAGAAACCAAGTGTTGAAGATTCTCAAGATAGTTCTGCTGAACGAAGATCTGGAATTCTGAAGACTGTGGTTCTAAATAATACACAAAGAATGACTCTTCTATAACACGTTTAATCAAGTTAATATCTGAAGCATCTGAAGATGCCAGATGACTAGAGATTAGAATGGTTTTGAGCTGAATATAATAGTACTAAAACTCTGTGACCTCTACCTCGATAGGGTGGCGCAAGGACATCTTTTTGTACAGTGATATAGACCATTCCTTCATGTGAAAGTTGGGATATTATTGTTGGAATATGTTTCCAAGAATACCCCTCAACGGATCTATTCTCTCCTGCTTTATAAATTGAAGACTTGGAAGCTTGAAGAAATGTTGCTTGAAGCAGCTGCTGTTCATAAGAAAAAGAGAGACAGATAAAAAGTTTGTTGGTTGCTATTCGTACTAAAGGATTATTATTTAACACAGTAAACAATCAAGATGTGGCAAGCAAAGATGAAGCTGCTACTATAAATTGGAAGAAGTATTAAAGCTCAAGAAAGTAGTACAAAATGCTGCAAGCTGAAGCTTAAATGAAGAACACTCAATGAAGAAGAAGCTGAAGCAAAGTGATGAAGAGTGTACAATGATGCAACATGCTAAAGCCATGTGAAACTTTTCAAATGAAACATCAATATGTGAAGCATAGTAACTTAGTTGATCTTGATAGTTAAGCCTGAAGAAGCATTACCTACTCAAGAAAGAAGTACATCAGAAAGAAGCTTAAAGCTCATGATAATAAGTCGTAGTGCTCAATAAGAAAGCTTTTAAGCAATACAGAACTAGTGTGCTTTATAATCTCTTAGATATTTATCCTTTAGATAGTTTTGTATTAGAAAACAAAGAGTTGTTGCTCATATCTTTCTCAAAACACTTAGGTGTTATTGTACTTCATTTGTGTAATCAGCTTGTAAGAAGCATAATAGTGCACACAAAAATTCTTGTAAAAGGTATTATTCCTTTAGCGATCGAGTGATGACTAGAATGCTTGAGATGACTAAGCGTGTTTCTAACAGATTAGTGAATGTTGTTCCTTGAGCGGTTGAGTGAAGACCAGGATGCTTGAGAGGTCCAGGTCGTTGTTTAACGGCTTGGAGGTTGATTCCTTGAGAGGTGAGTGAAATCTAGGATTGTTTATAAGGCAATGGAAGGTATCCATTATGGTTGTAATCGTTGATGATTATTGGATTAAGTCCTTGTGATAAGGCGAAATCACCTTGAGGGGTGGTCTGGAGTAACTTCGTTAACAGTGAACCAGAATAAAAATAATTGTGTTCATTTATTTTTATTTACATGTTAACGTCATTAGTTTAAATTCCGCAAATGGGGACGAAATGTGAAACCCAATTTAAACCCCCCTTTCTTGTGTTTCTCAACCTTTAATTGGTATTAGAGCTCTGGTTCTATTATTGATGTTTATCAAACACTTAACCGTGTCAGATAAAGTTCCGGACGAGCTTTGAGAAATGCTCTGGTTAATATCCTCCACCATCTACAGTTTGAGTCTCATACAATGATGGAAAGATTGAGTACTGAAATGACAAATCATAAAGGTTCATTTTGGATCGTGTCACTGATTCTTAGAGGTGGTTGTTATTGACAGCATAATCTTCTCTTATGGTGCTTGCAAAAAGATTGAAATCAAGATGAAGAATCAGCTGGTAAAAGGATAATAGACTCATCAGATAATTAGAAGAATATGATGAATGCTATTCTTGGAATACGTTAGTTGAAAGCTACGTATCTCCTCAAGGTGATGCCTAGACAAGGCTTAAGAAGAATGATCTAGAAGAGATCAATAAGAATCATCAGAAAGCAAGAAATCTTCTTTGTTGAAGGTTAATTCTTTCTGAGTATGGGATATTTTCAACAAATAGACTTGGTCTACCGTTGACTTTCTCAGTATTGCTCATTAGGAACTCTTTCATGTGAAGAAGAGAAAATGCTTGAGTCATGATTTTGAAGCATGAACATTTCAAGATGAAGTATGCTGAAGATGTTAGAAATCTTGTTATCAAGATTTTAAATCATGACTGCAGAATTTAAGATTCTGAATGATAATTTCTTCGTCAGGATTCTTAAAGAAGATGATCAGAAGCTTGCTATTTGAATAGAAGCTTATGGAGCTGGTTATCAGGATTCTGACTGTCTGCACATAATGAAGACATCTACTCCAATTCTGGAAAGCTTCGCAGATTTCTGAAGTAATCAGAAGGGAAGCTCTTCAGTTGTCAGAAGTGCTTTCAAGAAAGAGAAACTTACGATTTTCTTATTATTGTCGTATGAAGAGAATTGGCTGAAGCATAAGACAATTAAGTCATGTTAACTTGAGAAAGGTATCTCGGTTGAACAAGCTTATGTTTGTCAGAATATCTTCCATAGTTTCTTTTCAGAAGCTCCTGATACATGAATGTATTCTTCTTTGTTCTTTATTTTCTGAACTCATGTGACTGAGTGAAAGTATGAGCTTAAGAAGCTATCTGGTGAAAAAAAGATTATGATGTTCTAGCTCTTCACTATCAGATACAGATGATTAAAGATAGAACAAGCTTGGAAAAGAAATGGCTAGAAACATGAAATCATCATGACAAAGCATATCTAAGAAGCTAATGCATGCTATATTCAGAACGAAATACAATTGGAATATATGTTGAATGCATCATGGCCAGAATGCTCTGAAGGCTACATCATCTTGGCATAGAATTACTTCTACTGGTGAATCAAATCAATGTCAGATTTGATGATTAGCTTGGAAACCAGAAACCATAGCTTATTGGAAGATTTCAAATCTAGAAATTACCTATTCAGAATGATAAAGGTAATGGAGCTACTTAAGAAGTACAAGATGAAGATATCAAAGGATGCTCAATCAGAAGTCATCACAGTTCGTACTCCCTTAAGAAAGAAAAGTCAAAAGTTGTTACTTTCTGATGAACTGAATATGGTTAATAAGACCAAACTTGTAAGAACAAGATCAGCATTCAAACACTCGGAAGATGCATCTCTTGGTTTGATGACCATGATGATATCTGCATCTGGTGAAGATTAGCATCTATTCAATGATTGAATTCTGATGATGCAAGAAGATTCCAGCAAGTTCTCTCAGCACATAACTTATCAAAAGTATATGCTAAGTGCTAAGAAACTAGTAGCTTTCCGGGAACTAGCCTTCTTGAAGATTGAAGATGTTTGATTCCAAGTTGAAGACTAAAGAAATAACTTGGTTCCTCTCCAACGATCAAAGATGAAACAAACATCAGAAGAGATGTTTTCACCCGTCAGCTCATGCGGATGATCGTGCCTCTGCACAAAGTTCAAGATTCCTATGAAGATTGCAAAAGAAAGAAGACAAACGATGATAGGAGAAAATGATTCTAGTGGTCCAACTAGAAGTATTAAACTGCAGAAGCTCACACGTGATGATTCTAAAGAAGCATCTACAGTCACAGCTGAGAAACTACACAAAGGATTGAGAGTAATGTATTTCTAACCCCTCTGTTTAAATAAATGGTTTAAAAATTATTCTTAAACATGATACGTAGGAATCATGCTCTTAAAATGTGAATCTTTTGAATAGAAAAGTTCTCATATTTCACAAGTAACCAAGTTAAAACGCATGTCTGCTGGTCAAATATTTTAACCACTGGAAACTAGAGTGTGATGCATTTATTAGCCATAATGATATAGAGAGTTGGTACGTTAACAAATCTTTGTTTTATATGTACCATACCTCGTATCTGATGGGACACCTCAGGTAATTGGAATATCTTAGATACAGACAATGAAATCTTTTACTTTACCTTTTGTCAGAATTTCTATGTTTTTGAGTGTCTCCTCTGTTCTCCTTGAACCTAGTGTCTGCATAGGTCTCATATTTTCATCTTTTATTAGGGGTGTTACTTTATCATTTCAATTTATCACACCTGATTTTAAAACAGTCTCCATTTTTAGCTATATCATTAATCGTCGCGCTTCTCTAGTCCTTCTATCATTCATGATGGCCATAAAAGTTCTCGTCTCCTTCATTCTCAGTCACTCCTTCCTTGTGAAATTCACATCCTTTCTTTGTTACGATTCAATCTCTTTCAATTATGTCTGTCAAAACTTTCTATGGCAACGAAGAGATTCTTGAAGTCATTGTCGAAAATGGCCAGATTTTACGAGTCTTAAGGGAACAGATCGTGACATTATCCTTAGCCAGCACATACATGATTGGCCTAACTACTTTGCTTTGTTAAGAGGTCCGGTTTATCCAAACCTTATGAAAGCCTTCTGGGAATATGCATTAGAAAGTGAAGATGGTAACTCCATCAACTCATCTGTGTATGGCATTCCATTCACAATCCCTCTCTTCTATTGCTAAGGCCATAAGTTGTATTCTAACTGGTGTCACTGTTGATGAGTTCCGCCTAAACTACACCTTCGTTGATGAGTTTTGTGACATCTTCAACACCTCCTTCCTTAGGTTTGAACCAAAAAACTCGGATAGACTTTCACCCACTACAAAAGCTTGGTTTAATCTTCTTCTGAACAATTTTCGACCTCGGGAAACAAACAAAAAATTTTTCTCTCATGAAGACAGACTGTTTATCTATTTTCTGATAAAGAATATCAAAATTAATCTGCCTTTAAAAATCTTCAATCACTTGAAGGATTCTGTTAAAACTTTTAGAGGTCAGCACAAGTCATACATTCCTTATGGAAGAGTCTTGACTGAGCTTTTCTTTAAGGATGAAATCATTGGTTTAGCTAAACGATTTAGACCAGACGTGGTATGTGTAGAAGTAAGATGCAAAGTTGTTAATGATCTTCTAGGAGATTAGTTTCTATGTTTTGAATGGAAGGGAGCTTACAAACCTCACTTCTTAGACTTTGCAGATAGGATTCAAGAAGAGCTTACAAACCTCCTCTCGAAAACCATCTGACATAGGGAAGGCTTACAAACCTCAGGCCCTGAAAAGTTGTTGAATCTTAGAACCTCTAAGTTCTTAGTTTTGTCATTAGACCTATGTATGTTTTGTGTTTGTCGTCTCCTATTGTAACTTCTTAATTAATATTAATGAAATTTCTTTTTCTATTTCTTTCTCAATTTCTTTTCTATACCATTTTTATTTCTGACAAAGAGGGAGAAAGTGATATATGATTTTGATATCCAATCTAAAGAATCTCGTCCAAAATATAATTGAATATGTTTTACTTCTAACCCTATGTTTGAGAATTGATCAGGAACTTCACAAAAGTTCACTGTATGTTAGAACAGGATATCAGAAGACAGAAGACAAAACATATCAGAAGCAATGATATATCAGAATAAATGAATTGTATTTGATAAAATATCAAAACATATGTTCAAGAAGAGTACTTCAGAAGTTGATATAATCATCAGAAGACTTGTAGAAGAAAAAAGAATGCTAAACAAGCTTGATCTAATAATATATGAATATCTGGTGTTGACCACTAAGTTATCAGAAACAAAGGATGTCCATGAATTTCGCGCTGATACCCAAAACTTGTCAGAAGTTGTAAACTTTCTGGAAAGAATGATTCAATTGGTATCTAAATTTCAATGGTATCCAAACCTCAAATGGTATCTAGACTCTAGCATCAAAAGAATGTGAATCCTTCAGAGATGAAATGAAGTCATGGTGATAAAAGAATATATTCGGTTTCTCAACCATCAAATGACATGAGGATATATGCTCCTGTTGGTGATTTGTGCTAAGATATTAAAGATTTGGTTTTGATACATTATGCGTGGCATCTAATAAAGTATCTACCAGTTTCTGATATATAATGCAAGACATCAAGTCTGATAAGACAAATCAGGTTCTGATGCTTTTACAGTATTCTGATAGCAAGCTTGGTTCTGAGATGAAGTCCAGCCAATTCTAGTCAGATTCTGATGAGACGTCACTGAGAAGTAATCCTTCTCTATTGATATGATTCTACTTTAAAATCATTTTGTGAGTCTTGGGATCAGGGGGAGACTCTGAACAAGCATAAATGAATTTTGAGACTAACAGAATCAGGGGGAGCCCGTTAAGTTTATCTCTGACTCTGTGGATTTATGGTGATTACCATATACGAATTGCTCTATCAAAATGCATTGTTTGTCATCATCAAAAATGGGGAGATTGTAAGAACAAGGTTTGGTTCTACATTTGGTCTTTGAGTTTTAATGATAACTGCACATGTTATCTAAGAGAACAATTCTGTATGATATGATTTCTGTCTAGTGTTTGGATGTTGTCAATATGATTCTGACTCTGATAAGAAGGCGTGTGATGTCATCAGACTCTGTTATCAACACTCTGGAAGAAAACATATGGGTGTACAAGATAAAGTCAAGATTCATGAATGTTTTTAATACAACGGTTCTAATGAATGTTAGTTCTGGACATTCTAATTAATACTTTATGAAAGGCCTATAGAGATTTATAATGTGATGCGCTTCTAACGTTACAAGTTCTGAAGATTATGAAGACGTGGTTCAGATGAACATGGTTCTGAAGATTTTGAAGACACAATTTATGAAGATCAAGTTCTAAAGAGTTTCTGAAGACAAAGTTCTGATTAAACAAAGTGTTGAAGACTCTGAAGACAACGAATGTGCTTAATGAAATCTGAAGACTCTAAAGACAAGGTTCTGAAGACTCTGAAGATAATGCTTCTAAGAAGCCAAGTGCTGAAGATTCTCAAGATAGTTCTGCTGAACAAAGATTTGGAATTCTGAATACTGTAGTTCTGAAGACTACACAAAGAATGACTCTTCTACAACACGTTTCATCAAGTTAATATCTGAAGCCTCCGAAGATGCTAGAAGACTGAAGATTACAATGGTTTTGAGCTGAATATAATAGTACTAAAACCTTGTGACCTCTACCTCGATAGGTTGACGCAAGGACATCTCTTTGTACAGTGATGTTGACCATTCCTTCATGTGAACATTGGGATATTGTTGTTGGAATATGTTTCCAAGAATACCCCTCAACGGATCTATTCTCTCCTGCTCTATAAATTGAAGACTTGGAAGCTTGAAGAAATGTTGCTTGA
Source organism: Lathyrus tuberosus (assembly GCA_022829125.1). Lineage (NCBI taxonomy): Eukaryota > Viridiplantae > Streptophyta > Magnoliopsida > Fabales > Fabaceae > Lathyrus > Lathyrus tuberosus. The sequence continues at coordinate 1,315,734 of JALAZF010000222.1, read as the reverse complement.
AGAAGTCGCTGATCATAAGAAAAAGAGAGATAGATAAAAATTTTGTTGGTTGTTGTTCATACTAAAGGATTATTATTCAACACAACAAACAATCAAGATGTAGCAAGTAAAGATAAAGTCGCTACTATAAAGTGTGCACAAACGACGATCATGCTAACACCATATGAAACTACTCATGTGAGACATCAATAAGTGAAGAATAATACCTTAGTTGAACTTGATATTTAAATTGGAAGAAGCATTAAAGCCCAAGAAAGGAGTACAAAATGCTGCAAGCTGAAGCTTAAATGAAGAATTCTCAATGAAGAAGAAACTGAAGCAAAGTGATGAAGAGTGTACAACGATGCAACATGCTAAAGCCATGTGAAACTTGTCAAGTAAAACATCAATAAGTGAAGCATAGTAACATAGTTAATCTTGATAATTAAGCTAGAAGAAGCATTACCTACTTAAGAAATGAGTACATCAGAAAGAAGCTTAAGGCTCATGATAAGAAGTCGTAGTGCTCAATAAGAAAGCTTTTAAGCAATACAGAACTAGTGTGCTTTATAATCTCTTAGATATTTATCTTTTAGATAGTTTTGTATTAGAAAGCAAGGAGTTATTTCTCTTATCTTGCTAGAAACACTTAGGTTTTATTGTACTTCATTTGTGTAATCAGCTTGTAAGAAGCATAATAGTGCACACGAAAATCATTGTAAAAGGTATTATTCCTAGAGTGGTTGAGTGATGACCAGAATGCTTGAGATGACTAAGCGTTTTTCTAATAGCTTAGTGAATAATGTTCCTTGAGCAGTCGAGTGAAGACCAGGATGCTTGAGAGGGTCAGGTCATGGTTTAACGGCTTGGAGGTTGATTCCTTGAGAGGCGAGTGAAAGCCAGGATTCTTTATAAGGCAATGGAAGGCATCCATTGTGGTTGTAATCGATGATGATTATTGGATTAAGTCCTTGTGATAAGGCGAAATCACCTTGTGGGGTGGACTGGAGTAACTTCGTTAACAGTGAACCAAGATAAAAGTAATTGTGTTCATTTATTTTTATTTACATGTTAACGTCATTAGTTTAAATTCCACAAATGGGGACGAAATGTGTAACCCAATTCAAACCCCCATTTCTTGTGTTTCTCAACCTTCAAGTGCCAATGTCATGATGATTCTTATTGTGGCATACTTGACCACTGGTGAAAAGGTCTCATGGAAATAAAAACCTTCTTGTTGTTGGAACCCTTTAGCCACAAGTTAAGTTTTGTACATTTATAATTAGACCATCTAGATTTTCTTTCACCTTGAAAACCCACTTACATCCAATTGCTTTTCTATGTGGTGGGAGTTTCGTTAGTGTCCAAGTTCCATTCATCAAGAGTGAATTATATTCTGACTTCATGGCATTGAACCACTTAGGATGTGCTAAATCTTGCTTAGTCGTGGTAGGTTCATAATGTATAATGAATATCTTTTGTTTTGAGTTTCCAGTCTTGGCTCTTGTCATCATGGGATGATTGTTGATAGTAGGTTGTATGGACTTGGTTTGACTATGAAATGAAGGTGACAATGAGGTATATTAGTTGGTGGTATATTGATCTAAAGAAGTTGAAGTGTTCTAAGATGCCTTGCTTAGAAGGTCATTCATGTAGGTAGAAATGTGATGCTTAGGTGTAGGTTCATGATTAGGATTCCATGTAGATGTATGTGGTGCACTTGTGATAGATTAGTTTGATGACTCAAGTTGAGTTTAAGGGACTTGAGAGATGTTTTGTTTAGGTATTTGTAAGGATGATTGATTGAGAACTTAGTTTCCATTGGATTGTAGTGAGAGGCCAATGGGACATATGATGAATTAAGTGTTGTTGGATGTGGTTCCTTAAGAGTTTAATTTGAAGGAAGTTCAGGAGTATGTCTGTGAGTGTTGTATCTCAAATTAATAGGAAGATGAATAGATGTTTGTTTATCAGTAGGAGCTTTGGTAGATGACACTTTGAGATG